>CM072556.1:34224480-35549480 GCA_036898215.1 Platycarya strobilacea
AATCCACTCCCTTTTTTTTTTTAATTTCTTTATAACCTCTGAATGCATTTTCTACTGTAATGAATTTTGTTGACATTTTGGCAGGTGGGGTACTGCAAATTCTTTCAACGATGAATGATCTTATGACACAATCGTTCTTAAGTTATGTGGAACTGAAGAAACAGGCCCAGAAGGACCTTGAAGCAGATCTTGATTTTGAAGCAGTCCAACTCAATCACACTGAGGAACAGAACCTCTCGAAGTTCTTTCAAGAAGTTGGATTAATTAAGGGTGAAATGGAAGAGATAACCAATCTCTTGTTTGATCTTCAGCACTTGAATGAAGAGACAAAGTCAACCCATAGTGCTAAAGTTCTTCGAGGGCTAAGAGATCGAATGGACTCAGACATGGTTGCAGTTCTCCGAAAAGCCATGATTGTCAAGGCAAGGCTAGAAGCGCTTGATCGATCCAATGTGACCAATCGAAAGGTCTCAGAAGCATGTAAAGAGGGAAGTCCTGTCGATAGGACAAGGATATCTGTAACAAATGGTTTGAGAGTCAAACTTAAGGAAATGATGAATGATTTCCAATCCTTGAGAGAAAATATTCTTTCAGATCATAAGGAAGATCTCAAGAGGAGGTACTATACTGCAACCGGCGAACTACCAAGCGAGGAGATTATTGAAAAGATGGTTTCAGGGGCTGTGAAAGTTCAACTATTTGAAGGGAAAACTGAGACTAATTTGAGGAGTAAAGAAAGGCATGAGGCTGTGATGGATATTCAGAAGAGCTTGAACAAGCTTCATCAGGTCTTCCTTGACATGGCTGTTCTGGTTGAGACACAAGGGGAAAAGATTGATGATATCGAAGAGAACTTGGCCAATGTGGGTAACTTTATCAATGGTGGAACTAACAGTCTTTACTATGCCAATCAAATGAAGAAGAAGAACAAGAAATGGGCTTTTTGGGTTTGTGCCGTGCTGCTGATTATACTGTTGGTGTGCATCATTTCTATGCTAGCTTCTTGAAGGGAATAGGTCAGAAAATCATTTGTAGACTCATGGTTTCTGACGCCCAAGGGAGGGAATTTTTCTGTTTAAATTAATCTCTAATTGAGCTGTTCTGAGCTCGAAGAGGGGTTGTTTTCCTTTTGCTGCTTTAACGGATTTTGGCTTTTTAGATATCATTTTACCATTTTGGTATAGTGATTCCTGTCTGATATGCTGTTGTGTTCACTTAACTGGTGGCAAGATTTAACGAGAAATAGATTTTCTAAATTGAATTGATTAAAATGAAGTGTTCCTCATGTTTTTATCATCTGTTTTCCGTCTCTACTATATTTTCTAAATCCAACATGATTGCTAAAAAAGGCTGAATCAACTGCTGTTATGGGGTTTTAAAGGGGAAAAAGGAAACAAGAACTTAAATTAGGGGAATCAATCAGTTAAGTCTGATAGTATCATCCTTTTGATTCAGTTTCTTTTTGGCTGCTGGAAAATTTTAATGGGCAAGTTTGTCAATACTTAAAAGAGTTGATTGGATTGAAGATATTTTTAGTAGATTCGCCTGTTTGGTCAGTGCTCTTCATATGCCTGATAACCCTTGACATTGGCTTATGAAGCTGCTCAAAATACACCGCATCAGTTGGCATTATTAGATTTACTTTACAATAAAAATAATTTTATAATCTAATGAACTACATTAAACCATATCAATTTGTGGAATTGTTTTTGTGTAATTCCTTTATCGCTAGAATATTTTCCTTAAAGATGACACAATCCAAGATAAAGACTACATAAGCATATAGTTGGTAGTTTTAGTACTAGCTATGCTAGGATTGTGCGATATGATGCAATTTTGGCCTTATTTTTTATGCACGAGTGCGAGAAGAAAGCAAAAGAAGATAACAATTGCACAGCTTCATTTTGCAAGACTTAATGAAGAATTATCGATGATTAAATGGGGACCAGGCAAAGGTGTCCTCCAAAGATTAGAAAAAATAAAAAATAAAAAGAAGCCCGGATATTCCTGTCAATATCATGAACCTTATCCTACTCTCTAATAAAATCACAACCATAGAAAAAATTCCTCATTTTCCTCATCTTCTTCTGTTATGAACCTAAACCAATTTTATCACATATCAACCATTTCATGGAACCCATTTCAGTGAATCTACAAAACCAGACCTCCCTCCATAGAATCAAATGTGGTACAGAGTCTGTGTCTGCTTGAAAGATGTTCAAAAATGGTGGAAATAAAGCAGATTCATGCTCGACTTTATAAAAGGGGTCTCATTGGAGACCCTAATGCAGTGAGCAGGCTCCTAACTTCCAGCACCTCCCCAGAATTTGGCAGCTTGATTTATGCTCGGAAGGTGTTTGAAAAAATTAGTAGACCCAATACTTTCCTGTGGAACACCATGATTAGAGGATATTCAAACAGCAATGAGCCAGAAAAAGCCCTGCTTCTGTACAATGAAATGCTTTGTGATTCAGTCCCACATAATGCTTACACTTTCCCTTTCCTGCTCAAAGCATGTTCCACTCTGTCAGCTTTGGAAGAAACCCAGCAAATCCACGCCCACATCATAAAAACAGGCTTTGGCTTGGATGTTTATGCCACAAATTCATTGCTTCATGTTTATGCTATCTCTGGTTGCATCAACTCTGCACATCTCCTGTTTGAGCGGCTTCTTGAGCGAGACATTGTTTCTTGGAACTCAATGATTGATGGATATGCAAAACTTGGCAGGTTAGAGATGGCTTTTGAATTTTTCAAAAATATGCCAGTAAAGAATGTGGTCTCATGGACGGCAATGATTTCTGGCTTTGTTGGGGCAGGACTCAACAAGGAAGCTCTAAACCTTTTTTGTGAAATGCTGATTGCTGGAGTCAAACCTGACAATGTAGCTCTTGTAATCTCACTTTCAGCGTGTGCACATCTAGGAGCATTGGATCAAGGCAGATGGATTCACGCCTATATCGCTAAAAACGGAATCAAAATCGATTGTATACTGGGATGTGTTCTCATTGACATGTATGGTAAGTGTGGAGACATGGAAGAAGCTCTAGAAGTCTTCACAAAACTTGAGAAGAGAGGTACCTCTGAATGGACAACAATAATTAATGGTTTTGCAATACATGGGCAGGGACAAGAAGCTCTTGATTTGTTTGTGCAAATGATCAAAGCAGGAATTAAGCCAAATTTGATCACATTCACAGCAATTTTGACTGCATGTAGCCATGCAGGGCTTGTTGATGATGGCAAGTCAATGTTTAAGAGGATGACAACAGTTTATGGGCTGAACCCGGCAATAGAGCATTACGGATGCATGGTAGATCTTCTAGGCAGAGCTGGGCTGCTTATGGAAGCAAAGGATTTGATCGAGAAAATGCCGTTAAATCCGAATGCTGCCATTTGGGGAGCACTGCTCAACGCCTGCTGGATTCATGGACATCTTGAGTTAGGGAAGCAGATAGGGAAAATCCTGCTTGAAATTGACCCGGGGCATGGTGGGCGATACATTCACTTGGCAAGAATTCATGCTGCAGCTGGGGAATGGGACCAAGCAGTTGAAGTGAGAAGACAGATGAAACACAGAGGAGTTTCAAAACTTTCAGGGTGTAGTGCAATCAGCCTGAATGGTACTGTCCATGAATTTTCAGCTGGAGATGGGTGCCATCCACAGATGGAAAAGATTTATTGGATGTGGGACCAGATTAAAGAGAAGCTAAGGCAAGAAGGGTATAAACCTGCAACAGGGGACTTACTTCTTGATCTATGTGATGAGGAGAAAGAGAGAGCAATCCAGTATCATAGTGAAAAGCTGGCTATTTCATTCGGGTTAATAAGCACTAGATCGGAGACAACCATCCGGATTGTTAAGAATCTTCGGGTGTGTGAGGACTGCCACATGGTTACAAAGCTCATCTCAAAGATTTATGCTAGGGATATTATTGTTCGGGATAGAACTCGTTTCCACCATTTCAAGAATGGGAAATGTTCTTGCAGAGATTATTGGTGAAAAATAGAGATGCCTTGGATCACACTCAGTAGACTCTAAAATGCGTAAAATGGAAATACCTATCAAAGATCCGTCAATTTAAATAAGAACTGTGGACAAGCCAGATTATTTTCTTATATATATATATATTGATTGATAAAACAAAATTTTATTGATCATACAAATAAGCAAAAAACCCAGGACGGGTCATATACAAGAGCATTGCCTGAGCGTGCTAGTTCAGTGATACAAGCCAGATTATTTGCTTTTATAGCTGAAGGTTTGAAAAACTCAAATAAAAACTTTGGAATTGACAGTGGCACAACTTGTACAAAATTCAACAGCAGTGCTGAGCTACATTTCAGTCAATGCTAAGATGCTGTGTGGCTGTCCAAGATTGTGCAGGCTCTAGTTGGACGTTTCCAATCTGAATTAGGCATGGAAAAGAAAATTCATTATGCGAAAAATCACTATGCAATTGATAACTTGGAGAGGATAAATAACAAGTTACTAAACCCATTTGAGATGCATCATCAAGCCTGTGGTCAGTAACAACAATAGAATATGAAACTTTTGTTTTTAATCAAGTCCTGACAGTTAACTTGAGAAAAGAAAATGATTATTTTACTACCTTAGCATTCTCAACACAAACAAAATCTTTGTAGCAAGCTTCCATCGTCAGATAAGGGTTCCATAAAACAGCATCTGTCCAACTGCATAGGAAAAAGATAAGCATGTTAAACAAACAAATATTGTTGACAGGTCTCACTGATAACAATATAAATCTTCAAAATAAGGTTTACAACTCACTTAGTGTTCTTGATAGATATTGTATCACCCAAGCCATTATCAAGCTGCAATTCATTAGGCGCATCCAGATAGACGCAATCTACAAATCCAGGAAAAGTGACCACATCCCTGTGATTTAAAAATGTCAGAAGAAACAAAAAAGTCCTTTTGAAAAGTCTATTTAGAGATTGGTGCGAATCATGAGGAGTTATGAGAACTCATGCTACCCTCAACGGCTTCACATAGTAGTTAGAATCATCTGGGTAAGTTATGCTTAACAACTGCAACATATCTTCCTTGTTGCAATTAATACAGTAAATCTGAAAGAATTGTTGCAATGTATCCCTTTTGTCCAAATTACGGAAGAAACCATTTGTGTCTGACCAACACATGCAATCAGGGCCCAAACGGCAGGATCCCATTTCTAGTCTTATAAAATTGCAAAATATCCCTCTTTGTGATGCCTATGCAAAGAAAGCCTACTTAAAATTGCTTAAAAATCTTTTTATGTTACTAAGCAACACTGTTACAGTTGTAATTAATGAACTGCTTATTTTGCCAACAAAATACATATTGCAGACATTTCCCAGACAGTGACTAGAGAGAGAGAGAGTGAAAAAAACATTTTAAGTTTAATTCACTACTTATAGAATATGGGTAATTCATTGTTTGAAACATGACATACCTTTCTTCCTTACCCTCCAATGGATTCTTAGGATCTGGATCTTTGTTCAGAGTTTTGCACCCTTTCAAACCTTTAACTGATGCCCCTGTCACAGAAGCCTGAATGACAATGGTGGAAGTTAATGTTATTAATTTGTGTCTACTTTTGCAAGATCTTGTAACGAAATTAAATTCACAACACCATGTAAGGTAAGGATGAAATATCCTGGTCATTTTCAGAGTTTCAACTTGAAATCACCTACCAATTGTCTCATATTTTCTTTCTACCCATTTAAATCTTAAGTTCTTCCGATACTTTTTTTTATATGCAAGTTCTTCCACTACCTATCAGTAACAGTATCATCCAAAGAAATTTTTATTTTGGTTAAGAACATGATGATAGATGGAAATTATGGAACTTACACGGAAGTATGAGTGCAAGGCAGTATTAAATGAAAATGGCTTATTGTCTGTGTTTGTAATTGTTAGTTCAGTTGAAAGGCTTCTTGTATGTAAAATGACCTGCAAAGAATTGAGTAAATAACAAGTTAACGAGACCATGAAGTATACAGAAAGCCTAACTGAACATTAATTACATAAGAGAGCAGGGAAAACAATATGATGGCAAAGGTAAAAGCTTTGCTAGATGGATTTGTTGTTTGTGATAGGCTTCATCTGTTCCAAATCGAAGCTGAAACATATTCTAAAGTTCTTGTGGATTGGTGGCATGGGTTTGCAAGTGTCCATTAGGATGTAAGGGAAGATTGGTACAGAATTAAATTGCTATCAAATCATATGGTTATTTCATTGAAGCATGTTTATAGAGAAATAAATCAAGCTGCTGATTGCCTTGCAAAGCAAGAGAATAGATAAACTGGGTATCCCTGCCTTAAGTTGTAAATGAGATATTTGTTAAAGTATCCCCAAGGTGTTTGAAATGTAACCATGATTTTCCTCCACCATATGTGCATGTTTTTAATAATAAAATTGGGGTACCCTCTTCTTAAAAATACGCATAAGAGATAAGTGACCACCCAACCTTGTATAAAGCTTGAAAGCTGTAATCCCACATGGAACGACTGTAAGTACCATCCTTTAGTTCTAGAGTTACAACAGGATTTCCTTCCACATTTTCAGAATCAACAACGGACCAATCCAAGTTCCTTGCAAATCCATGCTGTAAATTACATAAAAAATTCATCAGTGTAAAAAGAATTAATAATAATTAGAAGACAGGAATGAAGAATATAAGTAAAATGTAATCATTGGCAATTCTCGAGAAACTCTTCTGGCTCATGACTGGAAAGGAAGAGCTCAATCATCCATAACTTTTGGCTGGACTACAATTTCTATCAGTATTAAGACCAACTTAAAATTTTTCCATAAAGCAATTATTCTAACCCAAAAATCACTCACAAGTACTAGTGACTAAGTTATGGAAAGTTCCACAAATGGACTTTCCAAGGTGAAGTGCTAGAAATAAAATGAAATGATCTCATATAAAATATGTATATATTTTTTCTCGAATTCATATAGTATAGAATGCAAAGATATGCATGGAGTCTAGTAATGGGGTATGAACAGCGTAGAAAGCCGTACCTGCTGTATTTGGCCAGGTCCAAACTGTGGGAAACAATGTGGAAGGCCTCCACTATTCCAAGAGAGGCAGTGTTAGTATTTGAGGATCCTAAGTTTTTGAGTAATAACAGGATTCAATACATGCATCATATGCAGAATGACAAATTTATGACCCCTAAAACACAGAGATTTAGGATTTAAATCCTCTTTATAATAATTTCCTTAAGTGGTGGCAATTTTAGATATCAATAATCTTTAGACATTGTAATTTGCCAAAGGCTGAAATTAACAGAATATAATTGAAGAATTCTTTGTCATAAAGTTTATCTATGACCTCATTTTTTTCTTTCTGTTTTGTCAGTCATTCTTCAAATTTAGAACACCTAAAAAATTCATTAAATTATTGTTCTTGAAACATATCACCTGCAATTATGTCAACTAGCTTTAAATCTTGACCACCTACTAGGAGATCACGTGCAAAGCTCAATAGACACTAACTGAGCTTCAGCTTGTTGGTATCAGTTACCCCAGTTTAAAAGTGAAAATTTAATTCCTATAAGATAGTCATCAACATAAAAACCAAATAAGGAATATCCAAATCATTCATCGATCTACCACATAACCCAAACCACTACATTCAGCAAAAGAGCAAAAGTGTACGAAAGGTTAAAAGAATAAATGAAAAAAAAAAAAAACGGATCGCAAGGCATGAGGCTGGCAGGAAGACAAACCTGATTGGTTTTTTCTTATTAAACACAGCATCTGGCCGAACAAAAAGGAGATCCTTGCCATTGGCTAATTTCCAAGACGTGATACAGCCTCCAAACAAGTACACATCTGCCTCACTGCACACAGCAAATTCAATCATCTATGGAAGTCTATATATGCATCTACTATCCTAAAACACTAATGCTATGTATTAAAAGAGCTAAAATTAGTTTTCTTACAATAATTAGTTGTATCTTAAATAAGGAAACGAAGAGATGGGAACAATTTAGAAACTTAAAATCCCCAATTGTAATTGCTCGAATTAACGGCATATATAAATGTAAGGAGAGGGAGGCATGGAATGAGCATAAGAATACTAACCTACCGGTAGAGGAAGTGAGCACAACCTTGGGCAAGTTCCCTTCTCCTTCTGTGACTCGCACGCCCAACGAAGTAGAGGCTTCTTTGCCCACAGTTGCATAAGCCTTGCCAGAATTATACCTGTTTCCGAAAACTTAATTTTCCTTTTAGTTTCTTAAGTTTCTCGAAACGTACTCCGATTCAATGCAAACCCGACAGATCAAGGGTTTAATCAAATAATAGCAACCTTGAAACATGGGGATTCGAAGAAGTGGCAGAAAATAGAGAAACTCACCGGTTGACTCGGCGAAGATTAGGTGGGCATAAGGTGGGGAGCGAGAATGCCATAGAAACAAACGCCATCTGCTTTAACCAAGGTGTCTATCTCTCTCTCTGCCTCACACTTACAGTCACAAGACTCACTACCCAATAGCACGCTTGCTTGAAAATGGTTCTGATCGTTTATGCCGTTACTGGTATTTGTATTTATCCTCGTCAAAATTCGTATTTCTTTCGTTCTGATGATTTTCTTCTGTTTTTGTCTAAAGGAAAATTAAGAATTTTTTTTATATATAAATAATAATATGCCATATTTTATATAACAACAATTTTCTTACCGAAATAATAATAAGAGAGTGAAATAATAATATAATAAAAAATATTTGAAATATCTCACTCATCACACTTACATTTACATAAACAATAATATATTATTATTCATATAAGAATAAGTATAATAAATATGGATACTCTATAATAATACTCTAATATAATATATAAAACTTTTCTTATCAAAAATTTGATATATAGAATAAATTTTTTTTATAGTCTATTAAATATGAATGTAGTCCATATAGAAACATTTTAATTTTATAACTAAATGAAATGAATTTTTTAAATTTTTTAAATTTTTTATTTGTAAATAATTTTATTCTAAAATTAAGATTTCTCTATTTATTTATTATTAGAATTTAAGGGCAGAATCATTATTTGACTTGAAGGACTTTGGCCCCTTCAAAATTTTTAAAACTTGATAAAAATTAAAATTTGAAATGTATTTTTATAAAAGAGATTATATAAAAAATTAATATTTATCTCTTTTTAAATTTTATTTTGTAAATTAACACTCTTAAATTAAATTTTTTACTTTTGTTTTTATTTAAATTGTAAAATAGTCTAATTTTTTTTTAGGCGGTATATAATATTTCTCTTATTAAAAGTTAGATTTTTTTATGTATGTAAATCTTTAGGATAATATTAAATATTTAAAAAAATGGTGAGAATTGAGAAATCTATTTTTAAGCGGATAATTTTAAAGTGAAAAAAAATGGAGTTAAATAAAAAGTGAGCAGCCAGCAGACCCTATTTTTCTGTTAATTTTTGTGGACGGCTAAAGGGATTAAAGATTTTGCAAGACACAGCAGCAGAAGTGATCAATGGTTCAAAATGAGGTAAATGATGAAATTAAGAGAATTTAGGGTTTGTGGGGAAGGGCTGCGAAGAAGATGGATGAGCAGCGCAGTGCTGAGCTTTGGGGATGGGAGCCAAGGGGCTCTCGGACTGCCTTCATCGTCGGGTCTTGCCGTCGACGCTTATGAGCCCACCCCTGTCCCTGCGCTCCCCTCTGATGTTACCGGTCTCAGTGCCGGACACTACCACTCTTTCGCTGTAACTTCCCAAGGTCATCTCTGGGCTTGGGGTCGAAACAACGAAGCCCAGCTCGGCCGTGGTCTTCTCGCTCCCAGGTTTGATTCGCTCAATCTCTGTTTCATTTTTTTCTTCTGTAATGTTGATGAAAATGGGTGTTTCTTTTGAGTGATTTGACGTCGATACGTGGTTTGCTTAATGTGTTCTGAATCTGATTGTTAAAATTTGAGCTTTAGCAGAGATTCTTGGAATGAGCCGAAGAGAGTGCAAGGGTTGGAGAAAGTGAATGTTTGCGCTGCATTTGCATCCGGGGTGATTTCTGCAGCCATTGGAGATGATGGGTCTTTATGGGTCTGGGGAAAGTCTAAGCGTGGACAGCTTGGTCTTGGAAAAGGAATCATTGAGGCTGTAGCACCTTCCAGGGTCGAAGCGCTTGCTGGAGAAAAGATAGCCAAGGTGGGCCACTACTAAACAATTGCTATATTCTTGTGGATCATTATGGTGCATAATCTGCAATTTAGATGGGAAACATTATTGAGGTGCATCTTCCTTTGATAGGTGTCATTTGGTTGGGGGCATGCACTTGCACGGACTGAGGATGGGAAGTTGTTTGGCTGGGGTTATTCAGCTGATGCTAGGATAGGGAAGGTTGGGGAATCTTTCGAGAGGTCTTGTCTGGATTCGAGTGTGGGTATACCCGAAAACAAAGGACAACTCCCAAGCTCGGCATTCGAAGCTGCTGAGAAGCTGGTTTTAGAAGGAATAAAGGAGGAGGAAAACATGCCAATTGTCTGGGAACCTTGTTTAGTGGAGCAATTACATGGTGTTGAAGTCACAGACATTGCGTGTGGGCTAGATCATTCCATGGTCCTCTATTGTAAGTAGTAATACTTGTCTTCGTTAAGATAAGCATATGGAAATGTAAGTTATGCCTGAATTTATGTTCTAATTCTTGAATTCAGGTAATGACACCCTGTTGAGCTGTGGAAGTAACGTATATGGTCAGCTGGGCAGAGTAAATCAAGATTTGGGAATGTTGCCAGTGGACATAACCCTTGTTCCTGTGTCTATAGCGGCAGGTCTTGGACATTCTTTGGCAATTTGCAGGGTTTCATCATCGGATACGATGGAAGATGCTACGAGTATTGTTTCGTGGGGATGGAATCGGAGCTTTCAGCTTGGAAGGACCGGACCAGAGCATATCCCATTGATGGTTGAAGGGTTAGCTGGTGAAACTCCGGTCGCTGTGTCAGGGGGGCGTGCTCATTCCGTTGTTCGCACATCTAAGGGAGAGGTGTGGGTTTGGGGCTGTGGTAAGAATGGCAGACTTGGGTTAGGAAGTTCCAGTGATGAAGCCGAGCCAATTTTGCTAGACTCTTTAGAAGGTTGCGAGGTTATACAAATTGTGTCAGGCTTTGATCATAATCTTGTCTTGATTGCTGATTAATGTTAGCCTGAATAGAATATTGGTTGTGTTAAACAAACATTCCTATAAGTGATACTTAAAGGATGAAGAGCATCAGTTTTTCAAAAGTGACTAATAATTTCATCTTGAACAGTTCTCCCATTAAGGGTGATATAAATTGTTTCAGAAGTAATTAGAAGTGATAAACTGGAATCAAACAAGTAGCATTTATATATTACAATTTGAGTTTCAAGCAAATCTTGAAAGTTGAAACAGTTTTTTTCCCGACAAACACTGGCCTGCAACTTTTGCAGGACGGAAGCAAACTATAGTTCCCACAGCTTTTTCAGTCTTACAAAAGCTAGCATTGTGGAAGATCCTTTGGTGGAGGCAGAACAGATTGATGGGCTCCTGGTCCATCTTCTACTAGAAATGCCGTTTTCAATCCCCAACCAGTATGGAGCTCCAAATGACAGTGGAAAAACCAAACGCCTAGACAGTCACGTTAGGAGCATTAGTGCAATTGCAAAGGTCTCTAATTATTTTAGAACAAATAAATCCCCAAATTTAGTTCATCAAAGAGGGTTAAATTTTGAAAATTTAAGAGACATATATATATATATATATCGTTGTCCCGCCTTCCCAATTGCTCACTTTGACAGATAGTGCAAAAGTGTGTTTTTTTAATATTTAAAAAGAATTATACTAGCAGTCAAACCGAGCAGTCACATGAAAAGTAGCAGCCCCTATAATTAAATTTTGAGCTCTGTTACTTACATTTCACACACTATACTTATTTATATATTTTTTATTTTATTTTTATTAAACTAATTGATATCTTCTATTCATTATTCCTACTTCACATATCTATTAAGGAAAAAAGTAAAAAGATAAAAAAAATTATGTGTGGTGTATATGGTATAATAGAAATGATGAGCTTAAATTTTACAAGTGCATGAACTTCGCTGAAATTAAACCAAGTACCGGGATTATCAGCTCTGAATCGAATGGCAGTCCAACCGCCAGTGGGAACTCCGACTGTATTCCTTTCCACAGGATCAACCAAGTTGAACTTGGCCGGATCTTTAGCAGGATCAAAATTCCCGATACCCGTCCCAACAACGAAGAAGTTATAGCCATGAAGATGAAATGGATGCGACTCAACTGTTAGAAGATTGGTGTCTTGTAGTACCAACTCAACAGTAGAATTAAAGGCGATCTTGCTAATCCTTGTGCCTGTGGCAGTGCCAAGATTAGCCGTAAGTGGAGCACCGGTGTAGTTGAACGGCTTCGGAGGCCTGTCCGGGAAATCAACTCTATACACTCCTTTAATATTGAAGTAATGAGCTTGAAGAAGCCCAACTTGAGGCATCACAAAAGAGATATTATTCAATGAGGCAAGGAGTTTGGTTCCATTGAGGCAAGTTGGGCAAGAATTCTTGCCAAAACCAACTGTGTAAAAGAGATTTCTATCAACTTTGAGAGGAACATTGGCCGGAAATAATGGAGTATTTAAACTTTTGAGCTTCTTGTTGTAACTCAAAGCAAATTCGGTGTCGTTTGGTGCGGGCAATTGGGGAAGAGAAGGGAGGACAGTGTTTGGAATGCCTTTGTATTGCAGTATTCCTGTGGCAGTTTTGTTATCTATTGAAAGTGGAGCATCCATGTAAGGCCTAGCCGCCATGAAATATCTCCCTGGGATTTGGTTAGCTTTCACCAGAACGTTTGTGGTTTGGCCGGGTGCAATAAGTATAGCTTGAGTGCTGAATGGTTTTGTGTAAACTGCATCAACCTCCACCACTGTCAAGTTATGTCCAGCAATAGCAAAGAAAAGTTCGTCGTTGAGGGCAGCGTTGATGATCCTCAACAGGTACGTTTTGCCTGATTCCACCTCGATTGCAAACGTATCTAAGACAAGTAGAAATAAAAGATTAATTCTATAGTAATATATATTTTAGCTAGAAAGATATCTGATGTGTAGTTTATAATATAAGTTTAATATATCATGTGAATTTATTTTTGTATAATGTTTATATTTGTAGCATTCTATAAGCCCGGCCCATATATATTAAGTATTATGCTTACGTTTTTCAGAGCATGGAAAGAGTGGCCCCGGCTTTCCATTGATTGTGTGTGCATCCGACATATTTGGGGGCAAACCCATGGTCGTCCCTGCCTTGACAACCTCTTCCACATCCGCATGCCACCATTCTCCTGCATGCAGAAGAAAACGAGAATTACAGAAACTGATTAATGGCGGCCTAACTTAATTTTCTAGGGGAATTTTTTGATGTAAAAGTCTATATATAATTTCCTTGAAACTCACCTAATAGAAGTTCAAATTCTTGGTGCGGCTGTGGGAAAGGAAATGGGGTTCCTGGTTTAGGCATGATGACAAATGCACCATGGACAGTAGCCCTCAGCCAAAGAATATGTGCATGCCACCATAAAGTTCCCCTTTGTCCTGTTACATTGAAGTCATAAGAGTAGCTATTCCCAGTCTGGATTGGACACTGAGTTATGTAAGCTGGTCCATCCGCCCACCCATTTCGATATTGCTTCAGTCCATGCCTAGTGAAAGAATGATGATCACCAAATTAGCAATAATGAAAAACACAATATTACAGGTTCTTATATATATTACAAGCACGAAAATGAATATTTATGATAGATTATTTATAATGAAAATAGATAAATATATATATATATATATTACAACTAATTACAAATAACCAGTTCTTTTTTTTAAGCGCGTTATCAGCAAATAAGCCTACCAGTGAATAGACATGTTATATTGTGCATGGTTTGTTACGTTGATAAGAACTCTATCTCCCTCCCTAACATATATAGTCGGCCCTGGGAACCTCCCGTTTACAGTTACGATGGGTTTTGCATGGCACAATCTGCTCACATTCTTCACTTGAATCTGAGAAAATTACATGCAGATCATCAACACAAAAACCAAGATCATATATTTAAAGAACAAGCCGCCATAAATGCAACTTTGTGCAACAAACTCACATCAAATTGATACTTCTTTATGGCAGCTTCAGCTGGAGAAAAGATTAAGCCAAGAAAACCAAAGAAAAGGAAGGTGAACCCAGGAACATGAACTATAGCCATGGATATCTCCAGTCAAAAGAAAAGAAAATCTTTTCAACTACTGTTTGTATGGATGAGACATGAATCAAGTAAAGATGATGAGAGGTATATATATGAATGCATAAAGGTAATTAATGGTGGGCTATCAGTTTGTTATAGGATAGAATTGATCATTATGGGGTTAAGAATTAGGTGAGAATTGTGAATTAGGAGTTTATGAACATCAAAGCTTGCAAGCAAAATGCTGAAAGAGACTACCGGCCATTAACTGACGTAGAGGCTGAGATTGCTAAACCAAGAAGATTTCAAAACAATACAGTATATATATATATACTTGTTTTCTTTTTCTTTTTATAGCTTAATTAAAACATCTAAAATATTGGGGGATGAGAGCTACACAAGACCAAACGAACCCTAAAAGTCTCAGAAGCCTGAGCTTTACCGTCAAGCAAAACGATATTTGATTAATATATTGGCTTTAGGAAGATCACTACTGATACACTGGCACAAGCAATTCTTTTTAGCATCCAAGCTGGGTAAGATTCCCAGCAAAGTTGCCCCATGGTGATCAGAAGGGAAAAGGATCGGTTGCGATATTCTAGCTCTTAATTATAAGGTGATCATGATCATGCAAGTTCGTTACTGGCCCAGGAAGAGCCGCCCGTATATTGAGATTTTGAAGATTACATACAAATATATATTAATGTTTTACATAATCGTAATTGCACCAGCCATAAATAACACATCATATGACGTACGGAGTCTTATGTAAGAAGAGAAAAAATTTTAGTAATCGTGGAGTACTAATATTTCATTTAGAGAAATGATAGATATATTATTATTTTATAATTTTTTTTATATTCAACTTTTTGTAATTTTTGATTTTATTTAGTGATTAAGAAGGTGAATATTAATAAAATTATATATTTTTTTATTTTTTTAATGATTAAAAATGTTATAAAAATACTTAAAATAAAATAATAAAAAATAAAATAATTTAAATACATTAATGAATTGTAAAATTATTATAAATAGAGAGTATGTATATCATTACTTTTTCATATAATCATGAATTGTATAAATATAACATATTTTTTTTTTTTAAAAAAAATGAAATTTATTATGAAAATATTAATTATTTTTCATGCAGTTGTGTATTAATTATTTATTTTTTCTAAAAGAATTGAGTGTGCAGTGCTTCCACTAATATCAATTCTGTTCTGACATAAAGCTGATCCGTACGTGTGATGTTTATTTTTTGAGAGATAATATTTTACTATTATTTTATAACTTACAGTATAATTTGGTTTTTTTTTTATCATTTTTTAAAGTATTTTTTTAATATTTTTAATCATTAAAAAAAATTAAAAATATATATTTATATTTACATTCTTAATCATTAAATAAAACTAAATTAAAAAAAAAAGTAAATATAAAAAAATTATAAATTTATTGTTCATCTATCATTTCTGTTGTTTTTTATACGTAAATTATAAGCAACCAAGGCATAACATGATGATCAGTTACTTGGTAGGGGTTTTAAGTACTCATGACTCGCGTTGATAAAAAGTCCATAACTAGTCTGGACGTCCCTCCATTATTTTAGTTAATAAAAAATCCAATACTATTTTAGTATTTTTAAATATAATTATTATATAATATAATATAAGTAGGATGTTCTTCGTCAACTTGTAAATAATATGAAAATATTTTAATTTTTATGTTATCTCAATATTATTTAGAAAAAATAAATTGGCGGAGGACAAAAAATCTGTTGGGTTGCAAATTTGATTGGGCCAACTAGTACAGTATTCTTTTCATGATAAGCACGAGAATGAGAAGCCCATTTGGTCTTTTATTTTTTTTCATATATTTTTTTTATATCCTTAAAACATTTTTTAAAAATTAAATCACATAATTAAAAAAACAATTTCTTATTAATCATTAAGTAACAAAACAATCACTAAAATGTATCGGGAGAATATCTCGGTGACACAAACATTTTTTAAAAAGAATTATTATTTTTTTCAAAATTTAAAACAAAATTTATATTAAAATTTATATTATTACAATATTTAACTTAATAATATATTTATTCAATTTTTTTCTCCACATTTCTCAAAATCTAATTAAACATTTAATTAATTCAAATAATTTCTAGCTCATCTCATTTCAACTTAAATATTTCATTATTATTCATAAATCATCTCAACTCATCTCATCTTAACTCATTATATAAACTGACTTTAAAACCTCGCAATTAGATATCTTTTGTTATAAAACTAAAAAGAAAACTACTACTATTGCAAGAGAAAAAAAACTCTTAAGAACTGAAACTTTCTTTCTCTCTCTATATTTTCTTATGAATTTCATTACAACTGAAACCCATATTTATAGGCGTTGAAGTTACTATGCAAGTCACTATGCAGAATTTAATATAATAGTGGTGGGGTCATTCACATAATTTAGTGGTGGGACAGGGGGCGGCGTCGTTCATTCATTTACATTCATAACACTCCCCCTTGAATGACCACCCATAAAGAATCTGCCTCGTTAAAACCTTGCCAAGGAAAAACCTAGTAGGAAGAAAAAACCAATGGCGAAGGAAAAAGAGTACAGTCTCTTTATGTATCCACAAGTGCTTTAAGATTACCTCATTAAAACCTTGCAAAGGAAAACCCAATGGGATAAAACCTTAGCGAAAGAAAAAGAGTACAATCAGTACAAGTCTTCAGGACTTTTACTCCCCCTGAAAAGTGCATGACAATAGTTTTTGAGTCTTCACATTTTAATATTCTGCACAATTTTCTTGAATGTCGCAGTTGGTGATGTCTTCGTGAATAAATCTGCCAGGTTATCACTTGATCGTATATTTGATATATCCTCTTTTGATTTGAGTGATACAAGCAGCATTATTTTCGTATAAAATTGTTGAGCTATCAAAATACCACACTTTTCTTAGATACGTTGAGTCATTGATCTCAGCCAAATATACTCTCGACTTGTTTCATGAATTGCAATAATCTCTGAGTGATTTGAAGATGAAAAATAATATCTGGTTGACAAACTTAATAGAAATCTGATACCTGCAATAATACTTAAACTCCCCCTGATAATATGCGTTAGTGTTTCAAGTAATAAGCAAATATGATTTCAGTATATATAACAAGTTAAGAATTCAAACACGATCTCCAACTAAATAATGCATTAGAGAGAGTATGATAATATTTTCATCTAAAATTTTCTCCCCCTCATTCGGCGTTATTAGGAAGAACTTGTTTATATACGGCGGAAATAACATTGGAAACCATCTATGTATGATAAAAGCTGTAAAAGCTTTGAGGTTTAATATTATTGGTTCGGCGGAAAATCAAATCCGCTTGACATTGTGGACAAACGAGATCTTGAAGAGATTTGAAAGTTTCGGTTTGTTGTTTAAATATAACCAATTTTACCATTGGTTTACTCCAGCAAAAATATTTCGCATTCCTCATAGATTCAGTTGTTGTTCATCCAGAACGATATTATGTCTGATAGAAATTCTAATGTCCCAGATTTAAACCATGAACCTTTTATACCTCAACCACTTATATTTTCTCCTGAGGCTGTAAACACCATGATAGGAGCAGAAATATATCTATCTAGTAAATCTGATCCTGAAATTGTTGCAGCATCAAGAACCCTCAGTGCTCAATATGCTGCTTCTCTTACAATCATGTCACAGAGGCTATTGGCGAGAACGAGTGAGATTGATCATCTTAAAAATCAAATATCTGAGTTGCATCAAACGCTTGCAACTAAAAATATAAAAAATAAAGATTTAAAACAAGAAAACAAGGAGTTGAAGAAACTTGTAGACTGGTATTCTCGTGACCTGAAAACACGAGTAGAAGAGCTGGAACAAGAGAGAGCTCAGATACAAAGTCAACAACAGCAGCTAACGGCAGAGGTTCAACGTTTATAAGAAAATAGGGATAGCTGTAATTAATCTCACTGGCTTTTGAAATTATGCATCCAGCATATCTTGTAAAGTGAGATTTGAAGAGATGATGGTTTGTCTTGTTCTTATTTCCATTTCTATAAGAACCGTCTTTAGTTTCATTTAGTACGCATCAAATCTTCTTCTCATATCTATAATTCATTTGTATTTGTATTCTTATTCTACAAATTTCCAATGGCTCATCAATTTCCTTTTACTATTTCTCACAATCAACATATGAGGTATCATTCACCTCAATTACAAGTTGATCCTACATCTTCCGCAGGTGCAATGTTGCAGCAAGCAAATGATCTGGCTAATAAGTCAGATCGTGAAGCTGTTTATGAGTTGGTGACTCTCGGCACCCGATACTCCTCCTCTATTGTTAGATTTTCCAACCGATTACAATCCAAAAATCGTGAGATTGAGGAGCTTAACGAGAAGGTTTCTGTACTTCAACGACTCGTTCAAGAGTCTGACAAAAAAAATTGCAGACTTAAAGCAGGAGAAAAAGGATTTAAAATCCTTACTTGCCTCTTCATTTCGACTGCCTAATCCTTTAGATAAGGATGGTATGTTGCTTTATGAAGAGCAAATGCATTTGAGAGATGAGGCTAGAAGTCTCAAATTCTTGTAACTCATCTATGAATTGAATAATAAGATCTTTCCTTTTCAAATGCATTCCTTGAATTTATAGCAACTCTTGTAATCTTTTCAAGAGTTCTAACAAGGTAAATCATCAACGTAAACTGCAATAATGACGAATCCGGATTCTGATAAAACACATGAACATATAGGATTATTCTTAAATCCTTATTTCAATAGATACTCGTTGATTCAATTATACAACATGTGTCCGGATTGCTTTAACCCATATAAAAATCTTTGAAGTTTTATAAAGTACATACTCCTAAATGTACTTGGATTAGATGCTTCAAGTATCGTAATAATCTAATGATGCTTATAAATATGCAGTGATCACATTCATTAACTCCATATCTAATCCTTTTGTAATAACCAAATCAATTAAAAATATGAATGTGATTGCATTCATATCAAGGAAATATGTTTCCTCATAATTGCTCGGGTTTCTACTGGAAACCTTGTGCGACAAATTATACCGCATAATTTCATTTCGCATTACGCTTTCGTATAAATATTCACTTATATCTAACAAATATTACACCCTTTGGTGTTTGGACAACAGGTCCAAATGCATCTCGCTTCACTAGCAAGTCTAATTCAGTTTTAATAACTGTTTTCCATTTTGGCCAATTATTTCTACGTCGGCATTTTTCGACTCTTTTTGGCTCACTTTCTTTATTACTTCTGGTAATATCAAGTGTTATCATATATGTTGTCGACAACAGTTTTATTTCTATCCATAAAATTTCCAGTACTCATGAAATGTATTGAGATCTCATTGTTCCTCTTCAGGGAAAAAACATTTCATGAAACACTTCTACAGGAGGTTCCTCTTCAGGAGATTTATACTTTTCAGGAGATTTATACTCTTCAGGAGTTTTCTCTTCAGGAGTTATACTCTTCAGGAGTTTATACTCTTCAGGAGTTTTCTCGTTAGGAGTTATACTCTTCAGGAGTTTTCTCTTCAGGAGTTATACTCTTCAGGAGTTACACTCTTCAGGAGTTACCTCTTCAGGAGTTACCTCTCAGGAGGTTTCCTCTTCAGGAGGATTATATTTTATACAGAAAATACGGTCTCTTCATAAGCACCGATTTTTATTTTTCTTGTGCACCAATAGGTATTCAACGCTTCAGGTGTATCTTAGACTCATTTATTGCTGTTTTAATAACTCGTCCTTCAGGGATTTCAATTCTTACTTAAGCATTAACAGCAGTAATATATGATTTTACAACACCTTTAGTGTCAGTAAATACATCATGTAATTGATTTGCAACACTTTGCAGATAAATAATCCTCTGAACTTCTGGTTCACATTTATTTGTAAGAGGATCAAATTTAAACAGGACTTTATTATCCCAAGTAATTTCTTGTCGTGCTTCAGGCACCGATATTTCATTATTTCAAAACATGATGAAATATTACTAAGCTTATATATAAAAACTTAGTATAAATAAATCAAGTGCTTGGCCGTACAACAGGTACGTGACTACTGTTTAATCATATTACATCTATGACAAACATCTTCATATTTTTATGAAGAATTATTCTGAGGGCTTTTACCCTTCTCTGAGTTTGATCACTTCTGGTGATATGATATATTTTTATCATCTTTAGTGTTGTCGCTTTTGGGACCAACACTTCTATAATTTTTCTACCACGTTTACGCCCTTAATTCCCGTTCACTTCTGGGAATTGTGTAAATTCGATATCATTAATAGGACGTAACTGGTGTAACAAAAACTCATTATTTAGCTCAATCACTGGAAGACAAAACAAAAGTTCAGAATATTTGTTGAACTTTCACTCTCGATATTGCTACTGCAGGAGCACATTCGAGGTATGAAAAATAATGTCTTCTTTTATATATCATCATCAGTGACATTTTCACTGTATAATTTTAATATTGAGCTGATTTTAAAGAGTGCAGAATATTCAATACCACTCTTAAAATCTTGCAACTTCAGGTGCAATAAATCATAATGATCTTTTGAGAGGATTACATCTTCTGGTGTTTATATCACTCTATTAATTTATTTCACATAGTAAGATGATTTTTCATCATGAGATACACAGCACGGTCCTTCAGGGACACATGGTTTTCTTCTATGATTGTATCTTTCAAGTTCATCATCATATCCAAATAGATCTCATCAATGATCCTGGATAAATAACATTTTTCAGAAATGTCAATAGTAATAAATCTCAATATTTGACATTATATTATAAAAATAAATCCGTGAATTTAAGAAATATATTCACATTATCATGAGAATAAAAATAAAATTTTATCAAGTAATATTCAGAAATATTACCTTTAATATTTATCTCAAGAACTGCAAATAATATATTGAAAAACTTACTTGAAATAGAAGACCATTAACTTCAGTATCGGTAGAACCTCGTGCTGATAACGTATTATAAAACTAAAAAGAAAACTACTATTATTGCAAGAGAAAAGAAACTCTTAAGAACTGAAACTTTCTTTCTCTCTCTATATTTTCTTATGAATTTCATTACAACTGAAGCCCATATTTATTGGCGTTGAAGTTACTATGCAAGTTACTATACAAGTCACTATGCAGAATTTAATATAATAATAGTGAGATCATTCACATAATTTAGTGGTGGGACAGGGGGCGGCGCCGTTCATTCATTTACATTCATAACATCTTTCAACATATTATCTGATTTTGATTTTTGATTTTTTAATTCTCAAGTATAGTTTTGAAATTATTAAAATTGAGTACCCAATAACTATTAATTGGTAAAGTGCACGTAAGTGGGTCGTGGGCCATGTATATGATGAATTATCAAGCTGGCAAAGGAATGGAAAGGACATTTTGATGGAGATGGGTATCCAATTGCAACGAATATGCCAGCCCACTCAATTTTCTCAACCGAAAAAGAATAATCGAGGAGTGATCGATCCAACGGATTCCAGCTACTGGCCACCTCAACCCAACAAAATTCTTCACAAAAAACTAAATTTAATTTAGACGTAAAAAGTAGTGGGATGATGTACACGTGGACGTGGGGGCTGGCTCCACAATATCAACCAACAAAGACAACTAAGCTTAGACAACAATTGTCACCTCCTCCTCCATTTAACGCCCAACCAATTCCTGTTTGATTTCACCGATGTTATCTTCTTGGTCTCCCCTCTAAATGCATGGATCTACTATAGGAGTATATCCCCCTAGTCTTTGGTCTTTCATAACTTGCAACAATACATCCATGAATGCCAATCCAAACTACACCAACTCATGATTCATTTTATGTACTTTCAATCTAGAAAGTTAAAGACTTAATTTGGAACTCTTAAAAATGCCAAATAATTTATAAATAGTAATAAAATTATTTAAAAAAAATGAGAATAATTATATATTCAAATATATCCAAAAGCATCTCAAACTTATATTGGATGGAAAAGTAAGAATTTACGTATTTATTTAAAGAATATTTGTGAATTTTTTTCCTAAAAAGATTGTAACGATAAAGGTTAATAGCTTTCTTCTCAATCAACGATATTTTAAGTTTTTTTTAAACCAATTTTGAAGTATTTTACTTCTTATTTTGATAATGATTTTAATTCCAAATGATCCTTAGTATAATCACTATGTTGTTTTCATGTGCACTTAGAATGTGTGGGATTAGTTTGAACTTCAAAGTTCAATGTAGGATCATAATTCAATTAGAATCACTTTATTTTTTATTAGGCGGTTGAGACTATATATTCTCCTCTCTATTGATGATTAGTTTCTCTCTTACCGAGTTGTTTTTTTCTAGTCGGATCTTATAACGTTTCAATACTTTAGCAATCTAAATCATGTTTGACATCAATTTCTAGTAGTTAGCTAATAATACCTATTATACGTTGCAGCAAATCATTTTTCAAATAAAAATAGGACTTATTTACAAATATAATTTTCTCATATATTTTCAAATCTATTTTATTTTTTTATTATTCATTAGTATTATTTTATTATTATTTATTAATATTCTAAAATACTCTTAATATTCAAACTTGAAAAACAATTGCTTTACAAAATCCTAAATTAAAACATGGGATGGAATGTCACATCCCAACTCAAATGACTTTTCACAGCATATTAAAGTGTCAACAATGTCTTTTTAGTATGCTCTAATTCGAGTTAGTGACTCGACACGTGGAAATTGATTTAGATGTTTTGATTCAATCCAATATCGTAGTGTGAAATTTGTTTATAATTCTTAAATGGGAAAACCTTCTCATGATAGTTTTAAAAATGATTTTCGCACTAGCCAATAATAATATGTCACGTAAGCATTCCAAGAAAATAACATTTGAATTCGCATCCACTCAATCCCCCCCTTTCCTTAGATTCCACCCCCAACTAGAATTGTTCACCCGACTCGACCCGCTAAAACAATTTCCAATTGGATCTGTTATCATGTTTTGTTTGGCCGACAACGATAGCCCGATAACATTATCACAGGTATTCCAATATCGTTTTGGCCATTCCGTCTTAGTTAATACCGTTTTGTTAATGGAGATTCGAACATATGATTCAATTGATTTAGGTGAAAATACTCGTCTAGTGCTCAAACCCTTTATCAAGACACAAAGATTTGAGTTTTTGAAGGAATCATGGTTGTGCAATGTGCGTTTGAGTTGGATTTGATATTTCCTGTGGGTTGACATGCCTATCAAGGGATGGGATGGGGTAGACGGAAGCTTTCGCTTCTTGGAGCTTTAATTTGCGTCCATCGTGATAGTTGTGTTGCAGAAGTAGAACTAGAGAGAGAGAGAGAGAGATCCAACCGACCTCAGAAACCAATCAAAGTCCAAATCTTTTCCCAAAACAACAAATATTAATTAACTTCTCTCATAAGAAGATATTTTAAGCAACTTTTCGATGACCATCCGATCCATGATGCTGCCATCCACCACGAGAACATGCAGCTCTAGCAAACCCAAAGGTGAAAAATCGAAAACATCAACATTCTGTGGCAAGTTTTGCCGCAAAACCTAGCCGACAATCGCCAATTGTCCGAAAATCCTCTAAATTTGTCGAAAAGAGTTCTTTAGCCTCATTGAATGGGTCTGTGTAAAAAGAGTGGAAATAGATTAAGAAAAAACAAAGAGACGAAGGGACGGGAGAGATAACAGGTAATCGGGTAATACCCGTTACCAAAAGCGGGTTGAAATAACGGTTCGGTTTGTAACGGAATGCGGGTCGAATCGGGTCGGGTTGAGTCAGGTCTCGTCTAGTCTCGAGTTATTTGTACAGCCCTACCCCCAACCCCTCTCTTTTGAATCTTTGCACTCTCTTGTGAAATACCAGTTAACATATTCTGTAAACTCCATTCTTCATTAATTCATACACAAGGAGATGACAATCAGGCCGACTCATATGGGCTAGCAGAGGAAGAAGATTTTGGTGCCTAATTTGACGAACAATATTGATCTCCGATCGAATTTGACACATTTTATTGTTCAAAAGCTTGCTATCTTCGTTAGTCAATTCTGCAGCATCTTTTGGGGGTTGAATTATCTACTTTATGGAAATAATTTTTCCATCACTTCCCCACAATTTTGCCCTGTAAACCTCTCCACACCTACCTCTTTCTGTGATCTCCAACGGAATTAGCCCATCTTTTTTCTCTAGGAAAGCTAATGCTCGACTTTCTTTATCAATGGACTAAAGATCGAAGGGCCTAGTTCCTTTCCTCCACTTTTTACTACAAATAAGATTAGCTTAGATAGTAACGAAAAGATGAACCCACATATGCTTCCCGCTAGTCCTCCAGCCAGGAATCCGAGTAACCATCCAATTAGCTTCCTGTGATTTTTTTTTTTTTATGTTTTTGAGCTGGTGCCATTGGAGAAGGGGTTGGAGCATCAGAAGTGGTAGTTCTACTTGTAGATGGTGCAACTACATAATTACTATTGTTTCTTTTGGTTGAATTGTCAACCAAAATGTACCATCGTTTTGGGACATCAGAGGTAGAGTACTCGAGCCAATTCATCACTGGGGCCAAACCTTCAAGGAGCGAGTCTTCAGAGAAGTTGAAAAATCTTAGATTATGGTAAGAATGAGCAGACGCGGCAACTTTTTCGATGAAGAGATTATCCGCAATAGAGAGATTTTCCAAGTCGAGAAAATAATTCAAGAAACCCAGATTCTCTGATAACTTATTGGAGGGATTCTCAGATAACTTATTGGAGGCAAGATCGAGGACTCGAAGGTGTACACGTGAGGACAATTACCTCATGATTTCCTAGAGAACCGATTGTTTCGGAGGATTGTTCAAAGGAGATGGGGGAGGTAAAGGGAATTTAAAAAAAAAATGATGGAGAGAAGTCACATCTAAAAGTACTCACTTGCATGAGCAGTAATATTTACTGTTCATATTATTGTTCATGTGAATGAGTGCTCTTAGATGTGACTTTTCCTTAATATGTTTCGAAAAAAAATAGAGGGGGATCGGGTGGATACGAGTTCAATGATTGTTTTCTTGGAGTGCTGGCACATTATCATTGGCTAATGCGAAAACCGTTTTTAAACCTATTCGGTAGGAAGGTTTTCCCTTCTTATATCTATTTGTACATACGATGGTTTGAAAATATGTGGGGACTACCTAATTTTCATCTCTTGATTTTATATTCCATTGGTTATAATATTTAAGTTCAATTCACCGCGACAAAATATTCTTTTCTTTTTTGTAAATAAGAATTTGCATCAAAGAGTTCCATCAATAAATTAAGATAGAAAAAAAATATAGATTTAACAAGAATATAATATATGAAAAATCAAGTCATATTTAAATAATGAGATGAAATAAGATAAAAGTATTTCTATAACCATACGAGATCTAAGAGAGCACGTAATTGATATTATTAGAATTTTCTTAATTTATAATAAGAATTTACAGTAATGATGAGTTTGAGATAAATTGAGACGAGCTGTCTTCAAATATAAACCAGATCTTAGATTTTTTTAATTATTGCCAAATCCACCAATATTCTGCAACAAATAATCGTTACTGCAATTGAAGCTTCTGAAGTTATTGAGGGTTTGAACCGGATAGAATAGTATTGATAAGGTTGTAATCCCTCCACGTCACTAGAGAGAGCTTTTAGGTTATATCACGTGTAGTTGTGACCTCTGTTGGGTCCCATCTGACATATTGCCCCCAGGTGGCTAAGTTTGACCAACACTTGAAGTCCAAACTTCCACTTCTTTTTCATTTTATTTTTTGTTCTATTTTTTGCCTTCAATTTAATTTCAAAATTAATCTGTAAATCTTCATTTAGTAAAAATATTTTTAAGAATACATATTCTATAGTTTCCAAATCAGAACTTTTAGTGATGAGTTTACATTACTAAAATACTAAAAAATACCCAACAATATTCGAACATAATTTAAAATGAATGCTATTTAAATAAAATTTAAATAAAATTAAATCAATAAAAATAAATTGAGATTATAAAGAGTTATCATATAGGTGAGACATCTAACTGGCTAATATAGTTCACTATCCTGACATGGATTGACGATCATATCGTGTACTCATTTCAGAACTTTCTATTTCGAAAGACATGACAAAATTGTCATTTTCTTTATGTAGTTTAATTACATGAATTTGTGGATTGAAAAAATAAAACAACAATAAAAGAAAACTAAGGTTAATGTGAAACAATAAGAAAAGTACAACGCAACATTCCCATTATTGGAACAAACATCAATTATTACTTTTATGAGGAACAACTCATTTTGCACCAAAATTAACCATTTTTGCAATATAAACCAAAATTGAATCCATATCCTCTAATGCTTTTAGACCATAGAGTGGGAAAGATAGGCACATAGTATGCACCTTTCAATATTTTTACTTGTCCAAATAAATGCTCAATTAATGTTAGTAAAGCTCATTTTGTGTCTTAAATTCAAAATTAAAAATGAATTTTTATGATCAATTATTTATAATGAAAATATTATTTGCGACTTATTTTGATTGTAAATAATTATTTTATTAAATTTAACTAATTATAAATAAATAATTTTTTTTTTATAGTGATTCAAGCAAATCTATATTTATAATTTTGATAGATCTAATTATCATAAGCAATTTCATAAATCAAGCAAGACATTTATCTAATAAATAGATTATAGAGTATTTTTGTATTCAACATATCAAGCCATTCAACCATTTCCTATTCTTTCTTTGTTAAACTAAAGAAAATAAGGAACTACGTATTTATCTTTTAGTTGTTCTACCACCTTTATATTTATTTTTGACATATTTTGCACAAGAAATAAAAAGAAAGAAAATTCACTTATCAAATACTACTTAAAAAAATAAATATTATTTTGAATTGGTTAGAATCAGTTTAAATCGGTATGAAATTAACTAGAATTAACATTTATAGGCCTTAAAAGAAGTTGGGTAACTATTAAAAAATACATTAAAATTGATTAAATTATTCTAAATAAGAAATAATAGAAAAAAGTCACGCTCAAAATTCTCTCTTATATAAATAGTAACTCTCATATAAATAATAATAATTATTATTTATATGAGTGAGTGAGTGTATTGAATATGACTTCATTCTAACATCATTCTTTCTAAATTGAGTTTTTTTTTTAAATTTTAGAGCAAGACGAACATTGAATTATTTAAGAACTTTTTAAAATTTATAAATTAAGGATTCGTTTGGATTTAAAAATGAGATGAATTATGAATAATAATAAAATTAATGATTGAGATGAATTAAAATTTAAAATAAATTATTAAAATAAATTAAAAATATAAAATAATATAAAATGAGTTGAACACACTATTCAAAATAAATCGAGATAAATATGATAAGAAAAGAGCTTTATTTATAAAAAGAAAGATGGCGCTGGATACGTGTACCAGGGTACGAGCAAATCAGACCACAGATTCCCTCTAAGTAAATCTGAATTAGAAAAGGAAAGAAAAAAATAAAAAAAGAGAGAAGGAAGGGTAGGGTGGGTGCGGGGCCTTGGATCCGGTTTTTAAGGGAGGGGGAGAGAGATTTTTTGGATATGGGTGCCGGAGTCCTTCAATCCAGACGAAGAAGCTGAGCCCTTCCGGTTGTGGTGTCGTTCGTCTTCACTGCGGTGATTCAGCCGGCACCGTAGCTTTTGTGGCGGAGGCAACGACTCAACAACGCTCCGGTGGTTGCGGGCTACGCCGTGACGGAGCCTCCACCATCTCTCTCTCTCTCTCTCTCTGGATCCGGCATTTTGAGTGGTTTCTTGGCGACCCGCGGTTGTCCTCCAAATGACATTTGTGAAAGAAATTAAGGTTCTTGATTTCTGAGCTCTTTCGGGCCGATCGGGTGGCTTTGTTGTGCGGTGTCTCTGGACAGGTTGTTTATGATCTTCGATTTTTGGATCCACATTTCTTAGTGCCCCTGGGATTTTGAAGCTGTGTTCATTTCTTTAGCAATGATTTTGCCTTTCTGGTTTTTGAAATCGTGTATTTTGCATCGATTTAGTTCCTTCATGTTTTGTGAATCTTATCTTTAGGAGTTCATGGGTTACACATAGTTCTTCCTCTCTTTTTTTCCCCTTTAAAATTCCGTTTGAGATTTTAACGAGTTTGGCGACTATGATTGGTTTCGTAATTGTTTTCCCTGTTATTTATGCGATATCTATGGCTGGTTTTACCGATCAAAAAAATATATATATATGGCTGGTTTCGGAACAGAAGAGTTTGGTTGTGAAACTTAAATCCGGAAAAATACGGAAATTTTCTTTCCTTCTCCACAGTGATTAACCTAACCTTATTAAATGCTTTGAATTTTAGCCTAGTAAGGTTTAATTCCGCTGAAAGGACTAGGCTTGTATACGTCCTATAGCACACATTCTGAAACTAAATTAGTAAATTCTGACTGGACTTTATACGCAGAACATTCCAAAGAAAAACAAGTTAGATTTTCGTACGCAGTTGAAAACAGATGCCATCTACGATTTTTTTCTTCCTTTCAAAAACTTCTGGAATTGGTCTAACTGGTTATTGGTTTTTGCTGCATCTCATACTATTTTCATCGTCTTGCAGTGGAATAGTGAGGGAGAGGGGCAATATATAACATATTAAGATGTCCCTTAGAAGCATTATTCGCGAGCTGCGGGAGATGAGGGATGGAATCGGAAGCATGTCAAGGAGAAGAGGGGAAAGGAAGATTTGGCATAGAAAGACAAGGTCGCATATTGCTCCTGATCAAGCACCAGCAACCTCGTCTGAATCAATTCAGCAGCAGGGCCGGTGGTCAAATTTACCACCCGAATTGCTCTTGGACATAATCCGGAGGGTAGAAGAGAGTGAGACATCATGGCCTGCTCGGGCAGTCGTGGTCTGTTGTGCTTCTGTTTGTAAGTCATGGAGGGTAATTACTAGGGAGATTGTCAAAACTCCTGAGCAATGTGGAAGGCTTACCTTTCCTATCTCATTGAAGCAGGTAATTATGCTCCCTTCTTGTTTTCTGCTTTCTGTTTTTTTTTTTTCTTTTCTTCTTGCTTCGGCGTATGTGTTTTCCATCATCGGTAACTCTTTTTGTGCTTGAATAGCCGGGGCCTCGCGAGTCTCCAATACAGTGCTTTATCAAGAGGGATAGAGCCACTTCTACATATTGTCTGTACTACGGTCTAGTGCCTTGTAAGTAGTTTTATTTTCACATTCTCCATGAATTGAGCTTTATTTTTAAGAACCTGGACTTATTGCTTGAGAATTTTTTACTCCATTTTTCCTGGTCTTCAATCGTTCATATATCTTGATTTGATACTGCTATATGCTTAGAGTTGTATACACAAAAGATTATTACTTGTTTCATCGTGAACCCTATTCCTATTCCTGACTTATTCAGTTGATTCAGTAGAGGAACTTAAGGTAGCACTACTACTGATTTTCCAAATGGGGGAATAGATATATTTTGTATGAATTATTTCTGAGATTGTTTTTCCTTCGTTAAGAATTCTAACATAAAAATATCAGCTTTTTCCCCATTGGTGGAAAAAAAATACCAGCTCCTTCGCGGTTCTCACTTACGATTTTATTAAATTGACAGCCGAAGATGAGAGTGATAAATTGTTGTTAGTAGCGAAAAAGATTAGAAGAGCAACGAGCACCGACTTTGTTATATCTTTGGTTGTGGATGATTTTTCTAGGGCCAGCAGTACATATGTTGGTAAACTGAGGCAAGTCTTGGCATTTAAACTTGCTACCGCCCTCTTGCCATCTCTTCTTCATTCATTTCCTCTAAAATTCATTGACCAATATTTTTCAGGTCTAATTTCCTGGGTACAAAGTTCACCATATATGACAGCCAACCTCCATGTGAAGCCGTGGTTCAACTAAACGGTCGATCCAGTCGAAGATTCCACTCTAAGCAGGTGTCTCCGAGAGTTCCAGCGTGTAATTACAGTATCGGGACAGTCTCCTACGAGCTCAATGTTCTTCGCACTAGGGGACCAAGGAGAATGCATTGTGTTATGAACTCCATACCTGTCTCTTCTATTGAGGAGGGGGGAAACGCTCCAACACCGACATCATTCCCGCACTCCTTTGATGAACAGTTATCTCCCTTACCAGGTCCAAAAGGAAAGGATTCGATTATAGATTTAAGCTCCACAAACCTATCAGAGCCACCGGGATCAATCCCAGGCCCTGGAGAGCCACTGGTCCTTAAGAACAAGGCTCCTAGATGGCATGAGCAGCTGCAATGCTGGTGCTTGAATTTCAGGGGGCGTGTTACTGTGGCCTCTGTTAAGAATTTCCAGCTTGTGGCATCTGTTGGTCCATCCCACAATGTTTCGGCTGCAGGGCAAGAAAAGGTAATCTTGCAGTTTGGAAAGATTGGAAAAGACATCTTCACCATGGATTATTGCTACCCACTTTCTGCTTTCCAAGCCTTTGCCGTCTGCTTGAGTAGCTTTGACACCAAACCAGCCTGTGAATGAAAGTTAAAACCCATGTTGGTTGGAGATAGTGTTCTCCGTTTACTGAATTTCTTCTCTAATTTTTGGGAATATAAATATGCTTTTCCTGGTAGTTCAGCACGCATGGCCGTTCACAGCTGATAATCATGTGCAGCCTGTAGTTTTTTTTTTTTTTCCCCACATTTTTTCCTTTTTCCTTGGGAATTTGACTCGAATGGTGTTCCATCGAACTGGCACTGCTGAAATTAAATTAAAAATAATTTCAAGTTAATTATGTGTACATATTCGACTTAAAGACTACTGAAATCTTTCATCTTTAGTTACACTGTCAGTTTATAATTATATGGCTAGTTTAAATGGGCAATTCCTTAAATGAAAAAAGAAAACTCCTCTAAAATACAACCATCTTTAAAAGAAAATGTAATTGTTTCCTTTACCCGTGACCGTGCATTTATTATTAATTTATTTTTCTAATTACTTTAATATAATATACAAAGAAGTAACTTAATGGAGAATTTGGGTTCGATCCTCCTCCCTCTATTTAAAAACAAAAAAATAAGAAAGTAACTCAATGATCTTTTCCATTTTTTAATTCCATACGGAGATTTTGAGAGTAGTGGATATCATGTGTGGACCATTTTATTATTTAGAGCACTGAGATTAAATCGGCTAATTTTTTTTTTAAATAAATATAAATTGGCATACATATTAAAAAAATTTGGTCTAATTAGATTAATAGTGAAGAGAAAAAAATAGAAAAAAGAAATAAAAATACTTTTATTTTAAAGAAGTGAAAATAAATTTAAAATTATCTTCAAATTTGCTCTTAGAAAGCTATTTATTGCTGAAGTTCTAAAACCTGGATTTGTAGATAATCACGAAAGGAAAATGCCAAGTTTTTCGGTGAAACGGGTCGTTTCACCTTTTTATTTTTTATTTTTAGTTTATTTTTATATTATTTTTAAGTAAATATTTTTAAATAATAATGTAATTTTTTTATATTTTTAAAAAATGTTTTAAGAGATTAAAAAAATTATATAAAAAATATATTTTTTCTTACATGATTTTTTTAATATCTTAAAATATTTTTTAAAAATATAAAAATCATTTTATTATTTAAAAATATTTACTTAAAAATAATATTAAAAAAACTAAAAATAAAAATAAAAATATGAAACAAGACCCAGTTGAGACCCGTTTCACCGAGGTGAGTAGCATCAACCTTTTTAGAGTATTAACTATTCAAAGAATAGTATAAAAATCCACAACATATTTGTCGCTCCAAATATAGATATTATAATTAGAAAGAAATGCTAAGATCTTGATTAAGAAATACGGGGAATGTTGTTCACCCTAGCTAAACTTTATTATTTCCAATCACACTTACTGATATAATATATTTTTAAATAGCTGTTCATTTGAGTGGTTGAGATATGAAGTCACTTAAAATATCACACTTTTACATGTAGAACTATGGATGAAAAAAACTTAGGAATTGCTCAAAAAATATTTAGGATTGAAAATCAAGTTGTTCCAATTAAGTGAATAATAATAATAATAATAGCTTTGATATTGCGTCAGAGGATGATAATTGGCATTATTTAAAATAAAAGCAATTATGGCATAAAAATCAAGGTGTTGGGAGAATGATATAAGACAAGATGAATGAAGGAATCAAATATTATCTTATTTGCATTGATTTGTAAGTAAGATATGGCTCCTCTTTGGGTGACACAATCTATGCACTGGAAAACAACTTCGATTCTTACTTGCTGGTTAGCAAATAGCATCTCTCTAAATATAATATAATATAATATAATATATATATATATATATATGCTCTTAGTATTTTATTACTTGTGGGTATTAGCTAGCGGATTCTGATGATGGAAAAATATTTTGTACAAGTAACGTTTAGAAATTAAAGAAAATTTTGAAGATTCTCTACCCGTCCAAACATGCCAAGTCCAACGTTTAATCGGGAATTAGTTCCACCAATTCCTCAAGAAACACTTGGAACAAGATTTAACTCATGGATTCAAGTCTTAGATCAAAAACTGCTGAACACAATAATTTCTTGGTCGTAGGCCGTGGCTGACTAAAGAGGTGCTCAAAGATTCTGTTAATCTTATTGCTTTCCCAATGAATTAAGGTACAAGCTTTATAGAAAATGAAATGGGATTTTCATATTTCAGAAGCATATAGACTTGTCCGATCATGCCGCACACTACATCATGAAGATTTAACAAGTAGTTTGTGAATTAGATCTAGTTATTTGAACATACAACCGTCAGGCAGCATTTCCATTTGAAGAAATGTTTGGTTCACAGAATTATCTCACAAACTAACATAACTTACTATAGTACATCAAATTATAAAGCTCTTCTTTCTGTAAAGTAAATTTTATATATTACATCTAATCATATCAGTTTATAAGTTGTGAGATAGTTTTGAAAACCTAGCAGTCCTCTACCTCTTCCATTTTGTGTGCACATGATATTAGCCACAAATAATGATATCCATATAACTATTTTACAATCAAGCAATATTAAAGTACTTTTTAATAAAAAAAAAATTACTTTTTTAATAAAAAATTTTTTAAAAAAAACTTAGAAATCTCAAACTTACATAACCGCCCTCTACTTAAACAAACAAACAAGAAAAAAAAACAAAAAGAAAGTACATACAAACTCTTCTCAGTTCACAAGCATGAAACAAGCACCATTTAAGGAATGATTCCCAAGCTATATGTGGCACAATGAACCTGAGAAACATTACCCGTACGGTGTTCTTGCGCTTGGCATAAACCTTGAATGCCAAGTAGTAAAACCATATTCCCAATGTCTTTTCTGAAGATGTCAGAAACGTCAGGAGGAATTAAAAAAAAAAAACAATACCGGAATGGCCCCAAATTCAAGCTACACTAAGCAATCACTTCATAAATCGAACTACCAAGATTTCTAGAGATAAGGGACCGTACAAAAAAACTGTGTTAATTTTAGAATTGAGAATATATGATGTCACAAATATCAATAACTAGAGATTTTATCCTCATGGTTTTTATAATGATCCGGTTACTGTAAGCAGCATGCTTTCCTCCTACTCAACTCAACAAAGTTTTGCCGTGTCACCTTTTTCATCTCACAGAAGAGTAGGTAATGAACTCCCTCGAAGTAAAGTGAAATGGTTGATGGGGAATAGGGTTCCTGCAATGGGGCAATTTTATTTATCTTATCCGTTAAAATATTAATGATCAGTAACTGCTGAAAAATATAAAAACCATAAGAATACGCACGGTCGAGGTCCATAAAGTTTGATCTGGCGTAGATGAGTATCCCTCCCATTCAGATGGTTTGACAACACAGCAATTTGCAACATAAAAGTGTTGACAAAAGTTTCCCTGCAGAAAATGTGGATATGATAAAGTTCATGATACGAAAATCAGTGCAGAAAAATACAAACCACACATTATGGGGCTAGGTGTTTTTTCTTTTATACATCCATTGTACTTGGTTACGCTTCTTGATATTAATACATTTTTATTTATAAAAAGATAATACAAACCACAAATGATCAAAATATCCCAATCAATTTCCTTAATCTCAGGCATTCTCATGGTTCAATCACACGGTAATCGATTTTCACTTGGAAACTCCACGGCAGCAAAGTTTCAGTGCAGATGCATAACATCAAACTTGATCCCAAAATATAAAAGAGGAATTGCTTACAATTCTCCCTCTCTTTGGCAATATACCACGTTGTATGTCTATTCCGGCACATTTACAGCAACCCCATCTAAAATATTGAGATAAGTGCATGGCCAGTGTAGAGAGGCCATCATCTTTTAGATAAAATATTGATCATATATTCTATCTTGTCTTAAGGGCTTATATCAATAATAACCAATAGCTAAAGCATCTTCATGGGAATTAACTCAAGTTCTCAAATGCAACGCTACATTCGATAATTCCCAGGAAGGGAAGATAATTAATATGCGAGTGGTTGAAAGAACAACAGCAAAAATAGAACACATAAAAGTGGCTTCAGTCACTTACCTAGGATCATTTCCAGACAAGGATAGATAAACCCAGCCAGTTGGCTTGACAAGTTCCATTGTTTTTATCTCCTAAAAATATTTTCAGGGAGCAAAGGCAGATTAACCAAATTGACTTGGAGAACAGATTCCACTTAAAAACAAAAGATGTATTATCAATAGTCCGAAACAGAGAACTTACCTTCAGGTTGTGGAAGCCATCACCGGCACGAATGGATATCTTACTCGGAGTATAGCTCTCATCAAGCTTGAAATCTAAATAAAGAACAACTAACTTCAAAACAAAACAAACCCATTAATTTCTACTAGTTAACAATAAAGAAAAGAGAAAAATCAAGCAAGATCTAAGCTCAAAATCTGCATATCACATACTTGAAGTTTAACCTTCTTTTGGAATTGAATATTAACCAGATGAGGTTGTGCACCATCTGATCTGAAACCCAAAAAAGTAACAATAAACACAATGGTTAGGTTTTCACAGATAGAAAGAGGAAGAAATCAGAGATATTGGTTTTGAGGGTTGTGGGTGTAATTAATTACTGCCAATAAGTTTCGAGGTTGTCGTCGCGGAGAGAAGAGACGCCATTGCCGGGCTTGCAAGAGCTGACACTCCAGGCCGCCTTCTTCCCCATTTCTCTAAGGTCATCTTCCACTATCAGCACTGGACTCCCACCTGTAACTTTCCCTTCATCTTCTCCTTCCGACGACTCCGTCGCCATAATCTAACTCTTGCTTTCCTAAAATTTATTTTGTCGAAGCCTAACTTTCTTAGAATCACTCTAATAATCTGCGAACCCTCCTGCAATCAACTGAACCGAAAGCAATTCCCAAAGGAAAATAATTTCAGAACCCTAATGTGACCGAGGTCAGCATACAAAAACCATGAAAAAAAATACTGATGACTGTGTACTGTTTGCAATAACCCGAATTAAAAAGCAGATATCACCGCACTTGCCCAGCAGCCATATTTTTTATTTGCTGGAATGGATTTGCCTGAAAATGTAAAAACAGATGCGAAGACGAAAAGCTTAGGGCATGCGAAGAAGAAGATGAGAAGATGAAGATGAGAAAGCAAAACCTGTACCTGTTTTCTTCTTCGTGCTGGTCTGTGGGAAGCAGATTCATCATTCATTCACCCCCGAACGAAGACGCAGTCGTTTGGTGCAAACGAAACGCACCGTTTCATTTGTACACGTGGAGGGACGTGTACGCGGGGGGTGTTCCCCTTCCCGTGTACGAGTAGAGTTTTTCTTCTTTTATTTCCTGAAGCTTGTGAATAAATGAGAAATTAATATATTGAGAAATATATAATGTCGCATTTTTAATTATTTTTAAAACAATAGATGCATTAAAGTAAATGGAGGGTATAAGAGTATTTATGATAGTTTAGCTATTATTTAGTCAAATTTTAGTTAATAATTTTACTTTTATAATTTTTAACTAGTTTTTTTGACTGAATAATTTTAAGATGAGTCAATTTTAGAGAATCGAGAGAGAATCAGATTTAGTTTAGAAAAAAAAAAATTCATTTTCAATCTTGTTTTCATGGATCTAATGAATTCTATTTGTTTGTTTTTTTTATAAGAATTGAAAATAAAGTTGAAAATGAAGAAAAAAAAAATCTTCATTTTCAATATTTTTTCTTCATCTTCATTTTCAACCTTATTTTTTAGTTTAAAATTTTTTTTCCTTATTTTCAACCTTTTTTTCATGAATATAATGAATTCTATTGGTTTGTTTTTAGTATAGGAATTGAAAATATGGTTGAAAATGAAAAAAAAAATTAAAACTAAAGTTGTCCCCCTTGACTCCCTAAAACTGACTCCCATAAAATTCACTAAATAACATATTCAATAAATTAATAACCATTCTACTTTTTACTACACCAAATTTTACTTTTAGTCTCAAAAAATAATTTGACTAGCACTCACTCGCTAGTTATATTCGTTGAATTAAGAGAAAGAGAATTATTTTGGCTAGTCACTACTGTTGCATTTTTGTTTTAATGCCTCTTAATCATTATTTGGCTCAACAGTAGATTTGTTGAATCTATTGTGACCACTCTAAAGTAGAAAATGAGGAATTATAATCAATAATAGAAAGAATATTAAAAAATACACACAATGGAGATCCATTTAAAAAAAATAAAAGAATGAGATTTTATTTACAAATGAGAAATATCTGTGATTCAAGGGTGTGCAATTGGTACACTCCATTCGAAAAAAGTAGGTAAATATGAGAATTTACATTAAAAATAATAATAATAATAATTTTTTTAAAGGTGGATTGTTATACACCTATCAACAGCCTAAGAATGTTTTGTTGTTACTTGGGTACTCAAGACTCAGAGGGAAGAAGTGGATAAGGTGTTGCCGGTGGCCGCCTGGGTAAATACAGTATTCAAACCAGTTGAGTTCTTCTGAATAAAATTTTCCTTATTAATATTGTTATATTAATCTCCATATATTGTGTATACAACTCAAAATTTAAAACTACGGTTCATCTATTGAGTCCCTCGTTTTCCTAATTAGTTTTCCCTTCATTTAAAAAGAAGAAATGAGTCCCGTCCCCACGAAAAAGTCCCCAACTTTTGACTCAATCGGTAAATAAACAAAAATTCACAAAAGTGGCAATTGCTTACTTGTAATTAAGTAATTATGATGATTGTACTTAAAAAGCTGTATGGAAGAAATAAAAATATGATGATGACTTGATGAGTGATGACAGCCAAACTTTGGAAAACTAGTCATTATTAATTTTTAGTGTTATTCATAACATGAATCAGCTTCAAATATTCTTCTTTGGATCCACGGAGCTTAAATGTTAGCACAACTCTTCTGACCATATGGTAATATCTTAATTCTTCAGAGAAAATGTTTCTGAAATTTATTTGTTGTTCCAATTCTGTCTACCAATGGGTGGGTATGCCCATTCCACACATGGACACAGCAAACAGGCACACATGAGATTGCTATAAGATCTCAAACTATCCCAGCGGCAATACAAACTAACTCCCACAGAGCAAATACTGGGATTCACAACTGAGCAGTAGGGCATAAATGAGTTCCAGTGTTGTCTTTAAATGATAATATCCCCCATTAAATCATCATTGAATTTGAGTTCTCCAGCCATTTTGACAGAGGCAAAGAGCAGTTTCAACTCGAGTCGTGTTTCAACTTGTATTTTATACTACGTATCGGTAAGTGACGTATCGTCCTGCAGTTTCACTTGGTCGGATTATCTTCACAACCGTTCCACGCTTCAGCCCATAGTATCTCGCAACAGGATCCGTCACTTGAATACGAGGCAGCTGAATTTAATCCAACCATACCATGAGACAGCAAACATCAGAATATTATGATGTTCAACAGATGCAAAACAAGGTATGCATTCAGAAGACTGACGTCCATGATTCGCATTATATGAATAATTAACACCAAAAATACAAGGGTTCAAAATATCTCAGGACCATGTAACTGACCGTAAGAATACCTTCATTAGAGCATAACATTAGAATCACTAGAAATCCTTGTTTGCGTGTTAATTAATTTCCTCCTTAAAAACACAAAGCTGTGAATTACAACAGAAATGTAGGCTTGCATGTCCTAACAAATTGAGCTTAAAATTAGGTAACAGAACCCCTGTGTCAGGTTTAAGCAAAGGCCCGGAGTAAGAACTTACCACAAAATTTATGCTAATTTGGTAACAGAAATGTTGATTGTTGTATTAACTTCTAGATTTGGAGTATGAAACTTCCAAAAAATTGATGCTGAATGATAATTTTGCATACTATTAGTCATTTCAAACTAAAAAGATTTTTGTAGTGTGCATACCTATATAGCAGATCATGGTATTTTATGAGTAGGTTATGGCATATTTTGTATCGTCCAAGCCTCTGGTGTGAGGACACTCTCTAACCTTCCAACTTACTTTTTATCTATATTTCCTTTGCCTTCAGGGGTGGCAAACAGAATAGAGAAGATTTTCCTTAATTTCTTATGGGAAGGGCTAGAATATGAGAAAAAAATTCTTTCGAATAAATGAATAAAGTTTGCACCCCTTTGTCTTGTAGAGGACTAGGGATTAAGAAATTGAGAACTTTCAATAAGGCATTTCTTGGAAAGTGGCTATGGCAGTACCATCAATAAGGGGCCGTTCTTTGGAAAGCATCAACGATAATAAATATGGAATCATTTGGGGAGATTGGTGCTCTAATGTGGTAAGAGGGGCTTACGGGGTGGATGTTTCGAAATTCGAATAAGGGTACTCGAACTCAATTAACATGTTTACTCGCTCTAATTCGAACTCAGTTCATTAACTATTAATGTTGTTCGAATTTGACTTGAGCTCGACTAAAAATAAACAAAAGACTCGAGCTTAATTTTTTATTTTGAAATTTCTAATATTATCTTTTGATTAATTAAAAAAAATTAAATTTTACAACAAAAAAAAAAAAAAAAACTCAAACCATTTAACTATTCAACCAAATAATTTTGATTCAAAGTTCTTATGGTAAACTTTTTTTTATAAAAATAACTTATAGTTATAAATTAAAAGAATAATACACACGATAATGTAATAAACTAAACTATTTAATACATATAAATAATATAATAAATCAATAGTTGTAGTTGTATGGTATATTATTATACAAATTGTTCTATACATATTTTGGGAACATAAAATATCTATATTAAATAAGGTTATCTATAAATAAATTAATAATAAATAATTAAGTATATAAAATATAATATATATATATATAACACATACATATATAAAACATATTATGAGTTTCAGAATGGGCTCAAATGAGTCAAGCTGAGCATATACGAGTTTTGTTCATGTGTCTAAATTGAGTCGAACCGAGTTTATAAGAGTTTTGCTTATTTAGTATTCGAACCTATATTAGCATTTACGAACATCTTATTTATTAAATGAACCGAGTTCAAATCAAGTATAGACAAATCAAGCTCAATCTGTTCATGAGCTACTCTGTTCATTTGTAGCTCTAGATGATTATATTCTTTGGTCTATGAGTTTTTCTAGAGCTGTACAGGATTGGGAGGTGGACGACAATACTGTTTTCTATAATGTGTTATATGCACTAAAAGTGCAAGCGGGAAGGGAGGACAGGCTTCTATGGATACACACAGTGAACAAGAAATTTTCAGTTCACTCGTATTACAAGGTATTGATGGTTCACCCCTCCAATGCCTTCTCTTGGAAGAGCATTTGGAGGAGCAATGCTCCCTCAAAGTTTCTTTTTTTGGCTGGTTGGCATCCCATGGGAAAATATTGACTATTGACGAGCTGAAAAAAGGTGGTCTCTACTTAACAGATTAGTGCTACATGTGCAAGCACAACAGCAAATCAGCAAACCACTTACTCCTCCATTGGAAAGTAGTGAAGGCTTTATGGGATAACATCTTCACTAGGCTTGGTATTGCATGGGTCATGCCTAGAAGGGTATTGGACTTATTGTCACGTTGGAGAGAGATTTGGGACCACCGCCATGTTGCAGCTATATTTGGAAGATAGTGCCTCTATGTTTAATGTGGTGCACATGGAATCAAAGAAATTATCAATATTTTGAAAAAAGGGAACACTCTCCAGATAGCTTTAGGGCCTTTTTCTATCACACTTTGTTGCTTTAGGCTTCTTCTATTGTATTGAATGGAATAAGTTTTAATGACTTTTATGCTGTTTTCCGTAGCGAGTAGTTTGTAATAGGCACTTTCTTGCATACTCCCTGTGTACTCAGATTTTGCCTATTTACGTGGATTAATAAAACTTCTTAAAAAAAAAAATCATTTCCAAGTATTTGAACTGCATCGTTAACACATACTGAGTCACTGACCTGTGTTTCTTTCACAGTGTACCTCTCCAGCAAAGTTTTCTTTTCCTCATTTGTAAGTACCTGATGCTCAGGAACAAGTACATGCTCTTTAATGTTTATCAACAACTCTGCCTCCTGTATAAATGAGTTAGTTATAAGTGAAAGGAATTAGAAACTAAAAAAGAAAAAAGAATAATGCATGCCAATAAACTGTAGAATTAGTAAAAAATCATGCACGCCAATAACTATAGATGCAATTTTTCGTTGATAATATGGTAAGATCCAGATAAGAATCAGGGAAATATCCACACCCTGCAGTTGTTGAATATGTGCCCTAGATAGCAACAAAATGGAATGCCACCAAAAAACAATTCAAAACATGCAAGAGTTTATGTGTCAGAAGGATGTCCCAATAGAATTAATTCATCAACTTTAGAATAAATTAGTTTGAAGGAGAAATGTGATATCCCATTCAGACAAGTGATAATGGTAGATGGTGTATGAGATCCTACATTACTTGGAAGGAAGAAATTCCTAATCTTTATAATAGTTTCAATGGAGCTTTAATTGTGTCATTGATTAGTTCTTTTAAAATATAAGCCATATGTAGCTTGGGCCTTCCATTGGAGTGTACTAAATGTAACAGCAAAGACAGTATTCCTTCAGGGATATCTTTTTACAAACTTCCTTCAATCATTAAGTTAGAAGAATGGGTGACTTACTGGATAAACATCCCAAGTGCAGCTTCTATTGTAACATACAATATTCCAACTGCCATAACATCAATTGGCCATTAAAAAACCAAAAAGAGAGATGAACCTAGCCAAAAAACCATCAGAGCCTCAAAGACCCTTGGGAGACATTTAATAGGGCTTGAATAGCCCTGATGTTTATGGTACTAAGATTCTTGCAAGAAACAACCAAAAAGTGTGGTGCTAGATGTAATTCAAAAGCCACAAAATTCTTTCAACATCATCAAAGCAATCTCTCACCTGGAAAACCTCCAAGTGGAATTTTGAAGAAATCTCTTGTATGGAGCTCCGAGCAAATGGCGTTAAATTTTGTTGAACAACCAAGATTGCTCTAAAAACATTCTCTGATTTCATGCGCTGGGAATAAGTCTTCATCGTCTTAACACCGACCTTTTGTTCCTCAGGGAAGAAGATGTAAATCTGGTATACAAGAAACAATAAATAAGAAGACAAACAAAAGAATGCAGTGAAAAATAAATCAGCAGCAGGCAACTTACAGTCTAAGAACTCTCATCCGCACATGTGTGCACACATATAGACACATGGACAAATAAGTAAAAGTAAATATGAGGAAATTCAGCACTGGGAAAAATCTAAACTATACCAGAAGCAAGAAAAAGTTAAAACAGGGCTAGCCAACACCTATATTAAGGAATCACTCCCTTATATTTTTATATCTTTATTATGGATATAATGGTCAGCCACAGGCACTGATATGAACAACAATAAACCAAAACGTAACTAACAAAACAAGAAAAATCAGAAAGACAAAATTTCAACCACAATGCTTCTATGAAGACAAGGAACCCTCTTTGAGTGAAGAGGAGAAGGACTTTATATAGAAAACCTTGTCAGTCCAGACCAAGGCAATCTTATGTTTGGAGATCTCTTTATTATTGTCTGCCAGTTCTACAACCTGAAAGTCTATGGAAAGTTAGAGAAGGCACAAATTTCTGGTTTGACGACTAGATGGGTGATGGTTCTCTAGCCATTAGGGGCTTATTTGTTTCAAACTCAACATGTCAAAACAAAGACCTTTCCAGTGCTAATGTTTGGCATACATAAAAGCTTGGAGTTTTAGTTTCTTTAGTCCTGCGTGATGCTCTTAACACTAATATCAAGTTGAAGGATGGAAATGGTATTAAACTTTGGAAGCACACAAATGATGGGAATTTCACTGCAAATCTGCATGGGATTTTTTGAGGTCTCGTTCTCCTCTTTTTTTTTTTTTTTGATAAGTAAACAGACTCGTTCTCCTCAATTTCCTTTTGCTAAATTCATTTGGAATTCTGTGCTTCCAACCAAGATTTCATTTTTCATCTGCAAATTGTGGAATGGAGATATTGCTTTAGATCTTAATGGGCAGCGATGTGGCATTCTGTGGGCCTCAAAATCCAGTTGTTGCCTACATGGTGCTATTGAATCTGTCTGCCATGTCCCTATGACTGCTCTCTTGCTGAATCTGTTTGGTCTCATTTTGCCCAGCTTTTTTGTGTTTCCTACCTGGCAACTCTCGGATGGAAGGATAAATTGGCTACATGGTGGTTTTTTAAGCGTTCAAGCCAATTAATACTACAAGCACAATTAACACCTTGCTTAAATCTTTAAGAATTATGGTTAGTTCGAGACTCAGCAAGATATGAAGGGGGCTCAAAAATCTTCTTCTTTCATCATTGGGAAGGTTTTTAGATGGCAGAGAGAGTGGAACTTGATAATTAAGTCTGGCAAGGCTCCATCAAAGTCAAATGATATTACACCCTTGGAAATACTGCACGTTTCCAATAGTGCAGGTAAAAATAAAAAAGCTTAAGCTAGTCAAGTGGTTAAATTCTTCCATTGGAAAAATGAAACTTAATATTGATGGAGCCCTAATGGCAATCCAGGTCCATCTGGAAGTGGTATAATTCGTGATCATCTTCGGTCAGCTCATTCATGGATTCTTGCTCTTCTTGGGGGTTGGCACAAATGTTCATGCAAACTTTCTGCATTTAAAGCTGGTTTGATATTGTGTTATCAACTGGGCATTTATGATCTTTCAAGCAGAAACAGACTCTCTACTTGCAGTAAATTGGTTTCATCAACAGCAAAAACATCTTTGGCGATACATAGATATTTGGGAGGATATCCTTGAATTGGCAACTATCTTGTCTTGTGAAATGAAATCGAGTAATGGAGTAGCTGATCGACTTGCAAACCTTGGTGCAGCTGATCACAACTTATCGTTCTCCTCATCTTGTCATCTACCTCATAATCTGTATGGTATTTTGATGGATGAAAAAGCAGGTTTACCAAATTTTAGATGTAGTTAATTTTTCTGAATCATTCATCGGTTGTAATTGTATAGATATACATTTTGGTCTCTTTTGTTAATATGTTAGCTGATTTGATAGAATAAGGTTTTAAAGTCTTGGTTTGGGGTTTTTTTAACCCCATGCTTTATTCCGCCATAAGCGATAGCATATCAGTAAAATTGGAATACTGTCTTCTTCCTTCGAAAAAAAAAACACCTTGTCAGTCACATTTACTTTAACCACAAACCACATCACACTAATAATACTGCTACTGCAATAGGAAAAGAAAATGATATTATAATCAATAAAAATTTATTAAAAAAAAATATTTATCCATGTATCAACTATTTGATATGTTGAAAATGATAAAAATTGAAATTTTAAAAAAATAAATAAATAACAAAATAAATTTTTGTAGCTAAAATTATAAGCACACGTAGCACAACTCATAATAAAACTCACTTCAAGTAACTTATCAAAAAAATAAAAATAAAACTCACTTCAAGTATCCACAAGAACCACAAAAGTCCACGAAATACGAAAGAAAGCGATGGAGACAATTGATTGATATAAATACATACCTGATCAGAGCTATTATTTCGCTTGGATTTATTGATAACAAGGTCTTCCCTTTTCATGCTCTCCCCATATTTATTCTTGAACTGCTCTTTGGTCATGTCAATCTCAAAGTCCCCAACAAAATAACCGCGGTCCTTCAGCATTTGCATCACCGTTCTTCGGATCCTGAAAAGCCTGGTGATTTCCTCCTCTGATAGTGTCATTGCTTCCCTGATAAGTTTCGGAAGACAGCTTGTTAATTAGGTACCCACAAAAAATATCATGTTTATGATCATTATTAATCATGATATATATATATATATATATATATCTAACGTTTGCGAACAATTTGGGAATCAATGAAATGCTTTCGAGCAAAATATGATAGAAACTGTATCACAAAACTATTACTCCCAACAAAGACTTATGACTCCGATCTCCAAGCCCCAAATCGTTAATCAATACCAATTGCCAAGAATCTTCAAAGTATATATGTTAAACCAGCTTTTCTCTAACCTAGAACTAAAGCTCTATTTGGTAGGTCCAACCGTCCAAGGCCTTTTGCTCCGTTTTGGAACAACAGTCAAAAAACGTTGACCAAGATCAAACACAGAGAGAGTGAAAGAGAGAAAGAGAGAGACCAAAATATCGAACCTCTTCTCTCGCGCGGGGTGTCTGATGAGGGTTGAGGAAGTGTAGCCTCTCTCTCCCAAGCAGGGCGGCTAGCACTAGTTTATCTCTCGACTTGTAATTGTGATTTTCGCTGTAGACTGGTCTTTGCGTAACATAAGGTTTCTAAATGAATCTTTGCGTTACTTATAAGTTAAATTCGGTCCCCTTTTTCTTTTTTCTAAAGCTTGCATTTCATTAATATAAAAAATATTATTTGTATATACTTTATTGTAATAAAATTAAAGAAAAAAATTATTATTATAAGAGAAAAATATATAAAAAAATTTTAAAAACTCTTAAGAACTGAAACTTTCTCTCTCTATATTTTTTTATGAATTTCATAACTGAAGTCCATATTTATATGCCTTGAAATTACTATACAAATTACTATGCAAGTCGTTATGCAAGATTTAAAATAATAGTGATGGGATCATTCACATAATTTTGGTAGTGGGACAGGAAGCGGCAGCCATCCCTCTACTCTTCGTTCGTTTCATTACACTCCCTCTTGAATGACCACCCATAAAAAATCTGTCTCGTTAAAACCTTGTCAAGGAAAAATCCAGTGGGAAGAAAAACTAATGGCGAAAGAAAAAGAGTACAGTTTTTTTTTATGTATCTACAAGTATTTTAATATTGCCTTTTAAAACCTTGCAAAGGAAAATCCAGTAGGACAAAACCTTAGCGAAGGAAAAAGAGTACAATCTGTACAAATTTTCAGGACATTTACTCCTCCTGAAAAGTGCATGACAATATATTTTTGAGTCTTCTCATTCCAATGTTATGCACAATCTTCTTGAATATCGAAATTGATAACGCCTTTGTGAATAAATCTGCCAGATTATCATTAGATCGTATCTGCTTGACATCAATTTCACATTTCTCTTGAAGTTCATGAGTATAAAAGAATTTAGGTGAAATATGTTTGGTTCTGTCACCTTTGATATATCTTCCCCTAATTTGAATGATACAAGCAGTATTATCTTCATATAAAATTATTGGGCTATTATTGATCATGGGAAGCCCACACTTTTCCTGGATATATTGAATTACTGATCTCGGCCAAATTCACTCTCGACTTGCTTTATGAATAGCAATGATCTCTGAGTGATTTGAAGAAGTAGCAGATAGTGTCTGCTTAACAGATCTCCATGCTATAGCAGTATCTCTATAAGTAAATAAATATTTAATTTGAGATCTACTTTTGTGTGGGTCTGAAAGATAACCTGCATTTACATACCCAATCAATTGTGGACTTGATCCATGTTAATAAAATAATCCTATATCAACCGTATCATGAAGGTAACGAAGGACATGTTTAGTGTCATTCCAATGTCTTCGAGTTGGTGCAGAACTATATCTTGCAAGCAGATTGACTGAGAATGTAATATCTGGTCGAATGCAATTTTCAAGATACATCAAAACTCCAATTGCACTGAGATATGGTACTTCAGGATCAAGAATTTCTTTATCGTCATCATAAGGACGGAATGGATCATTCTTCACATCAAGTGTTCGAACAATCATTGGAGCACTCAGGGGATGAGATTTGTCCATATAAAAATGTTTCAGGACTTTCCCAGTATACATGGACTGATGAATAAAAATTTCATTTGACAAGTGCTCGAGCTGCAGGCCGAGATAAAGTTTTGGTTTGCCCAGATCTTTCATTTCAAATTCATTCTTTAAATATGTAGCGGTTCTTGAGATCTCTTCAGGAGTTCCCACAATATTTAAATCATCAACATAAATCACAATAATGACAAATTCGAATTCTAATTTTTTAATAAAAACACATGGACATATAGGATTATTCTCAAATCCTTCTTTCAATAGATATTCGCTTAAGCGATAATACCACATGCGTCCGGATTGCTTCAACCCATATAAAGATCTTTGTAGTCTGATAGAGTACATATTTCTAAATATACTTGTATATGCTTCAGGCATTTTATATCCTTCACGGATTTTCATATATATGTCATGGTCTAAGGATCTATATAAATATGTAATGACCACATCCATCAACCGCATTTCTAATCCTTTTGTAACAACCAGACTAATCAAAAATCTAAATGTGATTGCATCCATAATGAGAGAATATGTTTCTTCATAATCAATCCCGGGTTTCTGCAGGAAACCTTGTGCGACAAGTCGTGGTTTGTACCGCACAATTTCAATTTTCTTATTACGTTTTCGTACAAATACCCACTTATATTCAACAGGCATACATCCTTTGGTGTTTGGATAACAGGTCCAAATACTTCTCGGTTTGCTAGCGAATTTAATTCAGCTTCAATAGCTGCTTTTCATTTTGGCCAATCATTTCTACATCGACATTTTTCAACGGTTTTTGGCTCACTTTTCATTACTTCTGGTAATGTCAATGACCATTTTATATGAAAATATGTTGTCGAAAATAGTTTTATTTCTATCCAGAATTTCTCTAGTATTCATGAAATGTATTGAGATCTCATTATTTTCAGGTACATGTTCCCCTTCAGTGGAAAATATTTCATGAAACATCTCTTTAAGAAGTCCATTTTCAGGAGATTTATACTCTTCAAGAGGTTCTGAAATAGAAGATTTGAACTCTTTAGGAGTACTAATTATATTTGTATCCTGTATTGTGGGTACGTGTTCTTCAAGAACACCAAATTCATTTTGTATTCTTTTCCTTTTGGGAATTTTATTTTTTGAACCAATAGGTCTTCCACGCTTCGGGCGTGTTTTAGATTCACCTATTGCTATTTTGACAATTTGTCATTCAGGGATTTCAATCCTTTTTGGAGCATTAACAGTAAGAATTTAAGATTTTACTACACCTTTAGTGTCAGTAAATACATCTGATAATTGATTTGCAACATTTTGTAAATGAATAATCCTCTGAACTTCCAGTTTACATTCATTTGTAGGAGGATCAAATTGAAACATGGTCTTATTATCCTAAATAATATCTTGTCGTGCTTCAAGCACCGACTATTCTTTACCCATTAATGAAAAAGTGGATTCGTCAAAGTGACAATCCTCAAAACGTGCTTTAAACATATCTCATGTAAGGGGTTCAAGATATCTAATAATAGATGGAGAATCAAAACCAACATATATCCTAAGTCTACGTTGAGAACCCATTTTTGTACGTTTTGGAGGTGCAATTGGAATATCCAAATGCAAACTGTAATAGAGAATATTTATGATATGCAGATGGTCTAATGCGAATTAAAGATGCTGCACGAAGTATAGCATGTCCCCAAGCAAAAACAGGTAGTCTTGATTTCATAAGTAAAGTTCTAGCGATTAGTTGAAGATTTTTGATCAAAAATTCAGTTAAACCGTTTTATGTGTGTGTATATGCAACATGATGTTCAACATCTATTTTTACTAACATGCAATAATCATCAAAAACTTGAGATGAAAATTCACCTGCATTATCTAATCGAATGGTCTTAATTGAATACTCAGGAAATTGTGCTCGTAGTTTGATTATCTGAGCAAGAAGTCTAGCAAATGCAATATTTATATTGGAAAGCAAACAAACATATGACCATCGACTAGATGCATCAATCAAAACCATAAAATATCTAAATGGTTCACTTGATGAATGAATAGGCCCACATATATCTCCATGAATCATTTGTAAAAATGATGGAGATTCAACATGACTTTTGAGGGAGAAGATCTGATAATCAACTTACCTTGAGAACATACAGAGCACGGAGATTCATTGGGTAGAAATATCTTTTGATTCTTTAAGAGATGCCCATGCGAATTTTCAATAATTCGTCTCATCATTATAGATCCCGAATGTCTAAGGCGATCATGTCAAGTTATAAATATTTTAGGGTCAATGCACTTCTGGTGCATTATCACATATGATTCAATTGTTCTCATCTTTGTATAATACAATCCAGAATATAGAGCAGACAATTTTTCTAATACGAACTTCTGACCCGATATAATTTTAGTAATAAGAAGATATTCTTTACTGCTTTTGTAAGATCCCAGATTTACGTGTATTTTTACACGTTATTTTATTCTCGGTATTAATTATTTTAATTTATTTTAATAATATTATTGGTTGTGTTTTATTTGTTTAAAATATTTATTTGAGCTATTCGTTAGTAATTGTTAGTTTTATGTTGTTTTTTATAATTAAATGTTGAGTTACGTTGTTTCTTTATTAATTTAAATGTGAGGTAATTATTTTAAATGAGTGGAATTTAATTTCCTTTATTTTATTATGTGATTTTATTTGATGTGCTTTGTTAATATTAATTAGTGTTTTATATTTAAAATGTTCTTTAAATTAAATTGGTTTATTGTTGGGTTTTAAATATTTTATTTTATTGATATTAAATTGTAGTATTTCAAGTCGGCTTTTATTTAATTTATTGCATTTTTTTTTCTATTTAGCCTTTTTCTTTTTCTCTTTTTCTTTTTCTTTCCTTTTCTTCCTCACGAAATTTGGCCCCAGACCCGTAAACCTCCCCTGCCTCCTTTCTCTCACTGGTTCTCCCATCTCCACCCAGGGCCATCGTCGGTCACCCACCGGCAACACAGCCCAGCCCACAGCCTTCCCCACACGCTGGCGAGTCCACCGGCACCGGTGGTGTTACCTCTGGCCACCCCACCTACCTCACACGGCACATACCCAAAAATGGGTTTAATGGGTTTTCACCCATTTTTCGACGCCGTCGCCGATCCCCTTGGCCTCCGACCACCACCACTAGACTCCCCACCCTCCGGCAAACATAACCCATCGTAGGTAGCCACCCCAATTTCTCTCTCTCTCCTCCACCCGAAATGGATCCTAAAACGGGTATATCCTTGCCGCACCGCCGTCTGGCCACCATAGGCCTCACCACCGTCACCAAAAGACTCTCCTAGCCTAGCCGGCCATTCTCCTAACGCAGTTTCTCCAACCGCTGCCCCACCTTCCCGGTATAACCTTAAACCCGAAAATGGCTTTTCACCCATTTTGAGCCCGATCCGCCACCTTCCGGTGGTTGTGCCGCCATACCACCACCTCCATGAGATTCTCCACTTTCCAAAGAGTATATCCCTAAATTTTGGTGTCAAACCGAACATCTTAGGCCAACGTATCGGTGACTACTACGAATGCTGCGAATTTGCGTTTGTTCAAGGATTTACGCTTTTACCCGCTGTAAGTATTTTCCAAATAAATTTTAAAATTTAAATATATTTTTGGCACCAACAAATATTGTGTTTGGTCATTGTTGAAAATTATCGGTTGTTGGTTATTTGATGCATGGTCATCTGCATTGTGTATTTACGTGCATATTCATGTGTTGGAAATGAAAACTGAGTTTTCATGTGTTTTGGTTTCAGGTGCGTGTGTATCACAACCCCAAGCCGAGATGGGGCATTATCCCGGTGGAGCTCCTCTGGTCACTCGGGAGCGAAATATACTGAGTGATGTCCCCTGGGTCGTCGCCGGGCGACGACGGAATCGGATGGAATGGCAACGCTCTCGTGCTGACTCCGTGGCTCCTTTGCTGGCGGGAGCTAGGGGATGCCTGGTCATGGTACGTGCTGGGCGCGATTAGCTAGGCATCGCCCGTTCCGAAGTCACATGCGTGGTCGTTACCTTCGGTGTGATGATGAAAGCCAGGGTGTGCGGATGATCCCTAGGGGAGATCATGGTGCATACGGTTAATAAAATGGATGTTTAGGCCATTTTCTGAGAAAGTGACGGGTTTTAATTATTGGTTTTACGTGAACAATTTTCTGGGAAAATGGTTGTGGTTTTAATGGATTTATGGTCATCATTTTCTGGGAAAATGATGGGTGATTTTATTGGAGTTTTAATTTGGGCCAAAATTGGATTTTGGCGTGCGTGGTTATTTTATTAATTTTAAAAATGCTGATTTTAAGTCACATGCATACTGTGTCCTGTTCATGCATAGTGTTGTTGCATGAATGTATTTATTATCTTGAGTTTGTTTGGGTTGTACTTACATGTGATGCCATTTTTGGCGTCGTAGTTTTTGGATGCAGATTTTGAAGAGACTGAGTCTGAGGAGACGGCTCCGCCGTTGATGTGCTGTTATTATAAATGGTTATCTTGGGAAATTATTTTTCCATTTTTATAAATATGTATTCGTTAAATTGTATTTCGGATAACTGTATTAAATCGCCTGTTGGAGAATTTATGTTAAACTGGTTTGTAAAATATTTCTAAAAATTCTGGTACTTAGTTATTGACCTCAATATCCGCTGCTTTTATTTATGCATGTCACATGTTCACACACTTAGCACTTGACATTGGAGGTGCGTGACCCATGTTGTCAGCATCCCGACGCCTCAATTCTCGTATTTATTTTAAGGAGAATTTGGAGGCGTTACAGCCTTCATTTGTCGTTTCAATATGATAATCATTACGACATATATATTTGAAACTCAATAAATTTCTTCTGAATTATGAAGAAAATAAAGTATCATCAATACAAAATTTAGTGCCATTAGGCAACACAATTAAATCTGATGAACCTGATATGGTATGGACATAGGCTTTGCTTAGTGTTAGATTTTGAAAATATTTATTTTCTTTGATAATTGTGTGAATTGTAGCACTGTCAGCCAGACATATATATTTATCATTCAACTCAGAGATAAAAAGCTCATCAATATGATCCATAATTCTACAAAATATACAAAACTTTTATTACAGATAATAGAAAGAAAATACATTAATTGAGTAGAACACTTCCACCTCCAATTAAGTGGTCAATTCAACCTTCAGGATGATTAAAGAAATCAGAGACATCAAGATGAGTAACATCTACATATACTAAATCTAATAAATCATCTGATGGTTCTACTAAATTTGTTTCATGCATTTTATTCTTTCTTTTAATAGATGCTCGATATAAATCAGCTAAGTGCCTGGCTGTACGACATGTACGTGACCAATGTCCAGTTATTCCACATCTATGACACACCTCTTCACTTTTTTTTGAAGAATTATTCTATGGGCTTTTGCCAATTTCTGAGTTGTACCACTTCTGGTGATACGATATCTTATTATCCCTTTTAATGTTGTCACTTTTGGGACCAACATTTCTATAATTTCTCTTACCACGTCCACGCCACTAATTTCTTATAAAGGATGCACTATTCATTTTTTAGAATAATGCAAACCTATTACCATTCACTTCAAGGAATAATATTGAACCAGTAGGGCGTAACTGATGGTTTTTTAATAAGAGCTCATTATTCTGTTCAGCTACTAGAAGACATGATATAAGTTCAGAATATTTCTTGAACTTTCTCTCTTGATACTGCTGCTGCAGGAGCACATTCGAGGTATGAAATGTAGTATAAGTCTTCTCTAACATATCATTATCAGTGATTTTCTCACCGCATAAATTTAGTACTGAGCTTATTTTAAAAAATACAAAATTATGCTCACTAACACTTTTATAATCTTGCAATCTCAGGTGCAACCATTCAAAACGAGCTCTTGTGAGGATGACAGTCTTCTGATGTGCATACCTCTCCCTTAAACCGTTCCACAAAATATAGGGATATTTTATTGTAAGAAATTCAGTTTTTAATTCTTTGTGAACATGGTGGCGAAGGAAAATTATTGCTTTAGCAAGGTCTTGTAGGGACATTTGATTTCCTTCTTTAATTGTGTCACCCAGGTTCATCGCATCAAGATGAATTTCAGCATCAAGTATCCAGGATAAATAATTTTTCCCAGATATGTCAAGAGCAACAAATTCTAATTTTGTAAGATTTGTCATTTTTTACACATATAAATAATGAAATAAATATGTGTATCTTAGAAAATATATTTATAAATTCACATAGATTTTACATAATAATTATCAATAAAATATATCAAAAACTGTAAATAATCTATTGAAAAACTTATAAAGAAATAAGACCACTAGCTTCAGAATTGGTAGAACCGTCGTGTTGATAATGTGTTATAAAACTAAAGAAAAAAACTACTATTGTAAGAGATAAATATATAAGAAACTCTTAAGAACTCTTAAGAATTGAAATTTTCTTCTCTCTCTATATTTTCTTATGAATTTCATAACAACTGAAGCCCATATTTATAGGTCTTGAAATTACTATGCAAGTTACTATACAAGTCACTATGCAAGATTTAAAATAATAGTGGTGAGGTCATTCACATCATTTTGGAAGTGGAACAGGGGGCAGCAGTCGTCCCCCCACTCTTCGTTCGTTTTATTATATCTAAAATATCATTTCAAAATTTAAAATATTTTCTCCTTTTTTCGTTAAGTAGTCGTTAAATTTAACAGCTCTTATTATATCTAAAATATCATTTCAAAATTTAAAATATTCTATATTAATTTAAAATTGAAACCATGATAATCATGAGTCTGATATATATTAATTAATTAAAATATAGAATGAAACTCATGGCTTATTTTGAAAAATCAAATCGAGTTATCATGATGATTTAAATACCTATGTGGCTTTAAATTTTCTATTATTTAAATTATATAAAAAAAACATTTATATATTACAATTTATGTTACTACTTTTTCTTATCTTCAGTTATATACGTATATTTAACATTCCTTCGGATGACTTATACATCAAATCAGCCATAGATAAAAACTAGTATATTTAACATTCATCTATTCTATTATATATAATATATATTGGGGGTCGAATAGCACACTCGTGCTTTAAGATTTCACTGGATACTGAACAAAATAGCACGTATTGTGTCAGTAAACAAAGTATTCTGATAAAACTACTACGTGCAGCAAGGTTAATTATATGGGATGTGGCCCCTATGTCAATAAAACAACACATCGAAGCATTAGATAAAATGTTTCGAGACATCAATGATTCAGAGTTAACATTTGGTGAAAAAGTTATTGTTTTCGATGGAGATTTTTGACAAGTTTTACCTGTGGTTTGTAAATGAACAAAACAAGAATAGGTGAATGCCAGTTTAGTATTTTCCTATTTATGGCCTACATTGATTAAGTTTCGTTTAACTGAAAATATGTGAGTATTATTGGATCTAGTTTCTTAGAATGTGTTTAGGGGTGTAAGAAGACCAAATTGGACCAGATCGGATCGAATTCCATTTGGTCCGGTCCAGTCCCGGTCTATGGCATTTCTCCCCTTGGATCGGACCGGACCGGACCGAATCAAATGCACACCATATTATATATATATATATATATATATGTATGTATATATAAATAATAGTATATAAATTATAATATAAATTATAATATTAATATTAATATAGATTAAGAGTTGTAGTATAACATATTAATATATAATATATACTTTTATAATATTAATAAATTATATTTTATACTAGTTGACCAGTTATCGTATAAAAATATTTGTTATAATATATATATATATAGAGTTTAGTAATAACTTATAAGTAATAAGTGTTTTATTATTATTATTTAATATATTATTACTAATTTATCACTATTTACTAACATATAAATTCATAATATACTAGTGTAATAATGTTATTAGTTATAATTTATCAACCTATGATGTATCATTAAAATACTATTAACTAATTATTAATTATTCTTCGTAATTCTTATGATTACATGTAACAATTATAAATATTAATATTGTTTTTAACTATATATTTTTTAGGAATGCCATTTTATAATTAAATTAGATTGAAAATAATTAAATTTGGGTTAAAAATTATTTTTCATCATTGTAAGATTTTGGATCAAATTTAGTCTATTAAATCATATCAGATACCCCTAGATCGGACCGGTATGAATCGAATAGGAGTTCGATCCGGTCCAGGGTGAGAAAATTCTTGGACCGAATAGAACCGGTCCACGTTTTTTTGGGACCGAACCAGATCATTTACTCCCCTATATGTGTTAGAATTAGCTAACGAAATGCCACCAATTACAATTGATGAAACAATAAAAATTCTTGATGGCATGCTTGTTCCCTATGAAAATGATTGTACTTCTTTGGATTATTTAATAGATGTTGTTTTTCATGATATTCAAGAATATTCAATAAATATTTCAGCTATGATGAATCGGGTCATATTAACACTAAAGAATAATTATGTCGATGAAATAAATGCATTACTAATTCATAGGTTTCTTGGTGAGATTATGCGATATTATAGTTTTGATGAAATAATATATGCATCTGAACAATCAGTTATGGAGAATTTTCTAAATACTCTAACTCCAAATTGACTTCATCCTCATGAATTATTATTGAAGAAAAACTGTCTCATCATGCTGCTTAGAAACATTAATATTTCAGAAGGACTATGCAACGGAATAAGTCTAATTTGTTGGACTTTTGATCGAAATATCATTGATACAGAAATTGCAGTTGGGTAACATAGCGGAAAATAAGTTTTTATTTCAAGGATCCCATTCTTACCAAGTGTTGATGAAAATAGTGGCTTCCCATTCAAACAAACTTAATTTCTTATCAAATTAAGTTTCGCAATGACTATAAATAAGTCACAAGGGCAGATATTAGATTTTGTTGGCATATATTTATTTCAACCTGTTTTTTCACATGGTCAATTATATGTGCCTTTATCAAAGGCGAAAATTGCGTCTATAGTAAGGATTCTAATACAATCGATATCAATTGATCGATGTGAAAAGAATTGCACAAAAAATATTGTATTTACAAAATTATTAAGATTAGCATGTTTAAATTAATATTATGCTAAGGTAACTAGGTATAATTGTATAACTTCAATTTAGTATATATTATAAAATCGTTATATAAACTTGTCATTGATTTCCAACCTCATCCTAATATTCATGGATGTCAAATTAGTCTTTCTTGAGAGGAAGGAAATCAGAGAGATCATGATGGTGCAAATCAAGTTTTACGTTTGAGTTATTATTATCTATAAATACTTGTTAATTTTATTTTTTTAATTATATTAATTTTGTAAAAAATTTGTTTCACTTAATTAAGCAACATATTTCGCATGTTACTCTCGACCTAGTATTATATTTAAATGTAATTTTTACATATTTTCTAAGTTAATTATTCATATTTTTATTTTTATTTTTATTTTTCTCTCACCATATTGTTATATTTATTAATATTTTAGTTGATGCAGTGTTATTGCTACGTCATCAATTTTATAAAAAATATATCAGATTGTATATCTCTAATATTATTCAATATAACATGTGGTGAAATTTTTTAATAAACACCCTATCATAATAAAAGTAATCCAAAAGAGAAAAATAATAAGCAATTACTATAGCAGTGCACATACTGTACAAACTACATGGCTGTTTTTTTTTTTTTAATCCCTCATTCTCCCTATTGCACCCTCTCTCGCCCATTTCAAACTCTTGCTGAGCCCATCCCCGTCACCCACACATCCCTGTCCCCCACCATCACCCCCACCCACACCTAGTCGCGCATCCTCTACAAAGCTGCCCCGTCAGATTTTTTAAAAATAAATAATATTTTGAGACCAAAATTAGTCTCCACCCATATTAAGGCAAAGAGGGCAGCGCTACTATAAATAATGGTTTTTACAGTTTGTCGTACGAATTGTGATACCACCGCTAAAGACAGTTGTTTTTAGTGACGTATTGCAATTTGTTGCCTTTAAACGTTCGCATAAGAGACCGTTGTCTTCCTCTTCAAAACCTTTAGTTAGAAAAAGACAAAAATATAGTAGAATAAATGATATTGACTGGTCTGAACTATTGGTTACTAATTTTTTTAGAAGTGGGGCTGGGCAGCAGTCGGGTTATTGCGACAGCTTCTCATAGGAATAATAATTTTATTATTTATATAAACAGTAAAATTATTGTTCATGCGAGATGCTGTTGGATTGCTGCCAATATTTTTCCTTTTCTTTGAGCCCACCTATGATGGTGCATGGAGGCCACGTACCGACGGTACTGAGATGGGATGAGTCAAATCGATATTGGGATGATGAAGTTATTTGTTATGGTGTGTGTAGCCGTTAAGAGGCATTTCCACATGACAACATATGGTGGCCACCTACAAGCTGAGCCGTGGGCCTCTGGTTACGACGAAGTGGGCCGGACCAGGATACAAAAGCCCCATTCCAAACATTTCTCGTAAATTTAGCTCACTCGTTTTCAATAAAAAGCAAGTCAATAAATTTTTTCGTGTAAAGAAATGATATTTGCAGTAGTAGAAAATATATACAATTAATTTAAAAAAAAAAGAATAAATACAGACCCCACATTAAAATAAAAAAAAAAATTAATTTTAATAATAGACCCCTTCTTTTTAAAACAATTACATTGTTATTTCATGCACGACCCACATTATAGACCTTGCTTCGTAAATGCTAGGGCCTAGGGGTTCCTAAGGTTATTTCGGTTTTTATGTGTATTTTATGAGTTAGTTCGCACATAACGATGACCCAACCATAAAGAGTTAAAAGTAAAAAGTATATAGAGTAAATACGGGACTAAAAATATAATTATGGTTTTATCCGGAGTTCAAAATCAAATACAGTTTTATATGTTTGAGACAAACCCAATCTTACATATCCCCCAGTGCAACCTCAGCCTCCCACAAATTGTGAGTAAAGAGTCTCCTGACTAACGATCGAACTAAAACAAACATGAAATTTATTAAAATACAACATAAAACAGCCCAAAAATGTACACGTTTGTGACTTTGTCAAAGTTAATATCCTAAAACTGGCAGCAAAAACATCATGAATCAATACCAGAAGCATTCAGCAATAGATCCCAAAAATCCATCCACCCCACCTACTATACATTGGCTAATTCATTCCTCCATTCCATATAAACACAATTACACAAATCTCTATAATATTTCAAGTCACCAAGAAAACTCTATTTCATCTACCACAGCATATTGCTACAATATTTCAAGTCACCATTGGGTTAAAATAAGCTGAAGGCACCAGTTTCATTTCTTCTTTTTTGTGGGAAGAGAATTGGGTTTGAACATTGACATTTTTCCGAAAAACCGAGATGTCTTTGATGGTTTCGTTTCTTCAGAGAGATTTGGGGACTCAACTGGGAATTCAATATCAGATCTGATGCATGCTTGATCATCAACACCCTCGACATCTCTTAAGCACCGGAGCAATTCCAATGCACTTGCCTTGCCCATGTCATTTCCGTTGACGGATATAAGAACAAGAGCAGGAATGACACCCTCATCCATGACCAACTGACAATACTGAAGACGTTGAGAGCACAATGAAAGGAGAACAGCCACTGCATTTTCTTGATCCTCGTGACTTTCGGACTCAAGGAGTTTAGCAACAGAGGCAATGCATCCATTAGTTTCTGCAACAGATACCCTAGCCTCCTCGGTATTGCATAAATTCTTCAATAAAAGTACACAATTTCCTCCAATAGTACTATCTAACAAAGGAACCAATTTTGGGATGCATTCCAAAGATACAATGAGAGAACAAATGTCAATATTTGAGGAAAAATTGCACAAAATTTTGATAGCCCGTTCCTGGAAATCGCTGTTACAGGAGTCGAGCATCTTTAGGATAGAAGTTAAAGGACCAGATGCTTCGATTTTATCTCTACAGTACTGGTGACCAGACAACACTTCCAATATGGCTAGACTTTCTTCTGTTGCTTCTGAACCGAGAACAGTGGCCAAGAGACTAAATGCTTCTTCACATAAGTATGAGATCCCACTTCTGAATGAAGCAACACAAAGTAGCGTTATACATGAGCTCACACGTAAGGGAAACATGATAGTTAAAAGTCAGAGAAATCAAGGAAAGATATGCACAAGAAAGAATTCTATATTTTGAACTGTCAATTGTATGAAATTCCATTTTATGAAAAAAAAAAAAAAAAATCAGTGCAAGCAATAAGACGAGTTCTAAACCAACACAAGGTCCTGGATTAGATCATGCTGTATCAGCAGGCTAAACATTTAATACCAACCGTTCCCCACATAATCAAAATCTCATAATTCTCAATTCACAAGGCACCGAATGGGATATTGAACTTGCCACACCATTTGAATACATGTTACGACAGTAAGAATAACCTTGAATTAAAAGATATCAGTTGCCTTGGAACACAATTCATTGCATGTTCATCAACAGAGTAACTGACCTGCTTCTGCTCACATATGCCAGCAGCAATTGATATCCAGCTTTTTGAGCTCTCAAGTCATGCTGGTCATTTGCATCCTTCAAAAATCTAACAAGCGGTTCAACAAAATTGTCAGATGACATAAATTGACAAGCTTCTTCGCTGTTATTCAGATGCTTTCTGATATCTTCAATGGCTTTACATTGGGATTCCCATTGAAGTTCAGCTAGTCTCGATAGAGATTCCAAAACTGTCTCATGTATACTTGCATAAGATTGACATTTGTGCTCATTTTTTGTCCGTACAGGATTCGAGTTTAAACCATCTGCTGTCTTAGTTTTTGGTGAATCCGAATTGTAACTGGTATCTAAAGATCCAAGTGACATGTTGCTGAGATCCATCGGAAGATGCAGATCATTCATAGAACTTCCAAAGCTAGCAATGGAAGTGGAAGAAGCTTCCCAAGAGTGAAGGAATTCTGGTAGCATAGTTGGATCAGGAATGGTGACTCCATGCCTCATGCTCCAATTTGATATTAGATCCTTCACGGCCATGTTGGGAGTCAATGAGTGATGGGCCAGTCTCATTTTAGTCTTTGGACATATATCATTTCCCTCATCAAACCACTTCTGTATGTAAATCCTCTCAAACGTTTGTCCAGAAGCGATGACAACAGGATCATACATCAATCTTGACGATAGAGGACACTTAAATTCCTCAGGAGGTGTAGCTCTGCTTGACAAGTCAATTTTGTCCTCATGATGCCAAGATCCTATGAGCGAATCCACTTCAACAGACTGGTTAAATCCAGAATTATGTCTGCAATTCTGAAATGCAAATGCTCCTTCACGCTGATCATGGCCATTCCTCGATTGCTCTTGCAGGATAAAGTTTCCATACTTCTTCAAAAGATACAAAAGATATTTTAAAATCTTCTTTTTATTTGGGTCACTATCACTGACTTTATCATACAGCTTCTTGATAGATCGTTTCTCTATCAAAATAGTCTTTGGGGATGTAATATGAAGTCTTGAAGCTGCCAATTGTAGAGCTTTTACTTCATATTCCACTGAGTCTGTTGCAGAAGCATCCTGATGGAGTAATCCTTTCAAAGCCTTACCGGCCTCTTCTTCAGATGGTTCCAGGGTAAATGTCGCATGCCTAAGATCATCCATGATGTGAGAGATCTGTAAATGAGATTCCATCATTAGCTGCACCTAGCAAATTAGGCTCAGTACGAGTTTTAACTGAGATGTCAAAAAGTCCTATACTTATTTATTACAAATCAATAAACACAGGTTAAATACATATGTCAGAGACAATGCAGTCTTCAAAGTGAACCGAGTGTACCAAGGAAGAGATTATGGAACAAATCTAGCATAGGAACGTGAAAGGTTATCACCCACAAAGCTTCTAGACCCAGAAGTTGCTCTCCCAGACTTTTTTTTTTTCAGTTTTGTATATGTGAAGAGAGGGGAGGAGGGCGAATAACTAGAAACTAACTGAAAACAGGAAAATTGGGAAATGGGACCACATTTTCTTTAAACAGGTTCCCAATTTGGTTATATGCATCAGAATCTAGACAATCGCTTTATGGCACCAGTTACACTTTCAAAATACAGTGACGTGGTTCCTTAATCCACACAATTATATTACCAGCACACGTAATAGCTAAGGGAACAAGAATACTGTAAATTTTGAAACAAAATATAACTAAGGAACTGCTCAGATATAATAAAGATTTCTTCTCATATCAATACAAATGCATCCACTAACCATCTTTTTTTCTTCTTTTCTTTTGGCTGGGGGAATTGAAAATGACAAGAAGAAGAAGAGAAAGCTCAAAAGGGCACGTAATGACGAACCTCTTCACCTAACTCAAGTGGAAGCATAGTTCGAAGTTGACCTAAACATTTCACCAACAAGTTCGTTGATCTTTTACATCTTGAGGCTATTACATCCCCTGTAAGTGCCTGAGAGTCAATTGCAAGCCTTATCAGCTATGGATTGACATTTAACTATATTTGGAACAACTACACATTTTATAAATGAAGAAAACTACTTGTTAATTCATCAGCTTTGACACAGCTACTAGATGCAACAACAGAAGAGCAAGTAATGTAACACATTCATATGCACACTCTTTGTTAAATATTTTTTTCTTAAAAGAATATACAGGAGCAAGCTTGTTTTACTCCAGTAAAGTTCCAATTGGAAACGATAGACCATAATCTATCATACAAGCATAATTTCCACAATGGATTATAGCTTGTAGGGCTTAAATCGGACCACTAATGACACAATTTAATCAGCATATGTAATTTACCCCAAAATATAAAATAGCATGTGCAGTTTATGTCTTTAACATAAATATATATATTTTTAATTCTCCTTCTCTTCTTGAGTTCAACAGCATAGAAAAACTTCTTTTAGTTGTTTATTTGTACACATTTATATACTTTTGCAATGCAAAGGAAAATTAGAAATTGCTATCCTCAAGGTCAAATGGCATGATTCTGTTACCACCAAGTTCCTTTTGGCTTGTTTATGGTCATTCTCACTTTGGTGAAATGCAGCAACAAGTGTTCACATTACTCTACTTTGCTTATCCTATTGAAAAAATCACAAACCAGATAAAGTTTACTAGACTCGCTACACTGCTGAAGAAGTCCATTGGCTTTCTCAATTGCATCGTGTAATGAGCATAGTTCCTGTATTCCTGATGAGCATCGAGGACGAGCCTCTTCTATCGCTGGAAATATTCTTGATATTCTAGTAACCAGTTTCAGAAGTTTGGTGCACATTAAACAATGCACCTGCAATCATGAATAAAAGCATAATGAGATACTTCGATGTGATATAACAGAAAACTTGAGTAGAAATACAGTGACTATTCAAAGACTTAAATGAGGTCAGATTTATAACTTCATTTCTTAAGAATCACAAGGAAGCCACAGTGCTTGTCATTCTTGAGAAATAATACCCTCCAAATCAGGAAAAAAAAAGTATACGCTCTCTCAATTTGATTAGATCAATACCTTTGGATAAACAGCATTTTGTGAGTTTACTATCTTAATCAAATTATATTAAAAGCAAGTTTTCTAGTTCCTAGTTTCACTTCAGAAACTGGGGTCTCCACTTCATAAAGGAAACACAACATTCTTGTTTCAAAAGAATTAAAGACTAGGTGTCTTTATACATATAATCTTGCCCAGGTGTTAAAGGTATGGGATTTTACCAACAAACAAAAACTAAGGCCTATACCAAAACCGAGAAACAAAAGTGATGATATCAATCACTGCTGATTTATCTAAAACTCATGCTTGCATGGGTCATGCCATTACGACCCATATACCCTGCAAATACAAAAGTACTCCAACTCAAATCAGAGCATTCCACCTAAAGAGGAATAAACATTTGGCTTTTATGAAATAGATTACAAACTATTATAACCATGATTCATATTTCATATTCAGACCTCACTTGCCGGACTCCAAAACTAGAATTAACCAAAAAGAGTTTTAAAAAAAGGGTTAGAAGTTATAAATTGAAATGTTTTTATTCTTTTTCGGCTTTTATTATTATTTTGAATTAAAGGACAAACCATTCTTTGTATTTTTATTCATTATATATATTCATTGAATAAGTGATGATCCACCGATTCTTACTCAGAGAATTTTTGGACTTATTTTGAAGGTTTTATTGAATCATCATGGTTGTAGTATGAATATGAGGTTTTAATCGATTCTATAGGGTCTAGTATTTTTTTTTTCACTGGATGTATCTTTTAAAAAATGGATGGACCAAATCACGTGATTTCTAATCATTTTTTTAACAGTAATTGATTTCATTCATCCATTTTTCCACAAGTTATTACCGAAAGATCAATGGTTGTAAGCCAAATCTGAAGGAAAAAAGACCATGGTAATGGTACCTTGAAGGAACAAGGAGCAGACTGTTTGTCCACTACATCAGCAACATCAGAACCCATTAGGAAGGGGATTATGTTAGATCTGCAGATTCAGTAACAATTTGAAAGCATCAGTCATGCTGTATTCTCAAAAGAATCTATTCATAGTGTCTAACAGAATGTATCAAATCAAGATGCTATATACATAACATTCCACAAGCAAGGCAAGTGCAAAATAAAGCATTTCCACATGCAGCACCATATATGCCATGGTATACCAAAGTTCTTCATTAAACTCACACGCGCAATACGATTGTCGACAAACGGCAAAATGATGCCAGAAAACCAGCAAAAGCATTAACTTCCCCATTCAAATTTTTATTTTATTTTATTTTAAATTTACCATCCTATAACAACCATTTAGCTTGATATATGCTGCGTGAGAGTTTACTTCCAGTGATCATATACAAGTTTCACCAGAAAGATAAATTCAGATATGCACAAAGGATTTCACATAGATGTAATTCTGCTCTTTTCAAAATTTGACTCTATGGTCATGGTTACTTCATCATCCACAGGTGGGGAACCCTAGATTAAAAATTGGCTTGAGGATGAAGTTGTAGGCCATGAAAAAATAATAAAAGGTCTTCTGCAGTTCCAATTCGGAAACTTAAAATTAGTCTCTCCTCAAAAGAAAAAATAATTTGAAACCAGAAAGTTGAGTTGGAGCTTAAGGAACAACAGGAACGAAGCCTTACCCGGTGGAGAGGAAACCAGAACGAGGATCAGAAAGCTGTTAGACAGAGAAGTTTCATCTAAACAGTGAACTTGAAGAACAAGAAACCCTTCTACAAATAAAACGAACGCAACCCAATTCTTAAACCGCAGCTTCCCACCACATATTCCCCCTTCAGAAAAGAAAAAATTAAAACTTTGCAAGTAACTTTCAAATCCCCAGAGGCTCTTAACTGTTGAGAAATCGCCAAACCCAGCTCTTAAACCGCAACAGTTTCTTCAAATTCACCCGTATTCCGAGCAGATTTTTAACTTTTCAGAGTATCTTCAGCACAGCTCTCCCATGCATGAGAACGAATTTCTCTGTCAGAGAACAGTACAAAGAGCAGACGATCTTCTTACTCGCGAAACTCCATAACCCTCAAGACTGGTGTTCCTTCATTGATAAGAAACCAGAGAGAAGAAAGAAAACTATACCACACAAGTCAAAACAGCATTGGATTGCCACAGGCCCAGAAAGTTAAAACTTTTTTTCTTCCCAACAAAAAAAGGGTGAGAGAGAGAAGTGAGTGGAAAAGTCTATGTATTTGGTTAGAACTTGGACAGAAAGAAGGGGGAGAAAGATACAGCACAACGCGTCAACCAGCTGAATTTGCTGTGAAACTCACCGTCGCTACAGCATCAGCCATCATGTCCACAACGACGACAGAGACAGAGACGGAGACAGTCGGAGTCAGTTGCAGGAAGAAAGACCACACCTGCTTCTCCAAGCAGACCAATAAACAGTTACCGCAGACTCCATGACAGGACTGTGGCTGAAGCCTTTTTCTGGCTTTCTCCCTCCGTCTTATAAGGAAAGCTCTGTCTGTGTGGTGGTCCCACTGGTCAATCAAAGCGAGGTTTTAGTTTCGTTTGAATTTAAAGATGGATAAATTAAGATGGATTTAATTTAATTTTTAATATATTTATTATTTAAAATTTAAAAAAATATATTTAAAATTTAAAAAAATTATATTAAAATTTAAAATATATATATAAGAATTTATATTTTATATAAAATATTATAAAAATATAATAATAAAATAAAAATAAGTTAAAATTAACTTAATTCATTTCTAAATTTAAATAAGATCTTGGTCGGCCGTCATGACTGTATGCCATAGTGCTCTGTGACCCTAACCAAGGCATTTTGGACATTTCAATACGAAGGTTATGGGAAAGTTTAAAAAAGAGAACTCACACTATCCATCGACCATCGTGTCTTGTGTCACCTTGAATGACACCTTCCATTCTCTTGCACAAGTTGATATCAATTAAAATATTAGGTAATATATATTAATAAACTATTCAAGATATTTCTTTTTAACAGTGAAGATAAAAGAGCTGCAACCAAAAGAACAGATCATTTTTTTTTTCTTTATTAAAGTATTTTACAGCTAGCCATTTTTATTGATATTGTCGTATTAATTCGTGTCACATCAATTTATATAATTAAAGGTAGCACATGCACATGACATGCTGAAATAATGGAGCCAAGGCCAACAGCAATAGAAAAATAATATTCAAGTTAAAAAGAAGTGTTAGGGATGGTTTATATTCAAAATTTAGTTTTATTATTTATAATTTATTTTATATTTTTAATTTATCTTAATTATTTATTTTAAATTTTAATTTATTTTAATTATTTATTTTATTACTATTCATAACTCATCTCATTTCATTTCTAAATCTAAACCACTCAAATCTTTTTATCATAAAAGTGTTAAATTTACGTAAAAATCTTATATCAACAAGTTTACAAGTTGACATGGTTTATTATGCTGAATTATGAAAAAATATTTATATATAATTTTTAGTTAGATTCTTAGATTAATATAAAATGTGTTAAAAAAAGTATTTTTAGATAGAATTGTGTATCATAAAACATCTATCATAATATATAATATTAATAATTGTATAAGTTTTACGTGTAAAAGGAGATGAAGTGGACATCCACCACTCCACTAGTGTTTTAATTAAAGGTGTTTTAATTAAAGGTGTAGTTATTTTCCTTGTATTAAAGGTATAAAGTAGGTTCGAATGATGTTTAATATTGTCTGTCATCTCTCTAAGAATCCATTTAGATATGAAAAAATATTGGAAGAAGTCTCACTCATTGCACTCACACGTACATGAACAGTAACACAGTATGAGTGCAGTAAGGTTTTACTCTAACATTACTTTTTAAATATAGAGGTGACAGGCCCTAAATCATGAAGTTTTTGAAATTTTAATTTTCTATTTCATAAGGGATTTTAAACCCAAATTTTCTATTTAACACTTTATCAATTTATTAAGAGATAAATACAATTTATAATTTTAAATTATTAAACATTCCAAATTTTTACCAACATTTCACTACCAAACCATCACAAATTCCATTAAGATATAGTTACCAAGATCGTATCACGTCATCTATTTTTCTATATCTTAATGGTTATAATTAAATTAGAGTGCAAAATGTCAAGTTTTAATAATTTGAAAATGCAATGTTTAGATTTTGATTATTCAGGATGTAAAGCATAAATTCCTAATAGTTTGATGAGTAGGTTGTGATATCGTTCTAATTATTCTCAAATATATATATATATATATATATATATATATTACTTATTTTCAATATGCACAATAGATATATTTGGACAATTAGGTGTTCAACAATTAACACACACTTTCTTAGGGTGGATACTAAATTAGAATATAATTTCTATAAATAGGAATTCTTGTTATTTAAAAACCAGAGTTTAAATATACTATTTATTATGAGCTTCATTATAGCTATGAATATTCTAATAAACATACTTATAGATATAATCTCTATTCACAAAAAAAAAAACGTGTATAAATCTAAAATTTTTGTATTTGGGAAAGAAGAAAGAAAGAAGAAATGGCGTTCGATAGGTGAAAGGGACATTCTTTGGAGTAGAATTGGCCTGATTTTGATACAAAAAGTGGTCATTTTATTATTATGATATTTCTAAACTTTTATATAAAGTATAATGAATAATTTATTTTTTTAATATTCTTAAATAATAATAATAAATAATATTTTATTCAAACTCTAACTTATTTATTTTATTTCAATTCACTATCCAAATAACACTTTCATTCTTGTTGGGGCCTTTCAGAATTACTCATTTAATTTTAGTGTTATTTTTTCCCCCTCTTTTGGCATCATTGTTCATGCCAAAACTCGAAAAGTAAATTGTAAGACCATTTTGATTAAAAAAAAAAAAAAAGGGACCAGCACTGAATGTAGATGCAAGGCGGCTTTCATTTATTGTGATGAACTTGCAATTTTATCAAAATGGCACCAAATAAAATGAATGGAGAAAAGTGGGTTGGTTGCATTGATGGATAGAAGAAAATTGGAGTTTTTCTTTTCGCCACAAATGGGTAGACAATACACATTGACCTAGTTTGACGGCATCCGACTCAATATCTTTCAGCCATTTGTATTGCTACCTACCATCAATTGACGACAAAAACGTTTTTCTAAACTTTTATATGAATTTAATGTGATACAAGGATCGACATGATTTAAGTGAGTTTCAAAGTAATCATCATTGTCCCTATAAACTAGAGCTAGAAACGCATCATTTCGTTTTGTTCCCGTTCTTCATTTCATTCTTCTCAAATTTAAGGAGAACTTCTCATATTTAAAACTTCTATGTAGAGTGACAATTTATGTTTGGGACGGTGTTCGTATAGTCAATTCATGGATGTTTGATTGTATATTCAATTCCAATCTAACTCGTTAAGTTAGACGTATTAAACTATCACACCCCAAGTCAATTCATTTAAAATAATAAATTTTATCGTCTTATCTATTTTAACTCATTTAATAATTAATTAGAAATAGGTTAATAAAACTCATTTCATGAGTTGAATGTAAATTTAAATCAAAAAATGGAAGAACCAATTGTGACCAAATCGAACAGTATTGAAAATTTCGATTTTGAATTGGTCCGATCCGATGCTGGTTTCAAAAATTGAGGAATCAGATATAATCGATCTGGTTCCAAGTCCAGTCATTTAAGACTAGGCTGGTCTTATTTAGTTTTATTTTTATTTTTTAAGTATTAGTATATAATATGTTTTATAATATATATAAAACATAATCGGTCGATCCAATGATGGTTTCAAAAATCGAGGAACTAGATATAATCGATCTGGTTCCAGTTCCAGTTCCAATCTTTTAAGATCAAATCGGTCTTATTTGGTTTTATTTTTTATTTTTAAGTATTATATATAATATGTTTTATATTATATATAATATATAATAATATAAATTATAATTGGATATAGATAATGTTATAATAATTTATAAAATGAAAATGTAATCTTAGATTTTAGATTTTTGAAATTTTAATTTTAATTTGTGAGACTCTTGGACTTGTAAAAACATATTTTTATAGAATAATTTTTGTTTTATAACAATTTTTTATTACAGATTTTTTTTATATAATAGATTTTTTTTACATTTTTGTAATGAATTAATTTTTTTTTACTAAGATAGATTTGTAAACCATTTTATAAAAAAAAAAAGATTTAATTTTTATAGATTTACATTTTATTAAAACTGGACTGTAACTAGTAAAACGTAATCGGTTTTAAAAAATGTAAAATCAGTGGTACTGATTCGATTTTTAATTTTATCTAAATTGAATCGAACCGAACTGGTTACAACCCTAAACACACATAACTCATTTGATCCGATCACATAATGTCACATAAAATTAAATTTTATATTTATTAATAGTCACAATATCTATAAGAAACAATAAACCTACCTACTAACAAAAAATGTTAATATTCTTTAAGTTTTAATCTATAATAAAACTAATATTACATATTTTACAATAACAAATATGAGCATGATTTAGAATTATAATCTCAACAATAAAAATATAAATATATTAAAAAATGTTAATATTACAACTCAACAATAATAAAATTTTAATTTAAAAATAAAATCAAACGAATCATTGAGTTTTAATTTTAGATTCAACATATTGATTTATTAGTAGGTCTTTTTTTAATCCTATTCTAACAAATCAATCCATTATTATCCGAACTCATTTTTATCAAATGTAATTCCGTTAAATTTATATTATAATCATGTTGGGTTCGTGAATTATGTCACATAATCACCCCTATATTTACGCGTTGTGCTACGTTTCCTATTCTTTTATACTCCTCTTTACCTACCCAATTGTCCAAAGAAGCGTTGGTAGGCCAAACACTTTCCCCGAACATAAGTGAGAAAAGCCATTATGACAAGATGAGGTGCGGCGCCCATTTTAAAAAAAGAAGAATAGAAGGTTTCGAATCTTTTGATCTGCCCATTCAAAGAGTTTTGTTACAAAAACCAACTGATAAATATTTATTTTATTTTATTATTAGAATACTGAATGCACGAGGAAAAACTACGAGGTCTTATATACGGACAACGTTAAATAATAAACATTTTATAGGATTATATAATGCATTGTCCCTTTAATTATTGAAAAGGTTTTAAATGAAAAGCCCTTGTCCATTGAAAAAAGAAAGCAAAAGTTTATTAAAGTAGTTGGTATACGACAAGCACGCCATCTTGATAGTAACTTTTGTGGTTTAAATGGACGACCATGACTAGAAGTAAATGGAATGCAAACCAATCTGGTGTTCTTTGCACGTGTTTGAAAATCTGGGACTCTCTCTCTCTCTCTTTACGCTTGAAGCACTTGGATTTTGTAACAAGAGATGACATGTAAAATAAATTGTGAATATTGATTTTTTTAAAAAAATATTTAAGCTGTTTTTGGTTATTAATTAGAGTGAATATAATTCATAATAAACTAATTATTAATGGAGCCTACTATTTTCTCGACTTTTTATAAAAAAATAATATATAAAAACTCATATTAATCTATTTTATATATTCAAACGCATTTTAACAACTTACATGACTATAAGGGATTTGGTCTAGATTGAAAAATATCTATCGAATCTTTGATCGGTCAGTCTCAGTACATGTGAATCGAGAAAATTCAAACCAATCCTAAATTTTCAAGTATATATCATGAATTATGAGAGGGGCAAGGATGATAAAGTCATAGTTATAGATGCCCTTTTGGAAAAATTAGAAGAGGGTACAACTACTCATGCTTTCACTACACTTCCAACTCTAGTTTGGATTGAAGAATTGAAGCAAAACTACCAACTCTCCCTAAAATTCATTGATATATACTTGAGACTTCAACTAGGTTAGGAGGGCCCAGAGCATTACACAATTCAGCAAGGCTTCCTATTGAAAAAAGGCGAGTTAGTAGTAGTTCAAGATTCCCCATTCAATATCAAAGTATTGCACCATATACATCATAACTCACAAGCTGGACATATGCGTCATCACAAGCATTACACAAGACTAAGCAAGATTTTTTCTGGGAAGGCATGTGTGAGGACACTAGAAACCTTGTGAAGGAGTGTGGTGTTTGTCAAACTAGTAAACATGAGAATGTTCATCCAGTTAGACCATTGCAGCCAATACCTAAACCCTACTTCTCCACGATTAGATATTTTCATGGATTTTTTTGAAGGATTGTTTTATGATTTTGAGAAGTAAAGGTTTAACCAAATTATTATCTAACATTCTTACGGTTGAATCAATAGTTGGATTTTAACAATTAGTATCAAAACATGAATCATGTCACGACTTTAAGCCATGAAGGAGACAATTTATAAGCTGGACTAAAATGCATTGATTTTATGAATTGGTATAATGTTAAGTTACTGAATACTAATAGATAAATAAAGCTGCCAAAAAGAAAACGACTACAATTAGATCAATGTCGACAAAGTAGGCTGCCGATAACGCCAGATTCGAAAGTGTAGTAGAATTTTATGATCCTGAGTTAAAAATTTAACAAACTTAATATCCAACAATTCTATAACTTTTGAATAAATAATTGGATCTTTAACAAATTATTTTTTAAGAGATGATATTTGCAGTCCCACGGTGTGCAAGCTCTACACATTTGCTTTGAAAAAATTGGTTGAATCTGGGACCTAAATGAAAACAATGATTTTCTTAAGAAAAATGATATACTTCGGCCGGTTTATTCTTCCCTGTCTGACTTGGCAAATCGGGTCTAAAAACAATTTGACATGTAGATTGCATTAGACTTCCAGCCCTCCCTTTTCAGACTTCTTCTCTCCCATCCCGACTCCACCCACTGCTCTCAAGTCTCAACCACGTCGACACCATCCCTCGAGAAGCCTTCGCCCTCTCCCTCCTCACCTCCCTCTAGAAAAGCCCTAACATACATCACAGTGGGTCGCGCATTATAATTTGTATCGTTCGTTTGATTCAACAAGATTTGAGACTAAATCTTGGTATTTTTTTTCTAGATCTGAGACTAAATCTTAATATTTTTGAGTTGGGTTTTTTATTTTTGATTTGTGTGTGAAAAATGTGTGTGACGGAGAGAGAAGCCGTGAAAGAGTGAGAGAACGTCGTGGCGGTGTACAGTAGTGGATCTAGGCTAAAGGGGTGAAAACATGTGTGTGAAATGGTTCCTGCATGCGGGGAAGATCAAAGTTAAGGTGGGGGGTAGGTCAATGGTGGTAGGGAGGGGCTTGCGACGGCGGTTGGAAGTCGCTGTGGCCGGCAATGGCACTGCTGTTCACGATAACAAACACAAACAAATCGAAGAGAGATGAGGAGACCCAGCTATGTAGAGAGAGAGAGAGAGAGAGAGAGAGAGAGAGAGAGAGAGAGAGAACCTCGGAGTCGGTAGCGGTGCCAGAGGCCCTAAATGCTGCGGGTGAAGGTGGGCGAAGGAGGGAGAACGTAGGCGAACGTAGGCGACTAGGATGAGATTTGGCCATTTCGAAATATTTGGTTTTGGGGGGGGGGGGGGGGGGGGGGGGGGTAAAACGCACGTTTTGAAAAAACAATTAAAATAAGTCTAGAAAAACTATAGAAAGACACTGTGGAAAAAAAAAACCACCTAGAATCCCATCTTAGCAAGTGTGTGGTGTTAGTAAAATATAAGATAGACTCCACCTTTATTACAAAGAGATTATGCGCCTTGCACATAGTATATTTAATATTACTATTTTTTAATAATAGATTCTATTGTTTTTTTTTTCAAATAGAGTGTGTTGAGTTTGCTTACCTAAAAACTGTATTTATCATTACTCTTCAGATTATTTTAGAAAATTTAAAAAAATAATCCAAAGTGAATTACAATAGGTGAAAATATAGGTTTCATGTTGTAACTCACATTCGTGGTGTCGTATGTCATAAAATACTTGAAGTGTTTATCATATATAATTCTTCAAAATAATGGGTTTTTTCAAATAAGATATCAATGATTGATCTAATTTTTGCAAGACTCCGTATCTATTATCTTCAATTAATAAGGGATAGTAAATTGTGTTAATGGATAGAGTTTGTGTCGTGTCAAACCATAATTCGTTAAGCTTAACAAGTCAGATTTTCAAACTGTAACACGATCTATTAAAATAATGGATTAATATAACACAGCTCGTTATGAACTAATTAAAAATATATCAATACAGCATGAATTGTTTTGGCCAATTGTGAATTAATTAAAATATAACAACAAATTTGACTATTTCAATCCGTTTATATAAATTAGTTAAATTGCCTAATAATTCATTTGTTATGATTAACATAAATTTACATAAATTTTAAAATCAAAATATCTTCCAAAAGTATAAATTAATGACATAAGTCAAAAGTTACAATCCAAATAATGAAACACCAAAATTACAATTCAGAAAAAGTTTGGGAGATAGTTGTGAGCCATGAGAACTGATTTAACTGAGAAGAAAGAGGGTAAATATCCAAGAGAGAGTTAGAAAATACGAAATATGGTTATAGTATTTTTTTATGTTAAAAATGATATAATTATAATTTTGAATAATAAAAAATTTAATGGATTTAATTAGAGTATTTAAACCCGTTGATAAATCATATCTTAACGGATCATTTCATTTTGATCTAAATCCATTAATATCAAATTTAAACTTGTTAATTTTATATCATATTTGTATTGCAATAACCAATCATATCATATATTGTTACCTGGAATATGTGGAATGTGTGTGGGAGGTAAGTTTAAATTCAAGCCGAATCCCCCAGACAAAATAACCAATTCAACATGTTGGAATAAGGGCTGCCATGGCCCACAAAAGAATGACGGCCCAATTCATAAGAAGCCCAATTATTTGGGTGAGAAAACATGCTCTACTTGACGGTGGGCTGGCATTATATGCCTTGTGAAACAAAAGGTGGATTATTAAATAAGAAAATGCTAGTGACAAGGCCGAAATGAACAAGCTTGCAAGCTTTTTTTTTTCTTCAATAAAAAAAAAGCTTTACTAAAAAAAAAATACATTTTTTTTACATTTTTTCATGGTGAGATTTTTTGCGCAAGATTTGTACATTTTGAATTTATATATTTCATTATTAGTTGAATAAACAAGACAACAAGAGAGATGTATCAATCTATAAATAAAATAAAATGTGATGACAAAATTTAAATAATACTGGTCCTAATAAGCTACAAGAGGGGAAAAAATGGGAATCCATAGGCTTTGTTCCAAAGAAAGTGGGCGGATGATATGAGGTGATAAGGATTCCAGATATGAGGTGATAAGGATTCCGAATATCAGGAAGATTATATAGAGCAAGGTCCACTACAAGTACAGATTCTCAGTCCTTTTTTTCAAGAGTCCCTCTCAACCAATGATACGATCTCCCAAGCCTCAATCCCTCATATTCTGCCAATTAAGCAAACTAAGTCCACTCAATTTAGAGATAATAATATCAACTATACAAAGCCATCTAAATAATATGAAACTTTGGGATATTCGAGAGAATAGGTTATTGCTTGTTGCAGTTTGAGCATCTAGCAACAGCTCTAAGCAATATATTGAAATCTTGTATAATACAATACCTTGCACTTGGAATGCTGTAAATGAATACTTATAGTGAAATGCTTTAGTCACGAAGAAATTTCACAAAAATTAATTCACAAACTGATGTGGCTTAATTTAGTACGTCAGATTAGAAATTTATTTCTATTATAAAGTAGATCAAGTATATTACATGAAAACATATCAGTTTGAGTATATTTTCATAAAATTTCTCTGGAACTAACACTTGCAAAAACCACACTTGAAAAAAGTCGGCCCATGGAGCCAACTAATTGCTCGGTATGTAAATGAGATTCTGGGTATCTTCCTGGATATTATCTCAAGTGGAAAAATATATCCAATATTCCAAACAGCTATATTATACTCTCTCTAGTAAGAACTTTTGGTCCATACCTACCTTGGAATAATAGCAAGTGGAAGAATCAAAAGAGCCATAATAAGAAGCATCAACTAGAAGATCTTTGAATATTTAGAAGGGAGGGGCCCAGTTGGATCAATAGTACCAACTTGAGTTCTTTTGCCAGTAAAAATATGAGTGATTGCCTTCAATTCACCATGACTGCACTCCACTTCCCTAGTATTTGGAGTTCCACAAAGCTTTTTGGTTTGAAGGTAGTATCCAATAAACACTACACAAGTTCCAAAACCCCCAACAAGAAGACAAAAATGAAGAAAATGATAAAACATAAAAGTTGACAATTTCTCTCTTCCTTGTACTAGATTGTATACTAATGAACAAGAAAGCATACTTACAATTGAACAAGTTAATATCAAAATCAAGAGTAGAACCTCCAAAAATGGGGAGAGAGAGGGAGAGAGAGAGAGTACATGATGTTATCCAGACAAGACCTATATTGTAATCCTTAAGTCCTTTACAGGTTCAGTAATAGGATGCAAGATCCACAATACATGAATGGAAGAGGAAAATCTATCAAATTGATAGGTGAGAGACAATAAGGGGCAAACTCTGTTGCCAAATAAAAGTTCATTTTGATTGGTCTGAGTTGCCTTAAGACGAATGAGTTAGTTGTGAGTTGCTGCAATTAGCAGTGCAGTAAACATGATTAGCATGGTACATTTCATTTTGGTTAGAAGATCAGGATTACACGTATTCTCCAGCCCTTAGATATTATTAGCATGGTACATCTGATCCTTTTATCCACCAACTTACAACTAATAATAAGGAACTTCAACTTGCTAGTTGTAATCAAAGAATATTGTCTGGTCAAAAATTTATAAAGGACCAATCCTTTTATCTCTGATTCTCCTCTTTTACTCACTCTTCTTTGTCCCTCTCCATTTGTGGTTCTTGAGGGGGGTGGATTACTTTATTTTCTGCCCTTTTCTCTAGATATATTCGCCCAAGTGAAGTTTGAACCCCACCATCCCTTTTCCTCCTGCTTATAAGGAGCTCCCTCGATCATTTATTTCCCATACCAACACTTGACTTTAATTGAAACAAACATTCTATTCTAGTTCGTTTTCCCTTTTGTGCTATTCACTCTAGACAACACTCTATCATCCACACTCAGTTTCCAACCTATTTCCACATCACTACATCTTCATCCTCCAGAGCCGCCTATCAAATTACCCCTTTTTACTTTTAGTATTTCACTCTTTCTTGTTGTACATTAAAACATCCTCCAATGGCATCCAGCTCTCGCGCTTTTTCATGGGGTTCTAACTCCTCTTGGACCGCTCAGGAGAACAAAAAATTCGAAAGGGCCCTTGCTGTTTATGACAAGGACACTCCTGATCGCTGGCAGAAGGTTGCCAAAGCTGTGGGTGGAAAATCTGTAGAGGAGGTGAAAAGGCAGTATGAAATCCTCATAGCAGATGTCAAGGAAATTGAATCTAATAGAATCCCATTTCCCAATTATAGGTGAATTGGAGAGTAAAGGCCAATGCATTGAATATGAACAACAATAGAGGTAATACAAAACCCCTTCACTTTTTCACTCAGTATCTGCAAAAATAATCCATATAGTGTATAGCCATGTTGAATTATGATCGATGAAAATAAAAAAAAACTAATGCCAGAATTCTAGGTCCTTATTCAGAATGGGAGGGATATCCCACTTCATGAATTTTTAACTACTTTTAGGCCTTTTATTTAAAGAAGATGATGATATCCTAATTTTATTTATAGCCCTCAGTTATGGCTAAGGAAAACTGTGGTTATAACCAGAAACTTGGGGGTTACAAATACTCACCATCAGAAACACCAGTTATTCTATTCCCTCATTGCCTTATCCATGGATAATACAATTCCAGTGGTAGGGCCAGGCAATACTCCTGGAAAGTGAAGTTTGTGAATCCTAAAATGCTAGTTCTACGTACCATCATTTTCTCCAACTTATCATAAGTCCATCATCCTATACACCTAACTGCTTATTTTCAATTATATTTAATGAAGACGGCCAATTCCTGACCACACTCATGCAACTTCTTATCCTATCGCCAAGTCAAAGAAAACTCGCATGAGATCTAATCCTTCCATTTCTGGATAATATCTAAAAGGTTCTCTGCTTACTAGTTCAAACAATTGCCATGTGAGATACAAGCTTTGGCCTCTCTTTTATGATTTCGATGATAATTCTCCTGCAGATCTAACTCGATATTTTATTGCTCATTGAAAAAAATATATATTTGTCTCTTTTCATTCCTCAGAAACCTTTAGTTGTTTTCCCCCACCAATTTGTCTTCATTCACAACTAGATCTTTTAGAACCAATATAAAACTTTTGGCTGCATTACTGCTTTACTTGATAGCTTTTCTATGGTTTTGGTGTATTTTTCTTTGCCATACTAATCATAACCTTTTCAGATAAGAACTATTCAAACTAAAAACACTTAAATCCTACTTTCTTATTGGCGTGCAGGTCTTGAAGTACCTAAGGTTCCAAAGTTCCAATTAAGTTTAAGGAGACGTTAATGTATATCATATCATAAGTAGATCGTACAAAATACCATATTTACAAAAAAATATTGAATTATATCACCTTCTCTTGTAGTTGTGTTGTTTACCCCTTCTATATACGTTTGCTGTTCTGTCTTTGTAATATCCAAATCTTCTACCACTCTTTTAGTTCTGTTAATTCCCTATATGAAGCAATCAATTATATATTAAGTAGAGGAGATATTCACTTTTCTAGATCTATTATGTTATGATTGGCCGTAATGCACTAAAGAAAACCATCCTAGTGAAACATTAATTCTCGCAGTCTCAAAAGATGGAGAATTTCTTCACCTTAATGCTTGTAAAATTACAAATATTAGAACAACAACAATAGAATGACTAGTAAAATGTAATCTAAAAAGTTGGAGTGGGTCTCTATTTGTTGGCGATACACACCTTTAGATTCTCTAAAATCATTTGATAGTGATGGGCCAATTGCAGTGACAGAGCCAGAAATTTGGGTTAGGGGGGCCAAATAAAGTTAAAATAAAATATATAAAATATTTTTTTATTATATTTATATACAGTTTTTTATGTAGTATAAATTAATTTGATAGTAAAATCTACAATAAAAATAATTGACGTTTAGTACAACTTATATATTAAAAAAACATATAATATGATAAGAACATGTCATCATAATAAAAATATATTAAAAATATATTAGAAATTATTCAATTTATTTTTATTTTTTATTTTTATCTATAACAAAAACATGTCATCATGTTATTATATAATTTTATTTTATATGAGATGTATTTTATTTTTAAATTATATTAATTTTGTAGAATGAGACTAATATAATTTTTAGAGAGGGAGCCAATACAAAATAAAAGTAATATTATTCTACAAAATTATAAAAAAATAAACATTTTTTTAAATAACATATATTATATTTTTTAATTTTTTTTTAAAAATAGAGGTGGGGCCCGTAGCTCTGCCATTGGGGACAAGGCATTGAGGGATATATTTTAAAAGTTTTTATATATCTACAAATTAAGTAAACAATCAATTAAAATATAATATGTATCAACATGTACGATTGATAATGAGAAAATCTACACTGATAAACAACATTTTTGAAAAAAAAGAACGGCCTCAATGTGTTCGATATTTCAATTATGTTTTAGAGCCAAAAAAGTGTTTTGCTTGTATGCCTAAAATGAAGTTGGTTCTTACCTATATATAAAAAAGGGTTATTCTACGCAACGGCGGCCATGCCCCCTACCCTCCTACCCCTATGATTTTGAATATATATATGTTATAAAATTAAAAAGAAACTATTATTGTAAGAGAATTATAAAAGAAACTATTTATAACTTTTAAAAACTGAAATTTTCTTCGTCTTATTTAAATTTTCTTATGAATTTTAGAACGATTGAAATCCATATTTATAGGCGTTGAAATCACTATATAAGTTACTATACAAGACTTAAAATAATGGTGGTGGGGTCATTCACAAAATTATTGAGAGGGGCGGGGGCCACTCCTAATAATTCATAACACTCCCTCTTGAATGACCACCCATAAAAAATCTGCCTCGTTAAACTATTGCCAAGGAAAAACCCAATGAGAGAAAAATCAATGGCGAAGGAAAAAGAGTATAATATTCTTATATACGGCCAAGTACTTTAAGATTATCTTATTAAAACCTTGTAAAGGAAAATCCAGTAGGATAAAACCTCAGCAAGGAAAAATAGTACAATCAGCACAAGTCTTTAGGACATTTACTCCCCGTGAAAAATGTATAATGATAGATTTTTGAGTTTTCGCATTCCAATATTCTGCACAATCTTCTTAAATGTTGCAGTTGGTAATGTCTTTGTGAATAAATCTGTTAGATTATCACTTGATTGTATTTTTAATACATCATCCTCTGATAAAAGCAATATTATCTTCATATAAAATTGTTGGGCTGTCATTGATGACGAGAAGACCACACTTTTCTTGGATATGTTGAATTACTGATCTCAGCCAAATACACTGTCGACTTGTTTCATGAATTGCAATGATTTCTGAGTGAGTTGAAGATGTGGAAGATAATGTCTGGTTGAAAGACTTAGTATAAATATGAGACCTACAATAATACTTAAACTCCCCTGATAATATGCATTAGTGTTTCAAGTAATAAGCAAACATGATTTCAGCATATATAACAGGGTTAAGAATTCAAACATAATTTTTATCTAAATAATGTATTAGAGAGAACATGATAATATTCTCATTTAAAATTTTCTTCCTCTCATTCGGCGTTATTAGGGAGAATTTGTTTATGAACGGCGAAAAGGGTATTAGAAACCATCTATATATCGATTTGGCAGAAAATCAAATTCGCTTGACATTGTTAACAAACGAGATCTTGAAGAGATTTGAAAGTTTCAGATTACTGTTTAAATATAACCAAATTTATCATTGGTTTACTCCAGCAAAAAGATCTCACATTGTTTATAGATTCAGTTATTGTTCATCTAGAACGATATTATGTCTAATAGAAATTCTTTTATTAATGTCCCAGATTTGAACCATGAACATTTTATACCTCAACCACTCATATTTTCTCATGAGACTGTAAACACCATGATAGGAGCAGAGATATATCTTTCTAGTAAAACTGATCCTGAAATTGTTGCAGTATCAAGAATCCTTAATGCTCAATATGTTGCATATCTTACAACCATGTCTCAGAAGCTACTGGCGAGAACGAGTGAGGTTGATCATCTTAAAAATCAAATATCTGAGTTGCATCAAACGCTTGCAACTAAAAATAGAAAAAATAAAAATTTAAGACACGAAAACAAGGAGTTGAAGAAATTTGTAAACTGGTATTCTCGTGACCTGAAAACATAAATAGAAGAGCTGGAATAAGAGAGAGCTCAAATACAAAGTCAACAGCAGCAGTTAACGGCAGAGGTTCAACATTTACAATAAAGCTGGAATAGCTGCAATTAATCTTGCTGGCTTTTGAAATTATGCATTCATCATATCTTGTAATCTTGACTAAATGAGATTTAAAGAAATGATAGTTTATCTTGTTCTTATTTCCATTTCTATAAGAACCATCTTTAGTTTCATTTAGTTCGCATCAAATCTTCTTCTCATCTATATAATTTATCTGCATTTATATTCTTATTTTACAAATTTTCAATAGCTCATTATTTTTCTTTCAATATTTCTCACGATCAACATATGAGGTATCATTTACCTCAGTTATAAGTTGTTTATGCACCTTCTGTGGGTGTCATGTTGCAGCAAGCAAATGATTTGGCTAATAAGTTAGATCGTGAAGCCGTTTATGAGCTGGTGACTCTCGGCACTCGATACTCCTCCTCTATTGTTGGATTTTCCAACTTGTTACAATCCAAAAATCGTGAGATTAATAAGCTTAACGAGAAGGTTTCCGTACTTCAACGACTTGTTCAAGAGTCTGACAGAAAAATTACAGATTTAAAGTAAGAGAATAAGCATTTAAAATCCTTACTTGCCTATTCATTTCGACTGCCTAATTCTTTGGATAAGAATGACATGTAGCTTTATGAAAAGCAAATGTATTTGAGAGATAAGGCTAGAAATTTTAAATTTTTGTAACTCATTTAACATTTGAATAATAAGATTTTTTTTTCAAATGCATTCCTTGAATTTGTAGCAGTCCTTTTGATCTTTTCAGGAGTTCTAACAAGATAAATCATCAACGTAAACTGCAATAATGACAAATCTGAGTTCTGAAAAAAACATATGAGTATATAGAATTATTCTCAAATCTTTCTTTCAATAGATACTCACTGATTCAATTATACCACATGCGTCCGGGTTGTTTTAACCCATATAAAGATTTTTGAAACTTTATAAAGTACATACTCCTAAATGTACTTAGATTAGATGCTTTAAGTATTGTATATCATGATCTAATAATCCTTATAAATATGCAGTGATCACATCCATCAACTGCATATCTAATCATTTTGTAATAATCAAACTGATTAAAAATATGAATGTGATTGCATTCATAATAAGGAAACATGTTTCCTCAAAATTAATCTTAGATTTCTGCAGGAAATCTTGTGTGACAAATTATACCGCATAATTTCATTTCTCATTACGTTTTATTATAAATACTCACTTATATCTCATAAGCATTACACCCTTTGCTGTTTGGACAACATATCCAAATACCTCTCGCTTTGATAGCGAGTTTAATTCAGTTTCAATAGCTGCTTTTTATTTTGACCAATCATTTCTACGTCGACATTTTTCGACGATTCTTGGCTCACTATTTTCATTACTTCTGGTAATATCAAGGACCATTTTATATGAAAAAATGTTGTCGACAACAGTTTTATTTCTATTCATAATTTTTCCAGTACTCATGAAATGTATTGAGATCTCATTGTTTCTCTCTAGGGGAAAACATTTTATGAAACACCTCTTTAGAAGGTTTGTACTCTTTAGGAGTTTTCTCTTCTTACCTCTTCTGGAGGTTTGTGCTCTTCAGGAGTTATTTTTTCAAGAGATTTTCTTTTCAGGAGGTTTTCTCTTCAAGAGTTTCTTTTTTTTTTTTGTATAGAAAGTTTGGATAGATGTTATTATTTATTTTGTATATACGGTCTCTTCAGGAGTATCGATTTCTTTTCTTTTGCACCAATAAACTTTCAACACTTCAGGTGTGTCTTAGACTCATTTATTGTTATTTTAACAACTTATTCTTCAGGGACTTCAATTTTTGCTTAAGTATTAACAGCAGTAATCTATAATTTTATAATACCTTTAGTGTTAGTAAATACATCAAGTAATTGATTTGCAACACTTTACAAATAGGTAATCTTCTGAACTTCTGGTTCACATTCATTTGTAAGATGATCAAATTTAGACAAGATTTTTTTTATCCCAAATAATTTATTGTCGTATTTTAGGCACCGATATTTTATTATTTTAAAACATGATGAAATATTAATAAGTTTATCTATAAAAGTTTAATATAAGTTAATCAAGTGTTTGGTCGTATAATAGATACGTGGCTACTGTTCAGTCATACCACATCTATGACAAATATCTTCATCTTTCTATGAAAAATTATTCTAAGGGTCTTTACTCTTCTCCGAGTTGGATCACTTCTGGTAATAAGGTATATTATTATCATTTTTAGTGTTATTGTTTTTAGGACTAACACTTTTATAGTTTTTCTACCACGTCTACGCCCTTAATTCTTTTGAAATGATGCACAATTCACTTCTGAAAATGGTGTAAATTCAATATCATTAATATGACATAACTAATGATTTATTAACAAAAAACTCATTATTTAGCTCAATCACTAGAACGCAAAATAAAATTTTAGAATATTTATTGAACTTTTGCTCTTGATGTTACTGCTGCATGAGCACATTCGAGACATGAAAAATAATATATGTCTTTTTTGAAAAATATAATCATTAGTAATTTTCTCACTGCATAATTTTAATATTGAGTCGATTTTAAAGAGTACAGAATTATATTCATTACCACTTATAAAACCTTGCAATTTTAGGTACAATAAGTCATAATGATCATTTGGAAGGTTACATCTTTTAGTGTTTATAATTCTCTCTTAAATTATTTCACACAATAAAAGATTTTTACCATGAGATACATAACACGGTTTTGCAGGGACACATAATTTTCTTCTTTGATTATATTTCCTAAATTCATCACATCCAAATGGATTTCATCAAAGATCCTAAATAAATAAATTTTTTCAGTTCTAATAAATATATTCATATAATCATCAGAATAAAAGAAGAATTTTATTAAGTAATATTCAATAATATTACATTTAATATTCATCTCGAAGACTGAAAAACTTATTTGAAGTATGAAGACTATTAGCTTCAGTATCGGTAGAATTTCGTGTTGATAACGTGTTATAAAACTAAAAAGAAATTACTATTGCAAGTGAATTATAAAAGAAACTATTTAGAACTTTTAAAAACTGAAGTTTTCTTCGTTCTATATAAATTTTCTTATGAATTTCAAAATGATTGAAACTCATATTTATAAGCATTGAAATTACTATATAAGTTACTATGTAAGATTTAAAATAATGATGGTAGAGTCATTCACAAAATTATTGGGGGGCGGAGGCCACCTTTAATAATTCATAACAATATATATATTATTGGTATTTTTTGTAATAAAATATCTTTTCTTTACTATTGCTTTCTTTTTAATTAAATGAGAGCCTTCAAATGTATTTTTACCTTTTATGTTGGTATTATTAGGGTTTATAAAATTTCTGTTACTTTGGGCTTGGGTATTAACATTGCTTTGAACAATTGTTAATGTTTGTTTTTTAAATTGGTCGTTTTTATTGTTTTCTTCCCGTTAAATATGTTACCTCTGAGGTTGTGTATTATTATAAATAGATACAATCTTTTGTTTAGTCATAAACTTATGAGTATTGGATGAGTAAGAGCAAAAACTTTATAAATAAAATAGACAAAGAAAATAAGTTTGATGATTTTTTAGCAAATAATTGAATATGAGTTTCTATTAAATAATTTAGTTGTTTATATTAAAAGATAAATAGTTAAAAATTTTGATTTAAATTTAATACTTGATAATTTTGTTTTGTTTTTAAAGAACGTAAGTTATAATTTTAGACACTCTGTATTTTTTTTTATTTGATATATTTGCATGCATGTCTTTATGTTATTTTAATAATATATTATTCTTGACATATTATATTTTTTCTAATATATATATTGTATTAAATGTATTTTATTTTTATTTTAGATTTTACTATCAAATTGTTCTAAACTACAAAAAAATTATATAGAAATGGAACAAAAAAATATATTATTATAAGTTTAACTTTATTAGTAGGTCTCCCCTAAAACAAATTTTTGGCTCTGCCATTGATCCTATGTACAGTTTTTAAATAAGGACTACTCATGCAATTAAGCTCATATAGTTATATTTAATTTTTTTTAATTACAATAATATCATTTTCAAAATAATGTTTTTTTTTCTCATCTTGCTTCCACAAACCAATGATAAATTACATATAGTCACTCACTCAGAACAACAAATAGAATTTCTTTATAAAAAAACACACCTTCAATGATTGAAAGATATAATATATTGATATCAGTTTTGTAATAGACAATATATAACATTTATGAAAAGAACATCATAGGTGAAAACGCTTTTCTCAGGCGAAAACGTTGTGTCACTATCTAGGAAAGCTTTTCTCAATCGATCCTCGAACTTTCTTCCTTAGAAGTGAAAAAGCTCTCAAACGTAAACAATCTCCCCTTCAGACCATTTCAACCCAGAGGGGGGGTGGAGCTTTGGCTCCGCCCTTCCTCCGCTCTCTTTCCTTCAACCTTCATTCTCCCACTCCGCCTAGCCATCTCCATTGTACAATATTTTAGACAATAATTTTTGGATTTTCTATTTTAGTAGGGTTTTTTTGCAGGTTTGATGCTATTCAAAGTTCTTAGTCCACCATGTGTCTCGCCGTTGGTTTTCCCGACTGTTGATCTATTGGACAATCGGAGCTTTTGTCAAACTGAGTGGCATGAGTGTTTTACGTGCGGGTTCAAAAGCGTGCGAGATCTACACGTCTCTACCCTCCAGAGGTTTTACTGCTGCCAAGCATGGCTTCTTCTGAACCAGGGGCCTTGTTTGTGCTCATCAAACTCAACAAGCTGCTCATTGCTAGCGTTGCGCGTGTTTTCATAAGCCACCACAGTCAATTTTTATGTATTTTGATTAGTCTTTATGTTTGTTATTGTTTTCTTTTGTCTAGGTAATTAAAAAATAGACTTAATTTGGATTTTGTCCATAGAGTTATGGTGGTCTCCTTCTTTAGAGGAAGCGGTTTGTAATCTCTGCTTAGACAGATCAGAGTGATCCCTCAGACGAGTTATCTGTAGAGATTTGTAAAAGTTTAGACCATACTAGTCACAAAAACATTTGCATATTGGTAATACCTAAATTGTAATTAGTTAACTTATAATCTGAATTTTCTCTTCATCAAAAAATAAAAGGAAATCTTTTCTCAACTCTCGGATGTTTTTATGTATTTTTATAATAAAAAAAATGCTCTCAATTTAAAATAAAGTGGTAAAAGTATTTGTGAGAAGAGTTGAAAATCTATTATCACTCAAATATTATAGAATATAAATATTGGTTTGCGTCATAATACCGGTACAGATCAATAAATCCACACCTATCACGGTACCGTCAAATACTAGAATATTGTATCTGCAACAGCCCATTTTATCGACACTGCATATCCCAATATATAATAGCTACTTCTCTTTTAGCAGCTCCATTCGTCCAGCCCATTTTGGTTTGACACTATAAACTTGTCACATACATAGTGTCAAGACATTTCAATCCAAATCGTAAGTTATTCTACTGATCCCTTTATGACTTGGTAATTCCTAGCTTGATACCAATGATTAAAATCTAATTAACCATTGATCTCTAAGATTCATGTTAATATTATACACTACTTTGATTAAATCTGTAACTCTAATATTATTTACAATCATAACATGCATCCACGCAACCAGCATGAAACTTAGTTTTCATGCAACGGTCTTAAAATTATAATTTCCTCTAATAAATCTTCCCCCTTTATTGGTTCATGTAATGTTTGGGTCACAAATTAAGGTCTTGAAGTTGATATATATATATATATATTCATAATACCAAAGACATGATCAAATTGGAGTGCCCTAATTCCCAATTCTGTAATGCTAGTAATACTCTAAATTTCTCTGTCATGAGTTTCCCGATTGATCCTCATTATATATCATTATGTAATGCAGTGTGTGTGCGCGCATGCCAGTATATAGGATGAATATTGTAAATAAGACAGTGTTCAAAAGAGCAGTGTGATGAATAAATTTGGCTGATTTAATTTTAATTGAGCCAAGTTGGCCGAGTTTATCGCCACTAATTCTCTATATATAAGTTACATTTTATTTTCAGAAACACCTCGATCATTTATTTTTTAAAAGGAGACGTTCAAACGTGTTGATCAGATCAGTTACTTATAAATTAATTAGTTTGATAAAATAGATTATTTATAGATTATTTACCTCATATATATAATCTTATAACTTTTAACTAACATATATACATATATATATCATATTAATTGATTAATGCAGGTATATATATATATATATAATTTATGATAATTGTTGGAAAGCTAGCATATTATTGCAATATTTTTATATGATCATGATCATGATCTTGATCATGAACATGCATGTTTTGTTTTTTCTGAAAGGCTTGTATCAAATTCATGTGGAAAAATTAGGTTCGATTTTAATTACTCCAAATTAAGTAGGAATTTGTATCCCGATCGAATATAGGAAGTAACAATTAAAACCCAATATTATTTTGGAATGTACTCTTCCGACTTCCAGCAAAATTCATCAGTACTAGTTACTCCAATGTATTAATTCTCCGGTGTACTGTGGCAAGCTCGGCCGTACGTATGAACCTAATTCTCTCTGATAATTGGCAGAGGAGATATATAGATCATAACCATAGGTGATCTTTCTGTCTCCACGCGCAACAACAGCAAACCGTGACAAACAAACTTTTATATTTTACTGTTCATGACACTGAAGTACCTTGTTAACCCACAAGGTCATGTTGATCATCATCCCAAGTCTCAACACAAAGGTGAACTAGGAGAAAGACTACTCCTGGAATTTGTCTGTTTAATTAATTAGTATATTTGTCAGTAGTACTGGCCATTGGCCAAAATATCACGATCGAGATCATGATCACGGCCCGGCCTTAAGTAATGTTTCATTCCCGAGAAAAATGATAAGACAACAGTAATATCGTAGGGTTTCATAAGTGAAGGCCGGTTCAAAAAAGAAATGCAATTGTAAGAAACAATGATCTGCAACTTCACGAGTGATCAAAATCTAATATACATAAACAATATCAGGAGAATAAACTGACCTTCATGTTCATCAACAACAGCAAAAGCGGTATTATTTTTTCTTTTTCTTACCTCTTTTTCCCCAGTACTGAACGGTACTTGAGCAGTTGAGCTAGCTTTGGAAATTTTAAGAGAAGATCCGGCCAGCGAGAGTGAGATTTATTATGACTACCCAGAATCACCATTAATTAAACAAGGTTACAGATTATTAATTAAGATTTATAGCAACCAAAGAGAAAAAAAAAATTAAATAATAAAGTGAGTGGGTAATCAATCTATTATCCTACATCCTCTCTATATATATATATGTGTGTGTGTGTGTGTGTGTGTGTACATATAGGGAGAGGCATTAATTTTCCTTAGATTTGTTTTTCTTCATGGCTTGTTTATTGTTGTGCATCCATACCTTGAAAACGTGCCTCTTTACACCTACTTCTGAACAGAACTGCTGGACTTGTTGTTCATCATGCTTCTGGATTTTCCACTCCAACTTCTCAGCAAATTCCATCATCTTGTCTTTCTGTTCCTGATTAAATTTCGTCCGAAACCTGATCTTCCTGGATTGCTCATGCACTTGTGCTGAAGTTTGCAGTACACCAACAATATTATTAGACCGAAACATATTGAGATCTTCGCTTGAAGACTCGGCCGGCACTCCACCACCGCCTCCAAAGGCCATCATAATCGGCAAAGTAGCTCCGACCATCGGATTTGTGGATGGAACTTTTGGGAATTTGTGGTACTGATGATGATGATGATAAGCATGAGGCGACGAGGGAGGAAGCTGAGGATGATGGTGAGTCGGCCGTACTATTTCTGATCTTTTGCCATTGTTTATGTAGTAAATACTATTAGAAACATATCGAGAATCATCACCCTCGACTTCTTTCCGGTGAAAATTCCGGTGGCATTCACAAGCTGCACACTTTAAAGCCTCCGGCGTGCCTTCCTCTCCGGCGCTTGACATGAATTCTCCGCAGCCATCCACAACGTGACCACCTTTACTGGCCGCATGATTCTTCAAACACTCTCTATATCGAACCGTCGGTGAATTAGGTGAAACCCTAATGGCAGTAGAGCTACTGGTTCGTGGGGATTTTATTACTCCTGAGGATGCAAGAGCTGGAACTGGATCTAGATCATTTGGGTTTGGATCTCTTCTGGGTTTGTGTGTATCTTGTTCATGTGGATGTGGATCGGGCTGTTGAGCAAGATAAAGCCGAGGATGTTCTAGGGTTTGAGGCGGGTTGACGATTGTGTTGCCATGAACTGGAGGATCCCTTCTTCTTTCTCCCTCATGATCAGTTGAAGCTAAAATTGGAGAAGACAGCTTGGTTGACTCTGTTTGGGATGGATTATAGCTCAAAGTGCTTGGTTTGCTTACTTCCTGATCATCTAGGCCACCTCTGATTAGTTCCATTAAATCTGGTTTTTGATATAAACCCTCGATCTATTCCTGGATAATGGTACTCTCGATCCCTTTCTTTTTTAAGAATATATAACGAATGAATCTCAAAACATCTTGGCTTCCTTAATGATTTCTGTTAGTTATGAATCTTCCTGTGTTTTTGTCGACTCTAATTCATCCCCATCCAATCCGTAGATGCAAATTAATCAAACGGATCATCACTGCCAAAACCAAGATTATTCCTTTTCTTTCTTGCTCTGATCACGACATTTTGGGTGCTAAACCCACTATCTTAACACTAATTTCAACCCTATTTCCAAAGACGTAAGCAAGTGATTGAGCGGTAAATTGACCACCGATGGAATAGATCATGGGTTTTAAGAGAGAGAGAATCCCGGAGAAATTAACCAAGAAACGAAGTGAAAAATAAAGGAAGAAAATTCTATTGAGATGAAACCCAGATGGGCCCCTAGCAACAAGAGCTAAAATAGAACTTACCCTGAAAGATTTAGACCGTAGATCAATAAGAGAAAACAAAGTACTGTAGTTGCATCACAGAGCAGTAGTATATAGTACCCAGGAAGCAAATATAAGATCAAAGCTGTCTCACAACATTATAAGATTAAGAAAGATCAGATCTTAATCTTAAATTACCACAAAATGTAAAAGCGTGAGACATTTGTGTTTCAGGAAAAAAAACAAAGAAAAAAGAAAGAAAGAGGACGCGCAGAAGATGATTTGTGTTTCCTACCACCCATCCAATATATTAAAGGAAGATGCAGGAAAGCCTGCGCTCAAACCGAGTTATGGCTACACCCAGACCGACAAGGTTATGTTAGTCCCTCTCCCACACAGCCTGCACCCTCGTCCAGTACCTCCTAATAATTGCCATTTCCCTTCTCTTCTGTGGGGCTCTCTCTGAAACCCTTAAACCAAACCCCAAATGAATGTTTGTTTTATGCAGAAGAGTACAGCTAGCAATAGAGAGAGAAGAGGGAGAGAGAGAGAGAGAGGTGTCAGTTACTGGACGTACGTAGTCTTGCAGATTGCTTTGCCTGGCATCTTTCTGCAACCTGATGGAAAGCCTAGATTAAACGGCTTCCTTTAGAAAACAAAACCCAATTAGAGAGCCACTCAAAGAAGGGCGTAAGCATGAGGAATGATCAGGGAGGGAGGTTTTCAACATTTGTATATATGGAGCTTGACACGGTGAGATCCGGGAAGACTTTTTTGTTGCTGTCTTCAAATCTTTCGGCAACTGAGGCCTCAGGCATCTTAAGTGATAGTGAATGCTGGTCCACTGTACAGCACTGCTCCAGCTCTCTCTCTCTCTCTCTCTCTCTCTCTCTTTGAAGGGTTTATGCACGAGCTGCGATTTCTGCAACTTCTCCACTATTTTCCTAGTGCTATTCTGAATGGTTAACGTACCAGCGCCCGGGCCCACAAGGTCCAACGTTAGCCCATCTAATTTTAGAGTCAGCGCATAAGGGTAGATGGACTGTAGGCCCAGCCCATTCGGCCCAATCAAGTACCTCGGGAGTTGTCTAATTTACAAGTGTGAAATAACCTGTCCGCTGCCGTTGGTATGATAGGAGACTAGGAGTTGACTTGCATCTGAAATCTCGCTGCCGACACTCACAGAAATTGATTTCTTTTTCTGCAATATTACATTAGAATTATGGGAAAAAAAGAAAAAAAAAGAAAGAAAAAAAAAAGCAAAAAAAAAAAAGAAAAACAGAATAGATAAAGCTATAGATTGTGCAATTAGTAAATTTTATTATTAAGAAATTAGTTTTTTTATATTAATTATATATTTACTCAATTTTTTGTAAAAAAAAATCTGCGATCTATTATTATAAAAAAAAATTAATAATAAATTCTACTTAAGAAAAAAAAAAGGTGCGGACTAAATCATTACTCCTTTCACGAATTACCCCTAAAATTACTGAGAAATTGTAACATACACCATTTCCCTTGAAAATGACAAAATTAGCCCTAAAAAACCAAAATACCACATTAAATTAAAATAATATTTAATTGAGTAAATAAATAAATATTTGAAAATAAAAATACATTCATGTTTAGTATTTTTTCACTTTCGTAGAAACTTATTGATTTATTTGTTTTCCTGAATTATTAGTGTTTTCTTTTCTTGGATATTGAATTACGATTTTTGCTTTTGTTGAATTTCAATAGATTTTTCTAGTTTTTAATAGTTTGAGGGGATGATTTTCAACATTGATAAGTTAGAGTTAATATTTCTCCTTTTTTAATATATATATATATATATATATATATTTCTTGTTATTTAAAAAATCACACTAATACTCTTAAATCACCGCCCGATTTATAATTCTCAATCCAAAAACAAAGAGTTTTAAAATATTAACATGAGGTATTATGGCAGGGTCTGAAAAAAATAATAGGAAATAATAAATTGTCGAAAATATTAATCAAATATATGATTTGTCATATTAGGTGAGTGTTCTTGCGAGAAGGACTAAACAAAAATTTAAAAATTGAATTCTTTTTCCGACTCTACACCGGCTTCGTTTTGACTCCAATGAATAGGAATTGGAGTTTTTAACCAAAAATGTCAAAACAGGAATCGGCGGTGGTGATATACTAGCTCCGATGCCGACTCCAATTATCCAATTCCAACTTAGATATTGTACATATTTTATAAAAAAAATATATTATTATGAGTAAATTATTATAATATAATATGCTTATAATATCATATAAATAGACTAAACTCACTACTAAACAGTTTAGTATAGGTAAACACTTTACTATTAATTACTATTACTACCATGTAACATTAATGTATGATAAAAACTAATGTTTAAACACTAATCATGTATGATAATATGTAATATTAATTATATAATAACTAATGTACAATAACATTTAATACTAATGTATTGTATATAAACACAAATATATAAGTTTATATTATCATGTAATACTAATGTATAAATATTTAAATATAATAACATATAAAAATAAGTTTAGTCATGTTTTCAAAAAATTGAAATCGAAGAACTATTTTTTTAAAAATATTGAAATTTGGAAGTCCAAGTGCAATTAGTGAGAGTCCAATTGTCAAATTGAAATTTCAAACAGGCTAATTAGATAAAAAGTCCAATAAAAAAAATTAAATCCAACTCTGCCATGACAAGTTGTACTAATGAGTCGGATCGGAGACGATAAAAATCAGAATTGGAGTCAGAAATCGAATTTAAATTCTAATAAAGTTGAAATTGGAGTTAGAGGTAAGGCACTCCAATTTCGATATTGTCGGTACTCAGCCATACTCACGAGACTGTAAAAGTGATCTATAGAATCAGGAAAACTTTAAGCTTTTGGGTCATTTTGGACATCGTCACTTTGAGCAGGGCAACCTTTGATTCCTTTGTTCTATATGCGTGGTCCACAAGAGATTTCAGAGGAATCGTTGAAGCTTTTTCAGTGTGTGGATGTTTTAAAGACGTTAAAGATTAATCAGAAAATGATTTTTTTTTTAAGAAAAAGAAATTAGCATATAATATATCATATTCGATGGAACCCATGATGCACTTGATCTTGATCAAACTTGGGTTCCTAGCAAGTACCGGATTAGTTTTTTTTTTTTATAATTTATACAGAAATAGATATATATTATACTGATCCAACTGTATATAATATTTTAGACTATGCTGCTTACCCTCAATATTAAATAGGAAAATGCAACAATTCAGTCGCTGTAGATCAATGATCCTATTAAAGTCTTAATTAAGGAGTAGTATTCATCATCGGAATATATGCAGTGCAATGCCTGTAAACCTGGTATTATCATTATAATTATGGGCCAATACTTGTTAATTAATATTAATGTATGAACTAAGCTGCATGCACCTTACTTATAATATTAATATCGAAACTTGAAAGTACTTAATTAATAAAATAAAATAATTCTATTTGAAAGTATTTACATCACACACCATCTAAATCATGACATACATAATTTGTTTTAATGACAGATAAGGAACCATGCATGTCTATATATAATTGCAATATCTATTATAATGTTAAAGACACAATTTCGTCCCTAAGATTGTTTTTTTTCTTTTGTTTTTTATTTATTTTTACATTATTTTAAAAATATTTTTAAATACTTTTTTAAAAAAGAAAAAAAATTAAGGTATTATTAAATAATATTATCTGAATCATTAAGTTAAAAAAAGAAAAAGAAAAAAGAAACGGACCCCTCCCCACTCCCCCGGCCTCTTATCATTTTCCAATAACTAACGTATGGATTTGACTAAAAGAAGAGAACTACCACTATGTTTGCCACCCCAGTCATATTGTTCACTTTATCCCACTAGCGTGGCACCACTATTTAATGCCACGTGATATATTTTTTTTAAAAAAATACTAGATATATATTCAAAACAAAATGATGTCTGAAAACATAAAAAGAAGAAAATTGAAATCCTAAATTTTCTCTACCACTTTGTGCGACATCAATGAGGGCAAAGTGAACAATATAAGTAGTGGAGCGACATAATAACATTCCTCCCAAAAAGAATTTATATGTGTATTGATTACCATTTACCGGGGTACTTTTGGTCCTTTGGAGAATGTATTGTGTATCCATTAAATTATAGGAACAAAGGTCAATATTATTGATTGAACTATTGAAGAATGCCAGCTTCTCTACAAATAATTACAGGGGTTTTGGAGACATGCAAGTCGATTTGATTTTCACTTTTTTTTTTATAATGATTTTTCGATACTAATCCTTTGTAGACATTAATGACTATTCATAAGATCAATTGCATGTACAGAGTTTCATCATGAGCCGACATCCCATGTATGGATCATACTACGTACGTATTTCAAGTGAAACAAAGAGTAATACATTCTGTTTTGATGTTGGAGCCTATGCTTTGAATTGGGCTAAGAATTAAAGATGGTAAAAACCTCTTATTTGTGTTGTATTAGAGTTGGTTGATAATGTGTAATTGTTAAGATATAAAATAAATAATAAAATCTATCTTTTTTTATTTATTTAAATTTTTAAGATAAGTAATAATTTCACATGATATCATAATAGAGATCTTAAATTCAAATTCCACTCTACACTTTATCTCATTTAATTAAATATTTCATTTATTGAGTTTTTCATTAACGAGAAGTTTGGCCTACAAGTAAAAATGAATGTTGAGATATAAAATGAATAATAAAATCTCATCTTTGTATTAGTTTAGACTTTTGAAATAAATAGTGATTTTGTATAATTATATCATAGATTGTTGAAGAGTTAGTTAGTTAGTTAGTTAGTTAGTTAGTTGGCTTTCATTAATCAGAGACTTATGCAATATTTTTCATACTTTATGCTCTTACTAAAAATTATGTAAAACTCGTCATATAAATAATTGTATGAGAAGACATTATTTACATCTAATTGATCAAACAAGTGTCATTGTTGCTTAATTGTCGCAATACCTTATGGAATCCAAATAATTGTGAGTACATAGTAACATGCGAGAAGGTTTACAATTAATCCTGCTCTTCTCGCTTGCATATAAGTGTATAATCCTTAGCTACTAATTTAATTTTGTACCATTTTAAGAATTCTTATCAATTATTCTTTTTGAATTTATAAACTAACAAAAGCACGGATATAAGTGACAAACTTTCTGAAAATAATGGAGATAATCATATATAAGAGAATTACAACTAATCAACTAACTCTAATATATATGTTATTATATCATTGGTGTTAATAGCTGGAAATTATGTAGACAATTAGCCTTTTTCTTAAAATAAAAACAAACAAAAAAAAGGATTAACATATGTACAAGGCATGCAAACATAAAAGTCGAAGTAGTGATCTCACTTGAGTGGACCGCATATTTATCTTCATTTAGAAGCTTTTTCTCCAGCTTTTTGGTACTATACTTTTGTTTTTGAACTTGTTGACAGAAGACTTTTCCTTTGATTGAGTAAACAAAGCGCCCACACACACACAAATAGAGAGAGAGGGAAAGCGAGATTTATTTGAAAATAATTCAAAATTAGGAGTAATTATCAAGTACTTGTTTGCAAGATCAAATGGGTTTTTTTAATGCAAAAATATATTATATGCTATATATTCATCCTATTTTTATTTTATTATGTATATTAGCGTGATAATATCTATTAGTCTTTTTATTTTTAATAAGACTCGTTGATTTCAAGATCGATGAGAAATATTATAGATAAAAGTGGTATTAGAATGTAGGTTATAATGTCATGACACGTTGATGTACTGAAAATATTATATAATTAAAATTTGGTAATTACACTAAGAATCGATGGTTTTGTTTTTATTTTATTTTAAAAAAATCCAAGATTAAAAAAGAATCTGAGCATAAAAATTGATGGACCTGGTTTAGCACTTCTTTATAGTGCATAGTGCGGAATCCACCGAATGCAATGCATGTACAAATTAGTCAGTCACACGCGTGCAGTCTATGATGGGAGGGATGACTGATAATGAGAGATGAGATGGTGAGGGCGCGCGAGTCCCGTAATCATACTCTATAGATTTGATTCTTTTTCTGCAGGTGGGAACAAAAAAGGTTCCACTCTTTTTAGAGCACTGATATTGATTTAGGTTGGGTTTGAATTTAAAGACAAAATAAGATGAATTAAAAATAATAATAAAATAATTAATTAAATTAAATTAATTAATTATTGATTGAGATGAATTAAAAGTATAAAATAAATTATAAATAGTAAAATTGAATTTTTAAAACAAATGGGACCTAGTCTAAATTATCTTTAAAAAATATAAATTTATATATATATTAAAAAAATATTAGATTTAATTAAAAATAAAGAGAATAAAATGAGAAAATAAAATAAACTTTTTTTTATCTTTAAAAGTAAATAATAATTCTTCAAAAATAAAAATTTTAAAAGATTACTATTTATTTTTAAAGATAAAAAATATTTTTATTTTATATTTTTATTTATTTTTAATCAAATATGATAAAAAAAAATTAATATATATACAAATTTATATTTTTTTAAAAAAAATTTAAGTAATTCAATGTCACTATCCTTATATATGCTCCATCAAATTGTTCTGTACGTACGACTACTGTGACATGTTTTGGCTTTAGTGGCATGCATGGCTTCTAGCATCGAGGTCGTACCTGTGTAGGGGCCCTGATGATCATGATGACACGCCCCAATCACCTAATTACATTTATCTTCTTGATATTTTCTGAATGTTCTCTCTCATCATCTAATTAATCGGCTAATCTAGATCATGATCATCGACAATATTATGTTATCAAATTTCACGGAATATTGGCTTTTTCAACTTCTTTTTCAGCTTTTTGCATGTATCACATTCACTTTTCTAAAGATTTTAATATCCATGCACGATATTATACTATGTTAGGAATAATACTTCTATTTGAAATTCATCTATTTAAAATTTGTATTTAATATTATTCATATACTTTTATCTCATGTTTACTTTTGGTTATGGATCGACATATTGTTTAGAAAGAAAATTTTCTTATTTTTTATAAGATTTTAATAAAATTTTAATTATATTATTGATTATTTCTTTTAAAATATAAATCATATAGTTTAGACTTTTTATTAATTACTATTAATGATATCAGAACTTATTCTAATTAGAAATATAAAACTTCAATCCTACCATCTAGAATAGACAGACTTAGTAAAGACATCGAATATTTAAAGAGAGTAGATTATAATATCATATATAAAAAGGATAAAATGTGTGGTGTATAAAATCTCACATTATTTAAAAATAAATTTTTATTTATTTTTTAAAAAATTTTAATAATACTTTAATGATATTACTAACTAATCATTTTGAGGTATAAATTATATAGTTTAAACTTTCTATTTGAACATTATAAATTATACTTGAAAGCGTTTTTAAGCATAATTAAAACGTTCGTCTATGATCAGAGCACCCTTAACTTTTTCAAATTTGCAATTATTTTTAGATGAAACCTACAAATTAATTAGCTCTCAACTTCCCACGTCTTAAGAGAATGAAAGAAGAAATTAAAAAAATAATTAAAAACCAAATGAGGTCCTAAAATATTATACAAATTACAAAACGAGCCATTATATATATATATATTATCTAATTTAAAGAATACTATTTTCATATTTTATTTTTGTCAGATTTCGTTTGCTTATAATTAAATTCTTATCTTTATTTTTTAATTAACTGTAAACCAAAAAAATTTAAAGGCATGATTTAATTATCATTCAAGTGATTTATTAATAATCAGGCAAATCTATATATTTTTTAAGATCCAACGTCCGGCATTCTAAATATTTTCTCTTAATTTCTTTCTTTATTAAATTTAGATCCCATCTTTAAGATCATAATTACAAGCTCCTTAATTATGGATAAAATCATAAAACCATGTTCTTGATCATGAAAATCGTACTAGTGTTTTAGGCGAAGCTAGCTGCTTATAATTATCTAAGTTAAAAGAATTTAAGTAATTCTATATATGGATTGCACATACAAAATGACAAATTACTTAGTTTGAATTTAATTAATCTTATTTGATCATGAGGCCGATCGAACACAAGACATGTAAATTAAATATTACAATTTGCGTTTTGTTCCCTCACATAATTTAATTGTTCCTCTACTATATTAAATCGTTTAATTAAAATATTATCATATTTTAATATATGTCTAAAATGATAACATCAGATATAATACTGCTAAAAATTAGATCAAATTAGATAATGGCAAGAAAATAAGGGCGCAGCATCACATGATGATTAACGATCTTGGCTAGATTCTGAAATAGTGAAATCTATTAATTCTTTAGTGTAATGATTTTGATTTTAATCTATTAATTCTGAAATAGATTTCTTTCTATTTGAAAATCAAACGAGTTTATTTTAATTTATTTTAAATTTATTATTATATTTTTTTATATTATTATATAAAATATAAATCCTAATATAATTTTTTTTAATTTTAATACAATTTATTTTAATTTTAAAATTAATTTTTTAAAATTTTAAAATAATAATAATATTAAAAAATAAATTTAAGCCCCTTTTGTTTAACAAAGTGGGTTAAACTCATATCCTCTCATTTCGTACTTTCAATTCATTTCAACCACTCATTTTAAATTTCAATTTATTTCAATCACTCGTTTTATTACTATTCATAATTCATCTCATTTCATTTCTGAATCAGACTCTTAATCTAACTTATTTTATTTTTAAATTCAAATAAAAATTATTATATACTTAAAAGTTAATTCTTTCCAAGTAATTATTTTGCTGTCACGTACTTGTCGTGTCTACTGTCGTTTGTCCTATCCTACGTGGGAATAAATCCTAGCACGTTTTTGTTCGTGCCTAGTCCCGCTGCCGAGATCGTAATCCAAATAAGGCATTTTTTCATATATATAAATATATTTTTTATGAAAGAAAAATAGAGTTTATTATAAATATATATATTATGTAGATCTAAGATTTCTTATTTTTTAAAGGATAGTAGAAAAAACTTATAGACCCTACTATTGTAAATATTGTTTTTGTTTTAACTTGAACCAAGGATATTAGTATTGCAATTAAAAAAAAATTATTTATAAAAAAAAATTATTTATATATAAAAAAAATTATTTATAATAAAAATAATTATTTATAATAAAAATAATCATTTTAATTATAGTTAATTGATTATATATATATATCTATTTTCTTGTAATAAGATCAAGAATAGAAGTTACTGCTAATACATACTAGTATTGGAACTGCATGGAAGCATGCTATACGTGTGATAGATAATACTTGAAATTTGGGTGAATACTCGATTATTCGTTGTTCACGCTGTACGTAAAATGCAACTTACTAATAGTATTTGGGTAATTACTGTTTGGTGAAAAGTACCCTTCTAGAGTATTGGTATTAGTCATATACATTTACTGAGCAATGCTAAAGTAAAACTAATACCCATAATATTCATTTACATGATCAGTATATGTTATATTATTTATGTGAGTGAGTGTGATGAATATTAGATTCACCTTATATTTTCTCATATTTATATATATATATACATGCAAACTCATATTTGTATAATATGAACTTAAAATCTTCTATATTAAAATATGCATATGTAAATATTTATAAAATTATAAATACTAGTTCTTCAAGTTTGAAGAGCAATTATTCAATATTTAAATATTATTTTATTATTTTTTCTCTCTTCTACTCATTAAAATTAACTCTGAAATTTTTATGAAAATAATTTTAATATATAAAGTTTTAGTAAGTTGATGATACAAAATGGATATTAATTGTAAAATATATAAAAATAATAATTTTAAAAAAGGTTACAAAATTTATTATTTTATTTTACATATGCATAAATCTCTAAAATAATTCTGCATATGCATAAAGCAATACCAATGCTAAACTCTGAGTCTCTATTTCTTTTTCTATCTCTTATATCTCTGTATGCATGTTAAGTACGAGAGGAAAAGTCTTCAAAAAAGTAGCCCTAGATTGGGCCGACTTAGCCCGTATAGCAATCTTGACTAAAGTATATTAGGAATGTGGATGCATGGCTAGGACCAAAACGTATACCGACTACCACCCGGCCATTTAGCCTATCTAGTAGGAAAGCCTGAGCCCAAAAGATTGGTTTGGAGCGAATACTTCTTTTTTTTCTTTTTTCCCCGTAAATATAAATCTAAAACAATTTCAAACCATATTGCAGCTTCAGAAAATAACGCAGGAATACGCTCTGATACCCGAAAAAAAAAAAAAAAAAAAAAACAGATCAAGAAATACAGTAGCTAGGTCATGTTAATACACTTTACAACAGATTTATAAAAGGTCTTGAATTTGTATACATCTTCAGTTGCTGTACATGTTGAGATTTTCGCTGAGCCTTATCCTAATCTGTTGGTTTCTGTTTGACATGTTAACCTTAGCTCGAGATGATGGTTACTATTTACTTGTCCGAAGCTGCTGCTGTTCGATCGTTCTAAGACTATGAAAGGTGCTGAGCACCAATTGTTTGTGAAATATTCTAAAAGAGAAAACGCTGTGAATAAATTGTCTCTGTTTTTCTATGTTCCTCTGTATACAGTCGATTACAACATATGGAGCTCTTGGTCATAACAGAATGCTCATAATTTCAGTGCCAGCTCATTCCTTTAAGTTTTCTACTAAATTATAGTCTCCTATGCATAGACTCTTTTCTGAATGGTGTGGATGCACGTCTGCTAATGTTGCTACTGCCTTAATTAACAGATAGTGAGTCTTTTTAAGTGCTGGTATATGGCAGTACTGAGCAATAGAAGTGGAAAATCTGGTCTGCTTGGTTAAACAAAACACGCACATGATCGTACGAATTTGCTAGCTCCATGTTGGGATTATTACATGGATGCAAAAAGGTGTGTCTTTAATGTGTGTTTCGTATGTAATAACATTTGACTGTTCACCGTTGGCCTAGTGTCTTTGTACTCCATTGTTTTTTTGGCTGTACGTAGTACCAGAACCAAATTTAGATGATTAGCTCATGCTGCATATTTCTAGATCCCCATTTGAATTGACTTTTTTACCATATATGGTTTCCAGCTTTAATGTTGCATGGCCGGGTTTCATTGGGCTTCATATTTTTAGCACCAATCGAGGAACAAACTATATGTAGGTTCACAGAGTCATCCAAGGAAGATCCTACTCCAGCTGGTGACTGATATATATTTCAATGAATGAAGAGTACTAGCTTTCTTCAATTGTTGCTTCATAAATTTGTGAAGAAGTGTATCGTTTGATTCGTTTGCAAATCCTTTTGATCACTTTGTTTTATGTTCAGTCATGGGGTAGCTCATCAGTTCGGTGGCATATACGTACATATATCTAATCAATTTAAATTAATTTGTGTTTAAATTGGAAGGATGAAGACGTTGTTAAGTACATGCAAACTTTATACCAGGGAAAATGAGTAAAGCTAAACGTGCTCATGAATGGCATTGATTTTTATAATTTCTACATATGATTAGGCCGAGAGTATAGGACAAAATTAAACACCACCAAGGTAGTAGATTAGCTCAGTTGGTATGAGCTAATATTCTATGGCTTCAAGATTAAGAGTTCGAGTCAAGACATAAGTTGAAACTACTTGTGATAGTAAAACCTGACCTTTGAGTCATGGGTTGGGCTTTGAACCAGTTGACATTTTGGTGATGTTGTAGTGATGGGCTAACTTATCAAACAGTAATTATGGCTCAAACCGGATATTCTACAGCGAGGATGAGCTCCTATGATTATATTCAGAGAGGATAGTTACGCTGATCGCTCTCACCTCTCCATTCTTATTAGAAAAAAAATATGACAAAATTAAACAATATGTACACGTTCTAGCTTTTGGTGATAGAAGTACTTAGGAGAATCTATTATAATTTGATATCTAAATATGTAATAAAGAGAGAAGCGGCCGTGTTAATGTTAGAGCACTCCCAATGCTTTGCCATCTTTGTTTTCTATTATGCATCATTAAAACTTTTTTTATTATTATTATTTGAACTAATGACTTTTACAATATCTCCTGCATCAACTTATTTATTTTGTCTTCATATTATTTAAATATATAGTATTTTTTATTATTTTTAAAAAATTTCCTCTAACTATCAATAAATCTGCAAGAGAAATTCTATATATAAGTCAAAAAATTAAAAATAAAATCAAAATATGAAAAAATGGGATCATATTAGGACATCATTTCCAATATATTTTGTTTAAGAGAATGAAAGAAATACAAGAGGTGTTTTAGATGATGACCCATAAAAAGAATTTGTTTAGATGGTAAAATCAAATTAAAGGAAAATGAGAGAGTAAACGAAATATTAAGAATCAAAAATTATTTACAGGATGAATAGTATCCGCTACTACACGTGGAAGAAAAAGAAGAAGAAGAACTTTAAATTATTTTTTAAAAATAATCAATTCAAGAATTAATGAGTAATATCAAAGTGAAAGTAGAAGAGTGAAAAGGTTGATTAATCATTCTGGTGAGGGCTGAACTTCCTTGCTCCCGAAAGTAAAATCGGTGGGCTTTGACTCTGGTTAGGCTGCTGAGGCCCATGTTCTCGTGTCCCCACTGTCCTAAACTGCTTTAGACCGGAGATGGGACAAATCAAACAAATACAAAATATTAAAATGTCCTTATGCTGTATAATCAACCCCATGAATTATAGTATAATTCGTCCAACTGTCGGTACTAATTCTGCAATAATTTTATTCTTATTTTTCTGTATAAACTCATGCATTCATCTTATACTAATTTAATTAAAAATAATAGAATATTATAAATGTAGTATTGTTGGGCATCATGTATGCATAATAGTACTTATTAATAATTGAAAAATAATATTTGTAATCATATATTATACAATTATCAAGCATTTAATTTTTTAATAAAAAGTGAATAAATATGAAATTTATATAAAAAATTATTTTTTTAATAAAAAATTTTACTCTTTTTTAAAATAAATATAAAGCACTTGCACAAACAATTTTTTATATCTAGCATTACTCTTAATAATTATCTCGTTTCGTTTATTTCTTCTCGATCCCTTCTGCTCCTAATACATTTTCCCACAGCACTACACATTTTATTATATTTTTCCTTTTATATTGTAACTCTACATGTAACATTAATAGACAGTACTGGAGTACGATTGAGAAACATATAATAATTTGCAAGATTCGAGTGGATAGATCTAGAATCTGCATAAAAAAATTATTTTAATAATAGATCTTATTTTTTTAGGGAGGACACGGTACATTCTCTAAGATTATATCTAGCATTAATAGTGCATTACTAGCTCGATTATATTATAATAACTAGTTGTTTCATGCTAATATATATACACACAGAGAGAGAGAGAGAGAGAGAGAGAGAGAGAGAGAGAGAGAGAGAGAGAGAGAGAGAGAGAGAGAGAGAGAGATAATCCGGCCGAGTGCCTTTCGGTAATTTCCTGTATGCAACTCGTTGTAAATGGATTAATATATGGTTGATTCTTCCTTCACAGAAAAGCAATCATACGACTGATCTATTGGCTGCGAGAGAAATTCTTGCTTTACAACCAGACAAATCAAGGAAATTAAGATGTCGATCGTGGAGGTCAGATATGATTTTTACATGGGTACTTACGTAATTAGATCAGTAGTACTGTAGAGCATTACTCCTAATTTCATGATGAAAATCTCAAACTAATTCAAGGATTCAACCCATATCTTGGTAATTATAATTAAAAAATTGTCGCTATTATGCACACGTACATATGCATGCGCTAGAGATCGAGAGTATATTATATGTATTCGTAAACTAAACCTAGTCCTATTATATGTATTCGTAAACTAAACCTAGTCCTTTTATAATGTTTTAGCAGCATAATAGCGACAATTTCTTAATTATAACCATGATATGGGCTGAATCCTTGAATTAGTTTGAGACTTTCATCATCATGAAATTAGGGGTAATGCTATCTATACACGCCACACTAAATAGAATTATGTGGCACATTTATCACTATTTTTTTTATAAGAAAGCCGAAGCATTTCATTAATTCCTTATGAGCTTTTACAAACGGACTTGTCTTCCTTCACAACAGAAGAAATGAAAGAAGGTTCATCATCCAACCAAACTCTCTCCCAGTTCATAAGTATTGCCATTTTGGCAACCTCATGTGTAGTTCGATTACATGCTCGGGGAACAAAGGATAGATAGATAGAAGGGTAACAAGCTAGCAGATTACGAATATCCTCAACACATTGGCCCTCCCATGAGCTATCTTCTTCTCGAGAAAGAACAACATCTATAACCTGTTTAGCATCTCCCTCTATGCTGATCTGAAGAAAATCCAATTCACAACATAATTCAATGGCACAAAGAAGAGCAAGACTTTTGGCAACTACTGTAGAAGCAATTTTATCACTTGGGCAAGCCAGAGTTAAACACATCCCACCCTCATCTCTAATCACAACTCCTATGCCCATCCTTCCAATAGCCTTGTTAAAAGAATCATCAAAATTCAACTTAAGGTTGGGAAAAATAGGAGGAGTTCATTTTGAAACCACAATAGAGGTCTGAAGGGATGGCACCTGATTTGGTATCTGGTTTCCTTCCTTAAACTGCCTTAGATTTTCTTTGGCAAATTCAAACAGACAGTTTGGGGCCTTGAACTTATGAGCAAAAATGTGATCATTCCTTCGACTCCAAAGAGCATGCATTAATATTGAAGCCACTTCAATTTGCTCCACACCAAGCTTTTGACATAGTGCCACCCACAGAGATTGGAAATCTGAGTAATAGACAAGCCACTTCCTAACAGGGCTACCATTTATTCCCAAACATCAGTGGTAGCTGGACAAGTCCAGAGAGCATGTAAAACTGTTTCATCTTCTTGTTGACACACAGGACAGAGGGCATCATCCAACATCTTCCTTTTGAGAAGGTTTCACTTTGTTGGTAGAATATTGTTCAGTGCTTTACAGAAAAGTTGTTTAACTTTCCCCGGCACACTTAACTGCCAAATTCTTGTCCATTGCAAATTAGATCCATTAGTCCTGAAACATTCTCCTTGAGCCTGTCTGCTAAGCATGGAATCATCAAAATAAGCACTCTTTACCATGTAAACACCCTTCTTTGAAGTTTGCCATATCAACTTATCTGCTAACCCCCTTCTACTCACTAGAATGGACAAAATCTGATCTGCCTCATCTGCATTGAACAGAGCCTGTACTATTTCCTTATCCTAGTCTCAAGCTTCATCATCAATTAGAGCCACACAAGCATTTGAATCAAATGTGTTCACTGGGGTTTGCACCTGAAAAGTGGAGGGTTTAGGTAACCATTTAGATGTCCATAATTTAATACTCTTGCCATCCTCAACTCTCCATACCATATTCATTTTCAAGATGTCCAAACATGAATGTAAACTCTTCTAAACATAGGAAGGCCTTCGACTAAATTTTGCTTCAAGGAGATCATTGAAAACAATTACTCTTAAGAACTCTAGCCACCAATGAATTAGGATTCATCACAAGCCGCCACCCTTGCTTTGCAATTAAAGCTCGATTGAAAGAAGTTAAATCACGAAAACCTAATCCACCATGATGTTTCACCAATCCCATCTGGTCCTAACTTTTTCAATGTATACCTCTATCCTTACTACTATGATTCCACCAAAATGAGGCCAAAACCCTTTCAATATTCTTTAGAAGATTGAGAGGCAACTTAAAAACATTGTGTAAGATGGGATTGCCTGGAGGACTCTTTTAATTAATATTTATTTCCCTATTGTAGAAAGAATCTTAGTCTTCTAACCATTAACTCTCCTCCAAATCTTGTTTTTGATGCTTCTAAATGAATTATACCTATATCTCCTTACAACATTAGGAAGACACAAGTAGGTTGAAGAGTTACTGAAAGCCACTCCACTTGCTATTCTCAAGATAGCCTTTTGAGTTTGCTGGTTGGTGTTGGAGCTAAATAGGAACCTGATTTTCTGCCTATTCAAAGTCTATCTCGATGCAGATTCAAACTGATTCAGTAAGCCACAAACAGCAGACCACTCTAATAAATTAGCTTTACAGAAAAGGATGGCATCATCGACAAATAGGAGATGTGGGATTCTCGAACTTCGTCTTGCAGCCTCAACTCCTTTTATATTACCTTCAATATCAGCCTACTGTAACACTGAAGTTAGACCCTCCATACACAACACAAAGATATAAGGTGACAATGGCTCACCTTGTCTCAAGTCTCAAGAATCATCTATTGTAGCCCCTGGAACACCATTTACAAGAATAGAGAATGATACAGTCTTTACACATTCCATTACTAAGCTGGTCCGTTTGGAACCAAACCCAAGTTTAAGCATCATGGTCTCCAAAGAATTTCACTCTATCCAATCATATGCCTTAAACATATATAGCTTGATTGTCATGCTTCCTTTTTTGCCCTTTTTCCTTGTGAGCATAGAATGAATCAGTTCAAAAACAACCATAACATTGTCCGTAATCAATCTACTTGGAATGAAAGCACTTTGATTCTAAGAAATGACTTTATCCAAAACCACATCATTCTATTGGCTAAGACTTTGAAAATCAGTTTATACAAGACATTACAAAGGCTTATTGGGCGAAAATCATTGACTGTTATAGGATCAGACACTTTTGGAATCAAAACAATGTATGTGAGATTAACTTCCCTTGGTAGCCTACCAGTCCTGAAAAATTCCAGGCATGCTTTAGTCACTTGCTCCTGCACAATATCCCAATTATCTTGATAAAATCTAACACTAAAATCATCGGGACCCGGGGACTGGTAGGGTGACATTTGGTGGAGAGCCTACTGTATATACTCTGTTGTGAATGGTGCTTCAAGCTGAGTTCTCATCCTTGGGGTAACCCTAGGGGTGTCAAAACGTGTCAACGGGTCGTGTTCGTGTCGTGTCAAAGCATATACATTATGTCTAAAGGGTCAACACGAACACGACCCGTTAAGAATTTCGTGTCAAAAATTCCAACCCTAACACGACCCTATAAAATATCGTGTCAACACGACACGACCCGTTAAGACCCATTAAGCATATACACGAAAATGACACGACCCGACACGACACGTTTCAACCCGCAAACCCGACACGACACGTTAAGACCCGTTAAGCCATTAGTCACCCGACACGACCCGACACGTTTCACCCTATTAACTACCAGCAAATACAATACAGAAACTTCTCTTCGCTTGAAATCAAATAGCCCGCTTCCCTGCTTTTACATAAGTTTCTATTACAAATTATATTTCTAACTGAAAAATATAAATAACTATTTACAAATTAAAATCTTAAAATCACAACTTCACAATCTAAAAAGTAATATAGTACAATTTATGATAATACACCATAACACCACCATAATGCAAACTCATGACTGCATTATAAAGTATTAAAATTACACCTCAAATATAATAAACAATACACTGTAAACATGTTAATGTTACAATAATAAAATCACACATTTAAACAAATTTAGAACTTGCAGAAATAGGTATAGCGTCGTCACTGCCTTTGTTGATGCTCATCTCAATCACATCTTCCGTTAACTCTTCGAAGTCAAGATCTTCTTTTATTTCTATTAAAAAAAAATCAATATTTAGTAGACAGTCAATAAAAACAACTATATACAAAAAAAAACCAATAACTATATAATTTCAAAATTTTACCTTCCTCGTCGCCATATAACCAATCTCTTGTGCAGACCAATGCTTCAACAACATCTGGTTTTAGTGCACTCCTAAACTGATCAATGATACGCCCACCAATACTAAAAGTAGATTCAGATGCGACAGTAGAGATTGGTACACTCAAAATATCACGAGCCATTTTGGCAAGATCGGGATAACGAAATTCATTTCATTTCCAAAAGGAAAGAATGTCGATCTTTGCATTTCTATCTGCCTTAGGTTCATCCAAGTAAAGATCCAATTGACTTTTTTGCAAATGGAGACTACGATCATCATGTTCAAATGTATCAAATTCCTAAAAAAAATAAAAAAACAAAACTATTTCTTAATGATATGCGATATGAAATAACAATATAATTTAAATCATCAAATAAAAATATTATTTGATATTACCTGAAATACTTCTTTATTTTCGGTTAACTCACTTGTTGCTCCACTAACAGTATTATCAGAACTCATGGTAGAAACAGTGTGAGCATTAGAAGAACTATATTCCATGAAAAGAGATGCCAATTTGGTCTGAACATTCATATACTCTAAGGAACAATCCCCGTAAAGCTTCTTATAAGAGAAATTAACAAAAACCAACTTGTATCGGGGATCCAATATAACTGCTATAGCCAACAACACGTTGAACTCAGACCAATATTTCTCAAACTTAGTAAGCATTTTCTTAGACATCTTCTTCATGTAGTCGTCATCACCCATAGAATGCTGCTTTAATTTAAAATAAATCAAAAACACTGCCGGAAAGTAGAGATTGGCTGTAGGGTATTTGGTCCCAGAAAAGTCACAAGTGGCTACATAAAAAACACTCAATAAGAACAAAGGTTTCATGTGTAAGAATCAAACGTATATCCCACTTCTTGTTCTATCAACAAATATTTTCAGCATATTTTCACCATGTTAAAAGAGGACAAAGAAAAATAGTACTTTTGTCTTGCTGAATATTACATTACGAGTAGTACTACCCCGCCCTCTAGGATTGCCATTTTCATAACCTGACCCATTTTGATAGCGAACAGCCGCCGCTTTATAATATCAGACATTTAGTGTGTGCAAAAATATATTATTTGCAATATAAAACGGGCACATAATGCAATACATGGAGAAAGGATCCAAAAAAAACATAATTTAAATCCTATTTGAATGCTTCTCATGTTACACACTAGCCTGGTTTTGGACCATTCTTTTTTGTTCTGTCAACAGTCACAGTAAGTGATAAGAATGCATTAAAATAAGGGTACTATTTCAAAAGTTTTGGCTAAACAAGATATGCCAATTTCCAACCTATTTGGAAGATGAAAAACCAGTTGAAATTACTTTCTACCCATTAAATAGTAAAGTATTTCCACAAATGAGTATAAGATCTTCTCCATTTTAATTTATATGTATAATATAAAGATGTCCAAGTCAATTATTGCAACATTGAATGACAAACACAAATAACCAATTGCCAACCTGCTTATACGTTTGATTTTTACACATGTTCCATAAAGCTGCAAAGCACTAGCAACACCTATTAATTACTACAATATCCCACTTCTTCACATTATCAAGTGTAAGAATCCTCTAAATGCCACTGCCCAAAAAATAAAGTTCATCAAAGGGAGAGCCTTATTCCTCCAAATAAGCTTCAAGGGGAAACAATCTTTACATACAACCAATCAAAAATTTACACATCAATGGAGAGAATACTACGAGAGTTGATAGTAATCCCTCACAAAACCATTCTTAATGCATGTAATCTGAAATAACTCCTAGAATACAGCTTTCGAAGATTTGAAATAAGAACCATCAAATCTTCCTATGGAACTGTTAAAAGGGGCTGAATAACAACTGAATAAATTTCAATTCTACTGTTAAAAGGGGCTGTTAAACGGAAAGAACCATCTAGTTTTGTATTGTTAAATAAATTTCAATTCAACTGAATAACAACTCAATGTTTATCCAATATCACTCATACATCTCAATTTCAACAAAAATGAGTGCAGAAATGCATAAATCCACCCCAGAACAAAGAAGCTAGCTTTCGGGGAATGCCAGAAATTAAAAAAAAAATGGTAACTGACAAAGCTTAGCCTTAGATCCGATTGATATATAGTCTTCATTCAAGATATCTTCCATTCCCTCAAGATATCTTCCATGGAAAAATATTGAAGAGTAAAACAACCAAACCCTAACTCCAATATTTTCGGAATCAGTCATAACAGAAGCTACCTTGAAGATGGGGGGCGGCGTGAGAACTAGGACTGGTCACTGGGCGATGCCGTGAAGATGAGCTCCAGCTGCGAGCCTGCGCCGCGATGCCGTGAAGGAGGAAAGCCGTGATGCCGAAGGTTGAAGGTGAGTGAGACGGGATGGAGACGGGAGGGAGATGGGAGGGCGATCTCGAGGGAAGGTGAACGAGGAAAGATGATGCCGAAGGTTGAAGGTTGAAGATGGGTGAGACGGGGTCACGGGAAGGAGACGGGCGACTAAGAGTGTTGAGAGGCAGAGGCACGAGAAGTTGAGAACGGAGAATGTGAGAGTTAGAGTGAGACCGAAAGGAAAAATTACTAATTTTCAAAGGGGGCGGCGGCTCCTAACTTAGCTATTTAGGGTTTTTTGTGTTGGGAGGGTAAAATAGTAATTTTATTTTTTTAACGGGTCATAACGGGTTATAACGGGTCATAACGGGTTTGACCCGTTATGACCCGTTAAGAATTCGTGTCTTAATGGGTTGACCCGTTTTGACCCGAAACCCGTTAAGCCTCAACCCTAACCCGTTTTTATCGTGTCGTGTTCGTTTCGGATTAACGGGTCGTGTCATGTATTGCCACCCCTAGGTAACCCTCAGAATGACCCCATTAAGACACTGCATGATGCACTCATTAGAAGGATTAAAGGACTTATAAATTTTAGAAAACAGAGAACTAAACCTGATGAAATTCTTTTTGCGCCTTTGATTAACACATGTGTGATAATATTTAGTATTTCGATCACCAGTATTTCGATCACCCCCTTATAACTAATGGCTTTTTGCTCTCTGTTTCCACCATGCATCATCTTGGTTCAAAAGAGAACTTAAATCGACTTTGACCCTATTTTGCTCTTGCAGGTTATGGGAATCTTCTGTGTCTTGTAAATGTTGCAGGTGCTTTATCTTAGCTTTGATATCTCGCAATCTAGCTCTGGTCATCCCCTTGCTCCAAACACTGCAAAGTATGCCTGCACTTTATCAACAAACCCTGGGTTTCCTCCAATCTAGGAGTGGATCAAAGCCCACTTGTCCAAGCAGAGGAGATAACTTTAGAAAACCCAGCTTTTTTCTTCCAATTGACTTCATACTTAAAAAGATGAGGGTAAGAAACCCCATCACACCCATCAGAAGAACAAAACAATATAATAGGTCAATGATCAGAGTGCAAAGCATAGAGGGTTTGTACTAAAACATCAGAGTAGATTGCCCTCCAAGTTTGAGAAGCCAAAACCATATCCAATCTCTCCTTGGTATAAGTCTCATCCTCGTAACGATTACTTCAAGTATATTTATATCATTGCCAACCTAAATCAGTCAAGTTACCTTTTGTCAAAATAGCCTGAAATTGCTCCATTAATCTTTTACATCGAGGTCTACCATCAACCTTTTCATCATGAGTTAACACCTCATTAAAATCTCCTAAGACAAACCATCCAATATTATCAGGCTTGAAAGAACTTGGCATATCCCATGATTCACGTCTCAGGTTAGCCATAATAACAAGTCAACAACCAAGAAGACTTACAAACATCATCAGTAACCATGATATTAATGTGCCATTGGATGTAGTTTACCAGTTGGGCTTGATTCTGATACTTTTAGAGCAATATCAAATCACCACTCCTTCTTACCGACTCCACCACAATACAATCCTCAAAATATAAACTTCTCACCACAGCCTTAGCTCGAACATAAGATAACTTTGTCTCCATGAGAAAAACAAAGTCAGATCCTTTATCCTTTACTATATGGCGAAGGCATTGAACTGTTCGGGGGTTCCCAAGCCCCCGACAATTCCAACTTAACAGTCTTATAATAGTCGGTGGGGCTGCTTTGCAGTCGCCACCGTATCCAGGGGTCCAACTTCACTACAATCATCCTTTAACACCAAAGAGAGTCTCGAAGACTTACCTCTCCAAGGGGGACCCTCAGAAGTCCCAGTTGTATCCCTCTTCAAACCAACCACACAGGCACCTTGAGAGGATGAGAAATTACTCTTCTCCCGAGCTCGAGATTTCCATCTCCCTCCACCACATGAGACAAAAAATGGGTCTGAGAGCCATGAGCAACGACCTCTTTACACGCTGGTCCCAAGCCAGCCTTTATCTCATCCTCAGCCCTACCATTTAAAACCTCAGGCCTAGGTGACAGGAGTAAATGCGAAATGGGCCCAGTCCTTATAGGTGGCTCATTAAGGCATAAGGCCTTAGGAATAGGAGGGAGCACCTTCGTCTCCTCAGCAGGTTTCAAAATATCGTTCTTAGGGAAGTTAGTTACTATCCAGTGCAAATCCTTAACCACTTTGCCACTGACAGGAACTTCTGCAAATGAGAGTGAATCCTGGTAACCATCAACCATCTCAATTGCTCTTGGGTTCTGAGATTAACTGTCCTTCTGAGTGCATCGTAAATTACAATCATGACCCTAACCAGCATCCCAGACTGCCAGTACCGGAGGTGCACAACCATCAGGCACCGTTCCAGAACCCTCCTGACAATCCACTGATGTTCCTTTAGACCATTTCCTTGAGCCACTTCGAGCATAATACATTGGCGCAAATGGGAACCTACATAACAAACTGTCAGCCCAAAGCCAAGAACCAAACTGGTTTGGAGGAGGCTTGGATGCAGAGGAACTCCTAGCAGTGCACCCCTTGTCACCATGTAACAACCAACCTCACTCAAAACAAAACTTGGGCAACTTTCGTACTTTAAATCTAGCCACACTTTCATTCCCTCCCAGTTGATGAAATGACCCATAGCAAGTGGCTTTTGCAGTGGGACTTTCACTTTATTTCACAGTTAATTTCTCCAACCAACACCATCATCGTCAACATCCATATTAAGAATGCAACCCACAGAACTTCCAACTCTCTTGCCTCAATCACTAGACATAGTTCCCAGTGGGAGATTGTGGATTTGCAACCAAAAAACATTTTTGTTAAACTTGATCTTGTTGGACTGGAGATCACTATCATACTCAACCATAGCAAATAGAAGGTTATTAAACAACCACGGTCTCCCATCAAACACTTTTTGCTTATCAGCTTGATTCCCAAAAGTCAATGTAAACACATTAGGGGTCACTTCCCTAAAAATTGCAAGACAGATGATCTTCTAGATTTTGGACATTGTACTAGAAATATCCTTCGAGACAATACGTTCAAAGCAAAGTTTACCCAGAAGACTACAACCACTCTTTTTCCAGATTTCCAACGAGCCTTCCCCAAAGAAATCAATCACTACATCCTCCTCCTCAGACACGCGAAGTTGCCTCCACCTATCTTGAAGATCCTCCATGATCACAAACGAAATAGAAACAAAATCAAACCAAGGGATAAAATAATCTAGACACCACTCCTGAAGGCTCGAGAATCGCCAGATAGGAGAGTCATAACAAAAGAAACATTAAGAAACATTATTACTATTACAAGATAAAGAAGGAAAATTTTATATACCACACTACCATCACACTTTCATTCCACTAATTAATTAGATATGACACTTTTATTAAGACCATTAAATGATCTTTTATTGCATGATTCTTTATCATGAAGATGACATGAATGTGCCACATTCTACTTAATAAAATGAGAATATGATGTATAGCATTAGTCTTATATGTGTGTGTGTGTGTGTGTGTGTGGGTGTGTGTGTGTGTGTGTGTGTGTGAGTGTGTGTGTGTGTGTGAGTACATTACTCTAACATATATAATATGGGGACTAAGCTTGCATAAATGGCGGTACTGTTTTAATAAAGTACAGCATGCAGCTATCAAGAAGGCTAGATACTATATTCCCTCCCCTAAATTTTAATGGTGGGAATTTTCATACACAGCAATATAATTTATAACAAGAGTTAGTCTACATAGCGTCCCTAAATGAGGACTAAGCTCATATAGTTATGTTTTAAAAAAATTAAAATTATAATAATATCCTAATTTGTAAAATGATTTATTTCCTTTTACTCTCATTTGCACTTAAAATAAATGAGTATTTGTAATGGATTATTTGTAATAAAAATGACTATTTACAATAAAAATATACTCATTTTGACAGAAAAAAGTCAGTTTAATAGAAAATAATTGATTACAAATATATATAAATAGTTTTATTATAGTGTCATCAATAAGATTGCACACACAGTCTCTTACTTAAGATTGTAAATAAAATTTCTTTATATAACAAATGGAAGCCGGTCAGTACTATATATATATATAACAAATTTTAAAAAATCAAAGAAATTCAAACTAAATATTGTGTGTGATTTGTGAGGATGATGAGCAGCAAAAAAACTCATTTAAAATTCCAGACATGAATTAAATATTTGGATGGTTGATCTCTCCTTATGCATACGAAAATTAGTTAAGAACATAGACAATATAAGTACTATAATTAATTAGGGCAGCAAGTAGTAGTACTATAATTTCCACACGCAAAACATATGTCCATGTAAATTAATATATAATATAGTCAATGCATGTCTGAATGAGAATACTAAAAAGCCGGTCGTGGCCAACATGTACGTATAACAATGATGTTATTGGTGGGTTAGCTTTGACGCTACAGTACTAACCGAAAAGGACAAGATGGCCGGGTTTCATTAATCAGGAGACTGGACCACACCACACACATGCAGTGTCCGCTTCGGAAAAAACGCAGTGTGTTCGAACATGGGCTGTACTGGACCATCATTTTTACAAACCAGAATTAAATGTAAACCCCACAATCGCCATCTTGGTCAGTTGTGAAATCGAGGAAAAATGTAAAAAGATTGATTCAGAGACAGACATGCTGTAGTACCACATGATATGATCTAAGCTTCAGTCGATTCAGATCATTTCAGGCCGAAATAAGCGCCTGATCATCTTTCAGTTCCACAATATTTCATGATTGGAGTACTCCCCATGCATATGATCATTGTAATCTCAGGTTGGTCTAAGAACAAGAAAAGCAAACCAGCAAAAGTAGCCAGCAGGTAGGTTTGTGACTGAGAGAGAAAAAAAAAAAAGATAAAGAAGGAAACTCGAAAGAAAAGCAAATAAAGAAAGAAATGTAGAATTATCCCGTTCTCGCTCCATCTATGTTAGACGGAGAAAAGGAAGAAGCAACTTTAACGACAAGGAAAAAACAAAAGAATTTGACGAGTCTGTAAATTAACCATCGCCATCATCATCAATATCTTCAACATCATCATCGTGAAAAGTTATATGGTAATAAAAGATCTTGACCGGGCCGTCTGTGTTTTCTTTTTCTTTTCATCTCGTGAAGTCATGAACAAGACTTGGCCTGTCTGTGACATTGAGACGCCAAGAAAGGAAGGGAATGCCTGTATCGGAATCTCGGTCGTTGTCTTCGATGAACCGGAACTCGTTGCCAATGGCAGGAGAAAAGCAAGGCATTTTCTGGGTCTGTGAATGGGCATTATACCACGAATTGTTGTGGTGGCTGAACATGTGTTCCGGCTCCATAGATCCTCCCGAGGAACCGCCATTGTTGGTGGCGGTTGAGGCCGCAGAAGTGGCTCTCCTCTCTTCCTTCTTGAATCGAATCCCACAAGCATTGCATAGGGACTGCATTTCATAAACAAATATTCTTCAGAAAACCTATTAATTAATGCTGAAAATTGGAAACGGCTCAAAACAAAGTGATCGTGTATAATATAGCTAGCGAGAGGCACGTACCTTTGGGCCTCTTGGACCGTTCCTCCAAAGGGGTGTGGAAGTTGTGTCACAGTTGGCACAGCGACGAGCAAGTAGAGACTCATTGGCAGAGTTATGATTGCTGCCATTATTGCCTCCACGGCTAGTACTCTTGTGTGTTTGCGGCGCCGATGATGGTGTATTATGCTTTGTCTGCAACAAGTCCCAGCAAAAGTTGGACACTGAGGAAGAAGAGCGCCGTCGCTTTTCGTGATCATCTTCGGTACTGATCAGACGAGTGGATGGGGTTCCTAAAGAAAGGGTGCAATCCACAGAAGGAGAAGAAGATGAAGTACTGAAGGAATACATTTCGGATTCATCATAAGGCCTCATGTACTGGTTGGGATTGGAGAAGAGCATTGAGAAGGAATTACTTTGGCTGTGAAACAAACCACATGAACATTGTCCCACCATGTTTCCCCCCTCAGAGCTGCAGCAGTGATGCATGATCACTAACTTAATGATCTCTATCTGTTAACTTGATCAAAATGATCCCTCAAATCCAAAACTTTATATGTGAAAGGAAAGCTCAAATGGGTTTCTTTGAATGCAAGCAAAGGTATTATCTTTAAGATGAACAACAAAGAGAGATCGAAGCTGGGATTAGGGTAGAAGGAAGAAGGGGGGGATCGATGGCAATGATCATGCACAATGGGGGGGATAGCGAGTTTATAGCTGAAGGGGGTTTGCTTTGCGGAAGAAGTACAAACCAAATAGTAGAGTGATGGGAGCGATCCAGGTGTAATAATAATGTGTTTGAAAAAACTTTGATGCGAAAGCTTGAATGGTACGATGGAGAGAGGGGGTGGGAAGTGAGGAAGGGTCGTTGTCTGGTAGCTTTATAAGCCTATTAATAAAATGGCGAAATACCAGTCAGCACTCTGCAGTCCAGCGTTGTCGTGAAATGCAAATAGAGGGGTATACTCAAGTATACAGTAAGAGAGAGAGAGGGGGAGAGAACTGAGAAGGGAGGGTTATAAAGAAGAGATCAGACAGAGAGGGACCCAATCTGCATGTTGTGGAGAGAGAAAGTGTTTTAGATAGAGAAAGCGAAAGAATGAGTCATCTAGTCAGTTTGAGAGATCGGTCAGTGTGAATTTGTGTTCAGCTGATGGCCTCATATCTATATCTGAATTCTTTCTTCATTTTTATAGCACAAAAGAATAAATAAATTTTTTTATATATTATATTATCATCTTTATGATCATCTTATTATAAATAAAAGTGATGAATATACAATATTTTATTTAATAAAATAAAAATATAATGTAAAAAAGAGGGGCCGGTAGGGGATGTGGGCGCTCGTAACAAAGTGGGGTTGGGGTCATTTGGGAAGGGGGGAGTAGTCAAAAGTGCCCACGTGACTAGCGGGAACAGTCTTCCATGGATCTGCCTTCTCCGATCACGAGGCCTAATGAGAGAGTCTCAACCCCCAATACATCAAAAAAACCTCTGTCCGTATCCGTATCTCTGCCTCACCCCTCTGTTCTGTCGCTGCCACCCTCCCAAGGAAAATGGAATACTCCTCTCCTCTCCTACTTGATCTCAAACGCGTCTACTCACGCACTCATCTCTGATCCCAATCCTCTCTGGAGTCTCTGTACATTCTAATTTCTTTGATCAACACCTTGGATACTTTAAGACACACCAACGTTCATAGTCTCAATAAGAAGAATAGATGTAATTTTTTTTAATAAAATATGTTCGATCTATCGCAAACAGTTTAGTTTTTAAGACAAGTACTAGGATATATAGTTATCCATATTGGTCTCTTTTGTTGTTTTAAAAAGAGAAGTCTTGACTCTTATATATAAGATAGTACGTACATATAAATAAATATACAAATTGATCTAATTTTATATCATTTAAATTTATTTTATAATAAAAATAATTTTATAATCTCACAATACTGTATCATATTAATTTTTGTACTGGTTGATCGAAATCAATAAACTTAATGCTTGGGCTAAGCTTAATATAATTCCCATGCATGCAGCTGTATCATGTGAATGGGCGGATGAGTAAAGTGTGGAATGTTGAAAGTAAAAGAACTGAGAGATGATGAGTAAAGTGGTCATCTTGACGTACGCGCTAGCTTTTGGAAGATAGGGAGTCATGTAATGGCAATGATTTCATGTGTGACGCTCAAGTATTTTCTCTCAACAGAACAATGACCAGTGCTAGCTGATCATCTGTGATAGAGAGCACAATCCCCCCAACTCCGTAAGTTGTTATAATAGGGCGTCCAATCGGTCAAAATCTCGAAGGCGAACAACAACAAGAACAACAGCCAGTTTTGAGCTTATTTCCAGCAGTATCCGTACCGTGGGAATCACGTGAACCGAACAAAGCCATTTTGGTCATGATAATTATCACCTCAAGTCCCGAATCCGAAAGCCATCACAGCATTTCTAACTTTTGGTGGGTAGTAGCAGTACTGGGAATAGTAGAAGATCCGGAGATTTTGATCATGAGAGAGAAAAAAAAAAGAAAAAAAAAAAGAGCTAAAGACAGTGAGAGAGAGATATTAAAGTATCCCAAATGTGATACTCTGCAATCATCAAAGCAACATGATCTGTTTCTTCTTCTTGGCTTAGCGTGAGAGAGGAAGATCTCTTGGGTCAAAGATACAAACTCTAAAAAGAAAAAGGGTCAAGAATTTAGAAAATTAAGAAAAAATAAACTAAAAACAGTAAAAATAAATAAAATAAAAGGATGACCCACATCCATCATGGCCAAGTCCGAACAATCTCCTCTGGAATATCGACCCCATTCGATCAAAAGATTCAAAAAACATATAGGAAGAGAGAGAGAGAGAGAATCCGATCGTCTAGAGATTGGTGAGCCACACAGTTCGACAAACGGGACGACCACCGCTTTCCAAAAGATGCTCTCTATTCGTTTTGTAAACTACGAGATAGAGCTTAAGCAAACTACGATTAGCCCAAGAAAACACTAGCGTTTACGTTGTCATTTACAGTACATGCACTTGCTTCGCGTGCATACCTACGCGACCACATTCCACGTGAGCCTTACCCTCCCCATGGCCCATACACAGTAATACCGATGCTAGCTTAATTCTAATTGAAAAATATTTTAATCATAAATAAATTATATAAATTAATATAATTTTGATATACTTCATCAAATTGTAAAAATTATTTTTATTATAAAATAAATTTAATAAATAATAAAAAATTATATATATATATCATTTTATAATATTATTTTTATATAATATTTTTACGACTATAATTATACGTCTTTCATTCTAACCTCACTCATGGGTACGTTGTTTGAGGAGCGCATGCATGCATGATATTGGTGCAGGTTTCTAAGTCGTTGTACTCCTCTCGATCTCTGCTCTAATGCCAATAAATCTCAGTACTTAATGAGGATCTGTATATTTTCCTTTTAATGAAACTCTGGGATTTGCTTAATCCTCCTCCAAACCAACGAAAATAATTAGATGCTCCGGACTTAATCATGATGATGTTATGTGGCTCGTTGGATTTGGTGGGGCCCGGTTGGTTTATGGTTCACACTTTTCCAAGGTTTAAGCAGAATATCGTATCTGCTGGCTGCTGCGTCCTAAAACCGATGGGATTAAATAAATGTACAACATGCAATTATTATATTATCGTTAATCTAAGTGCCACGTGGGCTTCGTGGGGTGAAGATCTTCCTTTGCATGCATGCATGCAAATGTGTTAAACAAGCCCTAGACGGGCATAGCAATTTATTTAATGAGCACTGGTAGACAAAACAATTACTACATTCCTCAAAAGCAACGAGATACAACTGGAATGTTTGTCTACGTCTGTTTCTTTCTCAAATACAATATATTTTCTTTTTCTTTTTAATATTTGGCTACGTGATTGGGGATTGGTCTAGTGATTTTGTTGTTGACCGAGATTTGTCTAAAGTTGTAGGATTTAAGTGCTGTAGAGTAAAGAAAAAGCGAAATCAGAGATCACTTCATGTGGACCAGCGTTTTGGAAAAGGGGTTTGTAGGAGAAGCCTCTAGTAAGCCGTATTTTTAAAGTTCAAGTTTTTTTTTTGTCAGTTTGATGACCTAAGGGACACTGTTCCCCCCTAATTGTCTCCTCTAGGGATGTCTAAGTGTCTTACTACTTTAGCTCTGTAGGCCAAGAAAATAAACACCCCCACCGTTTCTTTTGCATATTGGACAGCATGTAACTTTGTTTATTTTCTGAATTCTAACGTTTTTTATGAAGAAATTTTTGGTTCTTGTTTCCTTGTTATTTTGATGGGAATTCATATTCAAAGATGTTAAAGATATATGGTATCGATCCTTTCTCTGTGATTATATATATATATATCTTTCAGTATATATATATATATGTATATCATGGACAATTACTTGAGCGTGTGCCAGAAAGTACGTACGTAGCTAGGTATCACTTTGCATGAACTCTATATATATGTACATATCGTACCTAATTGTTTACTGAATGCATGAGAGCATTTATGATGTGATAACGGCTAATTACTGTCCATGATGATCAGCCTCCGCATATAAATAGGCCGTAAATATAGCCATGCAACTCCTAAAAAGCTACGTGCATAAATGCATATGAGATATTCTGGCCAACGTACGTACGTACGCTAGCTTCGTATAATTATATAACACCTCGAGCTGGCTTTCATAATTTTCTTCGGTAGTACTTTTTGGTCTCGGCCTTTGATAAAGATGAATGAGCATTTATATATATGTACGTATTTTCCTTTTCTTTTTAACAAGTTTATATATATATATATATATATAACACATCCTAGAAGCTGATAATTTCATTAAAGATGATCAAGAAGTGAAGTTAACTCACCGACACATGCCGGTTTGCCCTAAAGTGGGGATAAGTATATATTGTCGTACAATCTCTCAACCATTGTCTCGGATCCATGATCTCTCCTTTTCTTAATTTCCTGGTACCTTTGATCTAGATCTTTAGCCATGCATGATGCATCCAAGATCATTAATTAATAAGGGGTAGACTAATATATAACTACTTGCAATACCTTCACCATTGATCATGACAATAAGTAAAAATAAAATTATTTGAAAGAGACTTCTATATATATTTCTGAATGGATGTTATTTATAGTAAGATGACCTATTTATTTGAAAAGATACCAAATGAAATAGGGAAGTAAATAAATACAAGATCTCCTAATTAAGATAGTATTTTAAGCAAAGTAGTATGCATCAACAAACTCCCTCCAATTTTACATGGTGGAACCAATTTAAGTTTACATTGGAAACAAGATAGTCGATCAGGTGATGAGATTTCGTGAAAATGTTAGCAAGCTGGTATTTAGAGATTGAGCAAAGAAGCAAGATGTCTCGCTGAAGATGATCTTGATGAAGTGAAAAATATGGATATATTTAGTACGTTCATGGAAACCGTCATTATGAGTATTTGTATGGCGCTTTGATTATTACAACAAATGAGGGAATAAATCGTTGAGGGCACTCATATCTACCACAAGCCAATGCAACCATACAAGCTGATCAAATGTAGTGTCAGCAAGAATATGATACTCAGAAATATACTAGGGTGAGCAACAACAGGTTGTTTCTTATAATTACGTCAAGGAATTAGAGAAGTCTCTAATAAGAAGTAATAACTGGTGGTAGATCGAAGATCAGTAGGATCTTCATCCCAATTAGCATTAGAATAATCTTGAAGCTCATCAATAGATGACTATAAGGATAAATGAGTTCCATGAAACGGAACTCCTTAATGTAAAGCAAGATATGAAGAACGGCAGTATAGCGGATGGTTCGAGGAATAACTCATAAGTTGGTTAACCAAATGTACTACATAGAAAATATCTGGTTGTTTGAAGTGAGATAAGTAAGATTACTCAAATTGCTTATAAAGAGTTGCATCAGAAAGAGGAACGCCATCGATGGCAAGAAGCTTGACATTGGTCTCGATGATTGTTGACAATCATGTTGTTAATCAAACGACCTAGGAAGCAAATCAAAAGCATATTTAGATTGAGAGATGCAACAACGATCTATGCCAAAAGTAACCTCAATTCCAAGAAAGCAATTGAGTTTGCCCAAGTACTTTCCCTTGAAATTTTGACTCATAAGGATTTGAAGACTTTGTATCCTACAAATGTCATACCCGATGATCATCATGTCGTCAACATATAAAATGATGATAATAATAATGGTTGCATCAATGGTCCACAAAAACTATGTAGAGTCATATAACCTAGGGACAAAGCCTTGTTGAGTGACCATAGAATTGAATTTGGCAAATCACGCATGAAGACCTTGCTTGATACTATAAAGTGCACGACAAGGATGGGCAGACTTTGTAAGGAGGATGCATATAGCCAGGTGGAGGTTGCGTATATACTTCTTCAACAAGATCACCATCCAAAACGTCATTCTTGATATCCATTTGAAATCATTGTGGTCGATGAACTACAATAACTGCAAGCAAAGCATAACAAAAGTAAGTTTTACAATAGCTGCAAAATCATTAGCAACAAGGCGAGCCTTGTATCTCACTCCAGTGGTCCATCTGCACAAGCCTTAATTTTATATACTCACTTGCATCTAACTGTAGATTTTTCAGGAGGCAAATCAACTAGGTCCCAAGTACAAGTTTTGGTAAGTACAATTAATTCATCAAGAGTACAAGACATTTTTCCAAAGAGAATTATAACTAGCTTTAGAATAAGATGTGTAAGGTTCATGAAAAATAAAAAGAGTATAAAAATAGTGATAATATTGGAGATGTGCAGGAGTTGCTCTGACACGACTAGAGTGTTGAAATTCAAATACTTGGGCGGTCTGTGGGACATGTAATGCAGTTGGAGGATCACCAGCCTCATCAAGCATGTCAAGAAGGTCAAAAAGAGACTATACGAGGAGCAAGACATCTTTACAATGAAGTCGGGGATTGAATCGATAAAAATGTTAGTAAAAGCAAGAAAATACTAAGAAGGTGAAGATGAGAAAAATTGTTAAATCGTTTATGTTTCAAGAACGTCATGTGATGATCAGAGAGACGGTGCTGTCTAGTGATGTCAACATACAACAATGATAGCATTTTTGTAAAATGTCATAATTGAGAAAGAAAACATAGACACAATCAACATTTATCGAGAAACAAAATAGAGACACATCTTAGACAATATACATACTCTTTTTATAATCTCTACATCTACTCTTGAACTATTTTGGATAAATTTGTTCTCACAATAGTACTATACATTATAAATTGGGTTCCCTTACAAACTATTCACTACGCACTATAACATTTGATAACTTTTGCGATGAGCATAATTCACCACAAATAGAAAGTAAATTGCGGTAAAAATGCTTCAGCCGTGTTTATTTGCTCATAGGTCAAATGCCGAAAACTAAGCGTGACATGTGCTCTGTTTGTCTCCGCAATGACAACGCTGAGAATGAACTAGCTATTCATGGCATTCTTCTCGCCGACAAAGCCATCGATGGCAACTGCTGCAATTGATGGTTCCCAAAGTCAATTTAAGCTCCGACAATCCAATATCTAGCTTGGCGACTTCAAAACCACAATAAGTTCAAATTTCGACACTTACACCGTCATCAATGATATGTGATTCAAATTTTTGGATGTTGAGATTTTCCATCGGAATGACTCTTTTGCATGTTTTTTTTATTCAAATTTTTTTGTACAGACTTTTTAATCGTGTTTCCACCAGCCATTAGATTTTTTATCCAATAATGATTTGAAGAGTTAAATACTAGAACCAGATACAAAGGAGTTAAATATTTCTTAGTTTGGTAACTTTGGGTTAAGTGAAGAGTTAAATATATATTTGGTAAATTTTGTATCTTGCTACTAGATGTTCGATGGTTCCTTTGCACCATATTTCTTAACTTAATAGCAACTACTTTGAGAAAACAGAGAGTAAAAAGCTTGCTAGAAATGTATATGGAGACTAAACGAAAGGGTCTACCAATTTGACAACAGAGTAAAAAGCTTGCTGGAAAACAGAGTATTCTAGGAGACAAATAGAGAATAAACGAAAGGGCCTACCAATTTGACAAAGTCTAAGCCAAAAGGAAAATGGTTAACCTTCAGATATTCAACAAGTTTTGTAAAAATAGATACAAAGGAGCTAGTCGATTCTTCTCAGTTTATCTCAGCACTTTGGAAATAACAGGGAAGATCAAGATACAAAAGCAGTACACGTTCATTTTCAAGCCCCTGTAATGATGTATATACTGCCTCATTCCTAAAAGCAGTACACTACAAACCCCTATAGTGGACCCACGTCCCTTTATGGCAGCACAATAAACCATTTTTTGCTGCGTTTTTTCATGCCTAAACATATGATGGCGAGACTAGATCGCAGTAACAAATTCCACTAACCGCGAGCATTGAAATCGTCGCGTTGGCCTTCTTCATTTGCAGCAGTTAAATTTGCTACGACCAAAATTCACCGCAAATAAGTTTGTGATTAACTGCGCCTCTGTTGCTTGTCGCAAATTTTGCAATGGGAACCATAAAGCCATCCAACTGCAGCCAACTAACCTCGCCACAAGTTAAAACGCAACAAATGACAGTATGTGTTGTAGTGACGACACACCTTTTAGGGTAGTACTGCATGTTTTGCCACTTTGTCTCTACGTGAATGTAGCAAACTTGAATTCCATGGCATTGTCCACTTTGTCTCTAAGTATATCATGTTATTATACTTTAATAAATTAGTATATGTGTTATTAACTTATTATATTAGATTTATTTCAATCATAGTGTCTATCTCATGTCCATACTTGATTATGTATGGTAGTAATGCTATGATATTTGCACATACTAAACTATCATTTGTCTATTTATAATTTAGTATATGTATATTATTTTATAATAATTAGCTCATACTAGCATATTATTGAATTTAACTATATAAAATCTTCTTATATAATTCTATAAATATACTAGTATATACGATAAATATATAGCGTCAATGTAAAAATGAGTGGTTGGCATTATCTTGTGAAAAATCCATGTAATGGAATTGTAATCAATGATGGAAGTGGCCAACAAGAAGAGGATAAAAAATGATTGAGCAAAGACTAACAAGGTGATCTCGCTCGACCCTCGCTCAAGCGAAATTCAGACAGAGACTCACTCGACCATCGCTCGACATGTCGCTTGAGCGAAGTTTAAACAGAGACTTCACTTGACCCTTGCTCGACATGTCGTTTAAGCGAGAATCGTGACAGATCAAATTCTCTAGGGTTTGAGCGCCGTTTCATATGGAGGCCTATAAAAGGATCATTAAGTTCTTTGCTCAGCGTGGAGAAAAATAGAGCAAAAAGAAGAGTGCCTCCCTCAAGAACCCTTGAGAGAAATTCATCCCCAAATTTAAGGAAATATCTCTCTTGGATTACATATCTTCACCACAACACACTCACAATTAAAGATTTGGTAAGTCTATTGGAGTGAACGTGTCCATCAAGCTGAAAGAGTTCTTCAAGTTGCTTTGATGGAGAAATCAAGATGTTCTTGTGAGAAGCTATAGAAAGGTCAGAGTTCCGGCACTACATGCGTGTAGAGATCGAGTGGGTCACTCGTGGAATTGCAAGTCAAGTTTAGCTGCTATAATGGATTTGTGAGTGTTTCTAAATTGGTTGTAACAAACTATAATTTTTATAGTGGATTTGAGGTAGTGTCTTACACCCGGAGTGGTTTTAGATTTTGAAAAGGTTTTTCAAATGAGTTTTCCTTCGTGACCAAAATTGGTGTGTTGATTTCAATTGTTATGCTTCATTGATTGTTTGATTGTGTTGTTTTATTTTTTAGATTGTCATAGTTTTTGAACTACACCTATTCACCCCCTCAAGGTATTATAGGTTGTTTGACCACTGCTTTTTCAATTGGTATCAGAGCAGGTTCACTCCGTTAGGATTTATTTTCTAAGTGTGATCCTACTTTAGTGGTCTCAATGGATAGGTCTCAATCTCTCACATCACCACCATATTTTGATGGTAGCAATTACGCTTACTGGAAAGTTTGAATGCGAGCTTTCCTCAAGTTCATAGATGAACATGTATGGGTCTCATTGACTAGAAGATGGAAACAACCTGTTAAAACTATTGATGGAGTAAAAGTTTCCATTAATGTGGATGACTATTCAAAAGATGAGTTGAATGAAGTTAACTGGAATAGTAAAGGCCTAAATGCAATTTTTATGGCAGTGCCCCAAGAGGAGTTCAAACGAATCTCCATGTGTAATATAATCAAAGAGGTTTGGGACATTCTTGAGATTACCCATGAAGGAACTAGGGCTGTGAAAAACTCGAAACTCCAAATGCTGACCACCAACTTTGAGGAACTTAGAATGAAAGAGGATAAAACCTTAATGTCTTCTATGCTAAGTTAAACTACATTGTGAATTCTCATTTTAACTTAGGAGATAAGATTCCTGAAAATAGAGTTGTAAGGAAAGTCCTCAGATCCCTTCCCGAGATATTTCGTTCCAAAGTCACCACAATAGAGGAAAGTAAAGACCTGAACACCATGATAATTGAAGAGTTGGTAGGTTCTCTATAAACCTATGAACACATTCTACCAATGGATAAAAAAAAATACATTGCTCTGAATACTATGCGAGAAGAGTTGGATAAGTCTTCCAATGAACTAGCTATGAGTGATAAAGAGATAGCGTTTTATGCTAAAAATTTAGAAAAATATTTGTTATTAGAAATAATAGGGGCCCAAGACAAGAGAAGAAAATGTTTGAAAGATACAGTGGAGGCTCAGGCTTAAAGAATAAGGAAAGAAGCTCCAAGAATTACACCAGAACCAATAAAGACAAGATACAAGTTCAGTGTCATGAATGTCATTGTTTTGGACACATTCACTTAAAGTGTGCAAATTATAAGAGGATCAAAGAAAAGGCAAAGATTGCCTCCCTAAGTGAAAGTGAGTCTAAGTCAAGTGACTCATCTGATAACTCAACTCCCAAAAGGAACCTCAACTACATGGCATTTACTTCTTCTGTTGGGGACACAAATCAGTGCAATGAACAAGTTTCTAATGGTTGTAGCATATCTGGAAATAGGTCCGAGTGTGAAGATCAATTGTAAGAGATATATGAGAAACTCTACTTTGAGTGTGTAAAATTGAGAAAAGTCAACAAAGCACATATTGAAAAGATAAATCTGTGCAAACAAGAAAATGATGAGCTTCAAGGCAAATTGGATGAAGCCCACATGTTGACTGATCAGTTGCAAAATAAAAATGAGTCCTTGCAAGATGTTGTGAAAACTCAGGAGAATGAGTTAACCCAGTTGAACGACAAGTTGAAAACCTTTTTCACTGGAAAACAAAATTTGGACAAAATCTTAAGTCTTGGAAAGTCCTCAAAAGACAAGAGTAGAATAGGATATGTTGGAGGGAAATTCAAAGTGGGTACAAGCTCGAAATCCCCTCAGAACAACTTGGTGAAAACTACTTTTGTTCGTACATCTACTCATAACAAGAATGTTCACGGATCTGAAAAGGGAAAGAAACTCATACTTCCACTTCATGAGAACCAAAGAGCTTACAACACTAGGCCAGTGTATCATCACTGTGGGAAGATAGGTCATGTGAGAACAGACTGTTTAAAATTGAAATGACTCACCATAAATGATTCTAGACACTCCAAAAGTAGTAATGTGCATAATTCAAACAGAAGCAAGAATGTCTAGAATGCTCCCAAGTATGGCTCATCCCTCAGGGAACAACAAACTTATAAAGAAAATCGCGTTTGTCATAATTGCGGTAAGTTTGGTCACATCCTGCCAAATTACTATGGACTAAGGGGACATCAAGTGAAAAAGAAAGAGACCTCCAAGACGAGGTCTTTAGAATTTGCTAAATCAAGTCATGGCTCTCACTAAACAAAATGATTGGTTGAATGTCAAGATAGACCACTTGATCATTACCCAGAAGGGTAAACATGTCACATCTCCAAAAGTTGAAAGGGTATGGATCAAGAAAGAGAAAAGAAACACATGTCACGTTGCTCACATTGCTCTAAAGACCCAGGACACCTTGTTAGAAATCAACACACGCAAATTGAAGAAGCTGGAGGCTTCTGGAAGACGGCACCGTCAGTAGCAGCTGGAAGGTAGGCGCCGCCGGAAATTTCAAGAAAGTCGGCCGCCGGAGTTCCACCGTCTTTTACACGTTCACACTATTTCTTTCTCCTATAAATACATATAAGATTGTAATGAGAAAGTGAGTCGGAGGTGAGGTCCGTTGGAGAGATTAGAAGAGAGAAACCATTGTAAATAATTGGTTTATTGTTAAATACAAATTCTCTTCTTTGTGTGTGTGGATGTAGGCTAAATTGGCCGAACCACGTTATATTCAGGTCTCCATATTATTTGTGAGCTTCCGCCGATCCCAACAAGTGGTATCAGAGCCGGTAGGAGGCCGGATTTGTGAATTTTTGTAAAAGACCCATTTTTAAACCTGATCGAAATCAAGTTTGGAGGATACCATCAAATTCCTCAGGTCAAGACGAAAATTTTGGTGAAAATTTCGTCTCAAACGGACACCGGACGCAGCTACACGCTCCACACGCGCCGACTCGGCGACGGCCACGCGCCGGCAACGGGACCCACGCGCCCCACGCGCGCGCAGTGAAGAAGACAAGCTCTGACCCGTTAAATCCGGGTGATCCGACCTGAACCGGTTTGACCCGGTTTCCGACCCGCTACAGTACCCAAATGGATAAAGAATATTCCGTCGGTATATTCCATCGCCGGAAGAATATTCCATCACCGGCAAGAATATTCCGTCGTCGTCAAGAATATTCTGGTGCAGGAATATTTCGGTGACTGGGAGAATATTCTGGTGACCGGAGGGAATATTCCGGTGAATGGTGAGGAATATTCCGTTTTTCTTATTTTTCAGGTTTTTGGCACAATTTTGATCGGTTTGGAACGAGACAAGAGTCGTTTCCAAGGTTTTCCACCGTTCCGAACGCAACGGTGAGCTCCATTTGTTGAGATTCAACTCCGAACGTTGAGAAACGGTCACTCAAATCAAAGATTAAAGCCGAACTGATGGAGGACTCAGGAGCAAGTGCGATGATCAAGCTAACATCTACAAATTACGCACTATGGAGATCTCGAATGGAAGATCTCCTGAATTGTAAAGATCTCTTCGATCCAATTGAAGAGAAAAGCGTAAAGTCAGATGATGTAGCGAAAAAAGACTGGCATAAGTTGAATAAGAAAACTATTGGTCAGATTCGGCAGTGGATTGACCATAGTATTTTTCATCATGTTGCACAGGAAACGGATGCCTATCAGCTATGGAAAAAGCTGGAAAGCATGTACCAGGCAAAAACTGCTCGGAACAAGGCATTACTAATGAGACGCCTTGTCAACTTGAAACTCAAAAGCGGCATCTCAGTGGCCACACACACCAACGAGTTTCAGAATCTTATAAATCAACTTGCATCCGTAGATTTTAAGCTCAGAGATGAAGAGCAGTCTCTACTACTTCTCAGTTCCCTACCAGATAGCTGGGAAACGCTAGTGGTCTCACTTAGTAATTCAGCTCCAGATGGAAAACTCGCCATGTCAATGGTGATAGACGCCTTGTTTAATGAAGAGGCTAGACGAAAGGAGATTGGAGGAGACGAGACAGATGCCTTTGTAACAGAAGGAAGACATCAGAGAAATAGTAGAGGTAGAAGTCGAGAAAGGAACAGAAGTCAAAGTAAAGGGAGATCCCAAAGTCGCGGTAAACAGTGAAAGAAGGGAAAATGTTTTTATTGTGGTATTGAAGGCCACTTTAAAAGAGAATGCCGAAAGTTGCAGAAGGAGCAAAATCAGCCAAGCAATCAGTCAAAGCACGAAGAAGGCGAAGCTGCAGTGACGCTTTCTGGAGATTGTGTACTTCTTTCCACTGGTGAAGAATCTTACTTGCACGTTTCAAGCGAGGAAGCCGAGTGGGTAATAGATACAGCAGCATCCTATCATGCCACTCCTTGTAAGGATTTCTTCAGTACTTACAAGGCAGGAGACTTTGGTACAGTCAAGATGGGAAATTCGAGTTTCTCAAAAATCGTGGGCATCGGAGATGTCAGGATAAAAACCAGTGTTGGTTATACTATGGTGCTAAATGATGTTCGGCACGTACCTGATCTTCGACTCAACCTAATTTCTATACGAACCCTTAATCAACAAGGTTACGAGAGCATCTTCAGCAACAATGCTTGGAAATTGAAGAAAGGAGCAATGGTCGTTGCACGGGGACATGTCTGTGGCACTTTGTATAAATCAAGTGCTAAGATATGTGCAAACAGTCTCAATGTAGCTGAAGATGATACATCACCAAACTTGTGGCATCGGAGACTTGGCCACATGGGAGAAAAAGGGGTGTTTATGCTTGCAAATAAAGCATTGATTACAGTAAACAAAGGTATTGCCCTCAATCCTTGTGAATACTGTTTATTTGGTAAACAGCATAGAGTTTCATTCCAGACATCTACTGGAAAAAGATCAGAGTTATTGAGCTTGGTATACTCTGATGTTTGCGGTCCTTTTGAAGTTGAATCACTTGGAGGTAACAAATATTTTGTTACTTTTATTGATGATGTTTCACGAAAAGTGTGGGTGTATTTCCTAAAAAGGAAAGATCAAGTTTTTGAGCAATTCAAAAACTTTCATGCCATGGTAGAAAGAGAAACAGGCAAGAAGTTGAAATGTCTCCGGACAGACAATGGAGGTGAATATACTTCTCGAGAGTTCAGAGAATACTGCTCCAGACATGGCATCAGACACGAGAAGATTGTCCCCTACACCCCACAACACAATGGTGTAGCAGAACGGATGAACCGGACCATTGTGGAACGAACCAGATGCATGCTGAGTATGGCAAAGTTGCCTAAGCCATTATGTGGTGAAGCAGTGAAAGTAGCCTGTTACCTGATCAACAGAACACCGTCAGTTCCACTGCAGTTCGAAGTCCCAGAGATGGTGTGGTCAGGCCGCAAGATTTCATACTCTCATTTAAGAGTATTTGGGTGCAAAGCATTTGCACATGTATCCAAGGAGAAAAGACAGAAACTTGATGAAAAGTCTACTCCATGTTTTTTCATCGGCTATGGAGATGAAGAGTTTGGATACAGATTATGGGATCCAAAAGCGAAGAAGGTCATCAGATGCAGGGACGTAGTGTTCCATGAAGACCAGATGTTTGGATCAGAACAAACAACACCAAGTGCTCCAGAACCAGCTCCGAGTTCACTACCACTTCAGTCTGTTTCAAACACTGAAGATAGATAGGAAGTTTTCCCAGAAGAAGAAGAGGATACTGACAACGGAGAAACCACTACTGAGCAGGGGGAGCAGTTGCCTTCTCCATCAGAAACTGTAGAGTTTCCACAGTTGTCAGGTGATCAGCCTCGGCAGGACAGATCCTCTAGAGGGCGATTGTTGATTCCGTCACGAAGATATCCGGAATCAGATTATATTCTTCTTACAGATCAGGGGGAGCCAGAAAACTTCCAGGAGGCAATATCTCATCCAGATAGCAACAAGTGGATGCAGGCTATGCAGGATGAGATGAACTCGTTACAGAAGAATCAGACTTATGAGCTGATGGAACTTCCAAACGATAAGAGAGCACTGAGAAACAAATGGGTGTTCAAGCTAAAAAATGATGGCAAGCAGGTGAAGCACAAAGCTCACTTGGTCGTCAAAGGATTCCAGCAGAAGAAAGGAATCGACTTTGATGAGGTATTTTCACCTGTTGTGAAGATGACCTCAATTCGAGTGGTACTCGGATTGGTGGCAAGTCTTGACGTGGAGCTTGAACAGATGGATGTGAAGACAGCATTTCTTCACGGCAACCTTGATGAGGAAATTTACATGGAGCAGCCAGAAGGCTTCCAAGTTCCTGGAAAGGAACATTTGGTCTGCAAGTTGGAAAATAGCCTTTACGGTTTGAAGCAGGCTCCCAGACAGTGGTATAAGAAGTTTGACTCATTCATGATGAGTCATGACTACAAGAAAACTACTGCAGATCAGTGCGTTTACATCCGAAGATTTTCAGAAGGTGACTTCGTGATGTTACTGCTCTATGTTGACGACATGCTGATTATTGGAAAAGATCCATCCATTATCAGGAAGCTAAAGAAGGATCTCTCCAAAGTCTTTGAGATGAAAGACTTAGGACCTGCCCAGCAGATTTTGGGCATGAGGATCACTCGTGACAGGAAGAAAAAGAAGCTATGGCTGTCACAGGAAAAGTATGTTGAACAAATACTACGAAGGTTCAACATGGAGAAAGCAAAGCCAGTCAGTACTCCACTGGCTAATCACTTCAAATTGAGCAAAAGCTCATATCCCTCATCACCAGAAAAGGTTCAAGAAATGGCTACAGTACCGTACTCCTCAGCAGTAGGAAGTTTAATGTACGCTATGGTTTGTACCATACCTGACATCGCTCACCGCTGTTGGAGTTGTGAGCCGTTTTCTTTCAAATCCAGGAAAAGAACACTGAAAAGCAGTACAGTGGATTCTCAGGTACCTTAAAGGTACATCAAAGTTGTGCTTGTGCTACGAGGAAGCTAACCCAGTCTTGGATGGCTATACAGATGCTGATATGGCAGGTGATCTTGATGGTAGAAAATCTACATCAGGATATATTTACACATTTGCAGGTGGAGCTGTATCATAGCAGTCTAAATTGCAGAAATGTGTGGCTTTATCTACAACAGAAGCAGAGTACATTGCTATAGCAGAAGCAGGAAAGGAAATGTTGTGGCTAAAGCGATTCCTCCAAGAAATGGGAGTCAGTCAAAAAGAGTACAGAATCTATTGTGATAGTCAAAGTGCTCTTGATCTGAGTAAAAACTCGATGTACCACTCCCGAACAAAGCACATCGATATTCGGTATCACTGGATACGTGAAGTAATGGAGCAACAGCTGTTGAAGCTTGTAAAGATCCATACAAAGGAGAATCCAGCGGACATGCTAACGAAGGTAGTCACATACGAAAAACTTGAGCTATGTAGAAACATAGCCAGGTTAAGTACCTTGAACTAAAATGTGTCAGGATATCCTCCATTTGGTGTTGAGGGGGAGATTGTTAGAAATCAACACACGCAAATTGAAGAAGCTGGAGGCTTCTGGAAGATGGCACCGTCAGTAGCAGCTGGAAGGTAGGCGCCGCCAAAAATTTCAAGAAAGTCGGCCCCCGGAGTTCCACCGTCTTTTACACGTTCACACTATTTCTTTTTCATATAAATACATATAAGATTGTAATGAGAAAATGAGTCGGAGGTAAGGTCCGTTGGAGAGATTAGAAGAGAGAAACCATTGTAAATAATTGGTTTATTGTTAAATACAAATTCTCTTCTTTGTGTGTGTGGATGTAGGCTAAATTGGCCGAACCACGTTATATTCTGGTCTCCATATTATTTGTGAGCTTCCGCCGATCCCAACACACCTTACTGTGATATCTTAATAGTGGATGTTCTCGACACATGTTTGGTGATCGAAGCTTGTTTAAAACGGTTAAAGAGTACAAATGTGGGACAGTTACAGTTGGAGATGGTGGAAAAGCAAATATAATTGGGAAATGTAAAATTAGCATCTTTGGATTACCAGTGTTGAGGGAAGTTCTATTTGTTAATGGATTAAAAGCAAATCTTCTCAGTATAAGTCAAGTGTGTGATAACTGTGCTGAAGTCCGATTCTCAAAAAAAATGTGCATTGTTTCAGATAACAATGGACATTGTTTGATGCAAGGAATTTGAACGTCTGATAACTGTTATGGTGTTGCTCTTAGCTCACAGTACAGTTGTAATAGTGCTAAGAGTTAGGCCACTATTCTTTGGCATCAAAGACTTGAACATGTAAATTGTAAATCACAGACATCTGTCTAAAATTGCAAAGAAAGAAATGGTGGTAGGATTGCTTGAGCTAGGTAAAGTTGAGGTCTCTGTTTGAGGCTCATGTCAAGTGGGAAAACAAGTTAGAATAGCCCACAAGAACTCAACGGATATCTTGACCAAACGACCCTTAAAGTTGTTACATATTGATCTTATAGAACTCTCTAGAATGGAGAGTCTGGGAGGAAAGAAATACATACTGATGGTGGTAGATGATTTCACCAGATACTCTTGGATAGAGTTTTTAAGGGAGAAGTGTGAAACTTTTGATGTGATAAAAAGCTTGTGTAAGAAGTTTCAAAATGAACAAGGGAACCATGTTGTTAGAATTAGGAGTGACCATGGACGAGAATTTGATAACTCAAGCTTAGAAAAATTCTGTGATGAACAAGACATTAGTCAAGAATTCTCAGCCCCTATTACTCCACAGCAAAATGGAATAGTTGAAAGAAAAAATCAAGTCATCCAAGAAATGGCTCGGGTCATAATGCATAGCAAAAATGTTTCTGCTCATTTTTAGGGTGAAGCGGTAAACACAACATACCACATTGTGAATAGAGTCTACCATCGACCTAGCACTTCCCAGACACCATATGAGTTATGGAAATGAAAGAAACCCAATGTAAAGTACTTCAAGGTGTTTAGGAGCAAGTGTTACATTCTGAAAGATAAGGAAAACCTGGGTAAGTTCGATCCTAAAAATGATGAGGGAATATTTATTGGTTATTCCAGAAATAGTCGTGCTTATAAATGTTACAATCTACATACTCAAACTATCACGGAATCAATCAATGTGGTTGTGAATGATACTCCTAAAGAGGAGTTGAACCGAGATCGAATTGAGACATCAAGTGAAACTGAAGAGAACTCTAGTGAACTTAATGAAGGTCTAGAAACTTCATCGAATGAAAATGTTCATATCCACAAGGAGTCATCTTCAAGAGTGAAGCTAAATCATTCTCAAGATAACATCATTGAGAATGTAAATGAAATGATGAGGTTGAAAAAAAAAAGTGATAAGTCAACTAGCTCACTCAAGCTATATCTCTCAGATCGAACCAAAAAGAGTGGAAGAAGCCTTAAAGGATGAAAACTGGACCAATACCATGCATGAAGAAATTAATCAATTTGTGAGGAATGGTGTATGGTACTTGGTCCCAAGGCCTGAAAAACACAATGTTGTAGGATCCAAATAGATTTTCAAGAACAAATCTGATGAAAATGGTATGATTGTGCAAAACAAGACAAATTGGTAGCACAAGGTTATGCTCAAATGGAAGAAATTGATTTTGATGAAACATTTGCACCGGTTGCAAGACTTGAGTTGATCTAAATACTTTTGAACTTGCCATATGTGTTTCAAACTCTATCAAATGGATGTTAAAAGTGCATTTCTGAATGGAACCCTTCAAGAAGATGTGTATGTCGAGCAACCAAGAGGTTTTGAGGATCCAAAATATCCAAATCATGTCTATAGGTTGAAGAAGGCCTTGTATGGTCTAAAACAAGCTCTCAAAGCTTAGTATGAGAGGCTAATTTTGTATTTTTTGGAACACAAGCTTTTATGAGGGAGTGTTGATAGGAAACTCTTCATCCAGAAAATTGGTGAGAAGATAACAGTTACTCAAATCTATGTGGATGATATTGTTTTTAGATCATCCATTGATGTTCTAGCTCTCGAGTTTGCAGAAAAAATGAAGAATGAATTTGAAATGAGTATGGTGGGTGAGCTGACTTTTTTCTTGGAACTCAAAGTGAAACAATTAGATGAAAGACTGTTCATATCTTAGTCAAAATATGCAAAGGACTTGCTGAAAAAATTTGGGTTAGATAGGAATAGTCATGCCATAACCCCTATGAGCACAAGTATAAAACTTAGTGCTAATACGTCAGGAAAGGGAGTTGAGCAATCTTTATACAAAAGCATGATTGAGAGTCTACTGTACCTCACTGCTAGTAGGCTAGATATTGCTTTTAGCGTTGGCATTTGTGCCAGATTCCAAGCAAATCCCAAATAGTCACATTTTGTAACTCTCAAGCGCATACTTCGCTATTTGAATGCAACAGTAAATTATGGGATTTGGTATTCCAAAAACTCAAATATTGAACTTGCGGGATACTCTAATACTGATTGGGTTGGCAATGCTGATGATAGAAAGAGCACTTTAGGTGGATGTTTTTATGTGGAAACAAATCTTATCGCTTGGATGAGTAAGAAACAAAATTTCATTTCCTTGTTTACAGCTGAGGCTGCATACATTGCTGCTGGGACTATGGCATTACTCAGAGTGTGATGAGTGTCTATTGTAATAATATCAGTGCCATCAACATCTCCCAAAATATTGTCTAACACTCTAGGACCAAACACATTGACATTAGGCATAATCTCATTCGGGAACTTGTGGAAACACATGTAGTTACTCTTGAATACATTCCCACAGAATATCAGTTAGCTGACCTTTTTACCAAACCCTTAGATGGCGTTCACTTTGAATGCCTTAGAAAGGCTATTGGTATTTGTGCCTTGACATAAGAGGTATAACATGCATTTCATACATTGCATACATTTCATTTTTTTTCTTTCCTCTGTGTCGTTTATTTTCTTATTTGTTTTTGTGTATTCCCGTCCAGTCTGTCTCTGAGATATGGTTGTAGTACTTGCTTTTCCTAATCAAGATTCCTAGCCTTAGTGCTAAATATTTCTCCTTCAAGCATGTGTCAGAAAATTGTATCATAGGCTTGTGTTGTAAAGGTGTGAGACATGTGTGTCACTTGTAATTTGTGTTTTGCAGCACACACTACACGTCTAGCTCAATTTCTTGACGTTTGACCACGTGAGCTTTTTGGGAGGCAATCAAAAGTGGAAGGGAATCTTACTTGTGTTCAGAATTGACCTTGGGCTAGATGACCTGTGCAAAAACCTATATATTTCAAATGAGAAAAGAAAATGAAGAGGCTCTTTCCCCTATTTAAAAAAAAAAGGTCGCAGAAAAGAAAAAGAAAAAGAACAAGAAAAGTGAAGAGAAAAGAGCTACAATACCAATCATAAAATAGGTTTTTAAATACAAATATTAGGTCCTAGTAGCATTGGGTTTGACTTTCTAGACCTTGAAAGGGTCTCCCAAACATCTATGGTTTCTTGTTCAGCCCAACTCCGCTCACAACTCTGGATTAAAATTTCTTGATTGAGCAAAGACCCTGTTTAAACATGCAAGCTTGTATTACTTGTGATATCTAGTTCTTATTATCTCCGTGATTTTTGAAAATATGATGCAATTTTACTTTTGACATATTGTAAGATGTCTTGTATTGTCTTTTCTTGTTCAGAATGTTGTCCTATGGTTGTTTGTGTTGTATTTGCACTAAATCTAGAGTCTGGGTGTCTCTCGCTTGATACACTGCTCGACAGGGTGTATTTCGCTCAAGCAAGATTCTTGCTCGATGTATCGCTCGAGGGTTTAAAACTTACTCGAGCGAGAATGCGCTCGAGCAATAATGCCTTTAAATACTCGCTCGAGCATTTCCAGTCTCGACGCAGTTTTCCTTCATTCTTTCTTATTTTCTCTCCTCACAAACACTATCCCAACACCAATTTCTATATGTTTTAATCAATAAACTTCATTCCATTCAAGGTAAGCATTGTATTCTCCTTGAATTTCTTTCCATTGATTTTTTTTTCATTTCATTGTTGGGTTGTTTTGGTTTGGGAGGTTTCAAGTTTTGTTGGTATGTTTTGATTTGGAAGATTTCGATTTTTCTAAGGTTTTGGAAACCCTTTGTGTTTCTTCTTGATAGGTTTATTCACATTGCATTGTGGTTGTATTTAGGGAGTGGTGACACTTTCATAGGTTTTAAATCACATGGTTTTACGACATGCATAGCACATGTTCGATGAAATGCCTCAATGGCAATTTATCGTGGATCTTGACCTTATTTTGGAGCATTGATCACTTAGACATAATCTAGGTCTCATGCATAGTCATTGCATCTCATTTGGTGCATTGGAGGGCCATTATCATGCATTTTTAGACATTTTAGGAATGTGTATAAAGCATATCATTATGTCATATGCCTCACCGTCTGTGCTTGGTCCGTTTATAATTGTCATGGCATCTCGACGTGTCCGTCCTTGCACAGCTACACCCGCTCTTCAGACTTATTTCCACAGTCCTCAAGCTAAGGAACTTTATATACAGAACTTTTCTCGTCGCGCCATTTTGGTGGAGCGTGAGGTCCTCCTCGGTGAGTTTCGGGAAACTTATCCCATTGTCCTTCAAATTCTTAAGTCGTGCCAGTGGCTTGCCTTAACCATTGGTCATCCCACTCCTTCTGTGGAGTTAGTCAGGAAGTTTTACTCCAACATGCATGACATTTTATCTGATGGCTCATCCCAAGTGGGTCTCCGGAACATCCTTTTTCGGGTGACACTAGACCTTGTGGTAGATTTGCTAGGGGCTCCTCAAGTGGCCAATCCAGTTTACCCCTACCTTCATACCCCTACCCCTAATAGGCCCAATTTGGCCCGTTTTCTCACCAGGACTCCTATGACTTGGAGTGGTGTTCCTCCTTTGGCTACCTAGTCATTTCCCTATGCATATCTTATCGTGAGTCAGATTGTTCTGACTAACATTTATCCTACTGGACACAACAATGACATTGGTCCTGATCGTACCCTCCTCCTACATGCCCTGCTCACTGATGTCTCTATTGACCAGGGTAGTCTTCTTTGTCGAGTCATGATTGAGACCTATAGATTGTCCAACTTCTGGACTGGTCTCCCTCTTGCTTGTCTTATCATGAGGATTGCTCTATCTCAGTCAGTCTTCTAGCTCGACTCCGGCACCGCTGTCCACTGAGCCTACCATGCAGACCATCATTGAGTTTCTCATTAGCATTCAGCAGTCAGTGACTAGCCTGGACACATGCTTTAACAGCCTTAAGACTCAGGTCACCCACATGCATACTTGCTTTGACAGCCTCAACACTCAAGTTCAGAGAATTCAACAACAGTCGAATGAGGAGACCGAAGAAGATGACGATTGAGCCCCTTTACCATTTGTGACAAAAATGGGGAGTTATTTTAAGGGAATTTAGGGAGATTTAAGTCGTAGGGGGAGTAGCCAATGATAGCTTATACTTTTAGTCGTGCTGTGTTTGGTTAATTTTGGGGATTAACTTTTTGTTGTGACCTTTTGTCGAACTCATTGATATTGAATTATTTTCATTGTTAAATTAGTGTGATTTGAGTATTTTTACTTCATTTGTTCTTACTGCATTTATATTTTCTTTTGGTACGTTTACCTGTTTGTTAAGTGTGTAGAATACATCTTGTGCTTAATAGCTTTTATGTGGAAATCCTAATTTGGTGTGATAGGATTAGGTCTAATGTATACGTTAGAGGTTTTGTCACAGAAATGCCAAAGGGGAATATTTTTAATGTAAAAATGAGTGGTTAACATTGTCTTGAGAAAAACCTGTGTAATGGAGTTGTAATCAATGATGGAAGTGGCCAACATGAAGAGGATAAAAAAGGATCGAGTAAAGACTCACAAGGTGATCTCGCACGACCATCGCTCAAGCGAAGTTCAGACAGAGACTTCGCTCGACCATCGTTCGACATGTCGCTTGAGCGAAATTTAGACAGAGACTTCGCTCGACTCTCGCTTGACATGTCGCTCGAGCGAAATTTAGATAGAGACTTCGTTCGACTCTCGCTCAACATCGCTCGAGCGAGAATCATGACAAATCAGATTCTCTAGGATTTGAGCGTCGTTTTAGATGGAGGCCTATAAAAGGTTCATTAAGTTATTTGCTTACCTTGGAGAAAATAGAGCAAAAACAAGAGTGCCTCCCTCAAGAACCCTTGAGAGAAATTCATCTCCAAATTCAAAGAAATTTCTCTCTTGGATTACATATTTTCACCACAACACACTCAAGATTAAAGATTTGGTAAGTCCATTGAAGTGGACGTGTCCATCAAGCTGGAAGAGTTCTTCAAGTTGCTTTGATGGAGAAGTCAAGATGTTCTTGTGAGAAATTATAGAAAGGTCGGAATTCCGGCACTACGTGCGTGTAGAGATCGAGTGGGTCACTCATAGAGTTGCAAGCTAAGTTTAACTGCTGCAATAGGTTTGTGAGTGTTTCTAAATTGGTTGTAACAAACTATAATTTCTATAGTGAATTTGAGGTGATGTCTTACACTCGGAGTGGTTATAGATTTGAAGAGATTCTTCAAATGAGTTTCCCTTCGTGACCAAAATCAGTGCGTTGATTTCTGTTGTTATGCTTCATTGATTGTTTGATTGTGTTGTTTTATTTTTTAGATTGTCATAATTTTTGAACTACACCTATTCACCCCCCTCTAGGTATTGTAGGTTGTTTGACCACTGCTTTTTATATGGATAAATACATATTTTTATAATATTTTGATATGGAATTTTAGTCACATTTTCTCTATCCTAATTGTTTTAATTCAGAATATGTTGTATGCTTCTTAACTCGTTTGTCTTTTATTTTATGTGTCTTTTATATTTATTTAATTTTTGGGAATTCTTGATATATTGTAAGTGTTTAATCATTGAATTAGGATGAAATTGGGCTGACGTGAAGAGACACAATAGAAACTAGGCCTAACAAATCCCATTTGAGCTAGTCTAGTCAAAATAGAATATTGTTTCGTTTTTGGGTTCTAACTAGAATTATTCACCTTCGATTTAGGTGTTGTTTGGCTTTCTAGAAAGCTAAGAGGTAGGCCTAAAAGTTTTATGAAGAGTCCAAAACAAATTTCTACTTTTTTGCATCTGAGAAGTCCAAATCTATCTAGAAGTTTATTGCATCTGAGATCCTATTTCGATTTTCAGCCTAAATCTGGAGTTCTAGAATTCAATATAAAGCATGACTAGGTGAGTTAGAAATCTGAGAAAAAGATATGAAACTTTCATGAAAGGCCCAACTCCAAATTATATTGTTTTGATGCTCTGAATCAAGATAGAAGTCAGGTAGCCAAAAATTTCAAATTTTCAGCAACAAATATGATGAGTATCTTTTGTTTTAAAATTTTATAAGAGAATCGATGTTCAATGGATTGAATTGCTTGCATATATGGAATGAGGGTTTTAGAAAGAAAAAATTCTAGAAAAAAATTAAAAAGAAAAAAAAACTTACAGAAAGAATCTACAAGAAATTTAAATTCAAATGCGCTAAGAGATAGCCAGAACATACTTCAGTATTTTGACCTTAACTTCCTACTCGCATATGTTATTGATGCGATTTTTCATAGATTGGAAAAATATCTTGAACGGCTACAACGTTTTCTCTAATTATAAGGATTTCAAAATTCAAACTTTTGAACTCCGTATGCGGCTGCTAAGAGAAGTCCTAAAAGTTAAGCAAACGTTTTAAGAAAATGAGGAATTAAGAGACGATAATTGAAAGAGCAACTATAATTCTAAGAGGAAGAGCGAATCTCACATTTTTGCAATTTTTTTATAAGGATTTTTACAATTATAAAGTACTTTTTTATTTCTCTAATTTTTATTTGCTGAATTATTATTATTAAATATGTTGAATTTGAATTTCTGTTTGAGAAAAAATTGGATTGTTTTATCAATTATGATTGGCTAGTTATCTTATTCTAGGATGTAGTCATTGAATTTTTTATATGATTTGAATATGGTTGTATTAAATATCCTTTGTTAACTAAAATTTGATGATTTCAATTTACATTCTTACAATTTACTGGCCATGAATTACATGCTTAAGATGTTAAATGAAGTAATGAAAGCTAAAGTTCAATATTCATTCGAGAATTCATCAAACCTTGGCAGTGTAGTTTAGAAATTAACACACACCATTGTGACTTGCACTCAAGATTATACAAAGCATAATGAACTTATATTAATTTTTGTGATCATGAAAGTAGACATATGATTAATATAAGTATAGGTGTTATACCTTGAAATAGGATATCACATAACAAGGGAATTCGATCATTATAATTAACAAAACATTAATGCAAGCCTTACAAACCTTTCATATTTGAATTTTCAAATTAACAACTTGTATTTAGTCACATTAGATTAGGATTGTCTAAATAATATATAAAATTTTATAAATTGATACTTGAATCTCCTCTTTGTGGAAACAATACCCTTTTTGCTCTACTCTATTTGTCACGACCTATGCACTTGTGGTAGAATTTAGAGACTATCACATATGTAGAATATATGAGTCAAATTTAGAGTTAGCGTTGGAGTTAGAGGGCAAAATCAAAGTCGGAGTCAGGGCATAATGTCGGAGTTGGTCTAGTAACACCTCCGATTTCGACTCCATTTTATCGAAGCCGAAGTGGAGCTACATCGGAGTTTAAATTTTAAACTTTTGCTTAGCTCTAATTAGCAACACAAATAACTAAATTAGGATAATAGTTGAATTAGGAGAAATTGTAGCTTTATGGGAAAACAAAGTAGTGTCATAAGCATATGGAAAAGCATGCAGATTCGATGAGTCATAAAGACTTTCTTGAAGTGACAAATAATACTGAAGAAGATTGAGACAAAACCTAGTGAATTAGCAACTCAACATTAGCTATAGTGAGAGTAGAAGGGTGAGATGAAGTCTTAGTAGTAGACTTGTCTGGTTTATTTATTGAGATGAAACCAAAACTCCAAAATACGTCTCAAACTTATCATTATACTTTTTCAAATTCACATATAAAATATAATAAAAAATTTAACTTTTTTAAATTCCAAAACATATTTTTCAAATCCCAAAATAAAATTAATATTAAAAATATATATTACAACAATATTTTATTATTTTATTTACTTTTATCTAATCTCATCTCATCTTATCTCTAAAAACAAACCAGGTCATTTATAGATGGAGCAACCGCAACATCCTATTGAGTGAAAGCCTATTATTTTTTGTATTGTCAATTATGAAAGTTATTGAAGGAGAGACCAATCTTTTTGCAATACTTGGATAAAACCCACTTAGAGAGCAATGATGAAGGTGAGTGACTAGATGAAGGCTGGGGAGCATATGGAGAATTACTTGCCAGTACCAGCTCTACATATTGGATTTTAGAGTAGAACGATAGTTTTCTTCAAGGATGAACTCAGAAATAGCAATTTCTAGATTTATGATAGGTGTGCAATGCAAAAGAAAAGCCTAAGTTTAATCAAAATCTGTATCCAATGCCATTATGAAATGCACAAAATTTTGACGAATACGATATGTCACATATAATTTTATCTATCAAGAGCAATTTAGTTGAGGGTCTGCAGCAGATAATTGTTCCCAAATATTGCTTACTTAAGAATAAGAAATAGGCTAACTTGATTATAAACGCATTTGGTAAAATTTAACCTCTAGTTAGAACCATAACTCTAAGAAAGCATCATAAATACAGTTGTGCTACTTGCTAGAAAATTTCAAGCAACATTTTCATTCCCAATCTTTGGAAATAGGCTACGATTAGAAAGAAACGAAGTATTGATAAACTAGGAAAGTATCTTAAAGTGCATACATCACACTTCTCAAGATGTGAATATGATGATCTTTTGTCTCATTATCTTTAGACTTAGGTGGAGAGATCTTGCCATATATATAACCACACAATCGACATCCTTATAGGAAAACCTCCCCATGTTAGGCCCAAATATTGTAGTTGGTTTCATTCAAACTAGGATTGATCAGATGAATAATACTGTCTAACTTATCAAAACTTTGAGGCATTGAGAGAAGTCCAATGCAAAAAAAAAAAAAAAATTAAGCCAGTGCAAAAAATTAAGTAGAGACCACCTAGTCAAGGCCAATAGTCTTGATTGAGTAGAGGCCATCTAATATGTTGGGATGGTGACACATGTCTTGCATTGCAATCTTGTACTTAAAGAAGTTTGACTGCTGATGCATGGACGGTGGCTAAATTCTTGTCACTACGACTTGGTGCTTAGTGTGCTCTCTTTGACTAGCACGTGCGGAATCATTTGGTGTAGATTTTGATCTTGTTAAACTTGCAAGCCAACAGCCTTTCTATCATGATATATTGTTAAAATTGTGAAAAGAAAAATACTTGTGGTTGATCATGGTGTTGAGAGCTGAACGTTATGGTGGGCCATGGTAGCACATGTGACGACAAATAGGATTAGGTCTTTCATATATCAGATGATTTGTACCTTGCAAGAAAAAAATGCCAAAAAAAAAACTACGTAAACAGTCTACAGGGAACATGTGGCTCTAAGGCCATGATGAAAATAAGTAAAAATAGAATTAAATATTTTTGAATAAATGTTATGTAAAAAGATAACTAAGTAAAGAACAAAGCCCACAAGTATGGTGTTGAATCAATTTACTGTGTATAAGTTTCAGGATGTCACCTCGTATTCGTGTTTATAATCTTCTAAAATTGAATGGATCAAATTAATAAGGGGGCCAATTCCAATGTTTTAGAGATAATCCAAGCTATAGCATAACAAACGATGGACAAAATTGCACAGAACCTTCGAACTTGCAATCGCAACAATATTGTGGAGGGTTGCACAGTCAAGCAACTCAATTGAATGCAACCACCCTCCTTTGACAGAAGAGGCAACTCAACTATTTTTGAGATCAAGGATATTGAGAAGATGCATGCTACGAATATTCAAGTGCATAGATGAATAGAAAGTATTGTTCTCTACTTTTAAACTAGTTGTTGAATCTAAACGTTGGTGATTGTAAAGAGAACTATTACGGAGGCTGATAGGGGAGAAGTCTTTTTTAGCTAGCCTCACCTTAAGCAAATATTTTTGGGAAATAATACCTCCACTACACTTTCTACAACAAATTTCACAACAACATTTAGGTGTCACTTTTTCCTTTCACAACAATACTTAACCCGAGGGATGGCATCAACAGACTACACTAATACGTTGCAATTAATGGCAAAAACTGTCAGATATTACGGGATCCCTAAGATGCCAGTTCGAAATTAAAATTAAAATGTTATATATATTTATAATTTTATGAAAAAATATATGTACAATCCAAAATTAAAATGCTATTCACCCCGATGAATAGCATCTTGATCCCATCTCGTTAAAAAAAAAATTGTTTTTTTATATGATTTTGAAGTAAGTGTTTTTAAATAATATTGTTGTTGTTTTTTTTTTTAAAAAAAAATGTTTTAAGATGTTAGAAAAATCATGTATAAAATATGTATAAAAAAACTGAAAAAAAAAATTAAAACGGGATGGGATCGGGATGCTATTCATTGGGGTGAATAACATTTTCCTATATAATATGGTACCTAAAATTATAGATTGACATACATACAAAAATGGTTGTAAATTTGTTCTAATAAACCATGATCTAAGCCACTCCATAATGAGATGCGCATATGCATGTCTCTCATTCTCCACCACCCCAAGAACCACTCATGTCGAAATCCAGTTTAGAAAAATGTACGAACAGCTTTATAGAATAGTTGCATGAGCATCATATTATATATCATGGTTAATTTATTGGAACAAATTTACAACCACTTTTGTACGTATGTCAATCTATAATTTTATACCATATTATATATAATTATTATTTATTTTATCAAATTATTTTTAAAATTTTATAATATTAATGACTCACACGTTGACATATATTTATAATTATACATATAAAATTAGAGTAATTATATATACAATTGTGAGATGAGTAAATGTTGCATAATTACTTTTAAAAAATGAAATTTATTATTAAAAAATTAATTTTTCATGTGATCCCATATATTTTTTAAAAAAATAATTATGACACAATTGAGTATTGTACATACATTTTTTCATAAAATTATAATTTTTAAATTTTAAATTTGAACTGGTATCTTAGGGATCCCATGATATCCGGCGGTTTTTGCCATTAATTGCAATGTACCAATGTAGTTTGTTATGAAAGGAAAAGGCGACACGTAAATGTTGTTGTGAAATTTGTTGTAGAAAGTGTAGTGGGAGTATCAATCTCCAATATTTTTTGAATGCTTTTCCCAAAATCTATTAGAGATGCTAGGGCTAATGAATTAACCAACCTAATTTAGGAAACAAAGATTGTGCATCAGTATGATGCTAAGTTAGTGGGAATGCTATATACAGTTCAAAAAATTAGATTTTTTTGCAGTCCAAGCAATAAACAAATAGAAAATTCTTTATTTTAGAATAAGATTGATTAAAATACCCTTATTTATAAATAACAAATTCTAAAAATCTGAAAAATTCATTTCTTTTAATCATAAAACGATATCGTTTTATGTGGATTGCAATACAGTCCATCAAATATGGATTGTAAAAAGAATTCTTCTAAGTTAATTGAGTTGTCGAGCTTTACCAATTACTTGATCCCATATAAGGAAAAAAACTCTCGGAAGTTTTGTTAGGGCCTCATATTCCAATCACATGATATACAAGTGAGTTGTGGCTTTTCAAACTCAAAATTTCTTGAAGTTGGTTGATAAAGAAACTGTGTTTGAGCAAAGCCTCACGTGTAATGCAAACTTGGGGAATAGAGAAAGAAAGGTACTTGACTTGTCTCTCCAAGAAAGATACAATGTTTTGACTATGATGCTACTTATTCTTTTGTTTCAACGACTTATGCCTATGCATAGAAGTTAAAGTGTCAGGTAACATGTTGGCAATATCAACCCAATGTGGCACAATTATATGTAGTAAAGTTCTTTGTGGGTGTCCAATCTCTATTGAGGGGAGGTTGATACTAGACATTAGAAAAGGATTTTTATTAGAGTGTGCAACATAGGCATGATACTTAGTAATATGATAGTTTATAATAGGTATTGTGAACGAGTTTGTGGTGGGCTGATCATGTTGTAGTACGAACTTATGGTCATTGGTGGGTAACATATGAGGAGATGGGTAGGTGACCAAAGTGTAGAATGGAAAGCAGACTTGATAATGGAGGCTAAGGCATCGATTGTGGGCTACTCAATGAAAAACATGAAGGTAATAATCACTAGATCCATTGTTGTAGAATTGAAGATTTTGGATATATGAACTATATCTTAGGATGTCAAATGCAAGTACTATTTTTGAGGAATTGATCATGACCATGTTTTGAAATACGATGTAAGAAGAGTATAGTAAAATAAGAAATCCATTACACAATACAAATATTTATGTAATTTGACAATGTGCCTATGTCTACAAATTTGTAGATGATTTTATTATTTTGAAAGATAAAAAAATACACTTTATGACGAAAATACACTATTCCATAAAACGATATTGTTCATAATAGGTATATTTATATAGTTGTACGCCAGAAATCTTAATTTTAAAATTAGCGTGTTATTTGCTTGAACAATATGTGGTGTGTGTGTCAGGCAAACTCTCTACTCAAGTTTCACTGGAGCGACCTGTCTTGCAAACTTTCTATCGAGCAACTTATCGCCCAATCATGCGTCCCATGGCCCAAGCCTAAGGTTGTAAATGAACCAGGTTACTCGACAGCCCACTCAGTGCTCACTCGGTTAAATTCAAATCAAACTCGACTCGTGAAAGTAGATATCCATTCAATTAGTAAATGACACATATCCGACAAAATTCAACTTGACTCGGTTAAAACTCGTTAAAACTCGCTCATTTATACTCGAGTCGACTCGTTAGTTCGGCTCGATTAAAAACTTTTTATATATTGATAAAATATATACACATATATATGTTATATATATGTATTGATAATATTATAAATATAATATTTTTATAATTAAATATATAATATATAATCTTATTACTCATATCTATATGATAAATATACTTCATAGTTATGTTTATAATTTGTATAATAATTAGTTTATAAAATTTAATAATTTCATATATTAGTATGTGCGAAGCATATGAAATATGTATATGCTATCATATTATATGTGTTTATTAATAATATATATAAACATATAACATCTTGTTATGATGAATAAATATCAACTAGTTAGACATTAAATATTAATTTTTATTAGTTATTTATTTATTTTTAAATTTTATTCGAAAAATTAAAAAAAAAATTCTAGATCGAGATTGGCTCGACTTGAGTTCGTCTATGGAATGAGCTTGAGCTCGAACTCGAGTTGTAAGTTTAATTTCTCGAGTCGAATTCGAATAAATAATAAATAAAAACTCGAACTCAAATATTTTGAGTCGAGCTCGAATTCGGCACGCCAAAACTCAGCTCGATTACAACCCTATTCAAGCCCCACTAAAATCTTACTTAAAAATCATAACGAATCTTTATTGAGTTAGATTATCGAAGGGAGCCACTAGAAGATTAAACTTAACTCCACAAACTTAACAAAGCAAATTCTGAAGACAAAATTTTGATGAGGGGCAAATGTAATGACTCGGCCTTTTATAAAACACAAGCCTAAATTATTTAAACCTAGCCTATCAAGAAAGAAAAAAAAAAACAAGAGAGGAGAAGCACCCAAGATGACGTGGTTTTAGGCTTACACTTTTTTAAGAGAAGAATATGATATCCCGACTTTATTGAAATTTATGGTAGATGAATAACTTATACAATAGAAGCTTGCCAGTTACATTCAGAATTCCAAAATCAAGATCCTAAAAATAAAATGGAAATAATTAAAAACATTAAAATATTCACAAATAACATAGAAACAATTAATGCCTGAGGTGAGAATACCTGCATTACCCAATGCAATAAGACCTAGCATATGTTTAGGCAATTGAAAAAGGAAAGGAAAACTTAGGTCAAGTTTACTTTCAAGACCAAACACAAAATTCTTGAAATCTGTTTTAGTTTTCGTACGGAGAACTAATTTTTCAAGACAAAAACTATCTTCGTATCCATATTTCATCTCACTCGATCTTACATATTTATCCACACCAAAATCCTTTTTCTTCTCAACTATTCATTGACAAGATTATCCAATATCATTTTATTTATCTAAACAAACACACATATTTTATATCATCTCAACTTAATTTTAAAAAATTTTAAAATTCAAACAAATATAAAAAATTTCCATTTCATCTCCAAAAACAAATCAATCCTTACCATATTACTTACCATATGCACTGAATGAGGCAAGACTATCAACTAAAACACTGCCCTCCTATAAACTCAATGGATTCTAAAGAAATAGTTTTTAAGAATATCATCCCAACTACTTTTTTCTATTTTAACTAATAATTTTTACAATATATTAGATATAAGCTGATCTATTCTTTCTATATATTATTTAAATATTCTTTCTTTTTTCATTCTTCATTCATTTTAAATAATTTTCTAACTACCATTAAATTTGTAATATTCTCAGATATTGCAACATTTCTCATATATTAATGTGAGCACAATATCTTTCCATATTAATATCCCAATATAAAATTAGAAAGGAAACAAAGATGAAGGAAAACTCATTCATCCTTTTTTTCTGAACTTCTTATCATTTTATCATGTCTTGAAAATGTGAGAAATATAAAGAAAAATTAGGAAAGAGTAATAAATGATAAAAAATATTTACAAAGATAATAGTACATGTTAAATGTGAAGAAGCACTTTAACTCATGTATGTGTGTGTATATATATATATATATATTTTTTGTATTGACTTCACATAATTTTATGGAAGCCTGATTTTGACATTTTTTTTTCTATTTTACAAAAAGTTACAAAATTAGAGAAGCCATTGAGAGTAGGGGTGATACCCGCCTAAGCGGGGACGGGGCACCTCTACTTCCGCCCCCCGCCCCCGCCCCCGCCCTCGCCTACACGGGGGTGGGGTACCCCGTCCCACAACGGGGTAGCGGGGTGAGAGCCCATCCGCCCGCCCCCCGTCCTTATAGGGCCTTGGCCTATTTTGCAATTTTGGATATTTTCAGTCCAAATTTAGTTTTCAAACTATTTTTAGTCTAAAACACCATCAAATCTGATTTAAACACACAATTATATTTAAAAAAATATTCGATATTCCATTACTAAAATCTAAAGTCACTTAAAAAATCACCAAAATAATAAAACTTAAAATAAAGACTAAGTTATTACAAATTTACAATAATACAAATTAATCCTACAAAATTATAAATTGTATTATTAACTATTAACATTACAATTTACAAATACTACTTCTAACTTTCTAAGAATCTAAATTCTAAACTAACAAAATCATTTTACATAATATTGGTGATTTATTAATATATATAATTATATATTTATATTTATATATATATTTATATTTATATATATATAAATATTTATATTTATATATAACGAAAAAGCAAGGCTGGGGCGGGGCAGGGTAAAAGCAGGGTAGAGAGAGTCTTATACCACCCCCACCCTCACCTTAAGTGTAGAAAGCGGGCGGAGGATCCGCCCCCCGCCTACCGGGCAGGTGACTCAGTCCCCGTCGTACCCGTTGCCCACCCCTAATTGAGAGTGTGGATTATCTTCAAATCCAAGAGCATATTCATTGGATTAACAATCTCACCAGTTTAGTTAATATGTCACCTTTTAGCTTTTAGTTGGTCACTCAAAAATTGAACTCAATATTAAAATAGCCATCTCACTCTCTATAATAATAAAATATTATTATTATTATTTATCTATTTTTAATGCATTTTTTAATTTCTTAAAGTACATTTTTATTTTTATTTTCATAATCTTTAACAGCCTCCAATAATCATTTTCATTTTCACAATCCAATAATCTATACATTTATATAATTGATATAAAATTATGAACATGTTAAATGTATTTAAAAAACTTATAAAAAACTTATTGCTCCATATGTAAATGATTGATATGTTGACAATCATGATATTTGTAAATCAAAATTTAAATCTCAAAAAAAAACTTTTTTTTAATAAGTTGAATTTGAAAAAATAAAACTAACAAAATGAGTGTTATAAATAAAATTATAAGTATATGTAACACCACTCTACGTTTGGCGGGCAAGACTATCTCAAATATTCTAAAACTACTTTATTATTATTCATTAATTTATTATTACTTTTCAACTACTTTTATTACTATTTATTATTTTTTCATTACTATTTAATATTTTATTATTATTTTTCACTTATTTTTTATTACTATTCACAACTCTTCTCGACATTTCTCAATACCAAATATAAAATTACATGATCTTGCTACACTGATAAGTCAAATTTATCTTTGACTTTGCCTTTGTTGTAATTTATAGGCTAGATGATTTAGGTTTATCCAATCCAATATAGTCTAATTTATGGTAATAGAAACTAAATTAAGGACTTGTTTAGATACTAAAAATTATATCTATTCATCTTATCTTATTGTTATTTATGTTTTTAAATTTTTACACAAATCTAATAAACAATTCAGCATTCTTAATCTTAAAATAATAATAATATTAAAAAATTATATTTTAATTATATTTTATTTAACTTTTAATTTTGATTTTAAACTATCTCATTTCAACTTCATCTCAATACCTAAACCATTCCTTAGTGTTCAAGTGTCATTTAGCTTAGCCAACCAATGAGATGCGGTAAGAGCACTCTAATTAGCTTGGTTAAAAATTAATTTTAACCAAATTTAGCTAACAAGACATTTAAAATACTCTACGTTGAATTAGTCATATCTATATAAATTTAGAATTTAATTATAGTGATTCACCAAATATGTGGATGAATAATAACTTAGCAAAACAATATAATATTGATTTCTCACTCTCTCCCCAAATAAGTAGGTAATTTTTGTAACTAAAAACTTTGATTCTTTTTATTGTTATTAAATATAAAAACCGATAAAATTAAATTTAGTAGTTAGTATTAATGAGAACATTAATTTAATTAGAATATAATTATTAATTTAATCAAAATATAATTATTAATTTAATCAGAATATAAGTATTATTAACTTTTAATTAGTAGAATAAAAAATGTGATAAAAATAAAATAAATAAAAATATTAAATTAATTATATTTTATTATTATATAGAGAGTAAATTGATAATTCAATGTGAATATTAGATTTGAATAGAATAGGCAAAGAGTAATGATATGCTTAGAATTCTTTTACCACTAATTTACCACTCATAATATATTTATTTTTTTATTTATTTTAAGTATTTTTTTAACATTTTTAATTAGAAAAAATTAAAAAAAAATATTATTTTATTAATAGTTATTTTCTTAATTATTAAATAATTTTAAAAAAATAAAAATAAAAAAATAATAGAAAAATAATAGAAGAGTGATAAAACTATCATCAATTTTTTTTTTCTCTGAAAATAAAACTATCATTAGCTAAAGAGTAGTAGAGTGATAATAAAATAGTGATAAAACTATTATTATTCATACACAAATACAAACTCAGAGTCCTATGATATTAGGTAAAATTTAAATTAGCTAATTTAATGAGAATCCTCTAAGAGGCTTAAACCCTAAAACCCTAATTTTCTCCTCTAGACCCTGACCCGACGTCTCTCTCTCTCTCTCTCTCGCGCGCGCTCTCTCCTGCTCCCAACGCCTTTCTCGCTGCCCGTTTTCCTCTCTCACAGTAGTTCCCTCTCTTCCCTGTGATTGCCGCTTGCCGCCGCACTCAGCTGCACACTGTCCGTCTAGGTTCGTACTGCGCCGCTCTCCGCAGTTCAGTTCCGACTGCCGACACCGTGAAGCTCCGCCGCAACAAGTCCTTGTTTTCGAAGCCTGACACTCTCTTTTCTGTCTCCTCTGCACTTGTTCTCACCGTGGAACGTCCATCGCCACCACCTGTCTTTCCCGTCGCCGATAGCGACGCCGGTAAGTCCTCAATCCTCCAAAGATTAGATAGTATTTTCAAAAGTTAGGTAAGCGTGCTCCTATGTTAGACTTTGCCTAGAACCGACTGAGGTTGATTGTAAAAACTTTGCATATTTTGTTATGAAACAACTTCGGTTATTTTCTACACTAGTCTTTGTATCTGAACTTTGAAATCTGACATTTTATCATGACTGGTCTAGACATGAGTAATTTATGCACTCTATTTTTCTAATGCATAAATATGAATATGAAATCTGAAATTCTTATACGATTCTATGATATGAGTCTGATTTTAAGTGGCAGGAACGAACTCCTTGACCCTCCGGGTACGGGCTGTTACACCATGGACTTGAAAGTGAGGGAGCTCCTCAAGGAGGTCCGGATCAACTACGCGCCTGCCTTCACCAAGCTCGTTGATGACACCGTTACGGCCATCAAAGACGCCATCGATAAAATTCCTGAAGACTTGCTGGTCCTTATTTTTTTCTTTCATTTATCTTTTACAAGATTCTAAGTCAAATTTTCTATAGCTATAATAGTTACTAGTTGAACTTGATATTAATATTAATGAAACATGGGCAGGTTACAGCAGATGAAGCTTCTGGTTTTGTCCGGGACATTGGTGCGGACAAAGTTGAGTTCAAGTTTAAGAAGCCAAAATCTATCGATGCTGGTGGGAGTTATGCAATGCAATGCATGGCGAAACCTGATATAAATGTCGATCTTTTTATTCGGTTGCCAAAGGTATTTGCAACTCTAATCCCCTGGAACATGTGTGTACGGAAATACATTAGTTTGGATGTTTTTTCATTATTGGTGGAAATATATAGGTGTTAGCATTATTTTTTAGGTTCATCATTATTGTTGCTTTGCACAATGTCGGGATATAAATGTCAATTTTAAGATATTGTAATGTGAGAGCGTATTACACACTACTCACTAGCCAAATTTCTTCTTTCAGGAGTGTTTTCATGAGAAAGATTATTTGAATCATCGGTACCATGCCAAACGATGCCTATACCTTTGTATAATCAAGAAGTACTTGAAGTTATCTTCATTAGTTCGCAAGGTTGAATGGTCTACCCTACAAAATGAGGCTAGAAAACCTTTATTACTTGTCTATCCAGGTTTGTTTCTTCTGTAGTGTACTACTGCACCTAATTCTTGGAATTTTGGACTGAACAAATGCTAGTGGCATTGCAGCTATGGAGCTTGTTGAAGTTCCTGGGTTTTTTATAAGGATAATCCCTACAGCAAAATCACTGTTTGACATCAAGAAATTGAACCTAAAGCGGAATAATGTCCGTGCCCTGAATCATGGTTGTGTGCTTTCTTCAGTTTTAATATGTTATCATCTTGGAGATGTTTGATGATGTCTTTACCCAAACTGGCTGACTATTTATAGATTGTATTTTTTCTTTGACAAAGGGAGTATTCCTCAGGCTACACCGAAATACAATAGTAGTATTTTGGAGGACATGTTTTTAGAGGATAGTGAAGAACTTAATAGGAAAAATCTTTCAGGAGGGAGGGAGTTTGGAGAAGCTTCAATTTTATTGAAGGTATAATTCCAGAATATCAAGTGATTTGAACAATGTATTTAGTAGCTTTGTGTTGGGATATGGAAATATTGAGTTTGTCTTTTTGGTATAGGTTTGGGCTCGGCAAAGAAGTTCAATATATGGTCATGATTGCCTAAATGGATTTATAATTTCTGTCATATTGTCATACCTTGCTAGTCAGAACAAGATTAACGCTTCTATGAAGGCGCTGGAGATATTTCGTGTTACCTTGAGCTTCATTGGTACATTTAGCTTTTCTTTTCACCCTTGTTTTTAAGATTTTTTCATTTTTGTACTCTTGAGGTTTTTATATTTAATGGTTGTTGTGTACACATGGTGAAATACATTCAGGTATTAAACTATTCAGGAATTGAACTTTAAGCTATAAGATTGACATTCCATTTAAATTGTAGAATTGCAGTGTAAGGGATTAGGTAGCTTATTTTTATGTAGCTCTGTTGAAGACACTGTAAATCTTCTCAAGGTTAAGTGGAGCTTAGTACTGATGAATATTCCGGCAGGTGTAAATGTTGTTAAAGAAAAAAGAGTTGGGTTATTTAACCGTTAATTATGCTTGAAAGCAGCTTGTTTGTTTTCTTAATCAGGGTTCAAGAAATTTAAGTTCGGTACTTGTTGCCAAATTGGAGGATGTTACCCAACCTGGCAGATTTTGTATTATCTTTTGTGATATTTTTGTGCTTCGTGTTGCTAGTTTTTCTCTGTTTTGGTTACGACTAGGTTGAACTCATGTGCCAGTTAATTGCTTTACGAGGAAAGCAAAAAAGAAGAGAGCGCCGGGGGGGGGGGGGGGGGGTTGGGGGGGAGAGAAAAGGGAAAGTAAATCTCAGTAAACTATTGAAGAAGGTCAACTTAGCCTATCAAGTTCTTATTGCTGTTTTACTTTAGGCACTATCTTTTCAATAAAATGCAGAAAAGCCAATATCTTTGTTCTTAGTTACTGCAAGAAGGTCAATATGGGAGGAACAATGCAAAAGAATGCATTGGAAGTGATGATGTACATTAAATGCTAAAATACTATGATTCTGAATACTCGATTGAGGTCATGCATCTATGAAAGGAAATTTCCTAATATGTATCTCTTACAATGCAGCCTCTTCAGAATTATGGAGCCGTGGGCTCTACTTCAAGCTGGAAGGGCAGAAGGCTATTCCAAAGGAGGTCTGATTACTTACTGATTGTATGATAAAGGAAAGAAATTCTGTTCAGTATCAAAATAAATTTAGAATCTTTTAGAAAAAAAAAATCAAATTCAAATTCAATTCAAACATTTTTTAAACACTAAAAAAATTTTCATTTTTCAAAAAGAGAAACCAATCAGTTCGGCATTAGACTGAATGCACATGAAAAAAAAAATACAAAAACCAAAACATCTTTCATAGGAACCTAAAAATTACATTGCACACTTATACTAAAAAATGTGATATTGCTCTTCCGTCGTTGTTGTTTATGTATCAGCTATGAACTTTGGAACTGCAGGAAAGGATGCCATATAAAGATACATTTCCGGTGGTTATATGTAATCCATCAGCAGCCTTCAATCTAGCATTCCGCATATCAAGGATTGGTTTCATTGAGGTATTGTTTACCAGGATGCTTAACTTCTGTTCAATACCTGTTGTGTTGAAGATGAGAATTTGGACTCAATTCTTATAAAAAAAATATTGAGGATGTTAGTTGAGATTTCTTTTTTGCATTTTCTTCTTTTTGAATCATATTGAACTTACTGAAATACATGTATATGTACAATTTTCTCAACATTTCAGCTCCAAGATGAAGCTGCTTTGACACTTACATGCTTAGAGAAATGCAGAGATGGTGGATTTGAGGAGATTTTTATGACCAAGATTGACTATGCTTCTAAATATGACTATTGTATGAGGTAAGACTATTTACTAATACCTTTAATGGGTTGCCAATTATTGCTTTGTAGAAAACTTATTGAAGGATGGACTCTAGAAATAAATTATTCTTTCTAGACGTTTCTGCTTTTGTTTTAATAGTGGAATACAATAGTAGGCTTGAGAGCCGAAGGTCTTGTTTTTTTTGGTTTGTAGCATGCTTTTCTTGTTATTACTATGGAAATGCTTAATTTCATGACATTTATTAGGTAGTAATTTGCACTAATCTTTGTGCCATGGACTAATATGTAGCATCTTAATCTTTTTTCCTGGCCTTAATGACATGTAGCATCTTTATCAGTTTGAAAGTAACAGTACCATCAATCAAAAGAGAAACTGTTCTATCGATATTATTTTTCCAAATATCAAAGTAGATTTTCTTCTAATGAGCTCAAACTCAAATGTGACCTCATCATCCAATGTGAATTGGATGGAGGGTGTGCTTTTAAGTTCACTTCCCATCAATCTTGAATAATAAAGCTATACCTCTTTCTGTTTACATGCATTGTTTTAAGACAAGCTGTTGTGAATCAAGTGTAGGCTGTTGAAAAGTATTAGGCAGGTTCTTGACTTGCATAGTTTCAAACCTTCAAGCATGACTATTTGCCAATTTAGAATATATAATTGTAGTCGAAATGAGAATGTTAATGTTGATGATTGTAAATACCAGGAGATATATTTATTCATAAAAAAAAACAAAAAATACCAGGAGATATATTTGATACCTATTCATAAAAAAATAAGGGATAATCACCTATGTAATGCTTCAAGAAAAGCCGAAGCCAATCTTGCCTAGTCTCCAGAAAGACCTATTTATGTTACAGTTGGAACCCCTTGGAATCATTAAAAAGGGCAAGAATTTCTCCTTTCAACGGTTGTGGGATTCCATTCACCACATCCCTGTACTCAATCTTGGGGCATTACAACCCAAGATGGTTTAACTATGAACAACAAACTTAGATAACTACAATAGTTAGAATGAGTGTTATCTAATTTAAGGAGGGGGAAAGGCTGGAGATGAGAAATAACGTAGTTAAAAATAGTGATGGACATGATAAATCGGAAGGTGACCTAGATTAGGAGTAGATTTTATAGACCTAGCGAAAGAGATAGATGTTGATGATGGATGCAATCAAGTCAGGCCCATTATTTCCTTAGGAGACTGCAGCTGAGCTATGCCTCATCTTATTATTATCTCCTGGGATTTTTGAACTGACACATCTCTCCGAGTTACAGTCAGTTATCTTCTATTGGAGTAAAATAGCCATTAACAGAAAGCTAAGAGCATCGACAGTGGCTTATGCATCTTCATATGCAAAATCACATCTTTTGAAAATTGATTTGCATATAAAGAAAAACTCCTGCATTGGATTATGCATCTTTAAAACAAATAATAATAAAATATTCATTATTTTATTATTTTTACGTTATTTTCACTGATAAAGTAGTTTTACATTATTTTTCATCAGAGATATGAATTCTATCATTCCGTACTGTATAGTGGCTGCTACAAATATGATCGTTGACATTAATACATTCACGTCTCTTTTCCGTGCATGAAGTCACTGAATCCTTGCCTGGAAATTTTGAATTAAAAAACAAGAAGAGAAAGAAATTAAAAGCTGACCCAAATTTCTGCAGAATTTGTTGTGATTCACTGTTTTCGGCGGAAGTTAAAAAAGGTTTACCGCAAGTTCTTCCAAAGTTCTTCATTTCCTGGCGAGTTGTCTGTTGTTTTAGTCCTTTTGGGTTTCCAAAGAAACTGTGTCTGCTCTCTGAGGTTTCCCCCTGAAACTGCTCAGAAATGGAGGACTGGTCTTTGTCATCCGCCTCAAGACAAATTGTGAAAAGCTCAATCCGTAAAATTCCCCGGCTTCCAAAAAAGTAAGACTTATTTCAAGAGAGAGCCATTTGGGTAGGAGAGAGAGAGAGAACAAACACAAAATAATGTTTGGATAGTGAATAGTGTTTCTTCAAATTTGAAGAAACATTTTTCATAGCTATGCAAAAATTTAAAGATGCATAAACCAATGCACATGAATTTGAAGAGATATTATGTAAATATAAAGATGAATATGAAGATGCATAAGCCACCACTACCAATGCTCTATGAAGTCAGATGGCCCCCATCCTAAGAAATCATTGATTAAGTTTTTAACTTCAAGCATACTATGAGCTTTTTGTTAAAGAGTGATGACCAAATAGGATGTTCCCCTTATGATGATAAAAACCAAGGAAAATAAGTTCAAACAGGAAAATGATGATTCATTCAGCCCTCAAGTTCACAAAAGTCAAGCAAATGACTACTAGGTCTTCTGCACGTTTCTTTTTTGGAAAATGATCAACCTACAACTCTATTATAACTCTTTGACAGAAGTACCATTCATTTAATAGAGTTGTAAAAGAGTTGTAGATATATCATCACTCTTCTTTAGTACATGTTTGTTCAATTTTCTGGTGGAAAACCTGAAATTAAATTCTTGGAAAATTTGGCAGGCTGGTATCGGATTTATTTTTTTGGGGGCATTCACAGTATGGTAGACCGCTTACCCTATAAAATACATATAGCATACAAAAATTTTGAGGATTAATATTTGACATAGCAAATAAACATCTTATAGTTCAGAGGTTTCTCTAAATACCATTTAATAACATAAAATGCACACCTTTCCTTTCATGTAATTTCTTGTTCCCATGTCTACAGTTGAGAAAAAGTTTTACACAGTGCATTCTTGTTACTAGTTGCGTTAAGTGAATAATTATGGTGATTGCTTGCTTAGCATTGGTTTAGTTGTACTATATCTTTGATCCTCTCCCATTTTTTGCTTTTCAAGATTGAACTTGAAGGGGAAAAGTGAGGTTCATTCATCTGGACTTTGCTTGGATGATGAATGTTGGAGGTTATATGAGCAGAAGGTGCATACTCTTCTGACCCTGGGGTTGAGTGATAGAGCAAAAATGATTCGTGTAACATGGAGAAACACATTTTCAGGATGCAGTATTGAAAATGTATGGAATCAAATTTTATCTTTGATACCTCATTCCATGGGTTAATTCTGTCTTTTATAACCATTTTCTAATTAGCTTGTCGCTGCAGGGCTTGTCAATGTTTGATAGAGAGCCATTACTCGTTGGAGTTTCAGTGAGCTCTTTGGAGAAAGCTTTTAGGGTGGTTGATATTGGTCCAGATGCTGAAAATAAGAATGAGGTATTTCAGTTTTTTGTTTTATTTTTTAATTGTTGGAGAGGGAAAGGGGGATAGGGCAAATTATATCTTCTGATTTATTTGTTGATTTTACTCATTTTCACTAGGCTCTCAAATTCCGGATGTTTTGGGGGGAGAAGGCTGAGCTTAGGAGATTTAAAGACGGCAGAATTGCAGAAAGCACAGGTAAGACACTACACTTCTGTTGGTGCTTAATTCAGTTTAGTTCTTTTTGGATGATTTGAAAGCCTTTTTAGCATTTGGGCTAATATTAATTGTCAAGACAATAACTCTGATGAATTTTTTTTTGTCTAATTTCATAGTCTGGGAAAGTGAACAGTGGACAAGACATCTCATTTTGAAAAGAATTTCTGAGTATGTGCTTGTGCGGCATCTTTCCTTAACGAAGGAGAATATTGTGCATATTGTGGATCAGCTTGATTTCTCACTGCTTCATGGTGTTAATGGTAATGATATTGGGCACGAACTTCTTGTAGTTTTTATGAGTTATCTTCCATGTTCTTCTCAATGTTGGTAAAGCATGCTCAAGTGCAAACTGCCAAGGCAAAGTGCATTTCCAATTGCAAAATAACGTGCTTTTTGATGCTTTATATATATATATATATTTATATATAACTGTTACTTTTGTCTGGACCATTAATTGAGATGAAGTATATGAGGAAGATGATAGTCCTATGCATAATAATGAGATGGTTATATACTTTAGAATTGCATTATAATGCAATTTGCTTATGTTAGCATTGAAGTTGATACCTATAATTATTGTGCTTGTTTTGGTAATTGCCTTTTGGGTATATATTGATTCAACCGTGTACCTTATTTTGGTTATGGCCATCAAATATTAGTGTAAATTTTGTAAAGCACAAGATAATTCTATGAAATCCCATGTTCAAATTTTTTGTAGTTAATCGATCACTTGATTGCATGTGCATAATATCCTAACAAATTGAGTTGATAGGCCAAATATGTTATTTTCTTTCTATTTTTCAAGCTTTGGATCATGGATGTTTTTTATGGATATTGTTATCATGCATTATTTTTTGCAACTTGTGCACTTTACTTCAATCATATGGGCACTTGTGCATTATGCCTAGACTCGAGATGGCGTTTGTGCTCGTGTGCCTCACATTTTTGCCAACACTATTTCTTTTTCTCTCAGAACTGTTGTAAAGATAAAATTTTATTTTTTCAGATCCTATATCATTTTCTGGAAGTTTGCTTGGAGCACTTGAAGTTTTAACAAAGCGCCTAGGTCTTATCCAAGACATTCCGTTGAAGGTTTCTAGTGTGCAACCGATCGACCCAGGTATGCTTTCTATAGCCGGAAAGATCTCTTCACGTGTTACTATATTTATTAAAGAAATTCTTTTGTTGTTTGATAGAGTTATGAAGGTAGCTTGGCTCAAAAATTTCTGTGGAGGATTGTTTTCATAGATAATTTAGTTAAAAGTAACATCTTCATTTGGCTGATCTTTTATAGCCAGTTAGTCTCCCTCGCAAGCAATACTATGTGCTTATAATTAATTACAGCTTTCAGGTTTACCTCTGTCTTCCCTCCCGAACCTCATCCATTGGTTATTGACAAGGGTGATGTTCCGAGGACACATAAGTTAATGTCATCATGCATTCAACCTCTGGAAGTTATGATTCAGGCATGATTTCTTGTTGATCGGTCATGCTTTTTTTATTAATCATTGTTATTTAATTTCTGATAGTTATTCTTTTTTATGTTATAGTTGGAAGGTTCTGGGAATTGGCCAATGGATGACTTAGCAATTGAAAAAACTAAAATTGCTTTCCTTCTTAAGATTGGTGAGAGGTGGGTCAAACTGGGGTTTTTTGTTTACAAGGATGCTAATATCCTTTTAACAAATCTATCTAATGATACTACCTTGGCAGTCTTCAGAATTCTTGGGGGATGAAATGTACAGCAACTGAAGGTGATGTGGATGTTTTTATGTCTGGATACGTATTTCGTCTTAGAATTTTGCATGAGAGAGGCCTGAGTTTGGTGACAAGGGAAAGTAAGAACTCTTACCCTCACGTGTATACAGATGTGCTTGTAAGACTTTTGTGATGTTGACCAATTAAATTAATTAATTTGCAGTTGGAAGTGACCAAGTTAAGCAGGTCACTTCTGCAGACAAGAAACTTTTTGTTCGCAGTCAGCATTCTAGCATGATTAATGGATTACAGGGTCGTTACCCAATATATGCTCCTGTTGTTAGGTGAGTATTTGAATTTTCATGCTAAATTATTTTTTGATAGGTAATCAATATGTTCATGCTAAATTATATTTCTAGTTTAGTCCCTAACTGTTCGTAACTTGTTTTGGTTATTGGTGTAGGCTTGCGAAACGATGGGTTGCTTCGCATCTTTTTTCAGCTTGCTTGGTAGAAGAGGCTGTTGAGCTGTTGGTAGCTTACATCTTTTTAAAGCCCTTACCATTAAGTGCTCCTTGCTCCCGCATAACTGGATTTCTAAGGTTGAGTTATCTGTTCCTGCTTTAAAGCATTATAAATATTTAAGTTAATTCTGCTGAAATGCTTGTTTTGCATCTTAAATCATTGATATTAGGACCCTTTCTTCCAGTTCTCTCTGATATGCAATCCTAAATTAATGTTTGAATTAGAAACACATAAAACTTAATTATTCATTTCTATGTTGGTCAATATCAATTCTGGTGGCTCCAGGTATGGGCTTATATAATATATGGGTTGGAGTATTATATCTGTGAACTATTTAACAGTCTTCTTGGGCCTAACATTGTCTGGTTATATGCATGCCAACTTCGTTTACAGGTTCCTACGATTACTGTCAGATTATGACTGGGCCTTTTCTACTCTGGTTGTTGACATAAATGATGACTTGAGCATAAATGATGTGAAAGAGATTAGTGTAAGTTCTGCATCTGAGCGAGTTATTACTGGAAGTATATAATTTTAGTGTGTACGAATGTGTGATCTTATTCTTCACTTGACAGCCATTATGCATGTCTTCTTTTAGGATAAATTTATGTTGAGTAGAAAAGCTTCCGAAGAAAACGAACAAAATGCAAGTGCAGTAATGTTTCTGGCTACAGCTTATGACAAAGCATCTGAGGCTTGGACCAGATTTTCCCCAAATTCATCGGTTAGCAGTTCTCCTTTGAACTGAATTTTGTAGCGTAACTGTTCATAAGTTGAAGTTTTCTCTCATATATTCATGCTTTACGTATCAAAAAATATATTCATGCTTGGTAATTGATCATGTCTGTTGTCTCTCCATTGTTCCTGTTTTCTTCATAATTTTTTCAACTCTCAGTTAATCCCTAGGGGTGGCTCAAGTGGTAAGGGTCTTGGTCTTGATGGTATACTCCTTCCAGATCTTAAGGTTTGAACCCTTGAGGGCAAACAATTTCTAGGGTTCATCGGACTGGGGAGCCATCCCTTGAATTAACTGAGGTGCACTTACAGAAAGCTTTTTTTTCGAAGCCTTATGCACTCCTGTGATTAGTCGAGACTTTGTTCCCTGACACTCCGAGCCAGTTAAAAAAAAAAATTGAACTCCATGTTGGCTGTTCCTCTTCTACTAAAACATGTTTTCTGATTTGCTTTTGTATCCTGAAAGATTCTGGGTAGTTTTTCTCGAAGTCTTAATTTAGTCACACAGGAGGGTGTTTTGTAAGATAGAGATTTTGTATAATGTTGGACTGTGAGTGAACTGCAGCTATAGGGAACATTGCGTTGAACAGCAGTTCCAAAATTGACTTATCTTTTAATGTTTGCTGGTCTACACTCTCCTAGAGGCACTCTCAAAACCCATATGCCTTCATCCAGCTCTTGTTATTACATATGATTAGATTCATTATTTCATGGCATTCCAGGCCTATTCCTCATTGACATCTGGAAATTGTTGACTTACTAGGATCTGAAGCGATTGGTGGCTTATGCTCGAAGCAGTGCAAACTTGTTGACCAAACTCATATCACAGGAGCAGAACGACTCTTACAAGTGGGAAGTGAGTGGTTTCCTTTACTTACAGATCCCACCCCCCCACCTTTTTGTGCACATGTTACAACAGAGTTTTTGGTTTGCAGTGCCTTTTCCGAACTCCTTTGAACAACTATGATGCTGTAATTCTTCTCCACAGGGACAAACTACCTTATCCCCAACGTATTCTCTTTCCTTCAGAACTAAACCAAGGTATACTTTTGCCTTTCTCACCCCAATTTTTAAGTATACTTCCTGTATACTTGGTTTTGCTTATTTACATGAATAAAATTCTTATTACCTAAAAAATAAAAATAAAAATACTTTTGCCGCCTTTTTCACAAGCGCTCCTGAATTTTTGGTATGGTGAATTCTATAATGCCCGTGTCCTGGGCAGGGAAGCATGTGGCCCGTGGTAATGCTAGCAAGTTTTTCCACCCCTTCATGTTGTCCAGAGACTTAAAGGGGAGCTCAGAGGAAGTTAAAAACAAGTTATTGGTGGACTTTGATCCATTGAGGTGCTTTGTCGGGGATTTAGAGGCAAGCATTTTCATTGCTTCGATGTTAATCTTTGAAGTATGGCTCTCCTATTTACATTGTCTTTTTCCATGCAGAATGAGTTCTCCAGCACGTTCAAGCTATGGTATGATTCTCTGGGAGGTGATGCTGTCGGCATAACGTGGGAGAGGTTTTCTTCCAAGGTATACTTGAATCTCTCCTAAATTTTTATAAGAACATAATGTGATGTTTATGGTTTATTAAAAAATTATCAACTTGTCCTCCTCCTGAATTTATCTACTACTAGCAGAAACGTGGCCGGGAGGAAGCGGGCGAGGAGGGAAAAGAAGATCCAGTTGATGTATTGAAAGCTGTTGGTGAAGTTGGCAAAGGATTTGTCAGAAGTGTTTATTTCCTGAAAGCACCAAGGCTTATGAATTAATTCTTTAGTCGTGGCCTAAAAGTTATGCGATCGCGCGCGCGCACACACATATATGTTGCAAGTATGTTATAGGTAAATTTTGGCCCCATTTTAGTTTCCATTTTGTTATATTTGTGGATATTGCTTTTTAGAAGGAATTGATTATTTTCAATTGTATCAAGTTCAGTTACTTAAAGTGATTAGGGTAATATTCCATGAGTTTTATACAATCATAATCTCAGTTAGATACGCGCTCTCCTCAAGGTTTGTTTGTTTGTTTGTTAATTTTTTAATTTTTGTAAAAATAAAGACAGTTTTTTTTGACAAAAAGGTTAGATGAAAAACTTTGTTGGGAGTTTTGAGTTACATAATTCAAACAATAAAATCGTCACTGGAGAAAGCATGCTAGCCAAACCAATGGACAATTTAAAGCTATTAAAAAAAAGTTTTTTGCCCTGATTGAGATTTTATTTTTAGTTAATCTAAAGTTAAATTTATTAAATTATAAAAAATTCTATATAACTTCGGTACCATATTCAGGCTTGATTTAATAAATTGAACATTTATAAGATTTAACTATATAATAAATTTTGAGCTACATCTGTAGAGACAAACCGAAAAAAATAAAGTCGGCCGCTTGACTGCCTAGAGTCCTGGACAGTGACTGTGATTAAAATAGTAGAAAGCGAATATTTATTCTCATATAAAACTACGAAAGTAGTTATTTTACCCACCAATTTGATTGTTAATATTGAGTTCGGGCACTAGACATTGTTATTTTACCAACAGCAAACTATGGGTTGGTGATAAATGCATGGTGCATTGTTTAAATAGTGAGATGAAATAAAATAATGTTAAATAAAAGTTTAAAATTGATTAAAATACTATTTTTTAAATTTTATTAAAATATTATTTTTTAATATTATTATTATTTTGAAATTTTAAAAAATTAAATTATTTATTATATTTTATATAAAAATTTAAAAAAATTATAATGATGAGATAAAATAAGATAAAATTGATTATGTATCCTATTAGCACCTTCAAAGGTATTTTGAAATTTCTCAAATGGAATTTTGTTCCCTTTTTTCCCGATCGACGTCCTCCTGAGAATCTATGAACTAGCATATGAATATAATATATATATATATATATATATATATATATTTATATATATAAAGTGGCTATCTAGTAGAAATTCTTGTTTTAATTAAAATTCTTGTTTCTCCTTTAAAGTTAACACTTTTCGTCAGTTTCTGTTAAAATTAATACTGTATCTAATGAGAATTACCGTTTTAAACATAATTTATTAAATTTATTCAATGAAATAATGTTCTTGGCATTAAAATTAATTCCACCTCTTTAACTTTCTACAATAGTAAACTTTCCATTTAAAACTCATTTAACATCTATTTAATACCACTTAATACTTTAAACACAATTCATTAAGCCCATAAATAATACTAGAAATTTATATTTTAGAATTCATACTTAGGACATATTTTTTAATTTTATTTTATGTAAAATAAATGTAGAATAATAATAATAATATAGAATGACACAATAATAATATAGAATATATAAATATAACAATATATATAAAAATCAACCATTTATAACAATTTATAAGTTAGAGAGTATAATTTTATTCATGAAAATTTTATTCTTATTATATGATTAATAATTTAATTTTTTTTAAAATAATTTATAATTTTAAAATGAATGTTTTTTCATTATTTATTAAATTAACTATATATACGATATATATAGTTAATATACAGTATATACAATTTATTATAATTATATTAAATTGGTAATAATAAGCAATAAATATAATTAATATTATATGTTTGATATTTAATTGAAATATATATGATTAAATAAATTTATATAAATTATAAATTATAATATAACATTCTTATATAAATTATCAACTATATAATTTATTTTTTCAAAAAACTCATATTATTTCTTAAAAATACTCACATAACTAAAAAAATATAGATATTTTAATGTCCTCTGTTTTAAGGCCATACAAAATAATACAAATGTTAAATTATCATCTTGAAATTAAAAAAATATCATATCTTGAACTAACCTTTTATTAAAATTTTAATCAAAATTATCTCAAACAAGTTTGATTAAGCTATATGTTATGTTTATTTATGAGACTATCTTATTGTTTTTTTTTATAATATATGAAAACGTATAATTATTTATCATCTACTTAATTATGAATAATCATTAAATTTTATTAAAAATTAAATTAAATAAACATGCTTTGCACGATATTTCTATCTAATATATATATATATATATTTATATATATAAGAGCTTGTGGGATTGGGGAAAAAAAAAAATAAAAGCAAGATGTCATAAAGCAAGCTTGCCTTTTTCCAACGCTTTAGGCACTGAACCAGAGCATTTAAACACATTTATGATTTTAAGGATATGGCTTATAGATTGAAGTAGGAAGTGTGAATTAAGTGAATCTCACTGATTAAGCTTAAGCTTAATTCCTCTAGCCTCAACAGGTTGTGGCATGGCAAAGGGACAGTGTTCTGTCCACGATTAAGCTTAAATTCTGGTTTTAACTTCCCTTGGCTTTGATGAGATCCTTAACATGTTCCTAATTTCTACATTGAGCAACCAAAAGGATAGGGTTCCGTGCTCTCCTCCTAGATGACAACATTGGATCAAATACTTATTTTTGAAAAACACTTGATCATGAAACAACAGGGAGCGGTTTTAGTATCTTATTAGAAAGAAAATCCCATATTGATTCAGAGAATACCTGATCAAATGTATTACACAGACCTGCCAACTAGTTTAGAAAAAGCCTGTCCATGCTACAAGGATTCTCTGATTTCAACAGAGAGGCAAACTCATCTTGGAAAAATGAGGCATAATCCATCCACAAACTGATCTAAAACATTCTCCAGCAATACTTAACCCTCTTTGCACTCATTTTGATTTCTTTCCTTGCTTCTTCTTGATAACTTCGTCAACATACATAATGCCCTTCCCCTTGTACACTTCAGGCGGCTTACAGCTACGAACGGTAGCAGCAAACTGGTGCACTCTTTGCTTGTCCAATCCAGTGCAACATATTACATTGTTCTTGAAGCAGAAAACACGAACTGCCGGAGGCACAGTCAATTCAACCTCATGACTGTATCCCAGTTTGAGAAACAAGAGGCGTCCTTCGGCTTCAGCTCTGGCTTTGTACCCAACACCCACAATCTTAAGAAATCGAAAAAATTTGGCTTCCATTGAGAATAAACCAACAATAAATGATCCCCTGAATTCTTCTGAGATAAACATGTGGCAGCAGTGAACAAAATTTTAGCATGAAAACATAAACAAAAGGAACCCCAAATTTTCTTCAAGCCTAAGGGAAAATACATACCTTTCTTTGGAGCTAAAGGAGAGTATAAATAAACTAGCAAGTGCATGTATAGATCATCTCAATGATAAGATCAGGATACAAAGTTTGATCTTAAAAAAAAGATTAATTTCATAAGTTGAAAGGGAAAAGCATATTAGGTTTTGGAAGCAACGTGAGGTATTCGACTCAAACCACATTGTTTGTGCTCTTCATGACCAACCCCAGTTCCCAAATCAAGACTCAAAACTCCAACATTTATTCATGCTACAATAACCCATGGCAACCAAGTTTAAATTTAACAGTTCATCTCCAAAATCCCCACAAAAATAAAGGCATAAACCACTTCCCATACTCCCAATGGTTGAGCACAATAAACTCCCAACAATCACACCTTAAGACCAGGATTTTTGACTTTTCATCTCCCCAAAAACCCCTCAATTCCGGTTCTCTTAAATCACATTCTCAACCTCCATTCAATTGCGTTTATCCTTACCGCCCATATGTATAAACATAAATTAGGCTGAGCACCGACTTAGTCGGAGTCAGTATTGGGGTCCTCCAACTCTGACTCCGACTTTGTTGAAGGTGGAATCCAACCTCCGATTCCGACTCCGACTTCTATAGACTCCGATTTGACTCTGACTCCGACTTTGTTGAAGCGGAAACAGAGTTGGGTTTTTGTACTGGACTTTTTCTTAACCCATTTGACATTTCAATTTTACAATTTTGAACTATAATCAATCGAAGTTGGGCTTCGATATCATTTTTTTTAAACGTTATTTTATATTTCAATATACAAATTAAAAATACATAACTAAAGCCAAAGATCCAAAACTACAAGCTAATATCATTGATACAAATTAAACACATAACCAAAGCCTAGGGTCCAAAGTTAGCTGCCGAAATTATTCATGCAAATTAAAATTACATAACCAAATCCAAAGGCCCAAAATTACAAAGCCATACAAATTAAAATTACAAAACCAAAGCCAAATGTCCAAAATTACAACATAAAAGCATTCATACAAATTAACAATAATACATAACCAAAGTTTTTGCTTAGGGGGAATTCAGCATAACTACTAATTAATTAAATGATATAGGGGAAAGATAAAGATGATAATTAATGAAACATACATTAAAGTTTTTGCTTAGCTTTTATCCTAGATGACTTCCATTCTAGAACCTAATGTCATGTTTGAACAATACATCCAGGCACCTTACCCAACTTGCAAGGAGAGGTGCAACTCCCCTGAACTTTAAGTTTGTTGAACTTTTGGCACTGAGAGCGTTTGGGATTTGGATGGTGAGCCCTTCTATTCACACCAATGACTTCTCCTCCAGAAATAGTTTTAAGCCCCTCTATTACAGCTTCAGATTCAAACCGAGCTCACTGGTTTCACAGAAGACAATACAAATTTATCAAGATAATCCAAATTGATCAAAGTCAAGAAGTTGGAATCGGAAAAGCCTAAGGCCATTCAACCAATTACCTAGTAAAACCAAGTACTTAGAGGCCATTCATTTAACAAGTATTTATTGTAATTTGACTTGACTCTGACTTGAGATACATTATTATAACCAACTCATCAATATTTATTTCCTTGGGTTAATTTTGCTCGAGGGCATTTCTCCTCATGCATGCAGCCCAAACCACAAGAATTAAAGGGTTTAATTTGATGTCTAGGATATTTAATCACCGCAAACGGCCATTACAAGCTAGATAGCGAACTGAAAATCCTGCATGTGAAGATCATTCCCATACAAGCTGTTACAATGGGCCTGACGCCAGGCAACAAAGTTTGAATCGGCCATCAAACCTTACAAACATGGCTTCGATCAATATTAATTCGAATGGTTCTTTACAAACATGACTCCCAGTTGCTTTGTGATCAAGTTATTCGATCAATATGGCTTCGTAGAAGGAGAAACTCACCTGAGAATCGGAGATGGCGAAATCAGGATGGACGAGAAGAGAGATGCCGAACTGTGCGAAATCGGGATGGACTGAGGCAGCGTGGGGGAGATTTCACGGCAGCACGACGGTGGGGAGGCGAGGGCCAGAGGCGGCGTGATGGGGGACTGGGAGTCGAACTCGAGAGGAGAACAGAGAGTGGCTAGCCGGCTAGGATTTTGGAAATTTGGAGACAATGAACTATGAAGGCTGAGTGAAAGGCTCATTTACTCATCTAGTATTCAAAACGACGTAGTCATTTTCTAAAACGACGCCGTAGGTATTTACTGCCAGTCTTCAACCTTGGGCATTCAATGTCAAGCTCAGAACGACGCAGTAGGCATTTGTCTTCAACTTTTTTTTTTTTAGTTTTTTTTTTGTCTTCTAGTATTTAGTTTATAATATTTTAGTCATGTCTATTATATTATAGGCTAACATTAGCTCATTCTATTATTTAATTTAAATAATTTTTAATAAATAATATTAGAAATATATTATTTAGAAATACATTAGTATTTATACATTAGTATTATCATTAATGTACATTAGCTCATACATTAGTTTATATATTAGCCAATATATTATTATTTTATTTAATTATTAATTTAAGATTGTCATAGTCTAAAATTTAGAATTTAAAATTTAAAATTTAGTCTTAATAAATGTCTATTATATTATTAGGATATTATTTTAAATAATTTTTATTTATAAAATTATAACTTTATGCATTAGTATTATAGGTTATTACATTAGTATTATAATATGCCGTAGGCATTTAGTATTCAACTTTTTGTTTTTAGTCTTTTATTTATTTATTAATTTATTTTTGGTATTCTAGTGCTTAGTTTATAATATTTTAGTACATGTCTATTATGTTATAAGTATATTTAGTTTTTAATAAATAATACTATAAGTATATTATTTAGAAATACATTAGTGTCTATACATTAGCTAATATACTATTATTTCATTTAATTATCCATTTAGGGTTGCAATAGTCAAGGTTTAAAATTTATGGTTTAGGGTTTAGGCCCTATGGTTTAGTCTTAGTAGATAGTAGATGTCTATTATATTAATATCTGTATATATTAATATTTAATTCTATATATATTAGTATTACAAATTATTGCATTAGTAATTCTTAATATATTAGTATTTATAATTATATATGGCTATTATATTATGAGTAGATTATTTAGAAACAATAATTAGTTCATACTATTATTTAATTTAATTATCTATCTATAATAGTTATATATAAAAATACATATATTTTTACATTTATATGTAAAATGTCGGAGTCAAAACGAGTTGGAGTCAGAGTTGGCAGATCTCCCTATGTCGATTCCGACTTTAAAAAGAGAAAAAACTTCGATTTTAACTCCAACTTGTTGGAGTCGGAGCGGAGTCAAGACGGAATCAAAGTAGAGTCGGAGCGAAGTCAAGGTCAGAGCCGAATTATCGGATTTTTATTTAGCCCTAACATGAATCAAGCATTTTGATTGAGAAGTTTCAGAGATTACCTTAATTTTGAGGTAGCGAACCTACAGACGCTAGCTTCCAGCTTCGATGAACATTCAAGATTTATTCGTTGGAGGATAGTTAGTTCCAATAACTAGAGGTGACGACTGGTGCTTGCATGTGCAGAGGAGTCGAGTAAAAGAGAACGATGGACTGTGGCCCTATAGGGTGGAAGGTTTTTTCTTCCTTCTTCACGATAAAACGATGTCGTGTTTCTATCAAACCCATGTCTAATCCTAGCTGCCTGCTAGGCATGAGCTAACCCCAAAAAATTTATTGAAACCCAAGGGCCCGATCCACTAAAATAAAATTTAAAAAAAGGATAAAATTGCCATGCTTTATATTTTTAGTATAAGAAATGGCTATTATCTTCTCTACTTTATATCACTAACTTTGTTTTCTAAACGTGACACCACAAAGTGATGCCATTTGAGTTACTAAAAAAAATTAATAAACACAAACATAAAAAGAAAGAGAAAATTTAAGATTTTAGTCTTATCTTTTTGTGTTTTTTAGACGCCATTTGTTTTAAATATATATTATTTTAATAATTGTGTGGCAGTATATTGCGGCGTCACGTCATATGCAAAATAAGTAGTATAAATTCGAAGGCATAATAGCATTACCATTTTAACATTCTTTGGAAAAAAAATATAGTAAGAATAGAAAGCATTTGTTTCTATGATGTTTTTGCTCTAGAAAATGAACAAAACTTTCGTACTTATATTTGTTAGGGTATTCATGGTATAATATATTTTTCTTCAAATACCTCGTATATTATCGTTTGGGATGAATTTTATATCACTCATGTATAGGGGTGTGTATCCGGATCTAAATTTGGATATTTGGCCATAACTAGATCCGAACCAAATCTAAAAAATCAGGCGGTTATCCACCCGGATTGAATCTGGATGGATAACTGGATTGTATCCGAATTTAAACTTGGATAATCGAATTTTTGATTTTTTGCTCTTAAAATTTGGAAATCCAGATTTTAATAACCCAGAGACCTTTAACTCCATCTTGTATAAACCCAGAATCTAAGAAATTTAACAAAGCTTAAGAGAATTTGGGATTTGAGGGTCACAATCTCACAAATTACACAAAATAAACTAATCATTTTCCAGCAATTACACAAACAACTTCACAAAATACTAAACCCAAAAAATAAAACAAAACCCCAAATAGACCCAAGCGTAAATCAATGGCTCATATAATTGACATGATCTAGATTCTAGAAACCACTTTTTCACCTTTTTTATGGCTTAAATTCTTAGAAGCTTGAAGAAAGCAATTATGGATATATAGTCTTATTTAAAAAAAAAAATTCGTAAAGATCTCACCTTAAAGGTTACCGAAATTCCATTCCCAAAGAATTTATTTTTTACCTTTTTTTTTAATCTAATAGAAGGCGAGCAAACGAAGCATAGAGACACTTAAAAGTGACAAAGCAATGGTAAGAACGAAAAAGGCAAAAAAAAAAATGCTAATCCGCAATCTAATTAAGCAAACATGCAGCAGCAAGTTGTTAGAATTGGTTAAAGGTTTGAGTGGAAAGCGAGAGCAAGAGAGCGAGCAAAAGAGAGAAGAATATACCGTAGACAAAGGTGTTGAGAGAGAGAGAGAGAACGACGAACAACGAATGGAGATGGAGAACGACAAAACGGCAACAATGAATGGAGACAACAAACAAAAAACGACGAACGGTAATGATGCTAGGGTTTCTTCTATTAATATGAGAACTTAAGAGAGTTGAGAACTTGAGAGATAAGAGGGAGCTTCGAGTGAAAACTGAGGTGAAAATGCTTTTATACCAAAAAAAAAAATCCGATTACGGATAACTAGATTAAAATTGGATCCGAGCAGTTATAATAAGTTTAATATCCGCCCGGATTTAATCCGATAGCCCCATTTTTCAGCTTTGAAATTGGATCCGGTTGAACACTAGTCATGTCATGAGTGCAAGCAAATGGCTTTTCTTAAGTAAATAAAGTGGATAAAAAGAATGAACATTGGAATAAACATGAGTTGTGGAATAGTTAAGTATGGGAAGCATGAAATAAGGCATGAAACCAATTTTTGCGTGCAAAGTTTTTTGCCTATCTCGGACCTTCATTTTGGGGAATAATTGGTTTCTTTTATAGTGTGATAAATTATTTCCTTAGCCCTTCCCACTATCGGTACTATCTTTTATTTTCAATATATTGTTTATCTTGTTAATTAAAAAAAAAAAAAGAGAAAGTAATAAGCAAATAGCATTGCATGTATAACTACTTGTATATATAACAAGCAATGCTTTTTGCCTATCTCGAATTTTAGGGATAAATTATTTTCTTGTCCTTCCTATTACGATAGAGCAATGCTATGCAAAGTTTTCAAATGTTCATCTTGTTAATATAGTAGGGACTATATGCAGTATTGTTTTATATTGGTACTATTGTTTTATTTTTAATATATTGTTAAAAAAAAAGGGAAGAGTAACAAGAAAATAGCATTGCATATTTACCGAATAAAAAAAAAAAAGAGTCAAAACCAAAAAAGGTCCCACCGAGATTTGAACTCGGGTTATTGGATTCAGAGTCCAATGTCCTGACCACTAGACCATGGGACCTACGACGTGCGGCTCAGGCATATTTCATTTTTATTACATAAAGTAACAGAGTTTGAAGGTTTGTTCTAAAAGGAACGATCGGCCAACGGTCCCAACTCCAAAGTCCGAAGCGAGACAGCGACATGTGGTCAAGAGGCGTCAACAGCAGTGCGACTGCAACGCGCCTTCTCAAGGAGAAGAAATGGGACGCGCTGATCATCGGCGCCGGCCACAACGGTTTGATAGCTGCCACTTATCTCGCTCGTGGAGGCCTCTCTGTTGCTGTACTCGAGCGCCGCCACGTTATTGGTGGCGCAGCCGTGACCGAGGAAATCATCCCGGGATTCAAGTTCTCTCGCTGCAGCTACCTCCTCAGCCTCCTCCGTCCCTCCATTATCAAGTGCGTTCCCCCATTAAGCCTAGAAATTACAGCGTGTTTGATTCAATGATTTATTTCGTCCTTGAAAACAGAAGCTCGACGTTTCTATGCGATTTCGCGGTTACTTGTTACTGTCTCTAAATTGTGCATCCTTTTGTTGTTATGGCTTATTGGAACCGAAGGGAATTAGAGTTGGTGAGACATGGGCTGAAGTTGTTGAAGCCGATATCTCAATCGTTTACGCCTTGTCTTGATGGGCGTTATCTTCTTTTGGGGCCGGATGACGAACAAAATTATTTGGAGATGTCGAAGTTCTCGAAACGAGATGCTGATGCTTATCCAAGGTGAACTATGTCTGTATGTCAAACTTTTTGAACTATGTCTGTATCTTGTTCCAACTTCCGTAAATGGATCCAGAGCATGTGTTATTTTAGCTGCTGTCAACTGTCATCAGTTCGTAGAATGTATAGCAGAATATCGCTCAATCCCCTAAAATATATGTAACATGTGCATTGGATATAGCAAGTATGCTCCGAAAGTTGCGAGTTGATAGTCACTAGGTTGGTAGTGGTGCAATTGAGGGGCTTCTCTGGCTCTTCCATCCCTTGGAGTGTGAATGGCTCAATATGCATTTTGTATAGAATCTGATGAGTAAATGGATCATCATGAATTGGGGCAATTGGAAATGTTGGGGCCGTCATCGTATTCATTTTGGATCCTTAATTCTTGAAAGATGCTTTACAGAATACGAATGGAACTTTCATCTAATGGACTACAATATATTTACTTTGCTAAATTCAATAATATGACAACTGAGTTTGTCCTAACTTTTCTTGAATAGATGTAATACGCTTGGGGACTGATTTCTTCATACCAGCTCATGTGCCTAGCAGTGCACAATACTGTTAATTTGGTTTCTGTCATGAAATCGTTTATTTCTTTTTACTAATTTCTAGATATGAAACTCAACTACAAAAGCTCAGTAAATTCATGGATTTTCTTTTGGATTCACAAACCCCTGAAACTCTGCAATGGAATTCGTCTTTAAATGATTGGCTGAGGGATAAGTTGCACAGATCAGTTTTCTGGACTCATTGCCTAAGGCATGCTCTCTCCTTGGGGCAAAAAGATATGGTGTAAGTGCTACCTTTCCAAATGAACAGTATGTTGGAATATTTTTTTATCGTTTCTGTTTGTGGGATTCCCATGTGCCAAAGCAACATGATTTAATGATTATCGGTCATTTTTGACTAGTATGACTTGAATTTTGAATTTTGTGTGGTATTTAAGGAATTTCTATGATTTTGACAGGGACTTTTTGGACCTTCTGCTCTCCCCAACATCCAAGGTTCTGAATAAGTGGTTTGAGGTTGTGACTTGATCACTTTGAAGTGTCATTTGTCATTTGTTTAGTATATCCGAGAGGATGATGCCTTGGTGTTTTAATTAATCAACCTTGATGATTCCAAGGTACTAGCAAATTTTAATCAAGATGACATTTTCAGCTGTGCGACCTTGTAGGCCTTCAACTTTGCTCCATGATGATCATGTAAAATAAAATCTTGATGAATTTATGTTTAGTTTTGAGCCTGAGGGAATTTCCTGGCCATAATTTATGGTGAGAGCAATGATCACTCAAAGCCAGTTTCCACTTTTTATGATATTGTCACATACCAGCCGTAAATGTGGATAAACCAAAAGATAACTACATAATAGATATGTCCAATGAGCTCTTACACAGCAGGTAATTCACATCAATATAATCTGCTCCTGTATCTGAGATTATGTTTAGAAAAAAGACAACTATTTTTGTAGAGGACTGAGGTGCTAGGTATATAAAAAAAGTATGTACTAAATCAGTGGATAGTTGAAGCTTCAGTTGGAGGATTGAGAGTTATATGTCTGTGAAAGTGAAGACTATTATCTAAAGGTTATTAGAGCTGCCAATTCATATGATTACACAAGATTTTTAATAATGTTATTGCAAGCCTTATTATTACTCAAAGAAAAGATGTTGACATTCTTTTCTAATGATATATGTTATTAATTTGGGTGCAGTCGGATGTAGTGAAGGCAACACTTGCAGCTGATGCTATGATTGGAAGTATGGTAAGACAAAACTTCTATGGTGGATGCATTGTGTAGCTGTTTAATTGTCATTTGCATTTGACCAAGAGGGAATACAAATTGATATTTCACTGCAAAGGTCACAACAAAATACCATGATTTTCTTTGACATCTTTTCCTTCACTTATGTCATTCATGACTATGGTACCTAGAATAAATGTTACGTTTTGTCCTTTAATGCTCTTCAATTTTATTTAACATGATGTGTATTAGTAGATAATGTTTTTTTAATACGTCAAAGACTTGCTATTAGCTTTCAGGCTGCAACTCTTGTTATGAACAAGGCATTCTTCTTGTGCATTTGTGTTTGACATTGCTGTTTCCATATAGCATCTGGTTGCACTTAACACTGTATTTTGAAGTTGCAAAATTTGCTACATGCTAGAGAACAAAATCCACCTCAGGGTAGTTTTCACTTTTTTTTTTTCAATTCCTTTTTTGTTTTCAAATGGGAGAATTCATTTCTTATGAAAAGGAGTTTTCACAGGAGTGAGCTGTTCATAACTTATCAAAAAGAATTTTGTCAACTGTTAAGTACAAGCATCTAACACCTAAAATTGAATTGGGCGCTTTGTTTAAGTGTTATCTATTTGCCTCCTGTAAAGAAAATTTTAATTATATCTACTTTAACCAATTGCATGATTTTCTTAAATCATACCATTGACATTGAATTATTATCATCCACACTCTTGTCAGTAAGTGTATTTATGCGTCAAAATGATTCGTATTTTCATTTCCATTGTTTTCTGCAGTGTATATTTGTTTGAATCACAATAACATGAGCAGTGTTTCTATCTTTTGATTTAATTAAAGAAAAAGGGGGTATTCCAATTTTTCAGTGTTAGTAAAGTGGCATTCTCAGTTTTGTTTGATAGGCAAGTATCCATACACCTGGGAGTGGATATGTCCTGTTACATCATGTGATGGGCGAAACTGATGGTGAACATAATATTTGGTCGTAAGTATCTCATATATATCTCATTTTTTAAAGGTTTTTTTATTGGAGGATCAATTTGTGACTATATATTGTAGAATACAAAGCTCAGCCCAGATATATGTATATTTCTGTGTGGCATCTGGTTCTACATATCTCATATGTGATACCTGTTTCTGTGTTGATATTCGAGCTATTTTCCTCATCCATGGTTTTATCATCCTTATTGTTGATTTAATGCAATAGGCATGTTGAAGGTGGGATGGGTACTGTATCTCTGGCTATTAGTAATGCTGCTAAAGAAGCTGGTGTTCATATTTTTACAAATGCAGAGGTATGCTTATTATTATTATTATTATTTTAAGATGTTTATTAACTGTATTATGATGCATGACCTTTTATTCAAGAGTTTCTTGCTCAATGTGTTTATTTTTATTTCTTCCTTAACATTTCTGAGTATCATTTGGGAGTTCATCCTCATAAATGTTTATATTGATTGATATGGAAAAATGGCGTCACTTCTTATTTTAAATGAAACATGCTTCTTTAAGCCAATTAGCTTTAACTGAATTGGCATATTCTTCCTCCATAATAATTGAGTGGAAGGTGAGGTTATTGGTTTATTATCCTCTTGGTCCATGTGTAAATTTTTAGTTGAAAAAGAAAAGGAAAACTAGTTTAGCCCTTTTATAGTTACAGGTTTGTTGTCTCTCGACTTTGAAAATTCATTTTCTGTTCAGGTTTCAAAATTGGTCATTGAAGAGTCTGGCATAGTAATTGGGGTTAGTTTGCTCCTGTATTGCCTCAACTGAGTAATCTCAAAACATTCTCAAATGTTCTGTGATCTATATCGTGTTTACAATCTAGGTATTGATGGTTGATGGGGAACAATTGCATTCTTCAATTGTTTTGTCAAATGCAACACCTTACAAGACTTTCATGGTAAGAAGCTTAAAATTGCTGTTTTTGCATTTCCTTATTGGGTAGCATTCACAATTACGTATTATTAAGGAACATTGCAAACAAATTATCCATTGAAGGTGATAGATAATAGATTCAATCAGCTTCACAAATTTTCTATCATTAATGTTTGTTGTAATTTGGTTAAAAGTTATGCCTTCTATGACACAGGAATTGGTGCCTCAAATTTTTCTTCCGGACGAATTTGTTCGTGCTATCAAGTACTCCGATTATAGTTCTGTAAGATTCTTACACACATGGGAAATTATTGAACATATATTTTCTCGTGTTTTTCGGATAACTATATTTGAGCTGTTGGTTATGTGTTTTCTTAGGATCTGTGAGAGCCTTAGAGCACCACTGTTTCTGGATTACTTCTAGATAGAGAAGAAATCAAACTGGAGAAAATAGTCTTCTCTTTGCCACAAATTTGTGGCCTAAAGAACAATAAAAAGGGTAGATGAAGAACAATAATGTAACTATAAAGGATAAAAGAACTTGTACTTCCTGATGAGTTTTCATCAAGAGTCGGGTGTAATTTCCATTAACTGTTAGTTCTATGAGGTGATGTGACCACTTTTTTGTTTTGTTATGAGACAACTTTATTTTGTCTGATTTCCAGTTATGGAGGTTACGACATCTTATGTCACTGACTGCTACAGGGAACAACAAAGATTAATGTAGCTGTTGATAAATTGCCGCAGTTCCAGTCTTGCAACTTGAATCATCCAGAGGTAGGCCCTCACCATACAGCCACCATTCACATTGGTTCGGAAAGGTATTCTAGCGTGTCAACATTGCGATTTATCTTGCGTGCGTGTGTGTGACTCTTCACTGGAAAAACCAAAAAAACAGAACGATTATGTTGTAACTTTGATTGCTAACTCATAAGTGGTCTATTTGTGACTCCAAAAGCATTGCTCTTGATGTTGATAGTGTAAGTCTCATTAGATTGATGTCCTAGTAAAGCTTCTGCTAACCTGGTGTTGTTGATATTCAACCACCTGGCCTGCTTATGTAATTAGTACCAATTCGCTATTTATGTTGTCAATTAATGGTGGAAATTTAAAAGTTTAGAGGATGTTGGGGATCTAAAAGTTTCTTAAGTTTTTCTCACTTTCAATCCAAATGTCTTTGCGGAAAAACAATCTCGATTATCAAAACATAGTACCATTTTTATAAAAAACGAAATCAAACAACTTTCACTAAACTCAACAAGAACTCTCACAAAAATATTCTTGCCATGCATATTTTCAATGGTCTTCACCACTTTCTAAATCCCTGATAAAAAAACATCTCTAAAAAAAAATTCTCAATTCAAAGGTATTTATAGTTTAACCCACCACTTCCACAAAAAATTGTCAAGAAAATCTAACATCCTAACATCTGCCAAGTATTTTCCCGGTAGATGGTGATGTATGTTATCTTTTTACTTTTTCCTGTCCTTTTGGGTCTATATTTGCTAGTATGGAGGAGATTGGTTTGGCTTGTCAAGATGCTTGGAATGGTTTACCATCACAAAGGCCTGTTATGGAGATGACAATTCCTTCTTCATTGGACAAGACTATATCTCCACCTGGTACGACCAAGTTAATCATCCTCTGGCTATGCATTCAGTCATAGCAATTTGAGTAATTTTTTTACATTGTGTGTTCTGATCACTAACGGTATGCACCTAGAAGAACACTAAAAGAAAAAACAAAGCTTGATAGAAGGTGATCTATTCCTTCTTATCCTTTTCATTTGTTATTGAAGTATAGGGAAAACCACAAAAAAAATCCTTTGAAAGAAAAATGTATTATTTAACTCAACGATGTTGGTTTGATCTCCAAACCATCCAGGTTTTGGTAGCAAGCATAGACAGAACATTCAGAAACATGCAAATACTCTCCTGAGACAAAGTTTTTTACAAATTGACTGAAGAATGATTAGAGGACCAGTTGTTCTTGTCAATGGATCCATGTATTTTTCATTTTTTAGTGATGCCTAATGAATTTTCTACCACTTCAATCCATTTATCGATTCTAAAAATCCTTAATAAATTCTAGGAGACCTTTCACTTTCTCATGGTGAGAGTTGAGTGCATGCAGTTGAGTTGGATGTAATAATGACAATACCTAAAATGGACATGAGTCCCAAAGTGATTAATGGTTTTTGCTGTTCTTATGCTTTAGCCATTGCAGTTTGACCATTGACGCATGGTCTCTGTTAATTCTTCATTTTATATAAGCTTTGTGGTTATCCTGGATTAAGTTATGGAGCTTTACTTGTAAAATGTCAACACTGTATCTTTTTGTAGGTAAGCATGTGGTCAGCTTATTTACACAATACACACCATATAAACCTACGGATGGTAGCTGGGACGATCCTGCATATAGAGTAAGTTGCTATTCTACCTTCTACCTTCTGAGAGTGTGTTATGCAAAGGCATTGGCATTCTAATTGTCCATTGAGCAGTTCTACACATCCGCCTCCTTCCTACATACTCCACACGAAACTATGACGTGGCCTTTTTTATTTTTATTTTAATTCAAATGCATGCGTTTAAATTCCCATACCCACGTTCTTCTTCCCCCAGCCTGCAAAGTTTCGTATTGAGGTTTTGCGGTGAAAAAAAGAATCTTAAAGAACCCACCTGAATTTAGAAACTTTATTCACTTGGCCAAATCTTTTTCATATTATTGTCATTTCTCAAAGATCAATCTCTCTCATTATCTAAATCATCAAAAGAATAAAAAAACAATGTTTTTATTTCGGATTTGCAATCAAAACATCAACAAAATCACCTCGGATGGGTTGAAGTAAAAAACAAAATAAAACACATATCAACTAAAATTATATTAAAAAACAGCGAGACTTCATATATATTATTCGATTATACGAAACCTGCCACACAAGAACAATATCGAAAGCTATCTTTTGCTTGGAGAAATCCAAGTATCCCAACATACGAAATGAAAAAAAAAAAAGCCTAAATTGATGCCGTGTCGCTCGGACTTCAAATATTTGAAGAAAATTCAATGCACCCGTAAAAAGGAAAACAGAAAGACAAGAAAATAAAAAAGACTAATTCAGATATATTGGACCAAGATTTGCATTTGGCAAATGGATCCTCAGGGAAACAAAAATCTTAAGGGCGGAGTAAAGATGGTATTTTTCAGATGGAATCGGCAACTGGGGGCTCACGGGGAGAGGAAGTTCTCATATGGAAGAAGATGAAATCTTCACGAGGGGAGAGAGATTTTTCCTTGGGGATTTAGTCGACGGAAGAAGATGAAATGGGAGAGGAATTTTTTCTTGCAGATTCAGCCATTAAACTGGACTGTAAAGATGACCGGGTTTGCCACATCAGTCTCGTGTGGTGTGTGACCAGAAAACCGGATGAAAAGTAGAATTTCTCATTGCCCATTTACATGTACTGTAGGTGACCAAATGTTTCTTGTGTAGCATGATGATGCAGTATTTAGCACTTCAAATTACTAACAGTTATACTGGTTTATTTATTCTTCTTTTCTGAATCCAATGTACAAATCATTTTTAACTCATAACAAAAAGCAGACCTGCACAATTCATTGATAGGTAGGTGATGATTCTTTGTACGCAGGAAATATATTCACAAAGATGCTTCAATTTGATTGATGAATATGCCCCTGGTTTCAGCTCATCAGTCATTGGTTATGACATGCTAACACCACCAGATCTTGAAAGGGAATTCGGTCTGACAGGTAGAATATTCCAGATTTGTACCTCTATGTTCTTTATAACTGAGTATTGACGTTATGAATTGTATGTTTTTTTTTTGGGAGACTTGCATCTTTGTTTTGCTTGTGGAAAAAGTAGTGGTTGAATGGATAGAGCATGCTTTTTATGTTCAACATGTGAGACATATTGAATATTTATGCATTTCCAATTTTATTACTAAATGAAAATAAATGTTAACAGGTGGGAATATATTTCATGGCGCCATGGGTTTGGGTTCACTTTTCTTGATGCGACCCGTGAAACAATGGTAATCCTAACAGCCTTAGGAAGTTACACTATAGGGGTTGATGAAGGATATTTTAATGCAAGCTAGTCTGTATGAAATGTGAATGTAAATATCTGTTTTTCTTTTGGACGCAGGTCAGATCATAGGACGCCAATTAGAGGGCTGTATATGTGTGGAAGTGGATCACATCCTGGAGGAGGGGTGATGGGTGCAGCCGGCCGTAATGCCGCATATGTGGTTCTTCATGATCTTAAGAAGCATTCTCGTTAGTGGTCCCTATACATTTACGATTGATGCGTCTCTCTTCGGTTGGATTGCTTCTGTTATCTTGATCTTCCCTCGGAGCTTAGAGGTCAAAGTGCTCGGGATGAGTTCTATCGCTATATTGAGATAATTCAATTCAGTCTAATTTTAAGATGAATCTAACATTCACACTCAACTCTCAAATTATTAAATTTATTTCAACTCAAAACTTTTTTAAAAGTGAGATATACAATATTTTTTAATTTAACACTTTTCTACACCTTAGATTCACAATTTTTTTTTTCAAATTTTTATAAATATATTTAAATTTATTTTAACATTCAAACACATCTAAACTTATTTTAAGTAAGCTTTACAAAACTTATTCAATTATCTCAATTTAGGCCTCGTTTGGATTCGAAGATGAGATGAGTTGAAATGAGTTTAATTCATTTTTTTATATTATTATTATTTTGAAATTTGAAAATACGTGTTGAAATTTGAAAAATATGTATTGAGATTTGTATTTTATATAAAAATATGAAAAAGTATAATGATGAGTTTGAGATGAGCTGAGATGAGTTGAACTCATTCACAAATACAAACGGGACTTATTACTATTCATAACAATTTCAATTCATTACTATTCATAACAAAAACTTCGACCCACAAAAATGTATGTGTCGTCAACTATATAACCATTAGAAGAAATCGATTGAATGATGAATCCTTGTTCATCTTGAAGTTGTTGAAATTTATAGTTAGTTGTCTACTCCCAAAATAGAGATTTAGAAAATTAATATAGATCACTACCAGGGCAAAAGTTCTCAACTATGAAGTTAGAGAGAAACATTAAATAGATATGGACACCAACTCAAATTTATTAATATATTAATATATATTGTGAGAATTTTATGAATATTAAAAAAATATTAAATATTTTGGCTGCAGAACTATATAATAATATTTTATATCTCAACAGACAAAAATGAGGGAAGAAACATTATTTGTTCGGGCAGTAATTAACTTTGACCTATGGTGTAAAAATCAGTAGCAACACGTCATTTGTGGCATTTTTCATTAATTTGCCACTGCAATTCTACATATAAATGCGATGTATTTAATATATAAACAATACAAGAAAAATTAATATATATATATTTTATATATATGAATGGCCCATTAAGTTGTAATTAACGTCATTCCAAGCAAAAAAAGAGTTAGTTTAGGGGAAAAGCCATTGTAACAGCTGCACACAACCACACCCATGTGTCATTTTTTAAAATTAATCAAATATGCATTTAAATTAATCAAATTTCACTTTGAAAGAGTCAGTTCTTATCCATACTGTTGCGAAACTTATCCCTCGCCCGCTTCACTTTCGCTGCCAACTAGCACCGGCCATGCCGTCTCTTCCTAGCGCCACTGTGAGACGTTGTTGCTCTGTTCATCTCCACCTTGAGAATCGAATCGGTCTGCAAATTGAATGGGGTGAAAACTGAATGGGGGTGATAGTGGTGTTATCCCCACGGGCAACACGATAGTGATTGTTTGGGTCTGAAAAATTAAGAAAGTGGTTGATTAATTGCTCTACCATGATGAATAGAGAAGGAAGGTATTGAAAAGACGAAAGGGGACAGAAAGAAATCTCGACCTACGATCTTGATACCATGTAAGAAAAGAGAGTCTAAGAAATTGCTCTGCTCTTTATGTTTCCGGCGAGCAAAAAATAACCGCAAAAAGTCAGTTTGACATCAACAACTGGTAAGTCGCCGTCGAATATAAAAAAGCGTAGCCAAAAGGTTTTATTACGGTGACTTATAACATCGCCGCAATAATTGTCTTATTACGGCTGATTTTAACTTATTGTGGCGACATATCACTGCTGCAATAGATTTTTAACTCATAAAGAGTGCGAAAACCCCCAAATCATTGGCCGGTTTATTTTCCCTCCTTCTCCGATAGTACCCTTTGCATCTCTTCTCCATTGTTTGTTCGCCATTTCCTTGTCGCCGAGGCCGTCAGTTCAGCTTCTCCGCCGTATCGCCTCCTCTCGACGCCGGTGTGTCTCCCCGTTCATCTCTCATTTTTTCTCTCTTGCTAAGGGCTTGGCTGGTTTGGCAAAAAATCCCCATTAACACTTCTAGAATCTGAAATCCTAGACCCTAAATGTATTTATCTTGTCTTTGCATATATGCCCTAACTTGAGCCTAAATGTATTTATCTTCTCATACACATAAGGCTTAGATTCTTGTTTAAGTTTAGGTTTTTTGTAATGCGTTTGGCTGGTGGGAAAGTCGGAGAAAGGGAGGGGAATTAATCTAGTCTCTTAGCATGGGGTGTACATATCGTTTTAATCTGTGGATTTTTGTAGCTACAAAAATGAGTATAAACCATATAAGCCTTAGATTGGCGTATAAACACCAAAGCTCTTCCTTATCAAGAAACAAAAAACATCAAAGCTCTTCTATTCGACGCTTTCCAGAGTTTTAGTTCAGAAAACGAGAAAAAATGATGATACCACTAGCTCTCAATTTTAGTTAGTTAGGTATTTTCCAATTTTTTCCACGTGCCCTCCCCTCACAACTAAAGCTTGAATAACAATTATTTTTTAAGCAAATAATTAATACTTCGGTAAAAAAAAAAAAGTACCTTTGGAAAAATAACAAATGAAAACATAAAAACCCAGCCACTTTGATTCCACACGCATGCTGTGCTGATCCAAATTATTTCTAGATATCATACAAACTAGCTTTTATCAACATGTGCAAAGAGAGAATATCTTATCATGTCAGTTAGGTAGGCATGATACTGATTTAAAAAATAAAATAAAATAAAAAGCAAGGAACATGAGATTTACCAGTTTATAACTTGAGTACTTGTTCCACCTGTTTTTTAAATGAAATCTATGTGACTTATGTGCTTAATTTACCATGAATTAGTACTTTTGTTTCTGAGCCTGACCCAAAATGAGTATGCCTACCTACCTACCAATGCATTAGTATTACAATCACCCTTCCTCTACTTTCATCCTTTTGTACACCTTATTTCAGTTGCATTGTTTTATTCAACCATTTGCTTACAGTTTTATATGTTAGAAGCTAAAATAATTTTGCATTTTCTTGAACAGTATTATCCTTTGAAGATATTAGACCTCAAACTCATTATAAAAGTTTTCTGTTTAATAGCAGGAAATGTGATAGCTGTTTTTTGCCTATTTGAAGTATTGCTTTTTTCTTCTTGCTGCCTTAAAAGCAGAGGAAACAAAGCTAAAGCAAATTTATAAAACGACATGGTGGAATAAATATAGAATTTAATTGTGTTGTAAAATTCTTAGTTTCTCACATCCTGAGGAAGTGGAGAGCATAACATTTAGTACTTTCAGTCTTTCCCTCTTTAGAAAATCTCTTGGCTACTGCATATAATTCTGCTGTTCCTTGAGGGGTGAGAGAGAGTGTGTGTGTGTGAGTGTGGAGGAAGTGGTTGCTGCTTTATCTGGTTTACCTCTTGTTATATATTGTGCTTATTATTAAGTGTCATTTCTATTCTGTATTATGGGGAGGGCCAGCATTTGGTTCATAGGTATGATTAGTTAACATAAATTTTCACAGCAGTAATGCCAAACATAAAGAACAGAGAAGGAAGGAAAGCCAACAAACTAAGTTCAAGTTCCATGCTATTATAAATCTTCTATACAATCTATCTCAACGTAACATCAAAAGATAATACATATCTCATCTATTACACTGGATTCCATACGAGTTATTTGAGCCCATATTTGGACTCATTGGCACCAAATTTCACAAGTGGAGTGAAATAATCGTTCTCTTGAACTCCTATCACTGATCCAGTTTTATGCTTACCTATCACCAAAAGACTCGAGAAGTATGCACTAGTTATTGAAAAAGTCCATTCATTTCTATGTGTGTCATTAATTTGAATGATATTTTGATAGTTTCTTTCACTTTTGTGGTGTCAAGGTATTGATTTGGAAGGCCTTAACAAGCACTTTATGGAGATTTGGATCCCTAAAAGCTACTTGGATGTTGCTCGATAAAGGTATGGAAATTTCTGTCTTTGTATAAATTACATTATTACAAGTACACATGATTCAAAACTTGAGTTGTGGATATTAGATCGGTTGGTTCTTCTTTTGTGTTTGGCTCTATTAGTTTCATTTTTCTGCTTTCATATTATTAGTGATATTAGTTACATTGCATGTGTTTATCCCTCAACATTAATTTTTACCTCCCATTGACTCTGTTAATTATGTTCATATATTCTTTATCTCTGTTAATTGCCTCATTTTGAACTTATTGTTGTAGCTGTGCATTCAGTGTGACAGAAACCTATGTGGAACATGAGAAATATATTTAGCTGTTTCTCTGTTGAATGGAAATTTGTTTAGCTATTTCTCTGTTGACTGGAAATTTACACCAACCAATAGGAGGTTAACACTTGGGTCTTATTAAGCCTGAAGTTGGTATTCAAAGCCTATCCAGTCTCTTTCTTATCAATCAAAAGGATAAACCTGAAGTTGGGTCTTATTATATAGACTACTGAATACAACAGATTCAATACAACCAAGTTTTGAATGTTAGGCCAAATGTGTCCAGAAATAAATCACATGCAAGATTCCTTTCGGTGTGTAACAAGGCAAAACTTGGTCTGTTTTCTCTTGTGCATATTTTTTCCCTCCTAGCTTCATATACATCATCATCTTGATCTGCTTTTGCATTTTTCTTAAGTCATTCCACAAAACACTTCAAAAATATTTTAGGACTTATAATTACAATAATAAAGGGGATTAAATTAAAAAACTTTAACTCTCCTTGTATTAGCTGGGTGGTGAATTTTCATGTAACATGAAAAAGCTTGTTGTTTGAGGGTCAATCTCCATACTCTAGTGCATGTGTATGTGTTTGTGTTCCTGTTTATCATTTTCTTTATACTTGTGTATTTTTTTTTGTCCTCTATATTCATTCCTGCATGTTTTGGTGTGCTTTAGTTCCATTGGTAAATTGTTTGGAAAGAAATTTCAGTTATTGTAATAAAGAATGTACATTGTGGTTGGCTTTGAGAACTAAAAAAAAATGTGCATACTTGCAGCAATTGAAATCAATCAAGAAGGCATCCAGTTTTGAGAAGAAGAGTTGAAGAAAGCACTTTTGAGATCATGAAATCAATCAACAGCAGTGCGACTGCAACGTGCCTTCTCAAGGAGAAGAAATGTTTCGGCCACCTCAACGAGGCAATGAAACTCTCAAAGCTGCAATGTTTCATCCATTACAAAACTACTATTCCCAATCAAGTCATTTCCATCCTCCATGAGGTTAGCCCAATGGAACCTGCCTTGGACCGCCTAGTCCCCTCTCTATCATCCACCATCGTCTCCTACATCATCCAACAACATCGGGACCCACAGCAAGTTTTTCGATTCTTCATCTGGGCAACACAGAAACAGCGTCTCCGTAGCCGGGCCTCTGATAATCTTGTCGTTGACATGCTTGTCAGGGATAAACATGGGGTTGACTTGTACTGGAAAACTCTTCAAGACCTCAAAAATTCTCGGATACCGATCACTTCCAATGCTTTTACTGTGTTGATTGCAGGATATGCTAAGATGGGAATGGCCGAAAAGGCCATTGAAGCCTTCTCGTCAATGAAAGACTACGACTGTAAGCTTGACGTGTTTACCTACAATTGCATATTGAATGTAATGGTTCGAAATGGGGTGTTTTTGTTAGCGTTAGCAATATACAATAATATGTTGAAGTCCAATTGTCCTACGGATTCGGCTACCTATGGCATTTTGATGTATGGACTTTTCAAAACTGGCAAGGCCGGGGATGCACTCAAGCTGTTTGACGAAATGATCCAGAGGGGTTTCCTGCCCAACAAGAGAACTTATACTATTAGTATATCGGGATTGTGTCAGGTAGAGAGGCCTGGTGAAGCACATCGACTGTTCAATATGATGAGAGAGAGTGGGCGCCCTGATATCGATGATATTACTCAAAATGCTTTGCTTAATGGATTCTGTAAACTAGGTAGGATTGACGAAGCGTATGCACTTTTGCGAACCTTTGAGAGGGATGGGTATGCACTTGGACTCAATGGGTACAGTTCTTTGATTGATAGTTTGTTTAGAGCTAAGAGATATAACGAAGCTCATGCGTGGTTCAGAAAATTTCTCGGTGAGGATGTAAAGCCGGATTTGGTTTTGTACTCTATAATGATTCGGGGGTTATCTGATGAAGGCAAGGTTCAGGAGGCTTTGAAATTGTTGGCTGAGATGACTCAGAGGGATTTGGTTCCTGATACTTATTGTTACAATGCTTTGATTAAAGGGTTTTGCGATGTGGGTCTTCTGGATGAGGCTCGGTCTCTCCAACTTGAGATTTCAAAGCAGGATTGCTTTCCTAATGCCTGTACTTACACCATTCTTATTTGTGGTATGTGTAGAAATGGGCTGGTTGAGGAGGCACAACTGATGTTTAATGAGATGGAGAAACTTGGATGTGTTCCTTCTGTTGTGACCTTCAATGCTCTTATTGATGGACTTTGTAAGGCCGGCCAGCTTGAGGAAGCTCATCTTTTGTTCTACAGGATGGAGATAGGGAGAAATCCTTCTATATTTCTTCGGCTCTCTCAAGGTACCAATCCTCCAGTTCTTGATAGTGCCAGCCTCCAAAAAATGGTAGATCAACTGTGCGATTCAGGATTAATTCTTAAGGCCTACAAACTTCTCATGCGGCTTGCTGATAGTGGTGGGGCCATGCCCAACATCACAACTTACAACGTTCTGATCAATGGTTTTTGCAAGACTGGGAACATCAATGGTGCTTTCAAGCTCTTCAAGGACATGCAACTGAAAGGGTTTTCTCCTGATTCCATTACATATGGAACACTTATAGATGGGCTTCAAAGGCTTGACAGAGAAGAGGATGCATTTGGGGTCTTCCATCAAATGGAGAAGAATGGGATTACACCTAGCTTTTCAGTTTATAAATCACTTATGACCTGGTCAAACAGGAAAGGTAAGGTTTCATTAGCTTTCAGTGTTTGGTTAAAGTATTTGAGAAACCTTCCAGGCACGGAAGAGGAAGCCATCAGAGCAGTGGAGGAATATTTTGGGAAAGGAGAAGTGGAAAAGGCTATCCGAGGCATACTTGAAATGGATTTTAAAATGAACAATTTTGACTTGAGTCCATATACCATTTTGCTCATTGGATTTTGTGAGGTAAGAAAAATGGACGAAGCCATGACAATATTTTCAATTCTTAAGGAGTACAAGGTCATAATCACTGCCCCAAGTTGTGCAAAGTTGATTTATGGTTTATGCCAGGAAGAGAATCTGGACCTGGCAGTAAATGTGTTCCTATATACCTTAGAGAATGGTTTCATGATATCACCACGACCTTTTAATCGGTTGTTAAAATGCTTACTTCGTTCCCAACATAAGAAGCATGTCCTAAGCCTTGTAAGTAGAATGAAGTCTTTTGGATATGATTTGGATGTCCATCTTTATCCGTCTACAAAGTTTCTTCTTTTTGGTAAATATAGCTGGAACACAGGGGACATGGAAAATGTTTCCCCTGGATGATTGCTGCATATGGTGGAGGACTTACAGTTGGCGACAGACTCTTCTGGTACAATTCTTTAGCTGAACTTCATTGAGGCAGCTGTTGTAAAACACTAGATTTGATTTAAATGGACACCAACCTCCCTCCCTGAGATTTATTTTATTTTATTTTTTATTTTTACCTGGCTGTTTGTGTAGGTTCGTGGGGGTGGAATTGGTTTGTTAATAAGAAAAAAGGTGTACTTCTGAGGAAGTTGATGACATTGATAATTTCCTATGCATTTCACTGAAAAGGTCACAACAAAATACCATGATTGTCTTCGGTTCATCTTTTCCTTCACTTATGTCATTCATGACTATGGTACCTAGATTAAATGTTACGTTTTGCCTTTGATGCTCTTCAGTTTTATTTAACATGATTTGTATTAGTAGATAATGTTTTATTAATATGTCGAGGACTTGCTATTAGCTTTCAGGCTGCAACTCTTGTTATGAACAAAGCATTCTTCTTTTGCATTTGTGTTTACATTGCTTTTTCCATATGTCATCTGGTTGCACTAAACACTGTATTTTGAAGTTGCAAAATTTGCTATATGCTAGAGAACAAAATCCACCACAGGGTAGTTTTCTAGTTTTTTTTTTTCAATTCTTTTTTTGTTTTTAAATGGGAGATTTCATTTCTTATGAAAAGGAGTTTTCACAGGAGCGAGCTGTTTATAACTTATCAAAAAGAATTTTGTCAACTGTTAAGTACAAGCATCTAACACCTAAAATTGACTTGGGCGCTTTGTTTAAGTGTTATCTATTTGCTTCCTGTAAAGAAAATTTTAATTACATCTACTTTAACCAATTGCATGTTTTTTTTAAATCATACCAGTGACATCGAATTATTATCATCCACACTCTTGTCAGTAAGTGTCTCTATGCGTCCAAATGATTCATATTTTCATTTCCATTGTTTTGTGCAGTGTATATTTGTTTGAATCACAATAACATGAGCAGTGTTCCCATTTTTTGATTTAATTAAAGAAAAAAGGGGTATTCCATTTTTTCAGTGTTAGTAAAGCGGCATTCTCAGTTTTGTTTCATAGGCAAGTATCCATACACCTGGGAGTGGATATGTCCTGCTACATCATGTGATGGGCAAAACTGATGGTGAACATAATATTTGGTCGTAAGTATCTCATATATATCTCATTTTTTAAAGGTTTTTTTTATTGGGCGATCAATTTTGTGACGATACATTGTAGAATAGCAAGATCAATTTTTTTAATGCATTGTTAGGAAAATGGTTGTGGAGATACCATCAAGAAGGGAGTTCGTTGTGGAGAGAGGTGATTGATATCAAATATGGTAGTGAGTGGGGGGAATGGGTTTCCAAGGAGGGTAGGGGGTCTTATGGAGTGAGCCTTTGGAAATTCATAAGAAAAGGGTGGAGCACTTTTGCAAAATTTCTAAAATTTGAGATGGGGGATGGGGCACGCATCCGTTTCTGGTCGGAGGTGTAGTGTGGGGACAACCTTGTTTGCACCGTCTTTCCCGCTATTTTTAATTTAGCTGGAAATCAGCAAGCGGCAATTTCAAAAGTGCTTTGTCGTGTAAATGGTGTTGTAACTTGGAATGTGACCTTTAATAGAAATTTCCAGGATTGGGAACTGGATGAGTTGGCAGCCTTTTACAGTTTTTTGTATTCAACAAAGCTTGGAGGCAATGGGGGTGATCGTATAGTGTGGAACAATATGGGAAGAAAGAAGTTCTCGGTTAAATCATTCTATAAGCTTAACTGTACAACAGCCCAGCTTTTTCCCGTGGAAGAGCATATGGAAAGTCTCAGTGCCGCCTAAAGTCGCATTTTTTGTTTGGACAGCCGCACTTGAAAAGATTTTAACGATGGATAATCTAAGAAAGCGAGGCATGGTAGTTATGAAGTGGTGCTTTATGTGCAAAAGGAGTGGAGAATCGATAGATCACTTGCTTCTACATTGTGAGGTGGCTGTGGAGATGTGGGTTGGCATCCTTAGTAGAGTCGGGCTGAGTTGGGTTATGCCTAAGAGTGTGGTGGAGTTACTTGCATGCTGGAATAGGCCTAACTCTAGTGCTCATTTGACAGTGGTGTGGCGGATGATATCTTTGTGCCTAATGTGGTGTCTATGGTCAGAAAGAAACGATAGGTGCTTCAACAACAAGGAGCGCACCATAGGGGAATTCTGGAATTTTTTTGTATTTTCCCTTTTACAATGGTTTTCAGCAATTGTATTGAAGGACAGGAATGTACATGAGTTTTTAGCTTCTTTCTAGCTTGCTAGTATGTAGTTAGAATGTAACTAGGCTTCTCACTTTGTATACTCTCTGTGTACTTGGGCTTTACCTAGTTTCTTTCAATAAAATCAATTACTTATCAAAAAAAAGAATAGCAAGCTCAGCCCAGATATGTGTATATTTCTGTGTGGTATCTGGTTCTACATATCTCATACGTGATACCTATTTTTGTGTTGATATTTGAGCTATTTTCCTTACCCATGCTTTTATCATCCTTATTGTTGATTTAATGCTATAGGCATGTTGAAGGTGGGATGGGTACTGTATCTCTGGCTATTAGTAATGCTGCTAAAGAAGCTGGTGTTCATATTTTTACAAATGCAGAGGTACGCTTAGTATTATTTTTTTAAGATGTTTATTATCAGTATTATGATGCATGACCTTTTATTCAAGAGTTTCTTCCTAAATGTGTTTATTTTTATTTCTTCCCTAACATTTCTGAGTATCATTTAGGAGTTTATCCTCATAAATGTTTATTTTGATTGATATGGAAAAATGACGTCACTTCTTATTTTAAATGAAACATGCTTTTTTAAGCCAATTAGCTTTAACTGAATTGGCATATTCTTCCTCCATAATAATTGAGTGGAAGGTGAGGTTATTGGTTTATTATCCCTCTTGGTGCATGTGTAAATTACTAGTTGAAAAAGAAAAGAGAACTAATTTAGCCTTTTTCATAGTTAGCTCATATTCAATAAGATAGTTTAGTTTTCATCATTCTCCACGTTGCATCTGTATATGCAACGATTCGCTTCCCTCTGATACAGGTTTGTTATCTCTCGGCTTTGAAAATTCATTTTCTGTTTAGGTTTTAAAATTGGTCATTGAAGAGTCTGGCATAGTAATTGGGGTTAGTTTGCTCCTGTATTGCCTCAACTGAGTAATCTCAAAGCATTCTTAAATGTTCTGTGATCTATATGTCGTTTATGATCTAGGTATTGATGGTTGATGGGGAACAATTGCATTCTTCAATTGTTTTGTCAAATGCAACACCTTACAAGACTTTCATGGTAAGAAGCTTAAAATTGCTGTTTTTGCATTTCCTTATTGGGTAGCATTGAAAATCACGTATTATTAAGGAACAATGTAAACAAATTATCCATTGAATGTGATAGATATTAGATTCAATCAGCTTCACAAATTTTCTATCATTAATGTTTGTTTGTTGTAATTTGGTTAAAGGTTATGCCTTCATGATACAGGAGTTGGTGCCTCAAATTTTTCTTCTGGACGAATTTGTTCGTGCCATCAAGTACTCCGATTATAGTTCTGTAAGATTCTTTCACACCTGGGAAATTATTGAACACAAATTTTCTCGTATTTTTTGGATAACTATATTTGAGCTGTTGGTTTGTGTTTTCTTAGGAGCTGGGAGAGTCTTAGAGCACCACTGTTTCTGGATTACTTCTAGATAAAGATGAAATCAAACTGGAAAAAATAGTCTTCTCTTTGCCACAAATTTGTGGCCTAAAGAACAATAAAAAGGGTAGATGAAGAACAATAATGTAACTATAAAGGATAAAAGAACTTGTACTTCCTGATGAGTTTTCATCAAGAGTTGGGTGTAATTTCCATTAACTGTTAGTTCTACGAGGTGATGTGACCATTTTTTTGTTTTGTTATGAGACAACTTTCTTTTGTCTATGTGTCAAATGATTTCCAGTTATGGAGGTTACGACATCTTATGCCACTGACTGCTACAGGGAACAACAAAGATTAATGTAGCTGTTGATAAATTGCCGCAGTTCCAGTCTTGCAACTTGAATCATCCAGAGGTAGGCCCTCACCATACAGCCACCATTCACATTGGTTCGGAAAGGTATTCTAGCATGTACAACATTGTGATTTATCTTGTGTGCATGCGTGTGTGACTCTTCACTGGAAAACCAAAAAAACAGAACAATTATGTTGTAACTTTGATTGCTAACTCAAAAGTGGTCTATTTGTGACTCCAAAAGCATTGCTCTCGATGTTGATAGTATAAGTCTCATTAGATTGATGTCCTAGTAAATCTTCTGCTAACCTGATGTTGTTGATATTCAACCACCTGGCCTGCTTATGTAATTAGTACCAATTCGCTATTTATGCTGTCAATTAATGGTGGAAGTTTAAAAGTTAAAGAGGATGTTGGGGATCTAAAAGTTTCTAAGTTTTTCTCACTTTCAATCCAAACGTCTTTGCAGAAAAACAATCTTGATTATCAAAACATAGTACAGTTTTTGTAACGAAATCAAACAACCTTCACAAAACTCAACAAGAGTTCTCATAAAAATATTTTTGCTATACATATTTTCAATGGGCCTCACCACTTTCTAAAGCCTTGATAAAAACATCTCTAAAAAAAAATTCTCAATTCAAAGGTATATATAGTATAACCCACCACTTGCACAAAAAATTGTCAAGAAAATCTTACATCCAAACATCTGCCAGGTATTTTCCCGGTAGAGTGATGTATATTATCTTTGTACCTTTACCTGTCCTTTTGGGTCTATATTTGCTAGTATGGAGGAGATTGGTTTGGCTTGTCAAGATGCTTGGAATGGTTTACCATTACAAAGGCCTGTTATGGAGATGACAATTCCTTCTTCATTGGACAAGATTAATCATCCTTTGGCTAAGCATTCAGTCATAGCAATTTGAGTCTTTTTTTTTTTTAATGTTGTGTTTTGATCACTAACTGTATGCACCTAGAAGAACACTAAAAGAAAAAACAAAGCTTGATAGAAGGTGATCTATTGCTGCTTATCCTTTTCATTTATTATTGAAGTATAGGGAAAACCACAAAAATTCTTTAGAAAGAAAATGTATTATTTAACTCAACGATGTTGGTTTGGTCTCCATACCATCCAGGTTTTGCTAGCAAGCATAGACAGAACATTCAGAAACATGCAAATACTCTCCTGAAACAAAATTTTATACAAATTGACTGAAGAATGATTAGAGGACTAGTTGTTCTTGTCAGTGGATCCATGTGTTCTACATTTTTTTAGTGATGCTGATTAAATTTTCTACGTGCTTCAATCCATTTTTCTTAATAAATTAAAAAAATCCTTAATAAATTCTAGGAGACCTTTCACCTTTTTATGGTAAGAATTGAGTGCATGCAGTTTAGTTGTATGTAATAACGGCAATACCTAAAATGGACATGAGTCCCAAAGTGATTAATGGTTTTGTTGTTCTTATGCTTGAGCCATTGCTGTTTGACACATATATATATCTCTGTTAGTTCTTCAGTTTTATTTAAGCTTTATGGTTATCCTGGATTAAGTTATGGAGCTTTACTTGTAAATTTCAACACTGTATCTTTTTGTAGGTAAGCATGTGGTCAGCTTATTTACACAATACACACCATATAAACCTACGGAAGATCCTACATATAGAGTAAGTTGCTATTCTACCTTCTGAGAGTGTGTTTATGCAAAGGCATTGGCATTCTAATTGTCCATTTGCATGTACTGTAGGTGACCAAATGTTTCTTGTGTAGCAATGATGCAGTACTAGCACTTCAAATTACTAGCAGTTATGCTGGTTTATTTATTTTCCTTTTCTGAATGCAATGTATTAAATCATTTTTAACTCATAACAAAAAGCAGACCTGCACAATTCATTGATAGGTACGTGATGATTCTCTGTACGAAGGAACTATATGCACAAAGATGCTTCAATTTGATTATGAATATGACCCTGGCTTCAGCTCATCAGTCATTGGTTATGACATGCTAACACCACCAGATCTTGAAAGGGAATTTGGTCTGACAGGTAAAATATTCCAGATATGCCTGTGGAAAAAGTAGTGATTGAATGGATAAAGCATGCTTTTATGTTTCATTGCTAGACTATGAGGACATGTGAGACATACTGAACATTCTTGCATTTCCAATTTTATAACTGAATGAAAATAAATGTTGACAGGTGGGAATATATTTCATGGTGCTATGGGTTTGGATTCACTTTTCTTGATGCGCCCGTGAAACAATGGTAAACCTAACAGTCTTTGGAAGTTACTATAGGGAATGATGAAGGATATTTTAATGCAAGCTAGTCTGTATGAATGCAAATATCTGTTTTCTTTTGGATGCAGGTTAGATCATAGGACTACAATTAGAGGGCTGTATATGTGTGGAAGTGAATCACATCCTGGAGGAGGGGTGATGGGTGCAGCCGGCCGTAATACTGCATATGTGGTTTTTCATGATGTTAAGAAGCATTCTTGTTAGAAGTCGCTTTACATTTACAATTGATGCATCTCTCCTGTTATCTTGGATCTCCCCTTGGAGCTTAGTGGTCGAAGTGCTCGGGATCTGAGTTGTAGGATGTAGATTTTGGATTCAATTCCATATCTGGGATGATTAATGGTTCATTCTAGCTTCGGGTTTGCATATTTAAGATTTAGCCAATGTTTGGATGCAAGTAAAAGTATGACTAGTTTGCTAGTTTAGATTCAATTCCACCAAGCAGACACAGATTTGGCCAACAGGGCGATAGAACTGGAGGCAGTTTCTAACCTGCATTATGTGTAAACGCTGCTTCCATTAATCCATGTGTATAGAAGTGCAACCAAACCTTTGTCTCTTCAACACGCATGCTCACAATCGATCTATATGACACAACTATTTATCTAGAATAGTATGAATCTTCCCAAAACAGGGGAAAAAGAAAAGATCTGAACCTCAGTCCAGGGGAGATAAAGCACGTATTTATTTTTGGTAGATAAGAGAACAAACGAAAGCAGAAGACAACAAACAAAAGATGATAATAGAGTACCATTTACGCCCTTTAACAGGGAAGACAAGAGGGACATAGTCTCGGTGGGTAAAATCTGTCAATTTTCCAGTTCAAATAATGGCTTGGAGGTTCTTCTCATTTGTTTGTAGTTCCAGTCTCCTAGAAACGAAAAGGAAAAGACTAAAGAATGCTTTCTTCCATTAATGGTCACCTTCAAGGGCAAGCTGCCTTTCAAATACTTAAAGAGTGCAGTCACATTAACCCTGGCCTCCAGTCTTGATTTCTCTGAAGTTTTGTAGTAGTGTGATGCAAGAAGGAGACCTTTAGCTACTTTTCTTACCCAAGCTTTGAGAGGTGAAGATCTCTACAATTATCTACCAATGAGCATTGGCAATGAAAAAATGGAGACCCTATTTATTAGGGAATCTATTTGTTATCAGAACTGGCCACTAGAACTTAATTAAAGTTCATTTTGGAGCAAAAGGTGGGCATTTTTGCTCAACAAAAGTGGGTTTCTAAGTTGTGAGGTTATGATTTCATTATAGATCAGTATAAAAGGGGGATATGCCCTATCAAGGCATTTGGAGAAAGAGTCTAGAAGTTGATCACTTGCTATTCTCATATTTCCCAATATCTATTCTCTTAAAAATGGTGTCCTATTTTGAAATGGCAGGATTTATGTTCCTGACCATACAGTTTTCAAGCAAAAAACTGATCTTGATTTGATTCATGATGAATCTATTGCTGGTCATTCTAATTTTTACAAAACATTACAGAAGGCTCAAGCTATTTATTTTTTATTTTTAAATTTGTGTGGCCCAGAATGAAGTCTCACATCAGGTATTATGTTAGGAGTTGTTACAGCTGTCAAAGGAATAAAGTTGAAACTGTGCACCATGTTGGATTGTTGCAACCCTTACCTATTCCTACTCAAATATGGATTGGCCATGGATTTTGTGCAGGTCATCCCAGCGCTAAAGGCTTTTATATATGTTGTTATGGTTGTGGTCATGGGTAGGTTAACTAAGGCCTTGTTTGGATACACATACAGTTTTATGTCATCTCATGATTATTATAACTTTTTTTAATCTTTATACAAAATATAATAAACAATTATTTTGAATAGAGGCCCTATCCTTTATTTTTTGCATGGGCTATTTTGTGTCCAAGATGCTACTTTAGTTCATAGTTCAGCCTACCATCGTTAAAGTAATGGTAAGACAAAAGCAGTGAACAGGACTCTTGAACGCTATTCGAGGTGAGATTCTGGAGCTAAACCAAAGCATTGGGTGAAATGGATTCTTTTAGATTTATGGCGGTATAATCCTATCACTTATTTTATTTTATTTTTAATAACAATCCCGACATATATATAGGAAAACAAATTAAGAACAAATATTTATCTTACTAATTTGATGTGGCAGATCACTTTCACATCACTAGTTTTGCATGGTATGATAGTAAAGATAATTTCAAATAGATTTATTAATTCATTCTATATAAATAGCACTCCAATTTTCTGTCAAATAGATTTCGCCAATGGGATTAATGGTCCGAATTACTCAAGAACTCCTTTTGAGTACTTCAGATATGACATCAATTTTGCATTCAACAGCGGTCCAACCACCGGCGGATATGAAGCCTTTTGATGTATTTTTGAGATCTTTGTGAGACATAAAATCTTTGAAACAAGGGCCAACATAAGTTTTACAGAACCAGTGCTCACCTGCAAGACAAGAGTAGTTTTGGTCAGGAAACTATGCAGAATGCATGTTTCGGTTGCAACATCATATGAGTTCGATCATATTTTTCTCCAACCTCATTAAAAAGAAAAAAGAAAGAAATAAGAAATAAGGTTTTCGCATGAAGGATCCAAGATATCATGCATGACTGACCATATTTTTCGCAGTGATTGTTGTCGAGTTGGTCCCTTATTCGCAGCTTGAATTTTGCGTACAACTTCCGGTTAGGAGAAACATGAATTTCGGAATTAAGCAGTTGGAGAGAGAGAGACAAGAATGCATCTCTTTTGGCATTTGGAGATAGTAACAACCTCCTTATATATAAAAAAAAAAAAAAAGTTAGATATAAATCTAATGAACTTTTTCTTAACAGATTTAGCAAACCCAATTAATATATAAACTACTTATAATACAAAAGTAAGCTCCAAACACAATATAAATTAAGCATACCACTTGTGCCCTTCAACAAGGAAGACATCAGAATAATACTCCCCTTTCGTTACATCCAACTTATAAATCCACCAAGTGAAATAATCGATTTGAGGTCGGTTTATCATTGACAGGCACTCCTCCATGCCAATACTTTTGATGACAAAAACTTCAACCCCAAGAATGCAAGAGTTGTCAACAATATAACCATTCCAAAAATCGTTGAGCGTATCTTTCGAAAGTAATTGATCGAATCCCCATTCAGTCCTTCGAGTATGGAAGCGTTTTACACTTCCATCTGCATCTCAGACATCGTTGAAGTTATATATAATTAAGTTGTATATTAGTTTACAGCACTACATAAACAAATTAGATGCTAAAAGGAGTTAACGCAGACACAATGAGTAAATACAAAACATAAATGCAGTAAACAAAATTATATATATATATATATATATATAATTAACTTGTCTTAATAAAATAATACAAATTAATTGAGCTTTCCATTCAAGTAAAAAGTAGTACTGTGAAATCAAAATTTGCAGAATTAATAGAATATAGGTAATAATAATTTATATCTACCAATAGAAAATGAGTAAACTAAGTTGAGACAAAGGTACCTTCAACACACAGGTACTTGTCGCGTATTTGATCAAACACAAAGACTTTGAAGTTTACATTAACCTCCCATCCAGGCAAATCATTATATAGATTTCCTATTGCCAAATACATGGAGATGTAATCCTTCACATGATCCCTATTCTTATTCACATTTGTTTTGAGTACCAAACTCCTAGAAACGCAAAAGAAAAACGATCAGATTTATATTATTGGAAACCAAAACAAAAACAAAAGAAAAAATGCGACAATATGCATGAGCTAAGACGACATCGGGCCATATATCTTCAAAATGCCGCACTACGTACCATTGGTAGCCGCCAACTTCAAACTCGCTTGATTCACATTTCTCAACCTTTGCCTCAAACAACACAGAGAAATTCTTGATTGTAAATGTAAAATGAGCTGGCGGAAAATCTCTAGTCGATCTTCGAACACCTGAGATTGAAGGGAATAAATTAAGACAATCAGGCAGACCAAAAATATTGAGCTAATGATTCAGATCACACTTTCTGTTTTTATCTAGTTTCATATATATTCTAGTCCTACAGATCTATGTTTTTAAGTTCTCGGAAACATATGTATTACAGAATCAGTCAGGAATTAATAACAATTTCTTGATTATACTGATCAGCCCCTTGCGATGATATTAGATGGGCCACTTCAACTTGCAAATGATATTAAGTTTCATAATATTGTCTCACAAATTTAACACAGATTAAGCATATGACACAAGCTGTATCGATGAGAATTCTGAGAATTACTAATACAACACAAAAAACGCGAGAGAGAGAGAGAGAGAGAGAGAGAGAGAGAGAGAGAGAGAATATCATGCACGAATACCATTTGTATCGATCTCAGCAGGCATATAAGAATGGCGTGCTTTATCTAATTCCATGTTTTCCTTTTGAACACTTCTTTGGTTGATCTCCTGCATGCATGCATGGTCATCCTTATTATATATATGCATTGGAGAATTGATCTTCTGATTTTTCCTAATATATTCTAATTGTTTGGTTGCGGAGTTACTCGAGGAATACTTATAGAATTAACAGAGTTATGAAGCCAAGAAAAAGAATGGAATCATGAGAACTTAGAATATATAATATGTGACGAATGAAAAAGATTAGCTAGAATGGAATCAAATGAAAAGAAAAGAACTTATGGATGATAAGTAAAATAAGGAGAGGAAAGAAAAACTTTTATGACAACATTGATATTATATACCATAAATTAGTACTATTAATAACTTATCACTAATTATTAATTTTATTACTTCATATATGATTAATCAATAATCACTAAACTCTATGAAATTTTATTTTTAATATAATTAATGAGGTTATGTATAGATCATCATGATGATGTTTCCCGTCGCCAAAACCTTTTAATTTGTGAAATTATTTTTATATAATTTTTTTGTACTAGCTATAGTATTTCTCAAATTATATATGCTAGATTAAAATTCGAATTTAAGTAATTGTAGTTATATTTAGGGTCTGATCATATATGCATGTTAATTATGTATTATAAATAGGGTTAGATTATTTCGATTTTGATTATAATTTATTGAATAAAAAATTATATATCATGTTTTGGGAAGCACAAAGAACTGGGGCCATGAAGCCATGATGGAGCTGTCACCCCAAGAAAATGGAATTTTTACGGCAATTTATTAATTGACCCAAAATTAATTGTCGCAATTATAATCTTTTAGCAGCGATTTTATAATCGCTGGTAAATTTGTACCCTTATATGCTTTGCTGAGAGATGAATGTATTGTAGAGCATGGGGAAGAAGCTTGTGTTAAATGGATTGAGGCTTATCGCAAGTGTCTTCGTGTAGAGGGCTTCAATCTTTGAGATTTTGGTAGAGGTATATACTATATAGTTGTGTTGATTAACTCTTGATTGACATATGCACAAGGTTGAAATGGATTATTCATTTTAAGATCACACATATGATCATATGATATTCAATGTTTCAGAATAAAGCCACGACATATATAGCTTCTTTTTACCGTTAGGTTCACTCATAAGCTTGTTACTTTTATGTTCTTGATGCAAAGTGAAATCAACCAAACACAACAAAATCATGAGGATATGATCTATTACATTTTGTATTTGCATTATATAATTTCATCTACATATTAGTGGATTTTGATGTCATATTTTATGACTTGATTTTTCAACTCATGATTTTGGTTCCTCCTCAATCTTTTCATTATTATAGATGTATGTCTCATATGATCTCTTTTAATGATAGATATATGTCACATAAGTTTTGCTATTATATATCTCCATATATCTTGTTAATTCAATTTGAAGCTCTTGAGATATCTCTCACTAAATCTCATAGTTCTCAATTTTTGTTATTTTTTGTTTATTGGTAATTGGTGACTTGTATGCATTGGGTAACCTGTCAGTATCATTTTTTTTTTCTTATAAGTGAAGTATAGTTAGCAAATTTGAGTTATGCTACAAACCATAAAACCAACTTTTAATTTTAGGTTCTTGCTTGTATATTAGGCATTAAAGAGCTATTAACGTACAAGTGTCCTCCTCAACAGGTTACATTGGTTGAAGGGCATTGAGAGAAGCTGCCATATTTGTCAAAATATCTTTTGATGTAAGCAAGTTGAAAATTGCTCCAAGTCTCAGATGATTGCTCCAAGTCTCTATACTTGCAATCCTAGTTTGAGGTGGTAAGCACTCTTAACATTAATATTTCTTGTTGTGGTGCACCTCCAAATCCACTTACATGTATGTTGTAAGGGCTAATAGCAATAGATTGAATGCTGCAGCTTCAATCATATATTAGTGAATGCTTTTCATTGATTGGTATTTTCAAGTGTTGAGAGCTGAAACTTTGGTATTTTCATTGTTTGTGAAAACTCATGCACATGAACAATGTTTGTGAAAACTAAACATCCTTTATATTCTTAAATGCAACTAGAGTATGTGACCTTATGATTCATTTACATAAATGAAATTCTAAAATTAAATTTAAGTTATGAGAAGAGCCATGATGTTGGTGACTATTAGTGGTTGCCATTTATTGGATGAATATCTGCTAATGGTGGCAATGTTATTTATTTATATTGATTGATTGAGAAAATAATTTACAATTTTGTTATTTTTTCAACACAGATGTCCAGCAGAATGAAATTATTTTAAAATGTTTATCTCTTTTCCTAGTAGTTGGAGTTAGTTTTTGTTTATTGGTAAGTACTGGTGACAGTGTTGCCTTGGGTATAATTACATTTTTTTTCTTATAAGTGAAGTACAGTCAGCAAATTTGAGTTGTGCTGTTGACATTATGGTTTTTCATTTCATCCTTATGTCAGGCATCACAAGAATGGATGTATTGGCTGCTGCAAAAGAGTCATTCATAAAGATATGGCCATTCATAAAGATTGGGTTAAGTAGCAATAACGTAATTTGAATCTAAGATTTTGCCGCCTTATTTTAGTGATAGTAGACTCCTTAAATTTATTACAATAGTGTTGTGTGACTTATTTATTAATAGCTTGGTTTGTACTTGATATGAATATAATGCACCACTTTAATGTATAAATACATGACTTTGGATAAATTGATGTTTGAAGATATTTACGAATGTCATTTATTAATATAAACAAAGATTATAAGGTGTTTGACATATCATATGAAAATGAATGTGATTTGAATGAAAGATACAAATTAATTACGGCAATGCGACAATATTTGAGCAGGTAACAGCAATATCAATTGCGGAAAAATTATAATAACAGTATAAAAATGTTTTTTCTGGCGAAAACAACTCGCTGCAAATAGTTTTACCATATGATAATTTTTAAATGGCGCTAGAAAAATACACTGCAAAATAATATATAGCGGCGTTAAAAAATCATCGCAATTCAAATTTTTGCCACTAAAATTTACTAGTGGCGCGGCCAAAAACGCTGCATAAAATAAATTATGGAATTGTCGCTATAATTGAGAAGGTCAATTGCAGTGCAACTAAAACCGTTGCATATAATAAATTACGGCGAGAAATTGTTACTGCAATTGAGATTTTTGAAACCAAGAAAGTCAATCGCGGAGTTGTCAAAAACGCTGGAAAAACTTAATGGCAGTAAGACGCCGTCGCTGCAATTGATCTTTCAATTCAATAGCGGCAAAATTATATCGCTACATATACAATATTGCTGTAAATAGTCATTGACAACGACTTCAACTGATAGGTGGAATCGTTTTTGCCGTGTCTAGAGGTAGTTATAGTGACGAAAAAAATGTCGTGAAAAAGCGTATTTTTTGTGGCGACTTTTCTTTTCCGCTGTAGGTAATCAAAAGTGAAGGATTAGTAGCGGCCAGCGATCCCGCAACGAAACTATAATCGCCGTTAGAGAGAATTAGCCGCGATTTTCAATATTTTTGTGATGAAAAATTTGGCTGGGAATAGCCATTTCTGTTGTAGTGTGTTTCAATACTTCAATGTATCTGGCATTAGGTAGTGCCGGATGGCCCTTAATTCACTCTAATTTCCTAGGTACTATAGCAATATTATTATGCCATTTGTGGCACGCATTTTTTTTATCATTAATTTGCTACTGGCCGGCACGCCACATGGCACATACTACTACAACAAAATTGATTTTGTCATGCACTAGCCCATTGTACTATATTTTAGGATATCATTATAACATGAAGTCACGCTTTTAAAGGAGAACTCGGAGAGACAGATTTAGAAAATTATATTTATATGTATGTACTAGGTGTAAAAGTTACACTAGTATTCTAGATAAGGTACGTACGAGTAGATTTATAAAATGACTGAAAATTAGAAAATTAATTATTATCTTTACTTGTATACAAATAATTTGCTGTCACATGTCAATAGCTCATGTGAGACGAAGATGGTTAAAATTGCGATATATTGATAGTAATTTTCAAATATGATTTGTTAATTTCGCAAGGCCACTAGTATACAGTAGTACTGGATCTAAGAAAAATGACTTTTTCATGAATGCTCAGTCCCTCTATATAATTATAAGGACACAGAAATGCTTTAATTAGTTAATTTATAACACTTGCTTTTGTCTTTACAAGAAATAATGCATGTGTTTTGGATCGGAACCCGTGTTGAAATTTTCCACTTCACAAGTACTACTAGCTGGCCGTGAATTATTGTATATAATTAATAGCTTTCCATCACCAATTACTTAGCAGAAATCCTTAATAACAGAAATGGGATCAATTCTGCATTCAGTAACCAAAGCATCACCCACTAAGTAGCCTTTTGATGTATCCTCCAGATCTTTCATGGACAAAAAGTACTATGGGAGACCAGAGCCATAAATACCATCGATCGAACCAGTGCTCACCTGCAAGAGATAAGATATTTGTCGTCATTTTATGAACCTCAAACATGAGAAATTAAAGGGAGACATGATTAATTCTTTCAAGGGAGACATGAATCTCAAAACATGATGAGAAACCAGAGCCATTAATTAGTTCTTTCAAGGTGATTGCCATTGACTTGGTCCCTTATTCCCAGTTTGTATTTTGCGTACAATTTCCTGTACTTCGGAGTAGGAATTTCAGAATCACGTAATTGGAGATAAAGTTGGGACAAGAGTCCAGACAAATTCGTCTGCTTCGATTTTTACTTCACTTGTAAAGAGCCACAACCTACTGTAACCAAAAGATCGATATATAAACTTGATTATTTATAATGATCATTTGTTTCAATATTAGACAAGACAAGATAGCAAGAGTACTACTACAAAAATATATATAGGACAGATGATCAGTAGGTAGCACCATTTACGCCCTTGGACAAGAAAGAAATCGGAGAAATAAGTGTCGCATTTGAGTGCATCAAATCGGTCAATTCTCCAAGTGAAATAATTGGTTTGAGGTCGGTTTATCATAGAGAGACACTCACTTGCCATTCCCTTCGATAACAAAAACTTCTACTCCAAAAACGCAATTGTCATCAACAATATAACCATTTGAAGGATCCTTGAGAGTATCGTGCGATAGTAATCGAGCGAATCCATGTTTAGTCTTGAAGTTATGGAAGCGCTTTAAACTCCCATCCGCCGCATCTATGTATTTGAAATTTATAGATAATATACAAGGGCATGCAAAAGTAATTAATATATAATAGATAATATGGAATCCAATTCAAAATTTGTAATTAATTATATATTGTGCGATTTTTAAGAATATTAAATATTTTTAGGTACACTAGCGCCTAGTAGTTGTAGTACTACTAATATTTTGTATCTCAACAGAAAAAATTAAGCTACCTTAAATAAACAGTTACTTGTCACGTATTTGATCAAACACAAAGAATCTATAGTTTACGTGAACCGCCCAACCAGGCAAAAGATCATTTTCGTCATTATCTATTGGCAAATACATAGAGATCATGTGATCCTTCCCATCGCTTTTGATATTATTCCCAGTTGTTTGGAGTACCAGTCTCCTAAAAATTTACAAAAATGAAAAGAATCAGATTTATTAGTCAAAAAACCAAAACATAAATAAATTAGAAATCAACTAAGAGATCGAAAATGCTGGAACTCTTAAAAAAGCATTAACGTAACATTGGTAGCCGCCAACTTCAAACAGGCCTGATTCAAATTTATCATCATCGGCCTCAAACAGCAACGACATGTTATTGATCTGAAATGTATAATGAGCTGGTGGAATTAGATCTATTCAGGGGCGGAACCAGGAGTTGATGTTTGGGGGGGCGATCAACTTAAAATTTTCTTTTCAAATTAAGCTCGACAACGATCTTTTATAGAATAAAATTCTTCCATTATCATTTCTGAAGTGAAATTTTTGGCAATTTCTTTTTCAATATAAACTAGCAAATGATCTGCAAGAAATTCATCTTCCATTCGAGTTCTCAATCTAGTTTTTATAAGTTTCATTGCAGAAAATGCTCGTTCAGTAGTAGCAGTAGAAACTGGAAGAGTTAAGACTAGACGAATTAACATGTCAATCAAATAATAAATTTTTGACTTTTCTAAAATTGCTAGTCCTCTACATAACTCAGATAATGTAGACATATCTTGAAAATCTGGATGCGTCAAGACATCAAGCTCATAGTGCTGTAATTGAATTTTCAAAAGGAATTTTTCTTGCTCAGTAAAATCCTGTGGGTAAAACTTCTCAGCTAATTTGCATACGTCATCAATATTAAATGATTTGTATGAACCTTTAGGATTTAAAGCAGCACTACGAATAAGAAGTTCCATTGCTTGGTCATTAAATCTATTGTTCAATTCTTGCAACTGGAAGTCTATTGTAGCAGTAAATATATCAATCCTAAAATGATGCTCAATTGTTGTCCTTTCAACTTGACGACGAGATTTTCCTCGAGTATATTGGTCATTCATATCAGGAATATCAATTTGATGTTTTTCACAAAATGATCTAACATCTATAAGCAAAGACTCCCACCCCTCATCTCTTAACTTTTGAATGAGTACTTTTGTGGTTGAAACTAGGCTCATGGCATTCACAATATCTTGAGAATTTTGTTGTAAAGATTGGCAAAGTGCATTAGTGATTCCCATTATTTTTTTCATCATATGTAATATCAAAATAAATTCAAAAGATGTCAATATCATGTAAGCCGCTTCAGCATCACCACGTTGAGAATAATTTGATCCCTCATTTGAGATAGTATTTATAACTATGCAAGTAGCATCGAACATCTTCATCAAGCTACATATAGATTGAAAATGTGATCCCCATCTAGTATCTCCAACCCTTTGTAGTGTACCAATTTGATTAATCCCTTTTCCAGTCTCAATCTCATTGGAAGCAATCAAACTTTCAATTACAATAGTTTGAGCAGCTTGTGATTCATCATGACGTTTAGAAGAACCAACAACAATATTAATAATAGATGTCAAATGGACAAAAAATTGATGAACATGTTTGGCTTCTCTAGAGGCTGCAACCAAGGCTAATTGTAGTTTATGAGCCCAACAATGTATATAATATGCATAAGGACAATCTTTGAGAAATAAAGCTTGTAGTCCATTCCATTCACCACGCATATTACTTCCTCCATCATATCCTTGACCTCGAATATTCTCAACTTGAAGGTTGTAACAAGAAAGAAGAGCACATATCTCATTTTTTAGAGTTAGTGCCATAGTATCCTTGACATGCACAATATGAAAAAATCGTTCTCTAATAAAACCATCTTTATCAACAAATCTCAAAATGATAGCCATTTGTTTTCTTTTAGACTCATCCCGAGCTTCGTCAACAAGAATACAAAATTTGGCATCCCCAATTTCTTCGCGAATCACATTTCGCACTTTATTTGCAAATATATGCAAAATTTCCTTCTGAATTTTGGGTGATGTATATTTGGCATTTTGTGGAGCATTTTCCAGGACAACTCCTTTAACTTGATCATTATAATTTGCCAAAATTTTTATCAATTCAATAAAGTTACCTTGATTTTTTGATTCAGAGCTTTCATCATGACCTCTAAATGCACATGCTTGGAATGCCAACCATCGAACACTATCTATCGAAGTTTTGAGTCGCAATTGATTATTCTTCATCTCTTGTGATGCTTGTTTTTCAACTAGCTTGTCAATATGTCTTGAATGATTCATTAGATCCTCACAACATTTTACGGCATTTTTATGTGGTGAATTTGGATCTTTCCCCACATGTCCTATTAAAGGACAATTCATTCCATCATTCACTTTTTTCCAATTATCAAAACCTTTATTGGTAAATGCATCTGATCCTGAATGGCCTATTGATTTTTTAGCAAAAACGTAGCATGGAAGACAAAATACAGCATTCTTCGAAGGTGAGTATTCTAACCAGTTTGAATATCTTTGAAACCAAGAAAATTGGAATCGACAACGTTGATTGCCTATTCCTGAAAATGGATATTCTGAAAGTTTAGGTTGATATGGACCAGCTTTAAGATAGGCACGTCGTATCTCATCTTGTATGTTAGTAGGAAATTCCCATATTTGTGGACGTAATCCTGGATCACGTTTCAAACAAGTATCATCCATCTCTTCAGGTTGTATTCTTGGAGTTTTAAAGGGACGCTCATCACATTCCAAACAGGTATCATTCATCTCCTTAGATTGCATTATTGAAGTTTTAAAGGGACCGGGACGCTCACCATTTCTAGAAACATCATGTTCCGTCGTGACGGAGTCCTCTAAATGTATATCTAATTCTATATTACTCTCTGACTTGTCCACGTCTTTTTTTTAAAAAAAAGAATCAATTGTTCTTAATTTGTTCATTTTTTTTAAATTTTAAAAAAAAAACTTATAAATCAATAATAAATTTGAGAAGTGCCTGATAATATACGCAGTAATACAAATCTATAATATTAAATCATTTCTAAGACATACAAATTTAATTTTTCTTCAAGTTATACCTATACATATATATAATATAATATATATATATTATATATATAATATATACTGTATGCACAAATGACAAGGGTGATGATATGCTCAAATATTAAAATTTTAACAAAACTATATATAATGTATTAATATGAGCACGCTGCACGCTGCACGAATTGATTTGAACAAAACTATATGTAATATATTATTCAATTTATTCAGCTTTTAGAATGACATTAATCACTGATTCACTATAGTTTATAAATTAAATCTATATACATATTAATATATATATTAATAGATATAAATTATAATATATGCAATAATGCACAGCTGACAGCAAAACGGAAATAGAAATAGGTTGAATCTATTATTTATTATAAAATTTATTTGCTAGGTTAAATCTATTATTTATTTATTTATATATATATTATATATATAAATAATATATAATCAAGTTATCAACTACCAGTAAAACTGAAACGATGGAACCTGGAGGCTGGAAGCGAAATACGGAAATGGGGCTCTGTTTTGAAATGTCCCGTGTCCGGTGTCCGGTGTCTGTCTCCAGGCCACGGCGTGACGGCGTCTGTCTTCAACCAGTACCAGCAGGCAGCAGGCAGCAGGGGTGGCGCAGCCCACGCAGGCAGCAAGCTGCGAGTTGCGACCACGCAGGCAGGCGGCAGCTCTGTTTCATAGAGTCACAAACTCACAAAAACAGAGTCTGAGATGAATGAAGTTTCAGAACACAGTAACACTGATTCGGCAGACTGCACTGTGAAGAGGAATAGATGAAACTTGAAGCTTGAAAGTTGAACCTTGAACTGGAAGCTTGACAGAGTATATAAGATACGGCAACAGGGTATAGCCAACGGCCCACTGCCCACACAACAATCAACTCCACGGACGGACTGATGAGTGATACAGTGTGTTACGTGTAGAGTGTTACAGTGTACAACATGCAGTTTTTGATCTGTGATTCGGTCTCGTGCTGCAACTGGTTCATGGCATGGACCATTGGTTCGAGTTTATACCCTACAGATAAGTACCGTAAACGGTAAGTTGATCTATGAGTGAATCGACGATGACTATGACTGAGTGATGTTTGATCTACTGACTGCTTGTGCCTCGTGAGCTGGCTGCTGCGACTGACTTGGGGGGGCGCCCGGCGGTAAAGTCACCATTTGGGGGGGGCTGTGTAACACTTGCCTAATACTAAACTCATGTTTTAAAAAATTTTGGGGGGGCGGTAGCCCCCCCAACGGTCTACACAGGTCCGCCCCTGGATCTATTGTTGATCTAACAACTCCTGAGACATTGATAGATTGCCGAATAATAAATATTGCTAGAATGTTTCAAATTTAACCAAAATTAAACAAATATTGATACGAGGATCGATGGTACTTCTAAGAATAACTAATTAATATAACACAAAAACAGCAGATCATAAACGTCCAACTTAATTTGGAGGGGAGAGTGAGAGTACCATTTTCATCAATGTCAGCAGGCATAGAATCATGAGGTCTTTTGCCCTCCATGCTTTACTTTTGGAAACTTTTAATTTTCTCCCGGTACAGATGGTTAATTAATGGTCCTATGTATTGGAGATCTAATGATTTTTCAATAAACAGAAAACCAGCTAAGGGACTGTAATAGGCTATTCGCAAAGGAAGCCGTTCATATATATGCATGTATGTATATATGTATATATATGCATGTATGTATATGATGTCGGACGGAACGGCGGGAATGTTTCGTTCTGGTGCCTTAACCGGAACACTATACCTCTTTATTCCGTTCCAGTCTAAATTCTGGCCCGTTCCGGTCATTCCGGTCAAATTCTGGCCGTTCCGGTCAAATTCTGGACGTTCCGATCCAAATTCCGGCCATTCTGATCCCTATTCCGGTTTAGATTATTTTTGTAATTTTTTTGTATTTGAATGATATTTTTTTAAAAATTTTAAATTTAGATGATATTTATCAAATATATTTATATACTTTGTGGTTTTAAATACGTCTTTTTTAAAATATCATTATTTTTAATATTTTATCTATTTATTTATTTTTGTATCTCAACTCAAATTTGTATTTTTTCAACTTACAATCATTTTATAAATCTTCAATTCTTCTAATATGTACACATATATATGATACACACTTACATATATATGTCTTTATTCTATTAGTTGTTAGTTTATATATATATATATATATATATATATTTATTATAATATACAATTAATCCCGAAATGGCACACTGGAATAGACTGGTACCGAAATATTCCATTCTAGTGCCTCAACCGGAACGATCACCGGAACGGAATTCAAAACTTTGATTTCAACAGATGAATTCACAGAGAAGAACACAAGAAATTCGCCCAAAATACAGAGAAAACATCTCTGAGAAAAAAATTGAATATTACCAAATCAAAGAATGTCGAAAATCAGTCCACAAGCCGGACTGTATAGCTAAAATTCATTTGTAAAAGAATTTTATCAAAAATGAAAAAATTTTGAAAATAACAAAAATTTGAAATTTAAAATAAGATAAACAATCTGCGAAAAATCTAGAATAAATTGGATTTAAAAAGACTTCCTAACAAATATATGAAATATTATAAAAAAAAATAAAAAATAACTAAAAACAACAATTCGAAAGGGAAAACAGCGAAATTTGAGGTCCAAAAAAGGCACATGGAGCCATTCTCATGTGGACTGCGTGCGCGCCGAAAAAAACTTTTCAAATTGGGGCCTTATGTGTGATTTTGACACTCGTAACCAAAGTTATGGCCAAAAGACTGAAACGCACCTAAAATTATCTAAATTAAAAATGTATCACAATTATTTCCTGCTTTTACGTTGATCTGCCAACTCATAGTATCTCCGCCTTATTAATATACAATCTAACAATTCAACACTCGAATTCTCTTGCATGAGTATATATATGTATATATATCTGGATACGTACTAGCTGGCCTATTTATTTCTCTTCTCGGGAAACTAATTGTTTGTATATATACACGCAAAATATATCTGTGGAGTGCATGCCTGCAACAACTTTTAAGATTCCCAATAAATCTTTAATTTATTACTCATGTCGCCAACGCTTGAAAACTGAAGATGAGCTTGTGTATAGATCACAATCATGCATGTTCCCCGTGGCCGGAACCTTTTATTTGGAAAATAAGTACACAGATAATATATGTTTATATATCTTATATATATATATATATTAATATATATATATATATATATATAGAGCCTATCAAATAGAATTTTTTGTTTCAACGAATCTGTTAAATATTTTTCTTGTTTTAACGTCTATTTATAATAACTATCCTGACTAAATCGTCTCCTTACTAAGTCATCTGTTTAAATTGTTGGTTTAATGATTTTTTGTTGTTTTTCGTTTAAGTCCGTTTGAATACATTAATGTGGTATGTGTTTTTCGTCTGTGAACACAGTCTCATTTGTGAAAAGAAAAGGACCCTTTAAAGGCGAAGGATCGAGGAAGGTGAAGGATTGCTTTTGGACTCTGTTTCCACAGTCTAAAGTTTCTTCCAAGGAGTCTTTATCTTTCTCTGCTTCATGGCCATTTTCAATTCTGTCATTTCCTCATCGATAGATGAAGAATCGCACTATGTTTGGTTGCCGAGAAAAACCAGGAAAAGCGATTCATCCAAAGCGATTCACTTCGATAAGACTTTTGCCCTTCTCTCTATCTCTCTCACTCTGTTTTATTTTTCTTTCCTCTCTCTTCGAGTCCCATTTTTCCCTTGCCTCAGATCTCTATTCATTTCCATTTCTCCCTTTGCAGTTTTCGTGTGTTTCAATACTTGGGTTTCCAGAATCTCAGCATCACCATCAACCTCTCGGTAGTCTTTGGTAGTCGATGGTAACTCCCTTTTCTCAAATCATGTAAACTCTATTTTTTTAGCAATGGCTATTTTTCTTGGATTAGTTCGGGGTGTTAATATTTTTCATTCCTTTGTTTATTGCCCTTGACAGATTAGTCTTTTCTCTACAAATTCCTGAAACTCTTGGGTTGTGGCAAAGATTAAACCAGTTTAAATTACCAATTGTTAGGTAAATTTTTCTGAACATTGTTTTGAAGCAATTGATTGTGTTAGAAATCTTTTTTTCTAAATTGATGGATTGTTATGGCTGGCTGGCTGTTTTGTTTAGTTGGAGGAGTCTCCTTGATCCTATTCTTTATTCCGTTGATGCAAGTTTTTTGTATATGGGACAGCCATTCAGAAAAGACCAAGCGGTAGACATTCATGCATGTGCACAACAGGCCAGGCCAACCAGTAGTACCACTGCATTTTTGAAGCATTCAAGCTAGCTAGGAATTTTATTTGATCTATTTTTACAAATGCATTTTAGAAGCAATTTTAGTAATTTATCTTTTCAATTCTGATCTTCTCTCTCTGATGCCACGTCTATATATATAATATGTATATATATATAATGTATGTATGATCTTGCAGAGAAAAAAAAAAAACCAGGCATGCACAACAAGATAAGGTGGAGTGCAAAGCGGTCAATCAAAGAAAAATTAGAAGTTGGTGGGCATGGCCTATAAGTAATTCTATTGAGAATTACTTAAGCTTATTAAGTGGGGGGAATCAGGAAGTTAGGAGGAAGAAAGAAACTTTTGCTTGTTGGTTTCCTTTATATCATATTCTTGGAATTCCTTAGTGAATTGATACAATAAGCATATTTATTTCTTCTGAATTTTTTTTTTTGCTTTTTATTTTTTCCTTCTGGTTCCTGCAGTTTTTTTGGAGATGGCAAAAGTAAAACAACCATTCTATGTTTTTTTTTTTGTGCATATGGCATCAAGAATCATCCGCACATTTTTATTAGTTTTTATTTTTTGTGCTTCAATTATTTATTATCTTTTGGCCTTTTTCTATCTTTTGGTTTGGTCAAAATTTGTTGTGTTTTTTTATTGATCGTGAACTCTGATTTCTCCTGGTTCTTCGTCTAGCTCTTCATTGCAAGAATGAAGCTGAAGTCCCTTCTGAAGATGTTGTGGAGGTGGTTGTAAGCCCTCCATTTATGTTTCTTCCTTTGGTGAAAAGCTTATTGTGCTCTGATTTCCATGTCTCGGCATAGAACTGTTGGGTTCGCAGAGATGGTGCTTCTACTGGAGAGGTTAGTGTAGAGATGCTTGTCAAATTGGGAAAATGTGGTTTTGGCTTATGAACCAGTTTGAGAAATTGGAACTGAGAAGGTTGCAACTCCTGTACAGGCACAGAAAGTTCATGTAGAATTGAGGAAATGACTTCATAACAATGTGGTACTTGAAGTCGCTTTATCGACTAAGATCATTATGAAGGTTCTGTAAATGGAGCAAATTGCAAAGAATTGGCAACAAAGCCAGATGTGGATGGATTTTTGGTTGGTGGAGCTTCCCTTAAGCCAGAGTTCATTGACATCATCAAGTCAGTCACAGTGAAGAAGAATCATTAGAATTCAGTACCTCATGATGTTGGAATGGCTGCCCTTCTTGATTCCTCCTTCAATGCTTAATGGAAAAAATGGAATATTATCTAGTAGTTGTAGTCTGTGTTTGGAGATCTTAATCAGCATAGTAAAAAGAATAATGAGTCAAGATCTTTTTTTTTTTTCCCCGTGAGTTGAGGCATGGACCTCACTTCTTATTTACTGTATGTTTAATTTGAGTACTGGTTGAAATGAAACCTAATGGTGATGTTTGATTTTAGGAAAAAAAAAGTATAGATAATAGATATTATTAATTTCTTTTGGCTTTTGAAGATTGCTTCGGTGGATGAAAGGACGGTTGGTTGGTGGTAGGGTTGTCTTGTGGCATGCATTAATGATTTTTTTTTTATTTTTTTGATAGTAAAAAATCTTAATATTTGTTTCTGTTTGTGCACGTTACTAATATGCACAAGTCTCTTTCATCTAACTAGGCCAACGTGCTTTTGTAAGTTGCTTATCACCTAGTATAATATAATATGACTATCTAAGAAAAGTATCGGATTAACGGAAGTTGTTTGTCTGTTAAGTTCCTCGGTCTGAAATGGGAATGCCATGGAAATGATCTTGTTTTTGTGAAAAAAAAAATATGAAAAGGTATAATATTTATTGAGAATTATGATTAGGTCAAGGACGTGCAGGACAGTTTGTCAATTTCTAAAGACTCTGCAAATCACAGTACCTCCTTGATACCTACCATTTAGAAGGACGTGCAGGGATCTGTAATTTTTCAGACACTGAATCTTAAATTTAAAAAAAAAAAAAAAAAAAAAAAAAAAAAAAAAAACTAACAATAAATGAACCGAAATCTAAAAAAATAAAATATCAGGCCAACTCATGCGCCCATTCGAGTATGTGAGAAGTCATCTTTGTAATTTTCTACGCACAATAAAATTAAATACAATCAATTCATCATAAAGTAAATAAATATAAGAATATAAAACGATATTATCAGTATGTTTATACTCTCAGTTTTATGAAGAAAGAAAAAAGATAAAATATATTTAAAATTATAAAAATCCATTGATCTCATTTCAATTTTTATTTGTCCCATTGGTTACTGTGAAAAGAAATTTATGAAAAAGGATAATTACACTTCATAGCCCGCCTTTTACTATTTGTGTGTTCTCAATTTAAAACTCAATTAAAAAGGTCAAGAAGTTGAAAAGGTAGCTATGTTTTTATGTTGATATAAAAGCACGTCTCATCTATGTTTTTTTATATTCCTTTTATTACTGAATTTTCAAAATCTCATTTATCTAATTTGATTTGTTTTGCTCTGCAGTGGCGTTATGAATGATGCGAAGAGGACAGCACAGCACACTAAAAAAAGGTGTCATCGTGGGTTATAAACCAAAGATCTGGTTGGTGCTATTGTTTTGCGTTTACTGATACTCACCGATACAATTACTGGTTGGTCAAATATACAATTACCATGATCTTGACCTTGAGTAAAGGTGTGGGTTGCAGTAACCCAGATAAATTTATGCCTCGCTGCCTGCTAGTGGCTAAATTATTTGCTTGCCAACTTTCATGGGAATAAAGTTTACCATTGTCACCAATAATATAAATAAAGTTGTTGCCATTACTAAGATTTGTGCTAAAAGAATGTTCGCAACAAAATTAATAATAAATTTGATTTTTCGTATAGCCAAATTAGACCATTTGAAAAATTAAATATCTTGACACATGGGAATAAAATGCTTAGATATCCAAATAAGCAATTTCCTAGCAATTGTAGTATACAATATCATCCCTCATATTCCCTTGTGCAAAGGAAAATTTATAATTAAATTAATAATATAATTACCAACTAATATGTTTTTAATTATCTACATGATTAACAAACATAATGGTTTTTGCAGTTAATTAATTAACATTCATCATCATGTTATATAATTCCACAGATCAATCTAATCCCATTTAAACATATGGAATAATGATTTACATATTACTTTGACAAACATTCAAATTAAGTCTCATGAATGCTCATATCTAGCTAGTAGGACACATCATGATATATCTTGCCTACTAACATCATCTACTCTTTGAACAGCTTTGCTTGTTGGGCAGGAAACTGATCTGGGTTGGCAATATAGCCTAGTCAACCACTTCATTGGTTACAAAACTTCAATGTACCTAGCTAGCTATAGCTAGCTGGGGCCATGCATGCCTTAGGGGTGTTAAAACCATTCCACAACAATGAACATAGGGCAGCTAGATGGTAGATCACCATCTCATCCTTCCTAGGACCTGAATGCATGGAGAGCTTGGGATTAAAAAGTTGTCTAAAACATCTTAACCATTAAACATATTTTGCACACTCAAAGCATGTAACGTGACATTAGGGAATGGAGCAACCCTTAATGACATAAATAAATCACGCTTCTCTCAGCCACTTGCACATTTTTTAATATCCTCCATTTTTTAATATCACTTCCAATTCTGCCTTATAACTTCCCCATCAGCTTTTCCCATGCTGTAATTATTCTCTACTTTTGCATCCAAAAGAGAAGAAGTTCTTATATATTTTTTTGTAAATACCATAGTAGCAATTTTGTTTGGGTTTTGAATGAACCTCCCCCTTTTTTAACTAATAGTGATGAATTAAAATGCGCCTATTCTTAAGACCCAGAAAGATTTTAATGAGATATTTAGCAGCATTCTGAGCAAGAAAGTTTGTTTGTACACACACCGTGCATGCAACCCCTTTCAAAAAGTGGGACTCACTAAGAAAACATGCAAGTTTTAAGAAATGGGTCTATGAAACTTGTCTAGTACCATAAAATTATACATAACAAATAAATTAAACTAGCTAGTATGATATTAGTAGTCATCATGATCATTTACATTATAACATCAATATATATTGGCTTGCCCAGCAAATAAGTACTGGTTAGATGAAGTTGGTTTTTTTAAAAATTCAAGAAGAACCAAAAAGGTTAAAGAAAGTTGCTAGCATTAGAGTAATATACAATATCAAGTACTAGTTGCCATGATTTTATTTTTTGTTTATAAGTACGTTGCTAGGATTAGAGAAATTTCAATTAGGAGTGCTGCCATTTCAGAAACACACATTGGGGCTGTTGCCTATAGGCCTTTATTCCCTACCAAAGGCATTAGGCAGGAACTGCCATGCCACCTAATGGAAGAGCAGCCTACAATTTATATGAAATGCATGTAGAGGACCAAGTTGGTACAACCCCAGACAAATTACATGTGCTCTACATAGGTAGAGTGTTATTTTGGTTACACAGTTATAAGACAGATTACACATCTATAAGGCAATCAAATAGCTAAACAAATCTGGCCACACAACAGACTGAGTCCAAGAGACGTTTAGAGTAGTAGGACATAGATTAAAATAGAAAGTTGTGAATGTTTCTTCATCAAAGTCAAGGATTTTTCAAACACCGAAACATGTGAATATTCATAAACGTTATACACAAATCAAGACATTATGCAATATGCAATATATTAAGAGGGGAAGAGTGCGAGATGAAGGGATACACAGATCGATTATGGGCTCAAGCATTTTGGAGGGAACTTATCACTGAAAAAATAAAAGAACTTTATAGGGAAAAAGACGATGAATTACCTGGACTCCAAAGCTAAAGGACACCATACCAGAGGCTAAATTGACCGGAATCTTGCCGGCGACAACAAGAATCCGACAAATGGAGAGGCAGTCACCGGCGTTGAGCTAGGGATTTGAGATGGGAATCGTCTAGGTAGGGGAAAGTGTGCTTTGACTCTGGGGTTGGGAAAATGCTATATGGGAATTGGGGATATTAAAATCCCAAGGCACGAGAAGCAAAACGACGCATGTGTATGCGTTTTGTGGGCCATACATTTTTGCGGCGACTGTGTCTCGCAGCAAATAATGTTTTTTAACACAAAGACCCACTTGTCGCATGAAATCCCCTGGCAAGTGGTCATTTTTTTGTGGCAGATGATTTTTTTCACTAAATCATCTATTTCACACCATGCTTAATTGTGGCAAAAGAATTGGTGTCAAAAAATCAAAAATCTTGTAGTGACTAAATAATGTCCGTTACAACTCTGAAATAAATAGGTTTACATATTAAGATAAGTCTACTTTTATCTCAAATAGAGAACAAATAATGTCTATTACAAGTTTTGGCTAATTTGTAGCCAACATTCTGGACTAAATATTTCTATTTGCTTATTTGTCAAGTTTAGATAGGCATTACCTTGAGTTGATCCAGGGCCTTGAAAATATATTTTTTAGTATTTTTATTTTAATTTTTGAATCTTAAAAGGAAAATATTACCTTATAAAGTCCCTTCTAGGTTTTTTTGGGTGATTTCTTTATAGGTCTTGTTGGTTGGAGACTGTTTTTTGGCTTCGTTGATGTATTTAAGGCTACTATGTCCTATTTATAACTAAGAGAAATACACTTGGTATGCTCAAGCTAAAAACTTGCGGTTTATATCTAAAACTAACACATTATATGCACCCTCAAACTATAAAAAACTAAGGCCAAATTATCTTTAAAAAAAAGGCAGATCTTCAACCAAATAGAATGATCACAAAAATTTAATGGTACACCCCGCCATGTTCACCCATGAACTCGTTAACATGTTCAAAAGGGGCAGATATTACACATTTCAATTACTAATAACAGAACGCTACAACAGTCCACTTCAACACACACGGCAATTACATAAAACTCAACCAATTTATTTTACAAAAGTCCAACCATTCGAAATGCTAAAAAACAGAACACCAAATAACTTCTTCAACATACACGACTAACAAGACTAAAGTATGAACTCTTTAAATCCCACAATGGAATTAAAAGAAGTAAAAATCTGGTATATACAAGCTTTCAACTATAAATGGTTCGGTTAGCATTAAACAAAAATCAAATCAAAGGAATCCAAGTTAGGGTTTATACCCTTGTTGAAACTCTTCTTAAAACACAAAATGGAGTATAGAAAAGGTAGATTCGGCTTGGAAAGCTAGAGAGCACACGGAATCCTTAGCTGGAAGTAAAAACGGAAGCATTAACAAAATTTACACTTGATTAAACCATAACTGAATTCAAAATACACAAATGGAAAAGGGTTTAAGGTGTTCTTACCTTGATGTTTCTCTTTTGAGAAGATGAAATATCAAGAACTTGAGCCTAGGGTTCGAAGAAATCGAAAATGGAGAGAGGGAGAGAAGAGGTATCACACGTGAAGAACAAGTACTGCAGTCAAATGTGAAGGATTGTAGGATTTAGGGAGCAGAGAGTGAGAGTGCGGGATAAAGTTTCGAGACGAGAGAGAGAGTGAGAGGGAGAAGAAGGAGGGGGAAGAGGAAAAAATTGGGAAGAAGAAGAAATGGATGGGATGGGCTGTATTCGTCTTCACGTCACTTCAGGAGAAATGGCTGTGGATGTGGTTTCTAAGAGAGGTGAGAAAGATGAGTCTCGCCGAATTGATCACAAGTGAATGATATATAACTACCATTTTTCAAATAAAAAATAGGATCTAATTCATGAGTCGTTGATCAAAACGTAAACAATTAGCAGTCGTTTACTTTTATTTCATTTCTAAGATTTATCTTTTATTAATCATTAGTATATACTTGATTTTTTTTTTTTTGAAAATAATATATTAAACTTCACATGACAAAGTTTATACATCAAGTTTTTCGTGTAAAATCGGCCAGTCTGTATTGCAAAAAAATAAATAAGATAGCATTTGTAAATAATTATTTGATATGAAAATTACTTGTAAGGATAAGAATGTATTCATTTTTATAGAAAATAACCATCCTAGAATTATCAAAGAAATCATATAATTTTGAATTAATCTTTTTGTTAAACTTATATATATTAAACCTATCTCAATCAATTTTATTAAAGCTATAAATATCATGACTATCTATGAGACTATTTTACTGTCTTAACTAATATTTTTGTCTAACAATTTATTTAAGAATGTAATTAATACTCTCTATTTAACTATTAATTATTTTTACTTTTTAATTATTTGTTACAACTACCATTATTTATTATTCTATATTTTAAATTAATTATTGAAATCTTTTTTTTTTTAATATTTCAACTTATATGTCATTTTTGCTACTTCATTATAAGAAAAATGAATAGTTATGACATTTTAATTATAACTAAAAGATCTATTTAAGATAAAAATGTCTATTTTTCTTGCAGTGTGTCACTGATTCCGTAAAAGATACACAGAACCGTGTTATCCTAGCATTGCTCTTATTATATATATTTATTAATATATATATTCTGGATTATCAAATTTAAGTAATTGTAGTTGTATTTAGGGTCTTATGCATGCGTGTTATCTTTATAATTAATAAATAGGGGTCAGACTGTTTCCATTTTGATTCTAATTTATTGAGTAAATAATTATATATCATGTTTTGGGAAGCTCAAAGAACTGGGGCCATGAAGCCATTAATTCGAAGTTATATATATATATATATACACACACACTAATAGTGATGCTACGTCCAAAACACGTTATTCTGTATAAATATAATATAAATTAAAAAATATAAACATCTAATATAAAAAAAATTGAAGAATGAATAAAAATAACATAATTCATTCAAGTTGTAAGTTAATAATTCAAACAATAATAAATTTAGACAAACCATAAGTATAGAAACATCTGATCACAAATGAGGAGAGAAAAAGAAATAAATTGATAAGAGTTGTAGTAAACAAATACATTTTCTTGACATTGGTTCTCTAGGACGGGTTCAACGTGCAATGCACGTTTGCTCTGTTTGAGCAGATAACAGTACAAATTGATTGAAAAATATGTTCATTACATAAACACACAAAGGTAATGGTATTAAGACTGCAAAAGCTTAGAACATAGCAAATAATCTCGTGCATAATTATTTCTGAGTCTATCAATATAAAGCTTTGATGAAATACTTTGTGCTCACCATACAGTAAGCGTACATGATATAGCTTTCTACACGTGAAATATGATTGAATCTTGTTATTTGTTAGTTCACAAAAACTTACAGTATAAACCCTCAATATAAACAAAAAAAAAAAAAAATGGGGGCTAAATAGAACCAATAACTTATTTTCATAATTCCATTAAAGAAAATGTTGTATACTAAAAATAAAAATAAAAAAGTCAGCCCCTTGCCTCCACCTATACCTGCAATTAAGAAGCAAGAAAGACAACTTTCATTTAAAAGTATAAGAAGCAATTGAGAATGACTATTTTTTATTGTGCCTTATTTGGATATTAGGGCATATGTGACTAAACTCAGGATCCCCTCACATCATTATTTATTTATTTATTTATTTCTATTCTAACCTAGTGGTTTAATTGTCCGCTCCTAATTTCCAATAAGGCAATTTTTATATGATAATGACAGATTTTTTAAAACGGCATGCACTAACATTTAAAGAGTTATAATTAAATATGATATGAAATTGGAATTTTACCCAACTACTTGAACTGCATAAGTCTCCTTTTCATATAATTTTTAAATGAGACAGTATCAAATTTGTACAAAAAAATATTAGCACAATTTCAAATGAGATGCGAAATCAATTTTTAGCATCCAACAACTACCATTTAATAACTGCAATAATAAACTAGCAAAAGAAAACACAAGATGTGGACTTCTTTCTGACATATTGTACAAAAATATAGAACCTTGTATATGAGATGAAAAATATAGGTCATGTGGAGTGGAAGAAGGGATGCCATTTACATTCTCCATTGATGGAGGAAGTATTGTGGGTTTCTATGGCAGGAGCGGTTGGTACATAGATTCCATAGGCTTCCGGGTCTCACATCTCATAACTGCAAAGCCCTTCCAAAGGGTTCAGAAGTATTACACTTATTGCAGCGCCTCTTCCATGACAATTTAGGAGATCCAAGAGGCTTAGTATTCAATTTATAAATCTATACCTAATATCGAAACTTGTTCTATCATGTTCTTCCTTTAGATGGATTCATGGTGAATTTTGCTTTTGTGGGAATTTTGCAATGCCTGCTGAAAGAAAGTTTGCAGAAGTTATCCGATTGGGATTGCTGCAATGCATTTGGAATTTGGATACCAAAATTATGCAATTTTTCGTCAGCGGGTGGTAATTATATGAACTATTAATTTAAGTTAACGAAAAATAATTAAAAGGTATGAAAGGACTGGAGCTTATCAATAAATATATATGTGAGAATGGACGGGAGCTTATCAAGAAATACAAGTTCAAAATATATTCGCCTCCGTAGGGTTTTTTTTATTTAAAAAAAAAAAAAAAAGACCCCATCATAAAAAAATTTGGAAATACATATAAAAGGTCATTTGTGCATTTCGGACTTGTCTCTACTATTATACATATATTATATATAATATATATATACGTTTAGGATTTTGGATGGCTTTTGATTTTTGTCATTTTTAAACTTGCATTTTTATCTCTTTCTTACACAGAATAATATATTAATAATAATGTTAATTGCTATCGCTTTTGTGTCGAATGTATCGCTTCTACAACCACAACCACTGAATTATTGTATGTTAGTAACATTGCTAATTTTGTCTCCAACTAGATTATCAGGAGAAATCCTTAACTACAGATATGACATCAATTTTGCATTCAACGACCAAAGCATCACCCACTAAGTAGCTGTTCGACGGATCCTTGAGATTCTTCAGAGACAAAAAGCTCGGGGAACCAAAGCCAATTACGGTATTGAACCAATACTCATCTGCAAGATAAGAGAGTTTTGTCATAATTTCTTCAACCCCAAACAGAAGATCAGAAATAATATATATTTTCTCATGAAGGATTGATCAAGAGATCATGCACTGACATGTTTTTTCAAGGTGATTGCAATTGACTTGGTCCCTTATTCGCAGCTTGTATTTTGCGTACAATTTTCGGATTGGAGTAATGGTTTCTGAATCAGCCGGTTGGAGATAGAGAGATAAGAAGTGCCCGTGATCTGAGGTTGCCTTGCCAGATGTACCTCCCCTTGGATAGAGGCACAACTTCCTACATATATCCATAAATATATGTATATATATACATACATACCCATAAATCATCCGGCGTATATATACCATATGCTTTTATATCATATTATATATATATATATATATTAATGCTAATTAATGACATGATGAGTCTAGTAAACTCATAAAAGTTAGAACCATTTGAAATTCTGATATAAAAGCAAAGATTCCAAATATAAGATAAATATTACCATTTACACCCTTCAACAACGAAGATATCAGATAAAATATCGTTTTCTTTCCGCGAGTCAAAGTTATCAATCCTCCAAATGAAATAATTGATTTGAGGTTGATGTATCATAGACAGGCACACCCCCTTCCCAATACCTTTGATGACAAAAACTTCAACCCCAAGAATGCAAGAGTCGTCAACAATATAACCATTTGAAGGATCGTTGAGGGTGTCGTGCGAAAGTAATTGAGCGAACCCCCATTCAGTCTTTAAGTTATGGAAGCGTCTTACACTCCAATCTGCATCTAAATCAAGAAATCTTCAAAAATATCCCAAAAAAACATATACATATATATCAAGAAAATCCCTGCATCATGCTAAGCTTTAAATTGAAATTTAACTTGTCTGTATTATATGTACAAAAGAGTAAATATTTATTAAATTTTTTATCAAAACTTTAAGATATAAAGTTGAAGAAAGACATAAATGGGTATAAAATATAGGCAACAGAAGTATCGTGCAACGGTGCAAGTTAAAAACTTACTAATTTATCTGTTTATGTCTCTTTTATTTGATATTTACCATTCATGAATTTGTAAAATCTTCTTAAAGAATAGTTAATGTGAGAAACCTACCTTGAATACACAGGTACTTGTTTCGGATTTGATCAAACACTAAGAATCTGAAGTTTACGTTAGCCTCCCATCCAAGCGAAAGAGTATTTTGATTTTCTATTGCCAAATATAAAGAGATGTGACTTTTACTATCCTTCTTCCCATTTGTTTGGAGTACCAATTTCCTGGAAATGGATATATATGAAAATGGTTGGATTTATTTATATATTTTTATAATTAAACAAAAAAAAAAAACTGATCCAGATGATCAGATTGATATATAGGGGGTATGATCTTCAAAGTGTACCAATTGTAGCCGCCAACTTCAAACTGGCCCGATTCACATTTCTCAATCTCTGCCTCAAACAGCACCGAGAAATTCTTTATTTGAAATGTGTAATGAGCTGGCGGAAGATCTCTACTTGATCTTACAACTCCTGATACATGATATAGATGGAAAATCAAATTCCTACAAAAGATATATATTAATTTGCTAAAAATCTTATTTTAAAAATATTATCTACTTAATTTATGCAGTTGGATGCACATCGCCAATCATGTAATAATATTAATATAATTTATTTTCTGTTTTGACTTTTAATGGATGGGATATACATGGTTTTATAAAATCGACGAAGTCAAGATTATAATTAAATTAGGAGGCGCCGGATTTATATAACATTATTAATTCTAAATATATATAAATATATATAATGTGTATATATAACTAATTATTCCATAATTTTTCTTAATATATTATATAATTAAGCAAACAAAATGAAACCAATATTGATACGTCTGAAAATCTAACGTACGATAATATACGAGAGAGAGAGAGAGCGAGAGAGAGAGAGATCATGCACGAATACCATTTGTATCGATTTCAGCAGGCATAGAATGGCATGCTTTGTCTAATTCCATGTTTTCCTTTTGACCACTTAATTCTTTGGTTCTCCTACATGCATGCATGGTGATCATCCTTATTATATATATGCATTGGAGAATATTTGATCTTCTGATATTCCTAATATATTCTAATTGTTTGGTTGCGGAGTTAGTCAAGGAATATTTATAGAATTAACAGAGTTATAAAGGCAAGAAAAAGAATGGAATCATGAGTTAGATTATATAATATGTGACGAATGAAAAATGGAATCAAACGAAAAGCAAATAACTTGGATGATAAGTAAAATAAGGAGAGGAGAGAAAAACTTTTATGACAACACATTGCATTATCACGTCCTTAATTTGTAAGTTCCCTTTTTCTATTCATAAATTTTTATTTTATATTAAAAAATCAAATATAATTAATATAATTCAATCATCTAGAAATATTCTTTTATCTCCTCAATTATTATTTTTTCTAATAAAATAAACTCGCGGGGACACAAAGAGGCCTCAACCGCAGGGCCGCAAAGAGTCATTTTTCTGGAAATGATCAATTTGGTCCAGTGGATTTAAGCAGCAGCCAAGGCACTATGCATGCTTGTAATAGTACAACTTTAATATGCTCAAAGATGTCGCATATAAATGGCCTAAATTCTAAACTTAGAGGGATTCGATTACACATATTAACATAGGCTTCTGTTGAACATATTTCATGTATGCTAGATACATTTTTGATATAATTCTAGGGTATGCAAGTGTAAATACATGTATTATCTTAGCTTAACACACGAAGTAATGCTAAATACAATTCTAACGTATGAGTGTCTCACATATTCTCTTTAAAAAAAAGTGAGATATATCATTTAATATAAGTCTTATAGACATATTCATTTCTTTTTTCAAAGAAAGTACACGAGACTTACACTAAGATTGTATAAATCATTTTCATATAAACTCCATTACCACATCCCCCTTTCTCAAGCACCATCTCAATTCTCAAGCGTGGAATGCGTATAAATGAGAGTTTACCAAGCCTACCAAGACATCCATTGTAAATACTTCGTGCTCCCAAAATATCACATATATTCACTTTTGGACGATTCTTGAATGTTTTATTTTCACTCAAATAAGATTCAAAATATGGCTAACCCTCTTTTACCTCAATGATAGACCAACTAGAAAATTGGCACTTCGGTTTTAGGCAGTTTTCAGTGATAAGGGTTTGATCCGCTGAAATCACACCAAATCGGATTAAAAGTAACCTTTACCCAATTTAAACCCCAACTGCAAGTCTGCAACCCCCCAAACAGATACACTTCTTGGAATGATCATATTCCTTCAACAAGTCTTGCCAGATTTCTGTGTATGTATAGATCCAAGTTCAGCTATGATTCGGCTAGATCAACCCCAAAGCGATACCAAACCTTTTAGACAATCAGTGCAGCAAGTTTCGATAGGCACTATGCAATTAAATCAACACCCAACAAAAATATTTTTTCAACATTGACAAAATATAGTTCATAGATTTATATTGTGGGATTTGAATGAAAATTACATCTTGCTTTTCATGCAGTTCGGAGACATCAAGAACACAAGTCTTCCATCATGGTTTGGTTAGAGATAAGTAGAAGAAAGAAATGGCGGCATATTTTATTCTGAGCATCATTTCCCTGCTCCTAGCATAAATTTGTCATATCTTAGTTTTGTGTGCATTATTCTAAGCATTGGTATGCGTACTCAGCTAGCTGGAGGTGCAAATGTTTTACATGCTTTCTACGTCACCTCTGCTCCTCAATGGCATTCATAATGTGCTGGGGCTTCTCATCAAGTCCCCAAAACTTGGCAGTTTTTACATCATCCTGTGCCATCAATCGTGAGAACTGTTGAAAATAGGCCACCAAAGTGTGAAGTAGAAACCATTTGCAGTCCTCCATGGCTGCACCGTCCACCATCCTTTAACAATGGCTGCACCACCCACCTCAATACAGAGTTTTTCTAGTTTGGCTGCACCTACCACACCAACCATTTGTAAAACCTCTCCTATAAAAGGAGAGCTCTGATATTCGAAATACATAGCAGTGGAGAGCAGAGGGAAGTGGTGTGTGCATTTGAGAGCTACGTGAGAAATTTTTGAGTGATTTGTAAATCTTAGAAATTATAGTAAATTTGGCACCTGTGGATGTAGGCAAATTGCTGAACCACGTTAAAATCGTCTTGTGTAATTTTTTTGGACAGGTTTGAAGGCTCAACAATTGGTATCAGAGCTCTGGTTCGTGCTGTCCAGAAATCAAGTTGGTCAAAATTGTTTTTTGACAACTCCAGGCTGTTCCTTGCGTCGAGACGAATCCGTAGGGGCAAACGGAATAAAAAACGGACGTCAGAAAAGCCCGTACGCGCCGGTAGAAGGTCTGAGCGTGTACCCACTCGCCCCACTCGCAGCTGGAGGTTGAAGACGACTGGAAAACATGCCCCACGCGCCCCCACGCGCGTCCCGAGGAAGAAGACGCGTGAACCAGACGCTCCCACGCGCCGACCACGTGCAGCACGCGCTCTCACGCGCCACAGGACTCCTCTGCGCGTGACCTGCACGCGCCCACGCGCTACACGCGCTCCGAGCCCTTTCTGGCGCGTGAATCCCACGCGCCTCACGCACCTCTGACCTCTTCAGCGGGTGTATCACACGCGCCTGACAGATCTGGACCGTCCGATTTTCAGATCTGATTGAGTTTGATCTTAGCCATTTGGAGTCCGATTTCGACGATCAAATAGTGCTTTCCAATTATTTGGATCATTCCGGACTCATCCGTACGGTTAGAATTTTGAAATTTGTCTTCTAAAATTTTTTAATTAATATGGAAGGTGTTGGGGAAGCTAGGAACTCTGGAAATGCCAGCAGTTCAGTGCGTAGGTCCACAGTTTCAAATGCCAAGTTTGAAGTTGAGAAGTTTGATGGAACTTCTAACTTTGGTATGTGGCAATGTGAAGTGATGGACGTTTTGATCCAACAAGAGTTGGATATGGCGTTGGAAGCGAAACCCAACGATATGTCAGAAAAGGATTGGAGGAAGCTTAACACCCAAACTTGTAGTACAATCCGTTTGTGCCTTACCAAAGATCAGAAGTATTTTGTCATGAGAGAGACAAATGCAAAAGAACTTTGGCAGAAATTGGAGGATAAGTTCATGAAGAAAAGCATTGAGAGCCGTTTGCATTTGAAGAAAAAGCTCTTCAGATTCCAATTTCGTGAAGGTATTAGTATGTCTGAACATTTGAATAGTTACAATCAGATTCTTGCTGATCTACTAAACTTGGATGTTGAAATCCAAGATGAAGATAAGGCTTTACTTTTGTTAAATTCCTTACCCGATACATATGATCATTTAGTTACAACATTATTGTATGGGAAGGAGAAAATTAGTTTTAATGATGTATCTAGTTCTCTGATTAGCAATGAGTACCGGAAAAAGGATAAGCAGGTACAGCTAGATACATCAAGTGAAGCACTGACAGTAAGAGGGAGATCGCGGTCAAGGTATCCCAGAAAGAAGAAAGGTTTTCAATCGAAAAATCGGGCCACATCACGTGGTTCATCAGTCGGCAGAAAACTCGCCAAAGATGAGTGTTCTTATTGTCACGACAAAGGACACTGGAAGAAGGATTGTCCCAAATTGAAGGGACAACAGAAGAATCAATCCACCACAGCAAATGTCGCGGACAGAGATGAAGATCTAGACATTGCCTTGACAGGTTCATCATTGATTTGTCATCCCGATGAATGGATTATGGATTCCGGATGCACCTATCATATGTGTCCCAATCGGGACTGGTTTACTGACTTCACAGAGATTGAAGGTGGAGCAGTACTTATGGGCAACGACAGTGCCTGTAAGACTCGGGGGATAGGGAGCATTCGGTTGAAGCTGCACAATGGAACTGTCAGGATTCTGACCGAAGTTCGGTTCGTTCCGGATCTGCGGAAAAATCTTATCTCATTAGGATCTCTGGATTCAAAGGGATTCAGAATCACTATTGAAGACGGAACTCTCAAAGTGTTAATGGGAGTTCAAGTGGCTATGAAGGGTTTGAAGCGAGGAAACCTATACTTCTTGCAAGGAAGTACTATTGTTGGAAGAGCTTCTACAGGTTGTGAGAAGCTAGATGAGACTGATGCTGACACTACCAGACTTTGGCATATGCGTACGGGACACGCTGGAGAAAAAGCTTTGCAAACACTAGTAAAGCAAGGCTTACTCAAAGGTGCCAAGACTGGTAAATTATCTTTTTGTGAGCACTGTGTATTGGGGAAGCAGACGCGGATCAAGTTCGGAACCGCTGTTCACAATACACAGGGGATACTTGACTATGTACACTCCGACGTTTGGGGACCTACCAAAATTGCATCTTTGGGAGGTAAGCATTAGTTTGTAACTTTTGTAGATGATTATTCTCGTCGTATGTGGGTGTATACGATGAAGAATAAAAATGAAGTGCTGAACATCTTTCTTGCTTGGAAGAAGATGATTGAGACTCAGACCGGCAGAAAAATTAAGAGGCTCAGATCAGATAATGGAGGGGAGTATACTCTAGACCCTTTCATGGAAGTATGTCGGAGACAGGGAATAGTCAAACACTTTACGGTACGAGGAACACCGCAGCAAAACGGTGTGGCAGAACGGATGAATCGTACTTTGCTAGAGAAAGTACGATGTATGTTATTGAATGCTGGATTCAGTAAACAATTTTGGGCTGAAGCTGTGACATGTGCATGCCACCTCGTCAACAGACTACCCACAGCTGCCAATGGCGGGAAGACACCCGCTGAAATGTGGAAAGGTACACATACTACTGATTATGACTCTTTACATATTTTTGGATGTCCTGCTTACTATCATGCAAAGGAAAGTAAGCTTGACCCTAGAGCCAAGAAAGCAAAATTTTTAGGCTTTAGTTCTGGTGTAAAAGGATATAGACTCTGGTGCATAGAGTCTAAGAAGGTAATTATCAGTAGAGATGTTACTTTCAACGAATCTGAGATGCTTAAGTCACATAAGCATAAAGATTCTAGTGAAGACAGCTATGATGGCGAAACACCCGGTGATTCGCAGAAGGTGGAGTTTATTACTCCAAATGATTCAAGAGAAGACAAACAAGAGGAGGATGATAGTCCAATCACAGCACCTCCAAGTCAAATTGAATCAATAGCAACCAGTAGATCGAGACGAGAGAAACATGTGCCAACACGTTATGCAGACTACGTGACATATGCACTACCAGTTGAAGGGGGTGAGATCCCCACCACTTACAAAGAAGCCATACAATCCAGTGAAAAGGATGAATGGATAAAGGCGATGATAGAGGAGATGCAGTCTCTTCATAAGAACCAGACTTGGGAACTTGTGCCACTGCCACAAGGAAAGAAGTCAATTGGCTGTAAGTGGATCTTTAATCAGAAAGATGATCAAGTTGCTAAAAATAGAATTCGATACAAAGCTAGATTGGTAGCCAAGGGCTACGCTCAAATAGAGGGAATTGACTACAGTGAAGTATTCTCTCCTGTTGTGAAGCATTCATCCATTCGGATATTGCTAGCTTTAGTTGCACAATATGATCTTGAATTAGCACAACTTGATGTGAAGACAGCTTTCTTACATGGTAATCTGGAAGAGGAGATTTATCTGTCTCAACCAGAAGGGTTTAAAGAGACTGGTAAAGAAAAATGGGTTTGCAGACTGAAGAAATCTCTCTATGGACTGAAGCAGTCACCTCGGCAATGGTATAAGCGGTTTGACCGTTTTATGATGAATCTGAAATACACTCGTTGCCAATACGATCATTGTGTGTATTTCAGAAAACTTGCAGATGGATCTTTCATTTATTTGCTTTTATATGTAGATGATATGTTAATTGCATGTAAAAGCAAGGTGGAGATAGATCGTTTGAAAACTCAGTTGAGTCATGAGTTTGAAATGAAAGATCTAGGAGAAGCACGAAGAATATTGGGGATGGAGATCAGCAGAGATAGGGTGAAATGTACAGTTCACCTTACTCAGAAGCAGTATCTGAAGAAAGTATTGCAACGCTTCAATATGGACTCAAAGTTGAAGCCTGTGAGTACTCCAATGGCCCCATATTTTAAGCTCAGTGCATTACAGTCTCCTAAAGATGATGAGGAGCGGGACTACATGAAGAATGTCCCGTATGCAAGTGTTGTTGGTAGCCTAATGTATGCCATGGTGTGTACACGACCTGATATTTCCCAGGCCGTCAGTTTGGTCAGTCGTTATATGCATAATCCTGGAAAGAAACATTGGCATGCGGCTAAATGGATTCTACGGTATATTCTAGGGACCATAGATCTTGGTTTGAAGTTCGAGAAGAGTTAAGATAGTCTAGTAACTGGATACGTTGACTCAGACTATGCAGGTGATCTTGACAAACGACGATCGACAACTGGATACGTGTTTACTATGTCTGGAGCACCAGTTAGTTGGCGATCAAATTTGCAGTCTACGATTGCACTGTCATCCACAGAGGCTGAGTATATGGCTGTAACAGAAGCTGTAAAAGAAGCCATTTGGTTACAAGGACTGGTAACAGATTTAGGTTTTGAGCAGCAAGAGGTTACCATTTACTGTGACAGTCAGAGTGCAATTCATTTGGCCAAAAATCAAGTGTATCACTCTCGAACAAAACATATCGATGTCCGATTTCACTTTGTACGTGAAATATTAGAAGAAGAGGACATATTACTTAAGAAGATTGGCACTGAAGATAATCCAGCAGATATGTTGACGAAAGTCGTCACAGGGATCAAGTTCCAACACTGCTTGGAATTAATCAATATTGTAAGTTGCTGAACACCTTCGGGTGCATTGGCACTTTTGGGTGCATTTGGCGTCTTATGGCGCATTTGTTAGTAGAAGACACTCATGTCAAAGAAGGAGGTGCATTCATTTGAAGAATGAATCAGTTTGGAAGCAGCCTAGAATGGCACACTTCGGTGGAGGGGGTGATTGTTGAAAATAGGCCACCAAAGTGTGAAATAGAAACCATTTGCAGTCCTCCATGGCTGCACCGTCCACCATCCTTCAACAATGGCTGCACCACCCAGCTCAATGCAGAGTTTTTCTAGTTTGGCTGCACCTACCACACCAACCATTTGTAAAACCTCTCCTATAAAAGGAGAGCTCTGATATTCGAAATACATAGCAGTGGAGAGCAGAGGGAAGTGGTGTGTGCATTTGAGAGCTACGTGAGAAATTTTTGAGTGATTTGTAAATCTCAGAAATTATAGTAAATTTGGCACCTGTGGATGTAGGCAAATTGCTGAACCACGTTAAAATCGTTTTGTGTGATTTTTTTGGACAGGTTTGAAGGCTCAACAGTGAGAACTCCTCGTGGTCGTATTTTAGGGTGGCTTTTCCCCCAAACTCGCTCGGAAGATTTTCTACATCGAAGAACGTCTTCATGAGCTCTACACTTTCTTTATTCTTGAGGTATGCAAACTTCACCTTCTGAAATGTCTTCGGATCCAGGAAGTATTTGACAGCCTATTAAAATTGAAAATAGCACGCACTCCATTAATGCAAGATCTAAAAAGTCAAAAGATAAAGAGACAGAAGATAAATGCAGGGTGCAACAGTAGGTTTCATTCTGCACTCAAAGGAAATCTCATCTAAAACGAAATACCAGATTCACATCCAGAATTGCATATATAGAGGGAAAAGAAAAAGGAAAATATACTCTCGACCTTTGGACTTCGACATCCCTACTAGAGTTTGATAATGGGAGATTTCTCTGGCAACTTAACACTCTAGGTATGGGCACACTAAGTGCCCACGTAATCAAGACTGCTAAAGCAGGACAAATATGCAGGTTCTAATCTATTCGAGTACAATTGTACACAAAAAGAAAATAAATAAGCACTGATTTTCAAAGTTTCAAACAAGGAGTAAAGTATCGTCAAACTTCAATTCAGAGAAAAACAAGAAACAATATGCAGGCAGTAGAAATCCAGAAGGAAAACAGAGCAGAAGTCCAAACCTTCCATAATGCTTGAAAAACCCTTGGTGGACTATACAAAATTGCAACGGCAAGCCTCTCGGGGTAGTGGTTTTGCAAAATGTTAATGATCTCACGTGCTGTTTTGACAGAGACGCTGGTGTTTAATGAAAATCCAGTGAAATCTATCAACCATGACATTTGTTCTTGACCTTCAGGAAGGTTGAGGATAGCATTTTCTAAAAGATAAACTAAATGCCGAACATTATCTTCTGCTGATGTGGTGTTCTGAAAAATGGGAAGATAAAAGATTAACAAAACGAAATCCAACTGATAATAACACACGTTATGAAAGAAAATCTTAGCTCAAACCTGCATCCCTGGCCTCATTATGAGCACAGTCCTTCCATGTCGATCATGAAAATCTGCTCTGGACAAGTCTCACATATTACTAATTATCTGAATTTGGAGGGTGCTTTAATCCTTATGTGTAAATTATTTTGGTTAAGTAGAGATACAACATAGATAAGATTATACTCGACGGATTGTTCGAACTTAACTCAATTCATACTCGATTTATTTATTATATGAGTCTGTTTATAAATATAAAATTATGATTAATTATTAAAGTAAAATAATGTTTTATAGGTATAGGTATCATATACTAGGGGTGCCACTCAGGATAACCTCCTCCCTGCACCCCTTTCTGCATGGGATGGGAGGTGAGGCTTTCACATCGGCCCGTCTCGATGATGCAGTTTCACTTCATGTCTACTTTAAAAATAGACAACATTTTATTAAGTTTAAAAATTATTCATAAGTATAAAAGTGATTAAAAATGTATTTTTAGACCTAAATTCTAAGTTAAAATTTTATAAATATGATTATAATTTAAAAATTAAGTAATTTTTAAATTTGTTAGTACATATTTTATGTAAGTTATAATATAGTAAATTTTAAATTATTTAGTTTTTAGATTTTCTACTGCATATTATATGCAAATTGTAGTTTTCAATGCATTAATAATCATTTTCTTTTTGGATGTGGTTTAGTTGTCTAATGGCAGAAAACTGTTAGGTGAGCTGTGTGTGTGTTAGGCTAACATTTCAGAGACACCCAGATCACAAAGGTGCATGCCATATCTATGTTCTTGCTAGTTGGGGGAACTTAGGTTCTTTCTAGTACTGGAAAGAAGTTAGAATTCTTTTTGCTGTATGGATTATTATCTTTGGACTGGAGATTGTTAAGGTTTTGTAACTGCTAAGGTTTATTATCCATTGGTATTTTTTTAACTGCTTAAGGATTTCTATTGCCAAAGGATTACCATGGCATATGTCATAGCATAACTCTGTCTTTAATCAATGTATTTTGTTTGCAAACAGAATGCTATGATGACAAGATCCATCTTTCATCCTTGCTATACTACTATTGGCTTTACTTTAAATAGTGGTCGGTTCATTTTTGTGAGTTAGGACTTTTTAGCAGTGATAATCTGTTGGCTCCTATTTTTTATCATGTTTAATTGCATTGCAGTTATTTCCTAAGATAGATAAATAAATATATATATATATATATATACATATATATTTCTTTATATACTGCTGCAGCTAGTGGGAAGGATTTGGAAGGTGTTTACTCTATTCTAGTCCCATTGGCATTTTTTCATACATGTTTTGGGAATTGATTGAATCTTTCCTCAATTTGTGAAATCAACTTAAAATGTTGGATATTGAATAAATTGCAAGGATAATTTTAAATGTCTAATTGGGAATATGCATCATTGAAAATATATATCTTGTAGACGTTTCTGGTCATGTGCATGTGGAATGAGATGTCTTCATGATCACAATTTTAGCTTAAGGATAGCAAGCAATAATGCTCCATCTCAGCTTAAACATTTCTGTTTGGGTCTTGCTCCTGAGACATATATTTTTACAATTTGCTCTTTTTTAGCATTAGTTGAAAATTAGTTTAATTAGCATTGTGTTGAGTTATAACAACCCATTTGGATTGGTTTGAAGTTTCTTGTTCTGTCATTGGACTTCTCTAAATGTATGAAAGCAAATGATAGTCTCAAGTGCTATCATTGTGAAGGAATTCTTGATTAAAGTTCTTTGCTCTCCTTTCTTTGTACTTGCAGATAGGAAACTGGTCAAAATGGCTCACAGATCTATTTGGAATTGATTATGACAATGCCTCAGAAGATGAGGTTGAACTTGATGATGACAAGAAATTGAAATGTCTGACACCCTTCAAGGCTTTCCATGTCCTTCATGCATTGAGTGATCTCATGATGCTTCCTTCTGAAACTCTTGCTGATAGGTCCACAAGAAAAGAGGTAAACAATGAATGGAGTTATGAAGTATTGGGATTAAGTGATAGAGCAGTAGTGAGTTTGTAAAGCATGATGTTGGTATTTGTTTCTAAAACTTGGATGTATTGGGTATGGATTAAGTTTGTAAAAACAAATATAAATCTTTCTAATATTTTCTTTTTAAATTATTGTAAGTGTCAATTTCAATCTCTAATGTTGGGATATATTTATTTTAGCCTATATCAAACAATTTGTTATGATTATTTTAGGCTTGTCTCATATATTTTTTTTTTTATCTTAGCATTTGCCATGAATGTAACTCGTGGCAAATGTTTTTTACCGCTATATACTCGATAGCTAATACCTATTTGCCACCAAATAGTTTTCCACGGCCGACCTTTATTAGAAATGAACATTGGCAACCATACAAGATGGTGGGAAAAGATTGTTTTTGACAACTATAATGCATTTTGTAATATAATTGGCACCAACGAAATTTATTACAAACATGTTTTTGGCACAACATAAAACATCGCAAAAAACTTTATGCCACCATATTTTTCATGCATATTATCGTGGAAATTGTTTATTTCTGACCAAAAAGATTAGTGGGTAAATAAGTTTAAAGGACCACATGGGCGTAAATATAAACAACTTTTGCCACAGACTAAATTAGTTTTTACCATAAACTGGATTTGTGGGAAAAAAACTATCTTTTTTCACGAAAAAAAAAATTGTGGCAAAAATAGTATTCGCCACTCATTATATGCCACGAAGCTCCCACGATAACATGTGGTGGGAAAAAATCTTTTTGCCACTTAATTCCAGCTTTTTGTGACCACTACCCTTCGTGGCAAAATGCACTATTTCTTGTAGTGAGATTAAATGAATGCTTTTAGAGAGTTTTTATTTTAGTTTAAACAAATTAAAGAATCATGTTGTTGAATTACTATTTATTTACTATAGTTTGAGTAATCTTTGCATGTTGTACACAAGTTTTAAATAACAATTTATTGACACAGATTCTTAAAATATCTTTCTTTTTTTAACCCATCTAAATTCCTTGGTGGAAAAACAGGAAAATAAGAAATCATGACAACACAAAAAAGGAATTGATAGATGAAGAACTTAAAAAACTGTATGAAACCCATGAGAAGTTACTAGATCTCGTTTCCATGTTTTGTTACGTCTCAAGAACAAAGTATCTACCTTTGGGGCCAATAAGGTAGTATTTTACCATGTTTTTAACTGAATAAGTGTTGTTAATTACCTAAGCATTAAGTGGCCCAAATACTTGATTAAGTATTGTCATGGGGTGAAAAAACTGCCCCCTGCTGTAAAATATTTATTGTTACACTTCCTGGGGTTGGCAGGAAATCTAGAGGGCAGTCAATGTAGAAAAATGTAGAAATATTTTGTTTAGTTTTGGATCTTAAATGTTAGTGTCATGGCCTATTTTCTGCATGGTCTCTTTTGTTGTTTGATTCATTCACTATTGTTGTAAAGATGACAAAATTGCACCAAATATAAGTGATTGGTTGTGTTTATTCCACATTAACTTCTTCAATAATTTTTTTTTTGTTTGTTTGGATATTTTGGTAGTTATTATTTGAAATAATGATTAGCTATCGCTTGAGAGTTTATTATAATGTATTTTAACAAAATACTAGTGAAACAGGTGAAACTGGTTCACCAGTATTTTTTTTTTTTTTTTTTATATATATTTTTGTAAGATGTTATTTGCGGCAAGTTCAACTAGTCGCAAAAGGAGAAAAACTCGCCGCGTATATTCAGTTAATTTTGGCAGCTATTTGTGGCATTTTCAACTTTTTATGGCAACCAAAATTCGCTGCAAAAAGATTTACTACAACGGCGCTTGACTTAATCGGCAGAGAGAGATTTGTAGGCGCTTAATTATTGCGGCGAAGCTCTAGCGCCACAAAAAATGCCGGAGTTAGCTATTTTTCGTGATTTTAAGGCTTTTTGCTATGAATTCCAGTTGCCGTAAAAAGCCTTAAATCTTGTAGTGCTCTAACATGAGTTGCATAATGATTTGAGGATATATCTAGCACTTGTGCTACTTAGAGCACCCACATTGGGTGCATCAAAACTCCAAAATACCCCTACATTCGGTCCCTTATTTTGAGGGGATTGGCTGAGATGGGTTACGGTAGCCCCTCATCTCATTTCCCACACCCCCCGATTATCTTCTGCACACAAGACCGTTGGCTCTTCGTCTTCACCATCCCGAGCTTCCACTTCCTCCTTTGCTCCATCACGCATGCGAGCCCCTTTCCATGGTTGTCAGAAAATCTTTGCCACCGGTATAATATTTTTGACCCATTCTTCTTTGACTTTTGCCAACGAGCATCTCTCTCTCTCTCTCACACACACAATTTCCATTCGCTTTCGCTTGTTTTAACCCGATTCAAACAAATGTAACCCTAGAATTGGGCTTAATTTTGAAAATAGTAGGGTTTTCATTGAATACTTTCTAGGACCGGTTGATTCGACTGTGTAAAATGCATGTTTTGGGATTTTTCTAGTAACATTCGTGACATTGTATACTCTTAAAAATGGTGTCCTATTTTGAAATGGCAGGATTTATGCTCCTGACCATACAGTTTTCAAGTAAAAAACTGATCTTAATTTGATTCATGATGAATCTATTGTTGGTCATTTAGATTTTACAAAACATTACAGAAGGCTCAAGCTATTTTTTATTTTTTATTTTTGTGGCCTAGAATGAAGTTTCACATCAGGTATAATGTTAGAAGTTGTTATAGCTGTCAAAGGAATAAAGTTGAAACTATGCACCTTGTTGGATTGTTGCAACCTTACCTATTCCTACTCAAACATGGATTGGCCATGGATTTTGTGGAAGGTCATCCCAGCTCTAAAGGCTTTTATATATGTTGTTATGGTTGTGGTCATGGGTAGGTTAACTAAGGCCCTGTTTGGATATAAAAATAGTTTGATCTCATCTCATGATTATTACAATGTTTTCAATTTTTTTTTGCAAAATATAATAAACAATTGTTTTGGATAAAGACCTTGTCCTTTTACATTTTTGGGCACGAGCTATTTTGAATCCAAGATGCTACTTTAACTCATAGTTCAGCCTACCATCCTTTAAGTGATGGCAAGACAAAAGTAGTGAATAAGACTCTTGAACGCTATTTGAGGTGAGATTCTGGAGCTAAACCAAAGCAGTGGGTGAATTAGATTCCTTTAGATTTATGGTGGTATAATACTATCACTATTTTTTTTTAAAGAAGAGGAATGCACCCCAATTTTATTAAAAATCCTCACATGTAGTGGAGAAAAACCGTAATAACAATCCCGACATATATATATATAGGAAAACAAAGTAGATAGCTAACTCTTTATAGCAAAACTGGAAAACTGTAGTATGTCAAGAACCAAATTAAGAACAAATATTTAACTTAGTATTTGTTGTGGCAGATCACTTTCACATCACTAGTTTTGCATGGTAAAGATAATTTCAAATAGTACATTTATTAATTCATTCTATATAAATAGCACTCCAATTTTCTGTCAAATAGATTTCGCCAATGGGATTAATGGTCCGAATTACTCAAGAACTCCTTTGAGTACTTTAGATATGACATCAATTTTGCATTCAACAACGATCGAATTAGCAAAGCTCATGAAGCCTTTTGATGTATTTTTGAGATCTTTGAGAGACAAAAAATCTTTGAAACAAGGGCCAACATTAGGTTTACGGAACCAGTGCTCACCTGCAAGAGTACAAGAGTTTTGGTCAGGAAACCATACAGAATGCATGTTTCAGTTGCAAAATCATATATATGATTTCGATCATATTTATCTCCAACCTCAAAAAAGAAAAAAGAAAAAAAAAAAAGAAATGAGCTTTTCGCATGAAGGATCCAAGATATCATGCATGACTGACCATATTTTTCGCAGTGATTGCCATAGACTTGGTCCATTATTCGCAGCATGAATTTTGCGTACAACTTCCGGTTAGGAGAAACAATTTCGGAATTATATAGTTGGAGAGAGAGAGACAAGAATGCATCGCTTTTGGTACTTCTTGGAGATAGTAACAACCTCCTAATATATATATATATATATATATATATATATATCAAAAAAGTTAGAAGTAAAATTTACTGAAAAGTAAGCTCCAAACACAATCTAAATCAAGCATATATACCACTTATGCCCTTCAACAAGGAAGACATCAGAATAATAATTCTCCTTTTTCTTTACATCAAAATTAACAATCCTCCAAGTGAAATAATCGATTTGAGGTTGGTTTATCATTGACAGGCACTCCCCCTTGCCAATACTTTTGATGACAGAAACTTCAACCCCAAGAATGCAAGAGTTGTCGACAATGTAACCCTTGGAAGGATCGTCGAGAGTATTTCGCGAAAGTAATTGATCAAATCCCCATTCAGTCTTTGGGATATGGAAGCGTTTTACACTTCCATCTGCATGATCTCAGACATCGTTGAAGTTATATTAATTAAGTTGTATATTAATTAGTTTACAGAACTACAAAAACAAAGATCCTAAAAGGAATTAACGCAGAATCAATAATTAAATATATAATATAAATGCAGTAAACAGAATTATATATATATATATATAATTAAGTTGTCTTAATAAAATAATAAAAACTAATTGAGCTTTCCATTCAAGTAAAAAGTAGTACCGTGAAATCAAAATTTTCAGAATTAATAGAATATAGGTAATAATAATTTATATCTACCAATAGAAAATGAGTAAATTAAGTTGAGACAAAGGTACCTTGAACACACAGGTAGTTGTCGCGTATTTGATCAAACACAAAGAATTTGAAGTTTACATTGACCTCCCAACCAGGCGAAAGATTATCTTGATTTCCTATTGCCAAATACATGGAGATGTAATCCTTCACATGATCCCTATTCTTTTTCCCATTTGTTTTGAGTACCAAACTCCTAGAAACGCAAAAGAAAAACGATCAGATTTATATTATTGGAAACCAAAACAAAAACAAAAGAAAACGTGCGACAATATGCATGAGCTAAGACGACATCGGTCTACATATCTTCAAAATGCCGCACTACGTACGTACCATTGGTAGCCGCCCACTTCGAACTGGCTTGATTCACATTTCTCAACCTTTGCCTCAAACAAAACACAGAAATTATTGATTTTGAATGTAAAATGAGCTGGCGGAAAATCTCTAGTCGATCTTATAACACCTGAGATTGAAGGGAATAAAAAACATTCAGGCAGATCAAAAATATAGAGCTAATGATCGATTCAGATCACACTTTTTGTTATTATCTAGTTTTGAGGTTCTCGGAAACATATGTATTACAGAATCAGTCAGGAATTAATAACAATTTCTTGATTATACTGATCAGCCCCTTGCGATGATATTAGATGGGGCGCTTCAACTTTGCATATGATATTAAGTTTCATAAAATTGTCTCACAAATTTAACACAGATTAAGCATATGACACAAGCTGTATCGACGAGAATTCAGAGAATTACTAATACAACACAAAAAACGAGAGAGAGAGAGAGAGAGAGAGCACCATATGCATCAATAATGTCGGTAGGCGGAGAATGACGAGTTTGATCTTCCATATATGCTTTCCTCTTGGACGCTACTTTTTTTTCCGGGGGTCGGTCCTATATGTGTATTAATTGGAGATCAACACTTTTGATAAACAGGAAGGCCAAGGAAGTAGGAACTAATAGGCTATTTGCAAAGGAAGCAGTTCACATATATATAATCTGAAGTGTGCATGCATGAAACTTCAACTTTTAAGATTCCCAATAATGATTAATTTCTTTCTGTCTCCAACGTTTGGAAAACAGAGATATTTATGAGGTTAATGTATAGATGTAAATCCCAGTGGGAATCTTTTAAGATTCCCAAATAAGTTATATATAGATAGAGTGATGATATCCGTACAACATTTTTAGTAAAATATTTTCACAATTTCTAGTGTTATAAAGTTTTTTTTTTTATCATTTTATTTTAAGCATTTTTTTAACATTCTTAATCATTAAATTAAAATAAAAATATATTTTTATTAATATTCACATTCTTAATTATTACCTAAAATTAAAAATTAAATAAAAAAAGGTAAAATAGTTATAATTTAGTTATAAGTGTATCATTGGTATAGATAATAGAGGTCTTTTTAATTTGAGATTTGCTTTAATTTGTACTTAAATAAAACGTATTAAAAACGTATTACACGTGATTGACGAGTTAAAAGCAAACGGAAAAGTAAACCAAAGTTAAAAGAAATGGAAAAGTGAAATAATAAAAACAAACATAAAAATATTATGGGAAATGGAGAGACGGAGAGAGTATATTCATGCCTTTGTGGCCTGTATTCACATATGCCCAATATGGGAATAGTAAATTATTATTCTCCATCTTGCAAAGGGGGTGTTAGAAGATATACAACTCAAGCTACAAGTCGTTGCTTACAGGAAGCTAGAAGTCGTTGATTCTTTTAGCTGTAAATTAAAGAGGTATGTACATTAATGTTCCAGAATATTCCATACACACTACTAGAGGAAAATAGTTCTTCTTCTCCATTGGAACTCTGCTCTCGAACCCTTCTTTGCTTTTCTAACATTTCTTACAAGTAACATAGCTAATTTTGTCTTCAATTCCATGATAATTAGATCATCAGGAGAAATCCTTGACTACAGATATGACATCAATTTTGCATTCAACAATTAAAGCATCACCCACTAAGTAGCCATTTGACGGATCCTTGAGATCTCTCAGAGACAAAAATCTCGGGAAACCAAGGCCAGTGGCACTTCCATCGAACTGACATGTTTTTTCAAGGTGATTGCAATTGACTTGGTCCCTTATTCGCAGCTTGTATTTTGCGCACAATTTTCGGATTGAAGCAATGGCTTCTGAATCAGCCGGTAGGAGAAAGAGAGATAAGAAGTGCCCGTGATCTGAGGTTGCCATGGCTCTTCCCCTTGGATAGAGCACCAATCTCCTATATTTCCAGAAATATATATATATTATATATATATATATATGGTGCTAATTAATGACATGATGAGTCTACTAAACTCATAAAAGTTAAAACCATTAGAAATTCTGATATAAAAGCAAAGATTCCAATATATAAGATAAATATTACCATTTACGCCCTTCAACAACGAAGACATCAGATAAAATCTCGTTTTCTTTCCGCGCGTCAAAGTTATCAATCCTCCAAGTGAAATAATTGATTTGAGGTTGATGTATCATAGACAGGCACACCCCCTTCCCAATACCTTTGATGACAAAAACTTCAACCCCAAGAATGCAAGAGTCGTCAACAATATAACCATTTGAAGGATCGTTGAGGGTGTCGTGCGAAAGTAATTGAGCGAACCCCCATTCAGACTTTAACTTATGGAAGCGTCTTACACTCCAATCTGCATCTAAATCAAGAAATCTTCAAAAATATCCCAAAAAAACATATACATATATATCAAGAAAATCCCTGCATCATGCTAAGCTTTAAATTGAAATTTAACTTGTCTGTATTATATGTACAAAAGAGTAAATATTTATTAAATTTTTTATCAAAACTTTAAGATATAAAGTTGAAGAAAGACATAAATGGGTATAAAATATAGGCAACAAAAGTATCGTGCAACGGTGCAAGTTAAAAACTTACTAATTTATCTGTTTATGTCTCTTTTATTTGATATTTACCATTCATGAATTTGTAAAATCTTCTTAAAGAATAGTTAATGTGAGAAACCTACCTTGAATACACAGGTACTTGTTTCGGATTTGATCAAACACTAAGAATCTGAAGTTTACGTTAGCCTCCCATCCAAGCGAAAGAGTATTTTGATTTTCTATTGCCAAATATAAAGAGATGTGACTTTTACTATTCTTCTTCCCATTTGTTTGGAGTACCAATTTCCTGGAAATGGATATATATATGAAAATGGTTGGATTTATTTATATATTTTTATAATTAAACAAAAAAAAAAAAAAAAAACTGATCCAGATGATCAGATTGATATATAGGGGGTATGATCTTCAAAGTGTACCAATTGTAGCCGCCAACTTCAAACTGGCCCGATTCACATTTCTCAATCTCTGCCTCAAACAGCACCGAGAAATTCTTTATTTGAAATGTGTAATGAGCTGGCGGAAGATCTCTACTTGATCTTACAACTCCTGATACATGATATAGATGGAAAATCAAATTCCTACAAAAGATATATATTAATTTGCTAAAAATCTTATTTTAAAAATATTATCTACTTAATATAAGCAGTTGGATGCACATCGCCAATGTAATAATATTAATATAATTTATTTTCTGTTTTGACTTTTAATGGATGGGATATACATGGTTTTATAAAATCGACGAAGTCAAGATTATAATTAAATTAGGAGGCGCCGGATTTATATAACATTATTAATTCTAAATATATATATAAATATATATAATGTGTATATATAACTAATTATTCCATAATTTTTCTTAATATATTATATAATTAAGCAAACAAAATGAAACCAATATTGATACGTCTGAAAATCTAACGTACGATAATATACGAGAGAGAGAGAGAGAGAGAGAGAGATCATGCACGAATACCATTTGTATCGATTTCAGCAGGCATAGAATGGCATGCTTTGTCTAATTCCATGTTTTCCTTTTGAACACTTAATTCTTTGGTTCTCCTGCATGCATGCATGTTGATCATCCTTATTATATATATGCATTGGAGAATATTTGATCTTCTGATATTCCTAATATATTCTAATTGTTTGGTTGCGGAGTTAGTCAAGGAATATTTATAGAATTAACAGAGTTATAAAGTCAAGAAAAAGAATGGAATCATGAGTTAGATTATATAATATGTGACGAATGAAAAAGACTAGAATAATGGAATCAAACGAAAAGCAAATAACTTGGATGATAAGTAAAATAAGGAGAGGAGAGAAAAACTTTTATGACAACACATTGCATTATCACGTCCTTAATTTGTAAGTTCCCTTTTTCTATTCATAAATTTTTATTTTATATTAAAAAATAAAATATAATTAATATAATTCAATCATCTAGGAAATATTCTTTTATCTCCTCAATTATTATTTTTTCTAATAAAATAAACTCGCGGGGACACAAAGAGGCCTCAACCGCAGGGCCGCAAAGAGTCATTTTTCTGGAAATGATCAATTTGGTCCAGTGGATTTAAGCAGCAGCCAAGGCACTATGCATGCTTGTAATAGTACAACTTTAATATGCTCAAAGATGTCGCATATAAATGGCCTAAATTCTAAACTTAGAGGGATTCGATTACACATATTAACATAGGCTTCTGTTGAACATATTTCATGTATGCTAGATACATTTTTGATATAATTCTAGGGTATGCAAGTGTAAATACATGTATTATCTTAGCTTAACACACGAAGTAATGCTAAATACAATTCTAACGTATGAGAGTCTCACATATTCTCTTTAAAAAAAAGGTGAGATATATCATTTAATATAAGTCTTATAGACGTATTCATTTCTTTTTTCAAAGAAAGTACGCGAGACTTACACTAAGATTGTATAAATCATTTTCATATCAACTCCATTACCACATCCCCCTCTCTCAAGCACCATCTCAATTCTCAAGCGTGGAATGCGTATAAATGAGAGTTTACCAAACCTACCAAGACATCCATTGTAAATACTTCGTGCTCCCAAAATATCACATATATTCACTTTTGGACGATTCTTGAATGTTTTATTTTCACTCAAATAAGATTCAAAATATGGCTAACCCTCTTTTACCTCAATGATAGACCAACTAGAAAATTGGCACTTCGGTTTTAGGCAGTTTTCAGTGATAAGGGTTTGATCCGCTGAAATCACACCAAATCGGATTAAAAGTAACCTTTACCCAATTTAAACCCCAACTGCAAGTCTGCAACCCCCCAAACAGATACACTTCTCGGAATGATCATATTCCTTCAACAAGTCTTGCCAGATTTCTGTGTATGTATAGATCCAAGTTCAGCTATGATTCGGCTAGATCAACCCCAAAGCGATACCAAACCTTTTAGACAATCAGTGCAGCAAGTTTCGATAGGCACCATGCAATTAAATCAACACCCAACAAAAAGATTTTTTCAACATTGACAAAATATAGTTCATAGATTTATATTGTGGGATTTGAATGAAAATTACATCTTGCTTTTCATGCAGTTCGGAGACATCAAGAACACAAGTCTTCCATCATGGTTTGGTTAGAGATAAGTAGAAGAAAGAAATGGCGGCATATTTTATTCTGAGCATCATTTCCCTGCTCCTAGCATAAATTTGTCATATCTTAGTTTTGTGTGCATTATTCTAAGCATTGGTATGCGTACTCAGCTAGCTAGAGGTGCAAATGTTTTACATGCTTTCTACGTCACCTCTGCTCCTCAATGGCATTCATAATGTGCTGGGGCTTCTCATCAAGTCCCCAAAACTTGGCAGTTTTTACATCATCCTGTGCCATCAATCGTGAGAACTCCTCGTGGTCGTATTTTAGGGTGGCTTTTCCCCCAAACTCGCTCGGAAGATTTTCTACATCGAAGAACGTCTTCATGAGCTCTACACTTTCTTTATTCTTGAGGTATGCAAACTTCACCTTCTGAAATGTCTTCGGATCCAGGAAGTATTTGACAGCCTATTAAAATTGAAAATAGCACGCACTTCATTAATGCAAGATCTAAAAAGTCAAAAGATAAAGAGACAGAAGATAAATGCAGGGTGCAACAGTAGGTTTCATTCTGCACTCAAAGGAAATCTCATCTAAAACGAAATACCAGATTCACATCCAGAATTGCATATACAGAGGGAAAAGAAAAAGGAAAATATACTCTCGACCTTTGGACTTCGACATCCCTACTAGAGTTTGATAATGGGAGATTTCTCTGGCAACTTAACACTCTAGGTATGGGCACACTAAGTGCCCACGTAATCAAGACTGCTAAAGCAGGACAAATATGCAGGTTCTAATCTATTCGAGTACAATTGTACACAAAAAGAAAATAAATAAGCACTGATTTTCAAAGTTTCAAACAAGGAGTAAAGTATCGTCAAACTTCAATTCAGAGAAAAACAAGAAACAATATGCAGGCAGTAGAAATCTAGAAGGAAAACAGAGCAGAAGTCCAAACCTTCCATAATGCTTGAAAAACCCTTGGTGGACTATACAAAATTGCAACTGCAAGCCTCTCGGGGTAGTGGTTTTGCAAAATGTTAATGATCTCACGTGCTGTTTTGACAGAGACGCTGGTGTTTAATGAAAATCTAGTGAAATCTATCAACCATGACATTTGTTCTTGACCTTCAGGAAGGTTGAGGATAGCATTTTCTAAAAGATAAACTAAATGCCGAACATTATCTTCTGCTGATGTGGTGTTCTGAAAAATGGGAAGATAAAAGATTAACAAAACGAAATCCAACTGATAACAACATGTTATGAAAGAAAATCTTAGCTCAAACCTGCATCCCTGGCCTCATTATGAGCACAGTCCTTCCATGTCGATCATGAAAATCTGCTCTGGACAAGTCTCACATATTACTAATTATCTGAATTTGGAGGGTGCTTTAATCCTTATGTGTAAATTATTTTGGTTAAGTAGAGATACAACATAGATAAGATTATACTCGACAGATTGTTCGAACTTAACTCAATTCATACTCGATTTATTTATTATATGAGTCTGTTTATAAATATAAAATTATGATTAATTATTAAAGTAAAATAATGTTTTATAGGTATAGGTATCATCTACTAGGGGTGCCACTCAGGATAACCTCCTCCCTGCACCCCTCTCTGCATGGGATGGGAGGTGAGGCTTTCACATCGGCCCGTCTCGATGATGCAGTTTCACTTCATGTCTACTTTAAAAATAGACAACATTTTATTAAGTTTAAAAATTATTCATAAGTATAAAAGTGATTAAAAATGTATTTTTAGACCTAAATTCTAAGTTAAAATTTTATAAATATGATTATAATTTAAAAATTAAGTAATTTTTAAATTTGTTAGTACATATTTTATGTAAGTTATAATATAGTAAATTTTAAATTATTTAGTTTTTAGATTTTCTATTGCATATTATATGCAAATTGTAGTTTTCAATGCATTAATAATCATTTTCTTTTTGGATGTGGTTTAGTTGTCTAATGGCAGAAAACTGTTAGGTGAGCTGTGTGTGTGTTAGGCTAACATTTCAGAGACACCCAGATCACAAAGGTGCATGCCATATCTATGTTCTTGCTAGTTGGGGGAACTCAGGTTCTTTCTAGTACTGGAAAGAAGTTGGAATTCTTTTTGCTGTATGGATTATTATCTTTGGACTGGAGATTGCTAAGGTTTTGTAACTGCTAAGGTTTATTATCCATTGGTATTTTTTTAACTGCTTAAGGATTTCTATTGCCAAAGGATTACCATGGCATACGTCATAGCATAACTCTGTCTTTAATCAATGTATTTTGTTTGCAAACAGAATGCTATGATGACAAGATCCATCTTTCATCCTTGCTATACTACTATTGGCTTTACTTTAAATAGTGGTCGGTTCATTTTTGTGAGTTAGGACTTTTTAGCAGTGATAATCTGTTGGCTCCTATTTTTTATCATGTTTAATTGCATTGCAGTTATTTCCTACGATAGATAAATATATATATATATATATATATATTTCTTTATATACTGCTGCAGCTAGTGGGAAGGATTTGGAAGGTGTTTACTCTATTCTAGTCCCATTGGCATTTTTTCATACATGTTTTGGGAATTGATTGAATCTTTCCTCAATTTGTGAAATCAACTTAAAATGTTGGATATTGAATAAATTGCAAGGATAATTTTAAATGTCTAATTGGGAATATGCATCATTGAAAATATATATCTTGTAGACGTTTCTGGTCATGTGCATGTGGAATGAGATGTCTTCATGATCACAATTTTAGCTTAAGGACAGCAAGCAATAATGCTCCATCTCAGCTTAAACATTTCTGTTTGGGTCTTGCTCCTGAGACATTTATTTTTACAATTTGCTCTTTTTTAGCATCAGTTGAAAATTAGTTTAATCAGCATTGTGTTGAGTTATAACAACCCATTTGGATTGGTTTGAAGTTTCTTGTTCTGTCATTGGACTTCTCTAAATGTATGAAAGCAAATGATAGTCTCAAGTGCTATCATTGTGAAGGAATTCTTGATTAAAGTTCTTTGCTCTCCTTTCTTTGTACTTGCAGATAGGAAACTGGTCAAAATGGCTCACAGATCTATTTGGAATTGATTATGACAATGCCTCTGAAGATGAGGTTGAACTTGATCATGACAAGAAATTGAAATGTCTGACACCCTTCAAGGCTTTCCATGTCCTTCATGCATTGAGTGATCTCATGATGCTTCCTTCTGAAATTCTTGCTGATAGGTCCACAAGAAAAGAGGTAAACAATGAATGGAGTTATGAAGTGTTGGGATTAAGTGATAGAGCAGTAGTGAGTTTGTAAAGCATGATGTTGGTGTTTGTTTCTAAAACTTGGATGTATTGGGTATAGATTAAGTTTGTAAAAACAAATATAAATCTTTCTAATATTTTCTTTTTAAATTATTGTAAGTGTCAATTTCAATCTCTAATGTTGGGATATATTCATTTTAGCCTATATCAAACAATTTGTTATGATTATTTTAGGCTTGTCTCATTTTTTTTTTCTTTTTTCTAAAATATCTTAGCATTTGCCATGAATGTAACTCGTGGCAAATGTTTTTTACCACTATATACTCGATACCTAATACCTATTTGCCACCAAATAGTTTTCCACGGCCGACCTTTATTAGAAATGAACATTGGCAACCATACAAGATGGTGGGAAAAGATTGTTTTTGACAACTATAATGCATTTTGTAATATAATTGGCACCAATGAAATTTATTACAAACATGTTTTTGGCACAACATAAAACATCGCAAAAAACTTTATGCCACTATATTTTTCATGAATATTATCGTGGAAATTGTTTATTTCTGACCAAAAAGATTAGTGGGTAAATAAGTTTAAAGGACCACATGGGCGTAAATCTAAACAACTTTTGCCACAGACTAAATTAGTTTTTACCATAAACTGGATTCGTGGGAAAAAAACTATCTTTTTTCACGAAAAAAAAAAATTGTGGCAAAAATAGTATTCGCCACTCATTATATGCCACGAAGCTCCCACGATAACATGTGGTGGGAAAAAATCTTTTTGCCACTTAATTCCAACTTTTTGTGACCACTACCCTTCGTGGCAAAATGCACTATTTCTTGTAGTGAGATTAAATGAATGCTTTTAGAGAGTTTTTATTTTAGTTTAAACAAATTAAAGAATCATGTTGTTGAATTACTATTTATTTACTGTAGTTTGAGTAATCTTTGCATGTTGTACACAAGTTCTAAATAACAATTTATTGACACAGATTCTTAAAATATCTTTCTTTTTTTAACCCATCTAAATTCCTTGGTGGAAAAACAGGAAAATAACAAATCATGACAACACAAAAAAGGAATTGATAGATGAAGAACTTAAAAAACTGTATGAAACCCATGAGAAGTTACTAGATCTCGTTTCCATGTTTTGTTACGTCTCAAGAGCAAAGTATCTACCTTTGGGGCCAATAAGGTAGTATTTTACCATGTTTTTAACTGAATAAGTGTTGTTAATTACCTAAGCATTAAGTGGCCCAAATACTTGATTAAGTATTGTCATGGGGTGAAAAAACTGCCCCCTGCTGTAAAATATTTATTGTTACATTTCCTGGGGTTGGCAGGAAATCTAGAGGGCAGTCAATGTAGAAAAATGTAGAAATATTTTGTTTAGTTTTGGATCTTAAATGTTAGTGTCATGGCCTATTTTCTGCATGGTCTCTTTTGTTGTTTGATTCATTCACTATTGTTGTAAAGATGACAAAATTGCACCAAATATAAGTGATTGGTTGTGTTTATTCCACATTAACTTCTTCAATAATTTTTTTTTGTTTGTTTGGATATTTTGGTAGTTATTATTTGAAATAATGATTAGCTATCGCATGAGAGTTTATTATAATGTATTTTAACAAAATACTAGTGAAACAGGTGAAACTGGTTCACCAGTATTTTCTTTTTTTTTTTTTATATATTTTTGTAAGATGTTATTTGCGGCAAGTTCAACTAGTCGCAAAAGGAGAAAAACTCGATGCGTATATTCAGTTAATTTTGGCAGCTAGTTGCGGCATTTTCAACTTTTTGTGGCAACCAAAATTCGCTGCAAAAAGATTTACTACAACGGCGCTTGACTTAATCGGCAGAGAGAGATTTGTAGGCGCTTAATTATTGCGGTGAAGCTCTAGCGACACAAAAAACGCCGGAGTTAGCTATTTTTCGCGATTTTAAGGCTTTTTGCTATGAATTCCAGTTGCCGTAAAAAGCCTTAAATCTTGTAGTGCTCTAACATGAGTAGCATAATGATTTGAGGATATATCTAGCACTTGTGCTACTTAGAGCACCCACATTGGGTGCATCAAAACTCCAAAATACCCCTACATTCGGTCCCTTATTTTGAAGGGATTGGTTGAGATGGGTTACGGTAGCCCCTCATCTCATTTCCCACACCCCCCGATTATCTTCTGCACACAAGACCGTTGGCTCTTCGTCTTCACCATCCCGAGCTTCCACTTCCTCCTTTGCTCCATCCCGCATGCGAGCCCCTTTCCATGGTTGTCAGAAAATCTTTGCCACCGGTATAATATTTTTGACCCATTCTTCTTTGACTTTTGCCAACGAGCAACTCTCTCTCTCTCTCACACACACAATTTCCATTCGCTTTCCCTTGTTTTAACCTGATTCAAACAAATGTAACCCTGGAATTGGGCTTGATTTTGAAAATCGTAGGGTTTTCATTGAATACTTTCTAGGACCGGTTGATTCGACTGTGTAAAATGCATGTTTTGGGATTTTTCTAGTAACATCCGTGACATTGTATACTCTTAAAAATGGTGTCCTATTTTGAAATGGCAGGATTTATGCTCGTGACCATACAGTTTTCAAGTAAAAAACTGATCTTAATTTGATTCATGATGAATCTATTGTTGGTCATTTAGATTTTACAAAACATTACAGAAGGCTCAAGCTATTTTTTATTTTTTATTTTTGTGGCCTAGATTGAAGTTTCACATCAGGTATTATGTTCGAAGTTGTTATAGCTGTCAAAGGAATAAAGTTGAAACTATGCACCTTGTTGGATTGTTGCAACCTTACCTATTCCTACTCAAACATGGATTGGCCATGGATTTTGTGGAAGGTCATCCCAGCTCTAAAGGCTTTTATATATGTTCTTATGGTTGTGGTCATGGGTAGGTTAACTAAGGCCCTGTTTGGATATAAAAATAGTTTGATCTCATCTCATGATTATTACAATGTTTTCAATTTTTTTCACAAAATATAATAAACAATTGTTTTGGATAAAGGCCTTGTCCTTTACGTTTTTGGGCACGAGCTATTTTGAATCCAAGATGCTACTTTAACTCATAGTTCAGCCTACCATCCTTAAAGTGATGGCAAGACAAAAGCAGTGAATAAGACTCTTGAACGCTATTTGAGGTGAGATTCTGGAGCTAAACCAAAGCAGTGGGTGAATTAGATTCCTTTAGATTTATGGTGGTATAATACTATCACTATTTTTTTTTTAAAGAAGAGGAATGCACCCCAATTTTATAAAAAATCCTCACATGTAGTGGAGAAAAACCGTAATAACAATCCCGACATATATATATAGGAAAACAAAGTAGACAGCTAACTCTTTATAGCAAAACTGGAAAGCTGTAGTATGTCAAGAACCAAATTAAGAACAAATATTTAACTTAGTATTTGTTGTGGCAGATCACTTTCACATCACTAGTTTTGCATGGTAAAGATAATTTCAAATAGTACATTTATTAATTCATTCTATATAAATAGCACTCCAATTTTCTGTCAAATAGATTTCGCCAATGGGATTAATGGTCCGAATTACTCAAGAACTCCTTTGAGTACTTCAGATATGACATCAATTTTGCATTCAACAACGATCGAATTAGCAAAGCTCATGAAGCCTTTTGATGTATTTTTGAGATCTTTGAGAGACAAAAAATCTTTGAAACAAGGGCCAACATTAGGTTTACGGAACCAGTGCTCACCTGCAAGAGTACAAGAGTTTTGGTCAGGAAACCATACAGAATGCATGTTTCAGTTGCAAAATCATATATATGATTTCGATCATATTTATCTCCAACCTCAAAAAAGAAAAAAGAAAAAAAAAAAGAAATAAGCTTTTCGCATGAGGGATCCAAGATATCATGCATGACTGACCATATTTTTCGCAGTGATTGCCATAGACTTGGTCCATTATTCGCAGCATGAATTTTGCGTACAACTTCCGGTTAGGAGAAACAATTTCGGAATTATATAGTTGGAGAGAGAGAGACAAGAATGCATCGCTTTTGGTACTCCTTGGAGATAGTAACAACCTCCTAATATATATATATATATATATCAAAAAAGTTAGAAGTAAAATCTACTGAAAAGTAAGCTCCAAACACAATCTAAATCAAGCATATATACCACTTATGCCCTTCAACAAGGAAGACATCAGAATAATAATTCTCCTTTTTCTTTACATCAAAATTAACAATCCTCCAAGTGAAATAATCGATTTGAGGTTGGTTTATCATTGACAGGCACTCCCCCTTGCCAATACTTTTGATGACAGAAACTTCAACCCCAAGAATGCAAGAGTTGTCGACAATGTAACCCTTGGAAGGATCGTCGAGACTATTTCGCGAAAGTAATTGATCAAATCCCCATTCAGTCTTTAGGATATGGAAGCGTTTTACACTTCCATCTGCATGATCTCAGACATCGTTGAAGTTATATTAATTAAGTTGTATATTAATTAGTTTACAGAACTACAAAAACAAAGATCCTAAAAGGAATTAACGCAGAATCAATAATTAAATATATAATATAAATGCAGTAAACAGAATTATATATATATATATATATAATTAAGTTGTCTTAATAAAATAATAAAAACTAATTGAGCTTTCCATTCAAGTAAAAAGTAGTACTGTGAAATCAAAATTTTCAGAATTAATAGAATATAGGTAATAATAATTTATATCTACCAATAGAAAATGAGTAAATTAAGTTGAGACAAAGGTACCTTGAACACACAGGTAGTTGTCGCGTATTTGATCAAACACAAAGAATTTGAAGTTTACATTGACCTCCCAACCAGGCGAAAGATTATCTTGATTTCCTATTGCCAAATACATGGAGATGTAATCCTTCACATGATCCCTATTCTTTTTCCCATTTGTTTTGAGTACCAAACTCCTAGAAACGCAAAAGAAAAACGATCAGATTTATATTATTGGAAACCAAAACAAAAACAAAAGAAAACGTGCGACAATATGCATGAGCTAAGACGACATCGGTCTACATATCTTCAAAATGCCGCACTACGTACGTACCATTGGTAGCCGCCAACTTCGAACTGGCTTGATTCACATTTCTCAACCTTTGCCTCAAACAAAACACAGAAATTATTGATTTTGAATGTAAAATGAGCTGGCGGAAAATCTCTAGTCGATCTTATAACACCTGAGATTGAAGGGAATAAAAAACATTCAGGCAGATCAAAAATATAGAGCTAATGATCGATTCAGATCACACTTTTTGTTATTATCTAGTTTTGAGGTTCTCGGAAACATATGTATTACAGAATCAGTCAGGAATTAATAACAATTTCTTGATTATACTGATCAGCCCCTTGCGATGATATTAGATGGGGCGCTTCAACTTTGCATATGATATTAAGTTTCATAAAATTGTCTCACAAATTTAACACAGATTAAGCATATGACACAAGCTGTATCGACGAGAATTCTAAGAATTACTAATACAACACAAAAAACGAGAGAGAGAGAGAGAGAGCACCATATGCATCAATAATGTCGGTAGGCAGAGAATGACGAGTTTGATCTTCCATATATGCTTTCCTCTTGGACGCTACTTTTTTTCCGGGGGTCGGTCCTATATGTGTATTAATTGGAGATCAACACTTTTGATAAACAGGAAGGCCAAGGAAGTAGGAACTAATAGGCTATTTGCAAAGGAAGCAGTTCACATATATATAATCTGAAGTGTGCATGTGTTGAGTATGGCTTTGGAATACATGCCCAGCCCTGTCTCGCTCGACCCTCGCTCGAGCGAGACTGTGACACTTCCAGAATTGCTCCAACCCGAGACTTCGCTCGACCCTCGCTCGACCTCCCGCTCGAGCGAGGTTCAGGCAGTGACTTCGCTCGACACTCGCTCGACCTCCCGCTCGAGCGAGATTCCACGTGGCGCCAGGTGTCCGATTTCTAGTCGAGCGAATCTGACCTAGAAGTCCTCGCTCGAGCGAGTTTAAATCTCGCTCGAGCGAGATTGCAGAATATAAATAGCGCGAAGGCTTTTTCGCGTATTAGAAGACGAAGAAGCAGACGAAGACGCAGGCCTCTGTTTTTTGCGCCAGTGAACAGTAACTCCTCCTAGATCATTTTCTTCTCCATTTCTCTACTATTCTGAGTGAAACTTGTGAGGATCGAGTGTATACACGTGAGGTGAGTGTTCTCTGTTGTAAGTATCTCTTGATACTCTCTCTGTAACCTCCATTTGATCTAGTGAAGCTTTGAAACCAACCCCACAGTGGATGTAAGCTCATTTTGAGCTGAACCACTTAAATCTGTGTGTTCTTTCTGTGTTTACTGTTTTATTTTTCATTGTTGCATCCGCTGCGGTTTATTTCATATCTTTGTTGTTTGTTTCCTTGCCTATTTCCCAACAGCATGCATGAAACTTCAACTTTTAAGATTCCCAATAATGATTAATTTCTTTCTGTCTCCAACGTTTGGAAAACAGAGATATTTATGAGGTTAATGTATAGATGTAAATCCCAGTGGGGATCTTTTAAGATTCCCAAATAAGTTATATATAGATAGAGTGATGATATCCGTACAACATTTTTAGTAAAATATTTTCACAATTTCTAGTGTTATAAAGTTTTTTTTTTTATCATTTTATTTTAAGCATTTTTTTAACATTCTTAATCATTAAAATAAAATAAAAATATATTTTTATTAATATTCACATTCTTAATTATTACCTAAAATTAAAAATTAAATAAAAAAAGGTAAAATAGTTATAATTTAGTTATAAGTGTATCATTGGTATAGATAATAGAGTTCTGTTTAATTTGAGATTTGCTTTAATTTGTACTTAAATAAAACGTATTAAAAACGTATTACACGTGATTGACGAGTTAAAAGCAAACGGAAAAGTAAACCAAAGTTAAAAGAAATGGAAAAGTGAAATAATAAAAACAAACATAAAAATATTATGGGCACTGGAGAGACGGAGAGAGAATATTCATGCCTTTGTGGCCTGTATTCACATATGCCCAATATGGGAATAGTAAATTATTATTCTCCATCTTGCAAAGGGGGTGTTAGAAGATATACAACTCAAGCTACAAGTCGTTGCTTACAGGAAGCTAGAAGTCGTTGATTCTTTTAGCTGTAAATTAAAGAGGTATGTACATTAATGTTCCAGAATATTCCATACACACAACTAGAGGAAAATAGTTCTTCTTCTCCATTGGAATTCTGCTCTCGAACCCTTCTTTGCTTTTCTAACATTTCTTACAAGTAACATAGCTAATTCTGTCTTCAATTCCATGATAATTAGATCATCAGGAGAATTCCTTGACTACAGATATGACATCAATTTTGCATTCAACAATTAAAGCATCACCCAGTAAGTAGCCATTTGACGGAGCCTTGAGATCTCTCAGAGACAAAAATCTCGGGAAACCAAAGCCAGTGGTACTTTCATCGAACCAATTCTCACCTGCAAGATAAGAGTTTTGTCTTGATAATCTTTTAAACCTCAAACAGCAGAAGATCACCAAATAATCTTTTCACATGATACATTCGTGAAGAGATGATCACTGACATGTTTTTTCAAGGTGATTGCAATTGACTTGGTCCCTTATTCGCAGCTTGTATTTTGCGTACAATTTTTGGATTGGAGTAATGTTTTCTGAATCAGCCGGTTGGAGATAGAGAGACAAGAAGCCGTGATCTGAGGTTTCCATTCCCCTTGGATAGAGCTTCAATCTCCTATATTTCCAGAAATATATATATATTATATATATATATATATATATATATATATATATGGTGCTAATTAATGACATGATGAGTCTACCAAACTCATAAAAGTTAAAACCATTAGAAATTCTGATATAAAAGCAAAGATTCCAATATATAAGATAAATATTACCATTTACGCCCTTCAACAACGAAGACATCAGAGAAAATATCGTTTTCTTTCCGCGCGTCAAAGTTATGAATCCTCCAAGTGAAATAATTGATTTGAGGTTGATGTATCATAGACAGGCACACCCCCTTCCCAATACCTTTGATGACAAAAACTTCAACCCCAAGAATGCAAGAGTCGTCAACAATATAACCATTTGAAGGATCGTTGAGGGTGTCGTGCGAAAGTAATTGAGCGAACCCCCATTCAGTCTTTAACTTATGGAAGCGTCTTACACTCCAATCTGCATCTAAATCAAGAAATTTTCAAAAATATCCCAAAAAAACATATACATATATATCAAGAAAATCCCTGCATCATGCTAAGCTTTAAATTGAAATTTAACTTGTCTGTATTATATGTACAAAAGAGTAAATATTTATTAAATTTTTTATCAAAACTTTAAGATATAAAGTTGAAGAAAGACATAAATGGGTATAAAATATAGGCAACAAAAGTATCGTGCAACGGTGCAAGTTAAAAACTTACTAATTTATCTGTTTATGTCTCTTTTATTTGATATTTACCATTCATGAATTTGTAAAATCTTCTTAAAGAATAGTTAATGTGAGAAACCTACCTTGAATACACAGGTACTTGTTTCGGATTTGATCAAACACTAAGAATCTGAAGTTTACGTTAGCCTCCCATCCAAGCGAAAGAGTATTTTGATTTTCTATTGCCAAATATAAAGAGATGTGACTTTTACTATTCTTCTTCCCATTTGTTTGGAGTACCAATTTCCTGGAAATGGATATATATATGAAAATGGTTGGATTTATTTATATATTTTTATAATTAAACAAAAAAAAAACTGATCCAGATGATCAGATTGATATATAGGGGGTATGATCTTCAAAGTGTACCAATTGTAGCCGCCAACTTCAAACTGGCCCGATTCACATTTCTCAATCTCTGCCTCAAACAGCACCGAGAAATTCTTTATTTGAAATGTGTAATGAGCTGGCGGAAGATCTCTACTTGATCTTACAACTCCTGATACATGATATAGATGGAAAATCAAATTCCTACAAAAGATATATATTAATTTGCTAAAAATCTTATTTTAAAAATATTATCTACTTAATTTATGCAGTTGGATGCACATCGCTAATCATGTAATAATATTAATATAATTTATTTTCTGTTTTGACTTTTAATGGATGGGATATACATGGTTTTATAAAATCGACGAAGTCAAGATTATAATTAAATTAGGAGGCGCCGGATTTATATAACATTATTAATTCTAAATATATATAAATATATATAATGTGTATATATAACTAATTATTCCATAATTTTTCTTAATATATTATATAATTAAGCAAACAAAATGAAACCAATATTGATACGTCTGAAAATCTAACGTACGATAATATACGAGAGAGAGAGAGAGAGAGAGAGAGATCATGCACGAATACCATTTGTATCGATTTCAGCAGGCATAGAATGGCATGCTTTGTCTAATTCCATGTTTTCAGAATGGCATGCTTCGTCTAATTCCATGTTTTCCTTTTGAACACTTAATTCTTTGGTTCTCCTGCATGCATGCATGGTGATCATCCTTATTATATATATGCATTGGAGAATAATTGATCTTCTGATATTCCTAATATATTCTAATTGTTTGGTTGCGGAGTTAGTCAAGGAATATTTATAGAATTAACAGAGTTATAAAGTCAAGAAAAGAAAGGAATCATGGGTTAGATTATATAATATGTGACGAATGAAAAAGACTAGAATAATGGAATCAAACGAAAGCAAATAACTTGGATGATAAGTAAAATAAGGAGAGGAGAGAAAAACTTATATGACAACACATTGCATTATCACGTCCTTAATTTGTAAGTTCCCTTTTTCTATTCATAAATTTTTATTTTATATTAAAAAATCAAATATAATTAATATAATTCAATCATCTAGAAATATTCTTTTATCTCCTCAATTATTATTTTTTCTAATAAAATAAACTCGCGGGGACACAAAGAGGCCTCAACCGCAGGGCCGCAAAGAATCATTTTTCTGGAAATGATCAATTTGGTCCAGTGGATTTAAGCAGCAGCCAAGGCACTATGCATGCTTGTAATAGTACAACTTTAATATGCTCAAAGATGTCGCATATAAATGGCCTAAATTCTAAACTTAAAGGGATTCGATTACACATATTAACATAGGCTTCTGTTGAACATATTTCATGTATGCTAGATACATTTTTGATATAATTCTAGGGTATGCAAGTGTAAATACATGTATTATCTTAGCTTAACACACGAAGTAATGCTAAATACAATTCTAACGTATGAGAGTCTCACATATTCTCTTTAAAAAAAAAGTGAGATATATCATTTAATATAAGTCTTATAGACATATTCATGTCTTTTTTCAAAGAAAGTACGCGAGACTTACACTAAGATTGTATAAATCATTTTCATATCAACTCCATTACCACATCCCCCTCTCTCAAGCACCATCTCAATTCTCAAGCGTGGAATGCGTATAAATGAGAGTTTACCAAGCCTACTAAGACATCCATTGTAAATACTTCGTGCTCCCAAAATATCACATATATTCACTTTTGGACGATTCTTGAATGTTTTATTTTCACTCAAATAAGATTCAAAATATGGCTAACCCTCTTTTACCTCAATGATAGACCAACTAGAAAATTGGCACTTCGGTTTTAGGCAGTTTTCAGTGATAAGGGTTTGATCCGCTGAAATCGCACCAAATCGGATTAAAAGTAACCTTTACCCAATTTAAACCCCAACTGCAAGTCTGCAACCCCCCAAACTGTTGAGTATGGCTTTGGAATACATGCCCAGCCCTGTCTCGCTCGACCCTCGCTCGAGCGAGACTGTGACACTTCCAGAATTGCTCCAACCCGAGACTTCGCTCGACCCTCGCTCGACCTCCCGCTCGAGCGAGGTTCAGGCAGTGACTTCGCTCGACCCTCGCTCGACCTCCCGCTCGAGCGAGATTCCACGTGGTGCCAGGTGTCCGATTTCTAGTCGAGCGAATCTAACCTAGAAGTCCTCGCTCGAGCGAGTTTAAATCTCGCTCGAGCGAGATTGCAGGATATAAATATCGCGAAGGCTTTTTCGCGTATTAAAAGACGAAGAAGCAGACGAAGACGCAAGACTCTGTTTTCGGCCCCAGTGAACAGTAATAGCTTCCAGATCATTTTCTTCTCCATTTCTCCACTATTCTGAGTGAAACTTGTGAGGATCGAGTGTATACACGTGAGGTGAGTGTTCTCTGTTGTAAGTATCTCTTGATACTCTCTCTGTAACCTCCATTTGATCTAGTGAAGCTTTGAAACCAACCCCACAGTGGATGTAAGCTCATTTTGAGCTGAACCACTTAAATCTGTGTGTTCTTTCTGTGTTTACTGTTTTATTCCTCATTGTTGCATCCGCTGCGGTTTATTTCATATCTTTGTTGTTTGTTTCATTGCCTATTTCCCAACAAACTGGTATCAGAGCGTTTTCAGGCTCTGTGAATATTTGAAGGGATGGCTACAGCAAGATTTGAAGTTGAGAAATTTGACGGTCAGAACAGTTTCAGCTTGTGGCGCCTGAAGATGAGGGCATTGTTGCGCCAGCAGGGGTTATTCAGAGTTTTAGAGGAAAGGACGGCAGATTCTCCTGTACCGTCTAAGGACGATGAAGAAAAGGTACATAGTACAATTCTGTTATCATTGTCTGATGGAGTGTTGAGAGAGGTGGCGGAGGAGGAGACCGCTGAGGGTCTCTGGAATAAGTTTGAAAGCTTGTACATTAAGAAGTCTCTCACAAACCGGTTGTATTTAAAACAACGGTTGTATACACTCAAAATGACTGAGGGTTCGTCAGTTACTGAACACCTAGATGAGTTTAATAAGATTGTAATGGATCTTAGAAATGTTGACATTAAGCTTGGTGATGAAGATCAAGCTCTTATTGTGCTGTGTTCATTACCTGCCTCTTATGAGAATTTTGTGAATTTTATGCTGTATGGTAGAGATACTATCTCCTTAGCAGATGTGAAGTCAGCTTTGAACTCAAAGGAGTTGAGGAGTAAGTATGATAAGGGTGGTGAAGCACAGGCCAGTGGTTTGTTTGTCAAAGATACCTCCGAGAGAGGAAGATCCAGTCAGAAGGGTTCAGAGAAGGGCAGAGGCAAGTCCCGGGGGAAATCAAAGTCCAAGTCCAACAAGAAGAATGTAAAATGTTATTACTGTCAGAAGTTTGGACACTACAAGAGTGAGTGTACGAAGCTGAAGAAGAAGGAGGAATCTACGAGTTCCTCTAATGCCGTCAGTGCTGCTGATGAATCTGATGGCTCTGATGTAGTTCTTGCAATCAATGACTCAAACAGTCGGTTCAGTGATAAGTGGGTGATGGACTCAGCTTGCACGTTCCATATGTGTCCCAGAAGGGACTGGTTCATGTCTTATGAATTAGTCAACAGTGGTTCTGTTTTGTTGGGGAACGACACTGCTTGCAAGGTTGCAGGAATGGGTTCTGTGAAGATCAAGATGTTTGATGGGATGGTTAGGACATTGACCAACGTCCGGCACATTCCAGACTTGAAAAAGAATCTTATCTCCATGGGGGCCCTTGATTCTTTGGGCTTAAAGTACACGGGACAAGGTGGAGCTTTGAAAGTCAGCAAATGCTCCATGATCATTATGAAGGGAGACCTGAAAGATGGTCTCTATTTCCTCTAGGGCAGTACTGTCAGCGGTGAAGCTGTAGTTTCAGTATCTGATCAGTCTGAGTCAGATGTTACTCGTCTATGGCACATGAGATTGGGCCATATGAGTGAGAAGGGGATGTCTATCCTCAGTAAGCAAGGGTTGCTAGGGAATCAGAATTTGGGCAAGCTAGACCTGTGCGAGCACTGTGTATTCGGGAAGCAGAGCAGGGTTCAGTTTGCAACTGGGGTCCACAGAACAAAAGGTACAGTGGACTACATTCATTCCGACCTTTGGGGTCCGTCTACAGTTCCATCAAAAGGTGGAGCTAATTACTTGCTTACATTCATTGATGATTACTCACGGAAAGTGTGGGTTTATTTTTTGAAACAGAAAAGTGAAGTCTTCAAGAACTTCAAGCAGTGGAAAGTTCTGATAGAGAATCAGACCGGCAAGAAGGTGAAACGGCTTCGGACTGACAACGGGATGGAATTTTGCGGCAATGACTTCGATGAGTTCTATAAGAACGAAGGAATTGCCAGACACCGTACAGTCAGGCACACTCCACAGCAAAATGGAGTGGCTGAACGCATGAACTGGACCCTCCTAGAACGAGCACGCAGTATGCTCTCCAATGCCGGCCTGTCTAAGGACTTTTGGGCGGAAGCAGTCAATACAGCCTGCTTTCTGGTGAACCGCTCTCCAGCCACAGCTATTGAGTTGAAGACACCTAATCAGGTATGGTCTGATGAACCTACTGATTATTTGAACCTGAAGATTTTTGGTTGTCCTGCTTATTTTCATGTAAATGATGGTAAGCTAGAACCTAGGGCAAAGAAGTGTATTTTTATGGGATATGCTTCTGGGGTGAAGGGATATAGATTGTGGTGTACTGATCCTAAGTCACCCAAGTTTGTGATAAGCAGGGATGTTGTGTTTGATGAGAAATCCATGCTTAGTCCGACAAAACAAATTCCCGTGTCTACAGGGAAGAAGGTGGAGCTGCAGGCTTCACTTGAGACACCACCAGTAACTCAGGATCATGCTATGACTGATGAGCATGGTTCTGAGTCAGAGACTGAGACACCAGCTGAGGAGCAATACAGTATAGCTGCTGGTAGACAGAGGAGGCAGATCAGACCACCTCAGAGATATGCTCATGCAGATATGATCAGTTATGCACTCGCTACAGCGGAAGAAATTGTGGGGCAGGAGCCTTCCAGTTACTCAGAGGCTGTGAAGAGTACTGAGTCTGCACAGTGGTGTACAGCGATGACTGAAGAGATTGAGTCTCTTCACAAGAACCAAACCTGGGATTTGGTTAAGGTACCAGCGAAGACCAGAGTTGTGGGCTGCAAATGGGTTTTCAAGAGAAAAGAGGGAATCCAGTCTGATGCAAGATACAAAGCTCGTCTAGTTGCCAAAGGCTACAGTCAGAGAGAGGGGATCGACTTCACTGAAGTGTTCTCTCCAGTAGTAAAGCACAGTTCAATCCGAGTTTTACTAGCCATCACGGCTTTGTATGACCTGGAGCTTCAGCAGCTAGATGTGAAGACAGCGTTCTTACACGGTGAGCTTGAAGAAACTATCTACATGCGTCAGCTAGAGGGGTTCACAGTTGAAGGTAAAGAAGACCGTGTATGCAGACTGAAGAGGTCTTTGTATGGGTTGAAGCAGTCACCTAGGCAATGGTATAAACGTTTTGATTTGTTTATGAGTGATCATGATTATTTGAGAAGTAATTATGACTGTTGTGTATATCATAAACAATTGCCTGATAAGTCTTTCATTCACTTATTGCTTTATGTTGATGACATGCTTATAACTGCTAAAAGCATGGTTGATGTTGATTTGTTGAAAACTCAACTTAAGGATGAGTTTGAGATGAAAGATTTAGGTGATGCTAAGAAAATACTGGGGATGGATATTTACAGGGATAGAAAAGCTGGGAAGTTATACTTGTCCCAGAGAAAGTATATAGAGAAGGTTCTAGACAGGTTTGGAATGTCTGACTCCAAGCCTGTCAGCACGCCGTTAGCGTCGCATTTTAAACTTTCAGCTTCCCTATCCCCCCAGACAGATGAGGAGGAACAGTCCATGGCAAATGTTCCTTACTCTAATGCTGTAGGTAGCATTATGTATGCTATGGTGTGTACCCGTCCAGATATTTCACAGGCAGTGAGTGTGGTTAGCAGATATATGGCTAAGCCTGGTAGAACTCACTGGCAGGCCGTGAAATGGATTTTGAGGTACTTGAAGGGAACCTCGCATGTGGGCTTGATATTTGATAGAGATGTAGATCTCAGTTCTGTTGTGATTGGTTTTGTTGATTCTGACTATGCTGGGGATTTAGATAAGAGAAGATCATTGACAGGCTACATTTTCACTTTGTGTGGTTCTGCTATTAGTTGGAAAGCAACACTTCAATCAACTGTTGCTTTATCAACTACAGAGGCAGAATACATGGCAGCAGCTGAGGCTGTTAAGGAGGCCATTTGGGTGAAGGGGCTAATCAGTGACCTGGGTCTTCAGCAGATAGAAATGACAGTGTTTTGTGACAGCCAGAGTGCTATACATTTGACCAAAAATCAAATGTATCATGAGAGGACAAAGCACATTGACGTCAGGTATCACTTTATCAGAGGAGTAGTGTCAGATGGTACAGTCAGTATTCAGAAGATTGCTACTTCAGAGAATCCAGCAGATGTAATGACCAAGCCAGTTGCAGTATTCAAGTTCAAACTCTGTTTGGACTTGATAGGGGTCCGGGGTTTCCAGGTTCCTTAGGGAACTCAGATGGGGTTGGTTTTCTCAGTTACTGCATTTTACATTCTTGGGTTGATCTGGATATTATGGGGCTGTTAGGTATTCAAGCCAAGGTGGAGATTTGTTGAGTATGGCTTTGGAATACATGCCCAGCCCTGTCTCGCTCGACCCTCGCTCGAGCGAGACTGTGACACTTCCAGAATTGTTCCAACCCGAGACTTCGCTCGACCCTCGCTCGACCTCCCGCTCGAGCGAGGTTCAGGCAGTGACTTCGCTCGACCCTCGCTCGACCTCCCGCTCGAGCGAGATTCCACGTGGTGCCAAGTGTCCAATTTCTAGTCGAGCGAATCTGACCTAGAAGTCCTCGCTCGAGCGAGTTTAAATCTCGCTCGAGCGAGATTGCAGGATATAAATATCGCGAAGGCTTTTTCGCGTATTAGAAGACGAAGAAGCAGACGAAGACGCAGGCCTCTGTTTTCGGCCCCAGTGAACAGTAATAGCTTCCAGATCATTTTCTTCTCCATTTCTCCACTATTCTGAGTGAAACTTGTGAGGATCGAGTGTATACACGTGAGGTGAGTGTTCTCTGTTGTAAGTATCTCTTGATACTCTCTCTGTAACCTCCATTTGATCTAGTGAAGCTTTGAAACCAACCCCACAGTGGATGTAAGCTCATTTTGAGCTGAACCACTTAAATCTGTGTGTTCTTTCTGTGTTTACTGTTTTATTTCTCATTGTTGCATCCGCTGCGGTTTATTTCATATCTTTGTTGTTTGTTTCATTGCCTATTTCCCAACACAAACAGATACACTTCTCGGAATGATCATATTCCTTCAACAAGTCTTGCCAGATTTCTGTGTATGTATAGATCCAAGTTCAGCTATGATTCGGCTAGATCAACCCCAAAGCGATACCAAACCTTTTAGACAATCAGTGCAGCAAGTTTCGATAGGCACTATGCAATTAAATCAACACCCAACAAAAAGATTTTTTCAACATTGACAAAATATAGTTCATAGATTTATATTGTGGGATTTGAATGAAAATTACATCTTGCTTTTCATGCAGTTCGGAGACATCAAGAACACAAGTCTTCCATCATGGTTTGGTTAGAGATAAGTAGAAGAAAGAAATGGCGGCATATTTTATTCTGAGCATCATTTCCCTGCTCCTAGCATAAATTTGTCATATCTTAGTTTTGTGTGCATTATTCTAAGCATTGGTATGCGTACTCAGCTAGCTGGAGGTGCAAATGTTTTACATGCTTTCTACGTCACCTCTGCTCCTCAATGGCATTCATAATGTGCTGGGGCTTCTCATCAAGTCCCCAAAACTTGGCAGTTTTTACATCATCTTGTGCCATCAATCGTGAGAACTCCTCGTGGTCGTATTTTAGGGTGGCTTTTCCCCCAAACTCGCTCGGAAGATTTTCTACATCGAAGAACGTCTTCATGAGCTCTACACTTTCTTTATTCTTGAGGTATGCAAACTTCACCTTCTGAAATGTCTTCGGATCCAGGAAGTATTTGACAGCCTATTAAAATTGAAAATAGCACGCACTTCATTAATGCAAGATCTAAAAAGTCAAAAGATAAAGAGACAGAAGATAAATGCAGGGTGCAACAGTAGGTTTCATTCTGCACTCAAAGGAAATCTCATCTAAAACGAAATACCAGATTCACATCCAGAATTGCATATACAGAGGGAAAAGAAAAAGGAAAATATACTCTCGACCTTTGGACTTCGACATCCCTACTAGAGTTTGATAATGGGAGATTTCTCTGGCAACTTAACACTCTAGGTATGGGCACACTAAGTGCCCACGTAATCAAGACTGCTAAAGCAGGACAAATATGCAGGTTCTAATCTATTCGAGTACAATTGTACACAAAAAGAAAATAAATAAGCACCGATTTTCAAAGTTTCAAACAAGGAGAAAAGTATCGTCAAACTTCAATTCAGAGAAAAACAAGAAACAATATGCATGCAGTAGAAATCCAGAAGGAAAACAGAGCAGAAGTCCAAACCTTCCATAATGCTTGAAAAACCCTTGGTGGACTATACAAAATTGCAACTGCAAGCCTCTCGGGGTAGTGGTTTTGCAAAATGTTAATGATCTCAAGTGCTGTTTTGACAGAGACGCTGGTGTTTAATGAAAATCCAGTGAAATCTATCAAGCATGACATTTGTTCTTGACCTTCAGGAAGGTTGAGGATAGCATTTTCTAAAAGATAAACTAAATGCCGAACATTATCTTCTGCTGATGTGGTGTTCTGAAAAATGGGAAGATAAAAGATTAACAAAACGAAATCCAACTGATAACAACACACGTTATGAAAGAAAATCTTAGCTCAAACCTGCATCCCTGGCCTCATTATGAGCACAGTCCTTCCATGTCGATCATGAAAATCTGCTCTGGACAAGTCTCACATATTACTAATTATCTGAATTTGGAGGGTGCTTTCATCCTTATGTGTAAATTATTTTGGTTAAGTAGAGATACAACATAGATAAGATTATACTCGACAGATTGTTCGAACTTAACTCAATTCATACTCGATTTATTTATTATATGAGTCTGTTTATAAATATAAAATTATGATTAATTATTAAAGTAAAATAATGTTTTATAGGTATAGGTATCATATACTAGGGGTGCCACTCAGGATAACCTCCTCCCTGCACCCCTCTCTGCATGGGTTGGGAGGTGAGGCTTTCACATCGGCCCGTCTCGATGATGCAGTTTCACTTCATGTCTACTTTAAAAATAGACAACATTTTAGTAAGTTTAAAAATTATTCATAAGTATAAAAGTGATTAAAAATGTATTTTTAGACCTAAATTCTAAGTTAAAATTTTATAAATATGATTATAATTTAAAAATTAAGTAATTTTTAAATTTGTTAGTACATATTTTATGTAAGTTATAATATAGTAAATTTTAAATTATTTAGTTTTTAGATTTTCTACTGCATATTATATGCAAATTGTAGTTTTCAATGCATTAATAATCATTTTCTTTTTGGATGTGGTTTAGTTGTCTAATGGCAGAAAACTGTTAGGTGAGCTGTGTGTGTGTTAGGCTAACATTTCAGAGACACCCAGATCACAAAGGTGCATGCCATATCTATGTTCTTGCTAGTTGGGGGAACTCAGGTTCTTTCTAGTACTGGAAAGAAGTTGGAATTCTTTTTGCTGTATGGATTATTATCTTTGGACTGGAGATTGCTAAGGTTTTGTAACTGCTAAGGTTTATTATCCATTGGTATTTTTTTAACTGCTTAAGGATTTCTATTGCCAAAGGATTACCATGGCATACGTCATAGCATAACTCTGTCTTTAATCAATGTATTTTGTTTGCAAACAGAATGCTATGATGACAAGATCCATCTTTCATCCTTGCTATACTACTATTGGCTTTACTTTAAATAGTGGTCGGTTCATTTTTGTGAGTTAGGACTTTTTAGCAGTGATAATCTGTTGGCTCCTATTTTTTATCATGTTTAATTGCATTGCAGTTATTTCCTACGATAGATAAATATATATATATATATATATATATATTTCTTTATATACTGCTGCAGCTAGTGGGAAGGATTTGGAAGGTGTTTACTCTATTCTAGTCCCATTGGCATTTTTTCATACATGTTTTGGGAATTGATTGAATCTTTCCTCAATTTGTGAAATCAACTTAAAATGTTGGATATTGAATAAATTGCAAGGATAATTTTAAATGTCTAATTGGGAATATGCGTCATTGAAAATATATATCTTGTAGACGTTTCTGGTCATGTGCATGTGGAATGAGATGTCTTCATGATCACAATTTTAGCTTAAGGATAGCAAGCAATAGTGCTCCATCTCAGCTTAAACATTTTTGTTTGGGTCTTGCTCCTGAGACATTTATTTTTACAGTTTGCTCTTTTTTAGCATCAGTTGAAAATTAGTTTAATCAGCATTGTGTTGAGTTATAACAACCCATTTGGATTGGTTTGAAGTTTCTTGTTCTGTCATTGGACTTCTCTAAATGTATGAAAGCAAATGATAGTCTCAAGTGCTATCATTGTGAAGGAATTCTTGATTAAAGTTCTTTGCTCTCCTTTCTTTGTACTTGCAGATAGGAAACTGGTCAAAATGGCTCACAGATCTATTTGGAATGGATTATGACAATGCCTCTGAAGATGAGGTTGAACTTGATAATGACAAGAAATTGAAATGTCTGACACCCTTCAAGGCTTTCCATGTCCTTCATGCATTGAGTGATCTCATGATGCTTCCTTCTGAAATTCTTGCTGATAGGTCCACAAGAAAAGAGGTAAACAATGAATGGAGTTATGAAGTGTTGGGATTAAGTGATAGAGCAGTAGTGAGTTTGTCAAGCATGATGTTGGTGTTTGTTTCTAAAACTTGGATGTATTGGGTATGGATTAAGTTTGTAAAAACAAATATAAATCTTTCTAATATTTTCTTTTTAAATTATTGTAAGTGTCAATTTCAATCTCTAATGTTGGGATATATTCATTTTAGCCTATATCAAACAATTTGTTATGATTATTTTAGGCTTGTCTCATTTTTTTTTTCTTTTTTCTAAAATATCTTAGCATTTGCCATGAATGTAACTCGTGGCAAATGTTTTTTACCACTATATACTCGATACCTAATACCTATTTGCCACCAAATAGTTTTCCACGGCCGACCTTTATTAGAAATGAACATTGGCAACCATACAAGATGGTGGGAAAAATTGTTTTTGACAACTATAATGCATTTTGTAATATAATTGGCACCAACGAAATTTATTACAAACATGTTTTTGGCACAACATAAAACATCGCAAAAAACTTTATGCCACCATATTTTTCATGAATATTATCGTGGAAATTGTTTATTTCTGACCAAAAAGATTAATAGGTAAATAAGTTTAAAGGACCACATGGGCGTAAATCTAAACAACTTTTGCCACAGACTAAATTAGTTTTTACCATAAACTGGATTCGTGGGAAAAAAACTATCTTTTTTCACGAAAAAAAAATTGTGGCAAAAATAGTATTCGCCACTCATTATATGCCACGAAGCTCCCACGATAACATGTGGTGGGAAAAAATCTTTTTGCCACTTAATTCCAGCTTTTTGTGACCACTACCCTTCGTGGCAAAATGCACTATTTCTTGTAGTGAGATTAAATGAATGCTTTTAGAGAGTTTTTATTTTAGTTTAAACAAATTAAAGAATCATGTTGTTGAATTACTATTTATTTACTATAGTTTGAGTAATCTTTGCATGTTGTACACAAGTTTTAAATAACAATTTATTGACACAGATTCTTAAAATATCTTTCTTTTTTTAACCCATCTAAATTCCTTGGTGGAAAAACAGGAAAATAAGAAATCATGACAACACAAAAAAGGAATTGATAGATGAAGAACTTAAAAAACTGTATGAAACCCATGAGAAGTTACTAGATCTCGTTTCCATGTTTTGTTACGTCTCAAGAGCAAAGTATCTACCTTTGGGGCCAATAAGGTAGTATTTTACCATGTTTTTAACTGAATAAGTGTTGTTAATTACCTAAGCATTAAGTGGCCCAAATACTTGATTAAGTATTGTCATGGGGAGAAAAAACTGCCCCCTGCTGTAAAATATTTATTGTTACATTTCCTGGGGTTGGCAGGAAATCTAGAGGGCAATCAATGTAGAAAAATGTAGAAATATTTTGTTTAGTTTTGGATCTTAAATGTTAGTGTCATGGCCTATTTTCTGCATGGTCTCTTTTGTTGTTTGATTCATTCACTATTGTTGTAAAGATGACAAAATTGCACCAAATATAAGTGATTGGTTGTGTTTATTCCACATTAACTTCTTCAATAATTTTTTTTTGTTTGTTTGGATATTTTGGTAGTTATTATTTGAAATAATGATTAGCTATCGCATGAGAGTTTATTATAATGTATTTTAACAAAATACTAGTGAAACAGGTGAAACTGGTTCACCAGTATTTTCTTTTTTTTTTTTATATATTTTTGTAAGATGTTATTTGCGGCAAGTTCAACTAGTCGCAAAAGGAGAAAAACTCGCCGCGTATATTCAGTTAATTTTGGCAGCTAGTTGTGGCATTTTCAACTTTTTGTGGCAACCAAAATTCGCTGCAAAAAGATTTACTACAACGGCGCTTGACTTAATCGGCAGAGAGAGATTTGTAGGCGCTTAATCATTGCGGCGAAGCTCTAGCGCCACAAAAAACGCCGGAGTTAGCTATTTTTAAGGCTTTTTGCTATGAATTCCAGTTGCCGTAAAAAGTCTTAAATCTTGTAGTGCTCTAACATGAGTAGCATAATGATTTGAGGATATATCTAGCACTTGTGCTACTTAGAGCACCCACATTGGGTGCATCAAAACTCCAAAATACCCCTACATTCGGTCCCTTATTTTGAAGGGATTGGTTGAGATGGGTTACGGTAGCTCCTCATCTCATTTCCCACACCCCCCGATTATCTTCTGCACACAAGACCGTTGGCTCTTCGTCTTCACCATCCCGAGCTTCCACTTCCTCCTTTGCTCCATCCCGCATGCGAGCCCCTTTCCATGGTTGTCAGAAAATCTTTGCCACCGGTATAATATTTTTGACCCATTCTTCTTTGACTTTTGCCAACGAGCAACTCTCTCTCTCTCTCACACACACAATTTCCATTCGCTTTCCCTTGTTTTAACCCGATTCAAACAAATGTAACCCTGGAATTGGGCTTGATTTTGAAAATAGTAGGGTTTTCATTGAATACTTTCTAGGACCGGTTGATTCGACTGTGTAAAATGCATGTTTTGGGATTTTTCTAGTAACATCCGTGACATTGTATACTCTTAAAAATGGTGTCCTATTTTGAAATGGCAGGATTTATGCTCGTGACCATACAGTTTTCAAGTAAAAAACTGATCTTAATTTGATTCATGATGAATCTATTGTTGGTCATTTAGATTTTACAAAACATTACAGAAGGCTCAAGCTATTTTTTATTTTTTATTTTTGTGGCCTAGAATGAAGTTTCACATCAGGTATTATGTTCGAAGTTGTTATAGCTGTCAAAGGAATAAAGTTGAAACTATGCACCTTGTTGGATTGTTGCAACCTTACCTATTCCTACTCAAACATGGATTGGCCATGGATTTTGTGGAAGGTCATCCCAGCTCTAAAGGCTTTTATATATGTTCTTATGGTTGTGGTCATGGGTAGGTTAACTAAGGCCCTGTTTGGATATAAAAATAGTTTGATCTCATCTCATGATTATTACAATGTTTTCAATTTTTTTCACAAAATATAATAAACAATTGTTTTGGATAAAGGCCTTGTCCTTTACGTTTTTGGGCACGAGCTATTTTGAATCCAAGATGCTACTTTAACTCATAGTTCAGCCTACCATCCTTAAAGTGATGGCAAGACAAAAGCAGTGAATAAGACTCTTGAACGCTATTTGAGGTGAGATTCTGGAGCTAAACCAAAGCAGTGGGTGAATTAGATTCCTTTAGATTTATGGTGGTATAATACTATCACTAATTTTTTTTTAAAGAAGAGGAATGCACCCCAATTTTATAAGAAATCCTCACATGTAGTGGAGAAAAACCGTAATAACAATCCCGACATATATATATAGGAAAACAAAGTAGATAGCTAACTCTTTATAGCAAAACTGGAAAGCTGTAGTATGTCAAGAACCAAATTAAGAACAAATATTTGACTTAGTATTTGTTGTGGCAGATCACTTTCACATCACTAGTTTTGCATGGTAAAGATAATTTCAAATGGTACATTTATTAATTCATTCTATATAAATAGCACTCCAATTTTCTGTCAAATAGATTTCGCCAATGGGATTAATGGTCCGAATTACTCAAGAACTCCTTTGAGTACTTCAGATATGACATCAATTTTGCATTCAACAACGATCGAATTAGCAAAGCTCATGAAGCCTTTTGATGTATTTTTGAGATCTTTGAGAGACAAAAAATCTTTGAAACAAGGGCCAACATTAGGTTTACGGAACCAGTGCTCACCTGCAAGAGTACAAGAGTTTTGGTCAGGAAACCATACAGAATGCATGTTTCAGTTGCAAAATCATATATATGATTTCGATCATATTTATCTCCAACCTCAAAAAAGAATAAAGAAAAAAATAAAAAGAAATAAGCTTTTCGCATGAAGGATCCAAGATATCATGCATGACTGACCATATTTTTCGCAGTGATTGCCATAGACTTGGTCCATTATTCGCAGCATGAATTTTGCGTACAACTTCCGGTTAGGAGAAACAATTTCGGAATTATATAGTTGGAGAGAGAGAGACAAGAATGCATCGCTTTTGGCACTCCTTGGAGACAGTAACAACCTCCTAATATATATATATATATATATCAAAAAAGTTAGAAGTAAAATCTACTGAAAAGTAAGCTCCAAACACAATCTAAATCAAGCATATATACCACTTATGCCCTTCAACAAGGAAGACATCAGAATAATAATTCTCCTTTTTCTTTACATCAAAATTAACTATCCTCCAAGTGAAATAATCGATTTGAGGTTGGTTTATCATTGACAGGCACTCCCCCTTGCCAATACTTTTGATGACAGAAACTTCAACCCCAAGAATGCAAGAGTTGTCGACAATGTAACCCTTGGAAGGATCGTTGAGAGTATTTTGCGAAAGTAATTGATCAAATCCCCATTCAGTCTTTAGAATATGGAAGCGTTTTACACTTCCATCTGCATGATCTCAGACATCGTTGAAGTTATATTAATTAAGTTGTATATTAATTAGTTTACAGAACTACAAAAACAAAGATCCTAAAAGGAATTAACGCAGAATCAATAATTAAATATATAATATAAATGCAGTAAACAGAATTATATATATATATATAATTAAGTTGTCTTAATAAAATAATAAAAACTAATTGAGCTTTCCATTCAAGTAAAAAGTAGTACTGTGAAATCAAAATTTTCAGAATGAATAGAATATAGGTAATAATAATTTATATCTACCAATAGAAAATGAGTAAATTAAGTTGAGACAAAGGTACCTTGAACACACAGGTAGTTGTCGCGTATTTGATCAAACACAAAGAATTTGAAGTTTACATTGACCTCCCAACCAGGCGAAAGATTATCTTGATTTCCTATTGCCAAATACATGGAGATGTAATCCTTCACATGATCCCTATTCTTTTTCCCATTTGTTTTGAGTACCAAACTCCTAGAAACGCAAAAGAAAAACGATCAGATTTATATTATTGGAAACCAAAACAAAAACAAAAGAAAACGTGCGACAATATGCATGAGCTAAGACGACATCGGTCTACATATCTTCAAAATGCCGCACTACGTACGTACCATTGGTAGCCGCCAACTTCGAACTGGCTTGATTCACATTTCTCAACCTTTGCCTCAAACAAAACACAGAAATTATTGATTTTGAATGTAAAATGAGCTGGCGGAAAATCTCTAGTCGATCTTATAACACCTGAGATTGAAGGGAATAAAAAACATTCAGGCAGATCAAAAATATAGAGCTAATGATCGATTCAGATCACACTTTTTGTTATTATCTAGTTTTGAGGTTCTCGGAAACATATGTATTACAGAATCAGTCAGGAATTAATAACAATTTCTTGATTATACTGATCAGCCCCTTGCGATGATATTAGATGGGGCGCTTCAACTTTGCATATGATATTAAGTTTCATAAAATTGTCTCACAAATTTAACACAGATTAAGCATATGACACAAGCTGTATCGACGAGAATTCAGAGAATTACTAATACAACACAAAAAACGAGAGAGAGAGAGAGAGAGAGAGCACCATATGCATCAATAATGTCGGTAGGCGGAGAATGACGAGTTTGATCTTCCATATATGCTTTCCTCTTGGACGCTACTTTTTTTTCCGGGGGTCGGTCCTATATGTGTATTAATTGGAGATCAACACTTTTGATAAACAGGAAGGCCAAGGAAGTAGGAACTAATAGGCTATTTGCAAAGGAAGCAGTTCACATATATATAATCTGAAGTGTGCATGCATGAAACTTCAACTTTTAAGATTCCCAATAATGATTAATTTCTTTCTGTCTCCAACGTTTGGAAAACAGAGATATTTATGAGGTTAATGTATAGATGTAAATCCCAGTGGGAATCTTTTAAGATTCCCAAATAAGTTATATATAGATAGAGTGATGATATCCGTACAACATTTTTAGTAATATATTTTCACAATTTCTAGTGTTATAAAGTTTTTTTTTTATCATTTTTTTTAAGCATTTTTTTAACATTCTTAATCATTAAATTAAAATAAAAATATATTTTTATTAATATTCACATTCTTAATTATTACACTAAGAATCTGAAGTTTACGTTAGCCTCCCATCCAAGCGAAAGAGTATTTTGATTTTCTATTGCCAAATATAAAGAGATGTGACTTTTACTATTCTTCTTCCCATTTGTTTGGAGTACCAATTTCCTGGAAATGGATATATATGAAAATGGTTGGATTTATTTATATATTTTTATAATTAAACAAAAAAAAAAAAAAAAAAAAACTGATCCAGATGATCAGATTGATATATAGGGGGTATGATCTTCAAAGTGTACCAATTGTAGCCGCCAACTTCAAACTGGCCCGATTCACATTTCTCAATCTCTGCCTCAAACAGCACCGAGAAATTCTTTATTTGAAATGTGTAATGAGCTGGCGGAAGATCTCTACTTGATCTTACAACTCCTGATACATGATATAGATGGAAAATCAAATTCGTACAAAAGATATATATTAATTTGCTAAAAATCTTATTTTAAAAATATTATCTACTTAATTTATGCAGTTGGATGCACATCGCCAATCATGTAATAATATTAATATAATTTATTTTCTGTTTTGACTTTTAATGGATGGGATATACATGGTTTTATAAAATCGACGAAGTCAAGATTATAATTAAATTAGGAGGCGCCGGATTTATATAACATTATTCTAACTATATATAAATATATATAATGAGTATATATAACTAATTATTCCATAATTTTTCTTAATATATATATTATATAATTAAGCAAACAAAATGAAACCAATATTGATACGTCTGAAAATCTAACGTACGATAATATACGAGAGAGAGAGAGAGAGAGAGAGAGAGAGAGAGATCATGCACGAATACCATTTGTATCGATTTCAGCAGGCATAGAATGGCATGCTTTGTCTAATTCCATATTGTTTTCCTTTTGAACACTTAATTCTTTGGTTCTCCTGCATGCATGCATGGTCATCCTTATTATATATGCATTGGAGAATTGATCTTCTGATACTCCTAATATATTCTAATTGTTTGGTTGCGGAATTAGTCATGAAGGAATATTTAAAGACTTAACAGAGTTATAAAGCCAAGAAAAAGAATGGAATCATGAGTTAGAATATATAATATGTGACGAATGAAGAAGAATGCATGGAATCAAACGAAAATAAAGCAAATAACTTGGATGATAAGTAAAATAAGGAGATCAGGAGAGAAAAACTTCTATAACAACATTGATTTATCATATCCTTCATTTTTAAGTTTACTTTTTCTATTTATAAATTTTAATTTTATATTAAAAAATAAAATATAATTAATATAATTCAATCATCTAGAAATATTCCTTTTATCTCCTCAATATTTATATGTATGGCTTAAGCCAGCCAGATTTGGAAGTACTGACAGGTTGGAGAATGTGCAAAACCCCATATATACTGCTTATCATTAAGGGTTTTTCAATGGCTAATTATGATCATGACTAGAATTCTCATTATCTTTAAAGACTTAAGTTAAGGGTTGATTTATTTATTTATTTTTTTAAATCGCAGATAAGTGTGCTTTAGCGAATGAGAAACCATAAGCCGCGTGCAGTAAACAACTAATTACATAATTAACTAGAGCTAGATGAGTGGATTTAAAAATAATAAAATAATAGAAATAATGGTTGGGGAACACACTCTTAGTTAGCGTGTCTTTATTGAATTGGCTAAAAGTCATCTATCAAAAAGTATACTTTTGTACAAATTCTTTAAAAAAAAATTTTGACAATTATTTTAACTTTTTGACAATTATTTTAATTTTATTATTCACTTCAAATATTTTTTCAATTTTTTTCCACACACTTTATTGTCACAAGTAATCAAAAATGATATTTTTTTAAAAAAAAATTATATATAAATGTACTTTTTGAATGATGATTTTTAACTAATCTAATAAGGATGCCTTTAGTTTATTTAAAAGAAAGGATAAATCTGGAAGATACGAGTCTAAATTTAAAATTCTAATCTAGCAAATTCATTTAACTTAGGATTGGGAGTGATTTAGGCTGTGCAGGAAAACTATTACAATGAGAAAAACTCCAATGGCCGATATAAATTCTAAAATAAGTCTAGCTCATCTAATAAAAATCTTTTAGGCTTTTAAAAAGATTTCATGGGCCAATTACTAAATTAATAGGGCTCACTTGGTCCATAAATATTAATGGGATTTAAATCCGAATATTGGCCCAATAAGATCCTCCTCAGAAATAATATTATTAGACCGGATCATTACAGCTGGAGAGAGTGATGTGAATTTAGTTGAAAGTTGGAAGGTATTTGGTCATCAACTGAAAGGATTGAATTGCCCCGCTTGGATTCGGAGATGAGATGAGTTGAGATGAGTTTGGTTTATTTTTTAATATTATTATTATTTTGGGATTTGAAAAAGGTGTGTTGGAATTTGAAAAATGTGTATTGGGATTTGAAAAAGGTGTATTGGGATTTAAAAAATGTGTATAAGAATTTGTGTTTTGTATAAAAAATTATAAAAATATAATGATGAAATGGAAGTGAGTTGAGATGAGCTCAACCCACTTCCCAATCCAAGCAGCCCCGTGTCATCCACCTACAACGGAGTTGCGACAAAGAGAGCATAAATATGGATTCAAAAATTGGATCGAGAATTATTTTTGGAAAGAGCAATGGTCTGCAGTTGAGATTTCTTTGTTCTTCTATAGGCGTAATTTATATTATACTTTTTTATCGTTTAATTATTTTTTTTCTCAAAAATGATAAAAAAGGGTATGGAAACAAAGCATATTTGATTTTTTTTTTTTTTTTTTTTAATAATATAAGCTTGTGAGGACACAAAGAGGACCTAAACGCAAGACCCTAAAGAATTACTCTTCTAGAAATGAATCATGATCAATTTGGTCCAGCGGATTTAAGCAGCAGCCAAGGCACCGTGCATGCTTGTAATAGTACTACTTTATGCTCAAAGATGACACATATAAATGGCCTAAATTATAAACTTAAGAGATTCGATTACTAATATTAACATAGGCTTCTGTTGAACATACCATGTATGCTAAATACATTTCTGATATAATTCTAGCATATGCAAGTCTAAATACGCGTATTATCTTAGCTTAATACGCGAAAGTAATGCTAGATACAATTCTAACGTATGAGAATCTCTCATATTCTCTTTGAAAAAAGTGAGATATATCATTTAATATAAATCTTATAGACGTGTTCATTTTTTTCAAAAAAAGTATGCGAGACTTACACTAAGATTGTATAAATCATTTTTATAACAACTCCATTACACATCCCCTCTATCAAGCACCATCTCAAGCGTGGAATGCATATAAATTAGAGTTTGCCAAGCCTACTAAGATATCCATTGTAAATACTTCGCGCTCCCAAAATATCACATACATTCACTTTTGGACGATTCTTGAATGTTTTATTTTCACTCAAATAAGATTCAAAATATGGCTAACCCTCTTTTACCTCGACGATAGACCAACTAGATAATTGGCACCTCGGTTTTAGGCAGTTTTCAGTGATAGGGGTTTGATCCACGGAAATCACACCAAATCGGATTATAAGTAACCTCTACCCAATTGAAACCTCAACTGCAAGTCTGCAACCCCCCAAACGGATACACTTCTCGGATTTATCATATTCCTTCAGCAAGTCTTGCCAGATTTCTGTGTATGTGTAGATCCAAGTTCAGCTATGATTCGGCTAGATCAACCCCAAAGCGATACCAAACCTTTTAAACAATCAGTGCAGCAAGTTTCGATTGGCACTATGCAATTAAATCAACACCCAACAAAAAGATTTTTTCAGCATTGACAAAATGTAGTTTATATATTTATATTGTGGGATTTGAATGAAAATTACATCTCGTTTTCATGCAGTTTGGTAACATTAAGAACAGAAGTCTTCCATCATGGTTAGAGATGAGTAGAAGAAAGAAATGGCGGCATCCTATAATCTGAGCACCATTTGTCAAATCTTAGTTTTGTGTGCATTATTCTGAGCATTAGTATGCGTACTCATAGCTAGCTGGAGGTGCAAATGTTTTACATGCTTTCTATGTCACCTCTGCTCCTCAGTGGCATTCATAATGTGCTGGGGCTTCCCATCAAGTCCCCAAAACTCGGCAGTTTTTACATCATCCTCTGCCATCAATCGTGAGAACTCCTCGTGGTCATATTTTAGGGTGGCTTTTCCCCCAAACTCGCTCGGAAGATTTTCTACATCAAAGAACGTCTTCATGAGCTCTACACTTTCTTTATTCTTGGGGTATGCAAACTTCACCTTCTGAAATGTCTTCGGATCCAGGAAGTATTTGACAGCCTATTAAAATTGAAAATAGCGCGCACCTCGTTACTGCAAGATCTAGAAAGTCAAAAGATAAAGAGACAGAAGATAAATGCAGGGTGCAACAGTAGGTTTCATTCTGCACTCAAAGGAAATCTCATCTAAAACGAAATACCAGGTTCACATCCAGAATTGCATATACAGAGGGAAAAGAAAAAGGAAAATATACTCTCGACCTTTGGACTTCGACATCCCTACTAGAGTTTGATAATGGGAGATTTCTATGGCAACTTAACACTCTAGGTATGGGCACACTAAGTGCCCACGTAATCAAGACTGCTAAAGCAGGACAAATATGCAGGTTCTAATCTATTCGAGTACAATTGTACACAAAAAGAAAATAAATAAGCACTGATTTTCAAAGTTTCAAACAAGGAGTAAAGTATCGTCAAACTTCAATTCAGAGAAAAACAAGAAACAATATGCATGCAGTAGAAATCCAGAAGGAAAACAGAGCAGAAGTCCAAACCTTCCATAATGCTTGAAAAACCCTTGGTGGACTATACAAAATTGCAACTGCAAGCCTCTCGGGGTAGTGGTTTTGCAAAATGTTAATGATCTCACGTGCTGTTTTGACAGAGACGCTGGTGTTTAATGAAAATCCAGTGAAATCTATCAACCATGACATTTGTTCTTGACCTTCAGGAAGGTTGAGGATAGCATTTTCTAAAAGATAAACTAAATGCCGAACATTATCTTCTGCTGATGTGGTGTTCTGAAAAATGGGAAGATAAAAGATTAACAAAACGAAATCCAACTGATAATAACACACGTTATGAAAGAAAATCTTAGCTCAAACCTGCATCCCTGGCCTCATTTGGCCTCATTATGAGCACAGTCCTTCCATGTCGATCATGAAAATCTGCTCTGGACAAGTCTCACATATTACTAATTATCTGAATTTGGAGGGTGCTTTAATCCTTATGTGTAAATTATTTTGGTTAAGTAGAGATACAACATAGATAAGATTATACTCGACAGATTGTTCGAACTTAACTCAATTCATACTCGATTTATTTATTATATGAGTCTGTTTATAAATATAAAATTATGATTAATTATTAAAGTAAAATAATGTTTTATAGGTATAGGTATCATATACTAGGGGTGCCACTCAGGATAACCTCCTCCCTGCACCCCTCTCTGCATGGGATGGGAGGTGAGGCTTTCACATCGGCCCGTCTCGATGATGCAGTTTCACTTCATGTCTACTTTAAAAATAGACAACATTTTATTAAGTTTAAAAATTATTCATAAGTATAAAAGTGATTAAAAATGTATTTTTAGACCTAAATTCTAAGTTAAAATTTTATAAATATGATTATAATTTAAAAATTAAGTAATTTTTAAATTTGTTAGTACATATTTTATGTAAGTTATAATATAGTAAATTTTAAATTATTTAGTTTTTAGATTTTCTACTGCATATTATATGCAAATTGTAGTTTTCAATGCATTAATAATCATTTTCTTTTTGGATGTGGTTTAGTTGTCTAATGGCAGAAAACTGTTAGGTGAGCTGTGTGTGTGTTAGGCTAACATTTCAGAGACACCCAGATCACAAAGGTGCATGCCATATCTATGTTCTTGCTAGTTGGGGGAACTCAGGTTCTTTCTAGTACTGGAAAGAAGTTGGAATTCTTTTTGCTGTATGGATTATTATCTTTGGACTGGAGATTGCTAAGGTTTTGTAACTGCTAAGGTTTATTATCCATCGGTATTTTTTTAACTGCTTAAGGATTTCTATTGCCAAAGGATTACCATGGCATATGTCATAGCATAACTCTGTCTTTAATCAATGTATTTTGTTTGCAAACAGAATGCTATGATGACAAGATCCATCTTTCATCCTTGCTATACTACTATTGGCTTTACTTTAAATAGTGGTCGGTTCATTTTTGTGAGTTAGGACTTTTTAGCAGTGATAATCTGTTGGCTCCTATTTTTTATCATGTTTAATTGCATTGCAGTTATTTCCTAAGATAGATAAATAAATATATATATATATATATTTCTTTATATACTGCTGCAGCTAGTGGGAAGGATTTAGCAGGTGTTTACTCTATTCTAGTCCCATTGGCATTTTTTCATACATGTTTTGGGAATTGATTGAATCTTTCCTCAATTTGTGAAATCAACTTAAAATGTTGGATATTGAATAAATTGCAAGGATAATTTTAAATGGCTAATTGGGAATATGCGTAATTGAAAATATATATCTTGTAGACGTTTCTGGTCATGTGCATGTGGAATGAGATGTCTTCATGATCACAATTTTAGCTTAAGGATAGCAAGCAATAATGCTCCATCTCAGCTTAAACATTTTTGTTTGGGTCTTGCTCCTGAGACATTTATTTTTACAGTTTGCTCTTTTTTAGCATCAGTTGAAAATTAGTTTAATCAGCATTGTGTTGAGTTATAACAACCCATTTGGATTGGTTTGAAGTTTCTTGTTCTGTCATTGGACTTCTCTAAATGTATGAAAGCAAATGATAGTCTCAAGTGCTATCATAGTGAAGGAATTCTTGATTAAAGTTCTTTGCTCTCCTTTCTTTGTACTTGCATATAGGAAACTGGTCAAAATGACTCACAGATCTATTTGGAATTGATTATGACAATGCCTCTGAAGATGAGGTTGAACTTGATAATGACAAGAAATTGAAATGTCTGACACCCTTCAAGGCTTTCCATGTCCTTCATGCATTGAGTGATCTCATGATGCTTCCTTCTGAAATTCTTGCTGATAGGTCCACAAGAAAAGAGGTAAACAATGAATGGAGTTATGAAGTGTTGGGATTAAGTGATAGAGCAGTAGTGAGTTTGTAAAGCATGATGTTGGTGTTTGTTTCTAAAACTTGGATGTATTGGGTATAGATTAAGTTTGTAAAAACAAATATAAATCTTTCTAATATTTTCTTTTTAAATTATTGTAAGTGTCAATTTCAATCTCTAATGTTGGGATATATTCATTTTAGCCTATATCAAACAATTTGTTATGATTATTTTAGGCTTGTCTCATTTTTTTTTTCTTTTTTCTAAAATATCTTAGCATTTGCCATGAATGTAACTCGTGGCAAATGTTTTTTACCACTATATACTTGATAGCTAATACCTATTTGCCACCAAATAGTTTTCCACGGCCGACCTTTATTTGAAATGAACATTGGCAACCATACAAGATGGTGGGAAAAGATTGTTTTTGACAACTATAATGCATTTTGTAATATAATTGGCACCAACGAAATTTATTACAAACATGTTTTTGGCACAACATAAAACATCGCAAAAAACTTTATGCCACCAAATTTTTCATGAATATTATCGTGGAAATTGTTTATTTCTGACCAAAAAGATTAGTGGGTAAATAAGTTTAAAGGACCACATGGGCGTAAATCTAAACAACTTTTGCCACAGACTAAATTAGTTTTTACCATAAACTGGATTCGTAGGAAAAAAACTATCTTTTTTCACGAAAAAAAAAAGTTGTAGCAAAAATAGTATTCGCCACTCATTATATGCCACGAAGCTCCCACGATAACATGTGGTGGGAAAAAATCTTTTTGCCACTTAATTCCAGTTTTTTGTGACCACTACCCTTCGTGGCAAAATGCACTATTTCTTGTAGTGAGATTAAATGAATGCTTTTAGAGAGTTTTTATTTTAGTTTAGACAAATTAAAGAATCATGTTGTTGAATTACTATTTATTTACTATAGTTTGAGTAATCTTTGCATGTTGTACACAAGTTTTAAATAACAATTTATTGACACAGATTCTTAAAATATCTTTCTTTTTTTAACCCATCTAAATTCCTTGGTGGAAAAACAGGAAAATAAGAAATCATGACAACACAAAAAAGGAATTGATAGATGAAGAACTTAAAAAACTGTATGAAACCCATGAGAAGTTACTAGATCTCGTTGCCATGTTTTGTTACGTCTCAAGAGCAAAGTATCTACCTTTGGGGCCAATAAGGTAGTATTTTACCATGTTTTTAACTGAATAAGTGTTGTTAATTACCTAAGCATTAAGTGGCCCAAATACTTGATTAAGTATTGTCATGGGGTGAAAAAACTGCCCCCTGCTGTAAAATATTTATTGTTACATTTCCTGGGGTTGGCAGGAAATCTAGAGGGCAGTCAATGTAGAAAAATGTAGAAATATTTTGTTTAGTTTTGGATCTTAAATGTTAGTGTCATGGCCTATTTTCTGCATGGTCTCTTTTGTTGTTTGATTCATTCACTATTGTTGTAAAGATGACAAAATTGCACCAAATATAAGTGATTGGTTGTGTTTATTCCACATTAACTTCTTCAATAATTTTTTTTTGTTTGTTTGGATATTTTGGTAGTTATTATTTGAAATAATGATTAGCTATCGCATGAGAGTTTATTATAATGTATTTTAACAAAACACTAGTGAAACAGGTGAAACTGGTTCACCAGTATTTTCTTTTTTTTATATATATATTTTTGTAAGATGTTATTTGCGGCAAGTTCAACTAGTCGCAAAAGGAGAAAAACTCACCGCGTATATTCAGTTAATTTTGGCAGCTATTTGTGGCATTTTCAACTTTTTGTGGCAACCAAAGTTCGCTGCAAAAAGATTTACTACAACGGCACTTGACTTAATCGGCAGAGAGAGATTTGTAGGCGCTTAATCATTGCGGCGAAGCTCTAGCGCCACAAAAAACACCGGAGTTAGCTATTTTTTGCGATTTTAAGACTTTTTGCTATGAATTCCAGTTGCCGTAAAAAGCCTTAAATCTTGTAGTGCTCTAACATGAGTAGCATAATGATTTGAGGATATATCTAGCACTTGTGCTACTTAGAGCACCCACATTGGGTGCATCAAAACTCCAAAATACCACTACATTCGGTCCCTTATTTTGAAGGGATTGGTTGAGATGGGTTACGGTAGCCCCTCATCTCATTTCCCACACCCCCCGATTATCTTCTGCACACAAGACCGTTGGCTCTTCGTCTTCACCATCCCGAGCTTCCACTTCCTCCTTTGCTCCATCCCGCATGCGAGCCCCTTTCCATGGTTGTCAGAAAATCTTTGCCACCGGTATAATATTTTTGACCCATTCTTCTTTGACTTTTGCCAACAAGCAACTCTCTCTCTCTCACACACACACAATTTCCATTCGCTTTCCCTTGTTTTAACCCGATTCAAACAAATGTAACCCTGGAATTGGGCTTGATTTTGAAAATAGTAGGGTTTTCATTGAATACTTTCTAGGACCGGTTGATTCGACTGTGTAAAATGCATGTTTTGGGATTTTTCTAGTAACATCCGTGACATTGTATACTCTTAAAAATGGTGTCCTATTTTGAAATGGTAGGATTTATGCTCCTGACCATACAGTTTTCAAGTAAAAAACTGATCTTAATTTGATTCATGATGAATCTATTGTTGGTCATTTAGATTTTACAAAACATTACAGAAGGCTCAAGCTATTTTTTATTTTTTATTTTTGTGGCCTAGAATGAAGTTTCACATCAGGTATTATGTTCGAAGTTGTTATAGCTGTTAAAGGAATAAAGTTGAAACTATGCACCTTGTTGGATTGTTGCAACCTTACCTATTCCTACTCAAACATGGATTGGCCTTGGATTTTGTGGAAGGTCATCCCAGCTCTAAAGGCTTTGATATATGTTCTTATGGTTGTGGTCATGGGTAGGTTAACTAAGGCCCTGTTTGGATATAAAAATAGTTTGATCTCATCTCATGATTATTACAATGTTTTCAATTTTTTTCACAAAATATAATAAACAATTGTTTTGGATAAAGGCCTTGTCCTTTACGTTTTTGGGCACGAGCTATTTTGAATCCAAGATGCTACTTTAACTCATAGTTCAGCCTACCATCCTTAAAGTGATGGCAAGACAAAAGCAGTGAATAAGACTCTTGAACGCTATTTGAGGTGAGATTCTGAAGCTAAACCAAAGCAGTGGGTGAATTAGATTCCTTTAGATTTATGGTGGTATAATACTATCACTATTTTTTTTTAAAGAAGAGGAATGCACCCCAATTTTATTAAAAATCCTCACATGTAGTGGAGAAAAACCGTAATAACAATCCCGACATATATATATAGGAAAACAAAGTAGATAGCTAACTCTTTATAGCAAAACTGGAAAGCTGTAGTATGTCAAGAACCAAATTAAGAACAAATATTTAACTTAGTATTTGTTGTGGCAGATCACTTTCACATCACTAGTTTTGCATGGTAAAGATAATTTCAAATAGTACATTTATTAATTCATTCTATATAAATAGCACTCCAATTTTCTGTCAAATAGATTTCGCCAATGGGATTAATGGTCCGAATTACTCAAGAACTCCTTTGAGTACTTCAGATATGACATCAATTTTGCATTCAACAACGATCGAATTAGCAAAGCTCATGAAGCCTTTTGATGTATTTTTGAGATCTTTGAGAGACAAAAAATCTTTGAAACAAGGGCCAACATTAGGTTTACGGAACCAGTGCTCACCTGCAAGAGTACAAGAGTTTTGGTCAGAACCATACAGAATGCATGTTTCAGTTGCAAAATCATATATATGATTTCGATCATATTTATCTCCAACCTCAAAAAAGAAAAAAGAAAAAAAAAAAAAAAGAAATAAGCTTTTCGCATGAAGGATCCGAGATATCATGCATGACTGACCATATTTTTCGCAGTGATTGCCATAGACTTGGTCCATTATTCGCAGCATGAATTTTGCGTACAACTTCCGGTTAGGAGAAACAATTTCGGAATTATATAGTTGGAGAGAGAGAGACAAGAATGCATCGCTTTTGGTACTCCTTGGAGATAGTAACAACCTCCTAATATATATATATATATATATCAAAAAAGTTAGAAGTAAAATCTACTGAAAAGTAAGCTCCAAACACAATCTAAATCAAGCATATATACCACTTATGCCCTTCAACAAGGAAGACATCAGAATAATAATTCTCCTTTTTCTTTACATCAAAATTAACAATCCTCCAAGTGAAATAATCGATTTGAGGTTGGTTTATCATTGACAGGCACTCCCCCTTGCCAATACTTTTGATGACAGAAACTTCAACCCCAAGAATGCAAGAGTTGTCGACAATGTAACCCTTGGAAGGATCGTTGAGAGTATTTTGCGAAAGTAATTGATCAAATCCCCATTCAGTCTTTAGAATATGGAAGCGTTTTACACTTCCATCTGCATGATCTCAGACATCGTTGAAGTTATATTAATTAAGTTGTATATTAATTAGTTTACAGAACTACAAAAACAAAGATCCTAAAAGGAATTAACGCAGAATCAATAATTAAATATATAATATAAATGCAGTAAACAGAATTATATATATATATATAATTAAGTTGTCTTAATAAAATAATAAAAACTAATTGAGCTTTCCATTCAAGTAAAAAGTAGTACTGTGAAATCAAAATTTTCAGAATGAATAGAATATAGGTAATAATAATTTATATCTACCAATAGAAAATGAGTAAATTAAGTTGAGACAAAGGTACCTTGAACACACAGGTAGTTGTCGCGTATTTGATCAAACACAAAGAATTTGAAGTTTACATTGACCTCCCAACCAGGCGAAAGATTATCTTGATTTCCTATTGCCAAATACATGGAGATGTAATCCTTCACATGATCCCTATTCTTTTTCCCATTTGTTTTGAGTACCAAACTCCTAGAAACGCAAAAGAAAAACGATCAGATTTATATTATTGGAAACCAAAACAAAAACAAAAGAAAACGTGCGACAATATGCATGAGCTAAGACGACATCGGTCTACATATCTTCAAAATGCCGCACTACGTACGTACCATTGGTAGCCGCCAACTTCGAACTGGCTTGATTCACATTTCTCAACCTTTGCCTCAAACAAAACACAGAAATTATTGATTTTGAATGTAAAATGAGCTGGCGGAAAATCTCTAGTCGATCTTATAACACCTGAGATTGAAGGGAATAAAAAACATTCAGGCAGATCAAAAATATAGAGCTAATGATCGATTCAGATCACACTTTTTGTTATTATCTAGTTTTGAGGTTCTCGGAAACATATGTATTACAGAATCAGTCAGGAATTAATAACAATTTCTTGATTATACTGATCAGCCCCTTGCGATGATATTAGATGGGGCGCTTCAACTTTGCATATGATATTAAGTTTCATAAAATTGTCTCACAAATTTAACACAGATTAAGCATATGACACAAGCTGTATCGACGAGAATTCAGAGAATTACTAATACAACACAAAAAACGAGAGAGAGAGAGAGAGAGAGAGCACCATATGCATCAATAATGTCGGTAGGCGGAGAATGACGAGTTTGATCTTCCATATATGCTTTCCTCTTGGACGCTACTTTTTTTTCCGGGGGTCGGTCCTATATGTGTATTAATTGGAGATCAACACTTTTGATAAACAGGAAGGCCAAGGAAGTAGGAACTAATAGGCTATTTGCAAAGGAAGCAGTTCACATATATATAATCTGAAGTGTGCATGCATGAAACTTCAACTTTTAAGATTCCCAATAATGATTAATTTCTTTCTGTCTCCAACGTTTGGAAAACAGAGATATTTATGAGGTTAATGTATAGATGTAAATCCCAGTGGGAATCTTTTAAGATTCCCAAATAAGTTATATATAGATAGAGTGATGATATCCGTACAACATTTTTAGTAAAATATTTTCACAATTTCTAGTGTTATAAAGTTTTTTTTTTTATCATTTTATTTTAAGCATTTTTTTAACATTCTTAATCATTAAATTAAAATAAAAATATATTTTTATTAATATTCACATTCTTAATTATTACCTAAAATTAAAAATTAAATAAAAAAAGGTAAAATAGTTATAATTTAGTTATAAGTGTATCATTGGTATAGATAATAGAGGTCTTTTTAATTTGAGATTTGCTTTAATTTGTACTTAAATAAAACGTATTAAAAACGTATTACACGTGATTGACGAGTTAAAAGCAAACGGAAAAGTAAACCAAAGTTAAAAGAAATGGAAAAGTGAAATAATAAAAACAAACATAAAAATATTATGGGAAATGGAGAGACGGAGAGAGTATATTCATGCCTTTGTGGCCTGTATTCACATATGAACAAAATGGGAATAGTAAATTATTATTCTCCATCTTGCAAAGGGGGTGTTAGAAGATATACAACTCAAGCTACAAGTCGTTGCTTACAGGAAGCTAGAAGTCGTTGATTCTTTTAGCTGTAAATTAAAGAGGTATGTACATTAATGTTCCAGAATATTCCATACACACAACTAGAGGAAAATAGTTCTTCTTCTCCATTGGAATTCTGCTCTCGAACCCTTCTTTGCTTTTCTAACATTTCTTACAAGTAACATAGCTAATTCTGTCTTCAATTCCATGATAATTAGATCATCAGGAGAATTCCTTGACTACAGATATGACATCAATTTTGCATTCAACAATTAAAGCATCACCCAGTAAGTAGCCATTTGACGGAGCCTTGAGATCTCTCAGAGACAAAAATCTCGGGAAACCAAAGCCAGTGGTACTTTCATCGAACCATTTCTCACCTGCAAGATAAGAGTTTTGTCTCGATAATCTTTTAAACCTCAAACAGCAGAAGATCACCAAATAATCTTTTCACATGATACATTCGTGAAGAGATGATCACTGACATGTTTTTTCAAGGTGATTGCAATTGACTTGGTCCCTTATTCGCAGCTTGTATTTTGCGTACAATTTTCGGATTGGAGTAATGTTTTCTGAATCAGCCGGTTGGAGATAGAGAGACAAGAAGCCGTGATCTGAGGTTTCCATGGCCATTCCCCTTGGATAGAGCTTCAATCTCCTATATTTCCAGAAATATATATTATATATATATATATATATGGTGCTAATTAATGACATGATGAGTCTACTAAACTCATAAAAGTTAAAACCATTAGAAATTCAGATATAAAAGCAAAGATTCCAATATATAAGATAAATATTACCATTTACGCCCTTCAACAACGAAGACATCAGAGAAAATATCGTTTTCTTTCCGCGCGTCAAAGTTATGAATCCTCCAAGTGAAATAATTGATTTGAGGTTGATGTATCATAGACAGGCACACCCCCTTCCCAATACCTTTGATGACAAAAACTTCAACCCCAAGAATGCAAGAGTCGTCAACAATATAACCATTTGAAGGATCGTTGAGGGTGTCGTGCGAAAGTAATTGAGCGAACCCCCATTCAGACTTTAACTTATGGAAGCGTCTTACACTCCAATCTGCATCTAAATCAAGAAATCTTCAAAAATATCCCAAAAAAACATATACATATATATCAAGAAAATCCCTGCATCATGCTAAGCTTTAAATTGAAATTTAACTTGTCTGTATTATATGTACAAAAGAGTAAATATTTATTAAATTTTTTATCAAAACTTTAAGATATAAAGTTGAAGAAAGACATAAATGGGTATAAAATATAGGCAACAAAAGTATCGTGCAACGGTGCAAGTTAAAAACTTACTAATTTATCTGTTTATGTCTCTTTTATTTGATATTTACCATTCATGAATTTGTAAAATCTTCTTAAAGAATAGTTAATGTGAGAAACCTACCTTGAATACACAGGTACTTGTTTCGGATTTGATCAAACACTAAGAATCTGAAGTTTACGTTAGCCTCCCATCCAAGCGAAAGAGTATTTTGATTTTCTATTGCCAAATATAAAGAGATGTGACTTTTACTATTCTTCTTCCCATTTGTTTGGAGTACCAATTTCCTGGAAATGGATATATATATGAAAATGGTTGGATTTATTTATATATTTTTATAATTAAACAAAAAAAAAAAAAAAAAAACTGATCCAGATGATCAGATTGATATATAGGGGGTATGATCTTCAAAGTGTACCAATTGTAGCCGCCAACTTCAAACTGGCCCGATTCACATTTCTCAATCTCTGCCTCAAACAGCACCGAGAAATTCTTTATTTGAAATGTGTAATGAGCTGGCGGAAGATCTCTACTTGATCTTACAACTCCTGATACATGATATAGATGGAAAATCAAATTCCTACAAAAGATATATATTAATTTGCTAAAAATCTTATTTTAAAAATATTATCTACTTAATATAAGCAGTTGGATGCACATCGCCAATGTAATAATATTAATATAATTTATTTTCTGTTTTGACTTTTAATGGATGGGATATACATGGTTTTATAAAATCGACGAAGTCAAGATTATAATTAAATTAGGAGGCGCCGGATTTATATAACATTATTAATTCTAAATATATATAAATATATATAATGTGTATATATAACTAATTATTCCATAATTTTTCTTAATATATTATATAATTAAGCAAACAAAATGAAACCAATATTGATACGTCCGAAAATCTAACGTACGATAATATACGAGAGAGAGAGAGAGAGAGAGAGAGAGAGAGAGAGAGAGAGAGAGAGAGAGAGATCATGCACGAATACCATTTGTATCGATTTCAGCAGGCATAGAATGGCATGCTTTGTCTAATTCCATGTTTTCCTTTTGAACACTTAATTCTTTGGTTCTCCTGCATGCATGCATGGTGATCATCCTTATTATATATATGCATTGGAGAATATTTGATCTTCTGATATTCCTAATATATTCTAATTGTTTGGTTGCGGAGTTAGTCAAGGAATATTTATAGAATTAACAGAGTTATAAAGTCAAGAAAAGAAAGGAATCATGAGTTAGATTATATAATATGTGACGAATGAAAAAGACTAGAATAATGGAATCAAACGAAAAGCAAATAACTTGGATGATAAGTAAAATAAGGAGAGGAGAGAAAAACTTTTATGACAACACATTGCATTATCACGTCCTTAATTTGTAAGTTCCCTTTTTCTATTCATAAATTTTTATTTTATATTAAAAAATCAAATATAATTAAGATAATTCAATCATTTAAAAATATTCCTTTATCTCCTCAATTATTATTTTTTCTAATAAACTAAACTCGTGGGTGCACAAAGAGGCCTCAACCGCAGGGCCAAAGAATTATTTTTCTGGAAATGATCAATTTGGTCCAGTGGATTTCAGCAGCAGCCAAGGCACTATGCATGCTTGTAATAGTACAACTTTATGCTCAAAGATGTCGCATATAAATGGCCTAAATTCTAAACTTAAGAGATTCGATTACACATATTAACATAGGCTTCTGTTGAACATATTTCATGTATGCTAGATACATTTTTGATATAATTCTAGGGTATGCAAGTGTAAATACATGTATTATCTTAACTTAATACACGAAATCATGCTAAATACAATTCTAACGTATGAGAGTCTCACGCATTCTCTTTAAAAAAAAAAGTGAGATAAATCATTTAATATAAGTCTTATAGACATTCATTTTTTTTTTCAAAGAAAGTACGCGAGACTTACACTAAGATTGTATAAATCATTTTCATAACAACTCCATTACCACATCCCCCTCTCTCAAGCACCATCTCAATTCTCAAGCGTGGAATGCGTATAAATGAGAGTTTACCAAGCCTACTAAGACATCCATCGTAAATACTTCGTGCTCCCAAAATATCACATATATTCACTTTTGGACGATTCTTGAATGTTTTATTTTCACTCAAATAAGATTCAAAATATGGCTAACCCTCTTTTACCTCAATGATAGACCAACTAGAAAATTGGCACTTCGGTTTTAGGCAGCTTTCAGTGATGAGGGTTTGATCCGCTGAAATCGCACCAAATCGGATTAAAAGTAACCTTTACCCAATTTAAACCCCAACTGCAAGTCTGCAACCCCCCAAACAGATACACTTCTCGGAATGATCATATTCCCTCAACAAGTCTTGCCAGATTTCTGTGTATGTATAGATCCAAGTTCAGCTATGATTCGGCTAGATCAACCCCAAAGCGATACCAAACCTTTTAGACAATCAGTGCAGCAAGTTTCGATAGGCACTATGCAATTAAATCAACACCCAACAAAAAGATTTTTTCAACATTGACAAAATATAGTTCATAGATTTATATTGTGGGATTTGAATGAAAATTACATCTTGCTTTTCATGCAGTTCGGAGACATCAAGAACACAAGTCTTCCATCATGGTTTGGTTAGAGATAAGTAGAAGAAAGAAATGGCGGCATATTTTATTCTGAGCATCATTTCCCTGCTCCTAGCATAAATTTGTCATATCTTAGTTTTGTGTGCATTATTCTAAGCATTAGTATGCGTACTCAGCTAGCTGGAGGTGCAAATGTTTTACATGCTTTCTATGTCACCTCTGCTCCTCAATGGCATTCATAATGTGCTGGGGCTTCTCATCAAGTCCCCAAAACTTGGCAGTTTTTACATCATCCTGTTCCATCAATCGTGAGAACTCCTCGTGGTCGTATTTTAGGGTGGCTTTTCCCCCAAACTCGCTCGGAAGATTTTCTACATCGAAGAACGTCTTCATGAGCTCAACACTTTCTTTATTCTTGAGGTATGCAAACTTCACCTTCTGAAATGTCTTCGGATCCAGGAAGTATTTGACAGCCTATTAAAATTGAAAATAGCACGCACTTCATTAATGCAAGATCTAAAAAGTCAAAAGATAAAGAGACAGAAGATAAATGCAGGGTGCAACAGTAGGTTTCATTCTGCACTCAAAGGAAATCTCATCTAAAACGAAATACCAGATTCACATCCAGAATTGCATATACAGAGGGAAAAGAAAAAGGAAAATATACTCTTGACCTTTGGACTTCGACATCCCTACTAGAGTTTGATAATGGGAGATTTCTCTGGCAACTTAACACTCTAGGTATGGGCACGCTAAGTGCCCACGTAATCAAGAAAGCTAAGGCAGGACAAATATGCAGGTTCTAATCTATTCGAGTACAATTGTACACAAAAAGAAAATAAATAAGCACTTATTTTCAAAGTTTCAAACAAGGAGTAAAGTATCGTCAAACTTCAATTCAGAGAAAAACAAAAAACAATATGCATGCAGTAGAAATCCAGAAGGAAAACAGAGCAGAAGTCCAAACCTTCCATAATGCCTGAAAAACCCTTGGTGGACTATACAAAATTGCAACTGCAAGCCTCTCGGGGTAGTGGTTTTGCAAAATGTTAATGATCTCACGTGCTGTTTTGACAGAGACGCTGGTGTTTAATGAAAATCCAGTGAAATCTATCAACCATGACATTTGTTCTTGACCTTCAGGAAGGTTGAGGATAGCATTTTCTAAAAGATAAACTAAATGCCGAACATTATCTTCTGCTGATGTGGTGTTCTGAAAAATGGGAAGATAAAAGATTAACAAAACGAAATCCAACTGATAATAACACACGTTATGAAAGAAAATCTTAGCTCAAACCTGCATCCCTGGCCTCATTATGAGCACAGTCCTTCCATGTCGATCATGAAAATCTGCTCTGGACACTTTGCCAGTCTCACCTTCATGGGCTACTTCATGCTGGACATTAACGTATTTCTTAAGTAAGGGGAGTCTCGAATCCAATAATAGTATTGGAAATATCAGCATGATAACTGTATACATGTCATAGCACTGATCATAACATTCATGTCATTTTGCATAGAGTACCAAAGATTGGGGTCCTAACTATTTCGTCATCAGCCTTTAGCCATCTTGGATTTGGGAATGTTGAACGGCAAATAGATTGATTCCATCACAAAAGTTTTTACACCTCAATTGTGCAAAGGGCTATGTCTAGCGTACAAAAGTTTTTAGACCTCAACAGTACTGAGTTAAGGGCAGTAAATATTTTTATTGGACAACAAACATAATCAATTGTGTCTGCCAAATATATGATTAGAAGCATAGGACAAAAGGCATGTATAAGAAAGGCCGTCCAAAAATAGGTTATCAATTAATTAGGGACAGAAAACCCACCAAGTCGTAAGAAAAATAATTAGTATAACTAAAAATAGCCACAAAAGTTGCAACATATGTACTTCTAGTTTTTGAATGTTGTCGAAAACATCTAGTGAATAAGTTATCATAGATACCCAACGAATCTCTTCAGGCTTATAAGTGGACCTCCACTTGAGTGTCTCTTCCAACATTTTCTTTGCCTTATCAACATTCCAGTTTCGAGCTTCTAAATATCTCCTCAAGCACGCATCAGTGCAGTACTTTAAACTACGTCCAGATAGAGGTCCAAGAGAAACCCTGAGTTCACTGACCTGTTTGTAAATATGCCTCATTAAGTCTCTGTGTCAATATGTCACAAAAAGCTAAAAGCATCGTAATAGAGAACAAGCTTGGTCATAATCAATGACAAGGAAAGCTCTTATTTGGAAATAAAGATTAAAAAAGCACTTGGCCCTAGAATCTGTCCAAGAGATAAATTACTTTTGCATCTTTCAGTGAAGAGTCATTCTCCTGAGGATTCTGAAGGTTCCTTCTTAGAAGATACATTATGACTGCCAAAGGAATTTACCTACAGGAACAACATTCATCTAAGACAACATAAAAAGTTCAAATACAATTAACACTTTTAGGTTCGTAGAAAATGTAATCATTGTGACCATAATAATATCAAAAAACAAATAGCAAAATGCATTTGATACATTAAGTTTGAGAGATTGCTGAAGCTGCACACTTAACCAACATCAAAAACTTGCTCCCAGAAGTGAAATATCTCATCCGGTGAAATTCTATATCTCTATCAACCTTTCCTTCTTTCTTCTGGTTTTATTCTTTTTATCTTTATATTATGACTGATTCTTTTACCATTCACTTGATCATCCCGCTAATCTATTCATCTAATTCATCTATCGTTCTCAGCTTTTAATTTAGACCAAGCTGCTGACCCACTACTACTATTCCCACCCGCCGTCTCTTGAATAAAAAACAGAGATCACATGAATCCTTAACAATCATAATGGCAAAACGAGAATCAGCAACATAACTAACACTTCTGCAGACAAGCTTCAAAAACAAAATTAAAAAGTTGGCCAAAATTCGAAAACAAAAACATGCAACCATCCGAGTCAAAACAAGCCAACCTTTTCAGATTACCTGATTAAAAAAAATTTAAAAAAAATATCGGAGAAGACTTCTGTCTAGACGGATATCTTTTAAAACCGATTCCCACAATCACAGTTAGGCGTCTTTGAGCACCCCCCATAATGCTGAAGTGACTTGATATAGAGCTCAGAAGCACAAGATCCACTAAGAATTATTCAGACGCTCCAATCCAGAGAACATAAACTATCAATACTATGCCTAATCGAAAACTTACGCACAGAAACAATGCACAATTTTTGCTTGCTTGCTTGCGTGTGTGAGTGTTTTGAAATTTGAATATGAAAACGTGAGCTGGTCACATACCTGGTGGAAGCAGAAGAGACTCCGAGAGAGTGAGAACTCCTGACTCAAAATTCTCTTATTGGCGTTTTGGGCAATGAATTATGAATGACGATCGGAATTATGTGAGAAGAGAGAGAGAGTGAGAGGGAGATGGTTTCGTTTTTCCTCTTCGAGATTTCTTTTTTTTCCTCGCGAGGACGGCGTTCATAAGAAAAATTGTGTTGCCGAGGAGGTACGGCGGAACTCGATAGAGACGCGGAGATTTGGCATGAACTATATATGGGTCATATGGACTCTCTCGGTCAGCGATTCCATACAAGTTTAAACAACTATGTTTAAAAAGTGTTGGACCACACCTACAGTCACGGAGTCAGAAATTGGGATTACAGGACAAGTTAGATTAAAATAAAATATATAAAATATATATTTTATTTTATATATAATTTTTTATATAATATAAAATAATTTAATAATAAGATTTATAATAAAAAATATATTTAATATAATTTATGTATTAAAAATATATATAATATGATAAGAACATATCATCATAATAAAAATATATTAAAATACATTAAAAATCATTTAACTTCTTTTTTATTTTTATCTATAATTAAAATATGTCATCATGTTATTATATTATTTTATTTTATATAAAATTTATTTTATTTTTAAATTAGATTAATTTTTTAAAAAAAGACCAAAATAATTTTTAGAGAAAGAATAATATAAAATAAAATTAATATTATTTTACAAAATTATAAAAATATAAACCTATTTTTTTTTTCTTTAATAAATTATTTTTTAAATTCTTAAATTTTTTTTTTTTTTTAATATGGTTGGAGCCCGTGGGGAGGAGGGCCATGGCCCCCTCCTGCCCCAGGCTCCGCCACTGCACATCCACCAACTTTAAAAATGAGAAATACAATTTTTTTTTTTTTTTTTTGGAGTCTGAGAAATATTTTAGATATATACAGCATCTCCTATTGGACCGTATCTGTACAGTATTGGACCACAACCACCAACTTTAAAAGTGAGAAGTCACATTGTAGACTTTAAAGTTTGGATTAAATGATAATAGACTTATTTTTTTTAAAAATATATAAAAATTTAATAATGAGAATTTTTTTTTTTTTTTTTGTTGAGTCTGAGAAACACTATAAATATATACAGCATCTCCTATTGGACCGTATCTGTACAGTGTTGGACCACATCCACCAACTTTAGGCTACTTTTTTGGATGATGAGACGATTGATTGAATGATAGGTAAATTTTAGTATTTTTTTAAAATTTTATTAAGATGTGTTTGAATATAAATATCTTAAAATTTATGTTTAAATATATAAAATAAATTCAGATTAATTTCATTTTTTTTAATAGGAAATTAAAATAAATTCCAAGTTGAACTCCAAGCCGGCTAACCTACCACAGATCATCTAACCCGACCACACCTACAAACATGAAAGAATAAATTTATTTATAAGTAATTTTATTCACACATCAAATACATTAATGATACAAAAGTTTAAACCTACTTAAATAAATAAAAAATTGATATTATTAACATTATTCATAAATATAATCAATCTCAAAATAAATATTACGTTATACAAGTGATTCTACAGCCACACAAAGATCTAATAGAAGATCTTGCCAATAGTTTTTACATTTTTTTTTAGCTTTTTTTCATAAATTTTTTAATATTTAAAAAAAATCATAACAATATTAAAATACTTACTTAATTATGAAGTAAAAGAAAATTAATTGTTAAAATTTCCGTCGAGATCATTTCTCATGTTATATATTAAGGAAAATGCTAATTGAACCGATAGTTGATCGATAGTTTTTTTTTTTCTCTTTTGCTTAATGATTAAGAAAGAGAATACTATTTAAAATATATATTTTTATAACAAAAAAACTATGTAAAAATATTTAAAAAATATTTGAAAGAAAAACAAAAAAACAAAAAAAAGACTTGTAATACACTGATGGATCTATAATCGGTAAGGACCCTTCGGCCCATGTAGTACTACCCTATATATTAATATTATGAGTAATGCTAGAAATCATCTATTATTTGAGAATCTCCATTATACTCATAACTATTTGTTTAAAAATAAAATGGTTAATTTATTTAAACTACATTAAAAATGCAATAGATACTTTCAAATAATAAATGCTATCAAGATTTTTTATTTATTAGAGCATTAGCAATGGTCTAGCCATTATTAAATCCAAATTGAAGGTTAAATTTACTCTCTTAGCTATAATACATATGGTTTTAGCCAAGAATTCTACGTTGATCTAGCTAAATCAAGATCTAAATAATATTATAATATTACATATTTTAATTAAAAAAATAAATTTTTTTTGCAAATAAACTTAATACATTAAATATTAATTTTAGTAAATCATAAATTAACTTAATTTTTTTAATTTTACAAATAATAGTCAATTCGAGATATTAAATATTAATTTTATATACTTAATATATTAATTAATAATAAACTTGCCAAAAAATAATTTTTAGCCAGTCTTAATAATTTTAATATATTTAATTTTAATAAGTTAAATATTAAAATAGAATAAGATATTAAGATAGAGAGTAAATAATAACTCTTTATATTTGACAAATTTAAATTATTTATTATTCATCAAAATTAAATAATTTTAAACTTGATAAGTTCAATATAAAACTTATTTAATTATTTTATTTTCATTTTGATTTTATAATAAACTTAAACAAAACGATTACTAATGATCTTATACGTACAAATAACATCCAAACACCCTCCACTTTCCAAGATTGTGTTTTCAAAAAGTCTTGCATTTCAGGCGCAATACCATCATAGTGGGGCAAACCTTTTGTGGTGTCATCTTTTTATAAGCACTACAGCAACCGACGATTCCCCCAAGGAATTGTCCCGATAGTGTATTTGATTTTTTTTTTTATATTAAATAATTAAAAATATTACAATATTATTAAGAAATACTTTCTTCATAATTAAATAAAAAATTGAATTGAAAAAAATATTTTGAAACCACATCTTGATGTCCCAAGCATTTTCTTTCTCATAAAGAATAATATTAAATACAATTTTAAATATATAAATCTGACGACTCACTTTAAAAAATAATAAAAATAAGAGTCAGCTATTCAAAAATATTTTTTTCATTAAAAAAAAAAATAGGACACGAGAACTTAAATATCTATTAGTTTAAAATGAAAAAGAGAATTAAATAGTTTTGAAAAGGGGCTTAGAAGTTACAGAAAATAGTAGCTTATGTATTACGTGACATGGATCTCACTCCTATCCTATTATGTTGATGGGAAATCATCTACTAAAGTTCTGAATTTGTTAATTTTTTTTTAAAAAAGAATTAAAATTTTAATAATATCACATCAATACAGTTCCATTAAAAAAAAGTCAAATTAGAATATAATCAAAGTACAAATAGTTGAGGCAATAGATGGACCATGGAGCTACAATCCAGACTGCATTCCCACTATTAATTTAATCGGATCCCCACTACACTGCCCTAGATGGAGTTGCATGAAGGTTACGTTGGGGTGTTAAAAATATTTATAAATAGTAATAAAAAAATAAGTAAAAAATAATAATAAAATATTAAATAGTAATTAAAAAAATAATGAATAAAAATAAAAATAATAAATAATAATAATAAAATAATAAATAATAATAGAGAATATTAAAAAATATTGAGAGTATTTTGCTTGCCAAGTCTAAATATACCCTACTATCCAACATTAATATCACTTTTTTGGATTGTGTTACATTAAAACCTTTTCGTGTTAATTCAACTTTGTTTTGATTATTTGGTTTATAAAAGTTGGGTTTTCTATTTTTATTCTTTTTTATTATTACTGTTGCAATGTACAATTCGAATAAATATATATTTTTTTTTTTTTAGATCAAGTTTGCCAACATTAATGTGAGAAGGCTCTTTGGCCTTTGCTATTCAATTCTCCTCTTGCAAAAGTCACTGACAAAACATACTTCACAGTGGAGCGCAAAGAAATACTTATTATAAAATAGATGCCATAATTTCCAATTCACAATATTGATATAGTGACAATAAAAAATAAAAAATCACAATTTAAGTAATTTGATCAATCTCCAAAAAACTAAAATGAGAATTTTTACATGAACCACCCCCACATGGATCGGGGATGGGTTTTCACCTCTACGGCCACCCCCACCCCCCAAAAAATTTCGGGATACCCGCCCCAATGCCCAAGGCAGGATAGACTCCTAATCCAGTCCATCCCTTGCCCGTTTCAATAATAGACTACAGTTCATTAGTTTTATTTAGAATATAAAAATAATTAAAACTACATTTTTTTACTCAAATAAATTTAAATTTGTAAATATAATTATAATTTAAAAACTATATGATTTTTAAATTTACTAGTGCAAATTTTATGTGTTATAGACTATTACCTTCACAATACAAATCTCATATTTAAACAATGTAGAACTCTTGTATTTTTTTTTTTTCTGTTTTTGAAAAGTATACCTCATATTTCATTGATGTCGAAAACAAAGTCATCCATTACAGTATTTCTCCAACTAGAGAGTATGTAAAATTTCTTTGGGGCCTTCCTCAGACCCTTTCATAGAGAAATTAAATGCTAATTTGGCTAGTAAGTGAGCTACATTGTTAGCCTCCCTATGTACAAGCTTAGCTTTCGAGTTCACACTGGCCTGTAACTAGCCCCTCACCTCATCCACCACATTTCCATATGCAGCAGCCATGCCATCCTTATTGTTAGTAGCTTTGTCTATAATCTGTGAGTCCCCTCTAGAACCACCTTCGAGAAGCCACGCTCATCACAAATCTGGACAGCTCTTCTTAGTGCAAGACCTTCTCTAACTGTAGGATCTTCTAGGCAATCAACCACATTACACACAGGCCAAAACTTCCCAATTCGCATCCCTTATAACCACTCCTATATAAACCAACCAAAAATTATGAAATAACGAGTAACCTTTCTGCGGTAAAATCAATTGTTTGCAGTCTCTGCTAAGCTTGAGACTGTTGGGTTGCGGACGTTGAGGTATTGGTGTTGTCGCTCTATTTTGCTTTAATGTCGAAACTTATCTTCAAAAATACAGTTGTTCCTTCTGAGCCATAGCCTGCTCATAACTCTTTGCAGCTCCATTTTCAACTACTCCTCAAAGCTTTAACAAATAAATTTAACATTGAAAACAGCAATGATGTAAGCATTTAGATCTGGGTGGACTTGAACCACCATCCTCTCAAACCCCAGAGGACCAAGGCTAGAGCGCTCAACCATTTCGAGCTTGCAGATCTTCTCCTAATAATTTGGGATAATTTTTGCGTTGAGATAAGTTTAAAAAAATTCCTGTTGACTATTGGGGTGATGTTATTCAAATAAATAATGTTTCCTTCCTTCTACCTAAATGAGCCATTTCTAATATCCACTTAAAACATGGTAACCTTCCAAATAATTGATTACACTTACTAGCCCATAAATCAAACTTCACTTAACAGAATAAGGGAAGAACAATGGGAACCTGGAGCCCGCTCCAACTCCGTAAACCGTTCTAAATTAGCCATGTTACGTCTTTAATTCTTTTTAAACAAAAATAAATAAAAAACTGGGACCAAGAGGATTGTTTTCTGATTTTGAAAATTTTGAACTGAGGTTATTCTCTAACGGCTTAATTTGTTGCACTTAGCACTTATCAAAAAATAAAAAACCATAACTACTTAGTTGTAAGCATAACCACTCATCGAAAGAATATCACAATATTCATTCAAAAAAGACGACTTTTGCACCCCAACTGAAATGTTTGAAAGAATTCTATTCACTGTCCTTGCAAGTATCAGTGTCATAGGTTTATATAATTAAGTTAATAACAAATTTCGTACGCTTATATCAGAAAAGTTATCAACAGAAAGAAATGAAGTTCTTACCAACGCTGATGTCTAGTTAAAGCCCATATTGTAGTGCAGCTTCAGACCGATCCCATTAGAAATGACCATTTAACTCAACTTTCAAGATCATCACCAACTACCATACCAATGTTGCAAGCTCCTCGGTCCCGTATATAAACAAAAGATATAGAGGTATGAGAGTCGAAAAGAAAACATTCCCAATGGAATTTGAGGTCTTTTACCAATGACTCGACCGACTGGCAGTCTGAGATTATTGACTAGAGTTTTCATGAGGTAAAATCAGCTACATCTGGCAAGTTTTCAGACTTGTACCACACTTGCTTGGTTAACAAATACAACAAATCATAGTAACTTAAAATACTAAATTACTAAGGCACAATAGGGAAGAAAAAACTAAGAGCATAAAAAATAAAGCCAAAAGTGAAAGGGACACAGCTAACCAGACATGAAATGAATTATGATAAGAGCTGAAAATAAATTTATCATAGACTCTGAAAAAGAAATTGCCGTAGTAACAGCCGCCATTAGGAGCCAAAGAAGATTGAGAATGAACAAAATTAAATGGTTCAAATTAAAGGGTTCAGATTTTAGTTTCTGGATCATACTCGGTATCATCACCTCAGATGCTGCACAACAACCTCAAGCTTGCTAGTGTTTCTGCTGCAACTGAAAAACACCAAAGCAGCAAAACTTCCAATAGAAACGAACTTCCGAGTCACTTTGACAGCCAAAAACCTCACGTGGCAAAACACCATTCCACAACACCAGGTAGAATCAATATGCAGGGTGAACACAACCTCAATACGAACTTTGAAATGCCCAAAATGACTTGATAAAGGAATACAGTTCATGATCTCAAAGCTAGTAGAAATATGCAGCACAAAATAACATATAGCCCTCCCAAAAGATCGAAAATTGCTGATACAACAAATGAAATCTACTAAACCATATTCGATTACGGGCTCCATATCCTAGTTACTATAAAAAGACGCAAGCGTAGTCAATTAGGAGGGAAACTTTGCAACATTATAACTGATTTTTCAAGTACCTACATGAACTGCTGCCGTGGAGTTGAGCTGCCACGGATAAATTATTATGTTATTGAGATATAGTTTTTTTTTTTTTTATAAGTAATAAGAAATTTTATTGATATGAATGTTATTGAGATGTAGTTACCAGTGCAGTGTAATTGCAACCACTGAAAGGCAAATAGATTGTCTTGCTTATGTTCTTGTTCATTGGGCTGAATATATAGAATATATATATATATATATATATATATTACTTTCAAGAAGATTTGCTGGTCATATCTAAGACATGGAACTTGAGATCTCATTTGGACACTTGGGAGTATCTTATAATATTTACGAATAAATGTGAAATGGTTTAAGTGAATATGTTTTACTGGATATTAAAAGATGTGAAAATTGAATAAAAATGATATATAAGTTACAAAAATTATTATATTACAATTAGATGAAAATTGATATTTAAAAAAGTTCTATAGTTTGTGTTTTGTTAAAAAAAATGAAAAATTATTACAAATAGATAAAGATTAGATCAAAAAGATGAAGATTTTGAGTCGACAAATATTTTGTATTGAGTGACATTTGGAAGGCAAGAAAATATATGAGAATACCTAAGAATAACCTCAGTTTCCATACTAGCCCAAGTCTGTTAAAAACGAAGATATCACACTAGATGCATTGGGCACACCAAAGAATCAACACCTACATCATACAACTAACCTACTTTGTTATGTATTATTTGGGCATCCATTGCAACAATTTTTTGAATATGACAAAAAAAAGAGTCAATAGATTTGACAAACGTCTCATGCAGCTCGCTCCAAGGACAAGATTTCAAACATTAATTATGATAATCTTTTCCGTTTTTCATAATCTGCTCCAAAACATGCGATGGAATGAACCTATAGTTGAAGTTACTTATAAAATCTATTGTTGAATACATCTTTTTTCAAAAGATCTATTATTAAGTAAATTAAATTGATAAAGGAAAATCTGATATCAAGAGTATACCTCAAACTCCATGTGAATTGCGAGTGCATGAGCCATAATGCTGCTGATGTATCTCAGCTACCCCGTTCAAGTGGTAAGCAACCGCGGGCGTCGAGAGCGAAAATATAAATGATCACAGAAAAAGCAGCACAGGGAAACGGGACACACCGGTGGGGAGACCCCAGGCAAAATCCCCGTGCGATCTCCCCTCAAACCAAAAAAGGTAAACTTTTTTATTAAGGTTCTTTGTGACCTGCCATGCAAGCGCACCTGTCATGGCAAAGGCCGGATGACAAAGATGAATCAGGACTCATCAGCCAATTCAAACTCTGGCCCTTTCGTCCTGATATTATCCTATATATCCATTTACATCAATAAGTTACATGGAACGAGCGGCCACAATTAATCTTTTCATAATGTCATCTCCGAAAGCGCGCTCCCACGGATCCAGCGCCTTCGCGGGGACCAGGAAGCCTTCCCTTGAAATCATCCACTCTCAGACACCGAACCAAAAAAAATTGGCTCCGGACGAACGGCACGCCTGCCTTCAAGAAAACGAATAAAATAACATCACAGCACCGAAACATTCCATAGGCGAGGATATTCATTCAAAGAAAATCAATCGATGAACAAACCCTAGAATCGAAACGAAAGCGGATCCAGTAAATCGATAAAAAAAAAAAAAAGGCCAAGAAGGTATCTTTATAAATTACGAAGCGATAGCAAGAATTCAAAACATAAAGAAGAATCATCGCAAGAAAGAGTGATATCCGCAAACGAACCTTAACGTAGATATATCTCTCCGAACGAAGATCCTCTCTCCGAACGAAGATCCTCGACCTATCGAAGTTCAAACCAGAATTTAAACAGAGTCAATCGGTTCACGGTCTTGAGCGGCCATCAGCATGTGGCTCCCTAGACGACCTAGCCGAATTCGAGAACATGATGGACGGGAGGGAGGCCTCGAGGAAGAGATCTGCAAGGGAATTATGAGAAAACGAAGGCGTGGAAAGGAAGCAAGGCGCTTTTCTTGATTGGGATAGACTCGACTTAAGTCGAGGATCTGTCAATTGTTGCCGTTGGTTCTGATTATATATAGCGAAATGGACGGTTGAGATTGTACAAACCTTTTAGAATGGACGGATAATATCATACCTTTGTTTTGACACGGCAGCGTGCGTAACGCACACGCGTATCAGAAGTCCTGGAGTTGATCTCGTGAAAGTTAACACAGCTCATTCCGGACTCCTCAACCCTTAGATCACTTATAATGGATTCTTTATTTTTTTTTAAATATACTATTAAAATTTTTTTTTCTTTTAACTACTTTTGTATTTTATATTATCTATCAATTTCTCTATTTTATTTCTACATCTTTTAAAAGATTCATATAATTATATTTATTTTACAAATTAAAAAAATAGTTTGAAAATAGCCGAATCACAAACGCATTAACAGTATTGCCAAATCTCAAAACTTGTTGGTGAGAGTCGATGTTGCTATTGCCAGAGTTGGGATCATCGGGAGTTGATCGTCAGCATGAGAGGATGCTGATGATGCCAGCGGTGTGGTTAGTGGTGGCCAGCGGTAGGTCGAACGAAACCCATGAAGTTTGAAACCCATTTTCATCGTTCGATTTGCGTGTGGGAGATCTAAGGGCTGTTGTCGGAATTGGTAACGTTGGGGCTTCGTCGTCTGTCAATGTTGTCGATGGTATGGCTAGTTGTAGCTAACGGTGAATTGAAGCTTGAAGATGACCACGACGAGGTTGAAGACCACTGCTACCAGAGAACAAAAAAAATTAACAAAATATTTTTTGAAGATAAATAGTGTTGTACTACATGTAGCATAAATACTGTTCATATTTTCATAATTTTTTTTTATTTTAAAGAATCCAATAGAATGTCTTTTTTGACATTTTGATCTATATTTACAAAAAAAAAAATGTTATTTAACTACCAAATTGAGAGTGCTCTTATATTCTTGTTTGAGTTACTGACTAATTTAATTTAAAAGATGAATTTTAAATTTTAATTATTAAAAATAAATTTCAATAGATGAATTCTATACAATTTAAACATTTTCAAAGGTCATTACTTTTATCTATAACATATAATTTATAAATCATTAGTTATTAATTTAAATTGAATTATAATATTTTGTCATATATTTAAAAGACTTTGTTGGGGTTTGAACCGCTTTCTCATTTTCTTCTCTTCGACTATTACGAAAAACTAATCACTTTAGAAAGAATGACCTTTGAGAGTGGGCTTCATGGGTTGAGGGATGGTTTTCTTCATGGGCTTCAAGAATGGGCCATTAGAAGGTCTGTTGGGAAGACCAGAGCCGTTGAAATGGTCGGCAAGGTGCTGCTAGGGCCTGGGCCAGAGACAAGACCCAGCCCAATATATGTAACCTTTCATAACCATTTTGAGACATTCTGAATCCATTCCTCTACCTAAATCTAGTGGTATGGCTCCATACTACAGGTACTTGAAAGGGACCAGCAATCAAAGAGAAGAAAAAATGAGTCATGTTTACTGAGAGAAGTCCCCTTAAATGTATGGTGCTGGAGGTTGGTGCAGGTATCTGTTAGATCCATGGAAGCCCCAAAAGGATCCAGCCAATCGACATTCTCCATAACAAGATTAAGAGTCTCAACTCCCCCATTCCTCATTCTTCTCATTGGGTTGTAGGGTGGGTTTTGTTTGTTTTTCATTCGTTTTCGTTTAATCTCAAGAGAAGTGAAGTTTAGAGTTGTCCAAAGGTCAAAGATGGCCACGCGCCCTGCCGGGGGCTTTGTCCGGCACCGATCTACTAGCTGGCTGAAGAATTTGCCGAATTGAGCAAAGTCATCTACTGCCGCCACGCATAGCAGTTCTAGGCTCAACATCTCCAATGGCTTCCAGATTGCTTGGCTGAACACTCCCAGCGTCTATGCACACCACTATAACCACTCTTTGCACTTCCATTTCAGTGTTTTGTGTTTTGATTTTTCTATTTTGTTTCGTGTTTTGTTAATGTTTGTAGTTTGTGTTCTTTTAATAAAAAAGAAATTACTTTCTTTTGATTGTCTCACTCCATTTTTGAAGAATATTAGTGTTTGATTCCCTCACGTATTTTAGAAAACGGTAGGTGAGAGTTTGATATTCCTCTGCTTGTAGAACATTATACTCTCAAATAAATTAAATTAAAAATCTCTGAAGATTTGTCAATTAAAAGGATAGAAGTTTAGACAATATCCATTACATACTAATTTATGTATGAGAGTGCTTTAAATAGTTGAATAGTTTGATTTTTTTTTCCCTTAAATTTATTAAGTCACAACTATAACCTCATTTATTTAGAATAAAATCAAATATTTCTTATAAATATATATTTTGTCATATTACCTATTTTACCCATTTACTCATTTGATGTGCAGTATGATTGCCTTCTCTAGGAATAAATTGAATTCTCCACATATCACTTCTTTGGAAAGAAGTTTTAATATCTTCTATCATCTGTCTGCACTATGAACAGTTCTCTTCAATCATTTGAAGATTTTTCATTACTGCAAAAGCATCATCTTCAAAAATGACATTTCCTAGCACAAATTTCAAAGAGGCCTCAACAGTTCTCTCTAAAGTAAAGACATGCCACAAAAATTTTGACATGCCCAAAAAAGCAATTAACTCACCTTCCCAATTCCTGGCCACAATACCAGCTTCCATCCTATAAATATTAGCATCTAATGCAGCATCTCAGTTAACCATATAAATTTTTTCACCTAAATAGGTTTATTGAACCTTCAGCTGTGTTGATCTCTAATCTTCAATTGTGCTTGTTGAAAGCTTGCAAACTCTTTCTTTTGCACCGTGTAAAACTGATCGAGGACTATCAAGTTTTCTGTAAATTGCTCAAAGAATTCGCCTAGACATCTTGATCAACAGCATAACTCCACAATGACAACTTGTTTCCTCATCTAGTTCACATAAAGCACATAGGTAATTTTCAATAATTTTCATCCTAAAAAGATTTCTCTTTGTAGGGAATAACTTCACCAACAGTTTCCAGAGAAAGCCTTTAACAAGATTTTGGGACTTTCAACTCCCAGATTTCTCTCATCCAACTGAAACATTATTGCTGGTTGATTGTTCACCTCTCCCAACTCTTTTCAACTGAACTGCCAAGTGATATGTTGTCTTCACAGAGAATATACTAAATTTATGAGGGTCCCATATTATTTTATATGTTGATCCTCTCTTTCTCATTGGGAAGCTTTTAGTTACAACTGCCTCTTCTTCACTAATCACTTCATTAATAAGATTTAAGTTCCAGCAACAATTCTCATGAATTACAACTGCCTTCACTTGGAAGAATCTTCACTTGTGATTGAACCATATGAGTAGTAAGAATCTTCAATTGTCATGAACCATATCAGATTCCCAGACCCCCAAATGCTTCTCTATATCTGTGAAGGACCACTACGAACAGTAACAACCAAAATACACCCTTATTTAAAGTATTTTCTTTCATAGTCTTGGCCAATACTTCACTTATGAATTGTTTTTTTTTTTTTTTTTTTTTAAAGTAGAATTGGGATTTGTTAGCAACCTCCAGAACTGCTTTGTCAACATAGCTTGGTTAAAAGCTCTACACCTCTCTAAAATACAACCTACTTTAACTCTTGATTCATATGCCCCCACCAGAACTGAGTCATCAAGATTGAGATCTCCTTACAATACTGATTAGACAACTCAGAAACACGCATTGCATAAGTATTGCTTGTATAACTATATTTTTCAGATTTCTTCTTTTCCAGGAAAAAGCGATTCTTCCAACTGTTTATTCTTCCATACTCTCTCCTTAATCCCACAAAAAGCTTTGTATTTAGACTTCCCAACCATTGCAGGCAGTCCCAAATATTTATCAGCATCCGCACATACCCTTGCTCCTATGTATTGTACTGAGTCATCTCTAGCATCTCTCACCTTGTATTAGTGCTGAAATAAATAAAATTTTGCATATTTATTTTTTGCCCAGATGCATGTTCGTACCTGTCCAGAATTTGTTTCAAAGATTTCCACTACTGCACATTTGATTTACCAAACAATATACAATCTTCTGTAAATAGCAAATGATTGACACTAATTCCAACCTTACTAGAAACCCATTTTATAATTCCTATTCTTTCAACATTGTGAACCATTAAACATAGCCCTTCTGCATTAATAGGAAAAGGTAAACCCATTTTTTCCTTACAAAATATCCAATTTACAGCTGGAAGAACTTAGCATTGAATACTCACAAGTGAAAAACTTAGCCCTTCTCCTTCCAATTCCTGGTGAGATGAATCCAAATTTGGCCTAATCAATTCTGCATTTCTCACCAAGATAACTCTAAATCAACAATATTTTCAACTTCAACATCTGAGACACCATTTGATACATGACAGCTGGAGAACATTCTCCCGATCTAAATTGTGAATTGGTAAATTGGTGCATGAATCATCTTTATGAGCTTGTTGCCCCATTCCTTGACGCCTTGGCGCCTTGCTCCATTATCAGCTCTCACCCACGAACCAAACTGCATGTCTCCACCTGTAATCTGTTTTTTGTTTCCATAACAGTCACAACCACTATCACCATGAACCATCTTACTGCAATTTTTCATACTTGGTCGGCACCCAAATACTTCTTGTGTTCAGGTTTATAGTTCTTCAACGAGCAACTACTCTCCTTAAATCAATTTCCACCCTAACTTTAAGAGACCTCACCCAGTCTACTCCATCATCAAGGACATCAACATCCATGGCTTTCTATCCCATATCCGATCTCTATCATTGTAGCTTGCAAAGATATTAACAAAAGTACTTAATCGTATCTCCCTAAAAGTGACTGATTTTTCACCTTCCACGCCTTCACATGGTAGCCCGAATTACCGATCAAACTCCTTTCACCTTAGACGATGGTCGATAGGCGACTCAACTATAAGAGGAAATTATGTTTTAAATAGAGAATATTTTTGTAAAATACATTATAAAAAAACAAAACGTGTACATATCATTACTCTTCATGGGCACTGCTAGGACCTGAACAATAATAACTTTTTTGGTTCTTTTTTTAAAGCATTTTTTATGTATTTTTTAAAATACAAAACAATAAACAAAATACTAAAAATACAAACACAAAAACTAAAAAAAACCTAACATGTACAAATGGTAGGTACACTTTGTTGGTGTACCTATTGTTTTCCTTTAATAATAGTGAAAAACCCTATTTAAAGGCTTAGAGAGGGGAAACCTTTTCGAATTTTACAAATTAAATTATCCGAATGAATATTGTGTAGTGTAAACAATTTCAAATAGAATTATTCATTATCCCCATAAAGGCAGTTTTCAAATAGATGAAAATTGAGAGTTGAATAACATATAATTAAAATATTATTTTTAATATCATTTTTAACTAAAAAATTAAAGAATTTAAATTATTTATTATATTTTGTTAAAATGAAAATTACCATCTAATATGGTGATTTTATTTGATTGTGTTGAGAAAATTATTGCATTTTTATTGTTGGTGTTGAAGTTTGACAAGCACAGATGCTAGAGGTAGATAAAAGGTTACAGTAAAAAGGTTATTTTATTGGGTCATAAGCCCTAATGTATTACTCTTAATGACTACGGCCCTATTTGAAACTTCTGCCCTCCTTATTTCATCATTACAACTTTTCCAAATCTTCAACCACTTTTCAAAATTTTCATCCAAAATATAATAAATAATTCAATTTTTTCAATTCTCAACACTCATAATATTAAAAATTAACATTTTAATTAAATTTTATTCAACTCAACTTCCCAACACAACCTAAAAATTGAATAGATAGGATTGGATATGGGAAAAGGTTCGAAATGGGGTAGGGTTAAGCCTATCAGGCCCATATTTGCATTAATAAGCTCTTGTAGTTTCTAGCCGAAGACGTTTTGGTTGCAAAACTCCTGATAATTGTAAACCAACCCTTCTTGAAAAAATTAGAACTAGAAAAGTGCCAATAAACCCTCCAGATGAAGGTTATCCTCACTTAGATTGTTATAGACGAGTTCTCGCACTAATAGGTTTAGGAATTGAGATCTTCCGGGAGAAGTAGAAATTAATCCAACTTATGACTCCTAAATGTATCCAAAGAATTTATAACCAAACAACCTACGCATGCCATTAATTAGTAAAATAAAAGTGACTAAATTTTTTTATTCCTCCTCCCTATACACCACATTTTTTCATTTTTCACTTACCAAATGTTATATATGGATAAGAATAATTCTATAAAGAGTCAATTTTAAGAAATAGATGAAAAGGCAGCTTTGGTTTAAAAAATAAGAATTAATAGAATTCATTAAATCCATAGAAATAAAGTTGACTAGAATTTTCATGAGGTGAAACCAGCTATTGTTTTTTCTGTGATCAGAGAGTATGCTAGACATCTGGCAAGTTTTCAGACTTGTACCATTCTTGGTTAACAAATTCAACAAAACATCATAACTTTAATATACCAAGTTATCAAGAGTTGCTAAGAAGCGGAGTGAGGGCAAAACCTTCTGATTCCCAAAACCAATGGGGGACTAAAGCAATCTTCTGATAGCATAATACATAAAAATAAAAACAGTTAACACAAACTAACCAGAACTGAAATTGTAAAATGAAGTTTAAAAAAAAAATGCTTCTACTAAACTGGAAATTTAATGACGCTGAAAATAAATTTATCAGACGTAAAAAGAAATTGGTAGTCATAGAAGATTGAAAATGAACTACAAAATGAAATGTTTCAGATTTTGGTTTTTGGATCATACTCAGTATCACCACCTCAGATGCTGCATAACCTCATCATTGCTAGTGTTTCTGCTGCAACTGAAAACACCAAAACTTCCATAAGAATCGAACTTCAAAGTTACTTCGGCTGCCAAAAACCTCGTGGCACAACACCTTTCCACTTCACCGGCTAGAGTTGATATGCAGGGCGAACAAACTCAACGCAAGCACTTTGAATGCCAAACAGGACTTAATACAGGAACACAGTTCATGATCCCAGAGCATTGTTGAAATATGGAGAAAATCTTTTATGATAAGTAAATACCCAGTACATCAAAACATATATACCACCCAAAAGATTGAAAATCGCTGATACAACCAATTCAATTCTAAGACATATGACAACAAAAGGAAGTGGTCCAAAACTACAAGATTAGGTATATCACAGGTTCCATATCAGAGAAACTATAAAAAGACGCAAGCAATGACAATTATGAGGGAAACATTGCAACATTATAACTAATTTTTGGAGTATTTATATGACTTGCTGCCTTTGCGAGTGAAGTCAGAGTTGAGGTACATGGAGGAATTATGATGTCATTGAGATATAACTAGTAGTGCATTGTATTATTATAACCACTGAAAGGCAAACTGATTCGTCTTGCATGTGCACTCGTTCATTGTGCGCTCGTTCATTGGAATGAATATACATAATACATATAATTACTTTCAATTCAAAAACTTTTGTTAAAGGGTAGGCAAATATAAAGCCTGATTATACATGGAACTTAAGGCAAAAATACATGGAACTAACTTAAAGCATCTTTTGGGCATTTAGGTCCCAGTGACTTAAGATGAGATAAAAATTAAAATTAAAAAAAATATTGTTAGAAATTATTTTTAACTATTATTATTATTTTAGAATTTTAAAAAATTGAATTCGAATTTGAAAAAATTGAATTCTATTTGAAAAAATGTAAAGATGAAATGAGATTGAATCCAAACTCGAGCTTATAATATTTTAAAATATTTACGAATTGAAATAAAGTAGTTTAATTTAATATATTTTATTTAATTTCACAAAATGAAAGATAATTAAATTTTAAAAATGAATATAAATTTAAAAAAATGAATATAGTTTTAATTCAATTTTTGTTTTAAAATTTGAAAAACGTGTGTTTTTGTGTATTTTGTTTGAAAACATGAAAATTTGTAATAATTAAACAATGAATAGAAGAATTGAAAAATTCTTTGGGTTTGACCGCGCTTGAATATACGAGAATACCAGAGAATGACCTCAGATATATCACACTAGATACGTTGAGAAGAAAAGAATCAACACCTATATCATGCAACTAATCTACTTAGTTCTGTATTATTTGATGAACGTCTCATGAAGCTCGCTTCATCGACAAGATTCCCACCATTTTGTATTATTCCGTTTTTCTTAATCTGCTGCGGGACATGCGATGGAGTGAACCTATAGTTTGTCTGGACTTTTAAAATCTATAATTGAATAATTTTTTTTTTTTTTTTTAAATCCATAGTTGAGCAAATTAAATTGATAAAAGGAAAATCGGAAATAAAGAGAATACCTCAAACTCCATGTGAATTGCGAGTGCACGAGCCGAAATGTTGGGTGATGTATCTCAGCTACCCTTTCATCTGGTAAGCAACCATGGGCGTCGAGAACGAAAATATAAACGATCGCAGAAAAGTCAGCACAGGGACACGGCACACACCGGTGGGGAGACCCCGGGAAAAATCCCCGTGCGATCTCCCCCGCAAAACAAAAAACGTATAACTTTTTATTAAGATTCTTTGTGACCTGCCATGCAAGCGCACCTGTCATGGCAAAGGTCGGATGACAAAGATCAGGACTCATCAGCCAAATTCAAACTCTGGCCCATTCGTCCTGATATTATCCTATACATCCATTTACATCAAGAAGTTACAACTGATCTGCCACAACTGATCCTCATAACATCATCTCCGCAATCCAACCCCCACAGATCCAGCGCCTTCGCGGGGACCAGCAAGCCTTCCCGTGAAATCATTAACTCTCAGACACCGAACCTGAAAAATTGGCCCCGGACGAACGCCACGCCTGCCTCCAAGAAACGAATAAAATAAAATCACCGCAACGAAACATTCCATGGGCGAGGAATTTCAGTCAAAGAAAATCAAACGATGAACAAACCCTAGAATCGAAACGGAAGCTGATTCTCTAAATCGATGCGATCATTTTAGAGATCTAGAAAACAAAAAAATAAAGGCCAAGAAGGTACCTTTATAAATTACGAAGCGATAGCAAGAATTCAAAACATAAAGAAGAGGAATCATCCCAATAAAAAGTGATATCCACAAACGAACCTTGAAGTAGATCTCTCAGAACGAAGATCCTCGACCTATCGAAGTTCAAACCAGAATTTTAAGAGTCAATCAGTTCACAGTCTTGAAACGGCCATCAGCTTGTGGCTCCCTAGCCGAATTCGAGAACATGATGCAAGGCAGGAAATCCTCGAGGAAGAGATCTGCAAGAGGCGTAAAAAGCCAGGCGCTTTTGTTGCTTGGATAAACTCGGAGAACTACAATTTCTTCTTCTTCTGTGGATGACAATATATAGCGAAACGGACGGTTGAGATTGGACAAAGACTTTAGAATCGACGGATAATATCAGACGACCTTTGTTTCGACACGTCATTGTGCGTTATTCGCACGCATTTTAGGAGTCCTCCTTGGGGTTGATCTCGTGAAACACAGCTCATTACGTAGTCCTCACTCCTCACGCCCCTTGGCCTGCCCTCGTTTAATTTTTTTCAAATATTCATCTTATCTAATTTTTATATTATTTTTAAATATTAATAGAAAATAAAATAAATATAAAAATTAAAATAATATTATAAATATATTTTAACAATATTTAATTTTTAATTTTTAATTTTTATTTTAATTCATCTAATATCTAAAAATAAACTAAACTTAAAATTTATGAAATACGGTTTACTAATTTAAATTGATGATTATTGTTTTGTCATATCAATACCTTTTATTCCCATTTATTCCACAATAATTATTTTAACTTAAATTTCTACGTGAGAAAGAAAAAATCTTTAGACAAATTTTTGATCCAAAGTTTTTTTCGTAATTTACATCCTAAAACAAGACTAACAATTAGAATAATTTTAAGAACGCTCTTGTTAAATTGGCGGTTGTTATAGAATAATTTTAACCAATATAACTTAAATTTTAACTTTTAGATATTCCGTTCATATAAGTCTACATTAGAATGATTATTTTTTTTAGATTTTAATAATAAAATAATATAATTAACTTTTGACTTCAGTTATTCATGTCAAATTTTTATATTAGATTGTCAATTTATTAAGATACATAATAATGAATAATTAGTACTTAATTTTTTTTAATTATTTGCAATTATGAAATTAATTAATTTTATTATATTTGACTATTTTATCTATTATATGTTAATTAATAATTATATTTTAATTAAATTATGAGTTTAAAACAATAAATAGTAATCATATTATATTTAAATTGAATTAGTAATCAATATTTAAAAAATAATAAACAAATAAGAAGGAGAGAATAAAATAAGAAAGAAAAATAATAAAATAATAAAATACAGATTTGGCAAATCTCAAGACAATTCATATTTGACATTATTTTTTACTTTATTATTCACTTTGGCTAAAAAATTTAACTTTTGACCAATTAAATATAAGATGAAAATAAAGTTAGTTGTTCAAAATCTCATTAAATTTGACTTTTAGTCAATCCAACGAAAATGCTCTAATATAACCAAAACATTGGGATCAAGATATCGGAATTATTGATATATCATGGAGGTTTAAATAAAGATAATTAGATAAATTGAGAAGAAAATTGAAAGTTAATAAATGTTATTTTTATTTTAAAATAAAAATAAAAAATGAATTGATTATTAGATTTCTTGTGATAAAATTGTAACGAAATCGTTTATACGCGAGTTATATTTTAAATAAGAGATATTTTTATAGAATAATTTACAAAAATAGTCATATTTTAATGTAAACAATCTTATTTCAAAATAAAATAATAATAAATAGCAAAAAAGATTATATATAGCATCGTTACTTTTCTTAAATTATGCACCACCCCCTTTCCGCACGAAAAGACGATGAGGGGGAGTGCTACAAGCCTACAACTAAAAGAAACTTTGATTTTCATGTTTACAGTTTATGTAATTTTATTTGTTCGATGAATTATTTTAAAAGAAATGATATTTGTAGTTAAAGGGTGTATACCTTCCTTTTGAAAATATTAAATATATTTAAATTTTACATTAAAAAAAAGTTAACCTATTTAATAATAAATTCTAGTTTTTTTAAAGTAAATGTGTAGCCCTTAACAATATATATCTAGTATTACTCATATTTTAATCACGTTGTCCACCATGTATTCGATGCTGATCTTGATTTATTAGGTGCATTTAAACTACTGGTTCTCTTTGATCAATAAAAATAAGTAGAAAATAGACCATCCAACTAAGAGAGGAAGAGAGATAGCTGTATAAGATCTTTTTTTTATTTTAAATAATTAAGCAAATAATTAAGTAATGGCGCTTACAAAAGCAAATGATTTTATCAGGATATCTAGACTTAATCCGGTTATTCGTCCAGATTAAAATTGGATTTAATATGGGCGGATAACCGCCCAATTTTTAAAATTCGGTTCGAATCGGATTATGATCGGATATTCAGATCTGGATCAGATAAACACCCATAATCAATGCACACACTTTATTAAATAAAAACACTATGAAATCCTCACCAAAATATATTGAAATTGACTTGTTTTTGCTTATAATACGCAGAAAAATAAATTATTTTGTTACTCCCTTTCTTTTGATCTAGGATTACCAATGTAGAATTTTAGGTGACTTTGCTAATTAATTTATTGCATATGGACAAAATTTTGAACATTTTTATAAGAAATAAATAATCATCTCTTATATTTTATAAAATAAGTTAAGCTCATAAATTTTTTTATGGTATTTGAATGAATAAAAACCCACACTACTTATCACATGACGAAAACCAAAAAAAAAATATAAACCTACACATGATGGAAAGTGTATAAGAATAATCTCATATTATTTGTAAATAAAGTTTTAGAGATGTTTATAAGAAATAAGCATTTTTTTTTTATTGAACTGATTTTATAAAATGAGTTAGCTCCATGAATTTGTTTAGATTTGATCTAATACATGAGATCAACAATCAACAATCTAATCTCACACCCATCGGGCCATTAGGTTCTAGCTGCCAAATCAACCAATCTCTTCAACGATGTTTGCTCAGCAAGAAATAAACATGATTTACCTAGCTACTATTTCAATCGTTATAAAACCATTGCAGGCAATCCCAGATAATTCTCAGCATCCCCACAGACCTTTGCTCCTATGTATTATACTGATTCATCTCTAGTATCTCACTTTTGTATTAGTGCTGAGATATATGGAGGTCTTTTGCACATTCGATTTCTACCCAAATGCAAGTTCCATGTCTAGAATTTGTTTTATAGATCTCCACTACTCCATATTTGATTTACAAAACAACATACAATCATCTTCAAGTAGTAAATGATTATACTAATTCCAATCTTACTTATAAAAACCCGTTTTATAGGCTTGTTCTTTCAACATTGTAAACCATTAAACTTAACCCTTCTGCACATAATAAGAAAATGTAAGTAAACTTCTCACCTATGATCCCTATTATTGAATTCCCTGGGCCATCCATTAACAAGCACTGACTGCACCATTGAGATACATTTCATTATTGAATTTGTCCATACATCACCAAAACTAATTTTTCCCATAATTGCCCTCGTGTAAGTCAATTCAAATAAATGTCTCATCTTAATGCTATTCTCATTTCCCTCCATTTCCACCTAGTTTTCTTAGAATGCTTTACATGCAATCATAGTATTTTCTGTAACAAGCCTACTAGGTAACAATGCGCTCTGGTTACAAGAAATGGTGTAATAACACCATTTTCAGCCATTTAAGCAAGAGTTTAAGCAATAATTTTATACAATACATTATATAAACTTATTGCTCTAAAATTAATAACAGACACAAGACTATCTTGAAAACTAAGATCTCTTCTTTTCCCCAAATCAGATGAGATAAATTAAGATAAAAGTTGAAAATTTAATAATATATTGTTAGAATAAAAAATTTTAATATTATTTTTATTTTAATATTTGAAAAGGTTAAATTGTTATTTAATTTTGCGTGAGAATTTAAAAAAATTGTAATAATTAGATAAGATGAGAATGATTGTGAAAACGAGGCAACATATGTCGAATTAATCATCTCCTCCAACTGCACATAATTAAAAAATCTTAAAACAATTTATTAATCTCATCCCCAATTAAATTCTAGTATACTTAAAAAAAGCAAGCCCCAAAACCAATGGGGCTTGAGGATTTTAAATGCCTTATTTGAAATAGTGCATCCTCCACTTTCATCCTAGTAAATAAAATTTTGAATATCGTACCGATGAGCATATTGGTCAAGACACTAGAACAAAATATTTTGATACCAATATCATTTCGTGTACCGTTTCGAAATAGTCTATAAAAAAAATTATATATATAAATACATAAAAAAAAATTGTCAAAATCCAGTACGGCCGATATTTGGGCCAGTACAAAACAAACAGTGTACCTATATCGGCCAACTGGCCGGTACGACATGTACCGGCCAGTACAAAATGATATTTCAAACTATGCTAGTAAACGTCTAAATTCTCATTCAACTCCACGGTAACTCGACCTTCTAAATGAGATAATCTTTTGTTGCATCTTGTGAAGGACTGCTTGAACTATAAACTTCCCTATAATAGTCTTGAAAAACCCTGTAAATTTCCAACTGATTTTTCCTTAAATCTGACAGATGGTCCCATATTGACTCTTTGTTCTAAAAGACAACTTTTATGTAGAGATACATTTTGTTGCCCTTAACTTCATGTAATGCCTTTAAAGCTTCTACCTTCTCCTTAATCAACTTCTCACCTCTTCTACATCTATTATATCTCCATTTTCATGAAGAATATATAATTGGTAACAGTACTCTTTTTAGCGGATGTATAACTGATAACTATCCTCCTAAGTTATTTGTCCACGATCATCATCGTTTGTCCACGATGCTTCAAATTCATATAGTTTTTTTTTTTGTCTATTATCTTTCGTTCTCATGGCAATAATAAGGGCTTGCAATCTAAGCTTCTAGCGGCCAAGCATTCTACCTTAACATATTTATATATCACTCTAGGGTAAATTTGCCACTATTCTATCTAATCTCTCATCGTAAAATTATCATATGCATTTCAATTACTCCACAACAAAATATCCTCTTTGCATCCTAAATCAAACAATTTATTATCTTTAATAGCAAACCTATAAAAGCCCTCGTTTGATTTTCAGTCTATTTCTACTCCCAACTGCTTAGATTGCACCACTATTTCTTTAAATTTCTCATAATATACCATGGAGATTTTCCTGGGTTAAGCCTAGACAATAATTTTCAAGATAGGGAACTTTTACTAACCCCAGGTTTACCTTCTACTATCACCCAACCACTAATATGCCTCAACAAGAATTATCAACAACAAAATTAATCTTGGATTTCCACATAAGTATCAAAACCCAACTTCTACTACCTCAACAACAAAGCATCTAGCAAAACCTAATTTTCTTTTCACAACTTCTATTTTTGATGTTGTAAGTAGTGTTTCCAACATAAGCACCACTTTGAAATACTTTACCTTTACCAATCGATAAAATTTTTGAATTGTCCGAGTCCCAAACCCTCAACAATTTTGGCTCAATAGATTCATAATCTTCAATGGGATTGACTAGCAGCCTCTGCCGATTTTTCCTTCACACCATTGCCAGTAAACCCAGTAAATTATTTTTGTTTGTTTCCCTCACTCCTTTTATGAGTTTTCATCAACAAAGAACAAAATAAAGCACTTTCAAACAAAGGACAATAAAGGACACTGACATGTGCTTCCCTGCTTCTGAGCCCTTTTCTTCCAAATTCTGTCCATGGTATTGATTTTCTTTGTGAATTGGCATCAACAGCTCCCTCATCCTCCTACGCTTTTCTATTAGTCAAAGTTATGTAATTTAAATTGATGTCGTTCAAAGGCCACTTATTTTTAATTATTCTACTGGTGTTTTAGGGCCTAATGGGCTAGGAGCCCATTTTTCAACCCCATAAACTTCTCTTCCTCTCTAACCTGAGAATATTTTAATTAATTTCATCATGTGATCAGTTGGTTTTTTATCACCTTCCACAATTCCTAGTGATTATGAGATCATCCAAATCCGACCTAATCATTTTCGCATTTTTTGCCAAGATAAGCTCTCCACCAAAATCAACAATATTTTCAACTTCAACATCTGATATACCATTTGATACACGACACCATCCTCTCCATCTCCCATCGAACTAGCCCTTGAACATGATAGCTAGAGAACATTCTCCCAATCTAAATTGTGAAGTAGTAAACTTGCGCTTGCATCTTCTTTACGAGTCTATTGCCCCATTCCTGAACACCTTGCTCCAAAATCCACTCTTGACCATGAACCAATTTGCATGTCTTCATCTATAATCTATTTTTTGTTCCCATAACCAGAGTCACAATCATTGTCGCCATGAACTATCTTACATTTAAGCACATTTTTGCCAAATTTTCATACTTAATTGGCACCCACATACTTCTTGTGTTGAGGTTTATAGCTTTTCAACCAACAACTACATTTTTTAAATCAATTTCCACTCTAACTTTTAGATGCCTCCCTAACCTACTCCATCATCAAGGACATTAACATCCAAAATCCTACAAATTAATGAGGTTGTTAGATACCATTAAAACGCTTCAAAACAAATAAATTAGTATTAAATCACCATGGCCTTCTATCCAATATCTTATCTCTATCATTGCAATTTGCAAAAATAATAACAAAATTATTTCATCGTATCTCCTTGAAAGTAACTAATTTATCCACCTTCCTTAATAAATTGTATTACAGTAGGGTAATTCTTCTATAAATTCCTTTTATAATACAAGTCTTACACAAGACTAGTCTCTCTCCTAAGATAAGATTTTCTCTACTCCCAACAAGTTTCCTCTTCCTTCCCACCCTGAATGTTTCCCTTCTCACCTAAAACTTCCATATCTCCCTCAGTTCTTTACCTACCTCTTCCTTTTACCTATGTTTCCCTTCAACCATTTACCAAAACACGTTTCTTTTCCCTTTTTAAAAAACCTTTTCTTTCCTTTTCAGTTCTAGTCTCCTATGGAGTAATTTTTCTTGTACCCTTCTCTCTTTCACAATGTCAAAGGAATCTTTGAATATTGAATCATTGGTATAGCAGACTAAAGTGTTTTCATGGAACGATATCATTTTGGAACCTTATCCAACTATTGAATTCAAGTTTGATGACCAAGTTTTAGTAGGTAAGCTGGTTTCTTCTAAGCCTTTAAATAAAAACACTTTTCAGTCTACTTTACATAGAGAATATTGTATAACACCTCTGTTTTCTCGTCTGGTCCGAAAGAACACAGCAAACCTTGAGGATGATATTGTTCATGATTCAGGCATAGCTTATAACCAATGGTTAGATTATCAACAAGAAGAGACACACGACAATGATCTAATGGTGCAATCTGTCCTTACTCCTCCCATAATTGAAGCTCGGTAGCATGTCAGAGAGGATGTCCCTTCAACATTAAATTCGGCTTCACTGTTTGGCTACACCAACTTTCCTAAAAGACGTGGATGCAAGTAGAAAAACTCTAGTTTATTTTGAACCGAACGGCAAACACATTTCTTCCCTAGCTAACAAGTCTCCATCTCAGCCTTTCCTTTCTTTTTTTAAACCAAATCCACCTCATGAGCCCATAAAGTCGAATCACACTTTTCCCACAAGCCCGTTTAGCTCAACTTAACCTCAAATGATCCATAATCTCACAGCTGATATAGTGTTTGGACCAAACCCATCTTTCAAGTAGATTATTGAACAATTGAACAACAAATTTGGACCAAATCTACACATGGGCTCAACTCATAACCTTTCATTTCTATTCACTCAAATCGATCGTTCATGTCTTGCACTCAAGTCTGCTAACTACAACGCTGGCCAATCTTCCCATTTTCAAGAAAAATCTTCATCTGAAAACAACACCATGTCACCCAGCCTTCCTCTAGCCGAATTCCTGGGAAAAAGAAAAACCTTGTCTGAAGAGAGTGATGGATGTTCCCACCCTCAGAAAAAAAAAAAAAAAAAAAAAAAAAAGTAGTCTAATGAATTCTTCACTTGTGATTAAAAATGTAGGTTCTCAAAGGAATGAAGGCAATGTATACTCTCTAAAACAATCCCAAGTTCAAACAAAGTTCCCCAAAATATCTCAGAAGCAAAAGAAAGGATAAGCACCAAGAAATGTCTCAAATAAGCAGTCTCAAGCATCTTCCACTACTGGTAACAAAATTCAGAACCAGACCATGACTTTTTCCCCTATGAATCCAATGGGTTTGGCGACAGGGCCTAATCTGTTCCCAAAGGAGCCATGAAGCTGATATTGTGGACTTGATGAGGTATTGCTCGACCTCATGTAATAAGATCCTTGAGAGCAACCTTCAAGACTCATAACCCTGGCCTTATCTTTTTATCTGAAACTCTTTTAACTACTAAAGGCTCTAGTAATATTGTGAATAAGCTTAATTTTCACACTTTTGTTTCTATACCACCCCCGAAGAAATGGGGTGGTCTTTTACTTTTGTATCATTAGAGTGTTGATTTTGATAATGTACATATGTCTAGTAATATATTATATGTGTTAGTTTACTCTAATCCTCCCCACTTACCTTGGCTTTTGAATTTAGATTATTGTCTTGCAAATTATAATTATAAACAATTTTTTGAGATAGCCTCACCAAAATTACTGAAACCTACCAAGTCCTTCTTTAGTAATAGGAGATCTCAATTCTTTTATTTTTCAGAATGACAAAATAAGTGGCAACTCGAGGTCCCAAACCTCTAATCTGAAAGGTCTTCACCTCTTTATGGATAATTATGGTTTTATTGACCTTGGTATGAATAGTCTCCGCTTCACTTGGAGTAATAATCGTAATGTCCATAATCTGATCCAAGAGCAGTTAGATTGGAGTTTAGCGAATATCTAATGGCTCAATCTTTTTCCCCAAGCCTTTGTCACTATTCTCCCCAAAGTTACCTCTTATCACGCTCTCATTCCTTTCAACACCGCCAACCCCGAATTTGTGTCAAAATCTGTTAAATTTAAAAAATTCTGGACCAGAGATTCATCTAGCTCTAATGTAGTGAAGAATTTTGGACTAGAGATTCTTCAATTCTCAGCTTCTTTCTTTATAAAAACAAGACAATCATTCTTATGGATCTCTTAAAGCCAACCTGCAAGAAAAGATAAATGAACTCCTTTTCAAAGAATGAATCCCTTTAGAGGCAAAAATCTCAAGCTACCTGGTTCACAACTTCCGTTTTTAATACAAAATTCTTTCATGCTACTGCTCTTATTAGCCAACATGCAAGAAAAGATAAATGAACTCATTTTAAAAAAAGAATCTCTTTGGAGGCAAAAATCTCAAGCTACCTGATTCACAACTCCCATCCTTGATACAAAATTATTTCATGCTACCACTCTTATTAGGCATAGAAGGAACTCCATTGATTGCCTTAAATTAGGGAGAAATAATTGAACCACTAATCCTAAAGTAATTATTTTCAAAATCCACGATCATTTCAAGAACATTTCACTACCTATAATCTTTCCATTTTTGATGATTTGGAAAATCTTTTTGCCACCAAAATCACTAATCAAGAGAATAATTTGCTTTGCTCCATCCCAATTGAAGAGGACATTTTCTCTATTGTAAAACAACTTCCTTCTTCAAAAGTTGTTGGTCCTAATGGTTTTTGAAAAAGGAAGTTGAGATGAGATAAAATGATTTTTAAAACAATTACTCCTAATTTGGATTTAGAGTTAAGATAAAATAAGTTGAGATAAATTTGAAAAAAATATGTTGTTTTAATGGTACTTTCTCTTTCAAGAATATTGTAGATTGATATCAGTGGACTTTCTCATATGTTTATGATCCGTGTAAGGAGATTATTCTGACATGAATAGGTAGGAATAAGCATAAGGAATTCATTTTAGTGCATATTTGAACTTACACTAGAAAATATAATTTATAATTTTAAGACTTAAAACTTATAACTTAAGTAATATATTCTATTATTAAAAAGTCATTTAATGTTTGATAATTATATGTTTGAAAGCAAATTAAAAAATGTTTTCTAATGGAAAAATTATGGTTATTTATATTTTTACAAATTTAAATCATATTTTTGAAAGTTCTCGTTACTCGAAAATTGTATGAGGATTTTTATCCGTTAACAATCTTTTTAAAATTTAAATTACGTTTTGCATTATTCAAAAAAATGAGGAAAACGTAATTTTTAGTTTATTTGGGATTAAAATTTAAAAGTGCTAACACCCCCAACATCCTAATTTTTTATTTAAAGAACTTTTGAGACTATTTGCACACTTTTTTATACTTCCTTCAACGTTTCGGCAATGATGAACTTCTCTAACTTTATCTAAAGTCCAGACCTAAATGATTTAGGCTTTAAATGGTTGGACCACGGACCCCATTTTGTCACAGTTAAAAGAAAGATTATTTTATTGGGTCATTAGCCCGAACGTATTACTTTAGAGAAATTATAAACATCCACCGCTACACCAACCACCACACGTTTTTTTCAATTTTTTTTTATAAAATATTTAGAATATTAATAATGAGTAAAAGAATTTAATTATTTAAGAAAAATAAATCCAAAATAATAAAAAATAAAAAATAAAAAAGTGTGATGTATTGTGTAGGTGTAGAAGCCCCCATTACTTAATGACCAAGTATTGATTGGATTGGATATCAAATTATGGGCCTAGATTCAAATCGGAGTAGAATAACGAGAATACAAATTTTATTAATTATGCATAGTCACATCAAACAAAATATTATGTATGCATAAATATTTTTTAAAAGTCTCTCACCTTATCTCATTTTATCTTATTCAATCATTATAATTTTTTTAAAATTCCAATACAATATATAATATAAAAAATTTAATTTTTTTAAATTCCAATACAAAAATTATATTAAAAAATATATATTACAACAATATTTTATTTAACTTTTCATTTTAATCTCAACTTATCTCATTTAATCTCTCAATTTCATCTCCGATAACAAAAATATTTCATTGTGTAAGGACTATTATTTATTATTTTATTACTACTTTCTATCTCCTTTTACTACTATTCACTACTATTTATTATTTTATCATTACATTTTTTACTATTTTTTCAAAAATATCTGGGACCACTTCAAACCTAATTTGTAATAAAGACATTGATGTCGTGTGCCTACCTCAAACTAGCCTCAGATTAAACAGATCGAGAAGTTTTAAAAGAGAGAAATATGATAAGCGTTAATATGTTTTGTGGAGTTTATTTGAATGCAATTGTCTTTATTCTTGAAGATCTCGAGTTAACTGCTATTATAATTTATTCTTATCGGGTGTGTATTAAGCCTAACAAAGAGTCTAACCAAAACAACCCACTCATGTTGTAAATTAGTAAAATTACTATTTTTTCAATTCTGTTCATTGTTTCCACATACATTATAAGAATATGAATTCAATTAGTTCAAGAAAGATAAAAGTAAAAAATAAATTAAAGTAATTGTAATTTGTGATATACAGTAGGTGAAGATGAGTAAGAAAGCTTATAAAGAATAAAACTCGGTTCTAGGCCTTTCCTGGAATTTACGCCAACTGTTTGGGTAGTAGCACTCTTCTTCTCTATCAAGCAAATTGGAATGAGCAACCTTAGGACTTAACATGATAAGTCTGATTAGAAGTTCTTCACTAATTCAACATCTTTACATTTAGATATCTACATCAACCACCTCAGGACTCGACTTAGTTTTACACTACTACTTAAAGCTTAAACGCCCAAATAAAAACATTGAATACAGCAATAGCATTTAGACCTGCGTGGACTTGATGAGTTGAGATAAGCTCTCAACCATATCGAGCTTCCAGATCTCTCCAAATGGACATGTTAGTCTTCAGAGTTGAAAATTTGAACTTTGTCCCAACTTCAAAGTTAAAACAACTAAGCCACATCCCTATGCCTTCACTCCAATCTCTTCTTTATGAAAAAAAAAAAAGTCAATGACTTCTCTACAGATACCATTCCAAGTCAATTGTAACCCACATAACTATTTAGCTGTAAGCATAACCACTCCTCGAAAGAACGGGTGTCACTACCCTTTTTGAACTATTTAGTTGGAAGATTCTATTCACTGGCCTCGTGAAAACATAATTCAGTTAATAACAAATTTCCTACTCTTACTAGAAAATTAACAGAATGAAATTCTTACCAACGATGATGTCTTAAGCCCTTATTCAAACAGCTTCAGACCGAATATTCTTCACCAACTACCATACCGATGTTGCAAGCTCCTTGGTCCCTTCGGAACTTCGGCTTGTGGCACCAAAATTATTTCATTGACAAAAGGTTTAAGAGGTATGAATGAGACTCGGATAGAAAACATCCCCAAGGGAATTAAAGTCTTTTACTAATCAATCAAATGATTGACAGTCTGAGATAATTGACTAGAGTTTCCATGTAGTGAAATCAGCTATATTGCTTTTTTCTATTATCATGGCCAGACATCTAGCAAGTTTTCAGACTTCATACTTGGTTGGTTAATGAACTCATTAAAACATCGTAACTTTAAAGTACTAAATTACTAAGAAACTAAAGCATAAAAGATAAATTTATAATGAATGCTAAAAATAATGATATCATAAACGGCAAAAAAAAAAAAATGAGGTAGCGCAGCCACCGTTAGTTTATGGAAAATACTCATTGTCATCACCACAGAAGATTGACAATTAACTACAAAATGAAAAGGTTCAGCTTTTAGTTTATGGAAAATACTCATGTCATCACCTCAGAAGATTCTGCTGCAACTGAAAAAACCAAAGCAGCGAACTTCCATGTGAATTGCAAAAGATCGCATGCAGAACAACTCCCATCCATCATCAACACTAGCACTGCGAATGAGGCCCAAAAATACGCAGTACATTTAATTCGCACAGCTTCAACAATCTGCACCAACCACTGTACAAACGTTGGAAGCTACTTGGCTCCTTGGTACCAAACATTAGAGGTATGTGGCTCAAAAGGAAAAACCAGCTGTTGTTTAAGGTCTTTTACCAATGAATCAAATGACTGGCAGCCCACGATTATTGACTAGAATTTTCATGAGATGAAACCAGCTACTGTTTTTTCTGTTATCAGAGTATGGCTAGACATCTGGCAAGTTTTCAGACTTGTACCATACTTGCTTGGTTAACAAGTTCAACAACACATCGTAACTTTAATATACTAAATTACTAAGAACCAGAGTGCTGGCAAAACCTAGTGATTCCCCAAGCCAATGGGGGAAAAACACTAAGGCAATCTATTGATAGCATAATACATAAAGCCAAAAAAGGTAAACGGGGGACACAAACTAACCAGACCTGAAATAGTACAAGTTTAAAGAAAAAAGAAAAGCTTCTACTAAACTGGAATTGTAATGACATTGAAAAAATAAATAAACAGACATAAAAATAAGTTGGTAGTCACAGAAAATTGCTAATGAACTACAAAATGAAAAGGTTCAGATTTTAGTTTTTGGATCATACTCATTATCACCACCTCGGATGCTGCAAAACCTCTTGCTTGCTAGTGTTTCTGCTGCAACTGAAAACACCAAAACTTCCATAAGAATCGAACTTCAAAGTCACGTTGGCTGCCAAAAACCTCGTGGCACAACACCTTTCCACATCACTGGCTAGAGTCGATATGTAGGGCGAACAAACTCAACGCAAGAACTTTGAATGCCAAACAGGACGTAATACAGGAATACAGTTCATGATCCCAAAGCTCTTTTTGATAAGTAAATATGCAGTACATCTTAACATATAGACCACCCAAAAGATTGAATACTGCTGATACAACAAATTCGATTCTAAGACATATCACAACATAAGGAAGCGGTCCAAAACTACAAGATTAGGTATATCACAGGTTCCATTTCGGAGAAACTATAAAAAGATGCAAGCATTGACAATTATGAATCACAGGTTCCATTTTGGAGAAACTATAAAAAGACGCAAGCATTGACAATTATGAGGGAAACATTGCAACATTATAACTGAGTTTTGGAGCATTTATAGGACTTGCTGTCTTGAAGCGCAAAGTCAGAGTAGAGATGCCATGGAGAAATTATGATGTCATTGAGATATGACTAGTAGTGCATTGTATAATTTCGACCACTGACAGGAAAACTGATTCGTCTTGCTTGTGTGCTTGTTCATTGGGATGAATATACATAATACATGTAATTACTTCCATTTCAAAAACATTTGTTAAAGGGAAGGCAATAAAGCCTGATGACACATGGAACTTAAGGCAAATACATGGAACTTAAAGCATCTTTTGGATATTTAGGTCCCAGTGAGATGAGATGAAAATTAAAATTAAAATAAAATTTTGTTAGAATATTATTTTTAACTATTATAATTATTTTGGTATTTGAAAAAACTGAACTAAGATTTGTATTTCGGGTTGAATTTGAAAAAAATGTAATGCTAAGATGAGATTGAATCCATACTTGAGCTTATAATATTTTAAAATATTTACGAATTGAAGTAAAGCAGTTTAATTTAATATATTTGATTGAATTTCACAAAATAATAATTAAATAAAAATATTATATAAATTAACAAATTAAATATAGTTTTTTATTCAATTTTTGTTATAAAATTTGAAAAACTTCTATTTTTGTGTCTTTTGTTTAAAAAACTTGAAAATTGTAATAATTAAATAATGAATAGATGAAAAAGTTAGAACTTTTGAATTGAAAAATTCTTTGGGTTTGAATGCGCTTGAATATACGAGAATACCAGAGAATGACCTCAGATATATCACACTAGATACATTGGGAAGCAAAGAATCAAGACCTATATCATGCAACTAATCTACTTAGTTCTGTATTATTTGATGAACGTCTCATGAAGCTCGCTTCATCGACAAGATTCCCAACATTAATTACGATAATATTTTCCGTTTTTCTTAATCTGCTGCCAGACATGCGATGGAATGAACGTATAGTTTGTCTGGACTTCTAAATCTATAGTTGAAAAATTCCTTTTAAAAAAATCTATAGTTGAACAAATTAAATTTATAAAAGGAAAATCGGATATAAAGAGTATACCTCAAACTCCATGTAAATTGCGAGTGCACAAGCCGTAATGTTGGGTGATGTATCTCAGCTACCCTTTCGTCTGGTAAGCAACCATGTGCATCGAGAACGAAAATATAAACGATCGCAGAAAAGTCAGCACAGGGAAACACCACACACCGGTGGGGAGACCCCGGGCAAAATCCCCGTGCGATCTCCCCCTCAAACCAAAAACGTTTAACTTTTTTATTAAGGTTCTTTGTGACCTGCCATGCAAGCGCACCTGTCATGGCAAAGGTCGGATGACAAAGATCAGGACTCATTAGCCAAATTCAAACTCTGGCCCATTCGTCCTGATATTATCCTATACATCCATTTACGTCAAGAATTTACAATTGATCTGCCACAATTGATCCTCATAACATCATCTCCGCAATCCCACCCCCACAGATCCATCACTGCAATCCCGCCCCCACAGATCCAGCGCCTTCGCGGTGACCAGCAAGCCTTCCCATGAAATCATTAACTCTCAGACACCGAACCAGGAAAATTGGCTCCGGACGAACGCCACGCCTGCCTCCAAGAAACGAATAAAATAAAATCACCGCAAAGAAACATTCCATGGGCGAGTAATTTCAGTCAAAGAAAATCAATCGATAAACGAACCCTAGAAGGTCCAAGAAGGTAGAAAAAAGGCCCAAGAAGGTATCTTTATAAATTACGAAGCGATAGCAAGAATTCAAAACATAAAGAAGAAGAACCATCCCAATAAAAAGTGAGATCCGCAAACGAACCTTGAAGTAGATCTCTCAGAACGAAGATCCTCGACCTATCGAAGTTCAAACCAGAATTTTAAGAGTCAATCAGTTCACAGTCTTGAAACGGCCATCAGCGTGTGGCTCCCTAGCCGAAATCGAGAACGTGATGCAAGGCTGGAAATCCTCAAGGAAGAGATCTGCGAGAGGCGTATAAAAGAAGCCAGGCGCTTTTCTTGCTTGGATAAACTCGGAGAACATCTATTCTTCCTTGTGTGGATAACAATATATAGCGAAACGGACGGTTAAGATTGGACAAATATTTTAGAATCGACGGATAATATCAGACGACCTTTGCTTCGACACGTCATTGTGCGTTATTCGCACGCATGTTAGGAGTCCTTCTTGGTATTGATCTCGCGAAACACAGCTCATTACGTAGTCCTCACTCCTCACGCCTCTTCGCCTGCCCTCGCCTATTTTTTCGACGGAAATTTTTTGCGGCCCCGGCGTTGCCCCTTTGCGCCTCCTTGAAAATTTTTAAATAAAAAAATAAAAAAATAAAAAATATCAAAAATATTAAAAATATTTTTTTTCATATATATTTTTATTATTTTTATAAAAAATAAAATAAATTACAAAAAATTTAAAAATATTTTATATTAAAAGAGTGTAAAGGAACCCCAATACCAAGACCATATAATTGCCCTTTTTTCAAATATCATCTCACTTAATTATTAAATTTTTACATTTAAAAATTAAAATAATATTAAAAATAAATTTAAATGATATTTTATTTTTATTTTAATTAATCTCATTTTAAGAACAAACGAAATCTAAAATTTATGAAACACTGTTTACTAATTTAAATTGATAATTAATTTTTTGTCATATCAATACCAGTTATTCCCAATTATTCCAAAATAATTATTTTAATTTAAAATTTCTACTTAGAAAAAAGTCTTTAGAAAAAATTTTCAACCAAAGTTTTCTTGTAATTTACCTCATGAAACAAGACCAACAATCAACAATGAGAGTATATTCCTGATATAACTAAATAACGTGATATTGGGGATCAAGGTATCGGAATTATCGATTTATCATGGGAGGTTTAAATAATGCGATCTGATGAAATAAAATAAGATAAAAAAATATTAATAAAAAAATTTGAAAAAATTAATAAAAGTTCATAAATATTTTTAAAATATTATTATTATTTTAAAATAAAAAAAATGAATTGATAAAATTATAACGATATGATTTATAAGACAATTATATTTTAAATAAGAGATCTTTTATAAAATAATTTACAAAAATAATAATATTTTATATAAATAATATTATTTTAAAATATAATTATAAAAATATAGTAAAAAAATTATATATTCATTATTACTCCTTTTAATTATCCACCACCCTTCTCCACACCAAAAAAAGGATGAGAGAAAGTGCTCCAACCGATAAAGACTTTGATTTTTGTGTTTACATTTTACGTAATTTTATTTGTTGATAAATTATTTTAAAAGAAATGAAAATTGTAGTTAAAGAGTGTATACATTCTTTTCAAAAAAATTAAATAAATTTAAAATTTACATAAAAAAAATTAACTATTTAATAATAAATTCTAATTTCTTTTAACAAATATGTAACACTTACATAACTATATATATATATATATATATATATCTAAAATCACTTACATTTTAGGTTCAATTTGTTTTTATAAATAAGATAAGATAAAAAATTAAAAATTGAATAAAATATTATTATAATATAATTTTTAATATAATTTTGTTTTGAAATTTTAAAAAAGAATATTTTTGAGATTTAAAAAATTTTGAATATTTTATTTTATTTTTTATAAAAATTTTGAAAAATAATAGTGATTAAATGATATTTTTTTAAAAATCAAGTCATGCCTTAGGCCTGGTTTGGATTGAAAGATTAAATGAGTTTAATTTATGTTGAACTCAAGGTTTCAAGGTTCATGTAAATCTACACATGGATTTTGATGATAACAAATGAATTCAAAGAATAAAGGAGTCTCAAGTTCAAGTTGTCTACACAATACAATCAAGCACATCAAGGAACCAAGCATGAGCAAGAAGGGAATAAGTTCACATTAAAATCATAGAGTAATTTTGTAAATCTCTTAAAAATTCGAAATTAGGATTAAGGCTCAAAATAAATATTTTATCATAAAGCATTAAAATACATTTTCCACATGTGCATGAATATTTTGAAAATTAACTTTGAAAATATTAAGATGATTGATTGTCATCTTTCACATGTGCATGATATGATTAAAGGTTTGAACTTTGAAAATATTAAGATGATTGATTGTCATCTTTCACATGTGCATGTTTTATTTGAATATTTTCAAAAGTGGTGGATGCTTTTCTTGACTTATGCAAAAGGTAGATGTCTTTGTTTGAAAATTTTGAAAAGTAAAGTGTGCTCTTTTTGTCATATGCAAAAAGTAAAATATTAGGTTTGAAATTTTTGAAAAGTAAAGTGTGCTCCTTTTGTCACATGCAAAAAGTAAAAAGATTTGATTTGAAATTTTTGAAAAGTGAATGATGATGTCTTGGACATGGGAATCTTTTCAAATTTGAAATTGAAGACTCATTTGCCTATAAATAGCTCACTTGAGTTTTGTAAAAATCACAACAAGAGCTTACACATCTATTGCTAAATTTTGCATCATTCTTTCAAAGCTCTTATTCTCTCTTTTCTAAAGTTTTGAGCCTTAATTCTTGTTCTTGTTGAGAGAGATATAGTTTGTGCTGTATTGTTCTTATTTCACTCATTGAGGAGTGTTTTCTGATAGCCTACCCACTATCAATTCTTGTATCAGTAAGAGGGTGTGTATAACCCTTGTGTGTGTAGAAGGTGTTCTACACGGGGAATAGTTAAATCACCAAGTGTGAGGTGATTGGAAGTAAGAGGGTGCGTATAACCCTTGTGTGTGTAGAAGGTGTTCTACACAGGGAATAGTTGAATCACCAAGTGTGAGGTGATTGGAAGTGTAGAGAGTGTTCTACACGGATTCTTTGGAGCGGTGCTGCTCAAAGGTGTAATAGGTTTCTATCTCCACCTAAAGGAGATTGAATAGTGGATTTGGGAATCCTCAAGGGGTAGCTTGAGGCGAGGACGTAGGCAGTGGGGCTGAACCTCGTAAAAATACTGAGTTTGCTTTCTCTTACCCTACTCTTTATATTTCCTACTGCTTTATATTTTGGTTATATTTTATATTGTATATTTAGTTTATAAGTATTAATTTTTATAATATAACCCAATTCACCCCCCCTCTTGTGTTAGTCATCTGGGCAACAATTGGTATCAGAGCTAGTTGACCTGTACTGTTCATACAGGCATATCACTCATGGGAACTCTCGCTTGTGACTGTGTCACCGAAGCAAGACTCTCCGACCATGGGTGACGGTGCACCGGTAGAGACGGTGGCCGGCTAGTCTGGTAGGTACAGTTGTTAGGTGACATAGGTGCGGCCTATGGTCAGTAACAATTGGTATCAGAGCTAAAGCTCTGTTATAAGATTAACTATCTTTTGAGTTAAGATCTTATGGCTAACATTGCAGCTTCATTTGGTGAAGGTCAATCTAGCAGTCGGCCTCCACTCTTTTGCGGAGACAATTACTCATTCTGGAAAGTTAGAATGAGAATATTCCTTCAGTCTCAAGGCCGAGAAATCTGGAAATGCATTGTAAATGGACCTTATATTCCAACAAAAGTGGTTGATGGAGTAAAGGTCAAAAAGGAAGAAGAAGAGTTTGATCGTGAAGACGATAGACTTTATACTTTGAATTTAACTGCTATGAATTTATTATATAATGCTCTTAATGGTAATGAGTTTAATAGAGTAATGACTTGCACTACAGCAAAGGAAATTTGGGATAACTTGGAAGTTACTTATGAAGGAACTTCTCAAGTCAAGGAATCAAAAATTTATATTCTTACTCATGAATATGAAATGTTTAAGATGAATGATGATGAATCTATTTCTAGTATGCACACTCGTTTTACTAACATCATAAACAGCTTGACAGCTCTTGGCAAAGTTTATTCCAAAGTGGAGATAGTAAGAAAAATTCTCAACTCTCTACCAAAACGTTGGGAGTCAAAAGTGACAGCGATTCTTGAAGCTAGAGACCTCAAGAAGCTCGAAGTGAATGAACTCATCGGGTCACTTATCACCCATGAGTACACATTGAAAAGAGGAGAAGAAGAAGGAAATTCAAAGAAGAGTTTGGCACTTAAAGCTGTTCCACATGAAAGTGAAAGTGATGAAGATGAGGAAAATGACGACAAAGATGAAGAAGTTGCGATGATAATAAGAAGAATTCAGAGGTTCTTAAAGAAAAATAAAACTCCTCCAAGGAAATCCTTCAATAAGTTTTCCAAGAAAGATTCAGGTAAAAATGACACTTTAATTTGTTATAAATGCAATAAACCTGGTCATATCAAGCCAGATTGTCCTCTGCTAAAGAAAGATCGAAACAAAGGCAAAAAAGCAATGAAAGCTACGTGGAATGATGATTCAAGTAGCTCAGATAGTGAATCAAGCAATGGAGAATCAGCAAATCTTTGTCTTATGGCTAAAGATGACATTGAGGTAACAAATTTTGATAATATTGAAGATCCTTCATATGAAGAATTGCAAAATGTTTTAGAAGAGGTATATGAGGAATTTGAAAAATTGGGTATCAAGTATACTGCTTTGAAAAAGAAAAATTCTTCTTTAACAAACGAAATTGATATTTTAAGAAAAGAAAGTATTGTTTTGAAAGATGAAAATCTTGAGTTGAAGAAAAAGAAAACTGATTTAGAAAATATTATTGAAAACTTTACGAATGGAAAAAGAAATTTTGAAAAACTTCTTGGTAGTCAAAGATGTGTTTTTGACAAGGCAGGCTTGGGATATATGCCAAAACAAAAATACAAATCTTATAAAAACTTCTTTGATAATCCTTCTACATCAAAGTCCAATATTCAAAATTCTTTTCATAAAAATAATTTTGTTAAAAAAGGATACTATTATAATCACTCAAGTTATTCATATATGTCACATGCTATTTGCAATTTTTGTAATAGCAATGGTCATAATTATCATGCTTGTCCTATTAGAAGAAAACATACAATGACTATTAGGGCCATATGGGTACCTAAAAATCTTGTTTATTCTAATACTAATAAATAAAGGACCCAAAGAACTTGGGTACCAAGAATTGTTTTTAATTGCTTTTGTAGGTATGCATGAAGTATTCTACATGTAAAAATAAATGGTTTTTAGATAGTGGATGTTCAAGACACATGACGGGAGACGAGACTAAGTTCTTTGATCTTAGATCTAAAGAAGAAGGACACGTGACATTTAGAGACAACTCAAAAGGGAAGATCGTGAGAATAGGTAAAATATGTTGAGCAACCTTCAGGTTTTGAAAATCATATTTCTCCAAATCATGTTTTCAAACTCACAAAAGTACTATATGGACTCAAACAAGCTCCTAGAGCATGGTACGAGAGACTCAGTGGTTTCTTGATTGAAAAAGGCTTTTCAAGAGGAAAAATTGATACAACTCTTTTCATTAAATAAGAAAATGATGATACTCTTTTGATTCAGATTTATGATATAATATTCGGTGCTACTAACGAAAATATGTGCCAAGTTTTTGCTAAGACTATGCAGGAAGAATTTGAAATGAGCATGATGGGAGAGCTTACATTCTTTCTCGGATTGCAAATTAAGCAAGCAAAAAGTGGAATATTCATCAATCAATCAAAATATATTAAGGAATTGCTGAAAAAGTTTGGGATGGAAGGTGCTAAGGAAACTGGAACACCAATGAGCTCATCCACTAAACTTGATAAAGATGAATCCGGTAAATCAGTTGACTCAAAGGTATATCAAGGTATGATTGGTAGTTTATTATATTTGATAAACTAGTAGACTTGATATTATGTTCAATATATGTTTATGTGCACGTTTTCAATCATTTCCGAAACAATCTCATTTGATTGCAGTCAAGCGGATTTTTAGATATTTTGCCAGTACCCTTGACTTAGAGTTATGGTATCCTAAACACATTTCTTTCGATCTTACTAGTTATTTAGGTACCGATTATACTAGTTGCAAAGATGATCGAAAATTTTTTAGTAGAACATGTCATTTCTTAGGTCATGCACTAGTTTCCTGGTTTAGTAAAAAAAACAAAATTCTGTTGCACTATCTACTGCTGAGGCAGAATATGTTGCTGCGGGTAGTTGTTGTGCCCAAGTTCTTTACATGAAGCAACAACTTGAGGATTTTAAACGTATGTACAATCACATTCCAATCAAATGTGATAATACAAGTGCTATAAATCTTTCAAAAAATCCAATACAACAATCTCGGACCAAACATATTGATATTAGATATCATTTTCTTAGAAATCATGTGCAGAAGGGCGATATTGCATTAGAATTCACTAGTACACGATCAATTGGCAGACATTTTTACAAAACCCCTATCAAAAGATAGACTACGCATGCATGCCATGAATATCTGCTAGATACTTTTATTCCATTAACTCAAATGACCTACATAAACTTGAGGTTCTTAGCCTCATGTTTGAGACGCTCATTCTCTTCATACAATATCATGTCCTCCCTATCCATGGGAACTGGCAAGCGGAATGAAGAATCCAATAGTGATTTCAACCGTTTATTCTTCTGTCGAACGATTCCTTCCCTTATGTGAGACTCTTGAACAATTCGTTGAAGTACAACAATTTGTTCTTTAAGCTTTTCAACCTCATGATTTTTGACTTGTAGCCGTTGGGAAAAAGCAACAATAGAGGATGAGTAGCGAGTACCGAGACTCACCAAGTCGTAGATAGCATCGGAGTCTGGCTTATTAGCCAAACTATTGTTCTCTTGCTGCAACATGGCGCCAATGGTAGCTGCAGAAAGGACATGAGATTGAGATGTAGAATAATGAGCCATTGAGAAAAGAATTGAAAACTTAAAGCGAGAATATTGAAGGAATACAGATGAGTTATAGAGATGAGAATAAGATTTGATGCAAATCGGATGAACTTTAAAACTGATTTTATAGAGATAGCATAAAGAATAAGACAAACTATTGTCTCTTCAAATCTTATTAGTCAAAAGAAATATAAGATATGTTGGACACACATTGTCAAAAGTTTTCTTACTAGAAAAACGGTTCTCTGCTCCTATCATGGCATTGACGGCCTTAGGAGAGAAGATTGATGGTTGATGCGTCAAGGGTTCCTGATTCAAGTCTGGAACATTAGTGGAAGAGAATTGTTCGGCCATTCTATCGTTATGGAGAAACAGAACTTAGGTCAAGAAGCGATATTTTTTTTTGGTATCCGATAGGTGAAAATGATTTTTTTATAGAAACTCAGAGCCTTCAAACCCATTTGTCAACAACATCAGGCGATTGATTTAAATCTGCTTTCGCACCGACTACTAGAGCTAGGCCTCCAACCTTTACAGGTTTTGTCAAATACGCGTGGCTCCGCACCGCATTGCCAGAGCTAAGCCTGCAGCTTTTGCTGTCTTTGTCGGACACGAATAATTTTAATTATTCAACTTCAAATCTCTGGAACATCTAATTCGTCAATAACATCAAGCGGATTTAAATCTTCTTCCGCACCGAGATGATAAAATTCGGCTTCAACCTTTGCAGGTTTTGTCGGACACGGGTGGTTCTAACTTCTACAGTCTCTACTAACGCAGCGTTTTATTTGTCTGTTAGTTATTGTAGGAATATATCTTATTGAGATAATTATGATTCCTTTTTAATGATGCCAAAAGGGGGAGAAGTTTTAGACTAGAACATTAACATTGTTTAAATTGCTAAACTTGTTATATATACTTGGAATTATGTTTATATTTTTGCTTGAAAAACTAACGCACATTCTCAGGGGGAGCTTAAGTATTCATACAGGTTTCAAGTTCTATCAAGTATTTGTCATCATCAAAAAGGGGGAGATTGTTGAACTCAAGGTTTCAAGGTTCATGTAAATCTACACATGGATTTTGATGATAACAAATGAATTCAAAGAATAAAGGAGTCTCAAGTTCAAGTTGTCTACACAATACAATCAAGCACATCAAGGAACCAAGCATGAGCAAGAAGGGAATAAGTTCACATTAAAATCATAGAGTAATTTTGTAAATCTCTTAAAAATTCGAAATTAGGATTAAGGCTCAAAATAAATATTTTATCATAAAGCATTAAAATACATTTTCCACATGTGCATGAATATTTTGAAAATTAACTTTGAAAATATTAAGATGATTGATTGTCATCTTTCACATGTGCATGATATGATTAAAGGTTTGAACTTTGAAAATATTAAGATGATTGATTGTCATCTTTCACATGTGCATGTTTTATTTGAATATTTTCAAAAGTGGTGGATGCTTTTCTTGACTTATGCAAAAGGTAGATGTCTTTGTTTGAAAATTTTGAAAAGTAAAGTGTGCTCTTTTTGTCATATGCAAAAAGTAAAATATTAGGTTTGAAATTTTTGAAAAGTAAAGTGTGCTCCTTTTGTCACATGCAAAAAGTAAAAAGATTTGATTTGAAATTTTTGAAAAGTGAATGATGATGTCTTGGACATGGGAATCTTTTCAAATTTGAAATTGAAGACTCATTTGCCTATAAATAGCTCACTTGAGTTTTGTAAAAATCACAACAAGAGCTTACACATCTATTGCTAAATTTTGCATCATTCTTTCAAAGCTCTTATTCTCTCTTTTCTAAAGTTTTGAGCCTTAATTCTTGTTCTTGTTGAGAGAGATATAGTTTGTGCTGTATTGTTCTTATTTCACTCATTGAGGAGTGTTTTCTGATAGCCTACCCACTATCAATTCTTGTATCAGTAAGAGGGTGTGTATAACCCTTGTGTGTGTAGAAGGTGTTCTACACGGGGAATAGTTAAATCACCAAGTGTGAGGTGATTGGAAGTAAGAGGGTGCGTATAACCCTTGTGTGTGTAGAAGGTGTTCTACACAGGGAATAGTTGAATCACCAAGTGTGAGGTGATTGGAAGTGTAGAGGGTGTTCTACACGGATTCTTTGGAGCGGTGCTGCTCAAAGGTGTAATAGGTTTCTATCTCCACCTAAAGGAGATTGAATAGTGGATTTGGGAATCCTCAAGGGGTAGCTTGAGGCGAGGACGTAGGCAGTGGGGCTGAACCTCGTAAAAATACTGAGTTTGCTTTCTCTTACCCTACTCTTTATATTTCCTACTGCTTTATATTTTGGTTATATTTTATATTGTATATTTAGTTTATAAGTATTAATTTTTATAATATAACCCAATTCACCCCCCCTCTTGTGTTAGTCATCTGGGCAACAATTTATTTTTTAATATTATTATTATTTTAAATTTTGAAAAAATTGAATTGAAATTTAAAAAAAATGTATTAAAATTTTAAAAAAATTATATTGAAATATGTATTTTATATAAAAATCTTAAAAATATAATAATAAGTTAAAACAAACTCGTCTCATCTACGAATCCAAACCATCCTTCATTCATTATCAACGATTAGGACTGCAAACGAACAGAATTGTTCGTGAACAATTTGAATTTAACTCGTATAAACTCGATTCAAACTTAGTTTATTTAATAAATGAGTTATTCGTAACTATTAATATTGATTCGAATATTAAACGAGCTAAACTCGTATAATCTCGATTCAACTTAGTTTGTATTCGTGAACAAAATTTGTATAAATTCGTCTCGACTTGTTTTGGACTTGTAACAATACTCGTAATATTTATATATATATATTATTGCATATATTCTTACATATATTTTTTTATTTATTCACTGCTTCCTGACGAATGATTGATATATATTATTTTTAATATTTTGTATAAGTAATATATTTTGTTATTTTATGTAAAAGTAACTTATTTTTATTTCTTTGCAATAATATTATAATAAGTTTATAAAAAAAATTATTGAATTAAATATTTATAAAGAGTAAGAAACTCAAATAATTACCCAACTTGAATTCGTGAAGATCGTTAAAGAGTAAAAAGAAAATTCAATAAATAACTCGATTCAATTCGAATTCGTCTTTAATCAACTTGAATTCGACTCGATTTAATAAATTTTAAATTCAAATTATTTGACTCAATTCGAATTAAATTCATTTTTTAGCGTATCGTTTGCAGCCCTATTCACGATGTAATCGATGGCCGATCTCACTTTATTAGGTGTATTTAAACCACTGGTTGTCTTTTATCAATAAAAAAAAAAAAAAAGTAAAAAAACAACTAAGAGAGGAATAGAGATAGCTGTAAGATCTTTTTCTATTACGAATAATTAAGCGAATAATTAAGTACTACTTAAGTCACGTTAGTACAAGAGATGGCCCTCCGTTGCCAGTTGGCATCACTCCCACCCTTTCTGGATTTTTGTGTGTCGGAAGGGCAAGTATATAATTGAACATAATAATTTTATTTAAATTTTATAAACCATACGTTATTCATATCACAAAATTTAATAATATTTTGATATTAAATAAAATATATAAATAATATACATTATATAATTGATTATATATAACTACAAATCTCTCCCCTAGTACACACTACACACTATATTAAATAGCGACGCTACGAAATCCTCACCAAATATATTGGGATTGACCATTTACTCCTTTTCTTTTGGCCTGATAGGATGTCCAATGTTGGCTTTGCTAATTTGTTCCGATGTTTACTCAGCAAGAAATAAACATGATCTACCACATAAATATTAAAACCAGAACTTATTGAAAATAAAAACAAAAACAAATTATAACGAAACCTTCCCGAGCAAGGTTACCACATACACTACGAAAATACATGGCATTAGGGAGAGATATGATCAGCTCTAGAAGCTGATCATGTCGTACATGATTAGCCATTGGGGAACGAACAATCCTCTACCGTCGTCTACGATTTTGCGCTGGTCTGGTGTCGTGCCTTTTCCTTCTCCTTTACTTCGCTTCCCTGCGTCTTGTCATAAGCTTCAGCCACAATCCCAGATCATACGCAAATCAGAGCTTTAAACAATTTTCGATAATACATTTGTTGTACGACGTTCATGTTGTGCTAGGTGGCTAATTAGTTAATAATTAATGTACGTACGTAGTTGTGGTTTTACCAGGGTGATTTTCATGGACATGCTTGTCCAGCTTGGTCTGTGACTCTGGAAAAGACTGTTTCCCTCCATACGTCCCTCCGAATCCTTCCTCATCTGATCTGGTGGCATATCCCTCCCCGAACGAATGAGACAATATCACGTCTCTTTCCAAATACATGATCAATCACCACAAATTCAAACCCACATCAATCAATAACATGCTAAGTACGATCGAGTAAACGTTAAGGAATTATGTAATCGCTCTAAAAAAAAAATTGAGAGATTTATTATTAAAAATAATTTTTTTTTATAATAAATTTCAAATTTTACTTTAAAAAAAAAATGATTATGCAGTACATATATAATTTAAAAAATATCATTTTTTGTAAATAAAAAATAAAAAACAAAAAACAAGAGCACAAACCCAAGTTTCTCATGATTTGGGTTCTGGCCAGAGGTGTCCTTGTCATGCTTACTCTCGCGTTGGCTGCTAGCCATGGTTGTGATCACCTTCCGGAATCTGATGCCAGACGCTTTACGGCTTACGTTATAGGGCGGAGTTGGGAACAAAGTAGCCTGCGGGTATGTTCGAGTTGATTTGAGAACCCAATTCATGGTTTGCGTCTTTGGATCTATATAGTGCTTTGATCAGTTAAAATGTGCGGCCAAAAACTGAATGCCAATAAACCTGCTGTTGCTTTCAAGTTAAGAAAAGACTCAGTCCAGCAACGATGTCCTATTCTAAGGGACCAATCCGGGTCTAATTTCCACAAACTACCAAAAATCCTCGTTCTACATCGTGACACGTAGAACATTGTCACAGAACACGAGTCGTGTTTTAAGATTGTGGAGTGTTACGTGGTCGCTGTGGACATGCACCTCGACATGACATGCAATAGGACATTTGGACCATTTTGTAAGTGCATGCAACCGGGCAGGCCACCTACACATTGTCAGTACCAGCCTGAGGATATGTCGGAATATTTTAGTTTTATTTATTATTATATTTTATCAGATGAATAAATTTATTATTATATAATAGACCATTTGATAAATAAATGATGAATAAAGGTTGTGGCTAAATGGGTTCTTTCTCCATTTTACCCACTCTGTTTGAATAATAAGATGGGTGAATTAAAATAATTTATAAACAGTAATAAAATTCTGTTTATAAATTATTGAATTAAAATAAGTGAAAATTATTTTATATCACTCTTTTATAAAAATGGGCCGTAAAAGTAATAGAAGTATTTGGGTAATGGTCCAAGGCCCCCATCATTTCTTTTAAATAAATTCGAAGTGATCCCAACGTCCGCAATCCACAAATCAAGGGAATTTATACAAAAAAAAAAAAAAACCATGGAGATTTAAATAATGAACCTCGAGTTAATTTTAAATAAAAAATCAGACAGTTATAAGCTTCAAGGAAAAATCGTTCCATTCATTAGGCTCGGTTTCAACTAAAGATTTTTACCTCATCTCAACTTATTTTTATTTTATTATTATATATTTTTAATTTTTTATATAAAATACAAATTCTTATACATATTTTTCAAATTTTAATTTTAATTTTTAAAATTTTTAAATAATAATAATATTAAAAAATAAAATAAATTTATCTCAATTTATCTTATTTCTAAATCTAAACATAATCTAAATATCTATCAATGATTACTTTCTAAGATAATAAAAACTTTGGTCCCGTTAATTGCAGGCCATTGGGTAAGCAGGTATGTAACACGTTATTAACAAAATGATTGCAGTTTTGAACAATGAAATGATTGCAGTTAAGGAAGAAATAGATGCATACCAGTATGGGACCCTACCCTCTCAAAGAAAATTTCAAAGTACTCGATTGTGCATTTTACAGTGATCATGAAAGGTCACAATCAGTACCCAGGCCCATAAAACGGCAAATATCATGTAGTCCACTGCCATCCCTGTCATGCTCCCCGCCCATGTAATAGAATAAGTTTTATATAATTTATTTAAGATAAGTTTAAATAATAAAATATATTTAAATATATTTTAAAAAAATTAAAAAAAATTATGAATTCTGCCAGTAAAAAAACGATATAAAAAATATTATAAATTTTACGTATATAAAAAATTGAATTGATATAAATTTAATAATTTAAAATAATTTTATAAATTAATATAATTTTATCTAATTTATTATATTTATTTTATTATGAAAAAGATTTTATAATATAATAAATTATATCAAATTATATCAATTTATGAAATTTATTTTATATATTTTTTTATAATTAAAATATTTTTCATTTAAAAATTAATATTTAGAGATATAATTCAATTTAAAATTAGATTAAAGTGAGATTAACCCAACGGAGCTGAGAGAGAAGTAGAGAACTTGGCCATAGGTGTACTCGGAAAGGTACAGACATTATAATTAACTTGCTATCCATCACAGCACATTATACATATTTTAATTTTTTTAAATTTTTTTTATCAAACTATTCTCAGCTTTTTACTCATGGTTTCTAGATCATATATTTATATAAAAAAATTTGTGGCGTAGAGAAATTAAATAAACTTATTCTTAATTAAAATCATAATCGAGAGGAAATTGACCCCTAGACTTGAGAAATATAATTGGCACCGAAACCAGTGGGAACAGCTCTCTTATATACCTACGATTTTTTTATAATTCCATACGTGTATGGTGAGAATTGGAGACTATAAGAGTAGCTTCTCTTTTTTGTCTCTCTGAAGTTTAACCTTATATTATAAGAGTAGCTGTTAAAAAAATAAGGAAACTTCAAAACTCGGCAATGAACGAGATGTTCTAAAACTTCAAAATCAAGAGCCAAGCAAAAATAAATGTAAGGTCCAATTTGAATTTAAAATTCTTTTTAATTCATCTTAACTCATTATTATATAATTTTAATTTTTTTTATATAAAATATAAATTCTTAAATACCATTTTCAAATTCCGACTCATCTTAAATTTATTTCAATTCTGAATCTAAACAGAGCTAAGGGACTCATATTGGTATCACAAATTATAGCATCGTATTTAACGTGAATTCTCAACATCATAACGTTAATAAAGTCAGTTCAACATCTACCATTAGTATCAATTCTCAAGATGTACAAAGAGATATCATGATCGAGATATATATATATATATATATATATATATATAAACGATGTTTGTAACAGAAATATAAATGTAGAAAATCCTGTTCCTAAATAAAGTCCTCCCATCACCCTCCCAAAATCCAAAAACAAATACTGTGCAAAATTAACAAGCAGGTTCTGGCCCAAGAAATTCTAAGATTTTGGAAATGCAGTTTTTTAATGCCAATTGCCAGTGGAATCGTGGATTGCAACGAAGAGTACTGCCTGTAATTTCACTAAGCACGGCTGATTTCCACGACCCGATCGTATGAACATTAATTTCCGCATCGGAGAAAAGAGATTCGAGGTGAGAACAAACCCATCAACGCCATGAAGAAACAGTCAGAACTGGAACTTGGTTCCATGCCAGAGAGATAAACCCAGGCGTAGATTCGATTAGAGAATACGAAGAACTGTAATTGTAGCTCCATAAGAGGATCTTAGCCTGACTCACTGCGTAATGGCTGAGGGCTACAGTCTCAAAACCACAACTTTCCATCAAAATCCTCCAGTGCTCTTTGTCCTCCATACGTTCTCTCTTGCTGCTTCCCGACTCCTCAGCTCCAATTACACCTTCGATTCGACGGCCAAGTAGCTGTCTCTCCACTTTGAGCCTCTCGGGGGAGTCTCGAGTCAAGTTGGGCTCCAGCGATTCGAACATGGCTGAGTAGAACCTCGACGCGTTCTTGAACCGCTTAAAGAACCCGACACCGTTTAAACTGACTTCGTATTCCCCCAAAGTAACAATTTTTGGACTCAGCGACTTGGCCAGCCGGAGAGCCGTTTCGACGGCGACGGGAGTTTCGTCTAACAAATTGTATAGCTGGAGCATGAAGTTTACTGCCAAGACCTCATCTGGCTCGACTCGGAAGCTTGACTCGTCGAGCTCCTCAATCGGGGTCAAGACAGGCTCGAACACGAAATTCATCTTGAGGATATCAGCAAATTCGCGTAGCCGGTTTCCGGTTGCGAATAGAGAAGCAGCCGGAGATTTACCGAGAACCGCGGCGGGTATGCCAGAGATGCGAATCGTAGTGGGTTTTCCGGTGGAACGGGTCGCCAGAGCTTGGAGAAGTGCTGCCCATTGAACACCTTGAACGATGCCGAAATCTACTATGTGAATCTTGGTTGCCCCGTCTGTAGCTTCAAGAATTGCTTGGTTTGCTGTTAAATGTGCAAACTTCGAGTATGGGCACGCATCGTTAAGAGATTTGTAAGCTGTCAGTGTGAAATCCTCGGACGCGCTCTCTTCTTCAGTGATAGTCGAACTTCTCTCAGTTTGAACAGACAGCCGGCCACATAGCGCCCGATAGAAGTGATAGGCTACCCTCTCCGTTGGATCTCCACGCTCCGACACTAATTTTCCGATTCCTATAAGTGATTTCACAGCACGACCAGGTTCCGAATCGGCTAATCTAGCACAGTCGAGGAGCTTTTTAAGAAGAGGCCGTGCAGACTCGACTTCCGGTGAGTGGCTAGATGAGGCACCACCGACGTCGTTCCTGCGTGGGATCTGAACTGAAGTGATCGGTGGCTTGGCGTCCTTAATTTTCGCCGGTGGAGATGACGGCGGTGATGGAGGTGGTGTCCAAGAGGGGACCTGGGGTTGAGGAGAAGTGTTTGGAGTAGGACTGTTCTGAGTATCTGGGAAGACGAATCGGTTGAGGTCGGACGGAGGACCGCAAGCGACGCTGAGTCGACTGGGGCGAGTGGCAAACGGATCGGAACCGTAGATTCCATAATCGGCATTGTTCTGCCATGCTTCGTACCCGGAGGGCAGATTGGAACTATCCGTTGAATCCCCACCGCCAATTAAGCTGTCCATCCACTCGTCGGAGTCGAATTCACCACCCGCACCACCACCAAAATCGGCATACCTGAACCCGGTCGAGTGATGCTCCAAGTTGGGAAACTGAAACCCTGGCTCGACAGAATCTGGTCCACCGCTGACGGGAAACTGGTCGGGGAACCCGGTACCAGTGAGGCCAAAACCCGAACTCGGAGACCCGGACAAGGTGTGGTGAGTATTTGTCCATGAGTTGAGGGAAAGAGGATTGACGGCCACGAGCTGTTGTTGTTGTTGGTGGTGGTGAGCATGGTGCTGTTGTTCCTCTCGCTGTTGTTTCTGGTTGATGACTTGCTGAGCGATTGCCATGAGGTTGCCGCTATCCGTACACATGTATGCCATTCTACGGCCAAATCTCGCCGGAAAGAAACTGAACTCGCATTACCCCAAGAAAGATCAGCAACAGAGCGATGTTCTGCGAGTATTCACAGTCAAAACTCAAAAGAAGAGAGACAGAGACAGGGAGTGATAAAAGTGGAGTCGGTGGAAAAAAGGACTAGCAGCGCTGATAAAAAGCCCCTTCCTAAAGAGGATAGATATTAGATACAGTGCTGAGCAGGAGCTCCGGCCTTTTGCGATTATTGGAAAAAGAAAAGAGCGATATTGAAACAGAGTAGAGAAAAACTGAACTACTCTATTCTAGTCTAGTCTAGTCTAGGTGTGCTAAATTAACGACCGTTGCGGCGTTACCGTTCATAAGAGGAGTCATACAGTTATATCAGAAAGCTGGAAACCACCTTCCACGTGTCAATTAAAATGATCTTTTTGTTAATATAGAAAAAGTCTTAAAATTTAAGAGGAATATTATTTCTGTGTGCTCTGGTTCGATTTGTTTAATAAATTAAATTTTATTCTTTATAATTTATTTTATACTTGTAAATTATTTTAATTATTTATTTTAAATTTTAACTTATTTCAATAATTTATTTTATTATTATTCATAATTCATCTCATCTTATTTTTAAATCTAAATCACTCCTAAATTTGTCAAGAGAAAATTTAGATAGTGATCTGGCTGCTCTCCATCGTTAAACAGTCTACCAATATTCTAAGTAATTTGTTTCGTTTATTCTACCTCTACATACACTCGATCAGACTCCCTTCCCTCAAACCCAAAAACAACCCCCCTTCCCAAAATTCGTTTTCTCATGCTTCGTTTTCCATGCATACACCCTTTCATTTTCCAATCATTTTCATCACTAACCTCTTCTAAAAAATCAACAAGAAATTTCACCAAATAGAAAATCTAAGAACAAAAATCTAACCCAAAAGAGAAAAACAAAGCAACTCATTAATGAAAAAATTGGGAAAGCTTGATCTAGGTTTTGGAAATTAATGAAAAACAAAAGCCCACCTCATAACTTTCTGTTTTTCTCTTCAACACTTCCCTTCTCTATTATTATTATTTTTCTCTTAAGATTAATCATCGTTTTTTACCTATGTAGCGACTGTAGTTTCAATCTCGAAAACCCATCCCAGCCCCCATTGTTTTTTCTGATACATGCTTATTTCTCTCTTTGCAACAGAGCCGACTTGCAGAACAGGAATGGAAACAGCAACAGAAAATGCCGAAATCAACCACTCTTGCTGGATCATTTAGTCTAGAAGAAATTTATTTTCGGTGAGGGGCTGAATCGATTTGGGTTTCATAAGTAGAGAGGGGCGTTACTGTCGTGGGTTTGTGGGTTTCCGTCGATGGCAGAGAAAAGCCCAAGTGCAAAGGTTTGAGGGGCTCTAAAGGGAGGCTTGATCGAGTGCTTAAAGTTGATGTTTGACGAAATGAGGTCTTTGCTTAAGAGGGCTTGAGTGCTCTGAATGAGGGCTTCGATGGACAACTTCACCCCCCAGTGATTCGGTATGGCAAGCATAATTTAGTTCTGTTGTAATAGCTTACATGGCTATTTGTTATTAGAGAGTTATTTTTTAAAGCTTATTAGCTGGACTAAATACGTTGACGGTTCTATGGTATCTCCCTTTCACCAAATATCATATATGCAAGATTTCTAAACCATTTTCTTAAATTATTAAAAAAATACTCTTTTAGGAATCAGAGTATTTTTAAATCAAATCAATTATTTTATGACTTTTAATTTAGACTTGATTTATTTTCATAAATAAGATAAAATAAAAGTTAAAAATTAAATAAAATATTGTTAATATATAGATTTTTAATATTAATTTTATTTAAAAATTTAAAAAGTTGTTTTAGAATTTAAAAAAATTAAATTATTTATTTTATTTTATATAAAAATTTACAAAAGAGAAGTGCTTTGGACCGGACTCATCTATCAAAAGAAGTTTATCAAACGCCAATAATATAGTGACACAATAGCATTGTACAAAATTAAAGCCTATACCTCATCGCACCGTACCCCTTTCTCTTCTTTTCTACCCCTTTAATCTGCGCATAACCCCCATCTCTCTCCTTATTTCCTTGCTTCTAAAATTCTACGCCATGCTCCATCTTCACCATATCTCTCGTTACTAAACACAAAATCACGACCCAAAGCAACTAACTTCTTACACTATGCTCAAGTTTCCTTCTATTTCTTAAGTTTGTAAACATTGGGCGTCTTACCTACGCTCAAATTAACTTCTGCAATCTACTACATACAAGTCCAAAAGATCCAAAAAACTCAAATGAAAATGGGCAAAATGGCCCGGATGCTCCTGAAACTTGCCTAGAAAATGAGATATTTCAGCCATTGATGTGCCTAAATAAAACTTGCCCAGAAAGAGCTTGGGTCATTTTATTCGCCTTTTTTCAAGAAATAAATAGAGAAAAATTGCCGTTGGGAGTAAAAAAAAATGAAACTAATGGCTGCTTGGTGAGAGAAATGAGGGAGGAGGTATGCGTAATACCCGCGGGAAGAAGAAGTTTGAGAGAGAGAGAAAGGGGGTCGACAGATTTCTAAAAGAAAATGAGAGAGGGGGGACCAACAAAAAGAATAATTTTTTTCTCTGCATCTCGTTGTACAACAGATTGGGTGTAGAGCCTACGTGTCCCATTTTGATTTGACTCTATTAAATGGAGAAAAATGGGTTGATCCTATTTAAAGATTTTTCTCTTTGAAAAAATAATAATGAAGAGGTAAGATGAAGTTGTTTATGAAAAGAAACCATGCCTTAGATTTTGTTCTCATTTATTACAATATTGAAAGTACACACCTTTCTCATCTCCTACTCTTGGAAAGCTTCATTAACTGTATGATGTGGTCTCCTAAACGACTACTAGATTGGAACTCGGCGGCACCAAACTCCTCCACTTCATGCCTACGAGTCTGTTACTCATCACATGTCGATTTACTAGTAACCTAAAGAGGAGTTACACTGTATGCGAATTTACAATGTGAATCCACACATGATTTCATTTCAAACTTGAATATTTATACATACAGAGTATCTAAGTAATGAACACAAAAAATGAGCAACGTACAAGATATCTTTACAAGTAACTAAGGTAAAATAGAAAGTAATCCTAGAGATACGATTACAAGCAATTAATAAAAAAAACTGATCCTAAAGATGTGCTGTACACAAATTTGGACTTGATCATTGGAGCCGATTTTTGATTTGCTGATTTTCAGAACTTTCCATAATACGCTCCCGCAAGAACGGGTTGCCGTTGATAAGACCGATTTTGTTTCTAAGGTAATCTGTACGTTGTCGTAAAAGAGGCTTTATGAGGAGATCAACAAGTTGATCATTTGTGTGGACATATCATACATTGAAAACATTTTTTTCAACCAAGTCTCGCATAAAGTGAATATCAATTTGGAAGTGTTTCATCCTTGAATGCGGTACATGATTCAAACTGAGATGAGTGGCACCCAAATTGTCACATAGAAGCAAGGGAGGCTTAGATAATGTAAATTTCATTTCTTGAAATAGAGAGAGGATCCACACAGATTCAGCTGCAGTTGTTGCCAATGCTCGATATTTAGCTTCAGTTGATGATCTGGCAATTGTACGTTACTTTTTTTGAGCTCCATGAAATAGGTGTAGTGTCAAGTAAAATGAGAGGCTGATATGTATTTTTGTCGTCCAGATTACTTGCCCAATCAGCATCTGAGAAACATATGAGACTCGAGTTTACTGATTTGCTGATTGTGATGCCAAGAAATATGGTGATCCTTCAAGTAACGCAGTAGTTTTTTAGGGGCTGTCCAATGAGTCATTATTAGGCAGTGCATAAACTGTGAAAACTTATTTACTAAAAAACTGATGTTAGGTCTGGTCAGAGACATGTATTGTAATGCTCCAATAACCCTTCTATATTCAGTTGGATCAACTGAAAAGGACCGATCGACCAACTTGAGAGTGACTGAAGTAAAGAGTGGTGTTGTGACATCTTTGGCACCATCCATGATTGTTTTGGTAAGGATATTACAGATATATTTGTGTTGGGTTAAAAACAGACAATCCTTCATGGGAATGACTTCAACACTAAGAAAAAAATGGAGTGGCCCCAAATCCTTGAGTGAGAATATTTTTCCAAGTTTCTCAATGATGCTAGCTACAAATCCTTGCATCACAGCAATGGTTACCACAGTACATATTGTCACTAGTTTCACCATAGAACTAAAGGTTTCTTTGTAGTCCAAACCAGGTCGCTGATTAAACCCTTTTGCAACAAGCTTAGCCTTGAATCGATCTATTGAGCCATCAACATGTCTTTTAATTCAAAACACCCACTTACAACCAATTATATTGGACTCTTTAGGATGTGGAACTAGTTGCCATGTATCATGATGCATGAGGGCAATTAATTCGGAGGGCATGGCATCACGCCATCTAGAATCAAAGAGTGCCTCTGTAATACTCGTCGGTTCCAAAGTGGGAGGGCTTGGGTGTTTTGTAACCAAGAATTATTTTTTTAGTTTGTATATGTTGTTCATGGATCAGGTGGTCATTCTCTGAGTACACACCTCAGTATTTGAAGGAATGGAAGAATCATGCATTTCTAAAGTAAAAATTTGAGGCAAATCAAAAGATGAAGGAGAAACATGTATCTAAGAGAGATTCGGCACGATAGGAGACTCAGTTGCATATAGCATATTGGAGGTGTCGATACCCATTATTGGAGGAGCTTGAGCTTGAGCTTGAGGGAAGGCCGTGATTGATGTCGACAAGATGCTATGCACAGGTGAGGAGGAGTTAGTCGAACACAGTGGCAAAGATAAAGACTTAAGCATTTTAGGGCTTGTATTTTGAATGGTGAATTGATCCTCATGAAATAAGACATGTCGAGAATGATATTTGCGCCCAGTCTTGGGCTTAATGCAAATATATGCATTCTGAGAAAGGGAATAGCCCAAAAAGACACACAGTTAGGCTTTGGGTTCCAATTTGTGATAATTATAAGGCCTAGTTAGTGGATAACATAGGCAGCCAAACTGTTTTAGTTAATGTAGTTTGGACTTTGTTGAAACAATCTCTCAAAGGAAAATTTATTTTCCAAGTTGGATGTGGGCATTCTATTTATGAGATAAGCTGCAGTTTGAAAAGCATATGACCAATATGAGAGAGACATGTGAGCATCGGTGGTGTATGGGGAGTGATTGTATAGTGGTTGATGCCATGAACGAATAAATATGATTTTAGCCCAACGTATTCTCCACCATTATCAAAGTAAAGACTTTTGATTTTGGTGTTAAATCTATTTTCTACAAGATGTTGAAACTACGAAAAAATAGATTGAACACTCGATTTGTGAGACAATGGATAAAGCCATATGTATTTGGCATAATGATTGACAAAAATAACATACTTTTTTGACCCATCAATACCAATTTTATGTGACGGATCCCATACATCAATGTAGATTAATTCCATTGGGGCTTTGCTAGTGAGACCATAAGAATTAAATGGTTGAAGATACGTTTATTTTGAGAACAAGAAGTGCAAAGATATGAATGTCCATTTTTATTTAGTGGCAAAGAGAAAGCAGAAATTAAATGATTAACAATTTTGGAGGATGGATGGCCAAGACGTTTGTGCCATCCACCAACAGTGGTACGTTCATGGACATAAGCAGTAGCATTTTTTGAGATATTAGTTAGCATCTCCGGAAATGGGTACACGCCATCTTCACATGCGCCTTTGAGTCGTGTCGCCCCTATGATCTGATCCTTCACCAAAAAATAAGAAGGGTGAAACTCAATATAAACATTGTTATGCTTTGTAAAATTATGAACCAAAATGAAATTTTTTTTTTTTGAAATGTTGGAACACAAAGTGTCACGAAGATAAAAAAAAATACGATTTGGTGAAACAAAGGTTAAAGAACTAACATGAGATACAGGCAAACCTGATCCATCACCTATGCCATCTCATCAGTACTGTCACGCTCGGAGTGAATGGATAAATTTAAAAAATCAGTAGTCATGTTGTGAGATGCAGCGGAGTCAACCAACCATTTTTTATTTTTCCCTTGAGAGGAGGTGACGCAATTTGCTATCAGATCACCTAAGTTCATCTTGGGATAGGCTTTGGCCGTGTGGCCCACTTGATCACATAACTGGCATTTGGATTTAAATTTTCTAAAGCTTGAATTAGATGGTCCACATTTGTTGTTTTGGCCCTTGTGATAATGCCCATACTGGTTGTGGTTCGATTTATTGTTGCTCGCCAACTCCCCTTGTCGATTGATGTAATTGGCAGCAACAAGCAAGTTCGTCGCCGGTTGGGTTTCACCTTACGAAGATAACTTTCATGACCAACCAAAAAATCATGAATCTCCTCGAATTTCAAAGATGTTTCGCGAGCACAAATAGGAACAACAATCTCTCTAAACTCGAGACCTAACCCATTGAGAATATAGAGTTAAATCATCATCTGGTACTGGATGATTGATGATGGCAAGTTCGTCGACAATGATTTTGATGAATTGAAGAAACTCAGTGACAATGCGATTTCCACGAGTGCTCAAGATTTGGTCTTCTTTGAGTTGCATCGTACGTGTATGAGATTTGCCCGCATAGAGCCTAGTGAGGGTTGTCCAGGCCTCATGTGATGTTTTGTAAGCCGCCAGAAATGGTGTAATGGTGGGGAAAGTGAAGGCAAGGATGACATGGAGAATAAGTTTGTCTTGACAAACCCAATGAGAGTTCGCGGCTTTGGAGGTGGCAGAGTTTTCAACGTTGATGGCTGGACATTTGTGGGTTCCATTGACAAAATTCATGAGGTCATAACCCATTAACAATGCTTCAAATTGGAGTCTCCATTGAAGGAAGGTGGCAGGGGTAAGCTTTTCATTTATGGTGGTGGAAGCATTTATGGAGATGATAGGAAAATCGTTATTGTTGATTGTAGGAACAACGGCCATTGTAGAGATAAGGAGGATTTTAAACTCGTTAGAGAAGTGACTCTGTTGATACCATAAAGAGGAGTAAAACTATGCGATTTTGCAATTTGAATCCACACATGATTTCATTTCAGACTTGAGTATTTATACATACAGAGTATCTAAGTAATGAATACAAAAAAATGTGTAATGTACAAGGAATCTTTACAAGGAAAAAAGGTAAGATAGAAACTGATCCTAGAGATACGATTACAAGCAATTAACAAAAAAAAAAAAAAAAAACTGATCCTAAAGATGTGCTGTACACAAATCTGGACTTGATCATTGGAGCTGAATTTTGATTTGCTGATTTGCTACTGCAAACATCATATTTTATGCAACATATGGTAATCAATTTAAAAGAATTCTATGAAACTTATCTTCAACCGCGACTACATGTGGTACACTCTCGGCAGAAAATATCAATAAGAAAGTCTTATCCTCTATTGTCAATAACAAAAAATGGTGGGAGTTTGTAGAAGCAAATGTTATTTCCCCTAATATCAATAATCATAGTAACATATTCTCCGATACTGAACACAAATGGATTGACCATTGTTTCTATATCGAAGGTCGCAGTTGGGAACTACATGAATTGATTGCAGAGAGTAAACAGAAGTTGTACAGCAACAGTTTACTCTTTCAACTGGCTATAACAGATGTATATAAAAGATCTGATGCACAATGATCTTAAAGATATTTAATTTAACACGCAATAACAGTTTGCTCGTTATTGTGTTAAATATCTTTAAATATCCCAAAAACTCAAGTGCGACACCACACCATACCACACCACTCAAAAAGCTCTTTATGTCAAATTCTACTTTCAACAATGGCAATCTACATCATGATCTCAAGCAAAAGAATTAATTCAGGTGGGGTGATAAAATGACTTACCCCAACGTGTGTTTCATCCAGTTCTCATCATCTCTATTCTGCGAAACCAAAGCAATTTGATTCATTATACAGAAACTAACATGAAAGAAAAATCATTAACTTTAAAATAAATAAAACCGACTGGAAAATCTTCATGAGCATGTGCCCCTCTGCTCTCTTTCCTGGCTTCAGCAGAATGCATCGTGATGTAAGCATTCACCAAAAGGTTTTCCAACTCAATAGTCTCTATCAAGTCTGAGTTCCTGTCGAAAGATATTTGAATTTAAGCTCACAAAATAAATAATTTGTATTGTGTTTTTTAATCATGGAGAGCGTGATCCCCAAAATTTACCATATTAAACTCTGATCCTTCAATTTAACATCATGAAAGCTCTCCCATGCCTTGTTAATCAATTGACAGCCTGTGGAGGCAAAAGAGAGAAGATGGTAAAAGATGCTCATTATTAGGGTTAATTAAATGGTTTCATAGTAGTATTTGTTTCCAAAGCTGTGTAAATATTTCTGCAAGGGAAATTCAATTTCTGTAGGGTTGGGTTTCGAGTATGGACTACAAGTTAAGCAGATAAAAAACAGCAAAATAAGTAAAAATACAAACTACAACATGGAAAATACCTTCTTCTGATGTTTCTTGTGTACGAAACACAGCTGCATTATTTTGCATTATCCGTTGCATATTCAACTGAATTTTTGAAGTTGGAATTGAGCCATTTGAATTCCTTATTTTGTCCAGCCACTCAATAGTCTTCTCGCGGCATCCTTCTCCAAAGATTTTTGTTTCTTCCCTACAAAATTTCAAGTGGAGGCATCTTTAGTTTCTCATTCATATTTCATAATCAAGTCTCCAATGTAACATCAAAATAAACTAGCGTGGTCTCTGAATCTCGGCCAAAAACAACAATGTCCAGAAGGGAATTTGCACCAAGTCTATTGGCACCATGAACTGATGCACATGTTGCCTCTCCAGCAGCCATCAATCCCGGAACTACCGCATCAAGGTCATCACCTTTAACAGTAACTACCTGAGGAATGAATAGCAGATTGAAAATAATAAAACATACTTAGAACAGAAGAACTAGGCATCAAAATTAGCCTCATAAACCACTAGATTTTGAAATATCTCGTTACAACAGAGTTTATTTTGTTTGTTCTGGCCTAGGTTGGGCCCTATTAGGGATTGCACTACTATCAAGTCAGTGAGAGAGAGAACAAAAGGCAAAGGAAATGTATTACTAAGAGGATACATGTACTTGGGCTTCATCCTTTCTTCCACTTTCCAATAAAACTTCTAAAGAACTGAGAAAATTGCCTCTTCCAATTTCTTAAAAATGAGAATCAACTAAGTATTGATCATCAATATCTCAACAAAGTTAATATTATATCTTAAATGATACCTCGCCGCAGTAATTAGTGGGAATTCCTCCCATGTTATAATGCACAATAGGCAAAACAGGAATGGGCTCCTTTGTAACTAAACACCAAGAAATATTGTAGCTATTACAGAGATACCAGGAAGTCTCTTAAAGTACTTCGGGGGGCAAGTGATTCAAATGGAGGTATATATGGTCCTTCAAAGGTCCTGTAGACAATTATAATCACAGTTATATCGAAACTTGAAATTTGAAATAAGGTATAGAAATTTTGCAACTAAGCTGGTAATTGCTCCTAATCAGTTTTATACAGATTAGGCTCAGAACATACAATTTTGCATAAAACTTATGATTGGGTGCATAAAATATCTACACAAATTATGCATGCACAAATACATGAACATTTTGCATATATCCTACATCGACATTATCAAGAACAATAATTGGTTTTGTGGATAATGGCCAGAAATAAAATTTTAGAATTCACTAACAGCCATAAGACCTACATTTTCCATTCCTAGACGCAGAGAACGCATGAGGATGAAAACATATATAGGAGATGTCATACCTACACCACGACCCTCTTGGATTTCCATAGTCATAAACCTGGAAACAACATCTCTTGAAGCAAGATCCTTTGCCATAGGTGCACATCGTTCCATAAAACGTTCACCTTCACTATTCCTAAGAATACCACCTTCACCATGGGATCCTACAATATGCAACTAAAAATATCAAAAAATATTTTAAGAAAGATCATTTATTAAATATAAGCAAGATCACTGCGGTTGAAACCATAAAAGAACACTACATACTACAGATTAAGCAACTAAATGCAATCCTGAACCTCCATATAAGTACAAACCTTCAGTGATGAGGCAACCAGCACCATATATACCTGTTGGGTGAAACAGCACAAACTCTAAATCCTGTGCGAAGAATATAATCAACAAAGAAATTATATATGCATATAAATAATAAGACAAGTCAATAGAGAAATTGAATATTGGGTAGAGAAGAAAAACCTCGAGTGGGAGCCCAGCACATGCAACCATGGCGTTGCCATCTCCAGTACATGTATGAGCTGAAGTTGCAGAAAAGTATGCCCTACCATAACCCTAAGAGAAACATGACATATATGTATACTTTTGCTCAACTAAAACAAGAGTTTCATTAACAACTACCCAGAGAAGAAAGAAGGTAACAATTATAGTACCCCTGTAGCAAGAATAGTAAAACCAGCACGAAATCTATGCAATGTACCATCCTCCATATTTAACGCAATTACTCCTTGGCAGCTACCTGGATGTACCACATAAAGAATAAAAAACCTTCTCATAAAAAGAAGAAAGATTCTCTTTCATCTGGGTTCCTATAAATGCAACATGGCCGGGAAAAAAAGAAAAAAGAAAAGTAATTCCTGATAGTTTATGCAACTGAACATATCAATATGAGACAAAGAAAGAGATAACATCTAAAGGAATTGACAAGTAAAGATCAAACAAAGTGGTGATAGAAAGTCATCTCAGGCAACATTAAATAATCCCTTATTGGTTAGTCCCTAAGCTAGGACATAGTGAGTGGAGAAACCTACTGTGGGGAGCATGGGTCTCCAGAAGAAAATATATGTATATTTTGTCATTGGTAATGAGAAAGGCTTACACTTGATGCAGCTACAAGGAATGGGACACTGGCACCTTTTACTAAAAAGGATTAAGAGTGGGCGACGGGCATCCCTGTCAGCCCATGCGGGGGTGGGCTGGGCCCTGCCCCGCTACTTATACATAAGTTATATAAATATATACTTATACATATTTATAAATATATGTTATTAGTTTTACTATATATAAATACAGTCATGTATTAAGTATAGTTTTCACTTAATATATTGTGCAAGTTACAATGTAGCCTAATGCGGTCTTTATATAGGAGGCCAAGACAATACAAAAGCCTCACTTAAGCAATGTGGACTCTTGTATTACCTTGGCCTCCTATATAAAGGTCACATTAGGTTACATTAACTTACACATAATATACACTAGCAAATTTAAAAACTATGTTATTATTTTTAAATTATAGTCATGTTTACAAACTTAAATTTACATTATCAACCAGCAAGAAAACCAGAGTTATGGCATAATAACTTACCATCACTGTTCATTAATAGATCCAAAGCAAAATATTCCACAAAGAATTGGGTAATTATGTTTCGTAGACTGGCCATAGAGAGTATGTAATAAAGCATGTCCAGTTCGGTCAGCAGCACATGCACAACGATATGCCTGTCCACCTATAATAAAAAAAAACAAAAACAAAAACCAAAATCAGACAACTTCAAACACAGTCCTCAATAAAGAGATTCAAATCCAAACATTGATGGAAGCATCATCAGACCTTTTCCAAAATTCAAGCTCTGACCACCAAATGCACGCTGATATATTCTTCCATCTTCAGTTTGTGAAAATGGTAATCCATAGTTTTCAAGCTCAATCACTGCTTTTGGTGCCTCCCTACACATATACTGAATTGCATCCTGATCACCTACATGATACAAAATATGTTTGCATCTTTAAGAAAATGAAATGAAAAGGATGAATAAAAAGTACATACAAATTTTGCAAGAGTGATGTGAATGTCAGTACAAGAGACTGCATGTCACAATTTGCAATGATTATCTCAAAACATTCAGAACAAACAAAATGGTTTCCTTACATAAAACATTTCTGGTTCTCTTCAAAGTATACATGCCATTACATAGGGCAAGAATTATAAGAAAAACAGGAATATCACCACAAAGGATGCCCCGATGCATAAAAACCTCTAAACCAAATGTGAAAAAAAACCAATACAAGTAAAAACTAATTTTATCCTCATTGTAATTCATACAAGGCAGTAATTTGCTTAACCCAAGCATCTAATGTGGGTACCGTGTAACAATAATACAAATAAATGAAAGATTTGTCTGTGTAAAACTGGTATATACCAAGCCAATCACTTCTCTTGACCGTGTCATACATGTGCCACCTCCAGTCCTCTTATGTTGCCTAATGCTGCATTTATTCCACCCTATACAGAATTAACATATCACAATTACTAAATGATCCAAGCGATTCCCATCAGTACATATGTAATGATATGAAGACGGGGAAGAAAGATAAAAAATTCATAATTGTCAATCTAGAATGCTTCATTTATGATGAAAAAAATATATATTTTAATGGCCAGACCAATTATATGGATATAGTTTATCACAACAAATGCACTAGATCAACAGAGAATTAACCATTCCACACTTCTGCTAAGGGATAAATAGTCAATGTGAATATGCAATCATTAAAAAGGCTTTTAGGCCTCGTTTGGATGTTGGAACATATTGAGATTAACTCAATTCAATCTAATTTTATGCAGTGTCTAACGTCTAAACACCCAACTTCCAAATCACTAAATATCTCTCAACTCAAAACCTCTGTACACATGAGACCTACAACTTTTTTCAATTTAAGAGTTCTTTACGGGACTCATAGTCTTTTTCAGCTTTCCATAAATACATATAAATCCATCTTAATATCCAAATACGTCTAAATTTATAAAATCATCACTTGTCCTAAAAGCTAAAACTGATGCGAAGAGATATATTTTATTATTTTATATCTTAACACTCTCTCTCACTTATAAGCTAGACTTTTCCTTAATGAATAGGCCCAACAAATAGAATATTTAATTAAATGAGGTATTTAATTAAATGGGGTAGAATGTATAGTCAGGGTTTGAACTTAAGACCCCTACTCTGATATTAAATAAAATCACTTGTCCCAAACGCTTAAACTGATGGGAAGAAGTATATTCTATTATTTTATATCTTAATAATAAAACTAAGCACATTTTAGGTGGACTCTACAAAACTCATTTCATCATCTCGATTTACTACTATTCATAAATAATTCAACTCAACTTAACTCAATATCCAAACGGGAGTTAAGGGCAAGTTTGGGAAGTGAGATTAGATGAGTATATTAAGACTAGTAATAAGATAGTTTGTAAATAGTAATAAAATAATTTGAGTTGAGTATTTTTTGAATTTTATGAAAGGAGATAGAAAAGGTTGGATAAAAAAATATTATAAAACTAAGATATTGTAAGAATATTATTTTATAATATTATTTTTGTTTGGAGATTTAAAAAAGTTGGAATATATATTTTTTTTTATTTGAAAATTTGAAAAAGTTGTAATGATTAGTTTGAAAATTTCGTATTTGAATTATGTTTGAAAATAAGATGGGATGAGATGAAATGATATAAAATAAAAAATTTGTGTCTCATCCTAAGCCCCAACCATGCCCTTAGTCGTACAATGCAGCTACCACCTGGCTTACACATGACTTGGAGTAAGCCTTATGATGCAATGACCATCTAATCCTGCAGTTATTGTACCAAGAATGACAACCTCATCTTGAAAATTATACCATGTAGCAAAGACAGGGCAACTACCACTATACCATGCACATGTTTAGGACAAAACAATCGGAAGAAAACATCAATTCAATACTGCATATATGTACTAGTTACCACATATACAACTCTTAGTCCTAAACTCTATACCTGAGCAGCAACAGTGTGTGAACGAGTAGGGAATAGCTTTGTAATGCAGGCAGTATTGAACCCATGCTCCGAAAGCCCTATGGCTGCTCATAGCCCTGCACCACCAGCTCCTACAACAACGGCATTATACGTATGATCAACTATTGTGTACGAGGAGCGCCCCCCAGTCTGCCACAAGCAAAAGGAATAGCTTATAACTGGGGCTGTAAATAAACAAGAATATTCGACAAACAGGTCAAAACAGGCTTGAAGAAACTTGATTTCAACTAGATTCATTCATTAAATGTGCCGTTAGTAAACATAAATGATGATATTATGAAATGATACAACTCATATAAAATTTGGCTCGACTAGTCTAAGCTTCATATAAACTCAAATATCTTCGTACTTATCATCTTTATAACCTTTAACTTTATAATGAGTAGTATTGAAAAAGATAACCATATTCTTTACACAATATGGATTGTTTGAATATTTATGAACATAATCTTTCATATATGAATATATGAACTATATAAAAATGTTCACAAACGCCTAAAGATGGTTTATCAAAATTTATAGATAAAGCTACATGCATAATATAAATAATTTGTTTTGTCAAAATAAGTAGTTCATGAAAAAATTCGGCTCACTCAAAAAGAGAAAAGATATTTGCAATCGTGAAATGTGGAACTAATTGCTTTGAGAAAAGTAAATAAATATAGGACACATGAAAAACAAATAATTTTTTTTAATACTAGAACTCACTATTTTTCAAAACAATTAGGTAAGTGCTTTAGAATTACTCTGCTTTCAAAAGCAAAAGTGAAACCCCTCCCTATCAGGAAAAAAGGAAAAACAAAACTACAAAACACGTACACGTTGAATAAATTAACCGTAATGAGCTAATAAGATATTGGAACAAATAGAGAATTTATGTGTTAAACTCAAATAAAACATTCCAGTTGCAGCCTGGAACTCCGAACAGTGGAGAATCTGAGACGAATAAACTTTAGATTATCTTTCTTACAAGTTCTTGGCAACCACTCGGAGCAAAATTACAACAAAGAAATCCACGAGTGAACGATAGGGAGATAGATTTCTTTAAAATCAAGAGGATATCAGTATGTAACAAAACCAAATGTCGATCCAAGCAAATTCTAAAGGTATCAATGAGAACAGAAATTCAGTCAGATAAGGAACGTAAAACCTAACTGGAAAAAAAAAATAAAAAAAATAGAACGTAGAACCTAGCCAAACGAAGACTGATGAAAGACGGAAAGGAGCATTTACCCGAAGATTTAATAATTACTGGACGTGCGAGAGAGATATCGCACCGATTCGGTGGAGAAGAAGCGCGAAATATGAGATCGGAGGGAGTCATTGGAGAGCAATCTCTTGAAAGAGGCCGGAGAAGAAGGGAAGCGAAGACCTCGAGAAACGCACCGCCACGTCTCGGTCTGGCTACGTCTCATGTAAAGCTATCTCTAGTTGCTTTTGATCTAGTAATAAGTTTCGAGTGCTTATGGATTTCTCTCTCCGCTGGGAGGGGCAATACCGTGGAGGCGTAATAGGAAGATATCAAAAGAACAGTCGAGGTGGCGAATAGTGATTGATGCATGTGATTACACTAGCTGAGAAAACCAGCATGCTGTTGATATTCCAACCATACTAAAAGAAATTATTATTATTGTTTTGAAAATTTAAACGAGTCTCATTATAAATAATGTATTAACACACGAAATAATGCGTAGCAAAAGTTATACGACTCAAGCTATTAAAGATAGTCAAACTTATAAATCTAATTTTTATGACTAATTCAAAAATTAGTACTTAAATTCTCGCATACTGAATTTAACCTAAATTAACTTCTTTTACCTCTTATAAATTGTAACAAGATTATCAAACCAACAAATGTATAATATAACAAATGAAGAGATGAGCAACATGTTTGGATTTGATTATCAAGAGTCTCCATTATTTGGAGAACCAGAAGTTATCATTTTTTTTTTTTGTCATTTGCACGCAAGGATATCAAAACTCACTAATTATATATATATATATATATATATACATACTAGGTGAACGCAACGTGCAGCACGTTAGCTTAATTTATATTGAATTTATTTTTGATTAATAACGACGTATTGATGATTTTGGTTTAAGTAAAAATAAATTGTGATTTAAATTTGAGAAACACTCATATATATAAAAGAAGAGTATTAATAAAAACAATAATATAGTAATATAAATAAACATAGTTTTATGAAATATGATTTAGCTAATATTTATTATAGGATGATTTATCTAAGATGACGATTCAGCATTTTCCTCATCTTACATTTCCTCAATAGCGAGAACATTAAAGTGCCTATATTTCTACTCCTTCATTTTCGCTGGATCTCCATAAACGTATATCTTCCACTTTTTTTTTGCTAATTTGTCCACAATATTTTTTATGTATGGTCGATGTTCCTACAGGAAAAAATAATAATAATGTATTTAAATAAAATTTAAAAACCCAATATTTTTTATTAACTCATTATTACGAAACTAAAGATTTAAATTTAAATTTTTGAAATTACATCTACAGCATGTTCCATCAGCTCAAGTGCTGAATAACCAAATGCATTTTCTACCACTTCACCAAACAAAGAAGCAGCTAGTTTTCCAGTAGTATCATCCAATTCAACATATGCCCGTGCACTATAAATTAGATGATAATATTATTTATAATTAAAATAGTATTAAATTAATCATCAATTAAAAATTAACATTGGAAAATACATACCATGGTTTGCAGACGCCTTAATTTTTGCAATATATGCAAAAAAAAGTTTCATTATATTTATATCCATTTCCTTTATTACAGCCAATACATGACATGTAATAAAATCCTTGAGTCAAGTCAATAACATTTATGTTCGCCTCTATCCAAAATTTTGCTTTCTACAATAAATGAAACATAATAGTTATGTAGCAATATTGTAAAACCAATTTGAAGAAATATAAAATATGAATAAAATTAAATTTACCGCCATTGGTTGCAAACACTTCATCAACTGTGCAATATCGCAATTCTTGACAATTTCTCGAATACCAACAGATGATAACAGAGCATATGGGTATGTCAAACATCTTGCAATAATACTCTTAATTGTCAAATCATTATTCTCCTTCCTTCAAATACAAAAATGAAGAAGAATATAAGGAAATGAAATATATATTTTAAATATATAAATAACAGAATTAACTTTAATATAAATGAAGTAATATGTATTTGATAAATTCTCAAAATTACCATTGCTTCATTGTAGCTGCCTGTGGAAGAGGAGGATTGATTGTAAAAGTGATTGACGGACGTGACGACAAAGATAATCCTTAGTTGAAATTGAAAACATTATTAATGCAAGTATAATAGAAAATGAGAAAATATGTAAGCAGCTTAATTATTAAAAATACCATTATACGATCCAACTGAAATTTTTGTTCCAAGAATGATTGGTTTATCTTCAATCATTTCTGATAATTTTTGACATTCGTCTTGAACAAATTTACCCCACATAGTCAGACGTATAGGGTTCAAGCTACAAAATTGGAATAAGTAAAATAATTAATAGAATTTCCGTAAATTAATATTGGAATTGTATTTTTTTAAAATTAAAACTTGTAAGATAATCGTACCTTTCATCAATAACATATATCTCTTGGATTGTTGTTGGTCCGAATGCTGATGTTACCTCTTTAATTGACTTAAATTTGATTGCAACAGCTAAAATATCTAATTATTGAAATATAAATTGTTAATTTTTTTTTATGATTATTTAATTAAAAAAATTAAAAGTAAATTACCTATTTCTGCAATCGACTCTTTATAAGTCGCTAACTCTTTGAACGGGACGATCTTATATTTTGGTGCATCTATTTTCTCTTCTTTTGGAGCAACATCTTCTATTATGGTTCTTGAATTGAGAGTCCACTAGTATTGATATTCTCCACTCCTGTATTTTGGATCCAGTGGTTTTACGTATGCATTGCTGATGTAATAGGAGTGTAAAATGTTTAAGGTGTCATCTCGACTGTCAATATCAGTTCCAAAAATTGTTGCCTGCACTCGATTCCCCTGGAGAATATAAATAATCGTGATTAATAGCGTATTATATAAAAATATGAGGAGAAATTTTTTATTATATAATATGATAGGATTTAAGAACAAAAAATTTGTAAGAATTAAAATATTTGTTAACATAATGTATGGTAAAAAATATTATACCTCTTGATCAATTAGTGTCAAATTTTGGTATTTGACTGTTGTGCTTTGGCTTATTCGCTTGGGTGACTTCTCTGCGACGATCATCTTAATTTTCCAGTTAATTGTATTTGGAGTGATGTCCTTTATTGATGTATAGACCGTCCGCATTTTATTCATTTTTGAAATACAAGAATATAAGATGCATAAGTATATCAAATATAAATTTACATGTATGAATCTTAAAAATAATTGAGATAGACATTTTATTAATTGACAGAATACTAGACATATAGAGATTTATATTATAAAATAGGAAATAGATGAAAGCTATACAATTGAATCCAATTACCTGTATAACGTTAATTCAAACATGATAAAGTTAGTAATTCTGTAAACACAATATTTTTTGTGCAGTTCTTCTCACGCCGTTCAGTAGACACTGGTCGTATTAGAATCCTTACTACAGATGCTTTCTTTGCTCTTGATAAAGAGACATATAATTGATCATGTGAAAAAACTGGTTGAGGTAAATAAATTCCAACAAAGTCTAATGTTTGTCTCTGTGACTTATTTATAGTCATTGCGAAACTCAATCTTATAGGAAATTGAGCTCGTTTGAATGGGAAACCACTATTTTTATCAACATTTGGTAAGAATGGTATCCTTGGAATGAAAACTCTTTTTCCGAGATGGTGTCCAACTGCTATTTCTGCATCTATGACATTTCGATCAAAGGCCCGACAAATTAAACGGGTTTCGTTGCATAGCCCTTCTGATGGATTAATGTTTCTAAGCAGCATGATGGGATAGTTTTTCTTCAGCAACAGTTCATGAGGCGGGAGTTCATTTGGGGTTAGAGTATTTAAGAAATCCTCCATAACTGATTGTTCAAATGCATCTATTGTCTCATCAAAGCTGTAATATCGTTGAACCTTACCTGGGAACCTCTAAATTAACATTGAATTTATTTCATCAACATAACTGTTCTTTGGTGTTAATATCGCCCGGTTCATCATAGTCGCAATATTTATTGAATATTGATGAATATTGTGGAAAACATCTTCTATTAAATGATCTAAAGATTTGATGTCTTCATCATAGGGAACAAGCATGCCATCCGGAATTTTTATAGTTTCATCAACTGTGTTTGGTGGCATTCCATTGCCTAATTGTAACACATAATCTGAAAAAAATGGATCCAATCTTACTCGCATATTTTCAGTTAATCGGAACTTGGTCAATGTAGGCCACAAATAGGAATAAACGAAACTTGCATTAACTTATTTTTGTCTTGTTCCTTTACGAACTACTGGTAGAACCTATCTAAAATCTCTGCCAAAAACAACAATCTTTCCCCCGAATGCTACATCTGAATCATTTATGTCTCTTAGCATTTTATCTAATGTTTCTATGTGTTGTTTTCTTGTCATTGGAGTCTCGTCCCATATTATTAATTTTGCTACACGTAGTAGGTTTGCCAACGCACTTTATTTGCTTATACAACATGTGCTTCTTTCGTCAGCATCAAGTGGAAGCTTAAAACTTGAGTGTGCTGTTCGTCCTCCCGGAAAAATAGATGCAACAACACCTGATGAAGCAGTTGCAAGTGCTATTAATTTTCTTGATCGTACTGTTGCAAGAAGTACCTTGTACAAGAATGTTTTCCCTGTCCCACCTGGGCCATCGACAAAGAATGCAGCACTTTCGTTTGCAAAAACTTTTTCTAGCACTGAGTTATGGACATGTTGTTGTTCACTATTAAGGGACCCTGATGCAGCAATATATTCTTTTGGAATTTCAATAGCCAATTCATCATTGATATCTCTAGATTGAAATTCTTCATCAAAGCATATGTCTTCATCAACAAGATGGTAGGAATTAATGTCTCTTCCTATTGATTCTATTATAAAAGAGATTGAGCGCAATAATTTTGTTCTTACATTTGATATAGAATCTGCTATTGAATTGAAATCAACTGACATATCTTGCTCAAAACGTTCATAAAGCTCTCTAGGATTGGTTGGATTATAATAAACTAATATTGTTGCAAATAACCGTCTCAAACTGGATGGCATTTGATATAGAGATGCTTCATGCATACAATCTTCTAAGCTACTGTCTCTCTGAAGCAAACCGCGCATTGTTGCTGCCTCACGGAATGTTGTTGCCACAACACTATTAACTGTCTTAAGATTCTCAAAAGACAAAGGCCTTTTTACATGGTTTAGTAATATCCAAAGATAATACCTCTCACCTTCAAATGGATTTGCTGTAACAATCCGACCTATAACGGTTTTCTTTTTTCTAGGGGTCCACTCTTTGTATTGTTGGCTCCAAACATAATATTCTGGAAATTCTTTATACAATAATGTTCTTACATTCTCATCTACTCGATTTAATGCAAAAAATTCTGTTAACATTGATTTTGTAGACCGATCTGAATTGACAACATTGATTAGATCTTCATTTGCTCGAAACGTCATTGGGTGTTGATCCTCCAGATGTAAATGTAAACTGTAAACTGCTGGGTACATTTCATTGATGATGAAGCCATATATTCTCCACATAGTTTCAGGTGGAGCAATCCATCGGGCTGATTGGAATTGTTGGATTTCATCAATTACTTAATTGCTTTGTTCAGAAATCAAGTTGAAAGCAACACGATCATGTCCTTTATAAATGTACTTATATAGATATTTCACTGCTTTTATTGTAGGGCAAATCTCGACATTAATATGACAGTCAAATGTTGCAAGCAGATATGAATTATATGGAACAACCCAACGATTATCTAGATCTTTGCCTCTGACTTTGACAATTATTCCATTGTTTGAACGCTTATATATTGGGAAGCGATCATTTCTAACTGTTGTAGAAGTTTCATAATTCTTTGGATAATTACTTTTGCAACAACCATTTTTTTTCATGCAAACATTGGATGGATTCAACACTCCACATGGTCCATGCATCATATGCTTGAGAACGGCGTTATGCAAGTGGAAATTTGTATATTTATCAGGTATCTCTGCTGATACGATCTCATCAAAAGATTTAGGCGCATAGACTTTCCAATCCTTCTGTAAGATGATTAAAAAATGTGCATGTGGTAGACCTCTTTTTTGGTGCTCAATAACATAGACATATGCTGAAACTTTACCGAATATTTGCCTCTTGAATAATTGATCCTTTAGTTCTTCTAATTTTGCACGAAAGACTCGAGCAACCAAATCAGGTCGATTATGGGTCTCCTCATGCAAATTGAGTTCCTTTGTAATTTCTTACCAGTTTGGATTGCACGTCATTGTTAAAAAGATGTCTGGTTTACCATAACGCTGAACTAAAGCCATTGCTTCCATATATCTTTTTCTCATATCTCTTAGACCTCCAATAAATGATGCCGGCAGTATAATCCATTTTTCAACATTAGAAGCGTTTGTTTCCCCAAGTGTAATAGTATCAACAATACCTTGATATAACTCAGATCGGATATGTTGTTGCTGGTTTCTAAAATAATCTAATCTTGACGTTTCTATCTTAACATACATATCTATTACAAATTGTTGCAATAGTCGACCAGAAAGTAGCAGAATTGATCTGACATTTTCTCTTATTTGCAATTTGTAGCAATAATATTCATGGCATGAAACAATTGGATCCTTCCTTTTTCTGTTTAATGCTACAAAAATTGAATGTGAATGAAATGTTACTAAAGTTGATGTAATTAGTAAATGAATTTTTGAATATTAATACTGCAATCTAACCTCGATGTTCTCTTGCAAGTAATTCTTCTGCAGTCGTTGATTGTTGAGGATTTATTGATCGAGTTGTTTCGTTACATGTATATCTGCTCCCTCTATTAACCCTTTGAATCTCTTGATGCCAACCGATATCGCCAAGAAGAAATAACAACAGATATTGCAATGGATCGTAGCACCCAAAATAGTACTGAACTATATGACTTCCACCAGAATGGTTAAAGACATAAATGTTCGTCCTTTCAGTTGATCTTCATTATCATTTTCTACCTATATTGCTGCAACTTATTTGGATGTCGGTCTATTGAATATACGTTGATCTAGGCCAGGATCTGATCTTATATGAATTATTTGATTTTCCAACTCTGGCAAATCACCAAGAGAACGAAAAAACATAGAATACGGATTGATGCGAAGAATATCGATGAGTTGGGTTACAATTGATGGATCCATTCTGTTTGAATCAGAAATGCGATTTTGTATTTCATTCTCTGTATCATAGAAATACAGCTGCAGATAAAAAGGACGGCCATTTGAAGGAAGCAAGTCATTGATATAGTGATATATTTGTTCTTGACTCCTGAATGTATAAATTCCCATATTTCTCCTGCATAGATCTTTATCGAATTTCACTCCAAATGATGTAAAAGCGAACTTGTTATTATAAGTTCGAATATAGGTTCTGAAATGTATAGAATCATCCGTGTTGGAGGTAAACAACTTATAAAGCTGATCAGGAACGTCATTTGTAGTTAAAGAAATTGTGTCATTCGCATAACAAAAGCCAGTTGTTTCATGGTGGAATTGCTTTGCTTTACAATATGTGCAGCACGGAACTAATGGTAAACAATATGCTTTAGATGGCACTACTTTCAACAACTGTCTAAATCCAGTAGAGCAATGATGTAGCTGGCCTATTTTGTTAAAAATTGAAAATAAGGCAACAATTACAAACTTGTCATATTTTTTGAATTATCTAACTAAGGAGCTATTTGTACAATAGTAATATTTGTTTGTTTCTTACCCCTACAAGGTGTCGTTATATTTGTTTCACAACTTGACTGCTCTCGAACCACACATATTTGAAGAGACGAGGCTTCTTCAATGATATCACCATGAAGATCAGAATTTTGTTGTCTCTTTGATACTCTTTGAACAAGAGTGGAGTCTTGAACGTTGTCTATATGTTGGACATCATTGTTTGGATAATGATGAAGAGATGTTTTTTCTTTAGCATATCTTTCACTCTGTTTTCTACGGATCTCTTCCTTTTTCTCTTCTGATAAATCTCTATATAGGACTCTTTTTGCAGGTTGTTTTCCACGATCTTCAAAAAAAATATTAAAAACTTAAATTTTATATAAATTTATTTTAATTTTTTAAAATTAATTAAGGAATCTTACCATTTATCATTCTGTTAAAGAATGAAATGATTGTTTCAATTGTTGGATAATATTCTATGCAAGAAAAAAAAAAGTAAATAACAAGTACTTAATGTGAAATACACACACTGTGCATCTTAAATACCAACTTAAATTTAATATTATAAAATACTACGAAAATGGAATCTAACAAAAGCAAATTTGTGAAACTTATTTTCCTATTACAATTAAATACCAACTTAAATTTCAAAGCAGGCACCAAGTAAATAATATAGAAATTTATAATATAATATAAAATGAAATAAATGCACTTACAAGTATTTGAATTGAGATTGGTGTGTCTTATATATGTTGAGATATTTTGACGAAGAGAATAATCCCTATTTAGACAAAAATAATCTAAAATAATAACAACAATAATTATTAGTAACAGACGGATATTATGTAAATAAAAGAAGTTAAAATTCAATATTGCATTGCTACCTAACAATAAATACAATTACCAACACTGTATATTTAGTAAGAATTAATAAAATATTGATAGGTAGCAATATTTAAATTTATATATAACGTATACACAAAAGATAAATAAACATATACAAATATCACTTTCTTTAAATGAGGTTTATCATAAACATATACAAATTTATACATATACAAATACAATTATTTTTACTAAGAATGAATAAAAACTCTACTAACATTTTAAATTTTTTTAAAGAAATATATAATAATATTTATATCATGTATAAATTTATATTTAATATAAATCTTAGTTCCCTATGACAATTAAATACCAAGTTAAATTTAAAAGCAGGCACCAAGTAAATAATATAGATATTTAATCAAAATTAATAAAAGATTGATATGTAGCAATATTTAAATTGATATATAACGTATATACAAAAGATAAATAAATATATACAAATATCAATTTCTTTAAATGAGGTTTATCATAAAAGGAATTTTTTTTTTTATTTGGATCTCCTCCGTCCTATATATATATATATTATATTTGTAAATCATGGCCAAACTTATATATATATATATAATAGATTAATATTAGTTTTGGCCTTGTATAATACTAAACGGCGTCGTTTTGGACACTATATATACATAGCTTAGATTTTCTTCTCATTTCCTACTGCGCTGCACCTACTTCTACTTTACCCCGAGTTCTACTATCCCTTTCTTCTATTCTAGCTTAGGGTTTTCTCCTTATTTACTGATCGATACGCTCTGTCTCTCCTTCTCACCCGTTCGTTTTCTCTTCTTCCTCTCTTCTCTTCTACACCCCATCGAAACTCTAACCGGCAAGGTTGCAGTTCCGCTACTCTCCCCATCTTCTCTTTTACCCGTTCGAAATAGCATGTAAGTGTTGGGGTTTTCCAATCTAGACGTTTTAGTCTAGATATGAAAATCTTCTCTTTCTCTTACCCTTCTAGATCCATTTTTATTGTGTATCGTGACTTGTTAGTTTGTTTTCTGTAGGTCTACGATTTCCCATCCAAAAAATCGCAACACCGAACAACCAAAGACCCATCTCAGATACGTGTTCTTGGTTTTTTTGCTTAAGATCTAGCATTTATTTTAGTTTCGTGATTTATTTATTTTTATTTATTTATCAGTAATTGCACGATTTAATTTTCAATGTATTTTTTTTCTTTATGTGCGGTTGCATATATACATGTTGAGCTTGGTATCTGTTTGAGAGACTATGACATTTTCGTTTGGTTATTTTGTTCCTTTTTTTTCGTTGAATCTTTGTTGATTTAAGATTTTTTTAATCAGTGTAAGACTGCATATTTACATATTGAGCTTGGGTTCTGTTTGAAGAGATTAAGATTTTTTTTAAAATCTAAATGCTTTCATACTGAAAATGAAATATGAAAAAAGTTTTCATACAATTCCTATTGTGCATTGATTTAAAGATTTCGGTTGCTTTACTTTATCCTAAGGTAAACTAATATCTTATTTGCTCACTGTGATTCCAGAGAGTACAGTTGAGGAGACAAATGCTCGCAGAGCAGCATTTGAAGCATCTCTCCGCGAGGTATTGTTTCAAATCATAAAATTTGTGAATGAGAAGAAGGATCATGTTCCTCCCTAGGGGTGTTCATCCGGGTTCCGGATTCCCAAATTCGGAACCCGGATTCGAAATTTCCTTAAACATTTTTAAAAAAAAATTTAAAAATGTTAAAAAATAAATAAAATTTTAAATCGGGTCAAAACCCGGCCCGGATGAACACCCCTATTCCTCCCATACCAAATCATGAAGGTGTTGTCTATTTTCCCTATGAAATCACTATCTCAATGTGAGTTGTCATCTCATCTCATCTCATTTTAGTGGTGTCCTTGTTACTATAGATATATTTAGTTGTTTAATGCATTGATCTAGAAGCTATTTTTTCTTTCTCCTATCTTTTTAAGTGTTATAAAAATTGTTGCTTCTTCTATTTTACACTGGTAGAATGGGGTGTTCATTAGGTATATTATTATGCAGGCAAAATTTTGCATTCTGGCATGTTCATGTATATTATATAATAAATTGAAATGTTAGATATCTTTCTACTATTTCAGCCAAATAGTTGACGTATAACTTACAACTTGTCTTTGAGGTTGGTCCCTGGGAAAACTGCTTATATGTTGAAGCTACAAAATAACTTATTATTTTCTAAATATGCATGATAAAGTTGTTTAAGTGCATATGTGTAGGAGGTTATGTTTTATGATTGTGACTATTTTTCCTTTTTTCCTTTTTTTTTTTATTCCTTTGTCTGAAATCATATTTTCTTTTAGATAGTTTTATTCCTACAATGAGGAGGGTAGGGCTAAGATATTATTTTGAAGGCGTGAATTTGGTGATCGTGGGTGAGGACATCAAGGAAGCAGAGTGATTGTGGAAACCTTTTATGTTTCAAACTAAAGAACTTAATGTATCATAGGTATGAAGTGGCAGAATTGGTGTCAGTACCATATGTTGTATTATTTTGGCATACCTGTTGATGGGGCCAAATAGAATTTAAAAATCTGTTTTTCTCTAAAAAATCTGTATTAATGTGAAGAAATTAATAAAACACAGAATTTAAAAAACTTAATTTGAAGAAATTATAAAACAGAATAACATAAAATCTGTTTTTCTAAGGTTAGGTTTATTTAGGTACTTGGATGAGATTGTTGGATTCTGCTTGCTTGTTCAAGTGTTTTTGTTCTATAAATCGCTGCACATTCATATACTACTTGCTTGTTCAAGTGTTTTAGGTCAATAACTACTTAATAAAAAAAAGATTTTGGTAATAGCTGAGGTTTCCAATATATGCTGAGGTTTCCAGATAGTTCAGGTTTCCTGATTTTGGTAGTTTTTGACAGTCAGTTTGGACTTTGGAGAGTTATGGTTTTGTTTGAGAGTTGTCTTGTCTCCTATGTTAAAAATTATTATGTACTGAAAACATAGATTCAAGGCTGAAAATGATGGAGCTCAGTAATAGGAACAATACATTCTAAACCAAAAAAGAATTTTAAAAGAATTAGTAAAAATAGACGAAGTTTAAAAGAATTGGTAAAATTAATAGAAATAAAAAAAATTTCAAGAAATCTAAAAATAGATTAATAAAGATATGGATGAATACCTTAAACCCAGAAAGTTTGGAATGGCTCCCAAAAGCAGAAAGATGAATACAATCTGAAACTAAAAGTGAGGAATCCTCTCAAATCTTTCACTGCAAATTTAGTCTGCACTGAAAATAATGTTTCACTGTACTTTTAATATTTTGTTTGTGAAGTACTCATTGACTAAAAAAGAACATATTAAACAAATTTCTGCAAGATTAAAGTAAACAGAGGAAAGAAATTATAATATCCAGAAATCATAAAAATTACTAATAATTAAAAATCAAGAATTCTTACATTTCAAGATTATGCTTTCTGACAAGGGAAACTGCACAGAGATGAAGGCCAGCTGAAAGAGAAAGAGTGAATTTCTGTGATTGAGAAAATGTTGTTTATATGTTTATGTGAATTAGAGAATTGTAACGTTAATTACATAAAATTAATGTCTATAATGTCCGGTGCTTTTAATTTTTCTGGAAAGTTGGTAGGAATGAATGTGTTTTTAATTTTTCTGGAGAATTGTAACATTAATTAGACTAAATTAATGTCTAATATGTAGGATTTTTTTTTATTATTGTTAAATTCGATTGAATGTGCTTTTAAATTTGCAGAACGTATAATTTCAATTAATGTAAATACTTTCGTTTAATGAGTAATAAATTGGGCATCCAGAAGTGAAGATGTTTTTTATTATTCTGGAGAATTGTAACGTTAATTAGACTAAATTAATGTGTAAATTAATTAATGTCTCCTATTTATTACTCATTACACAGAAATTCAATGTATAAGAACTTGCGGATGGAAGAATATTGATCCAGGAGTTAAGACGTTTTTTATTATTCTGGATAATTGTAACGTTAATTACACTAAATTAATGTCTAAACGCGTGGATGGAAGAAATTCAATATATAATGAGTAATAACTTGCAGATGGAAGAGATTTAACAGGGTATAATAACTTGCGGATGGAAGAATTTTAACAGGGTGGATAATTTTAACGTTGATTACACTAAATTAATGTCTAAACGCGTGGATCGAAGAAATTCAATGTATAATGAGTAATAACTTGCGGATGAAAGAGATTTAACAAAGTATAATAACTTGCGGATGGAAGAATTTTAACAGAGTTAAGTATAAGATAGCAAAATAGATTAAAGTTAACGGATTTGTTAAAACAAGAATTTCTGTTAGATAAGCTCATTATATATATAGATAGATATTATACAATAGAAGAGGGGATCAAATTCTCCATTTTGGATAAATAAATCTTGTGCCATCAAGCCAGCAGGCCTAGGCATTATACTAATTTCTAATTATTAAAAACTAGCTATTAGCACATTTTACTATTTCTAATTGTTAAAATGTACATAAAATATGGGAATTGACACAATTTTTATAGTCTAGTCTTAATGGAAGGATATAAACATTACTAGATAATCTTTGATAGTTTTAAAACGTGCAATATATATATATATATATATATATATTATAGGAGTGGTAATTCGTATTTTTGGAAGTGTTCATCTTGTCAAATAATGAATATTCGATTATATGATTCCACCCAAACCCAAATGGTTAAATTAAATGTATTAAACTTTCAAACTTTAACTCGACCAATTTAATGGGCCGTGGTATCTCACCCATTTGATCTGTTTAATAATTAATTAGGTATAGCTAAACACAACATGACTCATTTAAATTTATTTAATGTATATGAGCTGAACTAACATGCATAATCTATTTGTTCTAATTAACATAATTTCACGTAAAAGTTAAAATTTATATTTATTAATAGACACAATATCTTTAAAAAAAAGTACCCACTAACAAAAAATAATCATATTTTTCATATTTCAATATCTAATAAAATCAATATTACAAACTCTTTAATAACAAATATAAGAATAGGTACATATCTAGAATTATAATTTTAACAACAAAAACTTAAACATACTCATTTAACAACAAAAACTTAAACATACTCAAAAAAATTAATATTATAATCTAACAATAATAAAATTATAATTTTAAAATAAAATCTAAACAAGCTCGTTATTGATCCTTTATAAATCATATCTTAGCAGATCAATCTATATTTATTCAAGTTCGTTAATATCAAATTCTAATTTACTAATTTTATATTGTATTTGCATTAAATTCATAGCTCGTATTACATATTACCACTCAATACAAAATACATTTAAAATAGAGCATAGGCAGAGTCAATTTTTTCTTAAATTAGTTCAAGCGTAACGCCCGAACCATCCTATTCAATATAAGGAAAAATCTAGTTACAAGCAACTGGTGTAACCATTGTGCCGGCACGGGACCCACAAAATAAATGCAACGTATTTTTCAAGTTTTATTTACTCTTTCATCTTTTAATATTGGAGAATCCTGGGGTTCGGTCCGACCGAACCCCTCACGTTTTGCAGCCCGAGCCGGCACCAGCGTCGGTGGGCGACACCGTCCAGCCCATCGGGACCGGAGGGAGCCGACGACCCCACCCCTGCGACGGCGAGCCCCGGCGACCTCCGGTGTGCCCCCGACGGCCTTAGACCCGTTTCGGACCCCGGGCTCCCTCCGGTCCTGATGGGCTGGGCGGTGTCGCCCACCGCCGCCGACGTCGGCGCGGGTTGGAGAGGCCGAATTCATTATAAAAATTCATCTTCATTTTATTTTTTATTGTGTTTTTTATTATGTTTTTTATTATATATATTTTATTATTTTATTATATATTTTATTGTATTTTTTAAATTTTATTATTTTTATTGTATTTTTTATTATTTTTTTAATATCTTTTTATTGTGTTTTATTGTATTTTTGTAAGGAATTAAGGGAGAGGGAGAAGGGCTGTAAAGGCGCTGGGGTGCAGCCCGACTACACCCTAGTATCTCCCTTTAATATTTCATCTCTCATCCGTCATCACTTTATCTTTTTCTCGATATCTTTCTTTTTCTCAAGTCTTTATGTCCCTCACTCTTCACCTTCTATGAACCAGCAACTTAATTGTGCCTGTCCAGTTAATCGTATTAACTTCTTCCTTCTTTTTTGATTTTTTTTTTTGTTTTTCAATTTTTTTTAAAAAAAGATTAAGAGTGAGAACCTTAGATGCGTCGATGAGCTACATTTAGTGTGAATTTTAGCATATGGGTTCCATGCCCAGTTAATTGCCCTTTTGGGTTAATCTCATTAGTGTTTCTTTGGGGGTTTTAGGTGTTGATTTTTCTTTGTTCTTTAAGAAAATTTAATGAAACTTTTCTTTATTGTAGGGATGCTTTGGTGCATTTCGCAAGGGGGATGAAGCAGAAGAGAGTAATGATTTGAGAGTCGAGGTTTCTTTTGGACAGCTTTGCAGCTGCGAGAATTCGCCATTGACAGAATTCTCAACTGCGGCCTCGAGCATTTTCGATCCAACTCAATGAGTTTTAAGGAGGAAAAAACTCCAAAAAATATCGAGAATCATAACTCAAAACTAATTAATTGGAAAATCATGCATTACTCATCACTTATTCTAGGTTTCAGAGGCAAACGAGAGAGAAACAGAAGAAATTTGAGATTTTTTAGAAAGAATAAAACATAAAGTTGGAGAGAGAAAGAGAGATAGATGGATCATGGGAGAGAAAGAGAAAATCTATGTTTTCTTCTTTTTTTTTTTAATAAAATTAGTAGTTCAAGAGTGAAGATATTCATTCGTCATTTGAAAGTCTATGAAGAATGATTTAGCCCAAAAGTGTGTTTTTTTAAGGACAAGTCAGCACTTGTATAATGCTTGCACAATAATACTTGTACCTAGCTCTATCCATTCAACAAACTTGGGTCCACGTGTTAAACCCAAAATGAGGCCACGTGTCAACGGGCATTTTTGGCCTGCAAGAACTGAATAATATTACAAAGATACGGCGACGTGGATCCCTTCACTCTTAATCCTTTAAATATTCATATTTTCGACTGGTCCACAAAATCCCAATCTTATTGTTACGATTAAAGTAATCTAAACGGAAAGATATAAATCACTCTTAATGATTTTTTTTTTTCAAAATGTATTATTACAAATATATATTTTATATTTTATTTATTTATTTTTACATTTTATCATCTATCAATTAATCTATTTTTTTATATCCTTTAAATACTCATATTTTATTTTTTATTTATTTAAATATTTATTTAAAATTTCAATTTTTGATCTTTGTCCTTCCTCTTTTCTGTCCATCCAAACTTTAGTAATGTCTTTCGACTTCTCTCTCCTGTCCATCCAAACCCTAGCATTAGGATGAAGTGAGATTTTGGACCACTGTTATTTTGTGAATAACATTGCCATTTCGAACCACTGTGATTACAATTTCGAAAGTTTTACAATTGCGATTTCTATTTTGAAAGCTTTGCAATGCAATTTCGGACCATTACGATTTCGGATCACTATGATTTGGAGATTTTGGACCACTGCGATTTGGATGAAGTGAGCTGAACTCGTGAATAATGATTTCGGACTGATTTGCAATGATTAATAGGATGAAGATGACAGCGACGAAGGCACAAAAAAAAATTAAAATATGTTGAGCATGATTATGAGACTTTCTTCATCTATTTTATAGAAAACTTCATTTTCCTACTCTATTGAGAGTGCTTAAGATAGAGAAGAAATTTTAGATGAGATTGATATTTCACAAATGGTTAGTAGTATGAAAATGTTCAATGGTGAGTAAAAAAAAAAAGAGTTGATTAAGAATATGATAATTAACAAAAATAATAATTTGATCAATAAATATGCAAAAAGTCTAATAAGTCTACATTGCACTAAAACACCCTTGTTACCTGTCCTTTACGGCCTCATATGTCTCCTTACCTGCAAATAAATTATTCTTTTTCCCTGGATTTTTAATATATTTGTTTATTTATTTATTTTTATTTTTATTTTTTTTGACAAATTGCAATTTATAAGCTAATAGAAGTAAATGGAGAATGTCATATTAATTTAGAATTGGAATTAAAGAAAAAGTGGAAAGTTGATTCTAGATTGGGGTTGAATAGGGTAAGTTGGGCTATTTCATTTTTAGTATATTTTATTTCAATTATTAAGATAGAATTGATAATGTTGATGCATTTGAGGGTGAATATCATTATGTTTGATGATTTTATAAACTCTCATAGGCTTATGATTTTACATCCACTATGTTTGAGAAATATGAAGATGTCTTGGTTGCCTAGGAGCCCCCGCCCGGGCCCCTTTTTCTTCTCTTACTACTTCACATTCAAGCTAAGTGCATTGCTTTATGTTCCATCTCTCACCATTTCAGCTCATGCTGGATGTCACTTTTTTCTTCCTTTTCCAGCTTTATGTTCTCTCATGTCTCAAATTAATGTAGGGAACTGCTAGGACTACCGAGAGGTAGTCCCGAAAGTTTCACCTCTCCAAAGTTTCTATCAAGAAGTGCAAAATGCACTTTTTGTTTTTGTATATTTTTTCAAGCATCTTTTAAATCACTTTGAATATTTAAAGAAAAGAGAAAAACTCGTTTAAACATACTTTTAAAAATTAAGTTAAAAATAGAAGGAATCGATAGCTTTTATGAGATACATCTTCGGTTGCATCATTTTCCATTAATTTATGGCAGAATCTGATCTCTTGGATCTCCTCTCATCTTCCTTTGTTTTTAGGCATTTAATACATCAGTGAACTGGGCTTAAACTTGCACTTTAATATTGTGGGTTTTATACCCAACAGAGAACATTATTATTATTATTTTTATTTTTTAAAGGAATAACATCGTTAAGCAATTGGTCGTGCTCAACTTGGCAAATTGTACTAGTTTACAAGTGATAAGGGAGGGAGTGTGTTCGATGGGATGCTTCCTGGATGGGCTTGCCCTACGCAGAAATTGCTGAATTGAGTTCATAGAATTGTTTGTCCACTTCAAGAAATATTGTACGGGCCTGGGTAGAAAGTGGGCCCTATTTATCTCCAAGAGCACCAAATAAATTTTCTAGAGAAAATACTCAAATCTACCGGAATTTACCTATAAATCTACCTATAAATTTACCTGTAAGTAATCAATTTTAACAATCAGTCTCTCAAATTATCATGAGAAATTTTATCCATCCCTTGTTGGGTTTGTGTAATCTGATTTTGTTTGTATGTCGGCCGGACCCAACTCAGCAAAGAATGCATTATGATGTTTTGGCAGGTTTTCAGGCTTCTGAATTTTTTTATTTGAAAATATTTGCGACAAAAAAGGAGAAGCAAAAAATTCGCTCGATACTCATTTGAGCGAAACTCTAATAGAGAGTTTGCTCTAGGTGTGTTTAACACACTATTCAAGTAAATAATACAGAAAAGTAAAATTAAAATTTTTGTCATATGACACTTTAAATATGTACTTAATAAATTTTTTTTTTTGGGAAATGTTTACGATAAGAAAAGCTAAACAAAAACTTCGCTCGACAATACTTGTTTGAGCGAAGCTCGAATAGAGAGTTTGTTTTATGTGCACTCGACATACCACTCCAGCGAATAACATAGAAATGTAAAATTTAAGATTTTTGTCATATGACACTTTAAATATGTACTTAATAAACAGTTTAATATGCCTCGAGTGTCCTGAACAATTAGATTTTGTTCAAAGTGGATTTTGTAATTCCTCAATATAATAAAGTCTTCTGCAACTCTACAGACATAGATATGTTGTCAAACCATATTAATTTTGTGTCGTGTATTTATATTTGCTTGTAGTTGCTTTCACTTATTAACATAAATAATTAACATAATTAACATAAATAACATAATTTTGTGTCGTGATAAATAATTAACATAAATAAAATAAATGGAAATAAAAAAAATAAAGTATTCAAGGAATCAAGGAATTGTTTCTAATTATTTTCACAGTAGTTTTTTAGAACTTTTAGGGATAAGTTTGTCTTTTAAACGAAAATTGGGTACATTAAAAATTATTGGTAGTTTGTGGGAAGTGGGAATCGATCGTTAAAATTGATAGTGTGGGGGTGATTTCAAAATGAGTTAAGTTGCGTTTCATGTGTTTTTACCTAAACTTTTGAAAAAGTATATTTAACATCCTCGAATCATAGATTTTTTTCATTTTATATCTAAAACTACCAAAATGATCTACACATTACGTACATCCTCCAACGGAAGAAAGATTTGAATATTAACATTTTTGTTCACTTCTAAATATTAAAATGAATGACCTATCAATAAAATATATTAAAATGAATGACCTATCAATAAAATATATTAAAATGAATGAAAATAGGTGATATGACATAATCATGATGGTATATTTTGATAATTTGAAGATATTATATATATAGATCAATTTTTCCATTGAGAGATTTTATAAAAGTAAACTCATGAAATGATAGAGCTTTATTATATAATATATTAGATTTACATTATAATAAAAATAAATTTTAATTATCACAAAATGATTTTACAAAAGTAAACTTATAATTAAATTGACGTGGTAGTTTGACGTGATATATCAGATAATTGTATGTAAAATCATATTTTTATAAAATATATTTAATATATCATATAAAATTATATCAATTTTATGAGTTCATAAAATCTTTATAACGTAACAGTACTCTTTTTCATTTGGTTGATTTAGGCGAGAGAGTACTATGATAGCTAGAGTACAATATCGGCAAGATATCATCAGGCAATAATACGCCAAAACGACTGGTCATCGGCCTAGCTAATTATTTTGGGGCAAAGAAAAGGTGACCCCTACACCACAGAAAAGAGATCGATGAAAGGGATATGCAATATTATGACTTCGAGCTAATTCCTATCAGCACTAGTCAAAGTAGGCCGGAAAAGGATAGCTAATAATTATATATCCATGACCGATCGATCTTTGGTTGGTAGCTGTATCGAACGCTGTTCTTCTTTAGAGCCCACAACTTAAATCCACAACGTGCAGCTTCTCTTACCATATAGAGGAGGAGACAGTCCACGGAAACAGCATTAACAGAAAGCATGCATAAACCCCATGCATATAAATGGTCAGTACGTAGCTCTCGAACAGTATTGTTTTGGATAGAGACCATGAGTTTAAACTTACATGCATGCATCGTGCAGCTTCACATACCATACATATATATCTATTATCACTATACAAATTTTTTTTATTTGTAATTAATTATTTTTTGTAGTGTACATTACACGAGAGGAGGGGGAGACCATACCCATGATAGCGATCATAAACAGAAACCAGGCCAGCCACGAATGATCAGTACTCGATCGTGACGAGGAGCAGCATGCACAAAAGAAGTTTGGAAAGCGAAATCATGATCAAACCAAATCATCAGGATGCCATGATTATCAGCTAAGCTGTGAGAATTTGTAAGGATTACGTGCAGTACACTTCTTCTATATATATATATAGATATATGTATATATTATCAAAGTTTTGTTTGCGCATTAATAAAACTGATCCTGCATGTAACATGTTGCTTTACTTTTACAAGATCATTGCCCAATATTTAGGTAGGGTATCGTCGATTTTATAAAAGAAAACCGTCGAAACTCACCTAGCTCCCCATATATGCATGCATCCGGCCAGTTTTCTGTTTTTCCTTTTTTTTGGACACACCCACGTCCTACCGTACATTATTATATGTATAAGGTGATACGATCATTCTCAATCTGTTTACATAAAATGCTAACAATACATAAAAATTTCGAAGAAAATATAATCTTTATTTTCTTTCAAAGCATTGGGGTTTATTTTGTATTATCTTTTGTATTTTCTAGTTACGAGGAATGCTGTATTAACTGTGGTCAACACACGCGCACAAACACAGTGACACAAGGATTCTGCTTTCAGTTGCATCTAATCCATAAAATTAATTCGCTACGGAGTCTAAATAAGCACGTAATCATTTGTATGTTGAACATATATATATATAGGTACTTTTGCTAAGGGAAATAGCTAGTTTGCTCCGAGGAGTGATGATCATGTGTTGTAGTCGATCGTCATGAATTAGAAGGGGCGCCAGAGTTGACGGCGAATGGAAAATTAGGTGCATGCAAACTTCAGTCTAATTCCATCAATATAATTAGAGGGGTCTGAGGCTGACCGACATTGGGCCTGTTGTCAGTGGAGAAATTATAGAGGTCCCTTGCTAGTTATACCAACTTTATAATTGAATTCCTATTTATGCTGCCGACCCATTACAAATATCATGAGTTCCAATTAATTAATGATGATCAATTAGATCTTAATTTCTCTGGTTCGATCGACTTGCAGTTCGGTCACTAGTACTACTTTTACAATTACTATTGTCCCACCTATTACAAGAAAATAGACTTTTGTAATTAATTATTTATAATTAGTTTTGATTATAAATAATTAATTTTATTAAAATCAAATAATCGTAAATAAGTAATTTTTTTATAATAACAACTCTCACGTCGTGTATTGCTTGATTGACTAATCATCATGTATGCACGGTTAGTAATTCCTTTTCCTTTATTACACTACTTAATTATTACCTTCACAATCCGGCCGGTCACATTATAAAAAAAGTTAATATTTTTTTTATTGGGGAGACGGATCGCACCCAACGTAGTTGTAGTCCACTTCCTTCTCATCTTTAGATTCTTATAATTATTATAAAAATATAATAAAAAATAATAAAAAATATAATAAAATTAAAAAAATACAATAAAATAATAAAATAAAAATTTAAAAATACAATAAAATAATAAAATAAATAAAACATAATAAAAAAATAAAATAAAGATGAATTTTTAAGAAAATTCATTCTTACCCAGCCCCACTGTCGTTGTCGGCGGTGGACGACACCGCCCACCCCATCGAAATCGAAGGAAGCCGGTAATCCCACCCCTACGATGGCGAGCTCCGACGACCTTTACTGTCCTCCCGACAACTTTAAACTTAAAAATGGGTCTGTAAGCCCACTGCGAGTGGGGACGACTGGGCTGCAAAGGGATAAGATTCGGACCGGACCAGATTATTCATTTTTATTGATTATTTATGATAAAGATAATTATTTATTATAAAAATTGATTATTTTAATAAAAAAAAAATATAATAATGATCACGAATAAACATTAGCTGTATTAGGAGTACGTACGTAGTTAATTCTTGCATGCGCAATACTGTAGGTTTGTATCTCGTACGCGGGTGGTAATTTTATCGGTCTTTCTGCACGAAAATAGTACTTTTTAGTTTTTGTTTTTTACCAAGGATTCCAAAGAACAGATCATTTGTCTTGGCAGTTGGAAGCTTTATCTCAAACTAGGTGGCATCAAACGGGAGGACGTGGGAGGAGGGCCGCTCCCAATTATAAAGGGACGTGCCGGCCAAAAACAACCAAAGATATGGCAACAACCAACAAGATCTAAACCCTTTTGAGCCTTTTCCCCCAGGGAAAGATGAGAGAATCCAAAGTTTTTTCAAATTAATGTGAATGAATGAATTTGCGCCTGTTCATCTATTTACTAACACTTTCTGCACAAGTGATCATGACCTTTTCGTCAATACCAATATATACGTGAAAATATTCATTAGAAATGCGTGCAAATTATTAATCTTTTAATGGTACTGCTAATTAATTAAGCAATGGTTTTGCAAACCCAACCGACATGAATATCAACTTATATGCTGTTAGTAAAACACACAATAATATAATGAGAACTACATCAAATACACAATAATGTAATAAAGATTATAACAAAATAATATTCAAATAATATCAGTTTGGCCGATGCACGAATATTTCACTCTTTTAAAAAAGATTTAATCTTTTTGTAGTTTACAATATTTTAGATTAAATTAATGCTGCAGAATATCTCTTAACCCGATTCTTCTAAAATACAACAATCCAACCGATCATTGTATGGTTTAAATCAATTATACACAAGTGAAGAAGTCCAAAATTCCATTAAAAGAACGCATTTTTTTTAATCTAAAATTCTCTTAAAATATATATACAACACTATTTTGTTTTACCGATTTTTTTTTCTCTATGTATATATGTTATACGGAGAAACTATACACACCACACTGAAAAAACATAGACTGTTTTTTATAGACGACGACATCTCTGTCAAATATATAATCTAAAAAGAGATCACCCTTCACTTAAAGGACGTAAACGGACTAATTAATGGAAAAAAAACCATTAAATCAACCTCTTTAAAACCACGTTAATCCCTTCAGAAAACGGCAACATAATAACAAGTTCGTTAAAGAAAAACATTAATTTATACTAAGAACCAGCAACTGAGCAATGAAAGGAATTAAAAAGCAGCCTCCTAAACGTTAAAGAAATTAATCTTACAACATCTAAAAAACAAAAAGGCTTATAATCACTTGGAATCCAAAACGGTTTGAACTCTTGAAAACCCAAATTACTCTCTCAAACGAAAATGCTATTGACAACCAATAAAAAAACCAGTAATTTAATCAACAAGATATGAAAGAATCCCAACGGTAAAAAATATATATTATTAAAAAATACCAATATATGCCATAAGCTGCAAATATATATGAGGATGGAAACACATGCATCACTAATATACTCATTATTTAATGGTGGTTAGAAAAAACAAAGTGTACAGTCCAATCACTATGCCATATCTTCTTTTGAAGATTTTGAACACTCCATCTCTTCACTCTGAATAAAACACAAAAAGACAAATGATATTTGGATGCAGATATATAGCTCGTTTAGCTAAAGTTATAATATACATGATATATAATATATATATATATATATAATGAGTAATGTCTTTTGAGTAGAGCTATTCTGATTTGAAATTTTAATATATTTTTTAATATTAAATTTTTTTTTTTCAAAAAGATTAAAAAAAAATTTAAATCTGGAAATCCGAAATCCGGATGAACACTCCTACTTTCGAGATTGAAACGTTGTGATTGGTTTAAATATGGATTGATTTAAAAGATAGAAATTAGTTGTTCAATAAATTAAGAGGTCTTTTTTACATAAATAGAATTGGTATTCCTTATTTGCAGATATAGTAATAAAGTATGTCTTTACGTGCATTTGTTTATTGATATTAATTTTTATTGACCATGATAAAATGTGAAATTCCATTTGTCAATCAAGAATGAGATGAAAATCGAAGAACAGAGAGGGAAGAAATATTGGGAAGAAGACGAGAACGAAAAAAAGATCCATTCTGATTTACTTGAGTAAAATTTACACCGTTCACAACTATTTATAACTTTGATAAGTCAATATATGACTAACACGTGTATACAAATAAAAGAGTTTTATATAACTAATAGTGTGCGCTATATTTCTATGTATTCATTCTATTCATCATATTTATCTTCATATATTATTATTTATATAAAAATAAATATGATAAAGTGTGAATACTGGCTTATTTCTTTGTGGCTTTCTCTTATTATTCTGGTTAATTGTACGTGGTTTTTTGCTGCCTCGGTTTTGGAAATTTTTTTTGGTAACTCCTAAGTGCCTAGTTATAACTATGATTTTTCTTTACTACAACCAAAAATTATCAATAAAATTAAAATAATATCCTCTTCTTAAAAAAAAAAAAACATATTAAAAATTCTCAAGTCCCAACATGGCAGAGAGGGAAACAAATTTTGCAGACGTTTTATTTTGGGGGGGCCGAGTGGTCCTAGAATCTTGTGTACTTTATTTCTTTAACTTCCCTGTATTCATGTCAGCTACACGATAAGGTCAAAATAGCTTACACTAATTAAGCCGTTGGAAAAATCCAAAAACTCAATCTTCGCGTACATATTAATGAGCTCTGTTCTGTTTCTATATTGTCCTGCATCCAGATCAAAGGCTGAGATTTTGAGGAATTAAGCTATATATCTAGAGGCTAGAGCTAGCTAGCTGTTGTCTTTTCATGAAATTTTACATCCATAAATGAGCTGTACTTGTCTTTCTAATATAACTCTATATGAAGCTGTTGTGGTACTGTTGCACCCTGATTGGCAGGCCGTTTGGGAAATCGACAAAGGGATAGGCATAAGCTTGATCCGTATCGGCTAACTCCCAATGGTAGTTGAGGACCATATGGTGGATGAAAACTGCCATTTCTAGCTTTGCCAATTCCGATCCCGCGCACAGCCGTGGTCCTCCCCCAAATGGCATGAAGTTATTGCTGCTTGTCGTCATGCTCGGGCAACTGGATGAAGATCCCCTCAATATTCCATTGTTCTGCTCCATCACAATCATCACACCATTCAAGGAGGAAATAATAATGAAAAATTTCACAGTAAGTAGTTTCTCTTGAGTCTTTATATAGAAAATGAGTCTTTAAAACTCCTTTCATGTGCTCTGATACTACATAACAATATCTATCATACACATATCCTACCTAGCTACGCTTCTCGCTACATAGCTCTAAAAAGCATTATGTATGTGTCTAGATTTTAATGATGATAAGGTTCAAGATTGACAAAAAATCTAAATTAATTTACTTTTGTCACATTTAACCCAAAGTAAGAACAATTTAGGTGGGGTATATTTCCCTTCAAGGTTACTACTATATATATATATATATCCACAGATTTAGATATGATAGTACTATGATACCAATCCTTAATTATTCTATTTTGCCCATAAAAATGGATGTACAAGTAGTGGGACATTCAACGAAAACGATGATGACGTCCAACTTCTCCTTTTTTTTCTTTTTCTTGTTCTCTCTTTCCAGAATATGGTGGCTGGTGATGAGGACCAGTTTTGTCAATTCAATGACCCACCATGGAAAGGCAAGTGATGCACGTGCAGTTGAGAACCCCACCTCCACATGGGGCTTTAATCATCCCAAAACCCAGAGGCCCTGCCCACACGCACGCATTGTATAGCGAGAGAAACGACCACAACTTCGTGGGGGCAGACTAGACTGGCATGCAGTCGGCCGTACTGTGTGTGTAACATTGGTTCCTTGATCATGACAGTTCATCTATAACAAAATCCCATAGATCCCACCATGTTTTTATAACCACCCCTTAATCCCAATTCCATACACATCTCAAAGGCTTTAATAATACAAGTTTTAATTTATTAAAAATTTTCAATTGTTAGCTACTACGCGTAAAGAACACACTATCCACAACAATAATATATCAAACAGAAAAAAAAGTTGAGATTGTATAACATAAATCTACAAACAAATATATTCTGATATGATAAATAAGAATATAAAAATATTTTTATTATAAAATAAATCTAATTTATCATATGAAATTATATATATATATATGTATCAACTTGCTTGTTGAAAAATAATTATAAAGAGAATTCTGTGTTCGGAGGGTAATTCAAGATAAGGACGTAGCTACAGTGAATAGGCAGGGGACCTTTGATATTCTTCTAACGATGATCTTTTTTTAATCTAGTCTATTCCATCGGGTCCCACAAGGTGATATTTCTAACTTCTTTCCTATGTTTTTTCTTTCTCTAATCAACTTCATTCCCATGTTGAACGAATGCTATGGTTTTACATCTTGGTGATAGTACACACATTGTGCTATGATTGTAATGAACTTCATGTCTTATAATTATTCTACGGTTTCTAACTTTCTAACATATATAATAATAATAATAATAATAATAATAAAATTTACTTAAGTTTGGGCACCATGATCCACCATTCCCAGACAATCATTTGCAGCACCAATTGGGTCTGCGACCAATTATCCAATGCTTGCCAGTGAGAGCCATAACAACAGTAACCACTGGAAGTGCTTGGGGACCTCTGCTAAGTCAATCAAAACCCCTTTTTCCCCCCCTTTTCCTCCCTCTAGATAATCTACCAAATAATATATATTTATTTTGAAAAATAAAAAATAAAAAATAAAAAATGATGGCACTCATTATGGAAGGCATGCTGTCAAAGGGCTCATAACTCACCTGCCATCTCCACGGGTTGAACTGTTGAGGCTGGTCAAAAAGCAAAGGATCCAAATGGACAGCTGCAATCACCGGAAGCACTTTCCATCCACATGGAATATCATACCCTTTCAAACACAATAATAATAAACAAAAAGAAAAAAAAATTATTATTCAAAGTTGGGTCAGTTTCTGGCAACCTTCCAGCGAAATTACACTCATTTTAAGTGCCTTTGTCATACCTCTATACCGAACATTTTTTAGTGCCTTTCTGTGAAGAAACCTCACTACATTACCAAGCCGGAGTGTCTCATTGATAACCTTAACAAGAAGAAATAATTGTCTTTAAGAACTGAATAATGGAATAACACTACAAGGAAAATGGGCATATGTGACAATTACTTAGGATGAAAATGATTATTTGCGATGAAAATAGACTCATTTTGAAGAAAGTAATTATTTCGTTAAAAATAACTAATCACAAATAAATAATTTTCATATAGTGTAATTTACTGCAAAATCATTGAAAATAGTACTGCTTGAGCTTACACATTGGGTGAAATCCATTTCCTTGTAGTCATCCCAACTCAACTCCATTTCTCCTGATTGCTTCTTGGCTCTGGCAATTCTGAGGTGTTCTTCCTGAAACAACACATAAAAAAATAATTAAAACATGGTAAATTAACTTAAAAAAGGATTTGTCTTTCACTTTGAGGAGGTACTTACTCTTAACTGTTGAATGGCATCGGGACAACCTTGCAAAAAGTATATAGCTAAAGCTATGGATACTGATGAGGTTTCATGGCCAGCGAAGAGCAAGCTTAAAATCAAGTCAAGGATTTGCTCTGTTGAAAGATTGGAATGCTGCAAAACCCATCCAAGAAGATCATCATCTTCCTCTAAATTCCCGCTTCCCTCCTTCATTCTCTCATGTCTTTCTTCCATTTTGCGCTCGATAAACTTTAGGATGGTTGCTCGAGACTGTGAAGCAGAGCATCAAACAAGATAAACCCATAAAACCCATGATTCTAATGTATCTAAAACAATCAGAATTATCGTCCAGTCACTATGAATAAAATGAGTATTTATGATAAAAATGATTATTTGGGATAAATACTGACTTATTTTAATAAAAAAATAATCATTTTCACTAGACATAACTGGCAATAAAAATAAGCAATTTTCTTGTATTGAGTGGGGGTAGAACTAGTTACCTGCAAGGCCTTTCTATATGCTGTTCCAGGAAAATTCAGAGGAGCCGAGACCACTCCCTTCATGAAAGTAACATATTCTTTCTTCAGCTGCTCGGTCTCGGGTACACCGGGTTCCATACTCATAATATGTTTCGCCATCAAATTAAAAGTAAACTGCAATTCTTATTGATAAATAATAAGCAAATTTGACTTGCTGAAAAGAACAAAAAAAAATTGCCATTTTTAAAGCTTTTTTTTTTTTTTTTTTTTACCTTCTTGGCTTCATCTTGAGCTGAAAATATAGAATTCTCCTTCCAAGTGCTCAGAACAAGCACGGTATGCTTCTCCACCTCTCTCAAAAGATGGGTCCTAAGCCTGGCATGGCTCAAGAAGTTGAGTGCGATACTCCTCATATCTCTATGCATTTCTCCAACTAATACCAACATTGACCATTTTCCAAGAATCCCACCTATGCTTCTGGGATAGCTGCATTCAAATAACTTTCCTTCGTTCTGTAATATGAATCTGTTGAGTCCAGCATCTACCGACACGATTGTTGGCTCTCCAAACAGATTAGACTTGTAAATTTTGCCATATCTGAACAATGAGAAACATGAGTTTATTTAAGAGCTATAATTGTAAAAAGCAGAACATAGATTATGTGTTGATATTACCTTGATATGTGTTGTTCCATGAATTCTCCAATTGAAATAGCAGAATAAGGCTTAAGATAACCGATAGTTTCACCGAGAAAAGGCCAGCCCATATTTCCTGGTGGGAGATTGAGTCTGTTTCTCTTTCTTCTGATGAAAATGAAGATCAGAAGTAGAGCAAGGATAGACGAAAGAGAACAGAGAACTAGTTCCGAGTCAGGCATGGAGACTGACTCTTATGTCCCTGATCTCTGTTCTAAGCAGTTTGAAATTTTGAATCAGATATCTTCTTCTTTTTGGAGTTCTATGTCTTGGGCGCTGAGAAATGAAGTACTTGCACCTTTCAGTAGTTTCAAAAAAATGACTTGAGAAGATGGTTTCGATGAAACCAAACTCGAGTGCAAGCTTCGAAGCCAAACGTACTAGGCTGCTTTTTATAAGCTTCTCTGTCTTTTAAGCGAAAATAGCCGAAAGTATAGCGAGGAAATAGGCTTTACACTTTGGAAAATGCTAATAATCTGTATAAAATAAACTTGCATTTTTTTAGTTCCATAATTAATTTTTGTTGTTCTCATAATTGGTGCGTGAATTTGCTAACTTTCTGATATAATAATCCTACATTTTGATACATAACATGGCATGCAAAAAAGAAAGTAGACGGAGTAAGAGTTATGCGAACCGTTCTCAGTACTAATTATGGTACAGCTACCCTAGCTACTATTTTTCTTTCTTTTGAATTATTGCTTTGGTAAACGACAACTAATCCAAGATGTAATTGTGAAGGCTAGGGTAATAATTCTGTCCTTGATGATTATCATGAGATCAGTATTAGTAGATGATACACTACCATGTTGTAATTTTTTATTGTAATTTTTTTTTTGGCAATTAATATTCTCTTAGTGCACTCGCATCCGAATTTTCCAAAACATCACTCTGATTAAAATTTGAGGATTAAAATAATTCTTATATTTAGGATCTCTTTGAATTTAGAGACGACATGACATGATTTATGAATAGTAATAAAATGCGTAATTGAGATGAATTGTAATTTGAAATGAGTGGTTAAAATGAATTGAAAGTACGAAATAAATTGTGAAAAATAAAATCCAATCTGTAAAACAAACCAGGTCTAGAATCTCCTATAATAGAATCGGATTGGATATGATGAATAATATTCTATGAGAGAATACTATTCATCCCAATCCCAAATTTTATTATTTGTTTATTAAAAATAGTGTTGTGATGTGAAATAAAATAATAGAATAATATTATTTTAATAGATAAAAAAAATATAGAAAATATGATGTAAGCATAGTTAAAATTTAAGAAAAAATTATAAAAAATAAGATTTTTAATTAAAATTTTAAAAAAATTATAAGAGACCAACGTAAATGCTCTTATTTACTAGATTTTGCCATTTTTAGTCAAAATTATTGAGGTGATATATACATGATTTGAATACATCTGAACGAAAACAAATATATAATAAAAAGCGATCACGAGGATAATGCATTCTCCAACGCCTCAATAGAAAGTCGAAGTTACACGACTTATATTTCAAAAAAAAAAACTATGATTAATTATATAATTAGAGATTCATTAAAAATATTATAAAAAATAAAAACTTTTTATTTTTAAATAATACTAAATCTTATACACCATCTTCATTCTCACAATATACGGGATGTGTATTCTTCTGAGCCATCAAGCCGGAGAGAGTTTGGTTACATCCACATGAGCTTGATTATATTATACGAGTGATGCTGTGGTCCGGATTGGTGCAAAGTTTTGCACCAACCCAATAATATGCAGCCACGTAATTGATCTAAGAAGTTAAACTTACACACCTGCACTCACCAAATACTTGTGCTTGTGAGACTCGTGTGTGTGAGAAAGAAACACCTCAAACTCCCCTGCTGCCATTTCTGTCCGTCCCCAACAATCCTGTTCCGTCCATCCCAACATTGCCTAGGTTTGCCGGCGAACCAAGTCTCCAATGACCTGTTCTTGCCGCTGACGACCAATCCTTGCCGCCAACGACGAGGAGTCCTCATCACTCTTTTGATCTCTTTTCCTATGTCGTGAAATCTCTCTAAAATAAACAACAAGATGATCAAGTTAAAAGATGGAAGATGAAAAATAAAGAAAAAGATTAAGAAGAAAACTGTAAAAATATGAAATTGTTGATATGTACGATATCTGTTGAGGAAATTAATTGCAAAGTTGAAGTCTGGGGAAAGGGAGGGAGGGCAGATTCGTTAGAAAATTAGTAAAATATTTTCTTAAAAATATATGGATGGTATAGAGAGGATTATATATTTACCGCTCTGGACATTCAAGCATGCCAGAACTGGTTGTAGATATGGTTCAAATTTGCTAGATGGATTTTGGAGGAGAAAGCTCGTTCGAAAGACATGAAGCGAAGATGTCTGCCAATATAAGAGATCAAGCAAAGAAATATACAACTAAACAAATGAATGATCAGTGCTTCAAAGGCAAGGTTAAAGAAAAGGTGAAAGAAATATACAAGTTATCCGTGAAGAGAAGAGAAGACTAGTGTTCGTGGGTGTGGCTCTGTGGGGAAGACGAAGAGACAGACCAGAGAGGTGAAAGAAAAGGTCCAAATGAATTTGGTGTGTGCAGGTGCATGGTCTCACTTTTTGAATCAATTACGTGGTAACATATTATTGGATTGGTGCAAAAAAAAACTTTTTTTTTTTGCACCAATCCGGACCACATTTTTACCATATGGGGTAACTTGAAAGTTTTTTTTTTGCACCAATCCGGACCACATGTTTACCATATGGGGGTAACTTGCTGACATTTTGGTGCATACTAGCTGTCGAGTTTTGGGAATTTGGCTTTGTACTGATTATAAACAAGAAATAACAGAGAAAATAGAATATATATTAGGTAATTCAAGAGAATTACTATTAATACTTCAGTCCATATTTTAATTTATCCAATCTCTATCTCTAGAAAGAAAGAGAGCATCGTTAATTAGCAAGACAGACTGGATGAGGTGATGGAAATAGTTATGAAGAGTTGGTAGGTAAGAATTAAATAAAACATATTTATTATGTTATATAATTTTGGATTTCTGTACATTGATATGAGTGCCATCGATCATAATTTGAAAGAAAGTGTCATATTGCACACGTTGACATTAAAAAAAAAAAAAAACTAATATAGAATTACACACATTTGATTAACTAAAACAAATCATGCAAAATTAAATATTTTTTTAACTATTTTTTTAACATTTATCTTGCAAATTAAATAATGCAAAATCAACTGTTTATATTAATATGTCAGCGTTTGATCTAGGAAAGATTAATTAAATCGTGAACAGAGCCCTAGCTATCATCATCATGATTGTGCAAAACCAAAGGCAAAGGGGACCTCGATCAATCATCGCTCACGCTTGAATTTGGCTCAAAAGGTGACCGCACGATGCTCTCACAATTCTCACCCATTTTTCTCTTTATTTTCCCCCCCTTCCCTTTTTTCAATAACTTTATTTTTCTCGTTACAGTTTATTTATAGATTAATATTTTAGATTTATACATGAAAATGGTGAATGAAATTCAGTACAAAAGATATGGTATTTTTTAATAATCTTAATTCTTAAGATATATACTTTAATTATTATGTGTGTATTGTTATCTATATAAAGCTTATTTTAACAATTATCGCATTGATATTTTAAAATATAAATGCGATTATTTAATTTCTTTGGACAGTTAAGTTATATTTTAGATATCAGTCGTAAATGATGATGTCTTTCAGAATAACGAATCTTTTGTTCTTTCTTATGCCTTATAATATGGGTTAGTTTACACACGACATCAAAGAAAAAGGCCTTTAGAAATACATTGATTTTATTGGTTTGCCAAGCACGATCGATCTTGTCCCAATTCTTTGTTTTTTATAATTCAGGAGTCCCAGGAATAGCATTTCAATTACTTCAGGAGGTCCTTCGGTAAGAAGTTTTCTGTAAACACACTTGAATGATTCAAGAAGAAAATTATACAATTCGATTACCCCTAAAAATTATTTGCATCTAAAGGATTTGAATCTTAAAAAAACAGTTTATTTATTATCAATCTCGGACATATATAAAATGAAATAAAGATGGACCGAGCTCCTTATGAATGTAAACCACAATTAACATCACTTTATTTTTTTATTAAAATAAGTTTATTCTCGTCATAAGTAATTATTTTTATTCCAAATAATTCGACATAAACATTCATTTAAAATCTCCTCTGAATTGTTGTGAACAGCATCTTTCCATTTTGCATCATTTCGATAAGAAAAATGATAAATACAATATATTTCATAATACTTTACACGATAATGTTATAGAAGGATGGGTATTTTTGTAAACTATCTTATAAAGTTAATGTCACTTTATTCTTATTTTACAACATATATTGTATAAATTATTGTGAAATATGTTGTTTATGTATCATTTCTCAAATGTTTTCCCTTTACAATCTATAACAATGCATATATGCACCCTTCTGGATTTAGTAAAATACTAAAAGGGGCATTGATTGAGCAAGAGTTTACGTGACTGAGTATTCATGCAATTTAAATTACAACAAAGAAAAAACAGAAACATGAGGAGGTCAGTCTACGCAGCAATGATTTACTAAATTCTCATCTAATGTGCAACAGAAAATCAGGGCCTACAGCATTTGTTCGAGGGTCGGGTACTCAATGATTAACTTAGAGGAGTCAATCCATCCAACTGCCACCCACTACAATCGGATATTCTTCCCTTGCTCATCATAACTGATACTTGAGCCCCCGCGTTCAAGAGGAACGGAACAAAATTGTCCCTCGAGGGACCACGACAGTAATGAAAAACCCAGAATAATTCAACCAATCAAATCACTACGAAGATAATTTGAAATCATGAGCACCAATTTCGAAGTACCTCTTTTTTTTTTTTTTAGCAAGAAGTGGGAGGTTCAAACCTAGTTCTCCTATTTGGGATCAGGCCTAATGCCATCTGGTCTGAAGGACCTTGGCGATTTGGAAGTACCTATGCATGCCGTAGTAATCAGTTACAGGCTAATTAGAGAAAGTATAGGAATATAGACGCACTAAATTAAATTTGATCCCATCATTGAGGCACGTATGTAGCACTTTGATCTAATTTTTCCAGCATTCATTGAATTATTCACATGATCTGTTAGTTTCTTGGGTAACACCACTCGATCGACTTGATACGTAAGAATAAGCTCTCGTTAATCGTTATTGTCCTAACCCTACCCCTAAAATACAATAACCAACATGAACAACTCAAGTATATAAATTCATCAAGAAAAATCAGTTTGATATGCTTAGAAAACAAAATTATGCATGAAACAAAAATATAGAAGAGCCATTCAATTCTGACCACATTGCAGGCTATGATTTGGACCAACGTATCACTGGATTCTCATAAAAAATTCAAAGTGCCAACCATTCATTTGTAAGCTGGCATCACATCTCGAGTCTAGAGGCTGTGCCTGAACTTCTAAATATGCAACCATTTTAACTGCACAATATTTGAGTACAGTTATTTCTGAAACCCATCTGAACTACAAGCCCATGAAGGGAAAATTAATAGGAAGTTGTATTTTTTCTAGGTTAAAAATCTATGCTGTTTACATAGATCAAGAAATGGTGTTTGGCAAATTCTCATACCTTTGTGTATGCATGTAATCTCAAAAAGGGGTAGTGAAGCGTACACAGCTGCATGGTTTCTATGCCACAGATGTTCACATAGACAGTGGTAACAGCAGTCTTCTCTCCTTCTTCCTGGCCAGGGACTGCCTAGATTTTCTTAGGCGTATAGGAAGAAAAATACCAATGCAGATTACCACAAAAGAAATCCGAATGTGGCCTAAGTAAAGGGACAAATAGGATGACACAACTAGCATGCTAAACATTAGAGCCCAAAAGATTGCCACGGCGACATCAACCCTGCATGAAGTTAACAAAACCTTTTACAATTGAATGGCAACAAGAACGTAAAAATATTTTGGCACTAGAATAGGTAATCAACAAAGATTCTTTTGAGATTTTTTTGAGATTTTCAATGGGTAAACAGTAAACAAAATAAGATATTAAGAAATCAAGCCTTAAGAATACTAAAGTTTCATAACATAATAGAGAGCGGAAGATGAATCCAATAAAGGGGAAATGAAGATAGTTAAGTATTTCCCTGACCATATGAATTAGCAAAAGAATGTTACTACCCAATTTGGTAGAAAATGACTCAAAAGCCCTCAAGTAAAAAAAGTTGTGGTTCTGTCTAATCAAATCCTGACTGAGTTTGATCCCCATGCAATCACAACCATAGTTGAAGCAAACTCAGAGCCATCTAAAACATTCAATCTCTAAGTGCTTTGCTTGTGGGAACTTAAGAACACAGCAAATATTATTGGTGCCAGGGTTTTCGTAGGATATTTGGTGCAGAGATAATAGATGGTTCAAGTTACTTATGAAAAGTTAGAAGTTATGCAAATCATAGCTTTCTTCATGGAATTTATGAACACAACAGTCAACAGATTTTTTGTCAGCCTTACTAATACCTCTAGCAGTACAAGCAAGTGCCAACCATGAACACATAAGATAAACTATTAGTCGCCAAAGAGTTTGATTATCATCAATAAAAGCCAAAATTTTAAAACAAGAGCAAACTCCTCACAACCCAAGTATGCAGTCATTACTACTAGAATGAATCAGCCCTTAGAATCAAATGCATTCCATCAACATTCCCATGCAATGATTGCTGATAGTTTACTGCCTTGTGTCTGTGTGAATTTTTATTTTATTTTTCACCCCTAACTAATCTCAATAATTTTCACTTCAAAGCTGCTTGGCTCCACCAAACCCAATTCCAAGAGTTTCTAGAAAAAAGGGACAACCTCCGACTATCTAAACACTAACTTCGAGTTTGTACCTGAGCTATATAAAACTCAGCTCAACCAGACTCATTGATGCAAACTACCATTAACTTACTATCTTAGCAGGAGAAACTGCTGGAACTCAAAGAAAGTGAACTATGACTATCTTCTATTCTTCTCCGACCACAAGCACCCTATCCAAATGCATTTTGAATGGTAATTTATTATTTAACTATTTACTAAATCTTATTTTGCCAGAATCAAAAGATTTACAAGAAATTAGAATACAAACTATTTCCCTCCATAAACTATTGTTTCAGTGAGAGGTTTCTCTACAATACTGAATCAGTATGTCTATAAAGTTGAAACAAAAAGATTCATGGTATTTAAGCTCAATAAACTTTTTACAGGGACAATATTGATTTTGGCACAAGGAGAAATACAAAAGATAAACAAAAAATTTAATACCCTGGATGTGTGATTGTGTACGGGAAAGTGGTGAATGGCTTGGGAAATAAAAGGTCTTGCGGGCTCCAATTGTAACATTGAAGTACCTTTGGAGTATTAGCCTAGATGCATCTCCTTTCCTTGGGTTGTTACAAAACAATGCATTTAAAATTGAAAAGTCATCACCCATTTGAAGAGTAATGCTTCAGTTACCCTTATCTCTTCCAGACCAATTAAGTTATACAGACTTAATTTTATAAGGAGGGAAATCAATTGTTTAAACTTTAGTTTCACAAAGGGAATCAATCAGCATTCCAAGTATAAGTAACCGCCACTGATGTGGTAATGGATCTAAAAGATTGAGCTTATAAAAAACTTGCAGAACCACCCAATGGCTGGGACATATAGCCTTAAAAAACCAAAATTGTAATGGCCACATTAACAGTCATCAAAATTCACAAGGTAAAAAACAATAGAAATGGTGATGAAGCTAGGTTTCTTTTATTGGGGGCACTGGACTATACCCTATTCTATGATAATGTTTCAACTGATTATAAGAGCTTCAAAACTCGGGCAACCAATCTATCAATTTGAGGAAGCAAAGTGGGACACAAATATTTGATTATGTTTACAAAGAAACGGAAATGACATGAGATCAATACCTGGCATGACTTCCCTATAATAATTTCCTTTTTCTGTTTAGTAAGTGATTTCTGTGTAATAAATCTCAAGTTCATGATTAAGGTAACGACAAAGGCCAAGAAAGTATCAGAGTCAGATAATATAAAATTAAGCAATAAACAATGATATTTGTCCCCGCCAGTTAGGAACAAAAACAAAATTCCCCATTTAAGTGCGCTATAGTTAATGCACCAATGCCAAAACACAAACCAATTCCAGTTAACAGCAGTAATTTATCTATCCAAAAATGAGTAGCGCATTCGAAATTGAAGATAACAGAAAGCAATTTACAGAATATCAAGGGCCGCGTGCTTAACAACGACAAGTCATTCACGAAAACAATTAAATTGGAGCAAACAAAACATAGTAATATTTTGCGAGGCGTCGAGTACACCGAATATAATAACCTTCCTTATTTTTTACTTTTTGTAAAGGAGATATTTCCGTTGAAAAGCTCAATCATAATTTATTTTCAGAAAATTAAATAAAATGAAAGGGTTTAAAGGGGTACCAGGAAGTGAAATGGGGTTTGGGGGAGAAGACAGTGAGAGCCGGACACTTGCGTTGGGAACGGAGCTGGTGATCTCTGAGTTGCTCAACGAGCTTGGACCGGGTTATCATTGCTCGGATCGGAGATATTCTTCTCCGACCTTCAATCGGACCGCAAAACGCACAGAAATTTCAAAGACGAACAGCAGTATTTCCGAGCCGGAATTACTGTTTCTGATGAGCCAAACACAACCGAGCTTGTTTTCAAAGGAAAACACAATTACAGGAAGGAAATCACGGTTCGAGAAATACTCAGGTGAAGACCGGAGAGCGAACTCGGGGAAGAACACCGAGCACACGGTAAAATTCGTTTCTCTCCGTTCTGCTGTTATGTTGCTTAACTTGCTACTACCTAGTAGGATTCATCTTCGAAAAACAGCAAAAGAGATTCGTGTTTGCTTTGACGTTTAAATCAATAAAAATTAAAATTTAATTTAATTATAGAAAATTAAACTCTTATTTTATATATTTATTTTAATTTATTTTAATTTTAATAAATTATAATAAATCATTTTATTTTTTTAATATAAAATAAAAATAATATTATCAACAAAAAATCTTATGTTATTTTATTTGAACTGCATAATCTACTTGTGAGATAAATGAACCATCCAATCTTATTTCGTACACTGAGCGTTTCTCACACCTCTATTTTTGCAGGTAGAGTTCCGCAAGTCTGTGAGGGTGGTTTTTATTGTGGGTAGGAAAGGATTGTTGTCACACATTCCACCTCTAGTTTGTGATCGAAGTCATGGGTTTGGACAAAGAGAGATTTGCTTATTTTTCTTTGATTCGGTTCTTCACGATGTGATTTTTTGCTTATTCCTCTGTGACTTAGTTCTTTATGATAGATTATTCTCATTCTTCATGTGTTTTATGAATTAAGTGGATGTTTTGGTGTGTTTGGCTTATTCCTCTATGATTCGGTTTAGAGTCTTTTATGAGTTTTGATGGAACCAAAGTTGAGATAGACAAATGTAGGACAAAAATTTTTAGGGTTAAAATTAAGTTTAGAGTGTGGGTTTAGGGTTTGGGTGCATTTTAGTCGATGGAGAAGATTCTACGATTTCAACTATGGGCATTTCCTTGACATAAAGACTTCTAGAAAAATAAAGTTTCCATTTTTGGCTTAGATCCATCTATACTTTCTTAAGTTTCCAATTGCATTCTTGAACATGATGGTTGTACATCTTCCATTTCCTATCCAATTCAAAGCATTCTCAATAGGGCTCTATATTTACGTGACTTTGCACTTGACAGAAGCATGTTTGAAGCATATTAATTTTCATTTATTTGAAGAATGATTTCCATTGCAAAAGTTGGGATTTTGAATTATAAAAGCTTTGATATGAGAACAGAAGACCATTGCAGTTTATTTCTTTACTCTTCTTAGACAAAATTGAATATTCAAGAAATGCCTTTGTAATGTTCTGGAATGAACTGCTAAAGAGTTAGTTTCGATAATGGACTGCCAAGTGTGACTTTCATTTCATGTTTAGTTCATTTATTTCTTGAAATGAGAAGAGTTGTAATTATATTAGCACTCATAGAAGCATAACTAGGTCTGCAAAAGTCTAGCATCTTTGGCTGTCTTTTATGTCAACTCTCATTAAATCTTCATGCATTTATCTCCCTATTAGGATGGGAAATGAGAAAGAACACCCATCTACATCAAGACTATCTAGCTTAAATTTTTTATCCACGATATGTTAGATCATTTAATATAAATATATCAATATTGAATTCAAAATTAGTTTATATTTATTTTCAAAACACTTCAAGAACTTGTCCAATTCCTTGTTAGGTCATGTTTTTGAATTAATTTTACTTAGTTAGTTGTTATATAAGAACAATTTTTTTTTCTTTTTGCAGAATTATGGTTACCCTATACAAGTTCCGACTCCTTTCATCAATACAAGTGCTGTTACAAATAAGTTTCTTGGTTCAGAGGAAGATAGACCTTATGATGGAAAATCTATAGCGTTTTACACATATTATCCAATTGAAGAAAGTAATGACAGCTTTCTTGGTACAGAGGATAATAGCCCTGATGTTGAGGAAACTTAAGCAACATGTACATCCTCTCCAATTGAAGGAAGCAAAATGGATAGACCAGATACATAGGAAACTGAGTATACTAGTGCCAGAATATTTGAGAATTTGCAAATAGATAATGATGACGAGCCAAGATCGGGGATGGAGTTTAATTCCCTAGAAGATTTAATGGGTTATTATAAGGAATACAGTAAGAAATGTGAGTTTGAGGTGATGACAAAAAAGAGTGAGATGGGAGATGATCAGACCATTAGATATATCACCCTTGCTTGTACCCGTGGTGGGAAGGCCTGGGATAGGATTTTGAATGTCGACAACTTACGTCCAACAGGAAAGACGGAATGTAAGACAAAGATTAATGTCTTGAAAGGAGGTAATGGAAAGTTTAAACTAACTACAATTCATAATATCCATAACCGTGACCTTATTCCAAAGAAATCTCGTTTCTTTCGATGTAATAAAGAAGTGAGTGAAGCAGTAAAAATAGTCCTAGACATAAATGACATAAGTGGCATATGGCAGAAGAAGAATTACGAATCTTTTGTTCGTGGCGTGAGTGGATATGAGAAACTCAGGTTTACAAAAAAAGATTATCGTAAATATATCAACAAGGCACGGCATCTACGACTGGGCGCAGGTGGTGCTGGTGCGCTTCAAGACTATTTTTTATGGATGCAATACAAGAAGTTGGGTTTCTTTGCATTGATGAACTTAGATGACAATAGGAGGTTAAAAAATGTACTTTGGGCAGACCCCCATAACAGAGCAGTATATTTTAGTGATATGGTCACATCGGCATTACATACCTGATGAACCAAAATGGGATGCCTTTTACACCATTTGTTGGTGTGAATCACCATAGACAATCAATTTTGTTAGGATCAAGCTTGATTTCCAATAAGGATACTGACACCTTCGTGTGGTTATTTAGAACCTGGTTGCATTGTATGGATGATATAGCATCGAAGGCTATTATCACTGATCAAGATAAGACAATGAAAAATGTCATTGCAATTGTATTCCCAGAAAGTAGACATAAATTTTGCCTATGACATATAATGAAGAAAGTCCTTGAAAAGTTTGGTTTCTATGGGGCCTACAAAAGTGGAATGAAAACTACACTGGTAAAATGTGTGTACTACACCCACTCTTTGGCAGAGTTTGAGACATGTTGGAATCAGTTTATTACCACATACAAATTGGGTGAGAATGTTTGGCTACAAAGTTTATATGTTGGGCATGAACATTGGGTACCGGCATTTATGAAAGAGGTTTTTTGGGCTATAATGAATACAACACAACAGAGCGAGAGCATCAATGTCTTTTTTAACGGTTACGTTAGTTATAAGACTTAAATTGAAGGAATTCATTAATCAATATGATAATGCGTTGAAAAAGAAAATTGAGAATGAAAATGAAAATGTCACAGACTTCCACTCATTTAATGCTACAATTTCATGCATCTCTAGATCTCAAACTGAAAAGAGATTTCAAAATTTGTACACAAATACTAAGTTTAGGGAAGTTCAACTAAAACTTATTGACATTATCAACTTGGACTCAATTTTTCTTAAGGTAGATGGTACAAGATGAAGTCTAACACGAAGAGTTCACTAAACTGGGGACACATTCTGTGGAATTTAGTGAGGGAGATGCAGCTGTCAAGTGTTTTTGTGGTTAATGGCAAACAAGGGGGATAGTGTGCTGACACATGTTTGCCGTGTTCAAATAAAACAATGTTAAATCGTTGTCAGATATGTATATTTTAGACCGATAGATGAATGATATTAAAAGAAGATACATGTTAATCCAAAATAGTTATGATGCAGAGGATTAGTAGGAAGATGGTAACAAATATTCATGTCTGTTGAATATGTTATAAGATGATTACTCATGCAGCGGAAAAAAAAAAAGAGTATACTGAGGATGCACTTGCTAAGTTAAGTGTGATGACTAATCTGTATTCTGCCAACCAAGAACTCCCATCGGTGACCCAAGTTGGTACCAATGTTGGTAGTTCAACAACGGCTACTGCCCCAACAGATAGTTCAAGGCAAATACACAGTCCATGAGTTGTGCGAGGGAAATGCAGACCCTTATCCACGACGGAGACAGAAATGCAAAAAGTTAAGAAGAAGACGAAGAAAACATAGGAAAAGGAAAAACGTAAATAGGTTCAAATATTTAATGTTATATTGGTTATTTAAAATTTATAAATGTTAACTAACAAGTTTATTATTTAATTATTAGTGAGATGGAGAAAATATACCAATTGTTGATAATTCCATGAATTTATTTGACTCTTCTGAAATTTGTGAAACCCACACGAGAGACAATGATTCAAAGTCAAGAAATTGTAAGTTGATCCTAAATTTTCAAATTATAGTTTTCACATTCTTTTGATTGTTTTCACTTAATTATTGTCATTAATTTTTATAGTTCTAACTGCATTTGGATGGATCACAACCGATTCACCTTGATTTGAAAGAATTACAACCAATGCACATGGATTTGGAAGGATCACAACCAATACACGTTGATTTGGAAGGATCACAATCAATGCATGCAGATTTGGAAGGATCACAAGCATTGCAATGATATGATTATTTAGGTATGTTCTTCTAATACTAACACTGGGATTAATATTTGTTGTTTTGGTTTGGGTTTTTGGGACTCTGAGGATGGTGATGCTTTTTTTTTTATAGGACGGACTTCTGCTTTGAAGTATTGGAGTTTAATATTTTATGTTTGCTTGGAAATGGAATGCTTCCTTGAAATTTAGTTATACTAAGTGAGTTGTATAATGCTAACTTGAAACAGAGGGATCCTTTTTAATTTCTTTTTCAATCTTTTTTATGTTATTTATTTTTAGTATGAATTTCTATTTGTTGTGTTTCTAAAGCTTCGCCTTCAATCAATATTATTTATATTTGATTTTAAGGTGGAATCTAGTAAATTTTTTAATTCAAGTCTTTCATTAAAAAAATTAATGTCACTATACTTTATTGGATTGAAATCAATTATAGTTGGTTAAGCAATGATATGATCATGTCGTTGATATTTGAATTGTAGAACCTAGTTAACTTGCTTGTGCATTAATAATGAGCATTTAGTAATTCTAACCTCCTTAACTTGCTTGTGCAGGAGAAGAGAGGAAGCAATAGTAAAATGTCTTGGCTTTGTGGGTAAGATCTTGTTGAAGGAAGGAAATGTTGTGGTTGCTGTTTAAACGGATAGTTTTGGGTTTTGGTGTTTGATTTTCTGGGTTGGGATGGGTTTTGCCGGGTTAGTACTTTGCATTTGTAAAGTTTCCTAATGAAAGCTGTAAAGTTTCCTTCATGTTTAGTTTGCGCTTGTAAAGTTTCCTCTATTTTTTGGACAATACCATAAAACCTAACATTAGTTTGTTGCTGCTACGGTAGTAACATGTTAATTGGAATGAAAGTTGTAACACTTTATGTTTTCATTGATTCATGTGTTCTTCTTCTTCTTCTTCTTCTTCCTATTTTTTCTTCTTTGCTTGAAAGATGGATATTCCCAACTAAATGTCTAAGAATGTCTGATGCTGCTATGGTAATAATATAATAATAAATGTCTAAGACTTTAGTAATTATGGAATGATAGTTATGTTATGGAGATAATTTAGGAATAGCTGATAATTAGGTGTAAATTGAGTGTAAATAGTAGACTAAATTAAGTAAACAATTGAGGCACCAAAATTAAGTAGTTGTAAGCACTGAAAGTATCAGTTAAGGTAGCAAAAATACTTGACTATGTGATGTATAAATTTTCTATATAATTGAAAGAAAATACAAGGAAAAAATATTCAGACCAAAATTGACATGGTCTCAGAGCTTCTCTGATTTTCGTGGCCTTAGTCTGAATCACTCGGTGCGATTTTTTTTATCGCAATTTTTGGGAGAATTTTCTTTGGTATTTAGCAAGTTATTTCTTGCTATTAGTGGGTGTTACTGCCTTCAGTTGTGTCAAACCGTGTGGGTTTGAGCTTCTCGAAACTGGGTTTTCAAAGTTGCACACTTTGTGTTCTTGAAAACTTCTTGTTCATGTGTATCGATGGTTGCTGGGACACTCTAGGGGTGGCTATGTGCCGATCGGCATCTTCTGTGGTTGTGGGTAACTATAGTTCTCTGGATTTCTTCTGGTTGATCGACAACAAGGTGATGCTGACGTTATCAGCGAATTCTGTGCAGTTTTCTCTGCATTTTTGGGTTGCTGTCGGCTAGGGCTGCAAACGATCCGATTAAAGACGAGTTCGAGTCAAATCGAGTTGAGTCGAGTTAGATTCAAATAACTCGAGTTCGAGTTCGAGTCGAGCTGAGAGCTTGCCGAGTCAAGTCGAATTCGAGTCAATCAATGACGAGTTCGAGTCGAATCGAGTTATTTATCGATCTTTATTTTTACTCTCTAACGAACGAGTCGAACTTAGTCGAATAATTACTCGAGTTCCTTACTTTTTATAAATATTTGACTCAATAATTTTTTTGTGAACTTAATACATTATTATTGTAAAAAAATAAAATGCTACTTCTACATAAAGTAACAAAATATATTACTTATACAAAATATTAAAAATAATATATATAACACATAAAATACATATAATAAAAGAATATATGTAAGAATATATGCAAGATTATATATATGTATATAGAAATATTACGAGTATTGTTATGAGCTCAAAACGAGTCGAATCGAGTTTATACTAATCTTGTTCATGAACACAAACCGAGTTTATACGAGTCAAGTCGAGATTATACGATTTTAGCTCGTTTAATATTTGAACCAATATTAGTGCTCACGAACAACTCATTTATTAAATGAATCGAGTTCGAATCGAGTTTATACGAGTCGAACTCAAATTGTTCACGAGCAGCTCTGTTCGTTTGTAGCCCTACTGTCGGCACTATCTAAACTCAGACGAGTGTGTTCTGAGTTCATCGGAACTGTCTGTTTTCAAACAGCTCTTCTTCAAGTGTTATTAGCGATCTTTGTGGCGTCGAGTAACAGGAACAACTTCTCTTGTTAAGCCTTGCATGTTTTCGGCGTGTGATTTGTTGTGCTCGGCACCGTAGATAGAAGCAAGCAAGACTTAAATTTCTTTTAATTGGGCTATTCGTGTGGGCTTTGTTGTGGCTGCTGGATCTTGGTTGGATTTCTTACTATTTTCTTTATAATTTTTCTCATATCTATTGAAAACTCTATTGTTCAATTTAATGGAAAGAATTTTCTTACATGAGAATTTCAATTTAAAATGTTCTTAAAAGGGAAAGAATTAGCAAATCATATTGATAATTCTGATAAAATTCTCACTGATAAAAAAGAACTTGCCTAATGAGAAATCAATGATGCTAAGGTGGTTTCTTGGTTGTTAGGGACACTTGAACCACATCTCGTCACAAATCTTCGCTGCTTTACTATGGCTCAAGCTATGTGAGATTACTTGTACCGTATTTATCATTAAAGTAACAGCGCTCGAAAGTTCCAATTGGAGTTGGAAATCAGTAATTGCAGTCAAGGTAACTTGAATATTGAACAATTTTATTCCGCTTTTATTAATATTTGAAGCGAATATTCTTTCATTATTTATACTAAAGTACCCTAAGCGGCACTTGCAGCTCTTTAAATGGTTTACACTGAGAGTCAACGCGATCAATTTTTTATGAAACTTTGGTCTGAATTTGAACCTGTTCGAACCGGTTTATTGAAATGTAACCTAGTGCATTCTTTGGATATTTGCAGGAAGAACAGCGATTATCCACTCAAATAAGTATGACTTCTGAGAGGATCTCTTCTAAAACTGTTAATGTTGCTTATGTTGCACAAAGGAGAGGACAGAATAAAATGCAATGTTACAACTGCAAAGAATTTGGACACATTGCTCGAAATTGTTCCAAGAAAGTATGTAAATACTGCAAGAAAGAATGTCACTTTATCAAGGATTGTCGGATGCGACCTCAAAATCTCCAATCCCAAGCGTTTCGAGCTGATGGTCAGTCATCTTTTTTTGCATCTCCCACTGGAAACTCTGATTTATCTATTCTCACACCAACAATAGTTCAACATATGATTGTGTCTACTTTTACTGTTTTTGGCCTACAAGGTTTAGGTAATAGTTCCATTTTCTCTTGGATTGTTGACTCGGATGCTTCTAATCATATGACTGCTACTGAGACAAGTCTTCATGATGTTCGTAAGTATGGAGGCATGCAAAATATTCAAATTGCCAATGGTAGTACTCTTCCCATTATTGCTGTTGGTAATTTAGGTCCCTTCCGCAATGTCTTTGTCTTTCTTGAATTATCTATTAATTTGATCTCTGTTGGACAATTGGTAGATAATAACTGTGATGTTTACTTTTCTCGTGGTGGTTGTCTTGTACAGGATCAGGTGTTAATGACGGTGATCCCGAAGGGGCCTAAAGTGAGACGTCTATTTCCTTTACAGTTTTCCTTTCCTAATATTATTTCTCTTGCTTGTACAGCTATGAGTAATAATAGTGAATATGGCATAAGAAATTAGGTCATCCTAATTCTATTGTCTTAACACATCTTTTAAAAAAAAGTATATTGGGTAATAAAAATTTGTTTTCCTCTTCTAATGTCTTTTTTGATTGTGCTAACTGTCGTTTTAATAAAAGTAAAATTTTACATTTTCCTACACATGGAAGTCGTGCAACTACTTATTTTGAACTGATACATACTGATGTTTGGGGTGTGAGTCATGTTATTTCTCATAGTCAACATCGTTATTTTGTAACATTTATTGATGATTATAGTCGATTCACCTAGATATATTTTCTTTGCTCTAAAGCTGATGTGTTTTCTATTTTTAAAAAATTTGTTGCACTTGTTGAGACACAGTTCAGTACTTGTATTAAAATCTTCTCCGACTCAGGGGGAGTACATGTCTCAATCCTTACATCTTAATCTCCAACAAAAGGGAATTATGTTCCAGAGTTCTTGCCCATCTAATCTTCAACAAAATGGAGTCACTGAACGTAAGAATCGTCATCTCTTAGATGTTGCTCGTACTCTACTAATTGATTCATTTGTGCCTTCTCGTTTTTGGGTGGAAGCTGTATCTACTTCTATGTATTTGATCAATCGTTTGCCTTTTGTTACTCTAAATTATGATTCTCCTTATTTTCGATTATTTGGCATACCTCCTGAGTATCACTCTCTTCATACTTTTGGATGTATTTGTTTTATTCATCTCCCTCCCAGTGATCGTCACAAGCTTGGCACCCAATCTGTTACATGTGCATTTATGGGATACAGTCCTACTCATAAAGAATTTGTTTGTTATGATGCTCATGCAAACAAAATTCGGATCTCTCAAAATGTGATTTTCTTTGAAAATCAATATTTATTTTAGTCTCAGGTTATTTCTAAACCTCCAAGTGCTCCTCTTCCAGCTTTTGATGATGTGTCTTCTTTTATTAAGCAGTTTAAACCAAGACTGATATATCATCTACATCATCCAACTTCTTCAATACTCCTTCCAGACACTGACCTGCCACCTGATTCTGTGGTTTCTATAGTTCAGTGCTCCACCCAAAATAGACATATACCTGATAAGTATGATTTTTCTCATACCTCGTTTACTACAACTCTCGATACTGTTTCTATTCCTTACTCTTATGCACAGACAGCTTCTCAAGCATGTTGGAAGCAAGTCATGAAAGAAGAGATTCATGCTCTTCAAGACAATCACACTTGGGATATTGTGACTTGTCCATCTAATATGAAATCGATTGGCTGTAAATGGGTGTACTCAGTTAAGTTTCAATCTGATAGCTCACTCGATAGATATAAGGCTCGACTTGTGGCTCTTAGAAATCGTCAAGAGTATGACATTAATTATGAAGAAACATATGCCCTCGTTGCCAAGATGACTACTATTCGGACTATCTTGGCACCTGCTGCCTCACAAAGGTAGTCTCTCAGGCAGATGGATGTAAAGAATGTTTTTCTACATGGAGACCTTAAGGAAGAAATCTATATGTCTCCACCTCCCGGCATGTTTACTACATATTGTTCAGAGGTTTGTCAGCTACGCCGGTACTTGTACAGATTAAAACAGGCTCCACATGCATGGTTTGATAAATTTCGCTATACTTTGCTTACCTTTCAATTTATTCAGAGTCAGTTTGATTCATCTCTTTTCCTTTGCAAGACTTCTACAGGAATTGTGTTACTTTTAGTATATGTTGATGACATTGTAATTACTGGCTCTAATATTGAATTAATTTAGCAATTACAACTACATCTTGATGCATCTTTTCATATGAAAGATCTTGGTCCTTTGCAGTACTTTCTTGGTCTTGAGATCCAAATTACTTCATCTAGTACATTGTTACTTCAGCACAAATATACACAGGAAGTAATCTCATTGGCTGGTCTCCAATCGAGTAACTCTATTCTTACTCCTTTGGAGGTAAATCTCAAATTTTGTCAGGAGAAAGACGAGCTTCTTTCATATCCATCCTTATATCGGCAACTAGTTGGGAGTTTAAACTACTTGACAATTACTCATATTGACATTTCTTTTGCCGTACAGCAAGTCAATCAATTTATGCAGGCTCCTAGTCATCTTCATCAAGCTGCTGTCCGCCGCATTATCCGATAATCTCAAGGGCACTTCTACACGCAAATTATTCTTTCCTAAAGAATCTTTCTTACAGTTGGTAGGATATAGTGATGCTGATTAGGCAAGTTGTGCAGATATTCATCATTCTATTACTGGTTGGTGCATGTTCTTAGAAAATGCACTTATTTCTTAGAAGAGTAAGAAACAAGATAAAGTTTCCAAGTCTTCTACTAAGTCTGAATATCATGCTATGTCTTCCGCTTGTTCAGAGATCACATGGTTTCGTGGGTTATTGGGTGAACTTAGTTTTTCTTAGCTTCATTCCACTCTTCTTCATGCGGACAATACCAGTGCTATTTAGATCGCTGTTAATCCTGTTTTCCATGAGTGTACAAAACATATTGAAGTCGACGACTAGCATTCCATACAAGAAGCCTTCAATAAACATATCATTACTCTTCCTCACATTTCCACCGAGCATCAAACTGCAAACATATTCACTAAAGCGCTTTCTCGACTTCGACATCATTTCTTGGTTGATAAATTGATGCTTCTTGATTCACCAGTATCAGTTTGAGGGGAGATATTACGGAGATAATTTAGGGATACTTGATAATTATGTGTAAATTGAGTGTAAATAGTTGACTAAAATAAGTAAACAATTGAGGTACCGAAATTAGGTAGTTGTAGGCATCGAAAGTATCAGTTGAGGTGGCAGAAATACTTGACTATGTGATGTATAGATTTTCTATATAATTGAAAGGAAATACAAGGAAAAGATATTCAAACCAAAATTGACAAGTTATAGCTCCATTATTTAGTGATTGCCATTATTAAATCAAAAAATGAGCACAACCTACAGATTCATTATGCAGAGCATCTATCATAAATTCTGTGCTTTTAAACGACGTATTTTTAATCATTCTCATCAAACCTATTTTTCTTTGTTGTTGACCTGCCAAGAAAACGTTCTCCAATGCTTATTTTAGCAATTAACTTACAAGGCATCTTTCAATGAAAATCCATTATAAAAGGAAGCAACCCAGATCACAAAAACAATGAAAAAAATCCCCTCAACAGAGCATCATAACAAAATTGAACACTACTGCAAATACAAATAGAGAACGTTCCCACAAATTACTTAAATACAAGTGTTGAAGTCCAAAATAAAAGTACTATTGCACTGCCTAGGCAAAAATTACTTAAACACTATAAGGTAACATGCAACTACAAATGCAAAACCCTAATAAATTCGAAATAGTGTGTGTGATTGCCTATTTTCAGCTTCTTGTGCGTAATGCACCAACTTTTTTAAAACGTCATCGTAGTTATTGGATAGCACCATCGGTAACTTCTCGAGTTAATCCACTATTTTACGTAACTCAATTTGTGTCTTCTCGAGCTCTTTCTCCTTCTCGAGAATTTCATTGAATTTTTCTCGATGTTGGAACTCAATCACTGGATTAATATCTACCCACTTGAAAAAGTTGCAGTATAGTAATCCCTAAGCATTTCATCCATACAACAGAAAATGTATTAGAAGACACAACATATTGATGAACAAATAAAAAAATATTTAATATAAGTCATACTAATATAGTTATCTTTGTGTTGTACTTTGCACATCCTAATAAGGGTTGTCCTAAATTTTTTGCAGTTATTGCATATTTTAATTTGGCTTCGACCTCACAAAAGCATAATGGTTAACTCAATGTACATTTAGCAGAGGATGAAGAAGACATTACTGATGATGACATTCTAAAATTTTTCCAAAATAACAATTAGCCAACTCTTTTCTTTTTACTCTTCTAAATTACTCTAGTCAGACTTACTTAATTCATTTAACACAGTTGTTTCCACTCAACACTAAGAAGTAGTCTCTAAAAAACCACTAAGAAGCAGTCTATAATAAAAAAAAACACTAAATGTTTAATACAGTCAACACTAAGAAGTAATTTATAAAAAAACACTAAATGTTTAATTCACTCAAAACTAAGAAGCAATTAAAAATAACAAAAACAATAATAAGCAGTCTATATCAGGAATTGACAGTACCTAAAGATCAATTTGTTTCATACTCAATAATTTCTCATCAGTAATGTACCTAATAAATAAATAAACCATGTTAAGTAATAGAGAATTTTGTTTTTCAACTTGTACCAGTCATCAACTTGTAATTGACCCACAACTATTACCTGTTGGTCAGCAGAAAGGAAATCTTTGACTTAGTAAAATTGTATGGCCAGCATAAAGACTTCACACAACATTTAATTAAAAAAAGCAAACAAATTAACGAGTAATTAATAATTATATAAAAATGGAGTTAAAATTTGAATTAATTAGGGATTATGAGAAAGCAGTTAATTCATATATAAATAAATATATACATATATATATATATACTTACTCTTTAGTTTCGACCTAGAGTTTGAGTTTAGAGCTCGAGTTCAGGAGTGGAATCGAAGTTGTGATAGATGGATATAGGACCAAAATTTTGAGTGTTAAGGTTAGAGTTTGGGTTTAGAGTTTAAATTTGGGGTGTTAGGGTTGATGTGGTTTGGGTGGGAAAATGACGGGGGCTAGGGTTCGGATTTGGCTTTGTGGCTCTTGGATTCGGGGAGACCCACTAGCCCTGGTTTCGTGGGATGTGGAGAAGACGACCACGAAGACCCATTGGTTTCGTGGAGAAGACGCCGACATGAGGGGATAGAGAGAAAACGACCACGAAGACTCATTGGTTTCGTGGGACTGATGCTTCATCTGGAATAGAGATTTCTAGATGGAGGCTTCGTGAAAGGATAGGAATGGGGATGGAGGGAGCTGAGATTGTGGAGATTATTGTGAGAGGAAGGGAATAGGAATGGAGAGATCATATATTCCAAACGAAGCCTATGAGAGGAAGGGAATGGAGTTGGGATCGAAGTCATGGGATCCTGTGTTCCAAGAGTTTGAAATCAAAATTTGAATTGAAATGAAAATGTTGCCGTTTTTAATTTGTCACGTAGGATCGGTTTCGCAGGTTACGCAAGGGGTCAATTGTGACTAACAATTTCCAAGCTAATAATATCACTAGATTTCGTGTCATTCAAGGATTGGTGACAAAACGTCAATTGTGCAGTTAATACACATAGTTGATGAGAACAAAAGCTACCCAAAAACGTTGGAATGTAGTGATGATAAAGTTAACACAATAACAAGATATAAATATTGATGATCTAATTCAATGATTGTGTAGAGGTTTATGCCAATTATATAAAGAAGCATGCAATATTAGGTAAGGCACTTTGTATTGTAGACTACAATCTACACAAATACATTATTTATTTACTGATTGAGTTATTGACAAATTCTAAGGCTTGATTTGTTTCTAGAGGTAAAATGAATTAAGATGACATAAAAATTAAAAATTGAATAATATATTATTATAATATATATTTTTAATATTAGTTTTCTTTTGAGATTAACAAAATTGTTTTGAGATTTGAAAAAATTAAATTATTTATTTTATTGTGTATGAAAATTTGAGAAAATGATAATGATAAGATGAGATAAGAAAAATAGGATGAGAATATTTATAAAAACAAACCAGGCCAATTTTATGGTCATCTTTGATTTTATCCTGGGCATGATCAGGATTATTGTTTACCGTTGTAAAAATTAGATGTCGCTAAGCATATCTCTGGAGTAGACACCAAGATTTTTAAGACATTTTAAGAGATAATAAGTTGGTATGCTAATATATATCTCATATTTTCTCATTTTCAGTAGATTTTTTGTTTTTTTGAGCGTTCAAGTAAATACTTTATGAACTCAACGAAAATATTTTTTCTATTTAATTATTTTTCATGATAAATCTTAAGAGTGATGTTGTTGATTTGGCATCAACAAATAAAAATTATAAAATATTCTTTTAAGTATGAATGACGTAGGATGAGTACCACACACTCAAATATCCGAGCCGAGATTCAGGCTTCAGCCCACGCACTGCATGAGTTTAAGCAGGCCGAAAGTAGTTTTTTCTGTTTATATATTAGAAATGTCTTTGCAACATAGAACTCAAATCCGTTGTCGTCCAGCGGTTAGGATATCTGGCTTTCACCCAGGAGACCCGGGTTCGATTCCCGGCAACGGAATAAAAGTTTTGTGTTTCGTATCATGTTTTGTTCTTGGTGTGAATGTTTTCGAACCTTAATCAGATAGAATTGTGAGACATGATGGTGAAATTTCGAGAGAGACGGTTATAATGAATTGAACATATAGCAGTACAGCAGTTAACAGTCTTTGCTTGAAACCAAATGGGAAAATGGAACAGAGTGGATATGGGTGCCCTGTTGAGAAACTCAACAACAATATTGGGACACTACATCTTAAGACTGGTGACAGAGATTTTCAAAACCCATATACTCTTGATTTTCCATCTTCTCAACCATATTCGCAATGCCCACCCCACCTGTGACATGCAGTAGAAAATTATAGAACCGTAGTATGGACATATAAAAAAAATAAAGAAATACTTTAATCACAAAGGAATTATACAAAATAAATCTACAAATTGATGTGATGTATCAGATTGTAAAATTATTTTTATTATAAAATAGATCTGATTGATTCTATGAAGTCACGTCAATTTATAGATTTATTTTGTGTAATCATTTTATATCTGTAGCAGTTATTATAAAAGAATAAAAAACTATAATGTCTTGCTATGTTGCTTTTTTCTTAATGATGGAAAGCTAGATAGCCGCATACCTAAGCTGATTGCGCTCACAAAGATTGTTAGAGCTAGTATGAAGATTATTATTGATGCCCTGCCAAGGAGTTTAATTATCTTTCTCACTACGTGCTGACCAGCAAATGCAGCTATTGTTGCAACGAGAACAAAATAAGCAGCTGCAGCAAAGAGTAAGTTGAATATCAGGCCGAGTTGAAGTAGAACTAAATCTGATGCTAAATTAACAATAACTATAGATACCATTGAGTTTCCTTCCTGTTAACCAAAACTTGTTCTAGCAGTAAAAATGAGTTTGGATTCACTTACCGTATGGTACTGGGAAACGATTGAGAAGATAATATTGTACAACTGACATGGAGGATGAGAATACCATTGCAAAGGTTGATGTTGCGCTTGCTACCTGCAAAATGTGCGAATTTAGAAGTTGGTTCAACTTTCCTTTGTGTTCGAGTCTGAGTTCTGTATATTGTGAGCATGTGTTTTTCCCATGATGACTTCAAGTTGAGATAACTAACCTTTAGATGTTATGTAATATGGTTTTATGTTTCTTGGCTGGTTAAGCAAGTTTAAATATCTGCCACTGACGTGGTACTCGACTGATCTGTTTTACATCCTCTTTTCAAGTATCTTTTTTGATTCCTCTTGATTAGCATTGAATCTGGTGTGTTTTTATAAATCATCTCATCTCATCTTTTTTAATTATTACAACTTTATCAAATTTTTAAACAAAATACAATAAGCAATTCAACTATTCAAATTCCAAGATAAAAATAATATTAAAAAATAATATTCTATCAATATTTTATTCAACTTTCAACTTTCATTTCATCTCATCTTATCTCATCTCATCTGTGTAATGGTAAGACTATCCCAACATTTTCAATCAGAAGGGGAATGAGATTCGAGAAACTTTCCACAATGAAAATTATGTTGCCAACTCTTTTAATCACTATTGTCCTATGGTTGATTCCCCCCTTATGGTCATTGGCTTTCATCACCTTTCCTTGATTTTATTTTATATGTGCTTGGCTTTTATTGCTAAGATCTACCATAATCACGCTCCACTCAATCCTTTACCACCTGGCCATGTTCTAGGATCACATCACATTGTTTCTTTAAGAATTAAGAGGATCAGGAGTAGAAGATGCACGTAAAATGTTTGAGATACCTGAGGAGGAATTCCCAATTCAAGAAAAAGGGGTCCCAATATAAAGCCACCTCCTAGCCCGAGCAGTCCACCTACCATACCAGCCACTATGCCACAGCTACAGTATAAAAAAATCATATGCAACTTCCAGTTTGTGATTTCCTTTCCCTTAGATGCAATTACCCTTGTCCCTCTGTATAAGCTTATGGATTCAAAAAGTGTCACTGAGACCGCAATCGGTACCTATACAATGAGAAAATATTATGAAGAGCTCATCTATCTGGGAAGATCTGATAGTTATACAATTAGAGCATGCTTGTTCATGTCTTAGTTACATGATTCCCAAACTTACTTGAATCAAGTGCAGGTTCAATCTGAAAAAAAATATGGATACAGAAAGATTTGCAGCAGTCAGTTTATTCAGGAATCTAGCATTACATCTTTTTTTTTTTATCCCCAGAAAAGAAAATCATCTTTTTTCTACAATAGTGGAGCAATTTGCTAGGAGGTACTTGGGCAATGATTCTTCTGTCCTTGTAAAGAGTGATTTGTAGTGGGTAACTCTACAAGCAAATCTATTTTACTAGGATTATACATAGCCTTTACCTTATTTATAAACTTTTATTTTGAAGCTTACATAATAAACTAGGAAACATAATTATCTTGCAGTGTGCTTCACTGTTCATCTTAATATGCTTTGGAAGCAGCCTGAAAGAAATTCGATTATTTTACCTGCAAGGAGTTCAGAATCCAGTAATTGATGGAGCAGGTCACCGTATATGTCTGCATAAAGACGCATATAGATACAAATACTCAGTAACATAAGGCAAACTTCATGGTCAGTAGCGACTGTCAGAAAACTGAAATGGCATATGACAGGTCTCCTAGCACTATAGAGCCAAGGACCTCTATCTCTAGATGCATTTGTTTAATTAAGACACTGAAAAAACTCATTTGTAACAGTTAAATTCATTGAGCAATGCAGAGAAAAAAAAAACTAGAAAATGGTACTTTCTTGTATGAGATTTCAGAATCCAAAAACTTACCTTAACAATCTGAATAATAAGAAAAGCCACCCAGACATACACAAGCAGGGATACTTCTTTCCAGCGTATGTTGCGTGCTAGGGAAACCTGCATGAGATGGTGATGGTCAGTCTGACAGCAACAAGAAGAAGACTAACAATGTAATCAAAATTTCTAAAGAAAATTAGACATTCTTGGACTCACCTCCTCATCTTGGTGATCAGCGGGACCACTTGGTAGTGCTTTGTACTCTTCTCCAGAACCATCTGCAGTTCATAAGTATAGCACAATCAAATGCCACTAATAGTATTTAGAGGAGACTTCTCTCCCTTAATTCTTGGATGTCTTTTCGTGTTATTGCTTCATTGCTAGGAGTATTTTTTTGCTTTTGGGGGTTCTTGTAGGGGGGGGGGGGGATCAGTTTGTTTCTCTCATTATTTTGTGGTTTCCTGTGATTGAGAGAAGTAATGAGTAGTATTATGTGCAGAAGAGGTACATAGGCTTGGTTTAAACCTTAAGTTCAAAAGAACTGCTATTTATATTTGAAAGTAGTTCAATTCCCTGATAACTAGGGACACCATCCTAGCTTTCATGCTTGCTAAAGATTTAACTTCTGCTAACGTTGTAAAGTGCAGCTGTGATGGTAATGTTCATCATTTTTAAGATAATATCATGTGAGGCCAGCCCTATTATAAGTAGCCAATTCAACAGAAAACTTTTAGAAATAAACTTTTGCCCATTTTAATTAAATTTTAACCGTAAGTTTTTACAATTCAAAAACTTGTCTTGAGCTTTTATATATTAAAACTTCTTTATAGTTTCCCTTACCCACTTAACTTTAGATGCCCAATAAAATGACTGAATTATATTGCAAAATTAGATATAGATTCTGCCTATTATCAAGCTTTTTCCCCTTGGGAAGGTCATACTGCAGCCATTGGTGTGAGTTGACTTATTTACACCAGTCATATATACTAAAAGCAGAAAGAAATGGTTAATTAAAACTGATGGAAGGAACTTTGATGATTTGTTAGTAAGATTGTATTGCCATCAAAGTTTTCCCTGCCAGTTATATCTTATTGTCCCTTTTGTTTATGGTACTTAATCATGATGTATATACCAAAAGTCCGAATTTTTCTATGAAAATTTGACTTGGAGAGAACCACTGGTACTCACCACTAGGTTTTGTCTCTGATTCCAACAGCCTAGCCGATTCCTGAAAGCCGAGTAGCATTTGCATCTCTTCATTAGTAACTTGACAATACGGATATCAATTTCACACCTAAGATTTGGTTAGTGGAAAATCTTACCCTCTTCATTATTGTCTCTTTCTTCCATGTCTCAATGCCTTTGATTAAAGCTTTTGTTGATGTACCTGAAAGCAATAATCCCAGTGTAATTCTATAAGTTCTTCTGTTTCCCTCACCCAAAAAAAAAAAAAAAAATTGCAGTAGCTGGAAGAGCCTTGACAAACGCATAGAATTACAAAAGTATTTTGTAATTCTAGCTGGAACAGAATAGTTTTTATCTCAAAAGCATTTTGTACAAACAATGTTGACTCTACTATTGAAATTAGAACTACAATGTTTTCAATTGAGTAATCATCACAATAATCAATATACAAGAAATTAGAACTACAAAACTCCTATATTGACTCTACTATTGAAACAAGTTGGTGCTGATATCTATTAGTATTGATACTACAAAATTACCTAGGAATAGAATGATAAGCAGAACTGTGACCATCCAATCAGCAAACATGACATTGAAGGCAACCCCAATGCTAATTCCTAGCATTAGCATGGGCTGAAAGAGCAACGCCAGGTCATAATCTATTAGGGGAATGTCCAGTGTTGGGTGTCTGAGTTTCAGATTGTAGTATACCGTTGATCCCGCGGCACCCATGATCATACCTGCGCCCACAAAAATCACTAATTTTAATAATGTCTGGTTGTAGTAAGTTATTGATTGAACCAAACTTCGCTTTTGAAGAATGCATGCATTTATATATGTAGTATGTGTATATGAAACATGAATGCCAGGAAGGCATGAATGTCTGCATAAATCAATACTGACACTTAGAGATGGCAGTGGAAGACTTGGGGTCGAAACCAATGATTAAGGTGAGCATTGGGACGAAAATTCCGCCACCTCCAACCCCTCCAACGCTACCCAATGCCGCCCCAAAGAATCCAATTATTGATCCAACAACAATTTTCCAACCGAATTCCATCTCCTGCCCAACAAATGAATCATGTGTCAAACCAAAAATACTTCAATCGTAGTCCAAGGAAACGCACACAAACAAACCATTACAGAGTACCAGATAAGAAATCCATTAGAGGAGAAATCTTCCTCATAATTTTGTAAGTTGGTCTGGAGACAATTCCCATACTGCTGACATGACATAATTTGATTTATAAAAGAAACATAAAATCAGATTCTCTTACAAACTAAATCATGTTACATATGTCAAACATGTAGAGGATGTGTTTTCCAAACCGAGTTGCAAGTACATAAATGATAAATTTAGTCCACCCACGAGCCAAAAGCATTAGAATTGCTTCAAGATAGTTGAAAACTCACCGGCCAAACATGCTCATAGGAAGATTTCCCACCTTGCAAGAAGAAATGAACCATTCTAAGTAGAAACCCTCGTCTTTCTTCACTCTCAAGTACAGAGCTTTCTGGTTCTATATCTTTCAAGATCCGTTCTGCACAGCTGAAGTTGCTCATCATGACTAGGCTCCCAAACAAAAACCATGCTACCGCTGCTGTTGTTATTGCCAACCCTCTCCGGTTCAGGAACTGAGCCCGAGCCATTTAGCCAGACAGAATGCAAAGCAAAAAACAAGGAAAGATGATAATGGTATGTAAGATAGTGTATCACTTCTGAGAATTACTCTTTGCTATATGTTTTTCCTTGGCCTAACTGTTTTCTCTTCTTATTTTCTTAGAGAAAATGCAGTCACGCTTCTAGGTGGGAGGGAAACGTGAAGAAAGCAAGAAATGAAGGAGGAAGAAATCAAGAAATGAGAAGGCCACTCTTTCAGTACCCGCCTATTCTCTACATTTATATTTCTCTCTGTCTCTCTCTTCTTCTTTCTCCCTGGTCCAATGATTTGGACATATTTTAAAAACTATTATTATTTTTTTTTTTTTTTAATAAAATTTATGTACCTTTTCATAGTTTAGTTTTCTTTCCAAGAAAATTTGTTGTTATCATAAACGATAAGTATTGAACTGACAAAAATTTCTTAATAAAATGAATTTGATTTGAGTAATTTGTGAAATCTTCTTAAAAAATCTTGCTCATGAAATGACAAATAGATCTTAACTGTTAAATAAGTAACCTTTTTTTTTCTTTTTTCTTTATGAATCATAATTTTGTTGTCTTAAGTTTAGCATATATTGTACTGAAACCACTCCATCCATTTGCATAATTGTTGAATATAAATATTTTTAGAGTTTAATTATAATTGGGTAAGTCCAAATTCCAGCAACCCAGCTTACTCTCTCTTTTTTCTTTTCAGTTCAAGATATAGCCGTTATCATGTTGGGGCCAAATGTCATTGTTTCAAAGGCAAACAGTTCTTATAAAAGGACAAATATGATGATTTGGAAGATTAGGGTCGGTTTGTTTATGGGTATAAAATTAAAAATTAAAAATATATTTTAAATATTTTTTTATATTTTTTTAAATTTTTATATCAAATAGAATAAAAAAAATTCAATCTTTTTAAATTCTAAAATAAATTTTTAAAATTCTAAATAAAATTAATATTAAAAAATATATTACAATAATATTTTATTCTTTTTTTAATTTTTATCATATTTTATTTCATCTTTAAAAACAAACCAAACATAAATTTCAAAAGAGGACCATATATAAATATTGTCAAACAACATGGTAATTACTGGGTTTTGTCATCTTTTCAGCTGGTTCCTCCAAGTTTCCGAAGTGGAAATGCCAAAATTTTGTTTATGGCATGATCTTTTGTCATAGTTTCATGAATTGGTCAGTATTTCAATACCCTGTCTATATGTGACACAATGGAATCCAAGAAAAATCATGATTAATCCTTTTTTTTAAGAAACATTTACATAATTAGTCTGAAACATATATATATATATATATATATATATATACACTAGGTGGAAGCAACGTTCAAGCACGTTTGCTTAATTCTTTTTAAGAATTATTTTTATTAAGAATTAATTTTTGATTAATAACAATCCAATGCTTTTTTGGGTTTAAATTTAATTTCTAACTTAAATATAATAACATAGTCTCATAAATACAATAACATAAAATAACATAGTCCCATAAATAAATATCTCTCATAGTTTTAAAATACTTGTTTGAAATAATTTTGATTATAAGGTGATTCTAGGATAACGATCCAACATTTTCATCATATTGCATTTCCTCAATAGTGAGAATATTAAAATGCCTATATATTTTTTTTCTTTTTTAGTTTCTCAGGATTTGCATAAATTTGAATCTTTCACATTTTTATTGATCATTTCTCCACAATGCTTTTAATATATGATCGATATTCCTACAAAATAAATTTTTAATATGTTTTCATAATTTATAAAAATGTATTTTAGGTTAGGTATTTATTTTGAAGTTTTACTCATTAGTTATTTATCAGTCATATTAATGAAACAACACTTATTAAAAAAAATAGATTAATTAAAAATTAGTTTTTATCAGTTATTTCAACTTGGCTCTATTTGAGCTCAAATAATCGGTTAAAATGCAGAATTTATCATTTTTCCCAATTGCTTTTAATTTAGAAGATGAAAAAATATTATAAACTATTTGTGATAAAATTTGTAGATGAGGTAATTTTTAAGATGGTTTAATTTGTAAATATGAGGTAATTTTTAATGTTAAAAACAATTACACGAGATTAATGTCTTAAATAAAGGTAATTATGAGACAGAAATTTTCTTGATATGTATATCTATCTTCTATTTATCACGAGGACGTGCAGGACGTGTATGTCTCATGTCCTACTTTTTAACGTTTCCTATTCAATCGAGATTGGAGCCTTTCCCTATGTGATTATTAATATAATGAATGAAGAGAATGCATGGCAGATCGAGGCTTGCATTTCCAATACACATGCTACGATGTGCATTGATGTTGAGGCATCTTCATAGGCGTACTATTGCATTAATTTCCAATATAAAGGCTATAATAAATGGAAGATAAATGCTATAATAAATATTCAGCCAAATGTATATAAACGGAAAATGTTAAACATTACCGTTCACAGACGGAAAAATAAAATTTTTCTGTTAAAATAAGATTTTCTGTTAGATAGCCACTTTATATATATAGAAGATATATATATATTTTTTTTAGAATATTTACAAATGAGTTTTTTTCTCGCATCATATAACTTATATGAATTCATATGAGCAATTGATTAAAAAAAACAATTGTTTAAACCAAAAGCCCAAGGAACATGTTCAATACCTTAAACTAAAATCGATTCTATTTGGTGAAAGATCTCACATTGCTAATATGGTAGAAGTTATTTGTAATAGAGATTTAAAAAATAGTTGAATTAAATTTTTTTAATTTAATATGTTAGTATAGTTATCGACAGGGTTAAATGATTTATTATCAATCCACATGAAATTGGGGTAATTCATTTAAGCTCCGAATCATCAACTTCGGTTTGTCCAGAAGTGGAAGTTTCACAGCTGCTTCCCCCGTTTTTGTCATTCCTAATGGAATTGTCTTTTGAATACTCTCCAAAATCACAAGTGGCTAAGTGGCTTGCTTCTACTACTACTTGTAGCTTGCTTTGTAAACGTTTTTTTATTTATTCTTATTTTTTAATTATTTTTAATTATTTCTAAAAAAATATGAAAAAAAGTATCAATATATAAATATTTTTTTTAAAATTATTAAATAAAAATAAATAAAAATAAAATACATGATATGTCAAATTAAAATATTAAATTAACATTTTCTATCATTACACTGTACACAAGTAGACATTGAGAGATCCAGCAGGAAGTTTCGCAGTAACGGCATACAAGGTTTTGCAGACAAATGCAGTACGGAACTATGAACCTCGAAGTGACAACGATTCGAATAAATTGAGTTAGCGGCCAAGGTACACCGTACACTACTACTGTTGTGGATAACACGCGTCGTTTTAACCAAAGTCATCAAATTTCATGGCTGTTTTCGAACTAGAAAATACATTATGGATAATGATTTTTATTTTTTATTTTTTATTTTAAAAAAGAGAACGATATTTTAATTTTATTAATAGTCCTACTTGTGATAAAGGAAAATTGTGATTACAATTCAGATATTTCGAATATACAAATATATTTTTCACAATATATTTCACACCAATATGCTAAATGATGCATAATTTTATAAAAATATCCTTATTAAATATATTATTGTAAAATATATTATGTATATAATAATGCTCTTACATTATATCACATCCATTCCAACGGTCCCCCAATATTATTTGCGTCTCTTTTTTGAAATTTGAAAATCGTAATTGATTTTTTAAAATACACTCATTTAGGGACTTGTTTGACTAAACAGAATCTTTGAGAGTTTTTTAGACTCTTTGCAACCTTATCCTCTATTCATAATTTCAAATCCCTCCCTCCCATTTTTTTCATAAGAATCATTATATTCATAAATCAGTGTGAAGAATAATCAACACGCTAGAAGATATTTGTACTAGAAATTTAAAAATGTATATTTAAATTTAAAATTTTCAAGTTAATATATTAGAATGGTGGAGGCAGAGGGTATATCTTCTATATATCCCACGTTGCAAATAGAATTTGCTAGATTCAATTCATTTTCAATTAACTAAAAAATTTATATACGGTTAAATGACTTATTATCAAACAAATTTGCATAATTTTAAAAGGCGAATTGAATGGTGGAGATAATATGAGATGAAAATTAAGTTGAATAAAAGATTGGAATATTATCTTTAAATATTATTTTTATTTTAAATTTGAATAAATTGAATTGTTAGTTTTATTTTATTTAAAAAATTGAAATAATATAATGATCAAACAACGCCTAAAGCGTGCAATTAAAAGGGTGCATTGCTCAGAAGCATCGACTTTGATTTGTGCAGAATTGGAAGTTTCACAGCTGCTTCCCTCAATTTTCGTCATTAGGGTAAGATTGAAAATAAATGGGATTGTCCTTTGGATAGTCTCCGAAATCACGTGGTCCCGCCAGTTACTGAGCCCACCCAACTTACTTCTACTTTTAGCTTGCTTTGTTAAAACAATAATTTTTTACCACATTATTTGCTGTCAATTTTCCCAATCTTCTTCACTTTTATTTCAAACAATGAATTTCCGAAATTCTTAATGATTCATTTTGAATAGATAATAATAATAATAATAATAATAACAATAATAATAATTAAACAATAGACAGTTTATTGTGGTCAGAGAAAAATAATAAAAGAAAAAATTGGTCATTTTATCATTTTACTGCTACAAATAACACACATCATTTTAGACCTTCTTTGGATTCAGAGATAAGTTGAACGCATTTCAATTATCTTAAATTTATTATTATACTTTTTTAAATTTTCATACAAAATATAAATCTTAATATAATTTTTTTTATATTCCAAAACAATAATAATAATATTTTATTCAACTTTCAAAACTCATCTCATCTTAAATCTAAACAGAGCCTATATGTAGCAAGAGCCACAGAAGTTCATGGCTGCTTTCCAACTAGAAAATACATTACATTACATCCATTCCAACAGTCCTCCAATATCATCTACCTCTATTTTTTAAAATTTGGAGGATGTAATTTAATTATCTCTGTGGTTACAAGATAGCAACTAATTTAGTAGCACATGAATTTAGAAAACCACTCCATCTCTAAAGGAAACCCAATGTTTTTGTCATATGCATCACCTTTCTACAACTTGATCTGGACATAATCCGGCATCTTTCATTTCAAAATCTACTTATCAAATTAAAAAAAGAAAAAAAATCTACTAAATTCTTCCAAACACATACATATAAAGGGTTTGTTTGCCTGAACAGATCTTTTGAGAATCCTTACAACCTTACCCTCTTCTTTTGCTACAAGAGTGGAATAATGTCCCGTTGAATTAAATTCTGGCATATTGGTATGTAGCCTGTGTACTCCACACTGATTTGCAAATAGAACTTTTCTTACCACAAACAGGAGAAAGTACTTATGGAACCAAAGTTCATTGGTTAGGTTACCCATATATGAGAACTAAAATTAAACCATTTTTTCTTTATTTCTCTAAAATAAATCCCGTGATGCCCATGCAGCCTACACAGCTCAGATGTAACTCATGCAGATGATGAAATTTGGCAAAATCGTAGCAATACTACGATTAAAGATTCTAAAACAGTATACAATAATAAAGAAAATAAGTAAAAAAAAAACAGCAAATAAGAACCAGCATGAAGTTTCACTCCATCTCAAACAACAAAAACAAAAACAAAACAACAAAAAATCACCAAACATAAACAGAACCTCAAGCAGCTCAGTCACAAAACCTTGGAACAGATAGCTAAGTCACCAATGAAAAGGTGGGTCCAATATCCATACAGAAGAAAATTGCTTCAAAGACATCCATCCCTGAGCTTTTAATTAAATGAAGCCCTAAAGTGCTTCACAAAACACATATCCATTATGCAGTTTCCTTGGGCACCCAAATTATAAAACAAAAACGAAATTAGTTCATTAAGACCGTAGAAAACCATACCAGCAAATGCACAAGTCAAACATTATTAGCAGTTTCAGTACTTGTCCTCCCGAGAAAGTGACCTATCTGAGCGTCGGTATTCGCGCTCCAGATCTCGAGTTCTATCCCTTTCACGGGACTCAGATGTTGCACGCTCATAATGGTAATCATCCTCGTCCATCTGATCATATTGACGACTGTGATCAGGATATTGATCATATCGGTCATGGTCATCCTGCACATCCATGTGATCATATTTTCCCCGACTTCGATGATGCTCATATTGCTCAGGGTCAAGATCTTGGTCTGGAGGCTTATGCCCATGCTCGGTTTGGTCATACCACCCACGATCATCCTCGGGTTCAGTGTGATCATAGTCCCGCTCCTTTACACCATGCAGGTCCCTCTCATGTTTTGATTCAACTCGATCATAATTAGACTCCCTATCACGAGACCGGCCTTGTCCACGGTCATGGTCTTCAACATCTATATCTCTCTCACTTTCCCTATCTCGACCTCGATCACGTTCTCTATGTCGATCATGGTCACGACCACGATCTCGACCTCTATCACGATCACGTGCTCGATCACGATCACGACCTCGGTCTCTTTCCCTGTCCCTGTCCCTGTCACGGTCCCTATGGTGTCTATCCTCTCTATGCTCACGATCCCTGTGTCTGTCATGAGAGTGTTCAGCAGATTTCTCCCGTTCCTTCTCTCTGTCCCTTCCTCTTTCACGGGATTTTTCCCTATCCCTGTAATAATTTCATTCACCATCAATCAAATAAAATACTCTTGATTTTCTTTTTTATTATTCACAATATTGATATTATGAAACAACAATTGTTACACAAACCAACATGCTCAATTAGGATCTGCCATAATGTGAACAAAGTGCCTGTTTGGGATTGCTGTAGGCAATAGCACTTTTTATTGTAAATTTTGTTAAAAAGTTATACTATTGGAAAGTTGTATATTGTTGGTGAACATAAGCCTAAAGTGCCATTATAGTTAGTGATGGTGGTTTGGAACTTTTTAACAAATGCTTCAATTTGGTGTTTTTTAGAAAAAAAAAAAGGAATTTTAGCCTGTTTTTAGATGCTTAAAGCACTTTTCATAATTTTATCAAAATGCCATTTTTTCTATAGAAGAGCTTTTAGACTGTTAAAAGCACTTTTAAGCTCCCAAACACAAAACCAGACAATGAAATCTACTTGCTACGATATTACAAATACAAATTACTTTATGAACATTTTTAGGATTTTAGCCACACCATCATTTAAACAAACTAGTTGAAAATACCAATTAAACATGAAGCTTCCAGATGGATTACACCACATAGGTAAACCAGTTCTTTTTTATTTTAAATATTATTGATCACATACATGTCCAACCAAGTAGGGCTGTAAATGAATCAGTCTATTCGATAGCTCACTCAGTACTCGGCCAATTAAACTCTACTCATGAAAAAAAAACTTGATCGTGAAAGCAGATACCTACTCGAGCAGTGAATGACACATACCCAATCAAACTCGACTCGACTAAGACTCGTTAAGGCCTGCTCATTTATGCCTAAGTCGACTCATTAGCTCAACTCGATTAAACCTCATTCATATATTGATAAATATATGTATTAGCTAATAATATAAGCATAATACTTTTATAATTAAATATATAATATCTAGCCTAATTACTTATGCCTATATATTGTATATGCTTCACAGCTATATTTTATAATTTGTACATTAAGTAGTTGATAAGATTTAATAATTTCATATACTAATACATGAGAACCATATATGAAATAGATATATGCTATCATACCATGGGTATGTATTAATAATTTATAGAGGCATATAATATATTGTTACATGGATAAATATCAGCTAACTACATATTAATTGTTTATAAAATTTTAAAATCTTATAATCTAATAGAGGTTCTACTTGTTAGTTGTACATCTTTGATATTAAATTTTTTATTTATCAAATTTATTAATTATTAAATCTTATTCAAAACATAAAAAAAATAAACTCCTCGAGCTGAACTTGAGCTTGGATTGGGAGTTTAGCTTACTGAGTCAAGCTCCAACAAAGGTTAAATAAAAACCTTGAGCTCAAGTTTTTTGAGTCAAGCCGTGCTCGGCAAGCCAAAGACCGGCTTAGCTCAACTTGGCTCATTCACAGCCCTACAGCCAAGGCTTCAATAAAAACTACAGATGCAAAGCAATATGGACATTCCTTACCGATCAGCATGTCTATCCTCTCGTGCTCTTGGCTCCTCAGAGTGTGGTGGTGGTCCTCCCGACTGCTGCTGCTCCCTGAGCAATTAAAAATTTGCAGTTCTCATAAAAACCAGAATACCAAACACTCCAATAAAAAATCTCAATGGAATTATGTTAGCAAACAGAGACCAAATCTACTAGAATTCCTAGGCAAAATTCATAGTCATTCAAAGATATTAAAGAAAACATTCAACATCTTTTCTTTAATGATCTGCAACATTTTTTTATTGGCACCAGGTGGTCCAAGAACAGCGTCCCAACTAACCCCGGGGTGCACAAGCTCTCGGTAAGAAGTTTTTAGCAAGTACACATTGTGTAATTCAAGAGAAAAACCCCAAGTTCAACAGTCCTTAGAGATTGTTTGCGCCCAAGTGGATTTAAACCTTAGACTTGGGGAGCATTCGCTCAAGTCTGGCCTTTACCACTTGAGCCAACCCGTAGGGGTTAAAGATGTGCAACATATATTATACCCAAAACTAAAAGGCCCAGGCATTCCACTTTAAAATATAGGATAATTAACTCTTTAATTTAAATAGGGAATTTATATCCCCAAATTTAATGAGGTAGATGCACAAGCATTTCACAAATAAGTTCGCATTTTCACTTGAACTGTAATGCAACTTAAGTGTTTTTCAATCAGGCTGTCATACAAATTTGCTCAACAGAAATGAAGTTGCATGGAACTACTGGAATTCAGTGATTTACCTTCCTGAATATCTCTGATTAACATCTTCACCTCCAACTCTGGTAGTTCCTAGTCCACCCCCAAGTCGTCGAGGACGCCAATTTGGGACAGTTCTACCACGTTCAACATCCACAAGAACCCTTCTACCATCAATCTTCCTCCCATCAGCTTGTTTATAGGCAGCTGTATATTGCACATAAGTTATAGAAACATACGGTAAAGCATATCAAATGAGATGGCTTAAAATGAAGTATACCTTTCATATCCCGTGTGTGCACATACTCAATGAAAGCATATCCTCTAGGCTTGTTTGACTCTTTGTCAGCAATCACTCGAACCTATAAACCACAGGAGCAATAATAAAATAAAATAAAATAAACACCAGTTACTTAGAATGAAGCCAGATCTTGAGCAGAATCATAAAATATGAAACTAAGCTTTTTAATTCTTAACAAAGTGATAACACTGTAAGAATGTGTTAAAAATAGTAAATCCTGAATGGCACGGCAGACAGGCACTATGCCTCTTTAGCCGTGCTCACCTTCAAATCATAGAGCTTCCCATCGCGATATGCATCACCACCAGCTAGAGTTGCAGATAAACTGATGTATTTGTGGCCAACTTAACGGTTGTTGAACAGACTACCCTCCCCTTACCAGGGATTTTTATTTTTTATTTTTAAGTAACTAGAAAGCTATAAATAGTATAAGAAATACCAGGAAATCTCTTCATCTGCTGCTATGTTTTTGACAGCCTTTAAAGCCAAAAACAAACATCTTAGGCAACAGGAAATGCACGTACTAAAAATCCAGACAAAGGAGAAAGATGCTAATACTCCCAAGATGTTTTACCCAGTGAAGGGAAAAAGAACAGACGACGTCAGTCTCCTTTTGGGTGCTTGAAAATAAAGGCCAAAAAGCACAATGTATCACTGCTCTGCTCAATTTAAAATTTTCAGCCTTGCTGTGCAGGATGAACCACCATCTTTGGGATCAGGTTGGTAGAAAAGTATGGAATCAAAAAATACATTCGCTGAATGTATAATCACCTCCTTACCAGGGATATTCCCAACATGTCAAATTAAGTCATTCCTAGAAACATCCACAGCCCAAAATGATCTCTAAGCCCAACTATATAAAGAGAGATGACAAGATCAATGAAACAAACACAAAGCGATTACCAGAAAATTGGTAGGGATGCCAGCGCTCTTATTACCGACACGAACGCATAATCCAAGGTTGATAATTAAGTAAATAATATTTAAATGTACTCCCTTTCACTCTTGAAATATATGCCGAACAGAATTGGGTTATGATTTCACTTACAGCCAAAATAGAAAAACTTTATAACTGCAATCCATTGTTTCATCAAGTTGGATGAAAGTCACTTTTCCAAAACTTCAATTATTTGGAACTTGATAGTCTCACATTAACATTCTTGGAAAATACAGAGTGCTTGGAAAATACAGAGTCCAGAAAAATTCTTGTCTTCAAAATAACGTAAAGAATTTTTCTCTTATCACTTTTTTTTTTTTGGTAAAGCATTTTAAAATTCCTAAATTCTCTTTGAAGGAATCCGTTTTTTTTTAAAAGAAGAATAAAAAAATAGAAAGATAAAGCCACCACAGAACTGAATATCTTACCGAGCCCCCTTGGGGAATGCTCAAAATACCTACCCGCTTGATTGGCCCATAAGACTCGAACTCCCTTTTGATTCTGCTCTCTGTGGTCTCATAACTCTGCAAGTATAAGATATGACAAGTTATCTCATAACAAATAATCGGTACAGGATGGATATTGCAAAATACTAAGGAAAACATCACTTACAAGTCTAGCCACAAATAAGGTCTTGTACGGATCTCCGGAAATATTCGGGTCTTCATTTGGATTATCTGCATAAAATTCATGTAAGAACGGATATAGAAAAGCTATTGAACTCAAAAACTTAAACAAGGTGAATATCTTCACATTTCTGTAGCTCCTCCGTAGCCTTTTCTGCACCCTTCTCTAGTCTTAACATATGTACTCTAGCCCTTCTTTGCACCTGAATTAATGGAATATATAAAAAAACCAAAATTGTAACAAACACAGACTTAGTTTCCCCGGTTTGGATTCAAAGATGAGATGAGATGAAATGATTTTAGATGAAAGATGAAATTTGAATAAAATATTGTTAGAATATTATTGTTTAATATTATTATTATTTTGAGATTTGAAAAAGTTGAAATGTTTATTATATTTGTATTAGAATTTGGGAAAGTTGTAATGATGAGATGTGATGGGACGCTTTCTGAATCCAAACGAGGGCTTAAGTTTGAACATTTCCTAATCATACGCTCTAGTTCTTAGACAGCCTTTTGTCTTAGGCTGAGGGTGGTTTAGATGCTCGAAATTGCTCAGTTTGTGGCTCCTTTAGAAATTAATTACTAACAACTAGAGACACAGGCAACAAAATGAAAATTGAACAAAAGGTAGATACACAAGCAGCAGAAGAATCTTCAGTCATGCTTAGCAATATCATATGTTCAACAAAAACATTTCCAGAAATATGCTGGATAGGATAAAAGAAAAAACCACTAATCATGAGACAAGTCAAAAATCACTCGCAGCTACATTATTTGTAACTCGGAGCCAATCCAACTAGCTGACATTTAGGGCCAGTGACTAATTTTGTAATTAATGGACATGGTTCTTCATTAGTACAACTTGCGTGGACTGAAGAGAATCAAGACATAATTGTGGACCATTAAGTTGATATGCTGAAATAACAAACATATGCATACTCCCTGATGCGATTCCTCTTCACCAAGTGGAACCATGATTTGAAAGAAACAAAATATGACATATGCCAAGGATTTAAAGAGACAACATTAGTAGTCTGGCAACCCATTCAGCAAACTTTTAGCATGAATGGGTCATATTTTGCTACCCTGACAAAAAAAGGACTTAAAAGTACTTATGAATGAGTCAAATGATGGCCAAACATAAAGCACTTAAAAGTGGATTAGCCCCATCAGGATTGTAACATTACGGGAGTTTCAGCCTCTTTAACGGGTGGAGAATATTCAGCATCTCCAGGCTCGGCAAACCTACTCACAAATTGCGCCATCCCTTCATAATCATAAGAAAGATTATCATACTACAATTCGCGAGTCAATCTCAAACTGAAATATACCAAAAGTCCTGGAAGGTATATTAAACCTGATAATGGTGGGCATTTTCTTTTCTCTGGAGGCGGTTTAAACTCCAAAGGGGGTCGAGGCTCAAAGAGCTTCAACAGGTTGGTTGTTAGACCAGTGGGATGACTCTGCCCAATCTGCAACACAAACCAGAGTCGATAAATCAATTGGATAATATAACGTCACCGTGAAATTTTCACAGGCCCGGCTGAATAGCTGCAATGAATGTGATAAGATTTCTCCAATGCTGAATGCCTTAGAGAAAAAGAGACAGATCCAGAATACGTCTATTTAGCTCCACTTTTCAAACACACACTATTTATACTTTAATAGTAAGAAATTAAGACGTATAATCAACTATTCGAGCCAAGTCCACCATTTATAAAGCAAGTAGCAAGGATTAACCAAATCCAACCAAAATTAACAAATCTGTGTTATCAAAACATAGATCAAGCTACTTTTTCAAACCGGCCTAGGGTTTCAGAGAGACTGGGAAAACTGAAACTTCCACAAATGACCAAATGACGACACCCTGAGTTTCAACCCCTCCCCCTCCCCTCACAAGAAAAAAATCCGAGTCGGGATGTAGAAGGTACCAGTTTGAGCTGTTGTACGTTGGCGCGGTTCTGGACTTTGGTGCGGCCCTGAACGGCGGCGTTTTGTTGGTTACGCATAAAGGGATCGGTGTAGTCTCCCATGGCGACGTATCGGAGGTGAGCTTAGGGTTCCTGAGAGGATCTAAGGTCGGTTACCTAGCGAGAGATACAACAAGCATCGAAGTGGGTGGTTCGGATCCGATTTGTATGAACCGGGTCACTTACGCAGAGTAACTTCCGGAAAGCGGCAGCGGAAAGGGAAGAGGGTTTTCGAGAGGGTATATATATCGATGATATTGCGAATTTTGGAAGGGATTTTGATATATTACAAGAAGAGATGACGTGGTTAAGATAATGGTACGAGAAGAGATGACGTGTGGTTAAGATAATGGGAGTTGGTTTAGAATTTTTGTTTTTTAATAATTGGTTTAGGATTTTATTAAAGAATAATAATTTAATAGAAATCTTAAAGTCCTCTCTAATTTTTTGATGGAAAGTTAGTATTTTTCCATTGAAATCTCCATATTTTTAGAGCAATTTCCACCCTATTCAATGGGCATGGAAAAAGACCTTATCAACTTTTATAAAGGACTCAAACTTGTTGAAGTTGAAAGAGATGAACTCACCCTTTCAAAGAATGATTCTTTGTTGTGCAACAAAACTAACAAGCATTCCTTAGTAGAGCTTCTGATAGCAGATCGTGAAGTTCACAGGGGGACTTTCAAATCAATAATGATAATGACATGGAAACTCGACGGCAGAACAACTATCAAGGATTTAGGGAAGAATAAATTTCTTATAAAGCTCCAAACACCTGAAGAGAATACCAGAGTTATACAAGGGTGGCCTTGGGCTTTCGACAAACACTCAATATGCATCCAAGAGTGCGAACCACACATGGCCTCCCATGAGTTAAGCTTCATATCTGAACTCTTTTGGATTCAGTTTCATGACGTTCCATTTGTTGGATTGAGCAAGAAAGCGGGAGAGAAACTAGGAGCTTCGGTCGGCCAAGTAATGCTCATAGATGTAGACGAGAACGAAAGAGCTTAGGGCAACTACATCCGTGTCAAAGTGATGATCAACATTTCAAAATCCCTTCCAAGGGGTTGCATCCTTAATCTCAGCGGCACCAGACAATGGGTTACATACAGGTATGAAAGAATGTACAATTTCTACTTCTACTGTGGTACCATCCGCCATGGACAAACGAGGTGCACGGTTGCTAACTCGAATGGAAAGACACGAGACATTAACTAACTTCCATACGGGACATGGATTAGAGCAGGTACATCGATCAAATTGAAATCTCTTCCATCATATTCCAGCAGCAAACATGGTGAGTTGGAAGCTTCATTCGGTCATCATGCTCAATCCGGTGGACAGAATTCTGGCAGAGGAGATACAAGCATTAACCAGAATGGGTTTCATCTTATTATCCGATCCCAGGATGAGGATGGACTGGTTAAAACCCAGCTAGGCGTAAACCATAATCTGACTCACAGTAGCAGACTTCCCTCCCTCGATCCACTGGGTACAAGCCGAAAAGCAATTATGCCTCCAACGATAAGTAAGAAGCCAACAGTTAATACACATGAGTCTCCTTTGTGCCTAGCGAACAACTCGAGTGACTCTAACCAAGTAAATCAACGATGGGAGATAGAGAACTAGGACTAGGATATGATATTTCTCGAGGAACTCGTCCAGGTAAGTTCCCTACCCCATCCTCTGGTTGTTTCCCCCACAGCCTTAATAAAAAAAACTCCCCTTTAATAATTGGAAACGCATGGCTAAGGGTAAATCCCCTGGTTTCCCTAAACTGTTCCTCAACTCAACGTCCAAGTTGGGAGTCAAAAAAGGCCTAAAGAAATGATTAGTGAGTTCAAATGGGAAAGCTTACAAGAGTTTCAAAAAACTCAAACAAACCTTAATGGTAGCGGCTGTGCAGCAGCCTTGCCCAGTCCCAATGAATTCTATGGAACTGTTGAGGGTTGGGAAATCTCTAGATAGTTCGTGAGCTCCACTTAATAGTACGAGAAAAATCCCATGATCTGGTCTTCCTTAGTGAAACAAAATGTAGGAGAAACAAAATAGAGACTATTCATAATATTCTCGGATTTACATATAATTTTATTGTTGATTGTGTGGGCCGTGACATTGACACACTCTGGACCAAAAAATTTGCATTCGAACTTGACACTTATTTTCTGCGGCACATTTCTCTTAAACTACCTTCTAGTTTCTCAAATAATTGTACCTTGGTAATCGACTTCTACAGACATCCGGTGACAGCAAAAAGGAAATAAGGTTGGACTCTGCTGAAAACCTAAAACCCGACCTTAGTATTCCCTAGATCTGCATGGGCGACTTAATGAAATGATTTCGCAAAATGAGACTACTAGCATGTGCCCGAGACCCTTTTGGCAGATTGAAGACTTCAAAGCCACTCTTTTGGACTGTAATTTAGGGGATCTTGGTTTCAAAGGTACGAAATTTACTTGGTGTAACAATAGACCCGGAGTGGATTTCACAAAAGCTAGACTAGACAGAGTGTTGGCTAACTGTGCCTGGATCAACTTCTTTTCACTCAATTCCGTTCTTGTCATGCATGTGCAATGCTCGGACCACAAACCTCTATTTATCAAGAGTTCCGAATTTGAACCAAGATAGCTTGCTACTAGGAAATTGTTCAGATTTGAAGCAGTCTGGTCTAAACACCCTAAATGTGTGGAAGTGATTAAATAAGCTTGGAAGGGAGCCAACCAAATGAGGTCCAATGTCGAGATCACCAAAAGAGGCATGGAGAGATATGGGTTTCAATTGAAAGAATTGTACAAATTTGAGCGAATTTTAAAGCGGCAAGGGATCATTAGGAAAAAAGAAAATCTATGTACCCTACAAGTAGACAGTTCAGAAAATAATCTTGATAGCATAAAGTAACTTCACAAAGAGATGGAAGATGTCATTTGGAAACAAAGAGCCAGACAGAGATGGTTACAGGAAAGAGACAAAAATACCACTTATTTCCATCATAAGTGCGCCATTCAAAGAAAACAAAAGAAAACAATCCTGAAAATCAGTGACGAGAGAGGAAATATTCGGGATACTCCTAAAGACATAGCCAAGGAATCCAAAACCTTTTATATACAGCTCTTCTCCACGACTAACCCGATTGATCTTGACTCTTAATTGGAACCAATTCCTTCTAGGGTCACGGGTGATATGAACCAAGCTTTAACCAAGGCCTACAGTAAGGAGGAAGTGGAGATAGCTATTACAAGTATGAATCCCCTTGGCTAGCTTGGCTCGAACGGTTTACTGGCCATCTTCTATCAGGACCATTGGAACATTGTTGGTGAAAGGATTGTTGACACGATTCTTGATATCCTTCACTCTAGAACCAATATCAAGGGTATCAACCAAACTTTCATCACCTTAATCCCCAAGAAGAATAACCCTCGAATGGTTTCAGACTACAGACCCATTAGCTTATACAATGCACTCTACAATATTGTAACAAAAGTTATCTCCAACAAGCTCAAACAGATCCTACCTCATCTGATCTCTCCAACACAGAGTGCATTCGTACCGAGTAGACTCATCTTGGACAATATTTTGGTGGCCTATGAACTCCTTCACTCTATGCAAAATATAATTAAAAGTAAAAAAATAGGTTATATGGTACTAAAGCTGGATATGAGTAAGGCGTACGACATAGTTGAATGAAGCTTCCTAAGTAAGAGTAGCAATGTTAAAACTAAGTTTTGACACTTCCATGGTCGAGCTCATTATGCAGTGTGTTGAGATGGTCTCTTATTCGATCCTTGTCAATGGAATACCCCAAAATTCAATCCTACCTTCACGAGGCATCAGACAGGGAGATCCTCTATCCCCTTATCTCTTTATTTTATACTCTGAAATCCTTAGTCAATCTCTTCATCAAACTAAACAAAAGGGCCAAATTTCCGGTCTCCCAGTGTCTAAAGGCTCTTTTACCATTAACCACTTATTTTTCATGGATGACAGTTTACTGTTTTGTAGTGCGCTTATTTTTGAATGGAACAAACTCCACGGTCTTCTAGGAGATTATGAGAAAGCATCGAGACAGAGATTGAACCTTGAAAAACCTCCATCATGTTTAATAAGAACACCGAGTTGGAAATCCAGCACACCATTCTGGCAACGACGGGAACCAGAACGACTGGACCCTTCGAAAAGTATTTGGGCATTCCTCCCTTTATAGGTCAGCATCGGAAAATGGCTTTCAATCCAATCCTAGAAAGGATTGAATCCCAAATGAGCAACTAGAAAACCAACTTCCTGTCCCTTACTGGTAAAGAAATACTTCTAAAAGCAGTTATTCAGGCTATTCCCACATACAATTTGGGAATTTTCAAGATTCCAAAGGGCACCCTCAAGAGTATCAACAAACTTATGCAAGACTTCTGATAAGGACAGAAGGATAACCGTTCTAAAATTTATTGGCTCAAATGGAAAGGGATGGGAGTAGCAAAAAAAATATGGGGGTTTGGGATTTAGAGATTTTGAAAATTTCAATCTAGCCCTTCTTGCCAAACAAGGGTGATGCCTAATACAATTTCCATCTTTCCTGACGGCCCAAGTGTTACAAATAAAATATTTCAAAGGAAAAGATTTCTTGAATGAGACTCTAAAAACAAGCGACTCCTTTGTCTAGCAAAGTATTATGGTTGCTAAGCCCCTCCTCTATGAAGGTCTGCTTTAGAGAATAGGCAATGGAAAATCGATCAGCATCTAGGAAGACAAATGAATACCTATACAATCCTCTTTTAAAATCCAATCTCCTCTCTCAGTACTCCCAAAAGAAGTTAAAGTAGACCTCCTCATTGATACCGAGAAGAAAGAGTGGAAGGTTCAATTGATACACAACATCTTCAACCCAGAAGAAGCAGAGGCTATCCTACAAATCCCTATCAGTCAGTATGGAAATTCAGACCAACTCTTATGGCGGTGTACATTGAATGGAAAATTCACGGTTAGGTCCGCATATCATCTACAAGAAAGTACCGTATGCCACTCGGACTTTATTAAGGAGAGCAGGAAGAGACTTACTTCCCACTCGAGCAAACCTGGTCGAGAAGAAAATTTTAGACTCTCTTGCATGCCCAATCTGCTTTTAGTATACTAAAACTACCACGCACGCACTATGGTCATGTTCGGGTGCACAAGATGTGTGGAATATTTGTTCTAGGAAACTACAAAAACTATCTTTCTCAAAAGGTGATTTTACTGACATTCTTGATACTATTTTTTCTACAAGTTCAGAGGAAATACTCGCGGAAGCAGTATACGTCATCAAACACCTTTGTCTTAGGAGGAACAAAATGGTCTTTGAGACAACCCTTATCTTCCCGGCACAAATACTAGAGCCGGTTCGGTGAAGCATAGCAGATCTAGAATTCTATACCGTAGGGCATATGAGCAAGCAGACAACATCCTCCGGACCGGAGCCCTCACCTACCTGGCGCAAACCACCCAGAGATTATGTAAAAGCTAACCGGGACATGGCCATCGACAAGATCAATTGTAGAGCTGGCATAGGAGTGGTTCTACGTGACGCAGACGGACAAGTCATAGCCACCCTCCAAAGTTCTCGGAGCCTCATTCTGGATTCTCTTTTAGGCGAGGCAGTCATGGAAACGCGTGTCATTTTGTTCAGTTTGGAGATAGAAATTAGTACAAATCTCATTTTGGAAGATGATGCCAAGACTATTGTTGACAACCTTAACAACAAAGATGAAACCCGGAGCCCAACCGGACTCATTATCCGTGACGCCAGGTATCTGCTTAGGAATTTTAGAATCATCTCTATTGTTCACACACCAAGGATAGCTAATATGGTGGCCTATGTTTTGGCCAAAATTTGATGAGGAATGCATTCACTTAGAATCATCCCGCTATGTATTAGCAATTTGCTCTAAATTTATAATATGATGAATCTTTCTTAAAAAAAAAAAGATAAAGTCTTGCATAATGTACAACTATCCAAATAATATGTCCTTTTCGAAAAAAAAATCTATTTAATATGTAATTTATTATTTTTTTAATCTATATTAATATTTAAATATGCATATTGAAATAGAAGTATAAAAATAAGAAATTATATGTCGATTAATTAAATATTTGTTGATTAATTAAATATATGTAGTGAATAAATATATTTACTAATACTAAATATCATATTTGAGTCCTTATGATCATAACCATATATATATATATATATATATGTACACATACACATACACATATATACAAACTTTGTAAATATATTGGCAAAATGTCATTGTACTACAACAAAGATAGGTTTTTTCGGTGCTTCTATTTGTTGAAATTAACTACGTTATTTGTTGCAAATGCTCTCTCCTAGCGATTATGCTGCAGTGCAAATTTCGATGCTATTAAATAGCCAATTATAATCTTATTTGGCTAATCCAGTCGGTGAAATAATTATTCATTTCCAATGATTAAAATCGTTGGAATAATTTGCATCCGCCGTTATTAAATACTACATTTGCTCATTTATTTGCTGGAATTTGGTTATTGCGGCAGACAAAATCGCTACTTAAAGCATCAAAATTGCTGCAAAAGTGTTAAAGTTTGTAGCGAATTTCTAGTCATCACAAGTTTTTCATTCCACCGCATGTAAATCGCTGCCAATAGGTTGTTTCCAACAAATATTCCAACCGCTGCAAGAAATATCAGTTTGGCAAATACTAATTACAGCAAAAATTGAGCGCCACAAATAGAATTAAAATCGCTACAAATATATATATATATATATATTTTGGTTCTTGCCCAATAGCCAAGACGATACATATTGATTAATTTCATATACCATTTAATGTTACATTGATAATTGATAAGTGAATTCCCATTTCATATAACATCGAATTCTATACATATATATATATGTACCATCCAAACGTCTTAAGTGCACATAATCAATCATCCAAAGGTATAACAATTTCAAATTCATTTTCGTAATCTATAGACATGGGTGCATAAATGGAGACAATTAAGTAATACATCGGAGAGCAACTAATGTTTCTTAAAATCATCGAAGAGCAATTATGATCACTTCATCTTCTCAGTTGAGCTCCTTTAAAGGTAATGTAGTATTTGGAAAGCCCTATACCAATAAGGAACAACTTGGAGCTCATGATGATTGAGACTATAAGGCCAAGTTTGGATGTCAAAGCATCCTCAAGAACTTCAGATGCTTCTCATACGGCTGAAGGCACTTTGCTCCCAAACACGTTCAAAGTATTTCAAGCACATAAAATTCATACATTTCCCGCTTTCTCTCTTATTTGAAATAAAAATGATTTCAAATACACAAAACTCATACGTTTCTCATTTCAAATAATATTTTATTATTATTTTTCTTTTTCTGCTATAGATGATCTTCAACCCTGCGCCGGTGACCTAAAGATTTGACCTACTTTCGGCCACTTTTAAACACACCGCCGGCATCCTCTCGCGCCGGCGAACCACTCCAAACGATTCCACCACTGGAACGTCTTCCATCATTTCCCATGCATGACTCCAACGTCGAAAATGTGTTTCAGAGTTTATGGATTTCATTCAAGCCACCACCGGCCACCACTGGTGACACTGCCCTTTCGACGAAATCCATTCACACTGGTGACCAACCCCTTAAAATCTCAGCTTCGAAAAGGCCGTCGTCGTCTCCCACGAGCACCTACAAGTGTTTGGCATTTATGGGATTTGACGTTTGCCATTTCAAACCTTTTTTTTTAATTTCTTTCGAATAAAATATTAATATTTTAAAATAACATCTATTAATGGGACTCACAGTTTTTACAATATCATCTATTTCAAAGTATTCTCAAAATATTTCACACATCCAAACAACTTAAAACATTCTCAGCGGGACCCACAAAATTTTTTCACTCTACTCAAACTGTTCATAAGTATTCTCTAAGTTTTCCAAAATTTCTTGACATCCAAACATAACCTAAGTCTACCTCTTTTATCAAATGCATGTTTAGCAATGTCTAGGTAGTGTCTAATTGATGGATCAGCATCCATACCTCTCTTTAGCAAAATGCCAGTGTAAAAAGTCATAGCGACAACTAGGAGAATGAACACCAAGCTCAACCACCCTCCTCTTGATAGTGCATAAGGGATTGTTAGTAAACTGATTCTTGAGAAGTAAAGACACATAGTTGTTATTGGTTTGTATAATTTAATAGCTATCAAGCAAAATGAAACAAGATCAATAATGGGAATAATCTATATATATGTAAAAGTACTTAATTATCTAAGAACTCGTTCGTTAATTGTATCACATTTATTAGAAAGAAGCCATATGAATTTCAATGTGAATTATACCTGATAACACCAATAGTAAGAGTATGATCAAGCCCAAACTACAAAAAATGAATAATAAAGCAGATTCTTAATTTATTTAAGGGCTCAAGAAATCTCAGTCTCTGTTTGTATAAAGAAAAAGTGAACATTTGTTAATGAATTGTGCTTTCGCACTCACAGACTCCCTTATGTTGTTCACCTCCAGAATGTGCACCCTTATGATCCTAGAAAACTATTTTTTTCTCCATAAGTACAGAAAATACTTTCCAAGGGTTTCCACCGTTTCGGACATAAAGGTAAACTCCGTTTGTTGAGATTCAACTCTGAATGTTGAGAAAAATCTAATCAAGGCAAAAGTCAAAGTCGAATTAATGGAGGATTCCGGAACAAGTGCAATGATCAAGCTAATAGTTACAAACTATGCACTATGGAGACCTCGGATGGAAGATCTCTTGAATTGTAAAGATCTGTTCGATCCAATTGAAGAAAAAGGCGTAAAACCAATCGATGTGACGAAAAAAGACTGGCAGAAGATGAACAAGAAAACTATTGGTCAAATCCAGCAGTGGATTAACCATAGTGTTTTTCATCATGTTACACAAGAAACGGATGGTTACCAAATGTGGAAAAAGTTGGAAAACATATACCAAGCAAAAATCGTTCGGAACAAGGCACTGTTAATGAGACGCATTGTCAACCTAAAACTTAAAAGCGATATCTCAGTGGCCGAACACACAAACGAGTTCCAAAATCTTGTAAATCAGCTTGCGACTGTTGATCTCAAGATTAGAGGCGAAGAACAGGCTCTACTACTTCTTAGTTTCCTGCTAGATAATTGGAAAACGCTAGTGGTCACACTCAGTAATTCAGTTCCAGATGGAAAATTCATCACATCAATGGTAATAGATGCCTTATTTAATGAAGAGAACAGAAGAAAAGAGGCACGGGGAGACCAGTGAAATGTCTTTGTAACTGAAAGAAAGCAACAAAGACATAATAGAGGAAGAAATCGAGAAAGGAACCAGAGTAAAAGTAGAGGTAGATCCCGAAGTTGCGGTGATCAATGAAAGAAGATGGGAAAGTACTTTCATTGTAGTATAGAGGGACATTTTAGAAAAAAAATGCCGAAAGCTGCAATGGGAGCAGAACCATTCCAGCAGTCAAGCAAAGTAGGAAGAATGTGAAATCTCAGTGACACTTCCTGAAGATTGTGCATTTCTTTCCTCCAATAAAGAATCTTACTTGCATAAGTCAAGATACAGAGTGGATAATAGATACTGCAGCTTCTTACCACATCACTTCTTGTAAAGATTTCTTCAGTACTTACAAAACATGAGACTTCGGTACAATCATGATGAGAAATTCAAATTTCTCAAAGATTATGGGTATAGCAGATGTCAGAATAAAGACTAACGTTGGTTGTACGTTGGTGTTAAAGGACGTCCGACATGTACTAGATCTCTGGTTAAACTTGATATATGGGAGAGACCTTAATCAACAGGGCTATGAAGGTATCTTCAGCAACAGTTATTGGAAACTGAAGAAATAAGCAATGAATTTTGCTCATGGACATATTTGTGGCACTTTGTACAAAACCAATGCTAAGATATGTACTAATAGTCTCAATATTGTTGAATACGAGACATCACCAAATTTGTGGCAGCAAAGACTTGACCGCATAAGGGAGAAAATAGTTGCTCACGCTGGCAAAGAAAGCGTTTATTGTAATAAACAAAGATATTGCACTCAACTCTTGTGAATTCTATTTATTTGGGAAACAACACAGAGTTTCATTCCAAACATCTACTGGAAAGAGATCAGAATTGTTGAGTTTAGTATATTTTGATATTTGCAATCCTTTTGAAGTTGAATCGTTGGGAGGTAACAGATATTTTATTACTTTATTAATGATACTTCACGAAAAGTGTGGGTATTTCTCTTAAAGAGGAATGATCGAGTTTTTAATTAGTTTAAAAACTTTGATGTCATGATAGAAAGAGAAACAGACAAGAAGCTAAAATGCCTAAGGACATATAATAGAGGAGAATATACTTCTCAAGAGTTTAGAGAATATTGCTCTAGTCATGGCATTAGACATGAGAAAACTGTCTCATATACCGCACAACACAATGGTGTAGCCAAACAAATGAATCGGACCATTGTAGAAAGAGCCAAATGCATGATGAGTATGGCTAAGTTGTCTAAGCCTTTTTGGGGTGAAGCAGTTAAAGCAGCCTGTTACTTGATTAACAAAACACCGTCAATTCCACTGCAATTTGAAATTCCAGAGATGGTGTGGTTAGGCCGCAAGATTTCGTACTCTCATCTAAGAGTATTTGGGTGCAAAATATTTGCACATGTATCCAAGGAGAAAAGACAGAAGCTTGATGAAAAATTTACTCCGTGTATTTTTATAGGCTATGGAAATGAGGAATTTGGATACAGATTATAGGATCTTAAAGCAAAGAAGGTCATCAAAAGCAGGGACGTTATGTTTCAAGAAAATCAGTTATATGATAACGTTACAGAATCAGAAGAAACAACTACAAGTGCTCGAGAACCAGCCTCTAGTTCACCACCACTTCAATCTACTTCTACCTCAAACATTGAAGACAAGCAGGAAGATTCTCCAGAAGAAGAAAAGGAAGCTGACAATGAAGGAATAAGTATTAAGCATGGGGAGCAGTTACCTCATCAATCAGAACCTGCACAGTTGGCAGGTGATCCTTCAGTAAATGAGTTTCAACCGGATAGATCATCTAGAAGACGGTTGTTGATTCCGTCTCGAAGATATCTGGAATCGGATTATATTCTTCTTACAGAAGAGGGGGAGCTAGAGAACTTCTAAGAGGGAATTTCTCATTCAGATAGCAACAGATGGATACAGACTTTACAGGATGAAATGAATTCATTACAGAAGAATCAAACTTATGAGTTGGTGAAACTTTCAAAGGATAAGAAAACACTGAGAAATAAATGGTTGTTCAAGTTGAAGAATGATGGCAAGCAAGCGAAGTACAAAGATTGCTTGGTCGTCAAAAGATTCCAACCGAAGAAATGAATTGACTTTTATGAGGTATTCTCACCTGTTGTAAAAATGACTTCAATTTGAGTGGTACTCGGATTGGTTGCAAGTCTTGATTTGGAACTTGAACAGATGGATGTGAAAACAACATTTTTTCACGGCAACCTTTATGAGGAAATCTACAAGAAGCAAGCAGAAGGTTTTCGAGTTCCTGGAAATGAACATTTGGTCTGCAAGTTGGAAAAAAGCCTTTGCGATTTGAAACAGGCTTCCAGACAATGGTACAAGAAGTTTGACTCATTCATGGCGAGTCATGGCTATAAGAGAACCGCTGCAGATCAATGCGTTTACATCCGGAGACTTCAGAAGGTGGCTTTGTGATGTTACTGTTCTATGTTGACGGCATGCTGATTATTGGAAAAGATTCATCCATCATCATAAAGCTAAAAGTGGATCTCTTCAAAGTCTTTGATATGAAAGACTTAGGAGCTAACCAGCAGATTTTGGGCATGAGGATCACTCGTGACAAAAAGAAAAAGAAGTTATGAGTGTCACAGGAGAAATATGTTGAACAGGTGCTTAAATGGTTCAACATGAAAAAAGTTAAGCCAGTCAGTAGTCCACTGGCTAGTCATTTCAAACTAAACAAGAGTCTGTGTCCTTCATCAAGGGAAGATGTTCAAGAAATGGCTGCAATACCCTACTCTTCAGCAGTAGGAAGTCTTATGTATGCTATGGTGAGTACGAGACCTGACATCGCTCACGCTGTTGGAGTTGTGAGCCATTTTCTTTCCAATCCAGGAAAAGAACATTGAAAAGCAGTAAAGTGGATTCTCAGGTACCTTAAGGATACATCAAAATTATACTTGGGCTACGGAGGAGTTGACTCAGTCTTGGATGGTTATACTGATGTTAATATGACTGGTGATCTTGATGGGAGAAAATCAACATCAGGATTCATTTACACATTTACAGGAGGAGCTGTACCATGACAGTCCAGATTGTAGAAATGTGTGGCTTTATCCACAACGGAAGCAGAGTACATTGCTATAGCAGAAGTGGCAAGGAAATATTGTGGCTAAAATAGTTTCTCCAAGAAATGAGAATCAATGAGAAAGAGTATAAAGTCTACTATGATAGTCAAAGTGCTCTTGACTTGAGCAAAAATTCAATATATCATTCCCGCACAAAGCACAATGATATTCGCTATCACTGGATATGCGAGGTAATAGAGCAGCAATTATTAAATTTTATAAAGATCCATACGAAAGAGAATCCAACGGACATGCTAATAAAGGTAGTCACACACGAAAAACTTGAGCTATATAGAGACATAGCTAGCTTATGTACCTTGAACTAAAAGATGTCAGGATATCAATTTGGTGTTGAGGGAGAGATTGTTGGAAAAATTAACGCCAACCAAACCAACCAAGGTGTGTTGGCTGTGTAGGAAGTCAGCAAAAATTGTTGAGCATGAATGTAGGCACCGACTGAAGAATTTGGAGGCTGCATACTCTTTTTGTCAAAGATGAAGGCTACACATGGCTCAATATTCTCCTATAAAAGGAGATGAAGTTTTGAGTAAAATATATAGCAAAGGATAGGAGTAGTGAGATAGTGCAGGAGCTTTAAACATAAAGAACTATGAAGAGAAAGAGAGAGCCTGAGTGAGCTTTGAGAGAAAAGAGAGTTAAGTTGAGTTGAGTAGAATTATCATCCTCTGTAATATTCTCTGTATTCTACTATTTAATAATAAAGTTATTTCTCTGTGGACGTAGGCAGTTGCCAAATCATGTTAAACCCTTGTTGTCATTGTATGTGCGTGTGTCGATTGCTACTTGATCCCAACATTGCTAAGAGTAATTTTTACAAACTAGTACACTTTCATATGCTTTCATTTCACTAAAGTTGACAATATGAGCATACTAGACAGGTTGCAATGAGTGGAATTCATTACAAATCTTAGGGAACTACAAGTTTTTTGCTAATACAACATAGATTTCTAATCATGGGTTTTGATACCCAATTTTGTCAAACACTAAAACTTAAAGAAACTAATGACAAACAATTGTACTAAGAAAGATGACTTAAAACTATCCACAAAATTTCTTATTGCTAGTTCAATTGTATTATACAAACAGTGCTTTTCACAAATAACAACATATAAGCTAGATCTGTCTCCATTGCTTAGTTTATATATTTACGCACGAGTACATCATCCTATCCTCTCAGAAAGAGGAAATAAAGCATTAATTACTCAAGTGAAATGATATAGATCACCCAAATATTTTATAATTTGTAAGCTCTTCAATAAAATATTTTTTTTAATCCCAAAACCATCAAAATCAAAATTTAAATAAATTTTAAAAATATTAATATTTTAATGAAGAGTTGCATAAAAGTTATAAAATAGTTGTGTCTGTATCATTTTCCATGAGTCAAATCCTATCGAAACAACATATCTTTTAGTATCACTTCAAAAAACCCAAACCCTAACGAAACCACATTTCTTTTAGTATCACATATCTTTTACCATTAGTAGTGTTAGTCTAGCTGCTCAAAGGTAGTTCTTTTGGTTGGTTCCATTGCCCTCGCGGAACTCACTGCTGGACACATACTCGCCGCTTGTAAATTCCTGGCTAGACAATGCCATCTTTCTGAACTTTTTCATGTCAGAATTATATGCAGCGGTATCATATTCTGAGCTCCCATTTGAGCTGAAAACAGAGCTCTGGCCAGGCTTCACCCCATCATTTAAGTCATCTAGTAGCGACATATCTCCCTCCAATGCACGGACAATCTGTTCTCCAATCATATAAATATATTATAAATTATTCATATCGTTTTAAAACCATGTAGTATTGCAAATCTATACAGCACATTCTTCTTGTCTATAAGAACTTTTTTTTATTTATAAGTAGTGCTATAATTATAAAGAGATTATACTAAAATAATTTTATAAATTGGTGTAGCTTCATGTGATTTATCACATTTGTTTTACAATAAAAATAATTTTATATTATGACATATTATATGAAATCTTATTAATTTGTATGATTATTTTTATGTAATTACTTTGTGATTAAAGTATTTCTCTTTATTTATTATAATATATATATATATAGAGAGAGAGAGAGAGAGAGAGAGGGAAGCCGTCCATACCTGGCTCATTTTCGGGCGCCTTCTAGCAGAGTGGCGAATGCTGGCAGCAGCACTGGCAACCATGCGTGCCATCTCATTAGGGTTGTAATTGTTCTCCAATTTCGGATCAACTAGCTCATCATATTCGCCTTCCTCCAGAGCGCGAGCCAAAAGTGGTCGAGCCTGCAATTTGTCACACAATTGCAGAAAATCTCAATACTTTGCAGGCCAAAATTGGGGGTCGAGGGGGGTAATAAAACATATTATTGTTATTAGTTTGAACTACAAACCCAATCCACTAAGCTGTCATCCATTGTACTCGAAAGATCCACAGGTCGTCTCCCAGTTATTAATTCCAAGAGCATAACACCGAATGAGAAAACATCAGATTTTTCCGTCAACTTTCCACTTGATGCGTACTCCGGAGCCAAGTACCTGCATTGGCACATTCTTTAGTAATTGTTGTGGGGGAAATTTATCTAGCAAATATGTATACCAAATATCCCCACAACATCTGCACTAATTTTTTATAAGCAAATTCTTTTTCCATCTTTGTTTTTTGCCTATTGATCATCACAAGCACAAATGATCTTCCTATTATTAAAAGAAATGGAAATCGTCGTTTTATAACATAATATGCTGAAGTTGCTGATCCATAGCACACACCCTTAATCATAGAAATTGGGAGACAGCATACGTACCCGAATGTTCCCATGACACGCGTAGATACATGAGTGTAATTGTCAGACGATAGTTTAGCCAATCCAAAATCAGCCACCTGAATAATTATCAATATTGGGGAATGGCTGATTAAATTCTGAGTCATGAGCATCATATCAAATGAAATATAAGGAAACTTGATGGTTCTACACACTATATTAGTAGGTTTGTGTGCAGGAAGGAGCATGGATGAAGAACAAATACCATGGCTTCAAAGTTGTCATCCAGTAGAATGTTAGCTGCTTTGATATCACGATGGATGATCCGAGGATGACCTACATGAATCAATCAACAAATGAGGTGACTACATACATAGACATGAGAAAGAGATATATATATATATATAGAGAGAGAGAGAGAGAGAGAGAGAGAGAGTAAATTCCTTACAATCTTCATGAAGGTATGCGAGCCCTTTGGAAGATCCTACTCCAATGCGAAGCCTAGTTGGCCAATCCATAGTTGGACGACCATTTCCTGCAACCAATAAATAGACATACTTGATCATCTGATATCCTTATGGATCATAAGCAAAATTATCAGATAAAAAATTTATATATCCAAGTCATATAGAAATTAAATACCATGGAGGTGATATTCCAAGGTCTTGTTGGAAACAAATTCATAAACCAGCATCCTCTGCCCACCAGCGATACAATATCCAACGAGTGAAACAAGATGTCGATGATGAACACGACTAATGATCTCAACCTCAGCCTGAAATTCTCTCTCTCCTTGTCCGCTGCCTGACTTGAGACTCTTAACCGCAACTTCCTGTCCATTAGGCAACACACCTTTGTGCACATAACCGAAGCCGCCCTGCCCTAACAAATTGGCCTGCGAAAACCCACCTGTAGCAGCCGCTAGCTCCTCATAACTGAAGGTACTCTTGTTGAATCCAAGTGAAATATTTGGCGAGGGAGGTGGCAAGGGAGGTTTGTACGGGCCTGAGAAGCTGGAGCTCATCTCACCACTACTTGGCATCATCATAGGGGGTGGGGGACTAGGCCAGGCACCCCCCGCAGGAGGTCCCATTGGGCCCCCTGGTGGTGCTGATAGCCTGACAACATGGTCCACTCCTTGGGGATTGTGGTGCCAGCTGGGTTGAGCTGGATTGCTGTAGTATCCACCACCTGCGCAATAAATCCTAGAAAATTGATAATAGAAATGTATAGGCCCAAGCTGTTTTGTTTATTGCTTAGCATGGTAACGAAAGTGATCATCAATCGATTGGATATAGTTGTGCCAATTTGAAGTTTGAACCATACTCACAGTCTACGTACTAAGATATAAAATAATAAAACATATATCTTTCTATTTTTTATAAAAACATTTAGATAGAAAAATTTTAAATATAAGCAATAGAGACTTATATATGCACTAAGATTGAAGTAAAAAATAAATTTAATAAAATACTTAAATTTAAAATAAAAAATATGAAAATAAGTAATCAGAATATACAAATGCACATATAACTGTATAATATTACTTATATATAATATTACTCTTTTTAGATAAATAGTAATTTTATATGATATTAGAATAGAGGTCTTGATGAATTCCAACTCTAAGTTTATACTCTACTACATTTTAGTTAAATATTGCACTTATTGAACCTATTTATTGAGGGGACATCTAGCCTATAAATAAGAAAAAAAAGTTAGATATAAATAATATTGTTGATGTAAAATTTGGTAGTTGGCAATTTTCTAGTGAAAAACCTAATATATTTGAGTTGTAACTAAGGGTGGACAGAGTACACTTGAAGAGGATCAAAATGGCTCGAGAAAAACCGAACACAGTGATCTCGCTCGACCCTCGCTCGACATGGCGCTCGAGCGAAGTCCAGGCAGAGACTTCGCTCGACACTCGCTCGACATGGCGCTCGAGCAAAGTCCAGGCAGAGACTTCGCTCGACCCTCGCTCGACACTTCGCTCGAGCGAAGTTAAGGTTTTACGAAATTTTCTAGGGTTTAAGCGCCGTTTCAGGAGGTGGCTTATAAATACCTCCTTAAGTCTTCTGCTGCAAGTGTGGGAAAATACAGAGGAAAAACCAAGGAGGCACATTTCATCCCTTGAGAGAAACTTCTCCATTGTTTCAAAGATCATTCTCTCTTGGATTATATTACTCCCTCACAACACACATTCAAACTTTTAGTGAGTCCATTGGAGTGGACGTGGTCATCAAGCTGGAAGAGTTCTTCAAGGAGCTTGGATGAAGAAATCAAGTTGTTCGTGTGAGAAGCTATAGAAAGGTCGGAGTTCCGGCACTACATGCGTGTAGAGATCGAGTGGGTCACTCGTGGTGTTGCAAGCCAAGTTTAGTTGCTACAGTGGGTTTGTGAGTGTTTCTAAATTTGTTGTAACAAACTAAAATTTCTATAGTGGATTAGAGGTGGTGTCTTACACCCGGAGTGGTTTTAGATTTTGAAGAGGTTTTTCAAATGAGTTTCCACTTCGTAACCAAAATCTGTGTGTTGATTTCTTCGTTGATTGCTTGTTTATGTTGATTAATTTTTAAAACTGCCATAGTTTCTGTTATACACCTATTCACCCCCCCTCTAGGTGTGTAAGGTAATTTGCTATCGCTTTTTCAAATATAATTTACGCATTTTTATCAATTTAAACTTTTTAAACAAATGGTCATTTCAGATTTTTCTTTTGTTAATGTAGTTTCATATTTTTATTATTATTATCTTTTATTTTTTTTACGATGAGAGGGTTGGTAAGCAATTAATCAACTTCATGTTTGTCGAGGTTTGGTAAGCCCTCATTCAAAGACACCCGCCACACATATATATGTATATATATATACATATATATAATGTATATATATATACTGATCAATAGAATTTTCAATAAATTCATTTGTGATCATCATTGTTAAAAGAAAAAAGCATGAGTGGCAGGGGGCCGGGAATTTTGTTGCAGATCAATATTGTTCAATTATGCACAACAAACTTCCATGATCATGTCTTAGAAGCACAAAAAATGGCTATGGATATTGGCACCTTTTTGTGAAGGATCTCCATAGTACTGCATCTCCATAAGACCATCATGTTTTCTCTTCTTCTTCCTTGAGCAGCTTCTACAAATGAGGATCATGGCAATTAGCAACAACCCTACACCAACCGTGACTCCTACTATTAAGGGTAGAGTGCTGTTAGATCCCGACGAACTGGACGACGAGTTATCAGAACCCGAAGATGGCGAGACTTTGTGTGGAGGTGGCGGAGGCGATCTTCCAGAAGAATGGGGCGGCGGAGGTGGCGAAAAGTTTTGGGGCGGCGAGGAACCTGAATTGTTATCTGGAGGTGGCGGAGGAGAGCCATCAGAAGAAGAGGGTGGTGGGGGTGAACCATTTGATGATGGTGGTGGCGATGAACCTTGCGATGGTGGTGATGATGATTGTGGCGGTGGTGGAGCTGGTTGTGATTCTTCAGGCGGTGGCGATGACTGTGAGGGTGGTGGTTGTGACGATGATGGAGGTGGTGAGGAATTTGATGATGAGTTCGATGGTGGTGGAGCGACCGGTGAGGGTGGAGAGTCCGGCGACGAAGCAGTCGTGGAAGGCGAAGGCATTATTCGGTCGTGAACTTCCGGCAAAGATTAACGTTGAAGTTTATGCCGGAAATTAACTCCACCTCTGCCGCAACTGCTCGTCTCAATTAACGATGGGAAGCCTCTGAACAACACGAAAAGTTCCAACGAGAGAAAGAGAGAGAGATCAGATCAGTTATGAAAAACAAACCCAATGCTATGCGGACTTAAAGCAGCGTAAAGTGTATGAAAAAGCCGCCATGAGAACTCCGTTCTTGAGCACAAAACTTCCAAATGTTATGTACGTACGCTGTGTTTCTTTCTTAAATAGGGGGTACCATCCAATTCCTCATATTTGAGCCTTTTTCATGCTCTAACATCGTTTTCTATTGTAATGTTAGACATGGAGAATACTGGGTAAAATTCCTTTTTTTTTTGTTAAAGATACTTTAGTAGATAGAGAAAATGTGTTCTTTTTAAAAAAAAAATGGTACCTGATTGAAGAAGATAGGAGGATGATCTCAAAGAAGAGAGAGAGAAAATCAGTAGCATTTTAGAATTTCCATAATAGTAAGGAGACGCTGTCCTACCCAATGGCCTCCTACAAAGCAGGAACTCTCTCTCTCTCTCTCTCTCTCTCTCTCACGAGTAAAGTTTGAGCCTTTTGTTTCGCCAACCCATGCAAACTTAGTTCGAGTTGGTTATTCATTTTAATGGTTCTTGGCTGTGGTTTTGCTTCTTTCACATTGATCAAATTATGACAACCTATAATTTTATTAATTCAGGTAATGATAAACCAATATTAGCTTCAAATATAAAAACTACTCTCTCCACATTGCACGCTTGTCTTTACACTCGTAATAAAAACAACCTCAGATCACAAACAATTGGTGATCATGACATGCAACCTCGTACTTTCCCTAAACGTATAGTATTAAATATACATCAAGTTCGAAAAGCATAACAAAGAATGAAAGTTTGCTTATATGGTTGGTGGCGCGAGTGGGGTAGGACAGCATTACTCTATAACTGCGCGTATGAGTATACAAAAAATTTATACGTAGCATTACTCAAATTGTTTCAATCGCAACATAATATTGTTTTTGAGAATGAGAGATGTTATTTTTTATCTTAAATTCTATCATCCTTAATTATTTTAACCGCGTGGCACTGCATGCGATATTATATGTGTGTTTAACATATACCACTCAAAATTTAAACATCCAGTACAATTATATATGATTATGGATAATTCTTGCATGAATTGTCATTATACCTCAATTTTGATCTTGTCTTGAGAGAGAGAGAGAGAGATGCATAGCAGAAGGGGGTCCTCCTTCGCCCCCTCCTCCCCAAAAAAGGACTTCGAAAAGACAGCAGCTTGACCTGGGTTGCAGTTGGGAGACTGTTTGGACTCGGATGTCATTATACGTTAGTCGTGATGGCACCATCCTAGCTAGTGATCCATTTCGGGATCGGAAGAAGACTTGGTAAGCGAAATGGATGGCCGCCATACAATGTTAAAGAGGAAGCTCGTAATCTCGCGCGGCAGCTTTAGTTCCTTCGTTTACTTGCTAATTTTTTTTTTGATAACCACATATAATTTATTCATGAGAACGACTATCAAGCCAAACGGCTTGAGAGATAAAATCTGGAAATCCTCTCACTACATTTGAATGATTCAACTTTTCAAGTATCAAGTCTAGCTAGCTAGTTCATGATTTGACCCATTTCCAAGCCTATTTACATGAAAAATCTTAACATCCATAAAAGAATACAAAAGTTTCCTAATTTCAGCAATAATAAACACTCAAGGTGATATAGTCTCGGACCGCCTGCCTCATTTGATTGTGAAACTACTAACATGCAATCTGCCTTAACAACTAAGTGAGTAATCCCCATATGCATGATGAGCTAAAGCTAGGCCTCTAAGAACATCAAGGAACTCAATTGGTGCGTATGCGGCATTTCGATCGAATCGCTCATATAATATATTGTGAATATGTGTCAAACTTAGTGTATAATTGCATATTAATTGATCTAACGCTTTCTTTTGTGAAGCCAATGATGTGCAGACACCTGTATACATTTTGAGCCATTTGATCTTTCTGATCTGCATGGGTTAACTCGCTGGACAGTAGGGTATTTTAGTCATTGTGCTGAGAAGATATTATATCTGATGCATGATTCTGGATCGTTAGATTGCCACGTGTCACCATCTCTGTTTCTGTATAAATATATGTTATATGTGAGATTAGGGTTACGGGTTTCATTTTGTGTTTGGCTGAGGCAGAGAGTGAGAGTGAATCCGAGAGCCCTTCTGCTAGGGTTTTCTGAGATAGAGAGAAAGAGAGGGACTATGAGGGTTGGTTTTCTTGTACTCGAGAACTAGCACTCGATCTGTTGTAAACACTGAGGCTTTGTTGCTGATTCTTCAATAAATGATGATCTCTGAGGCCGTTCCCGCCGTGGATGTAGACCATTAGGGTCAAACCACGTAACTCCGGTGTGTTCTTTCTTTATTACTTTATTTTGCTGTTTTTCATATCATCGTGAATCTTGAATCAAGATCCAAAATCTTTATATTTGAAATCCAAAAGATCTTAAAAGAACATTAAATCTCGGTCTATAAAGGAAAAAGGTCTTGTTACTGGCATTTAAACTTAACAACTGGTATCAGAGCCTTAGGCCAGATGGGAACCACGAGATTTGAGGTGGAAAGATTTACGGGGGATAATGATTTTGGACTCTGGAGGATAAAGATGAGGGCACTACTAGTCCAACAAGGCTTGCAGGGGGCCCTCAGTGGAGAGAAAAAGAAAGGGACCTCACCCTCTGAACCTGGTAAGGAGGATGTTACAAAAGACATCCTCCAAAAGGCTCACAGTGCCCTCATACTCTCTCTCGGGGACAAAGTCCTGAGAGAGGTGGCAAATGAGGACACTGCCGCTGGGATTTGGTTAAAGCTAGAGAATTTATATATGACCAAATCTTTAGCTAACAGACTGTACAAGAAAATAAAACTTTATACCTTTAGGATGACAGTCTATTAGTGAACACTTAGATAGTTTTAACAAGATTATATTAGATTTAGCTAATATAGATATAAAAGTAAAGGATGAGGATCAAGCCATTCTCTTGTTGAGTTCTCTGGACTCAACTTACCAGAGCCTAAAAGAGACCATGATGTATGGTAGGGACACATTAACCGTTGATGAAGTACAAGCTGTACTTCATGCCAGGGAGCTTCAGAGCAGCAATGATATAAAACAGGAACAATGAGAGGGTCTAAATGTGAGGGATAGGACAGAGAAGAGAGGCAAGAAGGGTAAACCTGAAAATAAGAGGAATAGGTCTAAATCTAAGGGAAAACAATTGAAATGTTTCTTGTGTCGCAAGGAAGGACATTTCAAAAGGGATTGCCCTGACAAAAGGACCAATCCTGGAAACAAAACCAAGGAGGATGGGGATGCATCAGTAGTCCTAGAGGGCTATGAGAGTGCTGAAGTCCTCAATGTGGGTAATGTAAACTCAAGAAAGGAATGGATCCTGGATTCAGGATGTTCATTCCATATGTGTCCCATTAGGGAATGGTTTGAAACATTCTCTGAATTACAAGGAGGCCATGTAATCCTAGGAAATAATAAATCCTATAAGATCATGGGAATTGGGTCTATAAGACTCAAAGTACATGATGGTATGGTGAGAGTTCTAAAGGAAGTAAGGTACATACCTGAACTAAAGAGGAATTTAGTGTCCTTGGGTATGCTAGACAGTGCTGGGTACACCTTTAAGTCTCAGTCAGGAAGTCTTAGGGTCATGGAGGGATCTCTTGTGATAATGAAAGGGATAATAAAAAATGGTCTCTATACCCTAATTGGGGAGACCATTGTTGGGGAAATGTCCTCTGTCCAGAATGGGATGAAAGACAAATCTGTGCTTTGGCACAGAAGGTTAGGGCATGTTAGCCAAAAGGGACTTTTAGAACTTCACAGACAGGGCCTGTTACCTGATACAAACCTAGACAAACTTCCTTTTTGTGAAGACTGTGTCTATGGGAAAACCAAGAGGGTCAGTTTTAAAAGGGCAACTCATGTGACAAAACAGCTCCTGGACTATGTGCACTCTGACCTGTGGGGACCTGCTAAGGTAGTTTCATATGGTGGAGGGAGCTATTTTCTTTCCATCATTGATGATTTTTCTAGGATGGTGTGGATATACATTCTCAAAAATAAAAGTGACACCTTTGGAAAATTTAAGGAATGGAAAACCTTAGTAGAAAACCAAACAGGGAGAAAGATGAAGGTTTTGAGAACTGATAATAGGTTAGAGTTTCTATCAAATGAATTTAATAACTTTTGTAACAAAGAAGGGATTCTTAGACATAAAACTGTTAAGGAAACCCCCCAACAAAATGGTCTGGCTGAAAGGATGAATATGATCATTTTGGAAAGGTTAAGGTGCATGTTATCAAATGCTGGTCTATCTAAATTCTTTTGGGCAGAGGCTGCTACTACTGCAATCCATTTAATAAATAAATGCCCTTCCTCTGCCATAGACTTTAAAACCCCCCAGGAACTACGGACTGGAAAACCTCCCAGTTATGATTACTTAAGAATTTTTGGATGTGTTGCCTATGCACATTCCAAAACTGATAAACTAGAACCCAGGACCCTAAAATGTATTTTTGTGGGGTATCCTGAAGGGGTGAAGGGTTATAAGCTGTGGGTTGATATACCAGGGAAACAAAAATGCATAATTAGCAGGGATGTGGTATTTAATGAATCTCAAATGGCTAGGGTACAAAACTCAGAACCTGTTGAAACTCAAAATAAACCTGCAGAAGATGTACAAGTTGAGGTGGAGCCAAACACCTCATCTGAAACACATCTTGATCAAAATATGGCAACTGAGGATACAAACTTGGAAGACCTGGATCAAGGTGGAGCTGACTCCTATGTCTTAGTGAGGGACAGGAAGAGGAGACTAGTTAAACCACCTAAAAGATATGGGCAGGCAGAACTCACTGCCTTTGCCCTCACAGTAGTAGATGAAGTGGTTTATCAAGAACTTAGGACTTATAAAGAGGCTGTTAACAGCAAGGAAGCATCCAAATGGATACTTGCCATGGATGAGGAAATGGAGTCTCTTAATAAGAATAAAACCTGGAAATTAGTTGACAGACCCCCAGGGGTTAAGCTGGTTGGGTCAAAATGGATTTATAAAAGAAAGGATGCCATACCAGGGGTTGAGGGCATTAGATATAAAGCTAGATTAGTAGCAAATGGTTTTACTCAAAGGGAGGGAATTGACTTTAATGAAATCTTTTCCCCTTTTATAAAACACAGTTCTATTAGGCTACTGCTTGCTTATACTGCTTTTGAAGATATGCACTTGGAACAATCAGATGTTAAAACTGCTTTCCTTCATGGTGAGTTGGAAGAGGTGATTTATATGCAAACCCCAGAGGGCTTTGTGGATGGATCAAACTCTAACAAAGTCTGTCTGTTAAAAAAATCACTTTATGGTCTGAAACAATCACCTAGGCAGTGGTATAAAAGATTTGACACTCACATGTTAGAAAATGGTTTTAACAGAAGCTGTTATGATAGCTGTATTTACTATAAGCATGTTGATCTGACTGTGATATACCTACTGTTATATGTTGATGACATGTTGGTTGCTTGTAAGGACTCTGCCCTAATTGATAAAGTCAAATGCATGTTAAAGGCAGAATTTGAAATGAAAGAATTAGGCCCAGCTAAGAAAATTTTGGGAATGGAAATATTAAGGGATAGACATAATAAAACTTTGTTATTGTCTCAAAATTCTTATATTTGTAAGATTCTCAAAAGATTTGGTATGGATCATGTTAAGTCTGTTAATACACCTCTGGGACAGCACTTAAAATTGTCTGTAAATCAATCTCCTGTTTCTGAATCTGAAATTAACTTTTTGAGCAAAATACCATATGCTAGTATGGTAGGTAGCTTAATGTATGCTATGGTCTGCACCAGGCCAGACCTCACCTATGCTGTCAGTATGGTCAGTAGGTTTATAGGAAATCCTGGAAAACCACACTGGCAGGCTATTAAGTGGGTCTTTAGATACCTTGCAGCTTCAACAAAATTAGGAGTTGTTTATGGGTTAGGTGCTAAGGAGGGATGTGAGATAGAAGGGTTTGTAGACTCTGACTATGCAGGAAATGTAGACACTAGGAAGTCCCTTATAGAATATGTGTTCACTGCATTTGGGGGGGCAATTAGTTGGAAATCAAACTTACAAAGTGTTGTAGCTTTGTCTACAACTGAAACCGAGTATATAGCCATGACAGAGGCAATAAAAGAGGCCATATGGATAAAAGGAATTGCAAAAGAGTTAAGTATCTTTAATGGTACAGTCACTGTCCATTGTGACAACCAAAACACTTTACACTTAGCCAAAAACCAGGTATTCCATGAAAGGTCCAAACATATAGATATTAGGCTACATTTTGTAAGGGATGTCATAGAGTCTAAGGTTGTCAGTGTGAAGAAAATTCCAACTGAGGACAATCCTTCAGACATGATGACTAAGTCCCTTCCCTGTTTGAAATTCAGACATTGTCTGAATTTAATTAGTATGGAGTCTGATCTATGTCCCTATTAGAGGGATGTTGCGAGAACAGCCTAGGATGAGAATTTTATAAACTTGGTAAACTAAGGTTTGTCAAGGTGGAGAATTGTGAATATGTGCCAAACTTAGTGTATAATTGCATATTAATTGATCTAACGCTTTCTTTTGTGAAGCCAATGATGTGCAGACACCTGTATACATTTTGAGCCATTTGATCTTTCTGATCTGCATGGGTTAACTCGCTGGACAGAAGGGCATTTTAGTCATTGTGCTGAGAAGATATTATATCTGATGCATGATTCTGGACCGTTAGATTGCCACGTGTCACCATCTCTGTTTCTGTATAAATATATGTTATATGTGAGATTAGGGTTACGGGTTTCATTTTGTGTTTGGCTGAGGCAAAGAGTGAGAGTGAATCCGAGAGCCCTTCTGCTAGGGTTTTCTGAGATAGAGAGAAAGAGAGGGACTATGAGGGTTGGTTCTCTTGTACTCAAGAGCTAGCACTCGATCTGTTGTAAATACTGAGGCTTTGTTGCTGATTCTTCAATAAAGGATGATCTCTAAGGCCGTTCCCGCCGTGGATGTAGACCATTAGGGTCGAACCACGTAACTCCGGTGCGTTCTTTCTTTATTACTTTATTTTGTTGTTTTTCATATCATCGTGAATCTTGAATCAAGATCCAAAATCTTTATATTTGAAATCCAAAAGATCTTAAAAGAACATTAAATCTCAGTCTATAAAGGAAAAAGGTCTTGTTACTGGCTTTTAAACTTAACATATATATATATATATATATTAGGGATACTCCGTACTCGTTCACTTCATTGCATTAACTCAGAAAATCCATTTGGTTGCAACATGAGTTGTTTTTAACTTCAACTTTAAATATCTGAAAACTCAGATGCATGTCATCATTTGACAGTTGCCTGATCCTGAGGATTAGATAATTTTGAATTTAACTGCGGTTCTTCAATATAAAGTTCAAACCACGGAGATTGTTTTAATTATAGTTTACCCATGATTGGGTATAATTTGTGGATCGAATTTTCTGAAATGATTTTGTTCGATGAGACAAAGATGAAGTTGTCAACAATTCAAGTTGTAATATTGCTTATTAACAGAAGCTCCTAATCGCCTGCCCCTTTTAAGCTGAAAGCCTGAACATGCTCATGTACATGACTGCCAGTATGCCCTGAACATGTAGTCAAGCAGGACGAGATAAAAAAGGGATTGCTGGTACTAGTTATATATGAAAAAGGTGCATCAACTTACAAAATAAGTCACCTCAAACGTTTCAACATTAAAACTGGAGCAAGATTCAAGTAATTAATTACCAAGAGAATTAAATATTCCACACGTAAACAGGACAATAGTCAATTAGCAGAAGAACCAACTTGGGGAACAAGAAATTCAGATAGAAATCGCAAGGACGAGAAATATGTGTGCGTGTAGAAATGCCCATTGACTTATTAAAATAAATAACATGACAACTTGGAAGAAATGTAACCACAGACTAGAGATAGAATTATAGTGGCCTAGTACACCACATTATCCTCTTTAGATCAGAGAGAGAGAGAGAGAGAGAGAGAGAGATCAGCCAAAGCACTGGTCCGCCGGAAGAGGACCAGGGATGTAACCCTGCTGAAAATACTGCAATCCGAAGACTACGAGAATGGCGAGCAACGTCAAGTATGAGAGACCCTCAACAGCTCCCAACAACCCAAAAGGACCATTGGGAAGACCAGAACCAGTTTTGGTTTTGGTGTACAATGACCAACCTACAATTCCCACTACAACTAAATAGCTCACGCCTTCTAATGCACCTACTGAACCCCCCGGCCCCGGTGGGAGCCCGCAACCTGTTGTCTTGAGCGTGTAGAGAGACCACCCTATCACTGGCGTCGACACTAATCCACCGCCTATTGCTGCTTTCTCTATAACACCGTTGCCGCCGCTGTCGCTGCTCTCTTTTGCCATGCCCAAGAGTTTGAGCGGAGCGTACGGTCTTGCTCTTTCATGTGTTGAGTTTAATGGGTTAGATCGTGGGGATGATAAGGAATTTGATGCTGGTGTATACAACAGCAACATCTTTGAGGCTTCCATTAATATGCTGCTACCGGCGCCGGAGACAAGTTTGAGAAAGCAGAGAGAGAGAGAGAGAGAGAGAGAGGTGCCCGTGCCACTGCAAGTTCTTTACCAGTGGTTAGCATATCATAAAGAAAGATAGATAGATATGTGATACCAATCGCAGCACCTTATCCACTTGTGTTGTTGCGCACGTACACTTTTATAAGAGGCTTACATGTGGCACCTCATTTAACCTTTCACATTATCCAACACGATTATGTGCGGCCATGTCTCGTACCAGAGTGCGTACCCTCTATATGAACAGTATCATTATTACTAATTATATGAATAGTATCATTATTACTATTAATGTGAGAATAAATATGAAAAATATAAATATTCTCAATATTTTTGCTCATTAATTAGTATTGTGAGAATAAACTTGAAAAGATAGTCCAAAATAATGTTTTAAATAATTTTTAATCAGATCGAAAAACAACCCGAACTACCAATTTTTACCGCGTTACATCCTCGAGACTATCAAAACAATTATAATTTTTGTACATAATGTTAAAAAATCTGAACATTAGAATAAATGAAAACATCACCTAATACAATCATAATTGAGAAAGGAACCATGCACCCAGTATGGTGGCCACGCTAATACAGGTACAAAATGTAACCATATTCTCTTGAATGAGGATTGACCGTTGAATTTGACATCTTACGTGAAGGGGGATTGACCGTTGAATTTGGCAGCATGTAACTGTAGGCTGTAGCTGTTAGGCTTGGCCTGGGTGAGGCATAGCTGCTTTAGAATAATGGCTCATAAATAGCTGTCTTGAGTTTTGAGCCCCGCGCGAGTAAGGTTCCTTGGACGCGAAACATGGTACGACGCCGTATTACTTCTACATAACTCGGGATAGAACGGTTAGCCAACATCGGCTGATTAAGCTCGGGAAAAGCTTTGCCAGCCATATGAAAGTAAAGCCGCATTCATCGGATTTATTAAGCTTAGCTGGAGAAGTGGCTAAAGTGGGTCGACCGCACTGACAGACACGGTCTCGCTGTTTAGGTAGAGATAATTATATATAAAATTGACTGTCACGAAGACATCCACCACCCGCATCATTACTTAGGGGACTTCCCCATCCAATGCAAGGAAATACAGACGGTTAATCTGAGCTGCTTCACCAATATAGTTACGCTTCCCACCGTTGGATCGAAGATAGATTCCCAAGTTTCCAGGACGCATGTTCACGCTATCCCAGCATCTGTAAAATTTCCATAATCCTATTGCCACCTGGCCTACTTCCCTGCAACAATAAAATTAAAAATAAAAGGAAATAAAAGAAAGATGCCTACAAACATTACACGTCAGAACGCTGAAAGCCCACTTGATCGAATAAAAACACAAGTATCTACAAGAGTTTTTACAACCCAAACCCCCGTTCCCCCTTTTTTCCAAAAAACTAAATTCCAGTTTTCTTTTTCCCTCACTGGGTCACCTTCTACTAGTCCCCTCATAACCGCTCATAACTGCCATTTGAAAAACAAAGAGCAACGGCTATATCAGCGGGGACAAACAACTAACGGTTTTTTGAACTAAACATGTGCCGCCACCCTCAACGTAAAATTCCATTCCCTAATTGTCCAAAAAGGGGGCCAAAATCTCTACCATACTACCAACCAATCTATCTAATGTGAGGTTCACCTGTTTCCATGTTTGAAGGACATTTTAACATAACATTGACGACATAGGAGAGACTTAAGATGAGTGCTAACGATGCTTCTTCGATGCCTTGCTGCAGTCGACAACATCATCTTCTTCTTCATCGTCCTCGATGTCATCCTCTCCTGCATTTTCATCCCTTTTTCTCTTTAGTTGCGAAGAAGAGGGAGGCACCACCTGAACATCGTCATCATCCTCAACTTCTTCCCTTCCTTCAGAATCATCATCTTCATTTCCCGGTTCCATCACGCTACCTCCGGTGTCACCATCTTCAGCCTGCCCCACTGGTTGAACTAAGTAGCCTGCACCATAGTCTTCCTCCTGTCACTCAAGCAAAATTCTGTGAGTTCAAAGAGAAAATCAACACTAGTATCCATATCTGAACATTGTATAAGATATCTGAGATTCATAACTGAAAATCTATCAAAATAATCTCAGTAACGGACAAAATATTCAAATAAACAAAATAAAAGGATTGGTATCTCCAGGAAAAAAACACAGCTTCAAAACAGGGAAATCAAAATCACTTAAAAGAGATCGCAAATAAGAGGTTTATTCTGTCATGGAAAAAAGAACTTATCCTTGAGAGAAACGTGATACCAACCAATACCATTTTTAACAAATACAAAAAGTTGCTAAAGATGCCAAATGAAAAAAGCCAAATACACCTAAAGTAAACAAGGGCACGCATCTACAATCCATACAAGCATATATCCAACAAAATTGAATAACATTTTAATTGAACACATCAAGTACAAAAGCATTCAGCGAAAAAAAAAAAAAAATTCCCATCTAAAAAGCACACCACCAAGAAGTACAACATGCAAAGAGATCATCCACATCGATCAACAATCTCTTCCAATTAAATGGGGCACAAAGGTAGCCATGTCAGTTGGCATGATCTAATCCAGCTTGAATCAAAGCACGTTGACAACATTAAGGCCTAGTTTGTTTTCAAAGATGAGATTGAGATGAGATAAAATAAATTGAAATTAAAATGAAAAATTAAATAAAATATTATTATAATATATTTTTTAATATGATTTTTGTATTTAGATTTGAAAAGGTTAAATCATTTATATTATTTTATATGAAATTTGAAAAAAATGTAATGATTAGATGAGATAAAATGAGATAAGATAAGGTATGTTTTGTAAACAAATCGGGCCTAAATTTACCAGAATTTGCTCATCAAGTTTCCAAAAACAATAAATCCCACCAAAACCATAACTGCATATAGCAAATGGCACAAACAATGTTTGACCAAATATGTGGTGGATATTATGGTCCTGGAAAACCAGGGAAGAATAAGATCAGAGAGAATTAAAACTTAAAACAATCCATACCATGGAAACCCGTAATTATGATGCATTGATGCTTCACCATAACAAAAAAAATATTGTTATGAAAAAAAATATTTGTTCATGTACCGGACGAACTAAAAATATCGTTGAAAAAAAAAAAACAACACAATTGCATGTACAGAAAGACTTTAAAACTGTCTTCTACCAAAAACATTTTGATGTTTTAAAAATGCAAGTTATGGCAAATCCAGAAACTACTTGAAAAAACCCACGATAGTTGTTTGCCACATTTTATCCACTATTGTTCTTAAGATGTATTTGCCAGCCTAAGGTCTCTTTAAGAGATACTCTTGGAGAGGTGAGTGGAAGCCCATATATTCCAAGAGTGTGGGAAATGGTTCCTACTTGCCTCATGGTGTATTAGCCAATTAGGAGGGAAAGAAACACTCAAATTTTACAAGACCATGAACGGATTATGGAAGTGCTTAAAACTAATAGCAACAGTGTAAAAAATGGTTCTTACTTGTCTTATTAAGAAGAAAAGGAATGGTAGAATCTTTGAGAACAAGCATAAAAAATAGATGCTTGCCAGGTTCAGCCACTTAGATTTTCTATATTCCTTCTCATTTTTCATCATGTTAATGCCATCTTCTTCTGAAAATCCTAGCTATTATTTCGGTAAGGAAAATAAGATTTTACTGAAACAAGTAAATAGGTATAAAAACAAGACTGAAAGTCCTAGCTATTCTTAGCATGATATTTGGAAATCTCATTGCTTTTTTACCAATAAACTCTTTCTTTGCATAGCTATTAGAGACTTTAATGGGTTAAGCTCATGAATTTCTTGTATCTTTTTCTTTCTAGGTGGACGTCTCTCTTGCATACATCTTTAAGCACTCTTTAATATAGATTTCTTACTTGCCACAAAACAAAAGAACACTGCCAAAACTAGAAAACCAAACTTGCCCCAAGATTGTTCATTTTATAGTACAGAAAATTCTAAATAGCTCAAACTGAGGAAGAAAACAGAACAGTGCTTAACAATCTTTTCAGGCATCATATAGAAATACGTCTGGGGTAACAGATGATAGCACATGAAACCTACAAATAGCAATTATCTACTATAGCACTTTGACATATCGAGCAACAAATGAGAGCCAATGGATGCAGAAAAATCATTCCTCTGGCAGATGGAGAAGATTACATGAAAAATAAATGACGAAACAACAAAATAGTCTGCAAACGGTTGAAGTGGATTTGTTGAATACGATAACTAACTTAAAAATGCAACGAGATTCAAGCAACCAATCCAAATTAGAAGTATAAGCAGTCACTAGAAATAAAATGCATGAACTAGCAATATGCACAGCAATTTGAGGACAAAAACCACCACAGATTTAAAGCTATTTTACCGCAAGTAAAAGGGAATCTCACCTCCTCCTCACCCTCTTCTTCGTCCTCAAACTCTACGTCTTCTTCAACAACATGCTCTTCCTCCCCAGTCTCACCATTTTCATCCTCGTCCACATCATCCTCACCCTGCTCGTGCCCATCAATCTCCCCTTCCATGCTCGTCAACCGCCCCGTACTCTCCAGCTCTGCAAAGTCTCCCTCGTCATTGTCCACTTCCTCTTCTTCATCTTCATCATCCTCGTCCTCCTCATCATACTCAACCCCATCTTCCTCATCATCACTGTCCTCAATCTCATGCACCTCCACCACATCGTCATCATCACCCTCCTCGTCGATTTCCTCCCCTGACTCATTGTATTCATCATCATCGCTGTCATCTTCATCCTCATCAGCACCCTCGCCCTCCACATGCTCATAGTGAAACCCATTAGCCTGATGATTTGGCCGGCTCACTCTCCTCGCCGTTTCTGTCTCTTCCTCATCAGCATCGCTCTCTTCATCCTCGTCAACTTCGACAACTCCTTCCATCCCCTCACTGTGTCCGTTATTCATTCCATTGGGCCGATCATCGCCGTCGATTTCGCCACTTCCTGGGTCATCCTCCTCGTCGTCTTCGTCTTCCTCCTCGTCGTCAGACTCGGGCCGCTCGTTCTCCTCCGCATCCATCTTATCCAAATACTTCAACGATTTGATCAACCCAAAAACTCTAGATCGATAATCCTTGACCCGCGTAACGGGGCACTCATAGAGATCGAGCGAGACGAGCTTGAGCGGGGCGAGTGGGGCGAGATCCTCGATGTACTGAATCCGATTGTTGGAGAGGTCTAGGTCTCGGAGCGAGTCGAGGCCAGCTTCGACGAGGAATTCAAGTCCGCAGGCGATCCGATTATCGGAGAGGATGAGCTTCTGGAGGCTCCGGAGGCGAGGGAACTGCTCGAGGGAGGAAACGCCGATGTTGGCAATAGATAGGTGCTGAAGGTTCTGGAACCTTTCAAGGAGACTCGGAGTGGGCAGTCGACCTAGGACACACTTAACGGCGCCGTCTAAAGTTAGGGTTCGAGCCGAGGCGTGGTCGGTTTGGCCGTCTAGCGCTGTCTCCACCGCCCGCTCCCAGATCTCGTCCATCAAATACGACACCCTATATCTCATACACCCAGTTTCCAAAACAAAAGCCTCAAAAAAAAAAAAGAATCGTTTCAGAGCATGGAGAGCGAAAATTTCATAAACACAAGAAACCGAAGCGTTAGACAATACAACCCTTAACCCTAAGTCTTAACTCCGTAAAATCGTTTTACGAGACTCGATAGCCATCCCGTGACCGCGCTTAAAACCCTTGAGATTTTTGGGGAGATGTACGGACTATTTTCTTCTGCAAGCCCGAGATACACAGCCCTGCTCTCTCTCTCTCTCTCTCTCGCGCGCGCGCTCTCTCTCTTATATTCTCTCTCTATTCGCCATTGGTTAAAATGGGGAATCGAGATAAACCCTCCAGGGGAAGGGAAGGGGGTTTTTTTTTTTTTTTAACTCGGGAAGTGCGTCGGCTAGGGTCGGGTTCGGGTGGAGCCTATCGGTCTGGTTCAAATGTGTGTTTGAATTATTGCGGTATGGACCGTTGGATTGGAGAAGGCACGCATCGATGACGTGGAGTGATGGAAGGTCAGGATTTGCGTTGAGTGTGTTTTCTTTCTCAATTCTCCAGAAGGATCGTGTCCTTTTCTTGGCTGTCAAATATCGGAACAGTTACAGATATGCCTCTGGTTTTCAGATAAACTACGAGTTTGCCATTACAGTGGACGGTTGTTTTGGATACGAGGTTAACTCAGATTATGTTTTCTTTCTTATGTTTCTTGATTTGTAAACTCGTTTAAGAGTCACTTCGATTGTCAGTTAAAAAAAATAATCATTTATTAACATCGTATTTTGGATTTCAGCCACTCAAATTTTCTAACTTGGACATGTAAAAATAATGTAGAAGAATGTAAAAAAGAGTATGGCCTTAAAGGTTGAGTGTCTCTGACGTTGGAGTTAATAAATATGTTTTATATATAAAGTGATTATCTAATACAAATTATTATTTTAATACAAATTATTATTTTATTATTAAAATTAATATTTTTCATCTATTTCTATTAAAATTAATACTATATTTAAAGAGAAATATCATTTTAAATACAATCTATTAAACTCGTTAATTATCGAAATAATATTCTTACATTAAATTTAATTACACCACTTCAATTTTCTATAACGATAAATTTTTTATTTAAAATTCTTTTTATGTAAAATAAATATAGAATAATAATAATAGTATAGAATGATATAATAATAATATAAAATATATATATAAATAAATTATTCATAACAATATAACAATACAATCATCACTTAGAGATATTAATTTATATGTTAGAGAGTTTAATTTTATTCATGAAAATTTATTCTTATTATATGATTAATAATTTCATTCTTTAACAATTATTTTATAATTTTAAAATGAATGTATTTTTTTTTAGATGATAAATATACAGTATATACAATTAACTATAAATATATTAGATTAGTAATAATAAGCAATAAATATAATTAATATATTATATATGTTTGATATTTAATTGAAATATATATGATCTAATAAATTTACATATTTAAGATTAAAATTTCATGTTATAAATTATAATATAACATTCTTTTATATAAATATAAACTATCTAATTTTTTTAAATCATATTATTTCATAAAAAAAATCGCATAATTAAAAAAATTGTGGATGATTCAAGTTTATGTAGATCTAGAAAAATTCAAAGACTAAAGACATATGTATTTTAATAACCTCTCTTTTGAAACTATGCAAAATGATACAAATATTAGAACATCGTCTTGAAATTATAAAAATATAATATCTTGAACGAATCTTTTAATAAAGTTTCAATCAAAATTATCTCAAATAAATTTGATAAAACTATAGGTATGTTTATTTATAGGACTATTTTATTATTTTATTATTTTTAGAAGTTCCTTGTACCTATAATGTTATTTATATTTAGAATCTATGAGAAGTTGATCATGTTTATTCTTATGAAGTCTTTATTTTATTTTATTATTTCGAGCACTCTTATTAAATTAATTGAAAGTTAAATTTAATAAAATTTTAAATAATTAATCTTATTTTTATCCCATATTAAATTGGTTAAAAATTAAATTTTTTTAATCATAATAAATAGTAAAATAAAAAATAATATCAAATATAACAAATTTTAAGATTAACCAAAATTTTATTTTATTTTATTTTTTACTTTACTCTCGCCTCCTTTTATTATTAACTTAGTAAAAAAGGTTAGTTGAATGAAAAATAAGTAGAAATTATTATTTTTAAAATATCGGTTACTACTTTAATTTAAATATAATATGATTATTAATAAATTTTTAAAACTCATAATTTAATTAAAATATGATTATTAATTTACATATAATAGATAGAATAATCAAATATAATAAAATTAATTAATTTCATAATTGCAAATAATAAAAAAAAATATATTCATTATTATATATTTTCATAAATGGATAATTCAATATAGAGATTTAATGTGAATAACCAAATCTAAAAGTTAGTTATATTATTTTATTATTATAATTTGAAAATATAGTCATTGTGAAACTTATGTAAATAGAATGGTCAAAAGTTAAAATTTAAGTCACATTAGCTAAAATTGTATTATAGCAATAATCAATCCAATAAAAGTGTTCTTATATCAAGATCTTTTGAATATGGAGTAGTCTCTGTGACGACATAATTAATACAGCATAAAATTTGGATGGCACTTCATTATTACAATATGATCTCCCATTTTGCTTTTCTATATAAATCTCGTTAGTCATCCATTGATACTTCTTTGTCAATAGATCGTTGATCTTTTATTCTTCTTTAACACTTTATATAGGTCTTTGATGGCGTGCTGAAGTTAGTCGTTGTCAAACATCTTCATCTTATCAACCATTATTATTAACTCCCTCCGCATATGAGTTGCCTTATTGGCCAAGTCATAAATAAAGCCAACCGCCATTCAAAAGAAGTTATATGGGCAGGAAATAAGGGGGAAATCCTCTTATGCACGCTATATTTCTTTCTTAATAGTTATTGAGAACCTATTTCAAGACCATTACAAACCATTAATTTTTACACTAAAATAATCTCACTTAACTATAAAAGATTATCCTCCAAAATTAATAAATATCAAATTCCTTGGATTGCAAACATGTTGCTGGACAACACTAATACTGACTTCCATTCCCTTATTATTTCAATATAAATAAGGTCTATACTCAACCATATAATAATGACACAAACATAGATTAATTCTAGTTAATATCCATCACTGACATTTGAATATTAATTTATCTTTAAAACAAGCTAACAGTATAAGCAACTAAGTATATTCTCAACAATTCGCAACACCAAGTCTTAACAAATTTGATATTCAAAATTCATTAAATATACTACTTATAAGGGAGAATAATTTTTTTAATATTGTCACTCATAGTGATAAAACAAAAATGGGCAATAGCTTTGAATGTAAGTAGGCCCAATTCTCTGTAACTTTAAGGAGTTGACAGATTAAAGGGATGATTGAGGAAGGCTGTCTTAATAAATTTAGTAAGTTTGTGAAGAAGGGAGTAGTCTTACAACTTACAAGTGATAGAAGGTGGTGATGGCAGTTAGTAAAAAAATGAATATGTTCCTTCAGTAGTAGTGCAGGCTTTATTAAAGCACTGTGTAAATGTTTTGGGTGAACTAAAAGGCCTACCCCCCTTCGATTCCATGATCACGCCATTAACTTAGCTCGAGACAACAAGCCAATCTCAATCAGGCCTATAGATACTCTTATTTTTACAAAGATGAAATAGAAAAAAAAGGTTAAATAGTTGTTGAACACGGGGGTCATATGAATTATGAGTGCTTTGCTTGTGGAACTTAAGAACACATAGCAAATATTATTGATAAAATGTGATAAAATAAAATTAATTAATAATTACAAAAAATTAATTTTTTTTGTTTTAAATATTTATTACTATATAATGAGTAAATAGATAATTTAATATGCATATTTGATGTGAATATCCAAAATCAAATTATTGTTATATTATTTTATTATTATATAATAAAAAAATAGCTAATCCAACATAGGGATTCGTGTAAATAAAATTGTTAATGCCTTAAAAATTGGTCAACAAGTCGAGGAGAGAGAAAGAGTCATTATCGGCCTACCGAGACAATTTGGACTTTGTTGAATATCGTTTGGGGCCCTCGTTGAAGTTCCGGCACGGTTGACGCTTATAATAATAACAAATAAAATAAAAGAGATATAGACATAAGATTTATGTGATTCGGCATAAGACTTAAGTCAATAGACGTTTGGAAAGGAAAATCCACTATAATAAATATTTTACAGTCTCTAATATCTCACTTTATAAAGAGAAATATAAATATTCATGAATAAAATGCTACTGGTTGGAGTTCTCAAATGCTTTCCGAGAAGGAGAAGAAACTGAAAGAAATTAGTTGTTGGAGGTGAGAGTCTGTTCATCTGTCTAAGGCCTTTTATAGGACTCTTTAGTGGCGTGCATTGGTCTGCTATAATGGGACAAGTCTGAATTTGCATGTGTCAGCCGGTTTACTTTCTTTCTTCCTTATCGCCAAGCATTTTCTTATGCCCATGCTTTTTACTTCTTATCATCTACCCTCTGCATACATATTTATTATCCCTTAATTCTTGTACCTCTCACTTTTTACCTCATAATACAATTCTGACTAATTACCACCCTCACAATAATAATAAAAAATCAAATTTCTCTTATATTAATTAAAATTATTTTTTAATTTTAAACAATTCAATAAAAATACTCTTTGCCATGATATAAAGAATTCCGTTTAACCCTGACAACTACATGTACATGCAAATCCTTGAGAAAGACGTCTAGAAAGTAAAATGATCTTTTTTTTTTTTTCCTTCCTTCCATCTTCTAACCCTCAAAGTGAACTATTATAAAATACATTGAAATATAGAGATTTTCTTTGGCTGCGGTTTGGATTAATCAAATCCGGATTTAGATTGATCGAAAATCTTGCTTTTACTAGGGACTTGTCTCCATGGATTTGGAGCCTGTATACATAAGAATAATGTTAGAATATCGCTTCATTTTGTCTCTATTTTGCCTACTATATATTTACATTTTTTTTAAGAAGAAAATAATTATTAACATACTGATATTTATTTTTATATTTTGAAATTGTTTTAACATGTTTAAACGATGTTTGAAATAAATAAAAATATATATAATTTGCACTAAGAGCATATTAAGTAAACAAATTGCCAAATTAGGCATCTACCCCAACATTTTAGGATAAGATTTTGGGATTTGGTCTTGGCCTGCTACAACTCCCGTTACTTGGATCCTGATTTGGAATCCGTTAGTTATTTTTAGTTATTTTTGTTTTTTTACATCATTTTTTTAATATTCTTAAACACTTAATTTTTTTTTATAATATTATTAAATAATATTTTCTTAATTATTAAAAATAGAAAAAAAAAAAGAGGGAAACGGTACCCATCAACGGGACTCAAAGCGGTGTAAAGATCATTTTCCTTTGATCTTAAGCTTTTTACTTTGTTCCCCAAAAGCTCGAATTTCTGCAGCAATTCAGCAAATTTAAATAAAAAAGCCATAAAAACTGATGCAAAAAGGGAATGGGATATGAACTCCAATGGAAAAAACTTCAAACAATTCTTAAGTTTAAATGATATGCATTTAAAAAAAAAAAAAAAACGATAGAAGCCAATGATACCAAACGCAGCGTGTCGTGTGATTCGACTGTTCCATGGGTAGCTGGACAAGAAAAAGATACTCCTAATCAATGTTTTCCTCCAAATTCACAATAGGCCCCTGCAGCAATAGTCTTTTGCTCCTCAATCCTCACATATGTAATGTAGCTAATATGAAAACAAACAGATACGAGCGCCATAAGCGCTTTCGAGACCATCAACCAGACAAATAATTTCGTTTCATCAATCATCAATTCAATGGCACCCTACTAAACCTAACACCTGAGATTTGCTAAAACATGAAACATTCTCAAATTGGCAATGAACTGCTATGAGAACTAGAGAATCAAAAAAGAGTTCGTAGGAAATGTTACTATTTTACAGGTAAATACACGACTGAAACCAGACAGTATACGCTTCTGTGGCTAGGGATCCCTACACTGATTGGTATCTCTACTTCCATTTTGATTCCCAGTTCCTTTATGTTCAGAATAACCTGACACTACATTTGGTGGCCGAACATAACGAACATTTGGAGGCCCAGAAATAGGTGGCGGCCAAAACTGTCGGGAAACAGAACTTGCACTTGAATTTGGAGGATTTGCAAGTTGGTTTGGCTTCAGGGGATTCTTGTGATTTGTGTCCTGATCTGCCTTCTGCTCTAACTCTAGGCGGTTAGGGTGCAGCTCATTAATGTCTGTTCCTCGAGTAATATTCTGATTCTTTTCGCTTACTGTCCTAGGACCAGACGTCCCAAGCGGGGTTTGGGGTTGCCACAGCGTTGGTGGTCGGTTCAGTACGTAGGAGTTGCCTCTACTTTCAGATTCCTCTTTTGCCCTAACCTGATGGCCCGTGTCTGGGACCTCGTTTGGCTTGTTAGCTTTAATTTCTAGCTGCTTGTCTCTGTCCAGTGAAGAAGGCGATTCGAATAGATCAACTTTAGTTGCTGAGGCACGGCCTAAAGCAATAACAGTTGTGGGAAAAGCTCTCTCTGGAGGAACAGCAGGAGTGTAATTAGATGGGAGCAAATCATCCCAATTTTCTAATAGCTCCTTGTAGACCTTACGAAGAGTGACCTCGGTGAGGCCTGTCACCTTACAAATCTCTGCCTGGGTTTTGCGTTTGTCTTCTAGTTGGCAGGCCAAATAAATAGCCGCTGCAGAGATGCTTATAGGATTCCTTCGAGTGCAGAAGCATTTATTGATAACGACTTCTCCGATGTGAGTTGCAAGCTCCTAAAATGATATGCAGGACCATGGTCAGCCGTGATCAAAATGAAAAGATAAGAGGGGCATAAATTCTCACTAGAGCAAACTTCTATTTAAAAACACTTATCAAATCAAATTTCAAAACCACCACAGGAATCACAGACCATTCGTATGAAAAAAAGTCTACACAACAATAAACCCGACTGGTGATTGAGAAAAAGAAAGTGCAGACTGCCAGACACGCTGTTGCATCAATTTTTTGTATTGGCACCAGATGCCCAGGAACAACATCCTGACTAATTCCAGGGGTGGACAGATCCTTGACAAAGAGTTTCCCGCAAATGAACCTCAAGTAATTCAAGGAGCAAAAACCCTAGTTCGATTGCCCCTAGAACAATCTCTAGGGGGTTTGAACCTTAGACCTGGGAGAGCATACCCCCAAACCCAAGGCCTTTACAACATGAGCCAACCTGTAGGGGTTACACCGTTGTATCAACTAACAAACTCTTCATATGTGAACTAGAAGGTGATCGAATTCGTCTTCTGAACATCCAGAAAAACAAGATTTTGGTGTAATAGACATCATGAAACTGCAAAAGCAGAGTTTGATCTTGCAACCATTTGAAATAAAAAGTTCTGAAACTCCTCTTGATGCTTTTTTGATTTGGCATCGGGTTTCCCAGGACAACATCTCAACTAATCCCAGGGTTGCACAGGAAATTCCTCTTGATGTTATTACCATTCCTTTTCTTTTTATTCAGTCTCCCAACTCCTCTAACCCATTAATAGACAACTCTCTTATATCCAACTCTACCCATTTTTCAAAATCTTTTTGGCTGCATATTGCTGTCATCTACCTAATGTATGATTACCATATCACTTGGTATCAAGGGCTTTCCAGTGCAGCCACAGGAGTTTTTCCCAAGTCATCCAACTCAGTATTCTAGTGCAACTATCTTTTTTTTTTTTTTTTTTAAAAATTTTTGGAAGTTGGCTGTATACTGACGTTTCTGTCTCCTAAAACACTTTTCTCTCCATACACTTGCGAAAATGGTGCTTCTTCGTTAATGGAATTTCATCAATCACTGTTCAGTTTCTCTTAGATGGTTATGATGAAATCAAACAGAAACATTTTCATTGAGCACAAAACCTTTGTGTTTAGTAAGGAAGATCAAATATGGTTGAGGATAATAGAAAGGAGAATTCGGTTGTTGAAATATATCTTCATCAACTATAAGGCGTTGGGATGGTTGGCTGATGTAATAGAGGAATGTACAACCTATGTGGGTTCATCTCAATTCATTAGAACTAGGATACGTGGAAGTTACGTTCTAGTGGTGCAAAGACATCAGAACTCCCATGGCCGATACTTTTCTTTGGTAGAGTTCGGCCATGCACAAAGAAGAGGACTACTTGTGGTTCCAGAAGGGCGACAGGGGCAAGGATGGAGTTACCTCATTGCAACGTTGAGGGAACTTTCATCTTCTACCTTTGGTTCTAACAGAGCTTCTAGGGGAGAGGGAAGAGGTGGAGTTGATCTTCGGTTGCTTACACCTGTGACATCGACATTCTCTTGCTCGTACAAAGAGGTGCTCGAGGTGCCTAGAGCAGTGAACTAGGTCGAGAATCTAGACTTGTGTGTAGCAGGAAAGCATTCTGTTTTGGGCAAAGGACAGAGCATAGAAGGAGGTGACAGTGTTGTTGGGATAAATGAGGCAACTGTCTTGCAGGCTTTGATAGAGATGGAGGAGCAGCTGGCTGCTTTATCAGATAATGTGTCCTGGCTAAAATGCTTCATAAAGGGAAAAGGAAGCATCTCGTGGACTGGGCCATTTGATAAGGATGGGTCGCCAGTTAAGTCGAGTGGGTTGGGCCAAGTTTCAAGCCCAAACCCGGCTAGGAAAGAAAGAAATCGGGTGTTACCCAATACAACTCATTTTGCGGTTCAGAAGGTTCAAGAGGCTACCATGTTGCCAGAAGGTGATTGGACGGACCATCCTCTGACACAGAACAAGTCACCGCCCCTGGGCGACCATCTTGGTGGACCGACAGAGCCACCGTGACGTGAGGAGGCTGAGATTCTTGAAGGGGTGGTTGCCGAGGCTGTTGACGAAGCCGAGAGCCCCTCCAGCATTCCTATGAGCTGCGGGTCTTCTCCTATTCTTACTCCAAGGTTGGAAGAGAAGCTTTTGGAGGGGAAGGTGGATAATGGTGCTGGAGGGAATTTAGTTGGGCTTCTTTCCACCCCAACTGCGTTGTCAGAAGTAGATTTTGAGGCTCCCCAGTGTCTGCAGTTGGCTGTGTGCGCTCAAGAAGGCTTTGATGGGGAGGGGGTTTTGCTAACTCCTATACGAACAATTCCTCCAAGTCCTCCAGAAAAAATATTTAAGAAGGTGGAAGAGTTAAAATCAATTTTTGGACTTTCTTATGAAGGTTATGCAGAACAATTCCAAGCCCTCAATGTTTGCTATGGAAGCTGGAAGCTTGAAGACATCGACCAAGCCAAGTAGAGAACTAAAACAGTTTTACTTGTTCTATTAATTATGATGGGAAGGAAAGGAGTGGTAGAAGGGAGAGATCAAATGGGAGGGGTTCCTTTTTAATTTCATGAAGCCTAAGATTTTTTCATGAAACGTGCGGGGGCTCAATGATCGCAATAAACGCCTCCGTATAAAATCATTATTGCGAATGTAGAAAGTTGATGTGGTGTGGTTGCAGGAAACAAAGTTGCGGGTTATTGATAGAAGAATTATTCAGAGTTTATGGGGATGTTCGTATGTGGGCTGATCCTATTTAACTGCGGTGGGTGCCTTGGGTGCAGTGTTAGTAATGTGGGATAAAAAAATAGTTGAGGCAGCGGAGGAGTGTACTGGTGATTTTTCGATAGCCACTCTCTTTAAAAATGTTGTAGACGGTTGGGAATGAGCTTTTGCAGGCATTTATGGGCCATGTGATGATAGGATCAGGAGATGTCTATGGGAGGAGTTGGCCAGTGTGCATTCCATTTGGGTTGTGCCTTGGTGTATGGGGGGAGATTTCAACACCACTCGCTTTCCTAACGAGCGCTCAGGGAATTATCGGAATATTGTGGCTATGGAAGAATTTTCTGAGTTCATTTTTTATCTCGGTCTTATGGATATCCCTCTTATTGAGGGAGAGTTCACTTGGTCGAATAGATGGGTTTGGTCAAAGCTGGATCAATTTCTAGTCTCTCTAGATTGGGAAGCCCACTATCCTGAGCTTTGTCAGAGCGATTGGCCTGTGTCTGTTTGGATCACTTTCCTCTTCTGCTTGATTGCGGGGGTATTCATGGGGGAAATCGGTACTTTAAGTTTGAAAATATGTGGATAGCAGCTAATGGTTTTATTGATTTGGTACGTGCATGGTGGTCAGCTTATCATTTTACTGGCACCCCTAGTTTCATTCTTGCAAGTAAACTAAAAATTTTGAAACAAGACTTGAAGAAGTGGAACCTTGAGGTTTTTGGGCATATTGACAAAAAAAAAAAAAATCAACCCTTCTGGCAGAATTATAAGAGCTAGAGGGAAAGGAACTTTTGGGGGATAGCTCAGAGGAGGAGTTAGTAAGAAAATGTGCAGTTGTGGCTAATTTGGAGAGGATTCTATTGCTTGAGGAGATCTCTAGGCGTTAGAAATCCAAGATCCTTTGGTTGAAAGAAGGCGATAAATGTACAAAATTATTTCACAAAGTGGCCAATTCTCATCAGCGAAACAATGTTATTGAGTCATTACATTCGGGTTCTTAGGTACTCTCTTCTCCCCCCGAGATAGAAAATCACATCGTACACTTCTACGAGAACCTCTTGTCGGAACTGGTTGGCTGGAGACCGAAACTTGATGGTTTGTCGTTTGAGGCTATTGATTCAAAGAGCGTGAGTTCCTTGGAGAGACCTTTTGATGAAGAGGAAATTCATAAGGTTATTTCAGTTATGGCAAAGGACAAAGTGTCGTGACCGAGCAGCTTCTCGATGGGGTTTTTCCAAATTTGTTGGGATATTGTAAAAGGTGATGTTATGAAGGTCTTTAGTGAGTTTCACTCTTTTCAGAAATTTGAGAAATCCCTCAATGGGAATTTTATTACTCTCATCCCTAAGAAATAAGGGACTTTAGCTATTGAAGAGTTTCGCCCCATAAGCTTGGTTAGTAGTGTCTACAAGATCATCTCAAAGGTGCTCACTAACTGGTTAAGTCCTGTTCTGGAACAAATTATCTTCAAGCCTCAGAACGCTTTCATTCGTGGAAGACAAATACTTGATTCAATTCTCATTGCAAATGAATGTATTGATCATAAATTGTAGGAGGGCGGGTTGGGTGTACTTTGCAAGTTGGACATGGATAAAGCCTATGACCAGTCAATTGGAAATTTCCTTTATACTTGCTTGGGGGGTGTGGCTTTGGGGATAAGTGGATTTCTTGGATACGACATTGTATCTCTACGGTTCGTTTTCGGTTTTAGTTAACGATACACCAGCTGGTTTTTTTGAGAACTCCAGGGGTTTGAGGCAAGGAAATCCTCTTTCTCCTCTCTTGTTTGTTATAGTTATGGAGGCAATGAGTCGGATGTTGAAGGCTGCTGTTGGTGGCGGATTCCTGTCTGGCTTCCAAGTAGGCAATGGCACTAATGGTTCTGTCAACATCTCACACCTCTTATTTGCAGGTGATACCCTACTCTTCTGTGAAGCGGAGGAGAGCCAGATCCAAACCTTGCGAGCATTGTTACTTTGTTTTGAAGCAGTGTTAGGGCTCAAGGTGAATCTTGGTAAGTTCGAGTTAGTGATGGTGGGAGAGGTTCCTCATGTTTCTAGGTTAGCTAGACTCTTGAATTGTATTGTTTCTTCTTTGCCAATGAAGTATTTGGATCTTCCGTTGGGCGCAACGTTCAGACTAGAGCCATTTGGGATGGGTTAGTAGAGAAGATAGAGAGAAGACTGACTATGTGTACTTATCTAAAGGGGGGTGACTTACCCTTATCAAGAGCACGTTGACTAATCTACCCACCTATTTTTTGTCACTATTTCCTTTGTCTGCAGGAGTGGCATGTAGGATAGAGAAGCTTTTTAGGGCCTTCTTATAGGAAGGCATTAGGGAGGAGAAGAAATACCATCTGGTTAATTGGAAAATAATATGTTCTCCAATTCCATATGGGGGATTGGGTGTTTGTAACTTAAGAACATTCAACACAGATTTATTGGAAAAATGGTTATAGAGATATCACTTGGAAGGGGAGGCTTTGTGAAAGGAGATCATTGATTCGAGACATGGAGTTGCTTTTAGGGGAGGAGGTGGTGCTCCAACGAAGTAAGAGGGGGTTATGGTGTGGGCTTATAGAAGTTTATTAGGAGCGGGTGGCCAGATCTTGAACATCACATCTGGCTTGTGGTCGGAGAGGGCACTAAAGTCAAATTTTTGGAGGGATTTGTGGTGTGGTGATGTCGCACAAGATAGAACTTTTCCAACCTTGTATCGCATTGCAACTAACAAGGAAGCTTTAGTGGCGGACATGCGGTTATTCTTTCATGGCTCTCAACAATGGAACATTCTCTTTAATCGAGATCTCCATGATTGGGAATTGTCCATACTCACAGATTTTTTCGAATTACCATACGCCACAAGGATTCCTATCCTACAGGGAGATAGAATGAAGTGGAGATCCAATGATCACAAAAGGTGTATGGTAAAGGCTTATTATAAACTTTTATCAAAACAAGATCATGCTCCCTTCCCACGGAAGAACATTTGGAGGTCTCATGTGCCTTCTAAAGTAGTTCTTTGTGTGGACTTCCGCTCTTAGAAAGATTTTGACAACGGACAATTAAAGGAAGAAGGGATGCATTCTGTTGGATTGCTGCTACATGTGCAAAAACAGCGGGGAATCTGTGGACCACCTATTATTGCATTGTGAGGTCGCAATGACGCTGTGGGATGAGATCTTTCGAAGGGTTGATGTGGCTTGGGTTATGCCAGCAAGGGTGGTGGACCTGTTGGGTGGTTGGAGAAAGATGCAAGGTTGTCTTCAAGTGGCAGTAGCATGAAAGATGGTCACGTTATGCATTATGTGGTGTATTTAGTCGGAAATGAATGAACGCTACTTTGAAGATAAGGAGCAATCAATGGCGGATCTATAGAGGTTCTTCTTTCACACTTTAATGTTGTGGTTTTCAAACATTGTATTAAGTGGGAACAATGTTCTTAGTTTCTTGTCTTTGTTTTCCAGCTCTTAGATGTCATTAGGTATTCTGTTGTATGCTTCTTGTGTACACGGGATAGACCTTTTTCAATCATATCAATAATATTATCTCTTACTTATAAAAAAAAAAAGTATTCTGCATACAAAGAAATGTACCTGAGCAGATTTGTTGAGCTGGAGAAGCGTGCAAAACCTTGGCATATGGACTGATATGGAATTGCTGTTAATGGGCTGACTTAGTTGTAAAGCTTCTCCAAGTATCTTGATGTACTTCCCAATCTCCTTCTGGGGTACATTCGCTGCAATTGAGATTTCCTGCATGCAAAATCAGATATCAAGCATTGGTAAAGATGACTTGATGTGACACACAAAGGATAGAGGAGCATTCATATATAAGCAACGACTGAAATAACTATGGTTAAATTTGTACTTATTACAAGTTGCGCCAAGAAAATACTGGATGCAATTGACACTGACATGGAAGCAAGATTGCCCGCCTGAGGGAAGAGGAAATCCCATCAAGATACCGAGTCACATAAAACAAAGATTACTGCTATATACCACAAAAAAATATGTATAACCAGCTGTTTTCTCTTTCACAACATTTTGTCCCACAAACACATATATTTGTTCCGGCATTTTAACTCTCCTTGTAACAGCGCATATAAAGGAGAACAGCCTGGATTTTAGAGCTTATGATTCAAAATCATATTAACAAAATTTTCTTGTTTCCTTTTCTAGCTCTAACGTGTATTTTGGTGTTTTATCTTTTATACTCACGGTGTTCTTTAGGCATACTTGGGTTATGCCTAAATACTTGTACTAATAAAGTTTTATTTTACTTATCAGAAAATTATAATAATAAAGCGAAAGAATGATGCAGACAAAATCCAAATAGTACAATGTGAAAGAGCAAGCAAATAGCTTCACGTTCCTCAAAATCCTAGCCCCAGTTGCACCAATTACTTCCAAAGTACCGAGATAACCTTATACCAGATAATCAAACAAGGCCAAAGAAATAGAGTAATGGGAGAACTAGAATGAAATTATGAGGTACCTGGAGGGTCCTGGGCTCTTGGGCCTCTCTAATGGCCTGGACAAGAGCAGCAGTAGCAAGCGCCTCCACACTACGATTCCTCAAACAAGTAGCGGAGCAACAATCCCTAAATAGCTGAAACGCGTGGTCGGATATCTCGTGGTCCAAGCCCAGAATCGAGGCTACGTCGATAATTTGCATGTAGGCTCTCAGATTATCGACTACAACCGTCGAAGAGGACGATGAAGAAGAAGAAGAAGATTCAAGGATGCGCTCAAGCTCAGCGAGGTGGCCGGAGAAAGAGAGGCAGGAGCGGAGGAAGAGAGGGCTGGACTCGAGGGACCAGGTGGAGAAGGCGGTGATGAAGCCGGTGGGCTCGAAAGGATCTTCTTCGCCGTCTCGGTCGTGGTGGTGGGGGTCGAGGGAGGGGAGGTCGGAGGTGACGAGGAAGAGAGGGTTGTCTTGGGCGCGGAGGTGGAAGAGGTGGTGGGGCTGCGATTGCCGCTCTTCGATCACGCGGCCGCACGACGCGCACTCCGATATGGAACGGCCGGAGCTGGTTGTAGCGCACCGTCCATGCGCCGACGAGCAGTACGGGCACTTCATTGCGTTCAGCGGCTTGCGAGTTGAAGGTTTGGAAGTTGGAACTCAGCTATACGTGGAAATTGGGACAGTCTACTTGCCAATCGGGTCAAGTAGTGCAAGACGGCCTGATTTGGTTTGCTTCTGATTTTTTATTTTTTCCTTTTTATATATATAATTTTTTTCGATTGATGTTTTATAAATTAACAATTTAGATAAGACATCATTTAAGAAGGTTTTTTTTTTTAATTTTTTACAGCCTACTCGTCTACAATTGCCAATGATAAGTGGTCTTTCCAGATTAGACAATTTTTGCAGGAACGGATTGAAATTATGAAATTTTTTTATTTATTTAACTAATTGTGTAAACGTGTTAGAATTAGGTTCGGATCGAAGACAACAAAGCCAATTCAATTCACAGTCCCAAATTCTGAACCATTCCCCGTTTTAATATTAACTGAATCGGCTTTATATATATATATATATATATATATTAACCGAATTGGGAGGTCCATAAATGAACTTGACAAGGGCAAGCAACTCGTTTGCGTGTTTTATTTTCATTTGAGATGGTATTCGTGTGTTTTTACAATGTAGAATTAACCTGATTTTATATAATACCTTAAAGATTTTATAATAAAAATAATTTTAAATAATTTTATAATCTAACGTACCATATTCAATTAGATTAATTTATAAATTTACTTTTATATGATCTCTTTGTAACTAAAACATTTTCAAAAATGTGAAAGAAATCTGCCCCTCCAATATATGTAACGTACCATATTCAATCGGATTAATTTATAAATTTATTTTTATATGATCTATTTGTAACTAAAACATTTTCAAAAATGCAAAAGAAATCTGCCCCTCCAATATATGTTCCTTTTGAATTTATTAAGGCCCGTTTAGATATCGAAATAATTTCATCTCCATCTTATTTAATTTCATTATTACAACTTTTTCAAAATTTCATATAAAATATAATAAACAATTCAACATTTTCAAATTCTAAAATAATATTAATAATATTACAAAATAATATTTTGTTTTAACTTTTAAATTTCATCTAAAATTATTCATCACATCTCACTATCTAAATTGGGCCTAAATCAATGCGATGAGACAACTGGATCAGCAAGCATTACTTCCCTTAATAGCTGGAACATGTTATACATAGAAAAGAAGTGGAATCAACCTGCTCCAACAAGCATTTCTGTGAACATATTTAATCAAGACATCAATGGTCAACTTACAAGCCTGTCCATGTAAGCAAGGAACTCCTATTCAACACACAGTTTTGGAAAGTCTTTTCCTTGACTTTTAAATAAAACCTGATCAAGAAAACTTGTTCACTTGAATGATCTACAACCCATCAATTCACTACCCGCGTGGAAATATTGTGACAGCAAAAATTTGTAAGAAAATAACCTAATTAAATAGGTAGTTTCTCCTCGTTATGAAACCACCTAAGAACTGAGTAGGATTCGGGCCGTCCCTACCTTCACAGACGTTGGGTAGCACATGAGCATTTGTAGTACAGATCAGTGAAGATTTGATCCTCGAATCCCCATCATCCTTTACATCATCGATGATTACCTGTTGAGGTTACATTTCCCTGCCATTCTTTGCTCGTTTCAAACTCTTACTCAATTCTCGCGCAGTCTGGCAATATAGAAAGAGGAAAAAAAAAGTAGCAACACACTTCTGTTAATACTTCTGGGGCCCAACATGTAGACAACAAGAAAAGGGCAGGAAACATTATCTCAAACAATTTTTTTTTTTTTGATGGGTTTGTATGAAATTGGAAATATCATAACATTATCTCAAACAATCGGGAAACAATGATAAAGGAAGACTTTGATTTCTAGGTGAATAAGATTCACATAGAAACCAAATTCTGAAGTTATAAAAGGAAGACTTTTATGCTCTCATCAATGATGTCCTTTCTATCCAAATCCTTGGAAACAGGCTATTCAAGTTGAAATGATTGAAGTTTTGCTATTTGGAATTGTCTTAGGTCTAATTCCTATTACTTTGGCTGGATTATTTGTAACAAAGCATATTTTAAAATACAGAAGTGGTGATCAGTTGGATAGCTCCAGACAGCACTTTAAAGTCATGCAAGATGCTCATCACTTTCATATATACCTGTGAAAATTCAAGGTGTGTCCTCCCTCTAGCAGAATGGATTGACCAAAACATGCAGATAACTTGGCCAACTCAGTTCCTTGTCATATGGATTTTCCTTAAACTATCAATAATATAAAGGGAGACCAGGCCTGTCAAGTCCACATAATAACTCTACCTAATCTGCGATAAAACTGAAAAATCTATGCGTTGAAGAAAATATGGCCCAAAACCCTTGGTTATTCATTTATTTATGGGTAAAAAAAAGACCCTGCTTATTCATATACATTAGATTTTCATATAATATTCTTAAACTAAGAACAACAGGTTTAAGCAATCTTTGTCGGGAGGAGTTAAGGTCAAATTAGAGGGGAAGAGGAAATACAAATTTTCTAAGACAAGGTTTGTAAAACTTGTGTCGCCTTTAAGACATTGTAACAGGCCCTTAAAATAGCCTAATAAACCTATTATGGATCCATAGGAAAAAAACTAACCCAGCAAAGATGTTTAAAATGAATCTTCATAAATAACAGAGAGGTGTTCATCCATATGCCAACAAATGCAAAGCTTCCAGTCATGCAAAACTGTCATGAACTCCTACTTGAATCTACCGGTACTGATACACAATATTCTAGTTAGTCATGGATTGGTGTTGGCATGTGCAAAAAGAATTGGAGAGTCCATTGATCATCTAACAACTTCTTGCATCACCGAAAGGATCGAAAAAAAAAAATCCTCTTTCAGTTTTAGTTATTATCCCTGATCCACTGAAAAATAAATAAAAATAAATAAGTTATTATCCCTGATCTGTAAGTAGCCCTTTTCTTTCCTTGGGCCCTAATGCTCCTAGTGACTTTATGAGATTGCTATGACCCAATGGCATGACTTCTTTGCTAGAGTGGGACTAGCTTTAGTGATGTCGAGAAGGGTGATTGATCTTCTATAATCTTGGAGAGGCCTTCAAAGCAATTCACACATTTCAGCAATATGGAAGATGGCCCTCTTATGCATTTGGTGGCGTCTTTGGAGTGAAAGGAATGAAAGAAGCTTTGAAGAATGCAAGAGATCAATGGATGAGCTTATAACTTTCTTTTTGAGTAATTTGGTAGATTGTAACAGATTTTAACGGCAATAATTTTCATGAATTTCCTGTATCACTGGATTAACATGCATAAGTGACACTCTAGTACATGTCCCATGTACTTGGGTTCTTGCCTAATCTCATTTTCAAAAATCTACCGATGGTATCAACAAATTCCTTACTTCATAAAAATGTGTAAAAAATGCTAGTGGCACTTCAAAGCCTCTGGCGGATGTCAGTGGTTCGAGTCATTAAGCTTTTTCTTTTTATCATCCTAGAGATCATTTAAAAGAATATTTTTTGTGTAGAAAGTCTTTTTGTTTCTATTTGGCAGCAGGTTGAAAGGTTGACCTATTTGGGAATCTCCGGATCTACGCTTATTTTCAACTCCCCAAAGCATTTTATTGCTTACTACGCCCTTCCTCGTCTCTGAGTACCAATCAAAAAAAGTATTCTGGTTAGGTCTGTGGGCATGCATGTTGATTGGCCACCCATCAAATCCAACATCCACTTAGGGTAGTGAGTTGAGATGAAAGTTGAATAAAATACTGTCAAAGTATAATTTTTTTAAATTATTATTGTTTTTGAATTTGAAAAAGTCGGAATTGTTTATTGTATTTTGTGTGGAAATTTGAAAAAGTTGTAATAATTAGATGAGATGAAATGAGATGAAATACTTGGACTTAGACAACAATGTATGAAGTTAATGTTCTTAAGATTGCTTTTAGCTCGGATGGTTGCAACTAATTGTTTCTCACAACCTTGCTAAAATACTTAAACCTATTGAACTTAGGATCTTTGTTTTTTACATGTTTTTTGGCAGTTCTCTTCTATACATAGCACGTGCTTGGTTTGTTCACTTTCCTTTTGCATTTTAATGAATTACTACCTTACAAAACAAAAGTGAAAAAATAAATTTAGATCATTGTGTAACCTATGTTGCCCACATAACCTTAAAATAATACCCCTGCCCCACCAAAAGACCAAACAAAAAGCTTATTATACAAACCATAAAGTTTTACAGCTAAGATGATTGTTATGTCAACAAGTAAATTTTCATAAACACAATTTCCATGGGGAAAAACTAGTTCTCAGTAACAGAAGACAATTCGTGAAAAATCTTCAGATGGGGAGAAGGTAATGTGTAGTCTTTAAGGAAAAAGTAAAATGTAGATCAGATTTAGGTGAATATTCCAAAGAAAATGTAATCTACAGGAAAGTGGAAGAGAGAAGAGGAAAAAGTAAAAACATCTTCAAGCATTCAAGCTGTCGAAACAAATACAGCACTGACATCAAAACAAAGTTTAAAGGAACAATAAAATGTTTAAGAAAGCAATATAATCACAACGAAGATAAAAAGGGTATCCATAATTAACAACAGGTTCAGAAGAAGTTTATAACAGCGAGATTAAACGGATTAGGCATAATAATATCAATAATATCTCATACCAAACGCATACACATAAAATCTAAGACTTGTTGGCATTCAAATTCGCGGAGTTTCCCCATCCCCAACAGCATAACTTCACAATGGAAACAACAATTCACCTGAACTTTCTCATCCGTTCGACCAACTTTACTTGCTAAACGCCTAATCATTACTCTTCCCTTCATTCCAAGCTCAAATTACTTAGTTGATTAAAAAGTGTGAAAGCTTTTTATCCCCTACCTTTTAGTTTATGAAGCAGCTGGACAAGCAGACTTTACTATTAAATGGAAAGATAACAAATACTAGTTGTAGATGGCAGAAAATTAACAAGCAAAATAATCAATTCGAAAACGCCAGATGTTGAATCATAATTTCAGATAAAATACCTAAATGAAGCTCTCAGGGAAGGTACCCATCAATGCTAGCAAAAAGACGAAGGGAAGAAGATACAAACCGTTGATTGGACGGGAGGAGGATCGAGATGAACGGAGCGCACAGACATCTTAGCGATCTCAGTAATGGCGACCTGTTTAACACCAGGGGCGTCGCTGGTCAAATCCTCGTAGGCAGCATTGAAGGCCTCCTCCCAGAACCTCGGTAATCTAATCCGGCGGCTGTTGGTGTACACGTCCCACATGTGCTTCACCACCTTCTCCCTCTCCTCCATTTCCTGTATGCCAAGAAAATAGATCAAAATTCCAACCAAAGATCCAACACAAGCAAAGACAACGCAGAGAAAGCGAGACGAAGAGGGAAGTTTACGAGGACGTCGAGATCGTCGCGTATGGGGTTATCGAGGTCGTCGGAGAGACGGTTGAGGTTACCGGCAGACCAACGGAGAGTGACGGTGCCGGTGAACATTGACCAAAATGCGAGCAACAAAATTGCGGCGAATGCCCAGACCTTATACCGGCCTTTACCGAAGAGACTCGAATCGGAGCTCTCTTTCTTATAATTAGGCGTCATCGTTGTCGGAAGGGCATCCTCATCCTTCATATCTATCAAAGAGGGAAAAAATGCAGATTCCTGGGGAGTTGAATTTGAATAATTTGATTTGCTTAATGAACACACTTGCAGAATTTCTATTGCTTTCTTCTTCAGTCCGATGAGTTCCGGTGGACTCTCGGATCTGGGAAGGGACAAAAGAATCAAGATTTTGCTTGAAATGGAGGGATAAACTATCTTAGTGCAACAGCATGCATACATAGATAACAATGACGTCACGCGGGCCACCATAACATATGATTTTTAGTTTGGGTTGACTTTACACGATTAAAGTTGTTGGACTCGACCGGATGATATGGACTGTTGATTTTATATACAACTTGCTGTTATAAAAGCGGCAAGTTTTGGATGTATATTTTTGTCCTTTTCAGGCACGATTACATTTGGAGTGATTTTATAAAATTATTATTTTAAACGTTAACTACTTCAAATACATTATTCAAGATAACCGAATGAAAACTGATACTTACAGTGAATTTTGCGTGCGAAAGAAATTATAATTCATCTTTGATTATGTTATGCATTTCAACTTTTTTTTAATTTTTAGTTACGTTAAATAGTTTTTTTTTTTAATATATTTTTTTAATTATAATTTATGTGAAATTTTAAACTTATTCGAGTGTAATTTTTATACAAAATTTCTTGTATGTAGTATAACCCGTTATTCCATGAGAGAATAGGAAAAAATGTGCACAATAGTCAAGGTACAAGGAAATCAGTCGGTCCAAGTTGACGCGAAAGCAAGTAGACGGGTAAAGGAATAATGTTATTTGTGAAAAATCTGCATATATAAAAAAAGTCGTGAGATTCTAAGACCAATTTGTGAAAAAACATGCTTCCCCATTGCCCAATTTGTGAAAAATATGCATATATAAAAAAAGTCGCCATTCCATGAGAGCCTGATCCAGGTCGTGAGATTCTAAGACCAGAAAAATCTTGACAATTTGGAGAGAACTGAGGTTTCCGCCCGTATCTGTGGCTTCAAATGAGAACCTAAGAGATAATAACAATAATAACAAAGAAGCCAATTTGAAGTCAATGCAGGGAGATGTTACCGAATATTGGAGATGGTTTGGGGTCAAGTTGAAAGATAGGCACTTCTGGTGCAAGAAATGAGAACTTACCAAAAAGACAAAGGACTGTTAAAAATATATTTTCCTTCCAGCCAAAATTTGATGCTTGTTTTCTTAACCATTTTGGTACACATTACAATCTGCATTATCCTAATTCAGAACAAATAAATCAAGCAAGAAATATCCTAGACATTATATAATAAGAACCTTTCAGAATGATATTTCAAGATCTCAACTTGATGGTGGCAGCGGGGGGTTATTGGGATTATGTGGAGGGGGAGGTGGAGGCATTGATATTTGTGTCATATGGGGCCTACCGGCATGTTGCTGAAGGGGTGGGGGCGGTGGTGGACGCCACATAGGCGGAGGGCCTCCCATTCCCATTGGTGGCGGGAGAGGCCTTGGAGGACCATGAGCCACCTGTGGAGGGGCTGGTGGCATATTTGGAGGAGGTGGCCTGAACTGCTGCATTTGAGGTGGCATTACAGATGGTGGGAGTTGTTGACCCGGATGCTGTGGGTGACCCTGCCAAACTGGTTGTCCAGCCATTGGCATAGGTGGGAAGGCTGCACCTTGAGGTGGTGGACGGATTGCCGGAATTTGGCCTGGGGCTACAGCACCATTTGCAAATGGGCGTGGAGGCACAGATCCATTGGCCTGAGAAACATTCTGAAGTGTTGGAGGTCCGCTGGCAAATAAAGTGTGAGGCCTGCTCTTTTGAGCAGTTGGATTGCTTGAAGCCAAAACTCTCTCTGATAACAGTAGCACATAGCAAATCAATTTTCTTAATAAATGCATGAATTAAATCCTACGAAAAGAAAGCAGCAGCTAAAAATGCTCACCGGCTGGAGTACCATGACGCTCCCCTTTAGTATCCTTCTTGTATGCATAAGACACTGTAATTTGACGGTTGCAAAGATATTGACCATTCATTGCCTGTAAATGTAGAAGATCATCAGCTCCATATATTATTAGAAACAAATACTAGTGCCATGCAGCCGCTTATGTTTCATGGTTTAAAGAAATTTAGTGGTTACTATAATACCTTTTACAATGTTATTGAATTTGATCCTATAACCCTAATTAATTTCTTTTTTTGATAAGTAGAACCCTAATTAATTTCTGAAATGAGTTTCATGGACTCCTTGATATAAGTAGACTTGGCATCACGCTATGACCAAGTGGAACTCCAAATTCTGAGATATTAAATACTGAGAAAAAAGCAGAACTAACAAATCAATGATTCATCTAATTACTGCATCATCAAATCTCACGTTTCTCAAGCAGATATGGTGAACACTAAAATATCAGTGAAGGACACAAACCTCAATGGCGGCATCAGATGCCTCAAAAGAATCATAGCTAATAAACCCAAAACCACGTGAATTTCCTGATTCCGGGTCTCTCATGATCTGGAGAGAAGTGCTAAAGATCAGAATCCAAATAACAGAAACATCAAAATTTTAATTGGTAGAAAACATCAGTCAGTATAACAATTATTACATTCAGTACAAATGTTTGAGTCCACAACTAGTGCACACAAAATCAGAAAGGATGAATTGGAAAACGGTTTCATCCAGTTCCACTAAAGCAGAAATAGACTCATAAGAAAACCAACACGGAGAGTTGAAGACCATGGGAAAATGCTCATAAAGTAGATATAAGGTTTTCCGTGACCAAAGCACCATTAGATGTACCTTACCGAGGATAGAGATCCAACTCACCCAGAACATGGCTCATTGTAGAATCCAGAATTGGAACAGAAAGCGGCACACCACTTACCCCATAACATGGAACAATGCAAATAGGCTAATATATTACAGAAATTTTCCTTGGAAATTAGAAATAAGGATCCTTTCCAAACTACATTTTAAGTGTATTTAGTCTTCCAAAATACATCTATAATTGCCAATTAGCTAAAGTCATTCAAGGAGCAGAGGTATCAAGAGTAGTTTCTCATCATACAAGTAGCATTCACATTTACAAAACTGTGTTAAAGAAGGCAAATCAACTGCCCTCCAATTTTCCAAGGATTATAGGGTTGCCTTCATGAGCAGGAGAAAGTGTTTGAATATAAGTTAAAATAATTAAATTAACTTCTTCCTAATGAGACGGGGATTGTTATCTCCTTTTTTTATGTTATCATTATGGAGGCTTTGAGCCATATGGTGGAGGCTGCAGTAGGAGGGGGTTTTCTTTCCGCTTTTTCGGTGGGAAATGCGAAAAATGGTTTTATTTCAATATCTCATTTACTCTTTGCTGATGATACTCTTATCTTTTGTGATGCTGATGGTGATCAGATTCAAGCTTTGAGGGCTATATTGTTATGTGCATGTTTGGAATTGCAATGGGAAATATAGCTTATAGCTTTTAAGGCTTATAACTTAATAGCATTCTTATTGGATTGTCCAAAGCTAAACTTCAAAAAATACAATTTTGCACACATATAAAAAAAAAATTGATCAAATTTGATCAAAAATGAGGACAAGTTTGTGGAGAAAGGGAATAAAAGTATTTTTTGTCTTCAAAAGTGAATAATAAAGCTAAAAGTTTTGCCAAATTTGGCCAATGTTGGACAAAGTTTTAGTTTTACTATTCACAAAAAGTATTTTTATTCCATTTTTTCACTTTTATCTCCCCACTTTTAATCAAATATGACTAAATTTTTTTGATAATGTATAAATTTGTCTTCAAAATTTTTTTCAATTTACTAAACATATCATTTTTTCTTTAAAAAAGCTTTTACATCATTAAAAGCACTTTTTAAATTTCCAAACTCAATCCCAAACAGACTCTATGTTTTTAAGCTGTCTCAGGCCTTAAGGTGAATTTAGGTAAGTCAGAGGTGGTTACAGTGGGGGATGTGCATAATGTTAACAGCTTGGCAGAACTTTTGGGGTGTAGAGTAGCTTCTCTTCCTATGAAATAGTTGGGTTCCCATTGGGGGCATCATTCAAGGCTAAGAATATTTGGGATGGGGTGGTAGAGAAGATTGAGAATAGATTGGTGGGTAGAAAGCGGCTATATTTATCAAAAGGGAAGTTATTTAGAGCATTTTTTCCATTGTAATTGTTTTTTGTAATGGGCTATGCCTATTCTTTGATCAATAAAGTTTGTTTACATATATTTGTGGGGTGGTATGGGAGAGGAAAATAAGTTCCATCTAGTGTATTGGAATAGAGTTTGCTGTCCTATTGTTAAGGGAGGTTTGGGGGTTCATAATGTGAGTAGTTTTAGTAAGGCATTGTTGGGAAAGTAGTTGTGGAGGTATCAAAAGGAGGAGGATTTGATGTGGAGGGAGTTATTGATCGGAAGTATGGGAGAGAATGAGGGGGGCCTGGTGTTCTAAGGGGAGTAGGGGACTTATGGTGTGAGTCTTTGGAAATTTATTAGAAAGGGGTGGGATAAGTTTGTGAAACAAGTTAAGTTCAAGGTTGGAGATGATTCAAGAGCTCGCTCTAGGTTCGATGATTGGTGTGGTGCACGTGCTCTTTTTTGAGTTTTTCCAGCAATTTTTAGAATGGCTGTTAATCAACAGGCTTCCATTTCAGATTTGTTGATCCAATCTGATGAGTTGTGCATTGGGATGTTAGTTTTATTAGAGCCCTCCAGGATTGGGAACTTGATGAGGTTGCCGATTTGTTCAGCCCGTAGTATTCTCTGGATATTGGAGGAGATGAGAGGATTGAATGTCATGGAAGCATACAGCATGTAAAAAGTTTTCTGTTAGATCAAACTATAAGATGTTGACTGTTCAGCATCACTTCTCTTTTCTGTGGAAGAGTAGTTGGAGGGCTCATGTGCTGTCAAAGGTAGCATTTTTTAATTGGACAGCATCACTTGGGAATCTTCAGACAATTGATAATTTGAGAAAGTGTGGCATGATTGTTATGGAGTGGTGCTTCATGTATAAGAAATATGGTGAATTGGTGGACCATTTACTCTTAGATTGTGAGATGGCTACAGTGTTATGGGATGGTGTGTTCAGTAGAGCAGAGCAAGCAGGGCTGGGTTGGGTTGGGGAATGCCTAAAACAGAGGTGGATCTATTAGAGTGTTGGAATAGGCTTCATAGTTGTTTCAAGCGGCAGCTGCGTGGAAGATAATTCTTTTGTGCATTATATAGTGTATTTGGATGGAAAGAAATGAGTGGTGTTTTAATAACAGGAAGCGTACTGTAGAGGAAATCTGGAAATATTTTAGCTATTGTACTTAATGGAGGGATTGTTAATGAGTTTTTGTTTTCATTTTCTAATCTTAGAATGTAGTTAGGTGTATCTTTTGTATAATTTTTGTGTACATGGGCTTTGCCTATTGCATTCAATCATTAAAATTATATTGCTTACAAAAAAATAATAATTCTCCCTAACAGTTTAAACTTTTGGAACAAGTGGTATTTAACATGGTATCAGAGTAGAGATCCTAAGTTTGAACCCCAATTTCACACCTCCGACAGTTTTTTTTATAGGTAATAAGAAATTTTATTCCAAGTAAATAGGTATAACCTAAGTACACAGGGAGTATACAATTGAGAAACACCTAGTTACAAGCTACAAGCTAAGTCTGGAGAATAGAATAAGTCTAAACAGTCATTCCCATCTCTTACGAGATTAGTAACCCAAAATCTGAAAGTACAAAAGAAGAAAACCCTTAATTCTTCTAAGGAACATTCACAATTATCAAAACATCTTCCGTTTCGTTCAACCCACAAGCACCACAAAAGACAAGAATGAATGATCTTCGTGACATCAGGCTTAATGTCATTCCCAACAATTCCTGGCCAAATTGCAAAAACATCCAACATGTGTAAGGGCATCACCCAAGAAAAACCAGCCCTCAAAGATATTGCATTCCAAAACCATGTGGCCACCTCACAATGAAGAAAAAGATGATCAATTGATTCGCCATCCTTCTTGCATATATAACACCATTCGATAGTCTGAAAGGCTCTCTTCCTCAAATTGTCAATCTTACTAGGTACTTTCGGTTTCCAAATACTCTTCCAAGGGTAATCCTCAACCCCATGACTTGATAAGGCCTTGTAATAAGTTAATCTGGAGTTATTAGAGTGCTGCCACAGCAAACTATCCTCTTGGTTCTGAACAATCTTTTTCTCGTACAACTTTCCCAAAAAATCTGAAACTTCATTAGCTTCCCAATCCTGGATATCTCTAGCAATTTCACATTCCAACAAATCAAATTGTTGGAGATGGAGTAAGAATCAGCAATGGCAGCGCCTTTGTTTTTAGCAATCCTGAAAAGATTGGGAAAAGCGTCTTTAAGAGGAGAATCCCCACACCAAATATCATGCCAAAATAAAATCTTTGCCCCATTCCCCATTTTAAGGGTAGCATGCTTAACGAAAACATCTCATTCCATTCGAAAAGACTTCCATAAGCCCACTCCAAAAGGGCCTCTAACTTCCTTTGAACACCAATTCCCCCAAGATTTTCCATGAATGTCATCCACAATAGTTCTCCATAGAGCACTTCTCTCAAGTTGATATCTCTAAAGCCATTTACCAATGAGAGCTTTATTGAAAAGTCTTAGGTTGCGCACACATAATCCCCCTTGAGAAACCGGAAGACAAAACATTTTTCCAACTCACCAAATGAAACTTTTTTTCCTCCCCAAAGCCATCCCATAGGAAATTCCGATAGAGACTCTCAATGGCTTTGGCAACCTCAACTGGTAATGGAAAAAAAAAAGAGGAAATAGGTAGGAAGATTAGTCAAAATACTCTTAATAAGAGTATCTTTGCCCCCCTTAGACAAATACAGTCTTTTCCAGTCGGCTAAACTCCTCCTAATCTTCTCGATCACGCCATCCCAAATGGCAACGGATTTATGGGAAGCCCTCAAGCGTAAGCCAAGATATTTCATAGGTAGAACATCTATCTTGCAACCCAAAATATTCGCCAAGTCAGAGATGTTTCTAACCAAACCCACAGGAACAATTTCAGATTTAGAAAAGTTAATTCTTCAACCAGAAACAACTTCAAAATAAAGAAGAGCTCTCAAAGCCCAAAGATGATCTTTATTGCTATCACGTAAAATTAATGTATCATTGGCAAAGAGCAAATGAGAAACTGTAGTGATGCCCCGGGAATCATTTCCCACCTCGAAACCAAACAAAAATCTGCCTCCAACAGCCGCATCCAACATATGGCTTAGAGCATCCATCACAATAATGAAAAGAAAATGAGATAAGGGGTATCCTTGCCTGAAATCCCAATAGTTAAAAAATCCAACTAGGTTGCCATTTACTAAGATTGAAAATCTAGAGGAAACACAAAATTTGATCTAATTACACCACTTTTCTCCAAAGCCAAATTTTCTAAGGATGTGCAGCAGAAAATTCCAATTACATAGTCAAAAGTTTTTTTCATGTCCAATTAAACCAAAATTCCAGCTTTCCTCATTCTTAAACAACTTTCTAAAGATTCATTTGCTATTAAAACTGAATCAAGAATTTGTCTACCCCTTACAAAAGCATTATGAGGCTTAGAAATGATCTTGTCCATGACTTTGCTAATGCGATTGGCCAGCACCTTGACAATGATTTTATAGACCCCGTTCACCAAACTAATGGGGCGAAACTCCCTCAATTCCATTGCTTCCACCTTTTTAGGGATGAGAGCAATGAAAGTCTTAAAACTCTTCTCAAATTTCAGCAAAGAATGGAATTCACTGAAAATATTCATAAAATCATCTTTCACAATGTCCTAACAAGCTTGGAAGAAGGCTATTGCAAAACCATCCGGGCCTTGTGCTTTGTCTTTATACATACCTGTAATCACATCAAGAACCTCGTCAACCTCAAATGGTCTTTCCAGCCAAACAACATTCAAATGATCAATAGGCTCGAAAGGCAGCCCATCCAACTGAGGTCTCAATGAAAATTCTTCTCTAAAAAGTTCCCCATGGTAGCTCACTATATGGTCTTCGATCTCCCCAATGTCAGAAAGAACAATATCGCCATCTTTTAGGACTTCAATAGAGTTATTTCTGCGATGAGAGTTCACCGTTTTATGGAAAAATTTCGTACAATTGTCATCTTCCTTCAACCAAAGAATACAAGACTTTTGCCTCCATGAGATTTCCTCCATGAGAGATAGATGCTCAATTTCAGCAAAGATCTCTCTTTTTTTAACTGATTCCTCGGGTGAGATAATGTCCGCAATCTATTTATCTTCCAATAATTGGAATTGACCTAAAAGCTGTTTTTTTCTATTCGGAACATTGCCAAAAGTATCCACATTCCAACATTTCAGATCTTTTTTCAGCGCCTTAAGTTTGGAAGCAAACACAAAACTTGGGTATCCGGAGATATTATAGGATGACCACCATCTCCTAACCCGCTCTACAAAGCTCTTGTCTTTCAACCGCATATTTTCATATTTGAAATAACTTTTACCTCTAAAGATACCACCACAATCCAAGAGGATAGGGTAGTGATTGGAAACATATTTCTGCTGTCTTTTTTGCCTCAACTCCGAGAAAAGAGTCTCCCAAGATGGTGAAATCAATAATATGTCCAATCTAGAACAAGTTCTTCCATTAGACCAAGTATAGTCCCCTCCCATCAAGGGTAAATCAACCAGATGAAGCTCAGAAATAAGGTCCGAAAAATCAGACATAGCTTTTGAAAACTGAGAGACACCACCTCGCTCAGATGGGAATCTAGTGACATTATAATCACCTCCAAAGCACCATGGAAGATCCCACCAACTATAGAGACCAGCAATCTTATCCCACAAAAGTCTTCTGCAAGAGTCCAAATTAGGGCCGTATACACCCGCAAAGGCCCATTCTAACCCATCATCTAGCTAGCAAGGCCTCCAGAGTAACTCACATGTGGCATCCATTTGGCGTATGGTTTTTATTTATATATGTTGTTGTATCTAGAGAGAGAGAAATGCAAAGAATTTTGAAAATTGTGAGAGAACTTTAGAGGATCTATTAATTTTCTTCTATAAGTCTTTGCTTTTATGGGTGGGAACCATACCTTTTAACGGTCTCAATGTTCATGAATTTCTTCTTTCGATTGTAACTTCCAGCTAATCCTCATGTATACTACATGTGTACCTGGGCTTAGCCTATTTCTATGAATGAAATTTCTATGATTACCTTTCAAAAAAACAAATTTCTATATTCCATGTGCACACACTCATTAAGGAGAGTTTAGTCCACATGTGAGAGGAGTGTTAGGATATAAACTAAATTATAAGAAATTTACCTCTTTCCATTAGTTTAGATAAGATGTTAAATTACTACTTATCCAAAAAGTTCAAGTTGATGGGAAAAGGTAAATTTAAGGCTCGTTTGTTTTCATAACACATATTATCTCATCTATCCTTACAGCTTTCCCAAATTACCACCCAAAATAAAATAAACAAATCAACCTTTTCAAATCTCAAAACAGTAATACATTAAAAAAATATATTTTAATAATATTTTATTGAATTTTCAACTTTCATTTCAACTCATATCATCTTATCTACGAAAACAAACGAGGCCTTAATCATTGAATTCTAACAAAATGCAATAGCTAGCAAAAAAATGTTGCTTCTTCCATTGTTGCGTATCAAAGAGTACTCGTAGATTCATTATCTTTTTCTGACCATGTCAACCGGAAAAGCTAATTTTGAGGGAAATCTGGAAATTTTTTTATGTTTTCCTTGCTTCAATGGTTTTCAGCTATTGTACTTAATGGAGGGACTGTTCATAATTTTTTTTTGGTAGGTAATAAAAGACTTCATTCCAAAGAAATAGGCATATGCCCAAGTACACAGGGAGTATACAAACGAAATACCTACATCTTTCCACAAACAAAAAAGAAACTACATAAAAGCTAATACAGAAATCAGCAAAAGGGACTGTTCACGAGTTTTTGTTTTCATTTTCTAATCTTAGAATGTAATTAGGTGTATCTTTTGTATACTTCTTGTGTACATGGGCTTTGCCTATTGCATTCGACGAATAAAATTTTATTACTTATAAAAAGAAGAAAAAAACTTCTTTTTAACATCTTAAACTTTTAGAACAAGTGGTACTAAACATGGTATCAGAGTAGAGATTCTGAGTTTGAACCCCAATTTCACACTTCACCCCATTTATTTGTATATTCCATGTGTGTGCACTCATTATGGAGAGTCTTGCCCACACATGAAAGGAAATGTTAGGACATAAACTAAATTATCAAATTTACCTCTTTCCACTAACTTACGTCTTTAAAACAACTGGTGATTTAACATATGGCTTAGATTATATGTTAAGTCATACTTGTCCAAAAAGCTCAATTTGATGGGAAGAGGTAAATTTAATCATTTAATTCTAACAAAACGCAACAGCTAGCAAAAAATTGTTGCTTCTTCCATTGTTGCCTATCAAAGATTAGTTGTAGATTCAAGGTTGTCCTTAAGTGGCAGAAACATGGAAAATGGTCCCGTTGTGCATTATATGGTGCATTTGGTCAGAAAGGAACAAACGTTGCTTTGAAGATAAGGAGCGATCAAGGGCAGAGCTACAAAATTTCTTCTTTACCACTTCAATATTGTGGTTTTCATACATTGTATTAAATGAGAACAATGTTCTTGATTTCTTGTCATTATTTTCTAGCTCTTAGAATGTCTTAAGGTGTTCTGTTGTATACTTCCTGTGTACACAGGATAAGACTTTTTTTGATCATATCAATAATAATTATCTCTTACTTATCAAAAAAAAAAAATTAGTTGTAGATTCATTATCTTTTCTGACCACGTCAACTGGAAAAAGCTAATTTAGCACAGTTTTAAGCCACCCTCTGCCCATGAAGCCATGCAGGAGATTATCAATTAAACCTATAATTTATAGAAGTCCCACAATCCCTAAAATAAAACAAAGAGAGACAGCCGTTGCAAGGATGATAACTAATTCTTGCAAGCTAGAGTGGTTTATATGGTAGTCCCCAAATCCCATACAAGATGGTCCCCATAGTTTTTTAGTGCATTTGGAGGTAAGGAATTGCCGAAACTTTGAAGATTATGAATAGCCATTGGATGAACTCGGAAGCTTCTCCGTTAATATTTTGTTCCTTTGGGCATTAGCTATAGATTTTAATGGGCAAAGTACTGATAAAAAAAAGATTTTAATGGACAGAGTTTCCATGATTTCCTGTAGCTGTTTACAGTTCTTAATTAGGTACTTTCTCTCGCATACATCATGTGTACTTGCACTACACCTACTTTTCTATTATTAGTTAATTTCGTTTACCTATCAAAAAAGGGAATGCTAAGCATGCTAAGCAAAATCATTCCATACCACCAGAATAATTGCACGCTCATACATGGGCATGTGAAGATAATCAAGGACTATAAGCAATGGCTACATGTAACAATTTCTTGCTAAACAAAAGGCACATTATACCTCTTTTCTACAGCTGTGAAAGAGTTAAGTGTGCCCCTTTTAGCTACACTTTTTTAGGCGATGTGATGATGGATATCACATTTCATATTAGACAAGGGTAGGGACCATGAACCCTGGCACAAAGACCTTGCTCCGCCCATGACTAAATTTCATAGTAGCCTTATGCATAAATGATGGTATGTTAAATCCAAGGGTTGGAAGATAACTAATGACTCCAGATTCAACTTTATAATAGGAAAAGCAACAGTCTTAGTAACCGATAGGCAGTCAGCACGAGTTTTTCTAAACTTCTGGACAATTTAAATGAAAATGGAGAAATTAATTTAACATCAGATACCAACACAAGGAATCCATAAACATTACCTTAGGATTTGTGACAATGACTCCAAATGCACTGAAAGTATCATACAGAAGCTTCTCATCCACATCCTGAGAAGAATATCAAGTAATGACAGTTAAAATCAGTAAGCTAGCCCGTGCTAGGAGTGCATAACATGGTAGAATTTAACCTACAGAGTCAAGGTTCCCAATGAAAAGGTTTGCACCCACATCTAAGCTTTTTTTATCTTGGGATGCCTGGGAAAAAACAATGAAAAAGAAAATGTAAACACCACAATCATTGTCAAATCACACAAAAAGATGCAAAAGAAACAGGTCAGAGAAGAGCAAACCTTTTCAAGCACAATAATGAATAATAACTTTTATGCAGCATATTGCAAAAAGCTGCCAAACAATAGTTAAGAAAAAAATATACCTTATTTACACGTATAGGCTTTCCATAAAGTTTAATCATGTTTAGCACCTTGATTGCCTGCATAGTCATCCCAGGGAGGAATGATTATTAAAAAGTAAATAACTATTAAAGGAAGTCGACAGTTAAACCTTGCAGTAGCATAGTTGCCGTATTTGATCAATACTTACATAATCGGCATCTTCTTCACTTCGGAACTCTATGAATCCATATCCTTGATGGAGATTTGTCACTCTATCCTTAGGAACATACACATTCACTGAAACAGAAAGGCTGAAGGTTATAAATGAGTAGTCTTACAAGCACATAAGGATTGAAGTAACACAGATAAAATAAACACTGAATAAACTATTAATTGTTGAAGATTAACATAAAATAACTTTTAACATAGGATAATAAAGTTATTGAACATGATTTTCCCAAAAAACTCAATAATTTACAAGAATGAACCTTAATTGTCTCATTTGCGATCAGTTCTTCCCTAAAGTTAGGAGGGTTAGAATAAAGAAAGGGTTTATCAAAGGTAGACAGATCCTCGATGCGGTTCTTATAGCTAACGAATGCATCGAGAGCAGAAGGAAAGCAGGTACCACTGGAATATTATGCAAGCTAGATATGGAAAAAGCATATGATCATGTCAACTGGAATTTTCTACAGTACTTGCTCAGTAGGTGTGGTTTTGGGAAAAGGTGGAAGGCTTGGATACGATGGTGTACTACCAACGCAAGATTCTCTGTCTTGATTAATGGAAGTCCAAAAGGATTTTTCCCGAGCTCCCGAGGTTTGAGACAAGGGGATCCCCTATCGCCATTGCTTTTCGTCATAGTTATGGAGGCTCTCAGCAGGATGTTATCAGCCTTGGTCGTTAATGGTCTGGTAAATGGATTCCCAGTTGGTACCCCTGTTAGGGGCATCACTAATATATCTCATTTACTATTTGCAGACGACACACTAGTCCTTTGTAAGGCAGATCAGAACTAGGTGCGTGTGTTAAAAGTGCTGTTCCTCTGTTTTGAAGCGGCCTCTGGATTAAAGGTGAATTACGAGAAATCTGAAATGGTTCCAATAGGAGACGTCCGAAATATACGGTCATTGGCCAGTAATCTTGGGTGTAAGATTTCTGCCCTACCTATGACCTATTTGGGGCTTCCTCTGGGAGCGGCTTCCAGGACTACCAAGATTTGGGATACGGTAATCGAGAAGGTGGAAAGGAAGTTATCAGAGTGGAAGAGACTGTATCTGTCTAAAGGGGGTCGTATTACTCTGATCAAAAGTACCTTGTCAAATCTACCCACTTATTTCTTATCCCTTTTTCAAATACCAGCAAGTGTGGCAGGCCGACTAGAAAAGCTCCAAAGGGACTTCCTATGGGGTGGATTGGGGGAGGAGTTTAAATATCATTTTGTCAATTGGAAGACGGTCTGTCGGCCTATCTCGAATGGTGGCTTGGGTATTCGCAACTTGAGACAATTCAATCAAGCGCTGCTGGGCAAATGGTTATGGAGATATCACAAGGAACCTGAGGCTCTGTGGAAAATAGTGATTGACCATAAATATGGTAGTTTGTGGGGGGGTTGGAATTCAAACGAGGTCAATAGAACAGAGAGGGTGGGAGTGTGGAAAAATATTCGAAAAGGGTGGGGCTTGTTTAGGAGGAACACCAGGTTTCAACTTGGGGATGGAACGAGAATTAAATTTTGGAAGGATAACTGGTGTGGGGATAAAGCTTTATGTGAGACTTTCCCTTCCCTTTTTCAAATAGCTAGTGCTAAAGACACAACAGTGGCAGAGGTTATGGAGTTGAGGGGTGGGCGCACTAGTTGGAACATAGCTTTTCTTAGGGCAGCACATGACTGGGAAGTGGGGATTTTCGTTGAGTTTTATGGCCTTATTTATTCGCAAAGGCCAAACAGACATCAACATGATAGGATATGGTGGATACCTGATAGGAGAGGGTGTTTCAATGTTCGTTCTTTCTACAAGATTCTTACTCATGTTTCTGTTTTGCAGTTCCCTTGGAGACAGATTTGGCGTCACAAAGCACCTCTCAAAACGGCCTTTTTCGCCTGGACAGCATCTTTGGGGCACATCCTCACCACGGACAATTTGCGGAAACGGAGGGTTATTGTTACTGACTGGTGTTGTCTGTGTCGAAGGGTGGGCGAGTCGGTGAACCATCTCCTTCTACACTGCGCGATAGCCAGGGTTCTTTGAGACGAGGTTTTTGGCAGACTTAATTTGGCATGGGTTATGTCGAAGACCGTTTTGGAAATGATGGAGGGTTGGCCTTCGATTCAGGGCACAAGACATATCAAGGCCATCTGGAAGATGATTCCTATATGTATAATATGGTGCATATGGCAAGAGCGGAATGAGCGGACCTTTGAAGACAAGGAGAGAACTGTAGAGGAGCTTAAAGCTTTATTTTTTAAAACTCTGTGTACATGGTCCATCGCCGTGGATTTTAACGGCATGGACCTACATGAATTCTTTGTTTCTAACGACCCTCCATAAGAGGGCATGTGTGTTTTGCTTTGTAACTGGCTAAAATGCCATCCATTCTATTAATAAAATTATTTACTTATCAAAAAAAAAAAAGGGTCAAAAATGAACTTTGGATGGTTTCCATAAGGTATTCACCTAACAAAATATACGCTGCAAATAAACAACTATAAAACCTTACCGTTCTTCTTTCCTACATTACAAAAAATAAAAATAAAACCAGTTCGTTGAACGTGATTCTCTTTCATTCAAACCTGAACAATATTGAACTGTTTATGGATATAAACCAGAAAACAGAAATGAAAAAAAAAAAAAAAAAAACTCAGACGATAGGAAAACGAAGAAATATATGCTTTACCAATAAAACGACAGTATGGAAAGTACGACGCCGGGAACAATTTACCAAAAGAAAAAAGATAGTAATAATGAAAGGGAAACCAAATTTGCTGGCTACACTAAGTTCCTATACTACGAATTTTAAACGAAATACAAAATCCATGCTGCGTAAACACAGCTAATTATCTGGGTAAATAAAAGGAAGACGGAACATACCAACAGGGCCTGATTGAACAAACAACTCCCACAGCAACTCCTCAGTCACCTACAAGCGTAGAAAAAGACGACGTGAATCAGGCTCAAGGAATCAACAAATCGAAAATACGAACAATTGAACACTTGTCTAAAACAAAAACTGGAATGAACACAAAAAACCCCTAACCGGGCCAAACTTCCTTCTCTTTCCTCGAGCAAATACGGAGCAACAGCAACCATACAAAAAGGAGAAAGGAGAAAAGCTGAGGGGAGGAAGAGAACCTGAGGGTCGAGATTGCCGACATATGCAGTGGCGTCTTGATTCCTCTCGGCAGAATGTTGACCCAGCAGATTGGCTCCCACACCAGGTGCTATTCGAGTCGTCATTGCGTGCTTTTTCTCTATCAAAACCCTGCGACTGCCGCTGCTGCTGCTGCTCCCGCCAGTACCAGTACCAGCCTCTCTCTCTCTCTCTCTCTCTCTCTCTCTCTTCTTATTACGATTGGGTGGGCCAAGGCACAAAAAACCAATTGTCGAAGGCTCCTCCTTTCTTCTTAAATAATGCTGGAGTGAAGTCACACAGCACTCACTCTATAATTATTAAAAAATTAACAGTGAGTCTGTTTGAGCTGCACACAGAAACTGAAGCCTAACGAGGTTTTATTTGGATAAAAGAATTATTAAACATGATGCTATCGCTTGCTTATTGGATATGAATAACGAGACCTCTCCAGGAAATTTTAAGAAAAATATCAATCAAATTATGGACAAAAATTTATCAACATGAACTCTTATCGACCAATGAAATTATGTCAATACCACGCACTGAGATGGATTTACAAAAATTAAAATTAAATGAATAAATAAAAGCAAAAATTTTTTGGACTTCCACAATATCAAATCATGGATACTGGATAGAGAGAATTCTCAATGCGTGCAAAGATTCACGAAAGGAGAAATTGTCGGGCAGTTCGCCGCTATTTGTATTAATCCCAAAATTAGCAAATTACAAATACAATGTCTTAAAATTTATCAACGCATAATATTTGGAGGCCCCATTGGAAATCCAAAACAAAAGCACAAACATGGAGAGTATTTTGATTTTTTTTTTTTTGGTTATAAGGAGTCAGTGATGTGTTGCCCGCCAAGTATATATACAAGTTACAACAAAGCTTAGCAAAACTTTTTTAAATAAAGGACAAAAGGGCAAGAACTAATAAACTAAAGAATTTGAGAATTTTGGCCCTTGGGTATATTTTTGGAGTTTGAAAAAACTTAAATTTTTTATAATTAATATTGTACCTAAGTTTGTTCATTGAATAGATAAAATAAAAAAATTTATGTGAATAAAAGTTTCAAGAATAATTTTGTTTTGAAATTCGTAAAAATTATACTGATTTTTGTATTTACGCAATGAATGGATGAAAAGTTAAAAATTAAAAAGTGAAAATTAAGAATATAGGTAAACACGTTTGATTTTATTTAAAAATAGCTAGATAAGAAATATTGAATATATTTGTTAAAGTGGTATTGAACTTTTGTTGCAAAATCAATTATATTCTCAAAAATAAATAAAAGATCTACATCAATCTTCCTCCATTACTCACTTTACGAACGTGTCAGCACCTCTTAACCCTTGGCATCAATCTCTGTGGAAAAATACACTACCAAATCAGAAAAATGCGCTTTTGCCTATCAAGTTAGCAAAGTGGGGATATTGATGGGATCATGATTACTGCTACATCTACAAAAAATATACAAAAATAATCTCACAAATTGATGTAATTTCATCTAATCCATTAGATTGAGTAACTTTATAATTGATGAACCCTAACAAACCACGTCAGTTTGTGGGATTGTTTTTGTATAATTTCTTATGGCTAGAGTATTTTCCTTTATAGTTATACCACTACTCAACAAAGACCACATAATAGCACCAAGAACTACAAAAACTCACTCCAAATTGTATTTTGCTAATAACTGTGCCACTTGACATCGACAAAGCAAGCTAAACTAAATTTAGTATTATGTTACGCCTGTCTCAGCCCTAACTTAACAGCAAAAATTATAAAAGAGTAGGAAAGGGCACACCATAGGAAGCAATATGTTCCATATCCATCAACATGGAGTGCCTTAGCGAGTATTGAGCCTATTCATGAAGTCGTACAAAGGCAACATTAGTTAGAAGACTCCAAAGACCATAGGTCCATATTACCACTAGCCTTCATAGTCCCCCTGGGCAAACTTGTTCTCTGGATAAAAGACAGCCACAACTTGATTCCCACCAAATTTTCGTCCATTCAACCCAGAACGAGCTTTTGATGCACCATCAATGTCTGCATACTCCAGAAAGACCTGGCATTATAACAGAGACTTGTTTTCAGCAATTTTGAGTTGCAGCAAATGAAAAAGCTCTAGTTAAGGTACTGGACAAGTTTTTGGTAGTCAAACAACAGAATTTAGGGCATATGCATGCCTCACAAGCACACCAACATTTGCATTATTAATGTTTTTTTTTTTTTTGGATAAGTCCTTCCAATAAAGTAATCTTATTAATCTTTCTCACATTAGAGAATCATCTTGTGACTGTTTCCTCAAGTCACATCACTTTCCCACAACTTATTGGCAGGCGTGGGAGAAAGGTAAGGCCAGGTATTTGCCTGAAAGGAGGAACACGTGACATCTACAACCCGCGTATCAAAATTACCAACCAAGCATCACTGAAGTAAAAATATTCAATTGCAGGAAACTAGATGGAATTACGAAAATCACACAAACCTTCCCAACTCCGGGTGATGGTTCACCATTCGGCGTTGGGCGTGGGATGACGAGATTTGTCAGTGTACCTGCAAATCACATTAAAAATTCAAAATGTATAAGATTTATCAATAATATACAAAGAAAAATTCTTCGGTGATCATGGAAGAAGGTTATGGAGGCTTCTGTCTGTGCATGTTAGGCCTGATTCTTTAAAGCAGAATGTGGGACTACAAAAAAGCTGTAAAACAAAAAGATATAGCACGGATAAAATTAATACAGACGCAAGAATCTAAGCAAGCGAAAATGACAAAATATGAAAAGTGTGTTTCAGCTTGTAATCACTAGTCAGACAAAGATCTTACCGAATTTTCCACATTCTTCTCTCATGTCTTCCAAAATGTCCTGATAATCATCATCATCTTTAAGTTCATCAGGAGAAACCACCTGAGTTAGACACACAACCTTTGTTGCCACTGCAGCAGGTTGTAACATGAGCTTCTGCAAAACAGAGGGGCCAGAGGGCATATAATATTAAACATATACGCAAATGTTAGTCAGTTGCTAAACATTCGCAGCAATATTGAGACGAGATCTACAATGAAAAATCAGATGAGTTCACCTGCAATGCAATCTGCTGCTGTGCATGCAATAATACGTTCTCCTGCTCGGGCTTGGGTTGGTTGGCGCCCTGATTAGCACGCCTAACAGTGAGAGTTCTATCACCCATTTTAATTCCATTCAGAGCTGCACAAGCTATGTCTGTAACCGAAAGATCTTGGTAAACACAAAATGCATAGCCTTTTGAATTTCCTGTTTCTCTATCTTTCACAAGGTCAAAACCCCGAAGTGACCCAAAAGTCTCTAACAACTCCCTGATCTGGGTCTCTGTGAAGTAATAGGGAAGCCCGCCGACAAATATGCGGTCAGGACCCTCAAGCCCACCAGCAGATCCTGGAGTTAACCCAACGGCAGACAAGTTCAGATTAGGATTGGGCTGGCTTGGACCAAGTGTTGCAGCAAGAGATGGGTTGTAGTCACTAGGTCTCCTCACCTTAACAGGTGCACCCTGGAAAAAGTATAATGAATGAAGGAGGTCAGTTCAATGTCATGGTCTGACTGAATTTATCAAGGCTAGACAGACACACAGAGGTTGATCATAATAAAACTAGAATATACACCTCAAAAATAATCCCATCTAAAGCCATTGCATTACTAGCCTCCTCAACAGATCTCATCTCTACAAAAGCAAACTTCTTTTCATGGTTTATGTAGACATTGACAACAGCATCTCCTGCACAAACATCGGCAGGGTGAAAGAGTGAGAAAGTTGTTTAAGAAACTACCCAATTAAAAAGGCAGGTAATTTATGAAGGCAAACTGATATCAAACACCGACATACCTGGACCAGCAGTGTTTCCTCCAATCGCAGCCATGACATGACTGAAAAATGTAGCAACAGACTGCAGATGAACATGTGAGATCATTATATATATATATATATTTTTTGATACGTAAATCATAGATGTGAGATCATTATAATCACTGGGTGTTATTTTATTTGTTTTTGTGGGAGAAGGGGGAGGAGGGAAGAGATCAAAGATAGTAGGGACAAGGAAAAAGTCAACGAGATAGATGAACCTGTTCATTTGCTGTTGGAGAAAGGCCACCAACATACACCCTCCGAGCATGCCTTGTTGCCTGAAACCACATAGCAGATTATATTTCATGTTAACAGGATCCAGACATTGTAATATGTTTTAAAAATATACCAAGTGCCAAAATAACTTACCTGTTGAGTCATTGCCTGAACTGGCATGACAGGAAGAGCTCCAAACTGCTGCATGCAAACCAAGGGTAAGTGATTAATGACAATTATGCATTCTCATGGATATCATTTGCACTGGACGTGAACACGTGCTCACACAGAAGATCATACCTGACCAGTTGCTAAAGGAAACATGTTTGGAAACATTCCAGGAATGGTCGGGCTAGTCCCAGGAATCTGACCTGCACATAGATTTTACTAATAAGAATGAAACAGTAACATAACATCTTACTTTACTTCAACGTAAGTTGACTCTTATCACCATTTTCCACAAGAGCACGTTAATTAAGCACATCTTAACCTCTTTAAATAATATTTATCAAAGGAGATGAAAGGAATACATTATGTACAAATTATGGAGGTAATATTCGTAAGACTACCAAAACAGGCAATAGTCCCTGGTTGAAGACGAACAAGACCCATCAAACCGGTGCATTGTTCCCTCCTTGTACATAAAAGCTAGAGAAGTCGGCTCACGCCCATTGTCAGCTCAGTGGGGCAACTAGCCCAACATTGCCTTCTTACAACAAAAGATAGGACAGAAACAAAACAAACAAACACCAAACACAAAAAAAAACCAGAAATATCTCTCAGTTTAAATTCCAGAATTATTGCACCAAGTAAACAGAAGAAGTACAGTCCATTTAGAGACCACATCCTGGAAAGCTGTGTGTGCAAATGAAAGAACAAAAGTATCGCTTACCAAATTACACCATGCAATTTGATAGGAACTTTCCACACTATATCCAAAAAAGAAAAAGGCAGTTAAGAAATTATATCATTCTTAAATACATAAGAAGGTACATTTACCTGCTGCAGCAGCAACAGCAGCAGCAGCAACACCAGGTAACAATGCAGAAGCAGGAGGTGCCATATCGAAACCACTAATCCTTTTGCTGCAAGCAAATACTGTTAGTACACCAAGAAGAGAGCATATACAGACATTCTTTTAGGCACTCGCTATTCGAGTACATAATCGAAACAACATGGGTAAGCTGCAAAAGAAGAAAAATAACAGCAAAATAGAATGGCCACATCAACCTAATGGAGAATCCACCAAACAAAAACAAAAAAAAAAATGATGCATAAAAAAATCGGAAACAATATACTGCATAATATCTTGGGTAACTTATACCCGAATGACATTTAATTAACATTCATGACCTCAGCGACACAATATCACTATAATTCCTGCAACTTACAGAAATATGCATTCCATTATTATACCCACCACGGTAGAACTCAATAATGGAGTCTACAACTTTATAACAAACCAAATAGATTAATATGTTCAATAAAGGCGACGAATTTACAAAAGTCGGAACCTGTCAGCTAATGGTGGACAAAAAGTTACCACACTATTTAACAATCATAATCCCCAAGAGTTTAAAACTTTATTTTTTATAAGTAAAAAGTTATTAATTTCAATAGACGTAGTCAAGTAGACAAGACATATTCAAGAGATGGCACCTAGCTAGGGAGCAAAAATAGATACAAGGAAATCACGCACATGAAGCCCATGATAGGAAAATGATCTGAACAAAGCCCAAGAGGGAGAAATTCCCAATTGGATGACCATGTGAATGATCCTCTCCAACCTCTTGCTTGGGACAAAGACTTGCTTCCCCCGATCTCTCACCAGGGCACGTCCCCACCAATCCAGGTTTGGCCCATAAACTTTGGCAAACACCCACTCAAAATCATCTACCACCTTTTTTGAAAAGGCAAGCCACTGTAAATTCTCCAACACTCCTCAGCTCTCTCCACCACCCTTCTATCCCACATAATTCATACTCCACCCGAAGCTCCCTTAGAAGCTATATAAGACCATCCTCCGTATTGGCAACTCCAACAATTTTTTTTTTTGATAAGTAAAAAAATTTTATTGATAAAAGAGGCAAAAGCCAATTAGGACAGTGCATTGGATTCAAGGAAATTATGAAGGTCCATGCCTTGAAAGTCCAAGGCAGTGGACGAAGTACACAGAGTTCTAAAAAAGAAATCAATCAGCTCCTCTCGAGATCTCTCCTTGTCTTCGGAAGTCCTCTCATCACTCCAACAATCCTACAAGAAATATATCTTAGTCCCCGGACATTCCAAGTTAAATCTTGGACTGCATGATACAACTGGTACTGCCCTCCCTCAACTTGGACTACCTCCCTTAGCTTCGTAGATGATTGCCTAGGTATGCTTTAATTCCCTGGTCTTCTTAGAACTTGATTTTGTTCCAAGTGATATGAAGTAGTGCTGTATCTAGTTAAACTTTTGCAAAACCCAATCCAATGATGAACCAGCTATACTGTTGATGGGTGGAAGAGACATAATGCATCATAACCTATGCCCATGTTTGGGTTTTTTTTTTTTAAATTTTAAATTTCAACTTGAATCCAAATATCTTTTTTTTTTATAAGTCGAATCCAAATATCTTCCATCTAAAAAAAAAATCTAATCAACTGTTCATCCAATCATTTGTCTAGATTTTGGGGAAAAGTAAAAAAACTCAATCTAAGACAAAAACTGCCCTAAAAAATTAATAATGTAGAGCCCAAAGGCATAAAAATGCATAGAGGACAATAATGGCTTGAAAGGAGTATAAATTGTGCAACAATAGCCTAATCCGAGAGTTCGCCCGTCGCTTAATGTTCAGTCGAGCAAGTACTAACAAAGAAGTTTGCTGGACGTTCAAATGATCAACATGGCAAATAAGCAACACCCGTGAGCAAGTTTTCTAGACATTTGCTAGACCCTTAGTCGAGCAAACTTTCCTGAAGGTGTTTAATTGTATTTTGGATAAAGTTTTAATTCAATTTGAATTGTAATTAGTATTTGAGATAATTGGGCTTACACGGACGAAATAATGTCATTAGGAGATTGATTTTAAATATAGGAGATTGATTTTAAAAAGATTAAGATTTATCAATAGTTTGCTTAGAATTAACTTTAGAGCTTTTTATTATTTTAAAGTGTTCTATTGTAAGTCGTATAAAAGGCAAGTCTAAGGTCATTTTTTTTTATTATAGGTATTGATACGAATGAAATAGGAATAGCTCATGTACACAAGAGGTATACAAAAGAACCATAGTTTTGAATTCTGTTTCGTCCTAGCCGTTCCGGTCAGAGTTTTTCCATTCCGGTGTAGTATCTGGTACACTATACCTCCTCGTTTCGTTTCGCTCTAAATTCCAATCTGTTCCGGCCATTCAGGTCAAATTCCAACCAGTCTAGCCGGAATTGGCATTTTGGTCCTTATTCCATTTTGGATTATGTTTATAATTTTCTTGTACTTGAATTGAAAGTTTTAAATCTAGATGGTATTTAATTATTTTAGAACATAGAATATTTTTATATAATTTTAATTTTTGTAACTTTAAATATGTCCCCTCATTCTCTCTCTTTTTTATTTTATTTTTAAATATCATTATTTTTAATCATTTCTCTATTGTTTTATTTTTTCTTTGTTTTTGTGTCTCAACTTAAGTTTGAAAAGAATGCCTAAATATGTTCTAAAATCACTAAACTAAAGATAAGAAGTCATAAACATTGCTTTTCCATTAAGCATAATGGCTGAAAAACCAAGGCAATAACGTGTACAAAAAAAATTCTAAAGCTCCATCATTTTGTGCTCCCCATCTTCAAAACTCCATGCATTTCTTTTCGAATAAGTACATCACATAATGCACAATGGAATCATCTTCCATACTACCGCCACTTGGGCACAACCTTGAATCTCCTTCCAACAAGCAAGTAAATCAACCACCCTCAATGGCATTACCCAAGCAACATCAACTCTTCTAAAGATCTCACAGAACTCTTGTCACCTTACAATGCAAAAATAAGTGATCCACCGATTCTCGATGTTTTTTGCACAAATAGCACCAATCCATCACAATGCCCCCCCACCCTTCCTTCCCTTTAAGTTGTCCGTGGTCAAAATATTCCCAAGAATAGCAGTCCATATGGAAAAAGCTACTTTGGAAGGCATGCAAGACCTTGAAATACTTCTCCATATGGAAAAAGCTACTGTAAATTTCTTGCTGCCATTGGACCTCCACTATATCCTATCCCCCTGTGCCGTTATACTTCCTGTGGAGTATATCAATCTGAAAATTTCTAAAACAGTATGCGATTCCCAATCATGAATATTCCTATTTAATAGGACATCCTGTTGGTGAGAACCATGAGAAATGCAAGCAAATCCACCACGGAAGCATCCCTGTTAACTGCAATACTATAGAAAGCAAGGAAAGCCCTATCAAGAGCATGATCTCCACCGAACAGATCCGTCTAAGGTCATTTTAAAAGGTTCTTGATTATTACTATTCAGATTTGATTATGTAAATACCGTTTGAGACAGTTTTCCCTATCCCCTGTGATCTGAGTGAGATTGTTAGGATTTACAGAAGAGTTGCTTCATTTTCATGAAGCAGATCTGTGTTTTGTCTATTCCACTGCATTCGTAGCGTCAGATTTGGTCTATATACTCCACTTCCACAAACCCCAATACAAAACATATTTCAAAAAGATTATTCAAATTTTCCTGTCTACTTTCACAAAACTCAATAAACAATATATCACAAAGAAATTTTCAAATATTCTCAAAGTTTCTCTTAACCAAACACACCCTACCTCTTTGAGCGAGACCGAGAACGTGACCTAGATCTGCGCTCAGATCTACCCCTTGAACGGGAGCGAGATCTACGCTTGTGCCTATCCTCCCTGTCTTTGTCATGATCTCTTCGTCTGCCAATAAACCAAGCAATATATCAACACCTCAAGAACCAGAACAGGATAAAAACAAATTGGTCCCTCAAATCTTCATAGGGTACAAGAGAAATATGTCAACATACATCATTTCATTTAATTACCTTTCATAGTCCCGGCTTCGATAATAATCATCATCATCTCTATCCCTACCTCGTTCCCTTCTTTCACTACGATCCCGATCCCGATCCCGATCCCTATGGCGATCTCTATGATGACGATCCCGGTCACGATCTCTATCCCTGTCTCGGTCCTTGCTTCTCTCCCTATCGCTGCTTCTGACTCTCTCCCGGTCACGGTCTCTATCCCTATCCCTCTCCCTCTCACGCCCCTTTTCTTTGTCCTCCCTGCTCTTAGAAGATGCTCTTTCATAATCACGAGAACCATGCTGCAAAGCATTAAGTTATATTTACAGTTTCCGTCATTCAAGTATAACAAGAAACAAAATAGCAGATCAGTTATGTAATTAAGAGATTTAAAGAACCAATATGTAGTCAACAAATATGTGAAAACAGAACCTTTAAGTTTATGAATTAAAATTAATCACAAATATATCTTTAAGTGCTTTAGTTACTGGTCAGCAGGAGAACCCACGAGGCACAATAGATGACCAGCAATGTACGCTGTACTGCCTCCAAAAAGAAAATAAGTGTACATGTAAAAGCATCTATGCACATTAAAACCAGTATTGGTGAAAGAACTGCGTGCACTCGAGCACAAATGCCATTTAGAGCCTAGGCATAAAGCGCAATCATGCTCCTGATGATAAAAAGATTTAAAATGCAAGATGGTAATACATTTAGTCTATTACCTCAATTTATTATAGTTTTATGCAACATTAGAATCAAGTAATAAACTAATTACATAAAACTTAAACGGCATATTATATCATTCTTGTGCTTTATTAAATATACACATCTATGATAAATTACATGGATGAAATCAAATTTGTGCCAAAAAGGCAATAACCAAAAAAGCTCAAGAATTGTAGTATTGAATTCTACGCTAACATAAGCAATCAAATATCAATCCACCCAGAGAGCCAACTTGAACTATTATATCAAGTTCAAAGAATATACATCTAGCGCATTTATATTTTCTACAATACCAACTAAATGCTTAAGCATATGCATCTCTCTCTCTCTCTAACAAAATTGTATTGATCATAAGAACAGGCAAAAGCCCAAGTAACCATTTATATAATCTTCAATATCAAATAAATACTTGAAGAGTTAGCAATATAGGATCTCATTCACCACCTCCCATTTTTATATACAAATCAGGGGGTGTTAAAATCTTCCCCCTAAATTCTCGATGTTCTTGATTGACCATTTCATCATTGGTACCCTCCAGTCAATAACAAGACTCAAGTAATATCAACAAGAAACAAAGCTAATTACCATCATTGTACCCCAAGACTTTATGAAATGAACGAAGCTGAAAATATTGATCAGCCCTGAACTCACAATTTTCTTCTAACTGAAAAACAAGTGTTCCTCCAAAATCTAGTAACCTAAGACAAGAACATATTTCTTTCAAACTCATCCAACCTGCAACAATCTAAAATGATCTTGTGCAATGGAAATAACAAAATTTTAATATTAAAGTTCCAAAACCCATAAAATGGGACACTTCAGAGAATACTCCATCTATAAAAATAAATAAAAAATAGCAAACCCCAAAAATTCATCAAAAACCAAACCATTACATCTTCTACAAGTTTATCGTTATACTACTTCCCCATAATGAATCTACCGTTTTGTACAAGACTGAAGACTCTAATGAGTTAACCTACATAAGCTCACCATGTGCAGCACCCAAAAGACAACCCACCAGGTTTCAGAAAAAGTTGTAACATCATTGCAAAACTCTAAAATTTGAAGCAGTGAACCAATAGTTCATCAACAAAGCACAATTTGAAATGAATTCAAAACCCTAAACACACGTTCAATTTTTCCCTTCCAGTCAGAACCTAAAAATTCAACTTTAAATGAGCCGCATCATCAATAAATCCTAGATTCAGCCTAAAACCCTAAGATTCACACCCAGCCAACGTTTCTTTACAAAGTCTCATACATAGGCACTAAAATCCAAGTGTGACGTATACCTTAGACCTGGAGTCGCTATTATCATCGGGACCTCCATGGCTGCCACCGCGAGGTTGAGGAGAGGAGCCACCGCCATAGTTGTCTGCGTCCTCTCCGTTGCCTTCGTATCTTCCTTCGTAATCAGACATCTCCGCTTCCTTTTACTCGCTCTCTCAATCCTTCAGCGCGTCCTCTCTGTATTGATTCGTGTGTTTCTTGGGAAATATGGTCCGCGGATTGTATGAACCCTAGGGTAGATTGGGGGATGAATTGAGAACTGACGTCTGAAGGGAGTTGAACCGGGAAGGGAAACTCGGAAGTGTTGAGTTAAAAGACTCTGGAACTCGAAACGACGTCGTGGAGGCCCCTGAGGAACCGCAGCGTTTTGTCCTGGGAGGAACGCACCGTTTCATCAAGGAGCAGCTTGCCGTTTCCTATCATTGATTGTAGTTTATTGCTTATCATTTTATGATATAATATTAAATTATTAGAATTATTAATTTTTAAACAGATATGGTACTAAAACTTGAGTCTTCACATTTAAAAAATAAATTAAATTAAATGTAGCTAACCTTTAAAATGTGCGCAATATTGATAATTTACATCTAAAGTTTAAAATATGCACAATATCAATATCATATGTCAGTCAATCCAATGCTGATAGTGAACCCCAGTAAATTAATGGAGATATCTAATTAGAGTGTTATGAAATTCAGATATTAATTTTATAAAAACTTAAAATTTAAAACTTGAATTATAAAAACGTGAAAATTCAGATATTAATTTTATAATTAACCTGGAACTTAAAATGAAGGAAAATATTGCTATGATTCTTTGAAATATTTAAATTAAAAATATTTTTTTAATTGGAGGGTACAATCACATTTATTAATTATAAAAGAGTTGTAAATAAGGAATAAGGCTATCATTATTTCTTCAACTACAAATTGGCAAAAATTTGAAGAATTTTGTTACCAAATGTCTAATAATCTTAGTGGACCTAAAATGATTTTCTTCTCCTCGATGGATGGAAAGAATTTGTAGAAATGCTCTTATCCCACGGCCGAATCTTATTATCAGACTTTGTTAATCATTATAAAGCAACCAGCCTACTACCTCAACTGTCTCCTCGACATCGCCCAACAAAGCCCATTGCCACCCTTCACTGCTCTACCCTACACAATTATTTGTCATTAAGATGAATTGGAAAGGGAGTTAAATTTATTTTTATTTATTTTTATTTTATTATTATATATTTTTAATTTTTTTTATATAAAATATAAGCTTCAATACATATTTTTTAAAAATTAAATTTATATTATCTTTTAATTCAAATGAGATTAGACAGTAATGGAGCTATTAAGGGGCAGGAGGGCCATGGCCCCTCCCCCTTAATAGCCAATAGGCTGTTTTAGCTGTGTCTAAAGCACTATTAATTAGGCATTGAGGCTGGTATTCTGCAGAATTATAAACGTGACAACCGCGACTTACATTAATTATCAATCACAAGGAAAACGTCCGCGTAGAGTGGGATCAAACGCTTGCACATCCCTCAAGATTGTCACATCCACCTTAAAAGGGTGATTTAATTTCTTATGATAATTAAATATTTAAATACATATTAATTTTGAAAATATATATTAATTTTTTATAATTTAATAGGTGATATTAATATCATCTTATTTAATATCATAATACATATCATAGAATGATTTAATTATTTATGATTTAATAGACACTCTTATTTCTTTTGTTTGATATATTTTTATGAGTATTTTTATATTATTTTAATAATATACTGTTATTGACAATATCATATATTTTTTATTACATATATTGTATTAAATGTATTTTATTTTTAGTTTAAATCTTATTATTAAATTGTTTTATACCACAAAAAAATTATATAAAAATAAAATAAAAAATATTTTATTATAATTTTAATTTTACTTGACCTCTCTAAAATAAATTCATAATTCTGCCACTGGGACTAGGCACAACCTCTCACCGTAAAATTTGGATTTGACTCGAATTTTTGTATTTATGTTCTCTAAACTTCTTGACCGAATTCTTATATATAGAGTAAGAAATAGGAATAAACATACATAATAAAGGAGTTTTATAATGTTTATTAAGCCTTTAATATAGCTGGAGATTTTTCTCTATCAGTAATAAATATTATGGGACTCAATTTATGTATATATTTTTCTCTCACTCTAAATCCCTAGGGTTTGATAAAAGAAAAATGCTAAATTTCACGACAATATCTCCCAAAAACTCTTGATACAAAATATATATATATATATATATATATTATGTAGTGATTAAAAAAGTACTTTCAATAATGTTGTATTTTTTTTAAAGAGAAAATCTATGGGCCCCTTTGCACTCTCGCAGTGTAAAATTTTTTTACACTTTTTCGTATTTTTTTTTTTTATAAAACTAATAAAAAAATGTATAGAAATAAAATATATGTAATTTTTTTTAATTTTTTTTCTATTTAAAAACCCCATGGGGGGTGCAAAGAGACCTCAATCCAGGACCTCATAGAATTGTCCTTTTTAAAATATTTAAAAATACAAAAAAAAAAAAAAAAAAAGTCTTCTCAGACAAATTCGTGCTACATTGCTTGGGAGATGTAGCACCACACTCTGGATAAAAACTCTTAAAAACTGTTGCCTTCTTTAACTTCAAATCTTTACTCTATAAAAAGGAAGTTGTCTTATCAATAATTTATGTTATTGTTAACAATTGTCTTTACAATTATTTTTTCTTTTGTCATTTCTAACTTGATTTTTGTATCTTTTGTTAACGCTTTTATACAATACAAAAATAGAGAGTTTCCTTAATTGGTAAATTCTTGTCATTGTGAGGACATTTTGCTCTCAAAATATTTATCCTTTTCGTCTTGCTGGCTAAATTTTATGTCTTTTACCGGATAAAACTCTCTTAAAATGATTACAATAAAAAGTCTGGCGTTACAATTATTATTATTATTATTATTATTATTATTCTTAACTTACACATTTTCGTATCTTCTTTAGCACTATTAATTGGTCAATTCTTTCTTCAAAGGATTCTTAGGCTTTCTCCTAGCATGTTCTTTAGGCATCTTTCTAATTTTTGTCATGTTTCTTACCTACCACATTGGTCAAATTAAGATGCACTAAAGATCAAACGTTTTGATTTCTTTCTCTAGCAAGAATTTTATATTAATTCTATTTCTATATTTAGGAACATCTGATTAGGAATATGAAAAGAGACAGCAGATGAAGTGAGTAGCCAAATGAACAATCTTGACAAAGCAAGTTTTAAACCCTTCCAATTGTAAAGGTACTGATAATTCATAGGTATGAGAATTATGGTGAAATAATTAGTTGTAAAAAGGGACAGTTGAATATCAAACCAAAAGTAGCAATAATTCAAAGTTCGCTTCATCATTAAACATAGTTAAAAATAATTTGCAATCATAAAATTATAGCTTTATTACTGTAACAGAAAATTTCTTTTCGGAATAATTCTAGATACAGTACTGGAGTGTGTAACTCTTGAAAAATAGAGAGATCCACCATTTAAAAAAAAATGTTTTTTCATGTGGATGGATATATCCACTTTTTCAAACTGCGAACTCACACTCTGAGACCGTAAATGTCATCATTATTTTTGTTGATTTGTCCCTCCTGTTCGTCGCATATGAACACACATAGCCAAGACCCGTAGAGCACAATCGATGATGCTAAATACGACCACTTTTGACGGATTAATAGCTATTTACTATATTTACTACAAGTATCAAAGTTCGAAGCCTCTGCCCTCATATTCTATCGTTGTCAACAAAAAGGGTTAAGAACTCGTTCTCTACCATCATATTGGCAGCCAATCTTTGGGATCCTTCGTAGGACCAAAGGTCCAAAATTGTAGCAAACTGCGGAAGGAAGATTATTGTCAGCAATCTTATGAATGTAGGAACAGATACATGTAAAGGGGCAACAATGACAATCCTTCAATCCTAACATCAAATGCATGCCAAACTTCTATCCCATCCCGTTATGACATCCAAAAGCTGTATATAGTAGTTTTTTGAAAATACCAGGATGCGTTTAAGTAGTTAGGTTTTGCCGTATCCCATACTTTTCTTTTTTCAAATTCTATCAAAATTTTACTTATAAAAAAAGTTTCTGACCAAATCACCAGAAACATTAAAAAACCTGCATAATAATAAGGCTTTCAACTGGCGTCCATCAGTAATGATTCTATAACGTGACATCCCTAGATAACGTGACAGAGAAGAAGCACCTGGAAAAAAAAAGCATATCAACATGCTTGACCAGCATCATATCTCTTAACTTGCTTTTCTTTGTAGCCTGAAAAATTTTCTTGTCATTAATCCAATGAACAAGGTAAAATCATGTTGAATTTCCATCGCCACTTTTCAAGACCCATGCAGAACCTTTGGAAATACAAATATCATTCATGACCTGGAGAAAGACCAGTAAAATTATCATAATTAGCTACAATTCACATGATTATATGCGTTCGAAACTTCGAACTATAATTAAAGGAGGAGAGAAAATGAGAAGGTAATAAACTGTGAATAGTTTGCAGGACAGGCAAAAAAAGGATTGTGAGAGTGACAAATGTTTGAAAGTGATTTTTCTAATTCTCATGGCAACGTGTGCATAACTAGTTATGTACCAATGCTATGATGAAAGTAATTTGTGAATGCCATGATATGATGATTTACAAATGCGAGAAATGTATGATGCATGTAACGCTTATTATGTATAAATAATGCTGTGAAATGATACATGCACCGAAATACTTGTAATGCCTTGCACATGTTTAGCATAAATTTCATATTAGCTGGCATGTTATTATGCATGCCATGATAAAAAAGATAAAAGCCAAGGTACATGAAGGAATGAATAAAACATTAAAAGATGGCCATGCAGTACCCCCCATGAAGGACGTTTCCATGGAACTGTGCTTCAACAAAGAAAGTATGAGCTATAAGAATGTTTAGCGGTGCACCCTTGGGACTGGTGTGCAAACCTTACAATTGGTGAAAATGGTGTGTTGGCCATAAAGCAAGAAATATAAGTTAAATGATTTATGCAAAGAAAATGTTGGTTGGTTGTTCATTGTTAGATATGCCAAGTATCTGGTTCATGCAAAGAACATGTCCATCTATTCATTCTTGGATATGCTGAATACGAGTAGGGGTGCTAGGTGGGCCAACATACCCAGCGCACCCAAAACATCTGTCCACCCCTGGCTATGGGACAGGTGGGGTAATTCTAAGTTATAAGGTATGCGGCAGGCACCTGCTTGCCCAGGTTTTCACCTGCCCACAGCATATCAATTGTTATACATTTTTTGATAAGTTATCAAATTGTTATACATATATATTTATATATTTCATATTATATATATATATCTGAATCTCAAAAACCCTAGCCATTTTGACAATTCTCTCTCCCTCTCTCTCTCTCTCTCTCTCTCTCTCTCTCTCCTGTTTCTTCTTCCTCAATTTCTTTCTTCTCTGCCAGTTGACCCCTTTTTTTTTGCTTTCTTCTTTTTCTTCTTCTTTCTTCTCCCACTTGTGGTGGATAGAACTGGTTGTAATGACTTTTGGGACCCACAGTGGTGGTCGTGGGGTTGTCTATGAAGAGACTGAGGGTCTATCTTGTATAATAACTTTGGTTATTTTACTCGATTTGGAATAAATTATGGACTGATATGGTTTATTTTTGGACGACTTTGGAGGATTGGGATGACTTGGTCTAAACGGGTGGGAATCTAGACGATGGCCTTGGAAATCTGCTTACCTGCTGACCCAGCATGAACATCCGGAATGTGGGGGAGGAGGAGCCAGGGTGTGGGGAGGGTGGTACCAGCCCACATAGGGTGGGCAGCACCCCTAATGCTGTATATGTCATTGTTCTTTGTTGGATGTGATGAATATGATGTTTGTCTATTAATAATGCTCATTGTTGGATAAGATGACTATGTTATTGGGTAATTGTTGTTGGTTATGCCACATAGTGATTGATCTATGTGCTATGTAAGTATAAGCATGAACTATAAATGTGTTCAAGAAAAAGCTAAGTTAAATTATGTATATTGTCTGATTAGGGGTGGAAGAAAAACTGAAAAACCAACAAAACTGATTAAGAATTGGTTCAGTAGCGGTTTTAAAGATTTTATAATCGAATTGGACCAAACCAAACAGAAATATATAGACCAAACCAAACAGAAATATATATAAATATAATTTTTATATTATATATTATAACATGTTTAATTTTTATGTTATTTTTTATGCAATATATATTACACATATTACAAAATTAATGCAATATTAAACTATAATCTTACTGTCTATGCTTCCTTAATATAAACTTACTCTTACATATGAATAATAATATTGTTAGTAACGTAAATATTAAGTTACATACATATATAATGGGGTATAAGTATAAGAGTACAATTTTTTGTACATATATAATATGTAAGTGTAATTTTTTAAAGCTAACTAGTTGGTAATCAGTTATTCTATAACTTTTTCTATATATATTTTGGAGTGGGACCTCTTACTTTGGTGGTCGCATTTGCAATTGTTTTAAGTGTATTTTTTTTTTTTATGGTTAATTAGTCATATGCATGGTGTTTATAAAAATAATGTTTTGGGCTCCGTCATATTTGGGGTAAAAAAAATTCATTTGGGTCAGAAAAACCAACTAGTCCAATAAAAAACCCCAAAACCGAATTACACCTATAAACCAAATCAAACTGGACAAAACAACCAGAAAGTTTCGATTTCTTGGATAAACTGGTCTGTACCGGTTATCAAAATTTCAAACCGGCATAGACCGGTTTGGTTCAAAATATGTCCAAAACCAGACCAAATTGAACCGATTACACCCCTATGTATGATGTGTTATTTACTAAGTATAGGCTCACATGAGTGTTTTTATGTTTTTAAATTTCCAGATAAAATGGATGATGTTAATGAGCGAACATATCAGACAAATAAGGTTTTTGTTATGTTGGATCTCTTACTTGATGCGAAGTTATGTATGAGGAACAATTCTAACCTATGGGACGGAGGCATTACATTATTTGATGCAGTGATCAGATACTTAAATCTGTTTGTGTGTTTCATACATAGGCAAACATTCCTAGGAACAGGTGAAGGTTACATGAGTACAACTGCCACTAAGCTTGTACTTTAGATCTGTTATGAACTCTGATTACAATATTAGGAGTACTCAAATGCAATATAGGTGCTTGCGCAATATTAAGCAAGCAAATAATTAACCACGGACAGCTGCAAGTAACAGATTTCATTTAAGATAATATTATGCAGTCTGGTTAGGAGGATAAATGTTTGCAGCCTCATACATGAGAATATGGACTGGAACAACAATGCAGTTAGAAAGCAAATAAGATGAGAAATTATAGCTTCATATATCTATATGCTTCAGAGCATACACTACTGAAGGGAGAAGAAACGAGGAACAAGCTTCATCGAGCAAAGTAAGATGCATTTGTTGACATTGCTATAAGAAGTCTAATACCCAGTGTTCACCCATTTCAAATAAAAGATGCAAACAAATCTTTTGGAGAAAATTCTTTGCTAAATCTTATAAGATGAGACCACCTTTTTTTTTTCTTTTTTTATTGAAAGAAGCATTTCCTGGATCTTAATCTTCTGCACGTCACCATACTGTAACATGCCTGATGGTTATGGCACAATTTTTAAAAATTTTGCATCTTTAGGTCATCATTTGCAGAAGTTCTCATATCAAATTTAAAAGCGAATTCTGTTCAAAGGTTTTGATCTTCATATGGTCATGATGAGAAGCATAATTCATGTTCCGTAGTTGCAGTTGTTGATACTAGTAGTATTACTATCACAATTACTACTGCTACTGCCATTTCTTAGCATGCAAAAGATCATCAAAAGTAGATTTAAGAAAAAATTAGCAAGTGACCTTATTATATTCAATAATGGAGATATCCCTCTTAAGAACCTCCTTGGCAGCTTGAAATACATTAGCCTTTTTAAGCTTTACATCAGGTGATCCTCCACGTAGAAGATCAATAACAACTTTCCTGCAAGGGAAACACATTTTTAAGAACAGAAAAACAAATAACCTCAAAGTAGAATATTCCTTAACCGCATAATACATGAGCACCATGAAGTTATCATTGCAACTAATTTTTAGATTCACATTGCTCCACTAGACGAGCATCAAAACCATTGCCTTTGGGCTCAAACATTTTATAGACATAGAGAAATGGCTCAATCTCATCTTTTTCCATTAAGTTTTATAAGTATTACAACAATTGAATTCACCCAAGAAAAATCAAACCGACATCTAGGCTCATATTCCAATAGGACTAGTCCAGAATGTAATTAAAGCTCCTTGGAATCATTATAAACTGCAAAAACAATTCCCTCCCAGCCAATGTGGGATCTCATTCACCACTGTTAGAACTGTTATGTTTTGTATGAAGTCTTATTACTCTAAAAACTTAAGGGTATTATTGTGATGCCATGGTTAACCTAATGTAAATATGTGGGGAAAAACGTGCACAGCAGACAATAAAAAAAGGACCTCTTTCACATCCTCTTTGTTTCCTCTCATCCCACTCTTTTTGACTTTACAATCCAATGCTTACAACTACACTTGGTACGATAAAGGTAGATGTTTACTTCTCAAGAAAAAAAGTTGCACTTGTAACAGAGTAGCCGATCCACCCGCTAGTAAAAGCCATCGGGTGTGAAGGTCATCGTTGGTTGACCAAGGCACTACAATGCTACCATTTAACAACCACATGGTTTGATTGCTGGGTATCCTAATTATGGAATTTTTTCCCTGAAACTTCTTTTTTTTTTTTACGTGTAAATCTGGACTTATTTGGAAGTAAATGTTCTATGGTTTTTTTCATAAGCAAGAAGATATTTTATTGATATTGAAACAGGCATATCCCAAGTGTGCAGGAAGTATAAAAGAGATTACACATGGCTAGGAACTAGAAATGGATACAAGGAAATCATGAAAGTTGAGACTATTAAAATCTATAACAATGGCACACATATGTTCTTGGAACTGAGTTGTTCATCCTCTCAGTATATATCTTTCTCTAAATGAAAATATGTTCTTGATCTCTATCTGAGACTAGACTCTTGGATGCTCAACCTGCTGGACTCCTATTACTACCAATCTCTAACCCAAATTGGCAACTATAAACCACTTCAAACATCACCCCCATCCACTACCTTAAAACCACCATATTTTCTAAATCACCATCTTATTTTTCTGCCACTACAATTGCTGCCAATCATTATAGTCTCATCTCACTCCACAAAAACTTTGAGGACATCCTGCGCTTCTGCTTTACGTGGGCACTTTTCTCACTCTTCTCGCTTTCTTTTTTCGTTAGATGAGTTTTACCATCTTGCTTTTTCTACCTTATTATAATTCAATATTTTTTTGTTATTACCATATGTCAATCAGGTGCATGCTTGCACTATACACCTAGGCTCTAGACAGCATTCGTGCTCAAATGCCCCTAGAGCTGTCACCAACAAAGGTGGTGCATGCTTGCGCTATACACCTAGGCTCTAGACAGCATTTGTGCTCAAGTGCCCCCTGAGATTTCACCAACAACGGTGGCTCATCAAGAGAAAAATAAAAAAACAGAGAGAGAGGAGAAAACATAGTAGTGCATTTGTGAATGACCTCAATGGATCATATTCTGGGTGTTCTGGAGACGACTTTAAGACATAAAGACCATGAATATTTGTTGCAACTTGGTTTATAATCTCGTGCAACTCTTCAGAAGGAGCGTCAACACCATAAGCAGCAGCAACCACCATTCTAGCATCTGCCTTTGGAAGAGTCGACAGAGAAATCGCCAATTGACGCAGACCTTGACATATCAGCTGGAAGCTGCAAAGCAAATGACACTATCATTCTACCATCCTTTTGTTTTTAATAGGTATTTTTACTCTAGTATTTACTATTGAACCATGATTTCAAATAAATTTAATCATTTTTACCCCATGATCAAAAGAACTAAAAAACTAAAATTGCATATGGTGGAAAATAATAAAAATATCACCAATAAGAAATGGTAAGATTCACACAATTTACATGGCCCCAAACATCATAATAATTATATTTACAGTAGTTGAAAGTAAATTCAAGTTGATTTTCTTTTTATATAAGTAAATCATGTTTATATTTTTAGAAACATTAATCAGAGTCGGGAAAACAATATACGAAGCCCTCCAGCTTTTGCAAGTTTACCTGGCTTCTCAAAACCAGCATCTAACTCCATTTTAAAACTACCAAAATTAGTTAACTACCACCACCACACAACCAAAGTATCTACAAGTGAAAGCACTAAAATGGCACAAGTACGTTGAGCTACCACGAAAACTGCTGTACTGTACATCACTTCCTGTCAGAGTAAAACACCACAGTAATTGAACTCTAGAAAAAAAAAACAAAAAAACAAAAATCCAAAAACAAAAACAAAAACGGTGCGCCAAAATTTACTTGATATCAACTTTGGCAGAGTTTCCATAAGACCCGAATCCTTCAAATAGCACTTGGTTCAACCCTAAAATTCTTGTAAGAGGACCTTAACTACACACCACCACGGTTGTGTCTTACCTTAAAACGGCTGTCACAACAAGTCCCGGAGAAGAAAAATAATTATCTAATAGACCTTTAGTCGCTCAAGCAGAAAACCTGCTAGACACTCTTCCAGCTGAGTTAACCAAACTCAAAAGCAACATCATAGTCTAGGTACATAAAGCACAGAAAAAATGCCACAACCTTTTGTTGGTCATTCAAAATTATGTTCAATATAACTGATACTAGGCAACAGTTATGGAAATCTTAAGACATAAAGGCAGCTTAAATCCCTAGGAGTTAGCTCAAGTGGTAAAAACCTTGGTCTTGGTGGTATGCTCCCTCTCTAGGTCTAAGGTTTGAATCCTCTTGGATACAAATAATTTCTAGGGCCATCGGACGGGGGAAATTTCCCTTAAAATTAACCAAGATGCACTTGTGAGAAACTCATTTCTAAGGGCCTGTGCATCCCGAGATTAGTCAGGCCTCTGTTTTCAGATACCCCGGTGCTAATTAAAAAAAAAAAAAAAGAGGCAGCTTAATGGTGAAAATAAAAATGGTGCAGAGACTCATACTGTAGTAAGTTGTGAAGAAATAAAAGCTCCAAAAACTAACCTGCAAACCTTGTGAGTTTGAAAAACTTTTGTGAGGGCCTTTGGTAGAGCTTCTCGAGTTTCTTCAGACATGGTCTTCCTCCCACTAGATACTCCACTTGCATTTTTCATTAAGCTTCCAACAGGGTTCACAGTTTTCCCAGGTGTACCAGTTATTATGGGCTTTGGGTCAGCATTCCTTTCCCGCGGCCCTCTTTTTTTACCTCCAATATACTTCTTTAAGTTTTTCTCAATACTGCTCCAAACCTCTTTTTGTGCATCAACAATTTTTGGGTAGCGTTTTATAAATGAAGCATCAGCAGGCTCTTTAAATTTCCAACCAGTAAATTTGAATGAAGATCTTTTGACAGCAAAAGCATCCAGGAAGACTTCCATTTTTTTCCTAAGATTTGTTGGGATATTTGATAACAAATCTGATTCTGAAAGTGTTGAATTCTCGCTAAATGAAAGAAGTAAGTAATCCCTCACTAAGGATGACTCCCCATCTTCCAGAAGTAGCAATGAACTTTTTGGAGCCCAAAGACCTTGGACTAGTAAAGCATTCTTCTGAAGTACTTGCAAAAATTCTTCATCGCAGCAATCTAAAGCAAAGTGTTTCAGAAAGCTGAATCGGTGAACTGGAGGTCCCTGCTAAGAAAAGATCCTAAATTATCATAAGGTAAAATAAATATAAATATTTAAAAATAGCACTGCAAGGAAACCTATCCATGCTTCACATATAGAATATGGGGAACTGTAGCAAAAAGCGGTAAAAAAATGACACATCCGTAGTTAGAAAGAAATGCATATAAAATAAGATATAACCAGAAGTTCACGTCGATGAAGCCTTGCAAGACACACAATGTAACTTAAGCAGAGTGAAGATAGGAAAGAGAATTCATCCAGAGAGGTGGCGAATTGCTCTGGAAAGTCATACTTTTCACCAAGACAAACTGCAAACTCCTTGTATAGCATGCTTCTTCCACTTTGTTCTTTTTGAAAAGAAAAAAAAAAGTAGGAGGTTTGAACACAAACTTTATTTCATTATAATACAAAAAAAAAACATAACAACTACTTGCACTCTAAATGAATAGACACTCGACCTTACATTAACATCAAAGTCAGTGCTCTTGCACTCACAAAGTGCTCTGTCATTATTATACCCTAGGTTCACTTCAAACCATAGACCCCACAAGAAGTAAAAATGCAAAAAGCCTTCCACCAATGACAAGACGACAATTAAAAGTGAACAAGGGCATGATGCCTCACATAAGAGCATGGATTGTACCAGAAATATCACACGGCCTTGAATTCTGGTTGATATTATAATGGCTGATATGCAAGCTTAAATTTTGTTGTATAGGTGTTTATTGAATAAACAATGAACTCAAAAAGAAATGTGTGCAGTAAGTTAAAGTTAGAGCATTCTCATTGGATTGGCTAAAATTTTCCTTCAAAAAGTATAACTTTACACATATATAAAAAAAATTTGAAGAGTTACTATTCACTTTTGAAGACAAAAAGTACTTTTATTCCCTTCTCCCACTTTCTTCTCCTCATTTTTGATCAAATATGATCAATTTTTTTTTATACGTGTGCAAACTTAGACTTTTTGAAGGAAAATTTTAGTCAATCCAATAACAATGCTCTTAGTTGAAAAGATGGAAGATAAGCAGATTCAACATTTATTTTGCAAACCAACCAACTGGAATTTTCCAAGCTCACACACATACATAAGCACTCTTGTACACACAAATGCTCACATATACAGACACAACAGAACTTTTTCAAGTGCCATGACCATATCATTGCAAAACCATGCATGTAATGTTAAGCCACAACAAACCTCACACAGCAGTTTCTTAATACGTTCTTCCAAAGGCAGTGACAGCATAAACCTGAAACATTATCCATTGACATTTGTAAAATTCTATAGGAAAAAATATTAATCTTCAACAAGAAAAACAGTTAATGTAGGTAGTGCCGTTTCCATTGCCATAGCAAAACAATAAGCACATCTAACAAAACATATACAAATATTTATATAAAACCACGTTAATAAGTAAATAATAAATTAAATAATTTGTGTACTATAGTTATGAACAGCGTGGCACAACATATACAAAGGAAGACATCTGGATAACAAACATTAGGTAGCTTAACATGCTTAATATAAAGGAAATTAAAAAGAGACTAGCCTGATTTTCCCCCTCTAAAATCAATCCTTAAATTTTTATTTTGACAATTAGTTGCCTTAAATCTTGACGGGCATTACCCAACTCAGTCCAGCTCTGCTAAGGATACCAGCCCTAACTCCACAGCCACCCCACAATGTAAAAGCAAATGATCTATTGATTCCTCACTCCTTTTACACATATAGTACCACTCCATGACAACCATTCCTCGCTTTCTTAGATTATCTAACGTCAAAATCTTCCCAAGTGCAGCTGTCCAAGTAAGTAAAGCAACTTTAGAGTCCTAGATGGCACTAAAACCTTCTAGATGCTCTCCTACGGACAGAATGTGGGTTGTTAGACCGTCAAAACCTTGTAAAAATATGTAACAGTCAACTTTTTCTCCCCGTGTGAATCCACAACGAACAGTCACCCCCATAGCCTCCTAACTTCACCGAATACAGGGATTCAGCTTTTGAAATGATCCATGGTGTGGGGATTCTATTTTAAAGCTGGAATTTCCTGCCATATTCAGAATTGCAAGGGATCCATGTGCCAGCTGGTGGTGATTCTTATTGTAGCTGTAATAATAATATTGAATGGAATGTTTTTTTTAATGGGGATGTTAATGATTGGGAAGTGGATGAAGTTAAGGCATTGCTGGCCAAACTTTACAGCTCAAAAAAGTTGTTAGGAAGAGAGGATAGCATGCTGTGGACTCCTGCTGGAAATGCTAAATTTTCAGTTTCTTCTCATTACAGAATTCTGTCAAGCCATAGTAGTTGTGTATTTCTTTGGGAAAATTTTTGGAAAGTGAAAGTTCCTTCCAATGTTGCATTTTTCTGTTGGGTGGTATCTCTGGGCAAGGTATTGACAACTGAGAACCTTAGAATGAGAGGTATGTTTACTGTTGATTGGTGTGTTATGTGCAAAAGAAATGGGGAATCAGTTAATCATCTTTTTCTTCACTATGAAGTGGCAGAGTTTGACAAGTTTACATTGGGTAATGCCCAAAGAAGTGGTGGATTTATTGGTAGGGTAAAAGGGTTTGAAGGGATGTAAAATGGTGACAAGTGTTTGGAAGATGATTCCTCATTGTCTTATGTGATGATTCCTCATTGTCTTATGTGATGTGTATGGCTCGAAAGAAATGAGAGATGCTTCGAAGATAAAGAGCTCTCATCAGGTGATCTTAGGGACTTCTTATTGAGGACTTAGGGTTTTTGGGCCAAATCTTTCATATTGGAGGATAATTTTCAGAATCTGTTTTAGTTTTCGGGAGTTGTTTTCTTTTTGTTTTTGGAAGGTGTAGGTATATATTTTGTATACATCATGTGTACTTGGATTTATGCCTATTTCTTTGGAATAAAATCTTTTATTACTTTAAAAAAAAAACTTTGATGAATACAAATAGCTATAAAAATATGTCGGCTCTTCAAGTTCCCAATTTTGAGCATTTCTAGTAAAAGTGACATTCCAAGTTACCGTCTCATTTGCACGACACAACACTTCTGAAACTACAGCTTGCTGATTTCCAGCCAAGTTTGAAAAGTGATTCCTCCTTGTCTTATGTGGTACATATGGCTCGAAAGAAATAGGAGATGCTTTGAAGATAAAGAGCATTTGTTGGGAGATCTTAGGAACTTTTTCTTGAGCACTTTGGGGTATTGCGCTAAAGTTTTTGTATTGAAGGATAATTATCAGAATCTGTTTTAGTTTTCTGGGGTTGTTTTCTTTTTGTTTTTGGAAGTTGTAGGTATTTCCTTTGTATACATCCTATGTACTTGGACTTATGCCTATTTCTTTAAAATAAAATTTTTTATTACTTATAAAAATATCATTCCAGCCAAGTTAAATACAACTGGAAGAATAGTGTAAAGGCTCTACCCACTCCATATATCAAACCAAAAGCGGGTTCTTGCTCCATCACCCACCTCAAATTTAAGATGTTCTTCAAAAGTGTTCTACTCTTTTCTAAAAAATTTCCATAGACTTACTGCATAAGACTCCCCATCCTCCCTAGAACACCATCCCCCTCCACGCACTACCATACTTGTGATCAATAACCTCTCTCCACAACGAGTTCCCTTTTATTTGGGACCTCCACAACCACTTTCCTAATATTGCCTTATTAAGAACACGCAAATTTTGCACTCCTAAACCACCATTGCAATCGGACACTCACCCTTTAGCAACACACAAGGTGCAATTTGATTTCCTCCCCCAATCACTCCACAAGAAAGTTCTAAAGACCTTTTCAATCCGGTTTACCACATCCACAAGTAATGGGAAGAGAGAAAGATAGTAAGTAGGAAGATTAGAAATGGTGCTTTTGATAAGGGTTAATCTCGCCCCTTTTGATAGATATAGCCACTTCCAACTCGATAATCTTTTCCCAATCCTCTCTACCACACTATCCCAAATACTCTTCCTTTGAATAACGCCCCCAAGGGAAGTCTAATATACTTCATAGGAAGAGAGGCAATTTTACAGCCCAATAACTCCACTAGCGAGGCTATATCACTCACACCCCCCACCGGCACCAACTTCGACTTTCCCAAGTTCACCTTGAGTCCCGAAATAGCTTCAAAGCACAACAAAACCGCCCTTAAAGCTTGAATCTAGCCACCAACAGCATTACAAAAAAAGAGTGTATCATCCGCGAATAGTAAGTGAGAAATAGAACTGACACTATTACTATTGTTGCCTGCCAAAAAACCAGAAAGAAGTCCCCTTACTGCAGCCCCCACCATGCAACTCAATGCCTCCATTACAATAACAAAAGAGGAAAGGGGATTGTCGGTCCCCTAGACTAAACCCCTCAAAGTCTGAAAAAATCCACATGATTTTCCATTGACTAAAACCAAAAACCAAGTGATCGAAACACAATGTTTAACCCATTCACACCACCTATCCCCAAAGCCACATCTTTCTAAGCATATAAAAAAGAATGTCGCAACACACATGGTCATAAGCCTTTTCAATGTCCAGATTGCAAAGGACCCCCAAGATGCCTTCTCTTAACCGTCTGTCCAAACACTCATTTGCTTTCAAAATTGAATCCAAATTTGCTAGCCTCGAACGAAAACATTTTGAGGTTTATATATGAGTTTGTCCATCACCAAACTCATACACTTAGCTAATACCTTTGGTATAATTTTATAGATCCCACCTACCAAACTAATAGGCCTAAAGCCTTATTCACCATAATAATAACAAAAAGAAAGGGGAAAATGAGATCACCTTGTCTCAAACCACGAGAACTACTAAAACAACCAGCCGGTTCTCCATTCATCAAAATAGAAAACTCAGGAGTCAACAGGTAATACTTTATCCACATGCACCATTTAACACCAAAGCCATATCTCCTCAACAAATAATCAAGAAAATCCTAGCTTACATAATTATAAACTTTTTTCATGTCCAATTTAACTAGGATACCAGCATTCTCCATTTTAAGTCTACCCTCCAAACATTCATTTGTGATCAAAACAGAATTTAAAATTTGTCTTCCTCTCACAAAAGCATTTTGAGAATGTGAAATAATATCTTCATCACCCTACTCAAGCAATTGGCCAACACCTTTGAGATTATTTTATAAACACCATTCACCAACAACTCACATGGGTTGAGTTTGTAAAAATTTATTAGAAAATGATGGGATTATTTTTCAAAAAATTTCAGATTAAAGGTGGGAAATGGGAAGAGGATTCTCTTTTGGCATGATCTATGGTGTGAGGATTCCGTTCAAGCTGCAATTTCCTGCCCTTTTCAGAATTGCAAGGGATCTGAATGCTACTTTTTGTGACTATTAATGTTGTGGTAATAATAATCTTGAATGGAATGTTGTTTTTAATAGAGATATTAATGATTGGAAAGTGGATGATGTTCAGACATTGCTGGTCAAACTTTATAGCTCAAAATTGTTGGTAGGAAGAGGATTGCATGTTTTGGACTCCTACTGCAAATGGACAATTTTCAGTTTCTTCTTATTACAGAATATTGTCCAATCATAGTTCTTGTATATTTCCTTGGAAAAATATTTGGAAAGTGAAAGTTCCTTCTAAGGTTGCTTTTTTCTGTTGGGTGGTATCTTTGGGCAAGGTGTTGATAATTGATAACCTTAAAAGGAGAGGTATGTTTATCGCACTGATAACCATAGAAAGAGAGGTATATTATCGCTAATTGGTGTGTTATGTGAAAAAGGAATGGGGAATCAATTAACCATCTATTTCTTCATTATGAAGTGAAAAGATTCTTGTGGAATGAGGCTTTGAGCTGGATAGGTTTTCAGTGGGTAATGCCTAAAGAAGTGACAGATTTATTGGCAGGGTGGAAATGTTTGAAGGGTTGCAAGAAGGCGCCAACTGTTTGGAAGATGATTCCTCCTTGTCTTATGTGGTGCATATGACTTGAAAGAAATAAAAGATGCTTCGAAGACCAAGAGTGCTCGTTGGGTGATCTTAGAGACTTCTTCTTGAGCACTTTGGGCTTTTGGGTCAAATCTTTTGTATTGGTTGATAATTTTCAGATTTTGTTTTAGTTGTTGGGGTTGTTTCGTTTTTGTTGTTTGAAGATGTAGGTATTTCCTTTTGTATAAGTCATGTGTACTAGGGCTTATGCCTATTTCTTTGGAATAAATCTTTTATTACTTATAAAAAAAAAAACAAAGTCTTATTTATAGCCCATAGGCACCAACTATCTTCAGGATAAGAGTGGAAGTAGCCTTTAGTTACTTCTCAAAATTATGACTAGAATGTAAAGCATGGAAAATCTGCATCATGAGCATGTGTGTTGGGATAGATAATCTACAGATACGTAAGGTGATCATAGCAAATTGATGTTGTATGTGTAAGAAAAATGGTAAAACAGTGGATCATTTATTGTTGCATTGTGAGGTTGCTTGAATGCAAGGAATGAAGTGTTTAATAGAATGGAGTTAGCTTACGTTATGCCTGCCACAATGACAAAGCTCATGGCCAGCTAGATAAATATACCGTTAACATATATAATTAGCTGTCATGTATCTTCATGTATCTTATCTTTATTTCAGTTTGTACATAGCATATCTATTCCTGATTATTAGGGACGGTTACATTTGAATTATGATGTATAGCATTTACAATATAATGAAAAGGGGTTGAGCCGAGAGAGACAAGATTTTCCAAAAAGAAATTCTCTCAAGTATTCTTGGTTACTTAGTATTTTAACATGGTATCAAGAGCAGGCTCGAATACTTCCTTATTTTGAATTTTTTTTTTTCTTGTGGGCATCTCTGTATTAGTTTCGGCGCTGTCTGTGGCTCTTTTCTGGTTCCTGTGTTGCTATCGGTGCAAACTGTGAGAGATTTTGGTTTTGGTCTTCCTGTTAGTGCACTCTGTGAGAAATTTAAGTTCTGGTCTTGCTGTCTGGTCTGTCTCATTATTTCTCGGCCCTTTGTTTTGTGCTTCTTGCAGCAGTCTTTGGTGCATTTCTTTATTCTCGGTTCCATTATGTCATCAAATAAATTAAACTTGTTTCATATTCGTTTCAATGGCAAGAATTCTTCTGCTTGGGAGTTTCGATTTCAATTATTTGTCAAAAGAAAAGAATTGGGGGTCATATTAATGGGAGTACTCCCGCCCTTCGTGATGGAGAGGCTTTGTCTAAGTGGAATATCAAGGATGCTAGGGTAATGACCTGGATCCTTGGCTCTGTTGAGCCTCACCTTGTTCTCAATCTGAGGCCTTATAAAACTACTGCTGACATGTGGAATTATCTCAACAAAGTTTACAATCAAGACAACATAGCTCGTTGATTTCAATTAGAGTATGAGATGGCTAATTTCACACAAGTCTCGCTATTGAAGAATATTTTTCTAGTTTTCAAAATCTTTGGGCGGCTTATTCAGATATCGTTTGTGCTAATGTTCCTGGTCCAACTTTCTCTACTGTTCAAGCAATTCATGAAACAAGCAAGATAGATCAATTCTTGATGAAGCTTCATTCCAACTTTAACATTGCACGTTATAATCTAATGAATCATCATCCGGTACCATCTCTAGATGTTTATTTGAGTGAACTTCTTCGTGAAAAGCAGCGTCTAGTAACTTAGGCTGCCATGGCACATATGGCTACTATTAGTCTGTTATTGTGGCTTATGCAGCACAATGGTAGAATAAGGGTCGAGACATGCGTGCTATCCAATACTATAGCTGTAAAACTTTCGTCATATTACTCGAGATTGTCCCCAAAAACATTGCAACTATTGCAAATAAGAGGGTCATATAATCTATCCTTGTCTCATTCTACCTGAAAGGAAGTAAAGCACTGCTTATCATGCCTTTGCTAGTGCCTCTAGTTTTGCTACACTGTCTGCTACCTCGCAGGTTGTTTCTAATCATGCTCCTACAGCCATAGCAAACCTGAATACACTCACTCCTGAAATGGTACAACAGATGATCATTTCTGTTTTTTATGCTTTTCGACTCTCAAGTAATCATACAGTTTCTTCTAAACCATGGTATTTTGACTCCGGAGCCTCTAACCATATTACCAATAATGTTGTTCCTCTTTCCAATGTCAGAAATTATGATGGCAATCTTAGAATTAACACCACTGATGGTAGTTCTCTGCCTATCAACGTTGTTGGTGATCTTTCCTCTTCCTTAACTAATGTTTTTGTGTCTCCTCACCTCTCCACAAATCTTATTTTTGTTGGTCAATTGGTTGATAATAATTGTAATGTTCATTTCTCTCGTTCTAGTTGTGTTCTGCAAGATCCAATGTCTGAGAAGATAATCGTGAAGGGGCCTAAGGTGGGACGACTCTTTTCGCTGCACATTTCTCCTTCCACAATTATCCCTAGTTTTCCTTCACTTTCCTTTGCATGTAATATTGTTAGTTCTGGAAATAAGATGTGGCATAGACGTCTAGGCCACCCAAACTCTAATATCCTTTGTACTTTGTTTAATTCTGGTTTATTGGGAAATAAAGCATGTTCTTCTTTTGATCTTTCTGTTGATTGTACATCATGCAAACTTGGCAAAATTAAAGTTCTACATTTTCCTTCTCATGTATCTCGTGCCTCACAATGTTTCAATATTATTCATAGTGATGTTTGGGGATTACACTTGTTATTTCTCATGCGCATTATAAGTACTTCGTTACTTTCATTGATGATTTTAGTCGTTTTACTTGGGTTTACTTCTTATGGGCTAAGACAGAAGTTTTTTCAGTATTTAAGCGCTTCCTTGCCCTTCTACCAGCATCAAGCTCTTACGATCTGACTCTGGAGGAGGACTTTTTCCAAAGCAAAGGAATCATCTCTCAGTGTTCTTGTCCTTAGATACCACAATAAAACAGTGTTGCTAAGAGGAAAAATTGTCACCTTCTTGATGTGGTAAGAACCATTTTACTTGAATCATCTATTTCTCCTCGTTTCTGGTGTGAAGCACTTTCTACTTGAGTTCATTTGATCAATCGTTTACTTTCTCCTACGTTAAATCATGTTTCTCCTTTCTTTAAGTTGTTTGGTCATTCTCCTACATATTCTTATCTTCGTGCATTTGGTTGTTTGTTTCGTGTATCTCCCTGCTCATGAACAATATAAACTTACTGCTCAGTTTGTTAAGTGTGTTTTTTTTGGTTATGCTATCCCTCAAAAGAGTTATATTTGTTATGACCTTCATGCTCATTGTATACAAGTTTCTAGGAATAGGGTTTTCTTTGAAATCAATATTTCTTTTCATCTCATGTTGAGCTGTCATCTGCATCTTTATCTCTTCTGTCTAACTTTTCTAATTCCCCGACGGTTGTGGAAAGGTTTAAACCTGATTTTGTGTGTGAACGATGTCATTGTCCCGAGTTTGGTTCCACTTCCTGTGTGCCCCCTCAAGATCTCAACCCGGCTCCTAATCCTGCTACAGTTTCTACCACTTTTCGTCAGTCTACTCGTCCTTCTCGACCCCCTGATCGGTATGGTTTCTCATCCCCTGTCTCACTTGTAACTACTTTATCATCTATGTCCATTCCCTCTTGCTACAAACAGGCCATGGAACATGTCTGTTGGCAAAATATAATGCAAGCAGAACTTCAAGTACTTGAGGATAATCACACTTGGGATATTGTTCTTTATCCCATTACTGTCAAATCTATTGGGAGTAAATGGATTTTCTTTGTAAAACTTCGTTCTGATGGCTCTTTAGACAGATACAAAGCTCGTCTTGTAGCTCTGGGTAACAAACAAGAACATGGGGTTGACTATGAGGATACATTTGCTCTTGTTGCCAAAATGACTATGGCTCGTAGCATCTTAGCTATTGCTGCTTCACAATTATGGCAACTACATCAGATGGATGTGAAGAACACATGTCTTCATGGCAATCTTTAAGAAGAGATCTATATGAAGCTTCCCTCTAGTATAACTACTTCATCTCCTCATGATATCTATAAGCTAAGGTGCTCTCTGTATGAGCTCAAGCAGGCTCCCTGAGCTTGGTTTGAGAAGTTTCGTAGTCCACTTCTTACCTTCAGCTTTACATAAAGTTAGTATGATTCTTCTCTCTTCTTCCACAAGTCTTCAACAAATATAGTTCTTTTAGTTTATGTGGATGATATCATCATCACTAACACTAACTGTAGTTTGATTACTAAGCTTCAAAAATTATTGCATGCAACTTTCCATATGAAAGATCTTAGTCAGCTCACATACTTCTTGGGAATGGAAGTTCATCATCAGGCCAATAGTATTTTCTTAAACAAGTATAAGTAAATTCAAGATCTTATCACGTTGGCTGGTTTGGAGGACACTTCTTCTGTTGATACTCCTATGGAGATAAATGTCAAATACAAAAAAGATGAAGGGGATCTTTTAGATGATCCCACTCTCTATCGACACCTGATTGGGAGTCTTATATACTTGACCACTACTCTACCGGATATCTCCTATATTATTCATCAAGTCAACCAATTTATGTCTTCTCCTCAACATCTTCACTTTGCTACAGTTCACCACATTGTCTGTTATCTTCACGGGTCGCCTACTCGTGGGTTGTTCTTTCCTCCAGGCTCATCTCTTCAGCTTGTGCTTATAGTGATGCTGATTGAGCTGGGTGTCCGGATATGCTTCGATCTACGGGTTGGTGTATGTTTTTAGGCGATGCCTTAATTTCTAAAAAATGTAAGAAACAATATTGTGTTTCTAAATCATCTACTGAGACGGAGTATCGTGCTATGTTTACGACTTGTTCTGAAATTGTATGATTACGTGGTCTTCAGGAGGAGCTTGAGTTTCCTCAAACTCATTCTACCCCTTTTCATGTTGATAACACTAGTGCTATTCAGATTGTAAATAATCATGTCTTTCATGAACACACCAAGCACATTAAAATTGATTGTCACTTTATCCGCAATACTTTGGAGAGTTGGGTAACATCTCTTCCTTACATTTCTTCTAATCTCCAAGTGGCCAATATCTTCACCAAAGAAATGACTTGGTAGCGGCATCAATTCCTTGTTGGCAAATTGTTGTTGGTTGACTTACCAGAATCAATTTGAGCGGGGATGTTAACGTATCTAATTAGCTGTCATGTATCTTCATGTGTCTTATCTTTATTTATGTTTGTACATAGCATATCTTTTACTGATTATTAGGGACAGTTACATTTGAATTATGATGTATAGCATATACAATATAATGAAAAAGGGCAGCGCCGAGAGAGACAAGTTTTTCCAAAAAGAAATTCTCTCAAGTATTCTTGGTTTCTTAGTATTTTAACATATATGAGGTCTCACACAAATCTGAACGGTGTGGAAAATTATCCCAATTTGTATTATGTAGTGCCTATGGAAGGAACAAAATGACCGAAAATTTGAAGACAAGGAGTGCTCCCTAGAAGAACTGATTATTTTTTGTTAGCACTTTCTTTGGGCCACAACTGTAGATTTTCGTGGCCTCGATTTTCACGAATCTTGTTTCTATTTCCTCTCTAAATAGGTGTGACCTTTTGTATACCATCTTGCATACTTGGACCAGACTTATTCATACCAATATAATCGTTTATTTGTCCAAAAAATAAATAAAAGACCCAATGTCAAACGGCCGATTTACTACATTTGAACTCCACCCTCCCCATTAACCTATCTAATAACCTATAAATTTCTCGTAATAAATTTCTGATACAACTTGAACAAGTTTCAGTATTAGTTTGCCATCTTCATAAAAAGATGACGCTTACTTGTGAAGAATGACACACAATCAAGAATTTCACCGTGTTCCCTGGCATAACCTACATGATTGTCCATTGAAAAGATAGCGACAATGAGCGTAGAACTGAGTATAATATAAATTACCTCTTCTCTTATTACTTATCAAAAATATATAACATACCTCTCCAATAAAGCACCAAGCAAAATCAACCTTCATCGTGCTTCTAAGTTCTAACAATGACATCTTTTCTTTTCTTTTTTTGATGTCGGGGAAAAGTTCTAACAATGACATCTATTTGTCAATAAGAGAAGATGGCAGCTTCAGACTCCCATGGCCTAGATAGTCGGCCAATTACCAACCTCATCAACTATGGCACAAACAGACCAACATTTGGTTTTCTCATCATATTCAATACAAATCCAAAACGTCTTGAGATTCAACAATTGTCTGAGCCCCTTGTTCGATCTCCTCGAGTTAACAAAGAATAGACTTTACTCATTTATCTTTATTAGTGTACTAGTCATGTAAATGGTCCTAAAGTATTTTATATAAGCCAAATTGCACAGTGGTGTAGAATCGTTGACTAGAATTACAATACCCCCTACCAGTTAAAATCTTTCCATTGATTCATTCTCAACCTCAAAATGAGGTTTGTGATCACAACTAAAGTCACCCATAAAGTAACCTTCCTATTGTTTCCTACAAATGTAGATCTCTCTCTACCATCTTCCTCCAATGTTATTTGTATATTCTTTATATCTCTCTCTAGTATCATTCATCCCTTAGTCCTTTAATAGATAAAGGCAATTTTACCTTCCATATTATAACCAAACCTTACCATGATGAATTTGTAGCTCACAAATTGGCCTGTGTTGCACATGGATGGCATGAGCCATAATTTGAAGCTAGAGTAGCTAAGCAACCCACTCATTTGGGTGACATGGGACATAGTTTGGGAAGGCATGGAAAAGAAAATGTGCAAAAGTGAAGAAGATGAAGAGTCAAAATGTACATTTTATCTTGCTGAGAGTAATTTTGCCAATTTATACAAATTCAGATGACTACGTGGGATATTCTTCATCTTAGATTCCAGTCTTTCACAGAGAGGGCAACGTAACAACAAAACTTCAAATTGTGATTCGAATTGCACATCCAATGTATTAATTAAAGGCCCTGTTTGGATTGAAAAACCATCTCAACTCATCTTATCATTACAACTTTCTCACATTTTTACACAAAATACAAATCCCAATTCAGCTTTTTCAAATCTCAAAATAATAATAATATTAAAAAATAATATTTTATTCAACTTTCATCTCAACTCTCTATCCAAACCACAACTAAGTTAGAAGCAATTACATCTCAAAGATACAACTACAAGCAAAAGGAAAATTTCATAGAAGCATAAGGTGAAGATTATTTAATTTGACCCTATCCTAGTTTCTTCCTGAAATACTCGCATGAACACAAAAATCACACAACATATTATTACATTTTCCAGAATTAACTAATGCCTACCTTAATATAAACCCAACAAATTCAAACTTTGAAGATAAATACTAACATCACTGCAGCATAGCAAACCATCCAAAAGGAAAGGACAAATAAAAGTAAGGCCACCCTTGTATTCAGAACTCATCTCATCTCAAACTCATCATTACACTTTCACAAATTCCCACACAAAATATAATAAACAATTCAACTTTTTCAAATTCCAAAATAATAATAATATTAAAAAATAATATTCCAATAATATTTTATTGAACTTTGAAAACTCATCTCTAAATCCAAATGGGACCTAAGAGACATACACCTAAATTTCCTCAACATGAGTGAGAAGGAACTAGGTTTTTCTATGCAAAGAAACTAGATTATAAGGATGACCATACCTTTTCGAAGTAGTTTTCGGTTTAATGTTGTTGTTAGATGCCCCGGGACACAAGGAGTCCACATAATCGTGCCTTCAAACAGAAATTATAACATAAAATGATTAGCATAAGTGCTTTCAATAAAGTTACTTAAAAAAACTGCTTTCAATAGTGTGTAAAATACAGGTGAGACTTTTTTATAAGTAATTATGACAAAGATAATATTATCACATTTTAGTTAGCTAGTTAGCTCAGCTAGTGAAATCTCTTGTACTGTTACAAACAGATCCGGTAGGCCCACCAACACCTAGGAAAGAGTGTTTAAGGGTTGAAGAAAATGAGAGGTTACCTCCCATTGTGCCCATGAGCTCAATGAGACTCCCAGGGGCCAAAAACATAAAATAACTTAGATAACATGTATCACTAAGAAAATAAAAGCCATACGGATTCATTGTAAATTGTATAGGAGAGCTATTTTGTTCCACCATTCTTTGTAAATATCTGGCAGAGAAATCACTCTTTGAGCCATGGTACTTGAGAGGAACCCAAGGCTGGAAAAGCAAAGAAAAGAACAAAGTTTTCAGGTGATTCCAGCTAATGCTCAGTTTGCAGTATAGATATAACCAGAAGAGTGAAAGAACTCCAATAATGCAGGCAGCTCTTCGACCATAAAAATATGAAGCGAAAGATGACTAGTGGACTAAATAAAACAAACAGATACAGTCAAGTAAAATAAATTGAGTTCTGCTTGTTGGTTGCCATGAGACATGGTAGCCGAGTCCAATGTAAAACATATGATTGTCATAGTTCCTTAGGAGAAACAGAAATATATTAATTACAATAACAATCTCAATCAGAAAACACTTGCTTCTGATTAACACGCTATCATCACAAAATTGATTCAATGGAAACAGAAAGAAACTGAATGAGCAAAATTCAGCAGAAAAAACTTCTATCTACATGGAAAACAAACAACTTGAAAGGTCAAAGCGTAGGATCTGACAAAAATTTAAGCCATTTGACTCTAAAACATGAACTCTTCCATGTCTTCAGATTGACCAAGTGTGGGTTCAAAGCTATATATATACACTTTTGTATTTAACTAGTCATCTTTTTTTCTGATAAGTAAATATAGAAGATAATAAAGATTTAACCAATGAAATAGTTAAAATATCATATAAGAAAGCATCTAGAGTTATACACAGTTTCTTTTTAATGAAGGGTGAAAAAATAGGCAACAATGACACTTCAGATTTTTTGTATAAAACAAAAGCCCTGGTGTGAGGGGAGGGGGAAGGAAAAACAATTAGCAACTAATTAGTCTTCATTCTAAGTCAAAAACAAAACTACCAAATATCAACTATCATATCCCAAGGTCAACTATCATACCTCTTCATAATTGGTTTTCTCCTCAGTTGAAGACTCTATCCGCTTGTTCTGAATTAATAAAAAAAAAAGTGATTAATGAACGAGAAATTATTAAAATCTGGGCAGAGGAGGCATATAAGCATTAATACAACTCGGTATGCAATAACATTTTATTCAAGAAATGGAGTCCACCCCACCAAAAAAGGTTACTATAACAGCTAGTGAACAATAAAATATATTAAAGCATTGATAATTACTGCTATTCCGGATCTCTCATCAGCTACTGTAGGTTAAAATAACTAGAAGAACCATACAAGCAGAAGTATTGTCAACGGATACACTAGATACAAAAACTAGGATATACTTCAGTCACTAGTAACTACCATGAACACAATCAAATCCAAGCACTCAGGTTTCTCTGCAATAGGTGCCTGCAGTTCTTGTAACATACAGGTCCTAAAGTAGTGTTAAAAGTTATTACTTTATTAATATTCTATTATTATTATTATTATTATTATTATCAGTATTAATATTATGGAAAATGTTAAATGTACTTAAAGAAATACTTACAAAAAATTTACTTCTCCACATGTCAGTTATTGATAAGTCTTCTATGTAAAAGTGTAAGTCAAATTTTTTTTTTTTTTTGATAAGTTAAAACTTTATTCATCATAAAGGAGTAGGCGTAACCCAAGGAAGTAAACAAAAGAAATACCTAGTTACAAACCAAAGCAAAGAAAGAGAAGAGAAGAACTCATTGACTGCCCCACCATTAAGAACAATAGCAGCAAACCAACTAAAAGTGTAAGTAAAACTTTAAATACATGTAGCACTATTCTAATATTTTTTTTTATAGGTAAATAAAGAAAATAAAAATTAGAAATATGCAAACTATTCTAATATTATTAGATTAGTAAACATTTTTATCAGATCAGTTTTGAAATAGCAATTTCATTTGAGCGGGATTCTTTCGCTCTATACACCCCTTTTATCCCTCTGTTTCATTCCAATTCCTAGTTTGAATAGTTTCCTAATCGGTAACCAAAACTAACCTCAAAACCCTCCCATAAAATCCTATTTTTTCCTCTTCATCATACCCACAATATCCTGCGGCCAAAACCCTCACCGACATCAACTTTCTCCTACACTTCAAACCAGAACTACACAGCAAACGAATCAAGAAACCACTTGTAAGTCCCCTTCTCTCCTCCATTGATTTCCTCTCTCTCTGTTGTGAGTAAAAACTTTGATCCATTCTGCTTCTGCTCCACCATCGACCACCACAGAGGAAGTCAGAACCCCTCTTAGTAGCCTTAGAAACTGTCGGTCGGTCGCCTCCCGTCGAACTTACACCTTCCCGGTAAGCCCACATGGGATCCCTCTATTCTTTTACTTCCACTGTGATTCTCATTCGAAGAGGCCACAGTTTATTTCCCGCTGTCCCGCAATTACAATTTCCTTCTCCCTCTCAGAAGCCTATGCTGAAATCGACCAGGACTCACCCACCGTTGCTATTGCCTTGCCCTTCTCTTTTGGTGAGTGTTGCACAGTCTCTTCCCTCTATCACGAGCTCTTTGTTTCTCAACCCTTATTTTTTCCAGAAAGAGTTCTTGCCCTTTTGAAATTAAAATGGGCCCTTGGGCCCTAAGCCCATTCGAACAAGTGCCTTCTTAAAATATAAGTGTGATGGGCTTAGTTTTTAACTAGACTAGTGTTTAAATCAAGTTGGGCTTGATTTTATTATATTTTAGAAACTATCATAATAGTTTCAGTGGATTGATTTCATGTGGGCTTGATGTTTAATGGGGCTGGTTGTATTTTACAAGAAACCACTATGTTATACCATGTTATACTTTATAATGGCTTAGTTTAATTGAATAAATATATAACCCATGAACTTTTTTTGATAAGTATAACCCATGAACTTATTTTTTCAGAAAATGTTTTAAGGGATTGAAACTTATATAGCTAGGTATTAAATTATGGTTAGCCTATAGTATTATTGAACATATTTTATGAATTACTATTTACACCATTATTTTATAGAATAGATAATATAATTCCCTACTAAATTATATTTGAAGGACTAGATATGATATTGTGATTTTAATGGCTATATGATATTAGTATTTAATGAATTCAGAATATAGCTGAATATTTTATTAGATTAAAGTTCATGACATGTGTTCAAGTAGGTAGAATGCTAAGAAACGTTTGCTAGAAAGTTAGCAACATCTAATACCTGATATAGGTAACGACCTACAAAGTAGAAACCAAGTAGCAGCGCTAAAAGGTAAGTAGCATGATCATAACTTTATGTGCTGTAAATTATTCTACTTTTGCATGAAAATGTGAGGTTCACCATAACCTATGTTATACCACAAGCCAGTTCAAGGTTAGTCCATTTTCATGAATCTCTATGAATTTCGATGATATGTTTGTGAAAAAGACTATCTGCCATGCTGTTATGGATTGTTGTTAGAATGGATGATATGTTATAAAAATCACATGTATGTCATGTAAATATCCATATGAAGCTTAGATCATGTCATGTCATGTCCATGCTATTCTATATTGCACAAGATTCATATGTCATACCGTGCACAAGAGTATGTCATGCCATGTAAAATGATGAAGTCAAACAAGGTCACATGCATTTTGGAAGCTTGTAACAAAACACATTAATAACAAGGAAACTTTAGATTGGCCTTATGTTATAGGTAGATATGCAATCCACAGACTCAAGCGTGGCCTACCACATGGAAGTTATGATATTTTGAGGTGACACAGAGCCAAGTGTGTTCCACCACAAGTTATCATGTGTAGTGCCATGAACTCAAGCATGGTTCATCCTATTTTAAGTGATAACACATACCCAAACATGATTCACCCTATTTTAAGTGATAACACAAACTCAAACATGTATCACTACATGATATGATATGTATCACTACATGATATGATATGTATCACTACATGATATGATACATTACAAGGTGCCATAGACCCAAGCGTGGTTCACCTCATGTTACAATATGTATATACGGACAACAACAATCAAACCGATGCACACATGTAATGATGGCAACTGAATGAGTGAAAAACAAGATAAACAAGTCATATATGATTGGTAGGAAATGCATGGAGTCAGTCGCTCATGCATCATGTTACATGAATTTCCATGATTTTGTTAATTCCGCATATGTTATGATACATTAAAGGTTCCTAGATTAAGCCTAATGTTAAGCTAAGTTTACATTGTGTGCTATTACTGAGTCTTGGAGTCATTTGTTTTTCTATTTTTAAGTTTTAAAATCCCAGATGTTGATGGTGTGGACGCAGAGCTAGAGGGCCAGGAGTAGATTAGTTTCATAGACTTAGACTGGAATAAGTTTTATTTTCACAAGGATTTAGTTTATGATTAAAATATTTGAATAAGTGATCACCACATAGACCTAGTTTAGGCATTTTTCATTATGTTTCAGCTTTATGTTATGAAAGACTGTTATGCTAAGTTAGTTTGATGATTCAATAATGAGGTATTTTCAGAACTTCGAATCTCTTTACTGGGCATTATGCTATGAATATATATAACATTCCTGACCTACGGGAAGGAGTGTTACAGCTCTGTAGCATAGAGTCAAGAACAAACCTGCTTCTTAGATGGACTAACAGGTCTTCCTTCAGCAGATTCTTCCAATTTAACTGTAGCTTCTCCATCCCCTGCAACATTGTTCTTCCTTTTTGAGCCACCAGACCTCAGATGTTCCAATGATGGTCGGAGCTGCACAACTGTATGAATTATATTCAGATGCAACTGCACAACAAAAAAGAAGTCAAAACGTCTTGAATGGTCAATAGAATTGATTAGGACCTGAGAGATGAGAAAAGAGAGGATAGAGCCAATCAGGGGGGGAAAGAGTTGAGAGGGAATGATACAGATTTTCTCAAACGATGCATCTGTTATCTCTAAATAAGCAAATGCATATATTAAAACAGGCAGGAATATTAATCTACCAACAAAAATTAGAAACTCTTTTTCGTCAAATGGTTTCTTTGAAATTGCATACAACTTTTAACTGAGATATCATCCCCATGCTAGCAATTAAAATCATGGAATGAAGTGCTGACTGGTCTAAAAAGATGAGTAACTGCCTTCCAATACATACAAGAATATCAATAAATGCCACATATTTCTCAAGATGAGCTATAACAATAGAAAGAGGGAAGAGAGACAGGCAGCAAGTAGGCAAATTGGAGAGAGTACAATTAATTAAAGTGATCCAACCGCCCTTCAATAAATACAGCTGCTTCCATCCAACTAGCTAGAGATAACTTTTTCTCAATAATTTAATTCAAATGGATCTTGGCTTGAATGGAGCCACCAAGGGGATTAAATACTTCATAGGTAGAGAAGACACCATACATCCCAGGATACCCGGCCAAGCCTCTGATCTCATCCACTACTCCAATTGGGACATTGTTAATTTGGCCAAATTACTTTTCAGCCAGAAACATCTTCAAAACATAAGAACATTGTTAGTGGCGGAGGTGAGGCATCAATAAACCCTAATTAACCTTATCATATGCCTTTTTCAAGATCCAATTTACATAACACACCTGATGCCCCCAATCTGACTTTGCTATCAAGGAATTCAATGGCAATAAATACTTGGTCTAAATCTGATGCCCCTTGATGAAAGTATTTTGTGTCCCACAAATAGCCCTATCCAGCATCATTTTCAACCTATTGAGTCTACTGGCAAGGACTTCAAAAATAATTTTGTATACACTGCCCACTAAATTGATAGGGCGGAAATTCCTAACATCCATATTCTTGGCTATCTTAGGGACAAGAGCGATAACTGTAGCACTGAGGCTCTCCAAGTGTTGGTAAAAGTGCACTTAAGCACAAAGTGCTTTGCTTATCAAAAGCAAAGCACATTTTCATGTTCCATCCTGCTTTTCAAACCTTTTTTATTATATGTTGTGGATCTTTTGGCATCATACATTAATTCTACAACTAAGCGTTTACTTCAATCAGACACTCTTTCGCTTTGGACTTTGTGCCTAGGCTCTAGACAATGTTTGCATTTGAGGTCGCCTAGTGCTTTCACCAACAATAGGCTCTCCTCAATCTTGCCTAGAGCACAAAACTCATGAAAGATAGCTATGAAATGAAAGATAGTTATGTAGTTTGCTATGCATACCTCCCAACAAGGCTTAAAGAGTGACAAAATAAACCCATCCAAACCTAAGGCCTTATCACCATTCAATGCTTATGCCACCTCTGGTACTTTGGCTTCCTCAACCCTAGTAGATTCAAAACCAATACCATCAAACTTAGGCCTCCAACTTAATTTTTTAGAGGACATATAGTTAGAATTGCTGAATATGTCCACTTAATTATCCGACCTGCTAGGAAGTATTAAAATGCATGGCAGGTGACTAAGCTCCAGGTCCATATGGCTTCTCCATGGCTTTTATTCAAACATGTTGGGAAGTGCTTAAAGAAGACATCATGAGGGCCGTCCATGAATATCATGAAAATGGAAGATTTGAAAAAGCCTAAATACAACTTTTATAGCAGTCATACCAAAAAAGCCTGGTGTTGTATAGGTAAAAGATTACTGTCCCATTAACTCGGTGAGCGGGTTGTACAAAATTCTCTCAAAGTATTAGTGATTGGCGAATAGGTTGAGCAAGGTGTTGGAGAAGTTAATATCAAAGCCTCAAAATGCTTTTGTCAAATGTAGGCAAATCCTTAACTTAGTACTTATTGCCAACAAATGTTTGGATGGTAGACTCAATTCGGGAGAGTTGAGGCTTTTATGGAAAAAGCATATGATCATGTCAACTTGAGATTTGTACTTTACATGTTCGAGAGATGTGGCTTCGGTACAAATGACGTACATATATCCATTATTGTATCTCTACAGCTTGTTCTCTTTATTGGTAAATGGCACGCAAAAAGGCTTTTTTAAAAGCTCATGAGGATTGAGACAAGATGACCCTCTTATCTCTTTTTTTGTGATGGAAGCTTCAATAAGATATTTTAGGTGTCGTGTTTTAGGTGTCGTGTAGGTTCATATCTAGATTCATAGTGGAGGAGGCAATTAATAGCTCACTCAACATATCTCATCTATTATTTGCTCAAAGGTGATGAAATGTCACGAACCACCACACCCCCCCCCCAAAAAAAAAAAGAGACAATAAAAAACTTTATCTTGTAATAGTTGATGGCAGACAAGGAAGATAACCCTATTGAAACCCCCCCCCCAAAAAAAAAACCCAAACTTGCTGCCATCCCTCACCCACCTAGCTGGTGAGTGACACCTCACAGCCGTCATAGACAAGGTCGACAGGCCCCGGCAACTTCGCCGAAGGCCGTCCGGCGTTGGTCCTTTCTCTGTCAACAACCCTACAGTGCCTGTGTTTTCTACGGAAACAAAACCGGCTATTTTACCCATCCTAGCCGGCGAGTGACTCCTCACCCCCATCACAAACAAGGTCGACAAGCCCCAACGACTTCATCGAGGGCCATCCAGCGTCAATCCTTACTCTAACGACCTGGACTTTGAGGGTCTCTCACCGTTGGCTCCTTTTGGTCGTGTCATCGACACAGAAAGAATCGCTAGACTCCGGAGAGTCTACTAGGAATACTCTAGCACCAAGATCTGCCTCTAGTTTCTTCAGGCGTGTTTCTTCTCGCAACTAGACTCCGTTAGCCACCGTTGACACAGAAAGAGTCGCCGGACTCCAGCGAGTCTGCTAGGAGTACTCCAGCGCCAAGATATGCATGTCCTGTAGTCCTTCAGCCATTTCTTCGGTGCACCAAATCTATCTTTTGTTTGTGCTTGCTCTCTGAATGAACATTCATCAGGAATGAAGCTTAGTAAAATCTAATACGAAGCTTTGAAATTAATATAGGGCAGGTGGTGAGATTTTGGGAGGAATCAAAGGCTTTTTGAGTTTTTACCATAAGCAAGGAACTGCTCATTAAAAATTGTGGAAAGGAGTAGAAGGTTTTGGAGGTCACTACCTATGGGCCGTAGTGGTATAGGATGGCTAATGGCTACGGTGGAAGCAATGCTATAGGCGGGGAAAAGTTCGAAATACTCAAACGAAGGAAACAGAGTGTTCGCGGCTCAACGATGCTCCAATGTTCATGATAAGTATCTGTCACCAAACATGGTGGAGGAGACCAACGATGCTACAGTGTTGTAGTCATTCCTAAAAAGTATGAAGGTCAGGGTTGGGAGAAGTTTTTTGTTGAATTACACAGAGCTACGAATATGTTTTTTTTTTTTTATGCTGATGGGTCAAGGAAAGAAAAGCATAAAAAGACATCCAATCATGAGTACATCAACTTGGAGTTGAAACAAAAAGACCCAAGCACAACCACAATGGCGAGGCAATCATATGCGGCAGTCTTGGAAGATGGGTCAAAATTCGGTAACTCAGAGTGAGGAGAATTGTGTAAGTGGTATGCAGTTCAAGTAAGATCAGAACCAACTTGTTGTGATGCACGAAACATTAAAGAGATGGAAACCCACCTTGTCAAGTTAAATGCAACGATTGCTTTCTTGTCTACGAAAATAGACTTGCTTATAGTTGGAGGCAACAAGGTCATAAGAAACAAGCCCAAGATAGGCCCAAATCCTTTAAGCTCCGATAAAGGAAAACGAAAAATTGGATTCGGCCCTGTCCCTAACCAGATCCAGGAAAGTGAGGCGGGTCAAAAGGAAAATCAAGTTATTTAAAGTGGGTTCTAATCGAATATTGGTATTGAGACATCCATAATGGAATGCCCTTTGCCACAGGTGATACAGGAAAGACCGATAGTCGGTATTACACCCTTGGTTAGCCCCGAATAAACTATGGCTCTCACGTCAGTGTAACGCCGAGGTCTGAAAGAGATGTAGCGTCCATCAAAGTTACATATACAGGGTTGCCAGAGATTAAAGGACTTACTGCCAACCCAAAATCTCCAATGGAGAATACCAACAAGTTGTTGAGAAGGCACGAGATTTGAATAAGGATTTATTGTTGGTGCCTTGCGAGGATGAATAGGAGTTGTTTCTACTTCCCAACATGGTCAAACAGCCTCATGCTATTTCCTGAAATCTACCTTCAAAATATTCAACTTACAGGCCATATGGAAGCTAGAAGACCCATAGAATCACATGACAACCACCAATGTTACAACTCCTAACAATTTCCTCGAATTGCACCCATACGATTTCAAATATGAACTACCATTTATTCCAAAAATAATCATCACAATCAACAAATAAGAGAAATTAATCTGAAAATAATCTAAGAGCCTCTTCCAAGTAACATCTGGGAACAAGGCTACCCAATTACGCAAAAAGGTTTTTTTATCAATAAAGGACCATGTCGGTGGATCTCAGTTGTTGGACCACACGAACTTACCTCCTACAAGAGGTCTGTCGAGCATAATTTAGCACTATAGTTGCCAATAAGAAATGCCGCGACTTGAAAAAATACATTAAAAGCAAAAATTAACTAAATACAATGTCATTTACTAAACTCTTATATGAGAAGAGAGAGAGAGAGAGAGAAAGAGAAAGAGGGAGGGAGAGTACCTTATTACCTATCAGAACACCAATAGTATGGCCAGTTGTGTGAGGTACCTTCCACGATGATGACAAAGTCTAAAGGAAAACCAAAAAGTATGAATCCAAGTTACATCATATATTGTGTTATGCATGGAACAAGTTAGAAAGAACGAAAGCAAGCTTACAACAAATCAAACCCCCAAACAAATGTGATTATCAAACAAATGAAATAAAATGAGTATAATAACCATGTATGAGAGAAAATTGATATCACAACTTAGGGACATACTAGCCACATTTGCACCATACACCAAAAGGACTGGTTAAATTTCAACAATAGCTCCCTAAGAGTAGTTTATAGACTCTATTTTACCTAGTAAACATCTCATCTTGGGTCCATGCAATGCCTTCACAATTCCCCCTCTTATTACAAGACAACAAAAACTTTTTTATCAGTAAATAAAATTTTATTGATCATAAAAATAGGCAAAACCCCAAGTACATAGATCATATACAAGAGCAACACCTAGGAGTGACGTTCTAGTGATATTAGAAACAAAATTCATTGTATCACAATCAAGTTCCAAAAGTAGTGGACTAACAATACTAGAAAAAAGTGAAGGGGCAAGGACCACATCCCAAACAGCTTAAATTTGAGATAGAAACATTGTTCTTAAAGTAGAAAATCATTTCCCGGATTGGATAAAAGTGCAAAACTATAGATACAGAAGTATGGCACCAAAATTAATAGTGTTTGCATTGAGGTCCAAAATCCAAGGAGAATAGGTTATATGAATACATAGGAGACTTATGCCTAAATCGCCATCATTATTTTCCTGGCCTACTATTTGCCAAACCACCAGGTCATTAACTCCAATATGAGTATGATCACCTAAAAACCCTTAGGGGTTGGCTCAAGTGGTAGGCCTTGGGCTTAGGGGTATGCTCCCCATAGGTCTAAGGTTCAAATTCCCTTGGGTGCAAATAATCTCTAGGTACCATCAGACTGGGGGATTTTTCTTTTAAATTAACCGAGGTGCAATTGAAAAAAACTCATTGTCAAGCGAGTGCACTCTCGGGATTAATTGGGACGCTGTTTTGGAAACCCAGTGCCAATCAAAAAAAAAGTACGATCACCTAAACATGCTTCCTAATTAAGAAAACAAGAGCATAAAATATCCACCTATATGAAAAAAGGAGTGCCAGACTGGTTCAACAGGGGACCAGCCTTACGTCCGTTTGAATCATCTTTTATTGACCATTCTAATTGAAAAGTAGATTGGGCCATTGAACCAATCATTAAACCATTCATATCACTATTATCAACTTTTACAGTGATATCTTGTGCAACACATCACCGAGACACATTTCTTCAAAAAGAAAATGGAACAACTTAAATCGAAATAATTATAATCATCTGACAAATTCTAACCATTAGCAGGAATGGGGCAAGGAGGCTTCCCCCTAAAACAAAAAGAACTCCCTTAATCCTAAAAAATCTAAGAAAAAGCTCATGATGTCTCTCAAAATTTTAAAGGCATGTTTGGATGCTTAATTATCTCAATTTTGTAAATAATAGTGAAAAGGTTTGAGTGAAGATGTTTTCTTGGATGTTGGAAAATTTTTTTTTTTTGGATAAGTCTTGGATGTTGGAAAATGATAAGAGAAAAAGTTGAATAAAAATATTACAAAATCAGAAATTGTTTAAATATATTTTTTTAATATCATTTTTGTTAGTAAGTATGTAAAAGTATTATTGATTTTTATATTATCTTTTAAAGTTTGTAGAAGTTGTATTGATTTTTGTATTTGAAGAATGATTAGGTATTAATTAATTGAAAAGGTTGAAATTTCTTTTTTTATATAGGTAATTGAAAAGGCTAAAATTTGAAATTGTAAAATGTTTTGTTTGTTTAAGAATTTTGAGAATTTTCAGTGTCCAATCATGCCCTTAAAAAATCAATATTTTCTTAGTGTACAAGAGCTGACCCCAAAAAGGTTTCAAAAAGGCATCTTCTTTTTAGGCCATAATATGGAACTTTCCTCCACCCTCCCTCGTGTGTCTTGAATACCTCTTGCTCTCTTATGTTTCTCTCTCTTACTCAACTAGGACTTCAAAGCAAATGCTCACTTTTCTGTTGAAACCAAAAACCATTGTCTGTTAAAAACAAAAACCATTGTCTATAAGTCATAAATCACTGCCATATACATGCAACATGCAAACTTAGGTAGAAAACATGGCAATAAAAGTTTAGCATCTTGATCATGTTAATAGTCGTTTGTGTTATTATACAGAGCAATTGTGCATTATGTAAAAGGAACAAAAAAATATTGATTACCATAATGTTTTTGCACGTAAAAGGTAAAAAAATGTTGATTATCTAATGAGTTTGCCCCTGAAGAACTTCTTACTCTGCCACTGACTATAGCTGTTCACTTTGATTTATAAATACATACTTTGCACTCTACCGCTAAGTAGAAGAGAACATGTAGCTAGCCTAACAACGGACGGGAGAATTGCCCCAATAATCAAGAACATAGTAGCTAGTCTCAGCGGCTGCAAATGGTCAGCCCAAAAAGTTCACAGAAGCGTCGATTTTACAGCACACAACCTCGCCAATTGGACAGCTTCCCGAGATGTAACATGAAGCATTTCCATATTGAGACTCCCCAACATGGTAACACCCACTATCACCTCTTCGATACCCCCCTAGCTCCCTTTTCCCTCTCCTTTATTTCGATTCCCCTCTTACCCACACACACAAAAAAAAAAAAAGGAGAAGAGAACTTTTATTTTAATAAGTAAACAATTGTATTGATAGAATAGGCCAAGCCCAAGTACACAAAATGGATACAAGAATCAAGACCTAACTAGGTCGTAGATGGATTGTTTGCTACAAGGAAGTCATGAAGATGGAGACTATTGAAATCTACAGCTATGGCCCATAAAAATAAAGTACTAAAAAAGAAAGAAACAAGCTCCTTCGGTGTCCGTTCCTTATCTTCAAAAGTTCAATTGTTTCGCTCACACTAAATGCATCACAAGATGCAAAAAGGAACCATCTTCCAAAGTTGTATGATGGGAGTAAATCTTCCAAGAGATGTCCAACTAGTCAATAGATCTAAAACTATGGCTGGCATTACCCAGTTCAAACCTACTCGACTGAAAACTTCAATCCACAGGTGTCTAGCTATCTCAGTATAGTAAAAGGTGATCCACAGATTCTCCAAATTTCTTACACATGCAACATCAATCTATAATTATGAATCGGGGCTTTCTCAAATTATCAATAGTTAATATCTTACCCAGGGCAGCTGTCCAAGAGAAGAAAAGAGCTTTGGGAGGTGTCTTATTCCTCCAAATTTTCCTCCAAGGAATGTGAGTGTTTGTTGAAGGCATTAAAGTTTTGTAATAGGATCGAACCGAGAAGATGCCTTTACCTATCAAGTTCCAACAAAATTTGTCCACTCCCCTCCCAATCAGCCTCATAGAGTAGATGTGAGTAAAAAAAAAAAGCCTCAAAGTTGTCAACTTCCCAATTTTAAACCGCTCTGCTAAAAATTACATTCCATTGAACCTAATTATCCGAGCAAAACATAAGGTTAGCCACAGAAGCTTCTTTATCGGAGGTCAGCTGGTAAACAAAAGGAAAAACTTCCTTGAGAGCTTCCTCACCACACCACTTGTCCTTCCAAAATTTTATTCTCGAGCTCTCACCTCAAACAAGTTTAGTATGGGGATGAAAGATCCCCCATCCTTGTCTAATGTGTTTCCATAATCCCACTCCATGCGCCCCAAACACCTCTCTAGAACACCAACTCTCTCATAAGCCTCCGTGTTTACATTCAACCACCACTTTCCAAAGAGCGTCCGGTCCAAATTGTACCTCCATAACCATTTACCAAGAAGGGTAATAAATTAGAAAATGCAGAAACCGTGAGAGTGTAAGTTAAATACCCATTTGCAACCCCAGACAATCCACCAGGGGAAATAAATTTTAAAAAAAAGTTAGCCTAACCTAGTTTAACTGATAGTCATTAATTTTGAGTGATACCCCAACATCAAGTTTCATAATTTCCATATGACTTCTGCAATTTGATTTTACATCACAAATTAACCAATTTCACAAATAAACCGAAATTTTAATTCAAATACCATATCACAAATAACAATGGAGATTCTCTCCAGTTTTTTGCCCATATTGCATGATGCAATTTTAAATAAATAAAATATATATATATGCACAATGGCTAGTTTGGGTAGTAGAATATTCTCATAATACTCCACTACTATTCAATGTTTTATTATTACTTTTTACCTATTTTGTACTGCTATTCACTACTATTCAATATTCTATCATTATTTTTTCAATACTTTTTATCTACTATTTGCAAAAAATTTGACATCATCTCACTATCGAAATGCAATCTAAAACATTTAATTTTGCCCTTGAAAGACCAACCAATATATCTCCCTTCGAATTACCATCCAATTCAAGTGGAAGCTCTATCACAAATGATCACATCATTTTTATCTTACTATTTTCACTCTGTAAACAACACTATTCATAAATGGGTTCTTTGCCATCCAATCATGCGGCTGGAAGCTCTATCACAAATGATCACATCATTATTATGCTAGCATTTTCACTATATAAACAACACTCTATACGTAAATAGGTTCTTTATTCATAATCAGGATAAGAAAGGACCTGCTTCGTCAACTTCAGACGGTTGCCGAAATCTTGGTCAAAATTCTTGGAATCGACATCTAGAGCCAAATCTACTTCCATTTGATCACTGGAAGGTTTCACCCTAACCTACAGAACACAGACGCAAAACTCATAACTCCACGCTGCATTACAAACAAACGAATGTAATGCGCTGGATTCATCCGAAACTACGCACCTCTTCACAACGATCATCCAAATCGTATGGTCGCCAGGACGGTCTTAGAGGATATTGCAAAACATATAGCTGAAAACAAGTTTTACAAAAATATAAAATAAAACACCCACAGACACAAATGAGTGTTGAGAATAAGTGGAAAATAAAAGGTGAGAAGAGTTAACAGGAATTTGCAATAGTAGGCCGACCTTCGTGTCGTCATCCATGGGGGGATTGAAGAAGACGTCGATTTCGCGGATAACTGCGTCTTGCTCCATAGCATCATCTTCCATCGATTCTTCCTTGGCTTCCGACAGGGTGTCGTCCTCCATTTTCACATCGCCATTAGAAGCCGAAGCTGAAGCTGAGGATGAGGCCGAGGCCGAGACTGAGGCCATTGCCGTCGTTGCTTCTTCATCTTCCTTTTTATTCGGAATTGCGGCACCGAATTCCCGGGGCTCCGCCTTCGGTACGGACTCTCGAGGCTCGGGTTGAGAGTTCGGTTTCGATTTGGGCTTGGATTTCGGCGCAAATCTTGAAGTCCTAGACGAAACCTGGTTCGGCGCGTCTATGTCGTCCAGCTCCATGCTAGAAAGTCTAGATCTCCGTTTGTCCCCCCGACTCAATCTCTATCGGGACAAATACGGGAGTAGCAGTCGGTCCAGCAACCGGTGAGGTTTAGGAATGAACAGAGTAGGGTTTGTTGAGACGCCCCCGGTATAGCTCTTTTTTCCCAAGCACTCGGGAAGTTTTTTTTTTTTTTTTTTTTTTTAAGAAAGACTTTAATTCAAAATTATAACTGTAACCTCTTTTTAATCTTTTGCTTCTTTGACAAAGCACTCACGCAATTTACTCACGCAATTTTTGTAAGATAGTTGAAAGTATTGTATCTTAACTTATTTAATAATTATATTTTTTATAAAAGAAAATATAATAAGTATTTAAATATTTTAAATATTAAAATAAAACACCTTCTTTTTTGCTATGTGAAAGACAATTTTAAATTTTTTTATATATCGTCTTTTTCATCTATCTCGTCATTAAAAGAGTAAGGAACGCCCTTTTATTTTTAAAGAATTCAATGACTTAGTAAAATGAAAACAGGAACTTTTGATAACATATGAAATTATTATTGAATATAATATAGCTGTGAATAGGTCATTACTCCATCTCGATTCCTTCACATCCAAAATCAACATTAGAAAATGGGTGGATCAACTATTATTAAAAAAATAATATTTTATATAATTTTTAATTTTTATCTAAAATTATTTTATTTTTATTCAAAACCCAACTAAATTGCTTTTTCTTCAAAAAATAATTCCATGGGACTTCAAACTCACAAGAAAATTCTTTAAAAGATAATAAATTTATTAAAAAGTTTTGCATCACAAAATATTTATATGATTTAATTTAATTTGAAAAAAGATGTTTTAATTTTTATAAAAGAAATAATAATAATACTATCTTATAGCATGCAACACTCGCACTGCCAATTAAGGTTTACTTTAAATCCTTAAAAATACTTTTATAGTAGGTTTCAATAATTTTAAATAAATAATACTTATTACAGTCTACAGCTATAGATTGCAATACAGTCCTAAATGGAACGCAATATTTCATTTAAAGGAAACGTTGCGTTCTATTTAAATCAAATAAAATGAAAATTGCGTTCCATTTAAGTGAAAGGGGCATGAACGCTTGCAGTTCGCAGAGTGATTGATGAGTGAACCAAAAGAATTAGGACAAATGGAAATGACTAGCATGCAATTTCTTACTTCATAGAAAATCACTCACAATATTCATCTTCACAATAACTACTTCTTCCAATAGATTTATAGCCTTTTTAGGTCCAAACTGATTAGTAAACAACGATGTGAGATGTGGGTAATTATATGCCATAAATCTTAAAGCAAAAAAGTATAGGCAATTAATGCACTACTATGTAAAGAGAGCGCAAAGCCAAATTATCTGAAATGGAAACTATCACACGCCATCAACACTTGAATGAAAACTTAGATCTCTCCATTATTGTAATTAAGTTATGGGCCATATCTTTCAATGTTATATGTTGCACAGCCAACAAGAAATAGAAAAGGCGTTCCAGCAAATCATCAAAATGCAGTCAGGATTTGAAATAATAGAGATGTCAAAGAGATTTTTCCACAAAACTAAAAGCTGGCTCACTAAGGTGTGAGAATCGTCAAGGTGGTCTTCGATGAATGGATTGGCCAAGGCGCGAATGGGATTTTCTTAAAATCGTGTTTGTTTGTCATTTTTTAGGTTGAAGATGATAGGGGACAATTTAGTCATTTCTCCAATAAAATTAAGGATCCTATAGTAAGTTTGTATCCTGACTAAATAGTAGTACCTTTTTTAAATAGATTGTACAAATTTTGTATTAAAATTTAGAATTAATAGACTATTTGAAAAATATAACTCATCTCAATTTATTTCAAAATTTCTCATAAATTTCTTCTTACACATCATTTAGATACAAACACTTTTTTTCTTGATATTCAAAAGAACTAATATAATCATTACAAATCTCTCAAACTTTCAAACAAAATATTAAAAAAAATCAACTTTTTTAAATTTTAAAATAAAAATTATTTTAAACTTTTATATTTTAATAATATTTTAACTTTATAATATCTTTTATTTAACTTTTTTCATTTCCTCTTCTAAAATCTAATAAAACTTTAATTTAAATCATTTCATCATTATCCAAAAACCATTTAAGAATTATTTATAAAATTTTCATCTCTTCTCATTCCTTAAGTATCCTTTATGTGATGCCCCCAAATTTTGTTTTGGATCAGACAGACTTCTAAAATTTCAAAACATAAAATACAAGGTTACATGTCTCCGTTCATAATAATTATTATAAAAGTGTGCATTATTTTTTTGATAATAACAATTAAAATAAACTAATATTGAGCTAAACTGAGTTTTTATAAAAAGTAGTGAGTTTGTATGGTGGATTAAATTTTGTAGGGATTACCTAAGATGAGTTTAGATATATTTAGATGTATTTATAAAAAGCTGAAGAAGATTGTGAATTCCGTATATAAAGAGGTGAGAAGTTGAAAATTATTATGGATCTCACGTATAAATAGGTTTTAAATTGAGTGAAGTTTAGCGATTTCAAAATTGAATGTTTAGATAATAGACTAAACTTAAAATTATACCAAACTGAGTTAATCTCAATATCTTCCAAGTTTCGAACATGCCCTGAAATTAACTAGCGTTGGATACTGTTTCCAATCCAACCACCAACAATTGAAAACGCTATTAGAAAAAAGATTGTACTTCCCATATTTTTCTAGAAACCAAACATAAATGTATGAGAAAATGATATTATTTTCAATCCAACCACCAATGGCAGACGATTGTATGAGATGTTGGTGAGCTTTATTTTTGTCAAGTTTCTGTGTTGTGTGAGGTTCTGTTTTGTGGAGAGAAATTGGAGGGCAAGGAATATTCAATTCACTATAGATCTGTAGTTATATTGTGCAAATATCAAGCAAAAAGAGAATAAAATATTATGCAAAATGATTTAAACAGCAATTTTGGTAAGCTACATTTGGCAAGTCAAAAAGGAGATAGTTAAATTTATTGTAGATACATTGAGTTCGATGTGGACTCATTTTAAGGAAAATAGCCAAACTTTGACTAAATTTTAACTATGCCTAGTTTACTACTAATGCTCTTATAGCATCAATGATTTCGTTGGGGTTATGGTATTCTTGATCTCTAGGGAAAATGCCAAGACTAAAAAAGTTATTGGAAATGTTTACACACAAAAAAATTTACTTATCATCTCTTACACCACTTCCTAACTTGTGATTTTTCATTTTTATCTTTTTATTAAACACACAGATTTGCTAACCACTGTGTTGCAATTACGCTAGATAAGAAAAAGATCAAATTTGTCACTCAACACCTAGCTGGAATTGCTGAATTTATAGGATCCGCCAATTCTTACATAGTTAAGATTTGGGAAAAAAATTATGAAATTTTCCTTTACTATGTTGATATTGTCATCTTCTATTTACGTTATTGTAATATTGCATTTAATTACCTGTTAGGCTGTTACACTATAAGATGTATATATAAGAATAAGTAAGTATGTGTGAGATACACGTGTCAAGTTTCAGTGATGATGATGTTATTAGACTTGATCCTACGGCTTGTATTGGTTTAATTGTTCTGTCTGTAATTATTTTAACTAGCTGAGGATATTTATGTAATTGGACTGGCTGATATAAATACTGCTCGAATGCTTAGACCTAGATATGAGATCCTTTCCTGCCGCTTTGCAATCGAGATACAGAGAGAAAGAGAGAGAGGGCTGAGAGTCTGGAAACTTAGCTAGGGTTAGGGTTTTGCTAACCCGTGCTGTGTGGCTGTGCTCAGAGGTGAAATGTCTGAGCTGATGGCTTGGTTCCTCTTGGTCTGTAAGATTGTAATCTCTTTTTCAGTGAATAAAACATCTCCTAGGGTTCCTGCAGTGGATGTAGGCCATTAGGGCCGAACCACGTTAAATCTTGTGTTCTTGCTTTCTGTTTTTCCTTTCTTTTCTTTCATCTTGATTTTGGTGTTTATTTTGATTACTGAATCATTTCTGGCAAATGTAACCATAAATCTGTTTACAAAATACAAGAAACTTGTTATTGTGTACTCTGAAGAAATTAACAAGTGGTATCAGAGCTTGAGTTTCGATGGGGACCGCCAGATTTGATATAGAGAAGTTTACTGGCCAAAATGACTTTGGCCTTTGGAGGATTAAGATGCGTGCCCTGTTAGTGCAACAGGGACTTCAGGAAGCCCTCCTTGGGGAAAAGAAGATGATCTCCTCCTCGTCGGAAGAGAAACCATCTTCATCTTCCTCAGAGAGGGTTAAACCTGAAGTCCTGCAAAAGGCACACAGTGCCATTATCTTATCTCTCGGTGATAAAGTACTGAGAGAGGTTGCTAATGAGGACTCGGCTGCAGGGGTGTGGTTAAAATTAGAAAATTTGTATATGACCAAATCCCTAGCAAATAGGCTCCATAAAAAGATAAAACTCTACACTTTTAAGATGTCACCGGGGACTTCTATTGATGATCATCTTGATCAATTCAATAAAATATTGTTGGATCTTGCTAATATAGAGATTACTATAGAAGATGAAGATCAAGCTCTTCTGTTATTAAATTCTTTAGACTCTTCCTATGCCAGTATCAAATAAACTATGATGTATGGCAGGGAGAGTCTCACTTTAGAAGAAGTATAGTCAGTTCTTCATACAAGAGAACTCAACAATAAATCTGAGTTAAAATCAGAGTCTGGTGAGGGCTTAACTGTGAGAGGAAGACCTGATAAGAAGGGTCAGAAAGGTAAACACAATAAATCCAGATCAAAGTCAAAAGGCAAATACCTAAAATGTTTTGCCTGTCACAAAGAGGGGCATTTCAAGAAGGATTGCCCTGATAGAAAGAATAAGGAAAACACTGAAAAAGGGGAACAGGGAAAGGCAGCAGTAGTCTTAGAAGATGGATATGATAGTGCTGAAGTGTTAAATGTCTCAGAAGTGGATTCTGGAAGGGAATGGATTCTAGATTCAGGTTGTTCATTTCACATGTGTCCTATAAGAAACTGGTTTGAAAACTTCACTGCATTAGAGGGTGGTTGTGTTATTTTAGGTAACAACAAAACTTGTAAAATCCAGGGCATAGGAAATGTGAGATTAACAATGTATGATGGGTCTGAAAAACTATTAAGGAAGGTCAGATACATTCCAGAACTGAAGAGAAACCTGATTTCTCTGGGTATATTAGACAAGTCAGGATACTCTTTTAAATATGATAATGGGACCTTAAAAGTCAGTAAAGGGTCTCTGACTATAATGAAAGGGGTCTTAAAGAATGGGTTATACGCTCTTATGGGGAAAACAGTGATAGGTGAGGCATCACCTGTCACTTACAAAACTGAAAACCAAGTTCTCCTATGGCATAGAAGACTAGGGCATGTCAGTGAGCAGGGCCTTAGGGAACTGGAAAAACAGGGCCTGTTAGGAGACAAAAAACTTGGAGATTTACCCTTCTGTGAACAGTGTGTACTGGGAAAATCCACAAGAGTAAGCTTTAAGAAAGCAATTCACCAAACAAGACAAACCCTAGATTACATACACTCTGACTTATGGGGTCCTGCAAGAGTTAACTCACATGGTGGGGCTAGGTATTTCCTTTCTTTAATTGATGATTATTCTAGGAAAGTGTGGGTATACGTACTTAAACAAAAAGGTAACACTTTTGAAAAATTTAAAGAATGGAAAACACTAGTTGAAAATTAGGTGGGTAGAAAGATTAAAACTTTGAGAACTGACAATGGTCTTGAATACCTCTCTACTGAGTTTAATGATTTCTGTAAAGCTGAGGGGATAATAAGGCATAAGACTGTTAAGGAAACTCCTCAACATAATGGCCTAGCTGAAAGGATGAATAGAACTATCCTAGAGAGGGTTAGGTGTATGCTGGCAACCTCAGGGCTGTCCAAAACATTCTGGGCAGAGGCAGTAGCCACTGCTGTTCATCTAATTAATAGGTGTCCATCCTCTGCTTTGGGTTACAGAACCCCTCAAGAACTATGGTCTGGAAAACCTGCAAATTATCAAACCTTAAGAGTCTTTGGCTGTGTAGCCTATGCACATTATAAGACTGATAAGCTAGAACCAAGGGCTCTTAAGTGTATATTTGTAGGTTATCCAGAAGGTGTTAAAGGGTATAAGTTGTGGGTTATGGAACCTGGCAGACAGAAATGTATAATCAGTAGGGATGTTATTTTTAATGAAAACCAAATGGCAGGGAAGCCAGATAATACTCCTGACTCTGATAGGGCTGACCCTAAAATTGATATACAGTTTGAGGTGGAGCAGCCCTTCAACTCTACTGATAAACTGAATGAGGAAACTGACCAAACAGAAATTGATAGGTCAGACACTGGAGACCTGGAGAGACAAAATACCTATCTCCTTGCAAGGGATAGGGAGAGGAGGGTTATAAGACCTCCACAAAGGTTTGGGCAAGCTGACTTAACAGTTTTTGCCCTATCTGTTGCTGAAACTGAGGTAGAACAGGAACTTAGGAGCTTTAAGGAAGCCATGAATTCTAAAGAGGCTGATAAATGGATTCTTGCTATGCAAGAAGAAATGGAGTCTTTGATAAAGAATAAAACATGGGATATGGTTCCTAAACCTAAGAAACAGAAATTGGTTGGATCCAAATGGATCTTTAAAAGGAAAGAAGGGATCCCTAGTGTAGAACTTCCTAGGTATAAGGCTAGGTTGGTTGCAAAAGGGTTCACTCAGAGGGAGGGAATAGACTATAATGAGATATTCTCTCCTGTGGTAAGACATAGTTCAATAAGACTTTTACTCTCTGTTGTAGCTTGTAATGATTTACACTTAGAACAACTTGATGTTAAAACAGCTTTTCTGCATGGTAACCTTCCTGAAACAATCTACATGCAGCCCCCTGAAGGGTTTTACACTGATCTCAGTGAGGATCATGTATGTTTGTTAAATAAATCTTTGTATGGTTTAAAACAGTCCCCAAGACAATGGTATAAAAGATTTGATGCATACATGATTGAAAATGACTTCTGTAGGAGTAATTTTGATGGCTGTGTTTACTATAAAAGTTGTGATGGAAATATCATTTACTTACTATTGTATGTTGATGACATGTTATTAGCTTGTAAGGACATAATTCATCTTAATCAAGTTAAATGTATGTTAAAGGCTGAATTTGAGATGAAGGACCTAGGTCAAGCTAAAAGAATTCTGGGTATGGAGATAAATAGGGACAGAAATAAAAGAATTCTCTATTTATCTCATAAATTGTATATTTCCAAAGTATTAACAAGATTTGGAATGGACATCATTAAAACAGTTACTACCCCTGTTGGTCACCATGTTAAACTGTCAGTCACACAAGCACCTAAAACTGATGATGAAATTGAGTTCATGAATAAAGTCCCATACACTAGCATGGTAGGCAGCTTGATGTATGCCATGGTATGCACTGGGCCAGATTTGACCTATGCTGTGAGTTTAGTAAGCAGGTTTATGAGTAAACCTGGAAAACCACATTGGCATGCATTAAAGTGTATATTTCAATATCTGGCTGGAACCAAATGTTTGGGGTTAAAATTTGGGGATTGTGATTTAACTGATAGGAGTTTGTATGGTTTTGTGGACTCTGATTATGCTGAAAATATAGACACCAGAAAGTCTCTTTCTGGCATGATATTCATGTTTTTGGGTGGAGCTATAAGCTGGAAAGCAAATCTGCAATCAGTGGTGGCTTTATCCACCACTGAAGCAGAATATATTGCTATGACTGAAGCCTTCAAGGAGGCTTTATGGTTAAAGGGATTGACTCTAGAACTAGGAATGTTGACTGGCAGTGTCATTGTGTATTGTGACAATCAAAGTGCCATTCACTTAGCTAGAAATCAAGTATTTCATGAGAGGTCAAAGCATATAGATGTAAGGCTACATTTTGTTAGAGATGTTATCTCATCAGGAGACATAGGAGTTGAGAAAATACCTACTGAGGATAACCCATCAGATATTATGACTAAATCTGTACCTTCCATCAAGTTTGAACACTGTTTGGGTTTAATTAACTTAGAAAATTGCTAGTACCCATTAGGGGGAATTGCAGGAACTGTAGAAGGAGATGGAGCTGTAAAGGAGAAGGGATGCAAGCTTGCCAAGGTGGAGATTTGTGAGATACACGTGTCAAGCTTCAGTGATGATGATGTTATCAGACTTGATCCTACGGCTTGTATTGGTTTAATTGTTTAGTCTGTAATTATTTTAACTAGCTGAGGATATTTATGTAATTGGACTGGCTAATATAAATATTGCTCGAATGCTTAGACCTAGATATGAGATCCTTTCCTGCCGCTTTACAATCGAGATACAGAGAGAAAGAGAGAGAGGGCTGAGAGTCTGGAAGCTTAGCTAGGGTTAGGGTTTTGCTAACCCGTGCTTTTTGGCTGTGCTCAGAGGTGAAATGTCTGAGCTGATGGCTTGGTTCCTCTTGGTCTGTAAGATTGTAATCTCTTTTTCAGTGAATAAAACATCTCCTAGGGTTCCTGCAGTGGATGTAGGCCATTAGGGCCGAACCACGTTAAATCTTGTGTTCTTGCTTTCTGTTTTTCCTTTCTTTTCTTTCATCTTGATTTTTCTGGTGTTTATTTTGCTTACTGAATCATTTCTGGCAAACGTAACCATAAATCTGTTTACAAAATACAAGAAACTTGTTCTTGTGTACTCTGAAGAAATTAACAATATGAAATAAAATACACAATCATTTTTCAAACTCTTCTTTGTTTTGTTCTTATTCTTTCATGGTATCACAAGCTACAAACGCTAACATTGCTATTCAAAATGTCAGATACATCCTATGTTGCCTCTTTTCTCGTTCCTAATCTCACTCAGTTCATCTTCGTTGAACTAGACAACAACAACTATTTATTATGAGTTTCACAGTTCCTACCAATATTAAGAACCCATGATCCTATAAGACTTATAGATGAAACTGAGCCATATCCCACACAATTTCGTCCTTCTAAAGAAGGGTCTACACTCACTTTGAATCCAACATATATTCTTTAGAATAAGAAGGATCGGCACCTTTTGGGTTGGATTAATGCAACTCTTATTGAGAGTGTTCTTTTCACTATGTTTGGACTCAACACCTCAATGACTTCATGCCAAGTTTGGATTTCCTTGGCCTCTTAGTTTCTTTCTCGCTCTAAGTTTAGAGTCACTCATCTAAAGAGACAACTACAATCACTAAAGCAAGATTTCAAGTCCTGCACTTAATATCTACAATTAAAATATTTTTGGGCAGATTAGCTTGCAATTGTTGGAAAGCCTGTGGATGATGAAGATTTAATTTCATTCATCATCAGTGGGCTACATCCATCATACACAGCTTTTGTCACATATTTTTCATTTGCCACCCATATCAAGCCAATGACTTTTGATGACTTTCAAGCAGAATTACTAAACCATGAAATTTTGCTTGAATCTCAACAAAAAAGTATACTACCTAAATGAAATTCCTTTGTCTCTTTACCAACAAATGCCTTTAAAAAACTTCAATCCTTAAAATTTTAAATAGCCCACTAGATCAAAATCTTTCACCTTAAAGCAATCAAATAAGTAGCTTTCTCACAACACTCCACTCAGGCTTCTACAGACAAATCCCCCTCCATCAAAACAATATTGGAATCCCTTGTCAGATTTGTGCCAAAATTAATCATCAAGCTATTTACTGTTTTCACTTGATGGACTATTCTTTTTAAGAAGACACCCTCCACACCAACTAGTTGCCATAGTTGTTCAAACAAATGCTAAGGTTAAAGAAAATGACTCTTGGTTTGCAAACAATGGAGCCAACCAACATATCACTGTTATAATTGAAAATTTAAACTTTCATAAACCTTTCTAAGGCAATGACTTTGTATAATGGTTCTAATCTCAACATTGAACATACTGGTTCTACTACTCTTCGAGCAAATGGTTCATCCTTTAACTTACAACATATATTACGTTATTAAAAAAATCTGTAAATTTACTTTCCATAAATTAATTTTGCACAAATAATTTTTGTTATTTGGTACTCATTTCCAATCATTTCTTTGCTAAGAACATTGTAATAGAGAAAATCTTACTACAAGGAATGAGTGAGAATAGACTTTATTCGATCCACCTAGGAAGAATTTTAAAAGATAAGACAACCCAAATAACTGCCCCATTTGGCATCAAGACTTCTACTTCAGTTTAGCACCTTAGACGAGGCTCATCATCATCTTAATGTAACTCAAAAAGTATTGCAATGTTTCAATCTTCGAGTCAAGACTCCATTAGTAAAATTCTATTTTGTTCTTCATTTCAGCTTGCAAAGTATAAACAGTTTCTTTTAATAATTCCACTCGACAAAGTACTGCACCACTTGAGTTAATATATTTAGATGTTTGGACATTATCGTTCAATCAAAGAATGGGTGCAAGTACATTGTTCTCTTTGTAGATGACTATACTAGATTCACATGTTTTCAATTTTAACAAAAATTTGATGTCTTTGCATATTTTATCAAATTCAATTGCTTAGTAAAAATCTCCTATCACATCAAATTAAAACCTTACAAACAGATGGGGGCAGAGAATACACCTCTAATAAATTTGAGGTTTTTCTTGAAACTAATGAGATTCTATATAATTTTTCTTATTTACACACTCCAAAACAAAATGTTGTGGCAGAGTATAAACATAGACATATTGTGGAAACAAATTTAGCACTTTTAGCTACTTCAAGCCTTCCAAAATCTTACTGGATTGATTCCTTTCTCACGTCAGTTTATTTGATCAATAAGTTCTCCACTCCAATACTACATTTCAACTCTTCATATACCAAATTGCTGAACAAGGCTCTTAACTATCTCTCTATTCGAGTTTTTTATGTGCTTGTTTCCCTTTGTTAACACCTTATAGCAAGCAAAAGTTAGATTTTAGAATAAAAATATGCACTTTCATTGGTTATAGTTCAAATAAAAAGGATATAGGTGCCTTGATACTCAAACAATAGTTTTCAGGCATGTGGTCTTTGATGAAAATTCTTTTCCATCTCGAGATTTAACCATTCTCCCATCCAAAACAGAGAAAGATCTTCCTCAAGTACTGCTCTTCTCATTTCTCTTCCCCCCTTCAGTTTTCCTTCTTCTGCAACATCTACTATCTCATAAATCTCTCATACGAGCTAACATTACCCTCTCGGCCTAATCCACCTTTACCATCTCTATTATCTCCTAAACCTTCTCTAGAACCTTCTCATCCAATGATTACCCGAACACAAAGTGGAACATTCGGACCTAAATCATTTCCTAGAAATCAGTTGTATTACTCTAGCAAGCATCCAATCATGGCTCTCCATACTTATTGCTGCCTACTAAACCAAAAACATTCAAATAAGCTTCCAAGTACCTGAGTAGGTTATTGCTATGCAATCTGAATTTATTGCATTATAAGTAAATTGTACGTGGACCTTATATCCAAGACCCTTTAAGCAACATGTTATAAGCTGCAACTGGGTATTTAAAGTTAAGCAAAAGTCAAATGGTTTCCTAGATAGATACAAGGATAGACTTATTGCCAAATTATATGAGCAACAAGATGGTAATGACTACACTAAAACTTTCAATCAAGTCATTAAAATAGCTACTTTATGTGTGACTTTGGCAATTGCAGTTCATCATAAATGGCCAATTAGACAATTAGATATCTCAAATGCTTTCATCCACGGTCAACTAAATGAGGACGTCTTCATGGAACAACAACCAGGTTTTGTAAATAAGCAATTTTCTTATCATGTCTGTAAACTGGAAATGTCCATCTATTACCTTAAACAAGCCCCTCTCTTGGGCTGGGTTTAATACGCTTTCAGAAGCACTTAGTGATATTGGCTTCATGAATTTCAAGTGGATCATTCACTCTTCACATTTCACTTTAACTTCATTCATATAATTGTGCGTGTCTATGTAGATGATATTATCGCCATAAGAACACATTTAAATCACATGGAGCAGCTTATTCAGTATCTCAGTCAACACTTTGCAATGAAGGATCTCGGCTCTTTATCCTTCTTTCTTGGCATTCAAGCGTAGGCAACGATGGACTTCATTTAAATCAAGCCAAATACATAATGAATCTTCTCAACAAAGAAAATTTGGCTGGGGCTAAACCTTATTATTCTCCAATTATCTTTGATTCCAAACTTTCTCAAGATGATGGTGTCTCTCTTGATGATGAAACTGAGTATAGGTAGATTGTAGGTGCCCTGCAATATTGCACATTAATAAGACCATAAATAACATTTTTAGTCAACCAAATGTGCAATTCATGCATTCCCCTACCACTACTCGTTGGACAGTTGCTAGGAGAGTTCTTAGATACCTTAAAGGGTCTCTCAACTACACTTCACTCATGGCTCACTCAGCTTGCATGCATTTTGTGATTTAGATTAGACAAGCTCCACAGATGACAGAAGATCTACCGCAAATTATGACATTTATTTAGGTCCACGTCTTGTATCTCGGATTGCTAAGAAGCAAGTTGTTGTATCAAAGTCCAGCATAGAAGTTGAATATAGATCCTTGACCCTAGTCACTACAGAAATATATTGGTTAGAAATGTTACTTTGTGACTTATATGTTCCTCTCATTAAATTCCTACTGTTTGGTGTGACAATGTGGTGCACTAACTTTAACATCCAATCCAATTTTCCATGCCAGAACCTACAATAATATGGAAGTCGACTACAATTTCATTCGTGAGAAAGTCCTCAATATAGACATCTTATTACAATATATACCTTCTACTGTTAAGAGACAAGCTCATGGTTCACCAAAGGCTTAACTACAGCTTGCTGTTTACTGTTAAGAGACAAGCTAATGATTCATCAACTTCCCATATACTTGAGGGGGAATGTTAACCATTATGCATTAATTACACTAGACAAGAAGAAGAACATATTTGCCACTCAACACCAAGTTAGAATTACTGTATTATTGTATTTATGTCATTGTAATATTGTCTTTAATTACCCGTTACACTACAGAATGTCTATATAATAAGTAAATATGAAATGAAATACATAGTCTTTTTTCAAACTCTTCTATATTTTATTCTTGTTCTTTCAATATTGACGTGCAAATATGTATATTTAAATAAAAGGATAAGAATGCACAATCACATATTGATGTGTGATTTGGATGCTAAATAGAATTTTTCTTGTTAATCTGTTATATGGAAAGAATATCCTGGGGGTCGGTCTAGGGTTTATGAAGGGGGTCGACCCCCTTCATAAAAACAGTCACCGGCGCTGCCGACTATCGTGGGCAACATCGCCTATATTATCGGGACCAGCTCCTAAACGGACCCATTTTGGGGAAGTCGCTGGGAGTCGTCGTCGCAAGGGTGAGGTCGTCGGAGAGAGCCAGTCTCGATGACATGGGTGGTGTCGCTCACAATGGCCAGCAGTGGCGGGGGCTGAATTGAGGCCGAACGCCTCCTATAAATTCATTTTCATTTTATTTTTTATTGTATTTTTTATTATGTTTTTATTATATTTTATTCATTTCATTTTTTATTGTATTTTCTAAATTGTATTTTTTATTGTATTTTTAAAAAAAATTATTATACTTTTATAGGGGATATAAGAGGGTTTTTTTTATATTGGGGGCAGCGGGACTGGCTCCCAGCGTCATCCTATATGAAATTGAGTAAAGATATACAATTAGCATTAGTTGATTGTTGTAACTCATAATCATGTCGTACCATGTATTCTATTTAAAATACTTGTGCAACTAGAAGAAAGGAAAAATAAAAAGGTCGCTTTTGTATATCATGGACTTGCATGTAAATGATTTGTCTGTGTTTGTGGACAATTCATTGAGTGCTTATATCCTCTTAAGTATAATACTTTTCCTTTAAGCACGAAGTAATTATAACGGATACAACTATGTATCTTTTTGCTAACAATGATACAATCCTTAAGTTTCATATTTAAACTTTATGTCCGTTATTTTTGTGCATGATTTGAAACAACATCTTATATTTTCTTTGTACCCAAAATGCAGGATTCATGACAAGTTGGCAAGTTGAACATGGATTACTCTCAAATCTCAAAGTTGTACTACTTCAACAATTATGCTACAGTTCACGTGGAAATGAATGGTAATGCAAATGTTGTTTTATATATGATAGATATTTGCCTGAACATTAGTCCCCTCTAGTTTAGACATGTAACAAAGGCAGGTCTATAGTAGGCAGGTAGTTAAGCTTGGTCGTCGAGATCCCCCAACCCTTGACACATGGATTTTTTATTTTTTTTTTGAATATCAACATATGATTTTTTTATTGTTGAAAAGATCTGAGCAAAACTCGCTACAGAATTAATTGTTGCCTTTGGCTTTGTTCATTACACGAATTTTTAGCTTCAACTATATGCATTAGCTCATAGGGTACTTCTTCCATCCAATAGCTGTCCTCCTTTCTTGTTATTGCCATTTTTGTCAATATGTGCGCCACATTATTTTCTTCTCGGAGAGTACAAGTTACAGTCCAATCTGGTCTATTGTTTAAGACCTGTTTGATATCCAAGATCAGTTGGTTATTCCATCCTTTTTTGTTGTCTGGGATCAACATTGCCTATGTGACCTCCTGTGCATCACCTTCAAATATTGCTTCTTGGATGTGTAGCTCAGCTGCCAGCTCCATTGCCTTCCACAGAGCAATAGTTTCTACCATTTCACTCTCCCGTACAAATCTCTTCCCCGTGCATGCTGCATACATAACTTCACATTCACTATTTTTTTCTATCATTCCTGTACCGAGCCTTTTTAGGTCCTTGTATTGCTGCATCATACTTGATTTTTATATAAGATTTAAGTGGGGGCATTCATCTAATATTGGATCTTATAGTTGTTGAGACACTATTTTGGACTTTTAATCTATCTATAGCTTCTTCAAACTCTTTTTGTCTTTGTTCAACTTGTTTAATGATCGTACTTGGGTTGTCAAAATTGTCCTCAAAAACCATTTTGTTTCTCCTATGCCATATTCCTTCAAAAATCATTGCAACGTTTGCTATCTTCTCTTGATCTAGTTTCTCTTGAAATTTCTGTTAGAGTTGAAGAAAGTCCCCATCCTCTTGCTTCCATTTATTTAGTTCACTGGTTCTTTCTGCCCAGACATCTGAAGATGTTGGGCACTGTGCATTATGGTTTCCTCTTCCTGCTTGTATAAGGACAACAAGCATCTTTGGCAATTTTCTTTTTAAAGAGATTATCCTTTGTTGACAGTATCGAGTTTATGGCTTTCCATATATAATGCTTTGTTTTACTGTAACCTCCATAGCCTCTTCCACCTATGCTTTAATTCATACTAGTTAGAGCATTCCCCCTTTTTCCATTACTCTTTTTCCTAGTTCAGCATAGTAAGCAGTTTTAATCGAGAAGTTTCCATCCTTGGTATGATACCAAACAAGTTTATCTTCCCTTCCTTGGCGACTTATTGGAATGCTACATATTTGTATAGTTTTTTTCTCTGTAAAGATGTCTCTGATTTTATTTTCATTCCAAATAGAATCTTGGTCATTGATAAGTTCAACAATTTTTGCTCTAGCTGTTAGTTGGTTGACAGGTGACTAGACTTTGTTTCCAGCTGTTTGACGTAACCACTTGTCTTGCCATATTTCTATTTGTCTTCCATTTTCAATCCTCCATGCTATTCATTCTTTTACAATGTTTTGTGCTGCCAACAAACTTCTACATAGATATGAAGGCCTATTTCAAAGTTTCGCATCTATAAATTGGCTTTTCCAAAAATACTTCTCTTTGAATACTTGTGAAACCGGTGAATCTCTTTTCAGTTGTAGGTTCCATCCTTACTTTGCTAGCATAGCTTTATTGAACACCTCAATGCCTATAAAACCCAACCCTCCCTTCTCTTTATGATCACTCAGCTTTGCCCATTTTCTCCAATACACAGGCTGTTTTTCTTAACTATTCTGCTACCAAAATCTTGAGAACAATTGATTTCTTTAGTCAATTTTTTTGGTAGTAAAAAAACATTCATAATGTAGGTGGATATCGATTGTAGCACTGCTTTGATCATAATCTCCTTGCCAGCTTTAAACAATAAGACATTCTTCAAATTGTGAATTCTCTACCATATTCTGTCCTTTATTCTCCCGAATGATTGAATTTTTGATCTGACTATCATTGCTAGTAGGCCTAGATATTGTTCATAATCCTTACACATTTTAATGTCTGCCATTCTTGTGATTTATTTTCTGATATCCTCCTTTGTATTTGGGCTGAATACAACTGAGGTATTTTATTTGTTTAAAGCTTGTCCTGATGCTTTTTCATATCTGTCCAAGATTTGCTGAATCTCTTTCCAATTCCTGAGGTTAGTTTTGTTAAAAATAACACATTCATCTGCAAATAATAAATAATTAATTTTAGTTTCCTCTTTTGCTGCTACAACTCCACAGAATTTGACACATGGATTCTTTGCACTATTAGAAATCTCTCTCATTAGAGTCTCATTCACTTTTACAAAAAATTTCATATCATTTCATCTCACTAATAATTAAAATTTTTTTAAATTTTCATAAAAAATAAAATAAAAAATTCAATTTTTTTAAATCTCAAGATAAAAAAATATACATTAAAAAAATTAATAATATTATATTCAATTTTTAACTTTTATCTCAATTTATTTAATTTTATTTACGAAAATAAATAAGACTTAAATGTATTGGTTCTATCTGATACAACATATAGATTGTATAATATGCAAATATTGTTCAAGTATTTATTACATGGCACACTCCATTACTTATGATGAACTTGAACTGACAACCACATCAAATCCAAGATTTGCACTTGAGTTAATGTCGCTTATGCTATATATTCTTCAATCTAAATTTTGTAACAAAACAAGTCTCAAGAAAAATAAAATAGAAATGCAAAATAAATCACACAGAATTTCTTGTTGGAACCCACTTTACATTATGTCTATCTGTTTTCTATTTGAAATCGAGATTTATTTCCTCAGCCTACATTTATATTTTCTATTTAAGAACATACGAGTTGAAGATGACGAACAGCGCCTCAGGAGCGCAATACAGGAGACAACACGTGCGTAAAAATAGAAATTAAAGATGTTAGGTAGATGCTGATGAAGGTGGAGTTTGAATTGTGAAATATTGGTGACTAAAGTAAAGTCTGTGTAGATTTATACCTAAATATTCTATAAAAATTAAGAAATTATTTTAGCAATTATATTAAAATAAGTTCATAAATTAATGTAGTTTAATGTGATATGTTAAATTATAAAATTATTTTTATTATAAAATAAATCTAACAGATATTATAAAATCACATCAATTTATGAATTTTTCTTTACATAATATTTATGTCTGTTGCAATTCTCTAAAAATAATATGTACCCAAAAGTGTGAGTGGCTTCTAGGATGGTGCTAATGCCTAACATGACCGTTGCAGCATACTACTAGTTCATTTTTTATACATGTTCTTTTATCATTTTAATTTTTTCAAATATGAAAAAAATAGTTGTACATTAATAATAATTTTTTTAATTATTATATAAAAATAATTTAAAAAAGAATTAAAATATATAGACAAAGTAACATTTTTCTTTGATTTATAAACTAAGGGAAAAAGTAAAGTTTTCAAAGACCCATATAATGCCCTGAATAATGAGAAGTTTGAACTACGGAAAAAAATGAAACCCCAAGTCAATGCAAGTAATAATGAGAATGTGAAGAATAAAAGCGGTAGAGCTTTTTGAATATACATACCATCTTTTTCATAATTCTTCACATAATTCTGTCTTAAATTAAGTGCATTTTTATATTTCCCATAAAAAAAAGTGCATCTTTATTAAATAACTTTGTAAAAATTCATGCTCTGTTTTCGAAGTTCTAACTCAAATCTTACCGACTTTTACTCAAATTTTAAAGGAGCTAGTATACTTTGTTAATTTATACTATTTTTATTGAGAAACGCTTGGATCTGACAAATTAAGAAACTCACATTTGCAGATGACCAATCACTAGTTGACACGTCTTTACCCCTTAAGCAGCTATACAGGAGATCAAGTGATTAAAATAATAGAAACGGTAGAAGCAGTAGTTGAACTACAAGCGATGTGCAGTTATTTTAAAAAAAAATAAATATACATAGAATTCATGTAAAAAAAAATTAATTTTTTTTCTAAAACGGTTGTATGTCGTTTATAACTTTACAACTATACATGAGATTCCCTTTAAAAAAATCTTACCAAATAATCGACCTCGCTGTGAACCACGAGCAAGAGAAACTGATCTCGCTGCCGACTGACCAAACTTTGCCGCCAACTGAATAGTTCTCGACGTCGACAAGTCACAAACCCAGTGGACCAAATCGGTGATATTACTGCTTGCATCAGTATCGTATCAGTATTTTAGCCCCAAAAGGATCTTAGATAATCATTAAATGTATTAAATTTTAATTAAAAACTAATATTAATATTTAAATATTAAATAATAATATATTATTTGAAGATGTTGAGATGGAAAACAAATCTTATAATTATTTTTATTAATAATATTTTTAAGTAATATAAAAATCTGAAAGGTCGGAATCTAATTTTTCTATAAATATAGTATACTTTTTTATAACTTAAGTACTTAATTTTATTTTAAATAATATCTACTTATTTTAATACTTAATTTTGATTATAAATAAGGCCTTCAGCAATATATATATATATATATCATTTTACTACTTTTATTCTAACTTCACTATTGTTTGACAATTTTATACATTTTGAATATTTTTTTTTAAAACTAAATTTTTCAATTTTTAAATAAAATATGGGGGCCTACTCAAGATAGAAGACTTTAGACGGTAGCCTAGTTGACTATCCCTTTAAGCCGACCCAGCTTAAAAATAGATCAAAAGTACACGTGAAACTTGTTGACAAGTGTAAAAAGTGAGATAATATAAGAACTTTTTGAAAAACAGTTAATTAATCTATGAATGATAATAAAATTATTTGAGTTAAGATGTTTTATTGAGTTTTAAAAAATGAGTAAGAAAAAATTGAATAAAAATATTATAAAGTTAAAAAATATTATGAGAATATAATATTTTAATACTATTTTTATTTTTAAATTCGAGAAAATTGTATTATTTCTGTGTTTTATTTAAAAGATTAGAAAAGTTATAATGATTTGATAAAAGATTAAAAATTGAAATTAAAAAGTGTTTACGCTTAAAAGATATTTAAAAAAGAAATTAAGAAAAGAATTTAGATCAACTGAGATCATCTCACTTTTCAAACAAGCGCTTAAACACTCAAATCATGTGCTATGGTTAGTATTATTGGAAATTTATTAGAAAGGAAAATACTATATACTACTTTCTTGTCTCCCTTCTATCTTATTTTATTAATTTGATATTGTTCATAATCTTATCAATAACACTAAATTTTTAGGAAAATAAATTTGGAATAATGAACAATATCACATTAGCATATGTATTAGGATGAATGAGATAAGAGTATAGTATAGACCATAATATTTGAATCAGTTCTTATTTATCAATACAAATTTTGAAACAATAGTATATCAATATAGAAAGATAAGAATAAGATAAGAATATAGATTATATCGATGGTGGGTTCACTCTATGAGACTACGGGTGATACCTACTATATCACACGACCCAAAAGTCAAGACAATTAAGTAGATAACTCAATAAAAAAGAGATTTTTGTGTACCTTAGAATAGAGGCAAAGATGAAAGAACAACATATAGCCTTTCCATGTATAACTTATGGCTGATCTTATGGTAGAGAGACAAAAATAAAAACAAAAAATAAAGAGATGTAATGTAAAACTTATGGCTGGTCTAATTGCAATGAAAGATCGCTTTCCAAAGTCAAAAAAAAAAAAAAAAAAAAAGTGGTTCGATTGCGAAATTGCAACAGATATTAAGGGATTGCAAAGTTTTGGCGGGTGCAACAACCACGTTATTCTGAGAACTGGTCGTGCAATATGAATATGACCACACATTGTAAATGACAAAACTAATCACACTCTTCTGGGCTGCCTAATAGGGAAGATGTTATTGTAAGTTTCTAAAGGAATTTTTTCCCTTGAGGTAACTATATTTATTAAATTATAACTATTTCTATTTTATTTGCATAAATGTGAGGTAGCTATTGTAAGGAAAATATCCATGCTTTAGTTACAAAAAATTACTATAAAAATAAACTTAAAATTTGATGTAATTTAATATTGTATATTAGATTGTAAATATATTTTTATTATAAAATAAATCTAATATGCCATATAAAATTATAGCAATTTGTGAATTTATTTTATGTGATATTTTTGTAGTCATAATACTTCTCAAGAAGAAATAGGTTACCAGATTGTCTATATATATTTATTCTTTTCAAAAAGGGGCGGCGGACATAATTAGCGTAGCAACCTTCACTGAACATGATCATAGGAGCCATTTTTAGTTGTGAAATGTTCGATATGTACTATAAATATAGTTTTATGGGCGAGTCTATCACCACAACACTCTTAAAACATCTAGTTGGTTCAAAACTCATCTCATGATCCAAAAGTCCGGTTTTATTATCACAAGCGGTCTTTATTTATGTTATCATGAACTCCTAATTTTAAAATCATAAAATACCATATCGTACGAACTAAGTTACCATCTTAATGGTTGCGTTTATATATTACTAAAGTGATGTTTACTTTTGTCTATATATTACAATTTTTACATGGAAAGTATTTCAGATTTTCAAATGTTTTATAAACTATTTTTAGTATTTTTTTGAGATTTTGAAAGTATAGACAAAATGGTTTGAAGTGCGCAAACATGCATTCAAAATCTCGTTCTGTGTAACATAAACTACAATCAACCACACACCACCACAATTCGTCGCTAAAAGCTCGCATAAAAGCCATGATTTCACTCACCTTTACATCAATATATAATAATAATAAAAAAATAAACACAAAACATTATAGCGATGTTAAAGAGGATTCTAGTTACAAAGTACTTGAAGAGGCCGTGATAGTTCAAACTTCAAATTTTAAGATGAAATTGAATTATTAAAATCTCAACCTAGTTAATAAATTATATATAACAATAATAATAAAAACATTAATTGATATAACATTTTATAATAAGATGAGAATATCGAGTATTCATATTTGACTATTAAATTATTCGTATAATATCTAAGCAATGCATGACATATTTTAATATTCTTCCAAATCAAGATAATAATTTATTCACTCTCTAGCCATTTGTGCTAGCTATTTCTTTATACCGTAAGATTTGTAGTTATTACTTAAATTAGTTTTTTTTTTAATTAATAAATGAAAAATGGGTTTTGCCGACGAGACACGTAGGTAACATACCAACATTTTATTACTAAATGGGACCATGAAGGACATTATTCTAAGAAATTATATTATATAAGTACTGTCATTAGGTAGTAAAACAAATCCATGTAAAGAGGCCCATCATGCCCACTTTAGTCAATTAATAAATTATTAGTAAGTCGATACTTTTTTCACTTTTGCTTTGAAAAACTATTCCATATCATGAATCTTCCATGATGAGTTATGATTTTATTTGCAATCTAATTACACTTCTTTGTTTTTACTTTTGTTTTTATTTTGTTATCTTTATCATGAAATACAACTAGTTGTTAATGTTGACAAAATAAAAAATTTATATGGCTTAAAAATTGTCAAAGATACTGTACAGTACTTGGTGCTCTAAGAATGAAGTAATTAAGGGGGATATTATACTGCCACTCCCAACGAATATTGCAAGATTAGGTATTGTTTAGATAATGAATTGAGATGAAATAAATTAAGATGAAAGTTAAAAATTAAAAATTAAATAAAATATGTCAAGATCCTTTAGATTAATTGGCAATATCTTAGTTTCTCACTAAGTGTATATTTAGGATTATGATAAAAAAAAAATATAACTTATAACTTTAAGAATTATAGCTCATAATGTAAATAATAAGTTTTATATTTTAAATATTGTTTGTTGTTCGATTAATATGTATTTAAAACGCTTTTAAAATTAGTTACAGTAATTTTTTTTTAAATATATAGTTATTCACATGAATTTTTTTATAAAAGTTTTAATTTGATACTTTTTAGAAAAAGTAGACTTTTAACTTATTTAGATGATTAAAGTATTTTTTATAAATTTATTAAATATATCATTTTATCTTTAAAAGAGCTTTTAATCAATTAAAATCACTTTTTAAGTTTTGAAATACAATCTCCAATATGCTCTAAAAGAACTAAGAATCGAATCTCCCCTTACAATGTAAATATATATATATATATATATATTGTTAACATATTATCTTTTAATATTATATTATTTTTATATTTAAAAAAATTGAATTTATTATTATATTTTATAAAAAAATTTAAAATAATTGTAATAATTAAATAAAATAGAATAAATTTTGATCAACTTTAAATCCTTTCATTTAAATTATATGATCATTCAATTCATTACAATTGCTTAATTGTATGATCATTGCTAGCTAGTGTATCTAGAGTCTGATGAGTCATCCCTTTACTTGAAAATGACAAGTTCTCCCCCACATTAAATTGATATATTTGGTCCATGTGAACTCACTTTCTACAAACATATCTTTATCCACCTCTCTAAGAAAACACAGCATCTCTCTTGAAGGGAGGGCCTCCACGTTTCCCCATTACCATTCCCCTTCCCATTCCCATTTCCCCTTCCTCCACACGTATGGCTTTTTCCACCTTTATTTTGTATTTGATCTGAAATGCAAAAGTCTTGATCCAGTACCGCCTTCTAATCACCAACAATCCAAACATGCCATGCCACGCCACAGCAATCCCACCTGCCAATCTTCAAGAACCGACTACAAGCATGCCACTGAACTAACACATAGGTTTTATGCATTATTTTAAAATTATAAATGTATTATTTGAATAGTGTTACATATATTTACAGTTTTATTTATATTTATATTTATAAGATTTATTTTATTACTTTAAAAAAAATTCAAATTTTATTATTTTTAACATATCAATAGAAGTATTTTGTCAATACATTTAACATTTTTCTTATTGTTATTTCTTCAATCTCAAGTCATTACAAAAAAAAAGGATAAAAGTAACCAAATATTAGCAATTAAAAAGACTATTAGTGATTAAAATAAATTATTAATAATTAAAATAAATTATTTATGATTAATAAATAATTACAAATAAATAATTTTATTGTAATATTAATCTTCAAAATTGGCCTATTCCATTCACATCTCGACCGCGCATGGAGCTCACGCAACAGTATAGATCATGCGCGTATTTTTTGAATCATGTCAGTAAAGATCAGAACAATCAAAGCTTATCCTTCCATTTTATGTTTACATTTTCTCTAAACAAATATATATCATGAATATCGAAAGCAGATTGGACAATAAAACCCCTTTTTTTAGGGAGGGAAGTGTCATTGTTCTTGTAAATGATATGCGCGCAGAACCGATCTGCATGCAGAATTTTCTTTTTTGGCAGCCCTTCCTCAGCAAAACCAAAGACCTTGAATCCGAAACCTTTGATGGGGCTTTTTACATTTGAATATTTCAGTTTCAATACAAATTGGATTATAAAAAAGTATGAAAAAAAATGATATATTTCATACACTGAAAGCAATCGTGCAAGGATATTGGTAACTATGAATGCGTGCGGGATGCGAGTTGCCAACCTACTGAATATCGCCGCCTTCCCATAATTGCTACTGATTAGCTGAATTGATGATGAAGATCAGCCACATACAATATTGTGATTAAATGCGACTAAACAAATAGTATAGTAGGATTTGTGATAAATAACCACATACCCTTAACTCAAATCAAGCAACGCAGATAAATAGCCTAAGTACTTGACACTACAAGAAATCTGAGTTTTAACCATTAATTTTTTTTTCCGCGATATACGTCCATGGCAAAAAGTGACTTATTGGGACCAAAAATACTTGTGGCTATAAAATCCTACTTGTTACCACGATTTTTTTATGGTGGATAAAAAGTGATAAGAAAAACTAATTTGCCACGAGAAAAAAAGTTATTGCCACAAGATTAATTTTTGCTACAATATTTATCACTTTTTACTACGAATTCTTTTCCCACTATATGAGCTCATGAGGAATATTTCTTATTGTGACAAATTTCATCCGTGGAAAAAGTTAATTAATTTTGTCACAACTTCACATCCGAATAAAACAACCATTTGCGACGAGTTGAAGTTGCGACAAATACAACTAATCTTTAAATTTACTTTTGGCATTGACTTCTTCTCATGACAAATAAATATTCTACATTATTACACATTTTATTTTAATTTTTAATAATAATATAATAATAAATATTATTTTAATTTTATCACTTATTTAATAATAAAAGATAACTACTTCTATAAATTAAAGTTAATTTTGTATAATATGATATTAATATTTTAAATTATTTATTTTAATTAATTTAATTTAATATTTAATAATTACCATTGGATTACATTTAAACATATAAGGGTTGACATTAAAAATATAAAACCCTAAGGGCGATGCTATTCACTGGGGTGAATAGCATCCTGTTGGCTTCTCGTTGTATTTTATTTTTTATTTTTAAGTTTTTTTATATAATTTTTAAATAAGTGTTTTTATATAATTTTTAAAAAAACATGTAAATTTTTTTTTACATAATTTTTTTATCATCTTAAAATATTTTTTAAAAATATAAAAAAATCACAACATTATTTTAAAATACTTATTTAAAAATTATATAAAATAAAATTAAAATAAAAATTAAAAATTAAAAAAATGTAACGGGAATTAAACGAGATGATTATCAATGGTATATTTTTAAACGGGCATTTTCCAAACCCTAAGGGCCTAAACACCTCAAACCAACCCTCCTCCCCTTCTCTCTTTCGAGCCCCGAATCCCCCCTCCATCTCTCTCTCTCTCTTTTGGTTCTAGGGTTCTCACGCCGGCCAAATCGCTGGATAATCTTCCTCTTCTTCTTCTTCTACACACGCCGGCCACACCCACGCACGGCAGCATACCCTTCCTCTCCTTTCTCTTCCCATGATTTTCCTCCTCCCTTAGCTGAGTATCATCCACCGCACATGAGCTCATCGATGTCATCTCAGGTGAGAATACTTCTCTCTCTCTCTCTGTCGCCTCTCTCCTACACTAACTCTCTCTATCTTTCTCTCGCTCGCTCTCTGTCTCTGTATCTAGGGTTTCAGCGATTTGGGTGAGATAACAGAGGTGTGGCCGCTACACACAGCCGCCTGAGAAGCCTCTACCGAGCCTCCTGGTAAGCCTCACAATTTTCCTCTGATTTTTTACTATTTGGGATGATCCATTTTTGTTTCAGTGTTTGGGCTTTGTTCATGCTTATTCCAATTTGCAGAAATTTTTGGTTTCCTTGCGCCGGATTGATTAGTTTAGTGCCTTATTGAAACAGTTTAACGAAATTGATTTCTGTTTTAATTTAAACATTTGTAGATAATGTTTAGTTTCAAATGTGTATTTCCAATAATTTAGTTTCAAACATTTATAGATAATGTTTCCTTTTTCTATTTGTTGGGTTTTCATTCTTGATTTTTCTAAACTGGGTCGTTTCTGTCGTTTGGCTTCAATGTTTCTCTGTTTTACTCCTCTATTTAGTCAATTGTGCTTATGTTGTGTTTGAATTTGGATTAAATGAGGTCTGCGTTTACTTGTATAGATTTGGACTCAATTAGGAATATGAATTTTAGGGAATTATTCACTCTCTTTTTTTTTTGGAAGGGATTTTGATTTAGTTAACTTAATTTCCAGAGGATTCTCTTGAGAATACATGATCTTTTTCTTCATTTTGTAAACTTAGGGGGAATTTCTTCTCTCTAATTAGGAATTTTAAGCGTATATGTAGATGTTTCCTCCTTCGCTATAGACCTACGAAAACCTATTCCAAACAATGGTTCCAATTATCTTTTTCTTTTAGGTAAGCATCGAGACTGCCCATAATTTCTTGGTGCCATTCTGTTTGGTGCAGATTTTAATTGAATTATCTGTTTGGTGCAGATTTTAATTTCTTGATGCCATCCTGTTTGGTTCCAATATTTCTTGATTAGCTTCTTTCTGTAACTGTAATTTCTTTGTTATAATTCCTATAATTTTTGAAACTGAATTCAAAGATGCATAACCTATAATTCCTTTGTTTTAGTTCATGCTATAATTATTTTATTTGATGGATGGCAATGCAAGTATGTTTTTCAGGATGTTCATCTAGGGCAGAGCTGCAGGGTTAAGAACTCTTCATCTGATCTGAAGATGTTCCAAGAGAATTCCTTATACATGAGGCTTCATATGGTTTTGTTTATTTACTCTTGGTTGAATGTCAATCTGTGGGATGATATGGACCTTTTTTTGGCTGTCTCATTGTTTTTGGATTCAAAAACCTGTGTCGATATTTTTTTTACTTATAAAAAAAAAATATTTCTAATATTTTTTATTTTTTCTTGTTTTGTTTTTGTTCTGCATTTTCTTTTGTTCCATGTGATGTTGTTGTTGGATTTATCTTCATCTCTATGGACGGTTTTCATATAGGGGTAGCATTGCTCATTGTTCAATGTAAATTATTTTCATAGGGGCTGCATTGCTGGTTGTTTATTTATTTTTTTGTTGTGTTTGGTGTAGAGGCATGGGTGCATTGATTATTATCTCTTTTAGTGCAGATTTTTTCAACTATGATTCTATTTTCTTGCCTTGACGTTTGTTGTCTCTGAGAGTATAAATTGTGAACACATTCAATTAGATAATTATTTACTTAGTTTTTTGTATATTTTTAGAACTTATTGTCTCATTTCCTCTCACTTGTTAAAAGTTCTCATTATTAGTTTTGTTTATAAAGTGCCAGGATCTTTATCAGTCAAAACAAGTGAGAGACAAACAAGTAGCATGTACTCTCTGGAAGGTTTGCTTATTTAATTTGTTCTTTTCTTATTTTCTTTTATTCTTTTTTTTGCCTTCCAATGTTGTTCATAATTATCAATGCTAACATGATTGGTCTTTCAAACTTATGTAAGCCTTTCCTGTTAAAGTTTTGTTAGCACAGCTGCTATTGCTGCTATAGGCTTTCAGTGAACAAATTTGGTTCCAACTGATCTAAGTAAAAGCAATATTTTTTGGCACCAACCATTGCTGCAATAGATTATTCAAGGATGGACAAATGGGTCTCTAGTTCTCCCATCCAGTAGCCTTTTGTATGCAGAGAATTTCTTATATTTGCTAGATTCATTGTATGTAGCATCTTTTTTCCCACAAAAGTCTGGATAACATACTTAAATATTTTGGCTGAGAGAGTCCCTAACATAAAGTTAAGGATGTCGATTTGCATTTGGATCAACACATACTCTGAGTTTGGCAAGAATTACCCATCTTTGCTAAATTTGAATATTTGCCAAATTAGATCTGATGAGAAGCTCTTTAGGTAGATAAATATAGTTAAAAGGATTTTCACACATTAGTTTGTCCACAGGAGGATGGAGGATTAGATCTGAGTTTGGGCTTATATTATTGTAGCTTGTAATGCATATAGGAAGAGTATATCATGCTCAAGGTCTATATTGAATAGTTCATTATTGTTGGTTTTATCATAGGATATTTCTAGCATTTTTACTGGTATATTGATAGTTGTGTTAGCTACTTGGTTTGTAAAAGAACACCCCCTACCAGAACGCCCCCTAGACACATAGGTTCAGCTTTTGGTGAAGGGGAGTATACTCCATTCTGTGTTTTTCTAATAGATCTTTATCGGTAAATTCATCAGACTATCTATCAATTGATGATTAATATGTTTATCCATTTTGCATTCAGGTTCTAGCAAGGATGAGACAAGTTAGGTGAGATATAGTTGTGGGGGCTGTTAAGGAAGTTTGTTGATACCCATAGGGCATGCATGATCCTACTGCCAACCCAGAGACATTTTTTCATGTCTAAGTATTAACATTTCAAGATTTATATGTTTAAATAATATATCAATGTATGATTAAGTTATTGTTTTGAAATTGTTATTAGTATCAATTTGAATCTCCAAGCTTTATATATAATTTTTTAGCTTATATTATGAAGTTGTTTTATGATTTTTACAATTTTTTTTTTCTGAAATCTTTTAGTATTTGCCATGAACACAACTCGTGGAAAATACTTTTGCCCACAAAAGTCTACTTTTTGCTATGAAACTTTCCCGTGGGCATATGGAAGTGTATACGATCAGACTTGGTGATAAAAGAGAACACGGTGCTAAATATTTTTTTACCCTGATTTGTCTCATAGTGCAAATTTATTAGCCACGACAAGATTTTGTAGAAAATAGATAATAGCCATAAGGTTATAACATTTTTAAATTTTATTTCCACGAACAAAGTTGGCTATTACCACGAAAATTGTTGTGGGAAAAAAAATCTATTTGCCACAGAAGTATAAGCTCGTGACAAATACTCATTTATCGCGAGTTATATGCCACGAACATCCCACGAGTCAAATTGGTGGGAAAAACATTTTATCCACGAAAATATGATTTTTAGCCACAAGAACCCTTCTTGGTCAAAAGCCGAAAATCTTGTAGTGTGAATGTTTTGATCCATTAATGCCATCTATGAGAAAAACATGCGAATAAATCAAATCAAGAGTAGTTAAGCAAGCTGAACATTTCAAATGAATTAATGTATGAAGTTATAGTTTGGTAATACTACGGCTCGGTTTGGATGTTGAAAGCCTCCAATTCCATCTAATTTAATTCTACTTTATCTCAATATTCAAATTCTAGACATACAAATAATTTTCAATTTCCAATTTTCAACTTTTTTGTCTACAAACTTCCAAACTTCCAAACTTTCAAGCAAAACACAAAGCAATTTAATTTTTCAAATACCAAAATAAATTGTTATGAAATAATTATTTCAAATAATATTTTAACTTTATAATTTTTTCTTTAATTTTTTTCCTCTCATTTTTTAAAATCTTATAAGAAAAAATTTATGTGCAAGGCCTGTGCGTACATTCACTCACATGAATAGTATTTTTACTATTAACATGAACAGTAAAAATTACTGTTTATATGAGTGGGTATACGCACATGCATGCTTGCACTCAGCACTACTCATCTTATAAAATATCTTAACTCAAATATTTTCATTACTATTAATAAGCTATTTAATTATTATTCATAAATTATAATTTTATTTCATCTCGTTATCTAAAGCAAACCTTAATAATAGTTGCTTGTCATGAATCATGATGTAGAATTAACCCACTAAATAGGACTTACAGAGCAATCTAAGGTAAAAAGGCTCACTATATAAACATAGGATCAAATAAATTTATCAGTGCATTCCCTAAAAGAAGGCAGATGATAACTCTTCACTTACTCGATACACCTAAAAAATGAAGGGATATGACAAAATGAAATATTCAAGTAGGGGATAAGTTCCCAATAGATAAATTGTATATATCATTTGTAAAAAGTGGGTCATGCTAAAATATAAGAGTTGTTATAAAACTTAAAAAAAAAACTACTATTGCAAGAGAAAAATATATAAAAAATTCTTTTGGAACTCTTAAGAACTGAAATTTTATTCTCTCTATATTTTCTTATGAATTTCATTACAACTGAAACCCCTATTTATAGACCTTGAAATTACTATGCAAGTCACTATGCAAGATTTAAAATAATAGTAGTGGTGGGATTCACATAATTTTAGTGGTAGGACAGGGGACGGCAGCCGTCTGTCCACTTCGGTTTCATTACACTTCCCCTTGAATGACCACCCATAAAAAATCTACCTCGTTAAAACTTTGCTAAGGAAAAACTCAGTGGGAAGAAAAATTAATGGCGAAGGAAAAAGAATATTGTCTTTTTATGTATCCACAAGTACTTTAAGATTGTCTCATTAAAATCTTGCAAAAAATACTCAGTGGGACAAAACCTTAGCGAAACAAAAAGAGTACAATTAGCACAAGTTTTCAGGACATTTACTCAGCTGAAAAGTGCATGCCAATAGATCTTTGAGTTTTCGCATTTCAATGTTATGCACAATTTTCTTGAATGTCGAAATTGGTTACGCCTTTGTGAATAAATCTTCCAGATTATCACTAGATCGTATTTGCTTGACATCAATTTCACCTTTCTCTTGAAGTTCATGAGTATAAAAGAATTTAGGTGAAATATATTTGGTTCTGTCACCTTTAATATATCCTCCTCTGATTTGAGTGATACAAGCAGTATTATTCTCATGGTTATTATTGATCATGAGAAGTCCACACTTTTCATGGATATGTTGAATTATTGATTTCAACCAAATACACTCTCGACTTGTTTCATGAATATCAATGATCTCTGGGTGATTTGAAGAAGTAGCAAATAGTATCTACTTAACAGATATCCATGATATGACAGTATTTCCATAAGTAAATAAATATTCATTTTGATATCTATCTCTGTCTGGATCTGAAAGATAACATGCATCTGCATACCCAATCAATTGTAGACTTGATCCACGTTGATAAAATAATCTCATATCAACAGTACCATGAAGGTAGCGAAGGACATGTTTAATGTCATTCTGATACCTTCGAGTTGGTGCAGAACTATATCTTGCAAGCAAATTAACTGAGAATGTAATATCTGGTCGAGTACAATTTGCAAGATACATCAAAACTCTAATTGCACTGAAATATGGTACTTCAGGATCATGAATTTCTTCATCGTCATCACAAGGATGGAATTGATCATTCTTCACACCAAGTGTTCGAACAATCATTGGAGTACTCAAGGGATGAGATTTATCCATATAAAAATGCTTTATAACTTTCCCAGTATACATGGACTGATGAAGGAAAATTTCATTTTGCAAGTGCTCGAACTGCAGGCAGAGACAAAGTTTTGTTTTGTCAAAATCTTTCATTTCAAATTCATTTTTTAAATATATAACTGTTTTTGAGATCTTTTCAGGAGTTCCCACAATATTTAAATTATTAACATAAACCATAATAATGACAAATATAGATTCTGATTTCTTAATAAAAACACATATGAATATAGGATTATTCTCAAATCCTTATTTCAATAGATATTCGCTTAAACGATTATACCACATGCATCCGGATTGCTTCAATCCATATAAAGATCTTTGTAATTTGATAGAGTACATATTTCTAAATGTACTTGTAGATGTTTCAGGCATTTTATATCCTTCAGGGATTTTCATAGATATGTCATGGTCTAAGGATCCGTATAAATATGTAGTGACCACATCCATCAACCGCATTTCTAGTCCTTTTATAACAACCAGACTAATCAAAAATCTAAATGTGATTGCATTCATAACGGGAGAATATATTTCTTCACAATCAATCTCAGGTTTCTACAAGAAATCTTGTGCGACAAACCGTGCTTTGAACTGCACAATTTCATTTTTCTTATTACGTTTTCGTACAAATACCCAATTATATCCAACATACATTACATCCTTTGGTATTTGGACAATAGATCCAAATACTTCTCGCTTTGCTAGCGAATTTAATTCAGTTTCAATATCTACTTTCCATTTTGGCCAATCATTTCTACGTCGACATTATTCGACAGTTTTTGATTCACTTTCTTCATTATTTCTGATAATGTCAATGGCCATTTTATATTAAAATATATTGTCGACAATAGTTTTATTTCTATTCAGAATTTCTCCAGTATTCATTAAATGCATTGAGATCTCATTATTTTCAGGGACCTGTTCCTCTTCAGGGGAAAATATTTTATGACACACCTCTTCAGGATGTCCATTTTCAAGAGATTTATACTCTTTAGAAGTTTCCTCTTCAGGAGGTTCTGGAATAAAAAATTTGAGTTCTTTAGGAGTACCAATTATATTTGTAACCTGTATTGTAGGTACGTATTTTTCAGGAACACCAAATTCATTTTGTATTCTTTTCCTTTTGGGAATTTTATCTTTTGCACTAATAGATCTTCCACACTTCAGGTATATTTTAGATTCACCTATTGCTGTTTTGACAATTTGTCCTTCAAGGACTTCAATTCTTACTGGAGCATTGACATCAGGAATATAAGATTTTACTATACCTTTAGTGTCAGTAAATATATTCAGTAATTTATTTGCAAAATTTTGTAAATGAATAATCTTTTGAACTTCCAGTTTACATTCATTTATAGGAGGATCAAATTGAGACATGATCTTATTATTCCAAGTAATATCTTGTCGTACTTCAGGCACCGACTTTTCTTTACCCATTAATGAAAAATTGGATTCGTCAAAATGACAATACTCAAAACGTGCTTTAAACATATCCCCTATAAGGAGTTCAAGGTATCTAATAATAGATGGAGAATCAAAACTAACATATATCCTAAGTCTACGTTGATGGCTTATTTTTATACGTTGTGGAGGTGCAATTGAAACATATATAACATATCCAAAAGTACGAATATGAGAAATATTTGGTTGTTGACCAAATGCAAGCTTTAATGGAGAATATTTATGATATACAGATAGTCTAATGCGAATTAAAGATGTTGCATGAAGTATAGCATGTCCTCAAGCAGAAACAAGTAGTCTTGATTTCATAAGTAAAGGTCTAGCGATTAGTTAAAACCTTTTAATCAAAAATTCAGCTAAATCATTTTGTGTGTGTGTGTATGGGTAACACGATGTTCAATATCTATTCCTAATGACATGCAATAATCATCAAAATTTTGATATGAAAATTCACCTACATTATTCGATCGAATGGTTTTAATTGGATACTCAGGAAATTGTACTCGTAGTTTAATTATCTGAGCAAGAAGTTTAACAAATGTAACATTTCTAGTGGACAGTAGATAAACATGTGACTATCGACTAAATGTATCAATCAAAACTATAAAGTATCTAAATGGTCCACTTGATGGATGAATAGGTCCACATATATCTTCGTGAATCATTTGTAAAAATGATGGAGGTTCAACAATGACTTTTGAGGGAAATGGTCTGATAATCAACTTACCTTTAGAACATGCAGAGCACGGAAATTTATTGGGTAGAAATATCTTTTGATTTTTTAAGGGATGCCCATGCGAATTTTCAATAATTCGTCTCATCATTATAAATCCCAGATGTCCAAAGCAATCATGCAAAGTCATAAATATTTTGGGGTCAATGCACTTCTGGTGCATTACCACATATGATTCAATTTTTTTTATTTTTGTATAATACAATCCAGAATATAGAGTATGCAGTTTTTCTAATACGAGTTTCTGGCCCAATATTGTTTTAGTAATAAGAAAATGTTCTTTACTTCCTTCATTGGTCGTTTCATTATGATAATCATTATGACGTATATTTTTAAAACTCAATAAATTTCTTCTGGATTGTGAAGAGAATAGAGTATCATGAATATAAAATTTGGTGTCATTAGACAACACAATATAAGCTCTTCCAGAGTCTTCAATTAAATCTGATGAACCTGATATAATATGAACACAGGCTTTACTTAGTATTAGATTTTGAAAATATTTCTTTTCTTTGAGAATTGTGTGAGTTGTAGTACTGTCAGCCAGACATATATATTTATCATTCAACTCAGAGATAAAAAGCTCATAAATGTGACCCATAATTTTACAAAATATACAAAACTTTTATTACAGATAAAAAGAAAATACATTAATTGAGTGGAACACTTCTATCTCCAATTAAGTGGTCAATATTACATTCATGATGATTAAAGAAATCAGAGATATCAAGATGAGTAACATCTACATTTACTGAATCTAATAAATTATCTGATGGTTCTACTAAATTTGTTTCATGTATTTTATTCTTTTCTTTAATAGATGTTTGATATAAATCAGCTAAGTGCCTGGCCGTACGACAGGTACGTGATCAATGTCCAGTCATTCCACATCTCTGGCACACATCTTCAATTTTCTTTGAAGAATTATTTTGAGATTTTTATCCATTTATGAATTATATCACTTCTGGTGATACGGTATATTATTATTCTTTTTAATGTTGTCACTTCTGGGACCAACATTTTTATAATTTCTCCTACCACATCCACGCCCCCGATTTCTTCAAAATGATGTACCATTTACTTCTGGGAATGATGCAAATCTATTACCATTCATTTTAGGAAATGATATTGAGCTAGTAAGGCGTAACTGGTGGTTTGCTAATAAGAGTTCATTGTTCTGCTCAGCTACTAGAATACATTATATAAGTTCATAATATTTCTTGAACTTTTTCTCTCGATACTGCTGCTGCAGGAGCCCATTCGAGACATGAAATGTAGAATAAATATTCTCTAGCATATCATCATCGGTGACTTTCTCACCGCATAATTTTAGTATTGAGTTTATTTTAAAAAGTGCAGAATTATACTCATTAACACTTTTATAATCTTACAACTTTAGGTGCAACCAATCAAAACGAGCTATTGGGAAGATGACAGTCTTCTGGTGTTCATACCTCTCCCTTAAATTATTCCACAAAATATAGGGATATTTTATTATAAAATATTCAGTTTTTAATTCTTCGTGAAAATGGTGACGAAGGAAAATCATTGCTTTAGCACGGTCCTGCAGGGACGTTTGATTTCCTTCTTTAATTGTTTCACCCAAATTCATCGCATCAAGATGAATTTCAGCATAAGTATCCAGGATAAATAATTTTTCCTAAAAATGTCAAGAGTAACAAATTCAAATTTTGTAAGATTTACCATTTTTTACACATATAAATAATGAAATAAATACGTGTATCTCAGAAAATATATTTATAAATTTACATAGATAATTATTAATAAAATATATCAAAAGCTACAAATAATATATTGAAAAATTTTCAGAGGAATAAAACCACTAGCTTCAGAATTTGTAAAACGGTCGTGCTGATAACGTGTTATAAAATTTAAAAAAAGAAACTACTGTTGCAAGAGAGAAATACATAAGAAACTCTTTTGGAACTCTTAAGAGCTAAAATTTTCTTCTCTTTATATATTTTCTTATGAATTTCATTACAACTGAAATTCCTATTTATAGGCCTTGAAATTACTATGCAAGTCACTATGTAAAATTTAAAATAATAGTAGTTAGGCCATTCACATAATTTTAATGGTGGGACAGAGAGCGACAACCGTCCCTCTACTTCTGTTTCATTACAAGAGTTATTTTCTATATTTTTTGAAGTAGAGTCTATTCTTTTTTTTACAAAAAATTATACGAGATTTGTCTATTTAGAATTTCTACAAATCAACTCGCAAGAAGAAATTACTATCCACGCAGATTTTCAAGCTCTATAATAATTTGATAACAATATATTATAAGTTATATGCTAGCAATACGCAAAGGGACTTTCCTATGCCTCTAGTTCTAATAGTAGTGTATTTTTAAAATATTTTATTATTACTTTATTAATATATATATATATTTATATATTTTACTAATATTTAATGTTTTATTAATATTTTTTGACTATTATTTATAACATATATTAGATTACTGCAACAAAATATATAAGAAACATAAATTTATACGAACCAACAAAATATAAGAAACATATTTTTTTAATATAATTTTTACTAATATTTAATGTTTTAGTAATTAATGTTTGAATATTAATATGGACAGTTCATAATTAATGTATAAAATTCCAACTCGACAACTCTGATAATGACCATAGCCGATACAAAAAGGTATCTTAATGAATCAATGATGAATCTCAAAATAGATATTGATATTTAGATTATTAGAATTAGCATCTTTTTCTTTACTCGAAGAGAAGAGAAATTTTGTTGCGATAGACTTTACATGTTCATTTATTATCTCTTTTATTATTATTATTACTATTTTTTCATTTATAATACGATATCAAATAATTAAAATTTATTATTTAATATCAAGTTAAAAAATATTAAAAAAAGATAAATATATTTTTCGTTTTTATTTTTATAATAAAACTTTACTTCTTCGATCAAATGAAACTCGAAGGGTTGATCTCAACAGACGAGTGAAAACACTATAAATAAAAGTTGGGCCCCTTGAGAAAATAGCCTGTCGTTGGAGGCGGCGATAGCTGACACCGCCCACTCTATTGGGATCAACGAGCTCCAGCGAGTTCATCCCTATGACGGCGACTCATGGTGACCTCCGACAAAGACCCAATAACCTTAAATTTGAAATAAGTCTGTCGTGAGTCTCAATGAGATGGGCGGTGTCAGCCACCACCGCCTCTGACAGTTCCGTTCGACTGAGAGTCGAATCTCTTTAAAATTTATCTTTATTTTATTCTCTTATTGTATTTTTTATTATATTTTTATATTTTTATTGTGTTTTATATTTTATTTTTTTCAATTTATTTTTTTATTGTATTTTTTTTATTTTTTATATATTCTTATATTTTTATTATATTTATTATAAAAAAAATCCAAATTTTTGATATTAGAACAGTATCCTAACATCACTTAACACTATAAACAGGTGGGGGCGCTATGGAGTAATGAGGTGCAGGGTTGAAAAACGTACCCCTCAGAAGCAAAGGCTGCTCATGCCACCTGTCTTCAAATTAATCCTACGTGTAACCCACGTACCATTTTGGAATTGACAATGCTCTCTTTTACAACTTCTTATAAAAGCGACTTATGCGCACTTGATAGGTTTAGAAATTAAAAACTTTTAAATTTTTTTAAATTATTATTATATTTATTATATTTATTTTTAAATTTTTTATTATTATTTAATATTATTTTTTATTTTTCTTATTATTCATAAATATTTTTAAATACTTTCAAACACTCTTAACATCTAAACGTAATCTTATTTTTAAAAATTTTTATATTACATATTAATATATAATTATATATTTAAATAAAAAAATCTATATAGTATCTAAAATAATAAATAAAATTTTCTTTTCAATATCACATCAAGAGAGTTCAGACTTATAAACTTTTAGGTCTTATTTAGTTTTAAAAATGAAATAAAAGTAAAAAAAATATTATTATTTATTTTTTTAATATTCATTTTATTTTAAAATTTGAGAAAGTTATTTTAAGATTTAAAAAATTTTAATTAATTATATATAAAAAATTATAAAAATATAATAATAAATTTGAGATATAATAAAAAAACAAACCATGTCTTCAAATGTTAACTAACATTGAGCATAATTAATTAGAAATATTGAACATAATATTAAAAATTGAAAAAGTACTAATTAATAAATAATGCAGTGACACAGGCGGGTTAGCACTTTCAATGCATAATTTTATTTATTGTTTATTATTTTATGATATGATATTAAATAATTAATAATTATTTATTCAATTTCATTTATAAATTTATCATCAGATGATAAAAAAACCGTGAATATATTTTTTGTATATCAACATATAATTTAATTCTGTATACAATAGATGTACAAGGACTCTTTCGAAATTACAGTATTAACCATCTTTTCTTTATATACAATAGATGTAGAAGGCAAAAAAACAAGAAAAAAGTCACAATCAAAGATGGTGGACCTCGGTAAGCAAGGGTATGGCCCGGCAAGGCCTGAAAAAAGTCTGAATCAAGAGAGAAAAGTCATTTGACTTTTTTGGGTTTGAATAAAAATAATTTATAACACAATTATAATGGACATAAAATAAAAAAAATAAAAATAGAGGAAAATACAGTTTATGACGCTCGAGCCAGGCCTAAAGTTGTGCTAGAATTTTCAGAATGTAAATCCAAGCGGCCATAAGATTTCACTAAACGACAAGTAGTGAACAGTATAGCCAGTTGGATGAGCTCCGACAACGTGCCTAACGACCGTGGCCTAGACAACTGTGCTGTTAAATCCTCGGTCGTAGATTAGAAACTTGGTCAAGAAGTAACTGCCAAACCTTTGTTAATCTCTCTCTGATTAATGAAGCCTAGTTAAGCTTGTACTCAACAGCTTAACATGGTTTAAAAACTACTACTTTAAATTAATCATTTCTCTCTTGTCTGAAAAGCTGGAAAGCAGAGCACAGACCGACGAAGACTTTAGCATTCTCTCTCTCTGGAAAAGATCTCTCATCTTTTCTAGTTCTCTCTCTCATCTTCCTCAGCCGCCTTATAAAACACGGACCCTGTCTAATCCTCGTTCTGTTTTCGCTGCAATATCGGATTGTTTTTGTATTGATACGAAAAGTTGAAATCCCTGAAAAATATTCGCCGAAATGCCTTCACTTGTTTGTCTAGACCAGAAAGTAGAATTATTTTATTCATTGTTTGACCGTTCGTAGGATCAGGTAGTAGTTCAGTTGCCGGAGATCAGTTTCCCGGTGTTGGTTGTGGGTTCTGTGCTTCATTTAGCTTCCATTAGCCGAGCGAAGAGCTTTTGTTTTAGTCTTAGCGTTTAATCATTGAGGTTCCTTTGGGGTACTGTGAATTTTGGTAAGACATCCGTCAGAACCGGTAGGTAGGTAAAGATTAGGGAAAAAAAGGCTGATTGACTGGTAGATAAAAGAGCGAGAGACAGAGAGAGGAGATGGAAACCCTAAAACATTGTCTCCAAAAGCTTCTTTGTAAATCTAGAAAAATGGCCTGAGATTTTTTGTTTTGTCTTTCAATTTTGGGCTTGTTTAGTAAGTTGTTCCTAAGAAAAAGTAAAAACCCTAGCAAAAATTTCCCAGTATCCATGCCGGTCGACTTGGATAATTCCTCTACGGCTTCCGGCGAAGCTAGCGTCTCTTCCTCTGGGAATCAGAGTCAACCCCCCAAGCCCACAGCTAAGAAAAAGCGCAACCTCCCTGGAATGCCCGGTACCCATAAAAATCACAACGATATGAGCTTTCTCATGTTCTAAAATTTCTTATTTTGTTTTATGATAGTCTGTTTAGAGGTTATTTGACTTTTTTTTTTTTTATTTGTGGGGTTTTTACAGATCCAGATGCGGAGGTGATTGCTCTGTCTCCGAAGACCCTCATGGCCACGAACCGATTCGTGTGCGAGATTTGCAACAAAGGGTTTCAGAGGGATCAGAACCTTCAGCTCCATCGTCGGGGTCATAATCTACCATGGAAGCTCAGGCAGAGATCGAGCAAAGAGGTTAAGAAGAGGGTATATGTTTGTCCTGAGCCGTCTTGCGTGCATCACGATCCGTCGCGAGCCCTGGGCGATCTCACGGGGATAAAGAAGCATTTCTGTAGGAAACACGGTGAGAAGAAGTGGAAATGCGATAAGTGCTCGAAGAAGTACGCGGTGCAGTCCGATTGGAAAGCTCATTCAAAGATTTGTGGCACTAGGGAGTACAAATGCGACTGTGGGACTTTGTTTTCGAGGTTTTCACCCTTCTTTTTCGGCTTGGAATTGTTCGATTTCTTTTTGTTCGAATCACAGTTTTTTAGTGCAATTGTTCAGGTTGATTGATTTTGTTATAGTTGTTTTTGGTTTTTGATTCGTTGAAGGAGGGATAGCTTTATCACCCACCGGGCCTTCTGCGATGCTTTGGCAGAGGAGAGCGCCAGAGCTCAGACTCAGCCGTTGGCGAATCCAACTTCGGAGCCAAACTCGAATGCACAGGCAGTTGATTCACCATCCCCAGCGCCAGCGCCAGCCCCAGCCCCAGCTCCATCTCCAGCTCCAGCTCCAGCAGCAGCACCACGGCCAAGTACTGGTCAAATGTCCTCTGTTTTGTCTAAGAGTCCGGGTAAATATGACCATAATTTGGAAAATTTTCAAATCTTTTATGTTGGGTTTTGTCGGATGTGTATTTTTGTCTTAATCAATAACAGCTTTATTATGTTCTCTCTTGCTCTATCTGTTTCAGTCTTGGAGTTTAGTAGTTTTGTCTGTTACTGATCTTTGTCATCTTTATTTGTATCAAAGTTGATTAATCGATCTGAGATTTGGCAAGCTGATAAAAATCATAAAATACCATATAAAAATAATAAGCTGTGAGATTTCCTCCGAACTAATGAAGTTCAATATGTGCAATCTATGATAAAGCAACCCGAGTCATTCAAAAGTTAAAACAAGGGTGGGGATTGTTGGAAGTGGTTTAAAACGATAAAGGAAACCATTATTGATTCTGCCTTTTCTTCTAAAGTTCTTCGTAAAGGAAAAGCTTCACTTTCCAGGTCTCTCTCGGTTTTTTATTTAACCCCTTTTTGTGTTCTCTTCTCTTTTGGCTTTGGTTATAGTGTTACCGGAAAATCCTCAGCCAGTAGTAGAAGAAGTACCTGCTGCTGCGACAGGCTTAAATGGGAGCTGTAGCAGCACCACCAGCTCAAGCAGCAATGGCAATACAAGCTGTAGCGTATTCGCAAGCTTATTTGCTTCCTCTACTGCATCAGCAAGCTTGCAAACTCCTCAAACTCCTGCATTTACCGACTTAATACGTGCTATGGCGGCGCGTCCTGATCCCCCGACAGAACTTGCACGGCCTTCATCTACAGAACCCATTTCTCTCTGCCTCTCCACTAATCACGCGTCATCATTATTTGGGACTTCAGGGCAAGATCGTCGGCAATATGCGGCCCCGCCACAACCAGCAATGTCTGCCACCGCATTACTACAGAAGGCTGCTCAAATGGGGGCAGCTGCAACCAATGCATCATTGCTCCGTGGGTTTGGTCTAGTTTCATCATCATCTTCATCCGGGCAGCAGGATGGTTTGCACTGGAGTCAGAGACAAGTAGAGCCCGAGAATTCCTCGGTCCCTTCAGGGCTTGGACTTGCCCATTGTGATGGAGGCTCAGGATTGAAGGAATTAATGATGGGAACACCTTCAGTCTTTGGTCCTAAGCAAACCACGCTCGATTTTCTTGGATTGGGAATGGCTGCTGGTGGCAGCCCCAGCAATGGCCTGTCAGCACTAATTACATCTATAGGTGGTGGTCTTGACGTAGCCGCTGCTGCCGCCGCAACATCATCTTATGGAGGAGGGGAATTCTCTGGCAAAGACCTTGGAAGAAACTCATGACATGTTTGAAGGAAACAGTTCCCAATGATTTCACTGTTTGATATTGGAGAAAGGATCCATCATACTGGAGTTGCCGGCGAAACATAATAAACCGACAATTTTCTTGTAAAAAAATATTGCCCTTTTGAAGTTAAGAACTAGGCCAAAGGCAGATAGGTCGTTTTCACTGTTTTGCTGCCTTCGATGACCAGGGAGATCAGTTCCTTGTCGTGTGGTGTTAGACTCTGAAGTGAGCCAATTAGCCATAAAAGCAGGGGACCCTTTTTTCATTCTTCAAATGCTCTGCAAAATGGGGTCATGTTTATTCGAAATGTACTTGTAGCGATACATTGTATTTGCAAAAGGTCGCCCAAAGCTAAAACAAAACGGGCCACCAATTATTTAAAACTGCTAGTTAATTTTTTTTTATCAAAGCCTAGAGCTTTTTTGAAATGCCAGCGCAGGGGAGGAACCGATTTGGGCTGCTGTTGTTCATGGACGACTTCGGCTGGGTCTCTGTACTTGACACGTGGCTTTTAGTTAGGGCTCATCGGCTTGGTCAACCTTCAATCTCTTGTAATTATATTTAAATTAAATTGTGGTTTTGTCTTGCAGGACCTGGGGTTCTTTTAATTATAGATCTATTGGATCGTGCTTGTATTTTTGTAATTTTTTTCTTTTTTGTGTTGCAAAACGTTAAAGCTACCGCACCAGTCACTGATCTGATGTGGAATTGTAAATATGGGAAGTGATTCGCATACAATATATTTATATAATAAATTTTAAATAAGGGATAATTTTATAAAATATTTTATATACACATAATACTTTATAGAAATATCTTTTATTTAACACATAATTGTAAATATATTGTATAATTATAACGGATCTATATTATTTTCCATTGTTAGATAGTCCACGGGAAATAAAAATAAACAGTTAATACCCAAATTGGCCAGAGGGAAAAATCCGAAAACATAAAATAAGTTATTGACTAGCGTTTTATTTTAAATACATTTAGCATTTTTTTTTTCAAATTATTAGGATTTGAAAAATATTTTATAGATACTCACGTCAGCCCCTTGAATTATTGGGTGCCCCTTGTGCAGAATCGCAGATCAACATGCCGCGTGGCCACAATCAGCCACCCCGAATGGTCGAATATTTGCAAATAGTTTTTTTAAAATTATATTTAAGGTTAATCGTTTTTTTTAATTTATTTATTGAGTGTTCATAATTCAAGACATATATCCCTATTTATACAAAAAGACCAAGTGTTAAAAGAAAGTGTTCTAATCGAAATAATACACATCAACTTAATCTAGGCTGTATTCTTGTCAATTTTGATTTGATAACTATATCAAGATGATATCAAATCAAAAATCATAATTTGATATTATGTTAGACCGTATGAACCTTAACATTAAATACTATAGAGTCTACCCGTATCCATCTCTCTCATTGCCTATGTAAATTGCGGTGATTGTTGATCGTTCTTATGGTTAAGCCTTCTTGTTTCTCAATCTAATTATATATGTCCTATTTAGATATTCATGATCAATACTAGTCAAGAGTTTAGGGCATTTGAGCCAATTGTTTTGATCCTTTGCAATTTTTATTAGAATTTTTCTAGCATTCATTATAATTAAGAAAATGCTATTACTAATCATAGATTCTAGCAAGCTTGGAAAAAAATGTAATAATCGTTTAAATAGATAGTTGCTATTAAATGAACTTATATGAAAATCTTGACCATACCCCATAGGCCATATCATAATCAGCTGGCAAATAATAGATTTCTATCTTCTTTATTTTTTCTCTCTGCTAGCAATTTTTGACGACCACTTTTGAGGATATTTCCTCTTCCCATGGGTGGAGGAGGATTGGAACTTCAACTCCAATCACATTTTCCTTCCATTTATCCTATTTTCTTTCTCGTTGTCACAATATTTCTTAGTTTTTCATTAGTTTTTTCTCTCCGTAATGCTGATGATCTTAGTCGATCTTTTGACTTTTGGCCACTTCTGACCTGCATGCACAACATCCACAGCCTCCCCTTCCGCTGATCTCTACACCTGCATAAGAAGTTATTGTTTTTGCACAATGCATTGGCCATGCGTGTGGCCCACGCCATACACATATGTAATGCATTACTGTGATTTGACAAAGAGTAGGAGGACACGCATGACACTACTATCATCAGAGGCCTCAGATCTTCCAAATCTGTCGATCATTCAACTCCCCAAACGGCGCGTAGCCTACATGCGCCACCATCAATAGAGGTGTAACCGGTCTAATTCGGTCCTGTTATTGACAAAATTAATAACCAAACCGATACCACCGATTTTACATTTCTTAAAATCGATTACGTCCCAATTAACCCTAAAAACTGGTAGTACTAGTTTTACTAGTTCCAGTTCGGTTTTCAATTTTAATAAAATGTAAATTTATAATTAAAAAAATTGATTTAAAAATCTTTTGTAGTAAAAAAAATGTAATCCATTACAAAAATTTGTTTTAGTAAAAAAGATCTGTTACATAAAAAAAATCTGCAATAAAAAAACTGTTATAAGTTAAGAACTATTTTATAAAAAAAACCTATAATAAAAATATGTTTTTACAAGTCTAAAGTCTCACAAATTAAAGTTTAAATTCCAAAAGTTTAAAGTCTAAAATTACATTTTTATTTATTATAACATTATCTTATATCTAATTATAATTTATATTATATATAATATAAAACATATCATATAATTATAGTTAAAAAATAATAATAATAAATAAGACTGGTCTGATTTGGTCTAGTCTTAGAATAATCAGAACCGGACCGGTTATATCTAGTTCCTCAATTTCTAAAACTGATACATGATCAGACTGATTTAAAATAGGAATTTTTGGTTTGGTTTGATCCGGTCTAGGCCGATTTTCTGATTTTCCGATTTAAACTTACACCCCACATTAGTCATTTGCCAGCGAGTCAACTCTATCTCTGTTTTGGGTTGTTCTTTTATGTTTCTATTTTCTATAACTGATGATCAAGTGAAAGTGAGCGTGGAAATTCTTCACAATCAACATAGACTAATATAATATAGCACATACTTCATCAATGCAACTTTCAATTATAGCCTAAAACCACCACAAATCACTCCTTTTATTAAGAATTGAACATGAGTCATTAATTTGATTCTGATTTGCTTCTTTTTTGTTTTGAGCAATTTGTTTGGGTATTTTTTTTATGTTACTTTGTGTATTAATTTTTTTTAAAAAAAATTACAAGTAATTTTTATTTCACTTAAACTTGTATCTTGTAATTTATTAATTTATGTAATATATTTGACATAATGAATTTATATGATAGTTGCTGTGACTTTAATCCAATGATTGTTATCTGGTCGAGGGGTTGATCTTTGGTTGACAGCCGCAACTTTTACACATCTTTGGTTGAGTATTATTGTTTTTTTTTTATTAAGTGGGCTCTATAATATATATATTTTTTAAATAGCAAAACACTATTCTCACAAAATTTATTTATCGAAAATTTCTATCTAATTAACTTTTTTACTGAATGTTAAAGAAAATATTTCTTCATAAGATTATCTATATATATATATTTTAAATATTCAAAGTGATTTAAAAAATATTTAAAAAAGAAAAAAACAATTACACTATTTGGTACTGAACTTTAGGTGGGAGTATTACTGCTCATAAAAAAATAATTTTTTTCGCATTAACTTCATTTTGATTTTTTATTTTTTTAAAAATCATCATTTACATATTCTATAATTATAAATATAACTTGTCATTTATAAAGTTGACAAATCGAGCTTTGGACGTATAATGCTTTGCTTTGGTATTGATATCATGTCATGTCAATCTCTATATTAATTACAAGTTATCCAAATGTCAAGATTTTCGATTGGATAGGGCTGTCGAATGTGCCATATCCTTATCTTATGTTTGTTAAGGGCCGGCCGTAAAAATATTCAATTAAGACCAAATCCACCCACTCCAACCAACTGTTTCTCATGGTTGCGACTTGCGATCCAACTTTTGTATTTACAGATTAGTTTGAGTTTTGAATGTAAAATCCTCAATTTTTTATGTTATGAATCGATAGAAATTATAGATTTTAATATATAGTAATTTAATTATTTTAAAAGAGGGCTGGTCCCATCCTATTGAAATGTTACTTGTGCTATCTTAAAATCACCAAACTTACCTTATTGATTTGGTGCAAAAAACATGTAAAACCTTATGTGGGGGCCGGGGCTATATAGTGGAATCTAAGTATGAATTTATTTGTCCATAAATTGATATAAAAACCTATCTTTATATGAATTCTGTTGTGTGACCATAGCTAATTTCATTAGAATTGGTGCTTTTAATTGATGTTCTTCAATCATGTACAAGTTGTGAAATTGCATTCATATCGTTTCATTCGAATTTTAGCGCATTTCTTACTCTTTCTTTTGAGATTTCTCTCTTAGTAAGCCAATTAAGGCAATCTATTGCTCTATAATCATATATAAATGTATTTTTTTTAATAATGCTAATATCCTCACTCATTTTGACATCTGAATTTCTTGTAATATATTTTTTTAAATTTTTTTATTTAATAATTAAGAAAGTGATTATTAGTATATTGATATATATATTGATATATTTTTTAAAAATATTTTAAAATAATAAAATAAATAAAAAATAAAAAACAAAATAAATAGACATTTTGCATTATTAGTCAAGTAAAGGGATACTGTGCAAGCGGCACAATAGTTTTTTTCATGTACTTTTCTCTTCGGCCTTTCTAGCTGGTAGATTGCTCTTTTTAACACGGCTAATGCTAATAAATAAAAAGAAAATTTCATTTTAGAATAAAATTGATATAAATATTCTTATTTATAAATTAAAATTTTTTAAAAATCTAAAAAATTCATTAAATTTACTCATAAAATAAAAATATTTTAATGAAGACTACTATACAGTACATCAAATATAAATTACAAAAAAAATTATTCTTTTTAAGACTCTACTAAGTTCGTGTATTCCATTATGATCTTTTATGAATTATAAATTGGATGAGCTTCAAAAATTGTCAAACTTCGTTTCTATCCAAGCAATTAATGCAAACTAAATAAAAACAAAATTCAATAAATAAACTACCTAATTTATGAATACTCGCACCTATATATATATATGAAAGAAAGAAAAAATTGTACATTTGATCGATTTGAAATAAATCTTAATTCATATGCTGAGCATTTCCAAAACAAATATATATTATTTAAAAAAAGGGCATTTAAAAATCTAAAATGACGAACAAGCTTTGATAAAATAACATGTACAAGACTAGCACCAGTTTGACTTTCAGAGATTTTGGCTTCTCATTGTCCTGAACAAGCGCTTGGTATTATAAAAAAAGCAATACTACATACTAATATAATATTATTTTTAAAAACTCTATAACAAGGAGCAATAAACGCGAAAAGAAATCAGAATCACATGGGTAGAGCTTTCACGTGACATCATCTTATCATATCTGCCTATTCAAATGGGGCATATCTTTCATGGAATGAAGTAAGGGTTAGCTTAGCTACCCATTTGAGCAACCCTTCGAGATCCTCTAACTCCGCTTTACCTGCTAAACCTATAAGGGAAGTTGACTTAAAACAAAAAACTGAAAGAGAAAATCAGAACTTTAAGATGATGATCTAGTTGAGAATCATGGACACAATTATTGTTATCCATTGATGTTGTAAATCCTAAGATTTATTGTCTGTAACAGTTGCCATATTGTTGTAATTAATACCAGATGTAATTGAGTGTATTTCTTGTGTATATTTTAAAAGTGTCAAGTCCTGTATATATATACACTACACAATGAATACAAGTGTGGTTGATGCTTCCGTTGATCCACTTCTCTGTTTTTTTCTTTATATGGTATCAGTAGTCTAACTCTCAAACGAGCACTCGATCCCAAATTCAACCATGCCTTCCTCAAGCAACCAAAATTCTCATTCATCCTCCTCCCTGATACACCACTTGTTATTTTCAATATCACTACCAAAATTAATAAGAAACTCACACCCTCAACCTTTCCACAGTGGCGTGTCCAATTTGAAACTCTTTTATTTGGGTATGATTTAATAGACTATATCAATAATGACTTTGTATGTCCAATTTTCGATGGTACCCCATCCTCCAACTCCTGTAAATATCACTTGATTTGACAAAACAAACTTATTCTAAATGTTGTTCTTGCCTCTACATCCCCCACAATTACTCCTCTAATTACCATTGCCAAGACCTTGTATGAGGCATGGAAGAAATTAAACAATTTGTATGTCGCATACAAGAGTTCTGCAACTCAATGAAGAACTTACCTTGATATAGCGTGGGAATTGATCGATTTAAGAGTATCTCCACACTGACAAAGCCTTGGCTGCCAAAACTGCACTAAAAGACCATTCAATTTTCGATGACGATATTACTTTCTATGTCCTTAATGGCTGAGTCCTAATTTTAAGAAAATTGCAACCCCTAATCGTGCAAGGAAAAAAATCACTTGCCTTCGAAGAATTGCGTGATTTGCTAGTGGGGCATAAAATCTATTCACGAAGAATGGAACCTGCAACTTAGTAGCTTGTTGCAATGGCCACCTACATGAACCGCAAAAGTGGCTATTCTATAAGGCAACAGTCGAAATGAAAAAATAGGTCTAGCGGATCTTCAAAGCAGTAGACCTCAAACCGCAACTCAATCAACCCATCCAAAGACTAAAAAAGGCCCAACTCCAATCAGTGCAGGTACCAACCCAAATGTCAACTCTGTGACCAGGTGGGCCACATAGTAAAACAATGTCCAAAGTTGTAGCAATCCGAAGTTACTGTCAACTGTGCCACTTCATCATATGGGAATGACAATAAATGGCTAATCGATTCGGCAACATCTCACAACATTATTAGTGACCTCCAAAATTTATCAGTCTATTCCGAATACGATGAAACTCATGAAGTAATTCTTGGTAATAGTACAGATTTGACAGTCTCACATATTGGTTCTCTAACCTTACACTCACCAAAGAAAATATTTTACTTGCGTGACACACTTTGTGTTTCAAATATTCACAAAAATTTAATTTCTGCTCATAATATCACCCAACAAAATAATGTTTTCATTGAATTTCACCCATATTTCTTTCTTATGAAGGAACAAAATTTGGGGGTGATACTACTCAGAGGTGCATGTGAAAATTGTGTCTACATATTTCCGACACACCTGTGGCTTCTTCTTAAAAAATAGTTGTCAATGTGCATGAACGATTTTCGACTGATGGATAACACAAGTGTCTTGGGCATCCATCAATTAAAATAGTTCATAGACTTAATCATTTCCCCCTTATGTTTACAAACAAAGTGTCATCTTTATGTACTTCTTGTTTCATTAATAAAGCTTACCAACAACCATTTCATGCCACCAATTTTACGAGTCATGTTCCTCTTGATATTATCTATGTTGATGTATAAGGTTCCACACATAATATTGGACTTGATTGTTCACGATATTATCTAATTCTTATTGATTACTACACAAAATACATGTGGTCTTATCCTATGGTTGCAAAATCAAGCGTGTTTAGCATTTTTCCCAATCAAAAAATCTAGTCGAAATACGCTTCAATCAAAAATTAAAAGTCTGTACTTTGATAATGGTGGTGAATTTATAAGCTTAAAGCAATACCTTTTATTTTATGGTATTAGTCACTACACTACCGCACCTTATATACCTCAACAAAACGGTGTTTCTGAATGTTGTTATTTCCATCTTGTAGAAACAGGACTCACACTTCTCCATGATGCATCTTTACCTCCCACTTATTAGCCCCATGCATTTTAAATCGCAACATATCTCATAAATCGACAACCAACTCAATTTCTCCAAAACAAGTCACCTTTTAAGGCTCTCTTTGGACAAAGACCCAACTATCTTAGACTAAAAAAATGCGGGTGTCTTTGTTTCCCTCTCACCAAACCTTACAACACTCACAAAGTTCAACCAAAATCAATTTCGTGTTTGTTTCTTGGGTATTCACAAACTGAAAATACATATAAATGAATGGACCTCACCAATAACAGGCTTTACTTGTCACGTCATGTCTTATTGATGAGTCCAAAAGCCCAGTGTCGATCCAAGGCCCACTGCCAAAAGAAAGTCCAAGCTCAAATCAATCACCTTCCTTCTTTCTCTTGCAGAACCCGCAACAAAAAAACACATCCTCTGCTTCCTCTTCTCCAACAATTGAGTTTGTCTCTCCACGTGCATCATCGCAGCTAGTGATCTCGAAAACAGCTACTGCCACATCACCTTTAGGTAACATCCTTCCCTCATCTATTTAAGCTAATCTTTTGGGGGCCTCCGTTGCCACCCCAGCCTCTTAGTAGTTCTGTCTCTATCTTTAGGCTTGGCTTGGCGATAATTTGGAATGCACTTGAAAGTTCTTTATTGAGGTTATATGCACACCCAAAATTAAGCTAATACTTTTGTCCCGGACACTCGTTACCAATACAAAAAGAAAAGAAAACAAGTGTTTTTTTTATAGGTTACACACACACACAAGGTCGGGAGTAACGTACGAAACACATTGCCTAATTAGTTAAGTGAAATAGTTTTTTTTTTTATAAAAATAATATAAAAGTTCATGTAACATGAGCATGTATTTATAAATTGTCGATCCATCTCCTATTTTTGGTCTATGTATTAAGTTTGGAAGTAATTGATTTGTTATTTATTGTGACTTCCAATATTTTAGTACTATTTGGCTAAAACTATTGTGAAAATTATTTATTATAATTAGTAAGCTTCTACAATATGAAGCTACTTTAGCTTAAAATTGTAATTTATTAGTGAGAAATAGCAAAAGAAGTTTAACTATGAAACTATTCCAGAATGGGAAAATGTATTTTGAAGTAGTTATACGTGATCGAGCATATGTTCCAAAAAATGAATGAGTAATTTATTCTAACAAATATAAAACAATATAGAAAAGATCGCTACCATTGTATTATTTAATAGCTAAAACTTGATAATAAGTATATCATCTCATTTAGTATTTATTGAACATCTCTTAAGATTGAACAAAATCAATTTCATATAAACAAATAATAGCTACATGTGGAGGATTTGTGAGAAACAACTTTTGCACAAAATTGCGATTACAAATACTTCATTGTTGAGATCTTTAATTTATTTCAATGTCTCCCATCTTGTGTCCCATTAAAACCAAATTTCTATAGGTTTAATATTAAGCGAAATGAACTTTTAATTTCATGATTACACCTGCAAAATCTCAAAAATTCTCGCATAAAATTATTCACACTTTAGTTAGTAATTATTTGTTTTATAAATGATTCACATAGATACACAGTCCTAAATGAAGATGTCCATTTATGTCTCACCTGAAATTAACTAAAGGACGAATATAGTTTTGACCAAATTAGTGAAAGGCTCTTACAATACTTTGTGATATAGTGATAAGTCAAAAAGTTCATGAAAATTATTGTAATATTTTATATGAAGTTCACTTATATATACCAAATGTAAACTGTAAATACAAATATTTTTAAAACTACATAAACATAATGATATAATAAATATAATAAATATTACCTCAACATCAAAATTAATTAAGACACGTGATCTAATACTATTTGACAACACTATTTCATCAGCCATTGGATTTCCACTTTGGAAAATTTAAAACATTAGAGCATGTGAATTATTATATATATAATCATTATTACTTTATTTGATAAATATACATCCAGAAAATTTTGAGCTCATGACTTCATTTTATATTTGTGATTACAAAGGAAGAAAATAAATAGACCTTACTGATACAACATGCAAATTATAATGATGGAAGATAGATATATTCTAGAACCAATTTTTGATCAATTAAATTTATAAAATAAATGATATCATAAAACATCAGGGTCATTTGATAGCTTATGTGATTCCTTGTATTTAAAATGATTTAAACCCAACTATAGAAAAAAATTATAAATACACAATATTTATTTGTGCCATTGGATCACATCCACTTAAAAATAAAAATCAAATATGCAAAGGCCCCGAAACCCAAGTCTACAGGAAGACAATATGAGAATCATTAATTTTACACATAGTTGCGAGAGAATAGAAACCATGATGAGTTTTTCCTAGTTTCGACGAAAGAGGAAGCATATGAGATCTAAGAAACTTTCACTCTTCCCTTCCAAGTTCTCTCTCTTCATTTATACTCAAATTAAGGTTAGATTTTAAGAACTAATCAATATAAGGATTCAAACGCCGAGAAGATAAATATAAGAATTTTAAAGTATTTGAGTTGAGATCCAATTTTGATTTGGGAGTCCTAAATAGATTATGATTTCTAAAAGGTTTGAATTAAAATAATTTAGATAATGACTATATATATAGTAAAAAGTCTAATTTAAATAATATACTTATCAGCTTCAAATTGAGAATTAAAATCACTTTAAAAAAAAAAATAATAATAATAGTAATGAGAAAAAATGTGTTTAATAATATTATCAAGTGACAATATTTGCTGAAAAGGATTTAGATTAATTAGGTCTTTTAATCCATATTTACTATTTAATCACATACTAAAATTTGGATATAGATTTGCAACAAAACCAATTAAGATTTTAAATATTTAAAAACTATAGAACTTATATCTCACTATATTAAAAAATTATACAACAATATGAAATATTAAAGTATATATGGTAGAAGTCCTAACTTAATTATCTCTTTAAATTGAGTTATTCAAATTTAATTGAAAATGGTAACAATCCATATGCAAATAAAAGAGATAATTTATATAAAGACAAAAAAAAAATTTATTCAAATTTATAATTTATAACTTATCTAATTTAAACAAATAGAATAATTTATATTATCTAAATTATAATATATATATATCTAACTTTATAATTTATATATAATTTAAAATTATATATCTAACTAATTTCTTCTATATTTTAAATTATATATTTAACTAATCTCATTTAAATTTTAAATCATATCTAATATTAAGTGGTTGTTAAATTTAACAAAAAAAAAAAAATGAAAGTTAATAAAAAAAAGTCTGTTAAATGATTGTTAAATAATTACTTATCATAATAGAATAGATGTTTGACCAATCTGGACTAGAAAAATTTGCCTGCATGGCCATAATTTGAGTTAAAATGATAGAAGTCGACCAGCTAGTGAGTCTTGACAAGATGTTGAATGTTGGAATATATCCATCCGCTCAAGCTTTTCAAGTATGAGGGCTTTAAACTAGAAAAAAAATAGGTATATGAAATATAAGAAATGAGATTTAGAGGCTTAGAACCATGTGTTGTACACATATACTTCGTTTGTATTTAAAATTTATTTTTATTTATTTTTATTTTATTATTATATTTTTATAATTTTTTTTATACAAAACATAAATTATTATATATCTTTTTCAAATCTCAATATACATTTTTTAAATTTTAATATATATTTTTTAAATTTCAAAATAATAATAATATTTAAAAATAAACTAAACTTATCTTAACTCATCTCATCTCTGAATTCAAACGAGGCCTATTGTATATTCCTTTAGAAAAAAGTTGTAAATATATGATTTACATGATAAATTAATTTTTTAATAATCAATCTTATTATTTAAAAAAAAAAAAACGTAATGCTTACACAATAAATAACTGTAGATGTGTGGGCCTCAACTTCTCTCATTCATAAAAAGCAATCCAAAAGCCCAAATACCCTTATATAACTCATGTTTACCTTTTGTGTTACGTTATGTATTTCAAGGGATATCAACCGACTCCAAAGTCCTAACTATATACAATTGACATAGAGCAAAAGCAAGTATAATCTGACTTAACTTTTTAACAATTTATAATTATATATATATATACATACACACATAAATAATAAGAAATATAACTTTTGTGTAGGAGAGGGCAGTTGGATGTCTTTTTTCCCTATCTGCTACTTTATTTGTGGTAGTTTGAAAAGCTCGTCGTAATTAATATTCTAAGGCCTCTTCACCAAACATCATTCACATGAAATCTACATCACTTAAATGGTAAGGTGCGATGTGGATGATATATGATGTAGAGCATTAGAATAACTTTTGAGATGTGAATCTTTATTGGATTTTATAAGAATTGTTTCGGTAAAAGATATATTTTTAAAATTTTTTTTACTAAATTTTTTTTATTATTATTAATTTTTTTAGTTTAATTATTTATTTTCGTTTTTTCTTTCATGCTTTTTTCCTCGGTTATTTTATTTTAATTTAAATTTATTTATGTAGATCTTAAATTAATAATTTATTGTAGTTTTAAATTAATAATTTATTGTAGTTTTTTATTAATTTGAAGGAAGTAAACGATAGGTGTAAAATCCTAGAAGAAATTTATAAAAATAAACTTATAAATGACATGATTTTATATGAAATATTATACTTATTTTATAAAAAAATAAGTTTAGTTTTCTAAAAAAATAAATTTATTTTTATTAATATAATATATTATATCTATCCAACGAATGATATTAATTTATAATTATGTTTAAAAATTACTTTTAAATTATTTATTTGATTTTATATGAGAATTTGAGAAAATAATAATGATAAAATGAGAATGTTTGTAAGAGTGAACAAGATCAAGTTAATAAAATAATTTTATAATATAATTTTTTAAAATAATTTTTATTTTAAAATTTAAATAATTTAAATTCTTTATTATATTATAAGTAAAAATTTTATTATTTTAAAAACATCATAACAAAGTAAAAATCAAATTTAAAACTTAAAAAATATATTATTTTAATTCATAATGATATAAATTGTAATAGAGTTATACGTGTTTCAATTTTTATACTTGAAAAATCATCAAAAAAAAGAAAAAGAAAAATGATAGAATTATAATTTATTTATAATTTATTTTATATTTGATTTTTTTAATTTTTAATTTAATTTAATGATTAAGAAAGTGATTATTAGTAAGATTATATATTTTTTTAATGATTAAGAATGTTAAAAAAAATATATTAAAAAATAATAATAAAATGAAAATTTTAATTATAAAAGAGAATAGTAAGCTTACACCCCAAAAGAGAAAAACAAAAAAAAAAAAAATTACAAAACAACGACATGCCTAGTTCTGGCAGCACTGATAGGGGCTTTTATGTCTAATTGGAAAGTAGTACAGTACCAAGTACTGTACGGACGCTCCTTCGTCCTCACGTGCTAGTTTCCTTTAATTTTTTATTCTTCGATATAAACGTGCTACTTTATGCAGGAAGAGGAAGCGAGGGAAGTTCCGAAGATTTGATTCGCAGCTTCTTTATGCAGATTTCAGGCTTTCTCAGGATGGATCACTTTCGGTGTTAATCAGCAATCTTTCCGGGGGGGGCCCGAACGTCGTATTCGGTTATAAAGGGGTGAGATTTCTTCATATTTCTCAACCATTTGCAAAAGTTTGGTGCTTGGTCCAGCTTATTCTGATAATCCCATCACGTGTCTAATCAGTTTGAGTCGTAGATATTATTCTCTTAGGAATCACGATTGGAACTGCAAATATTATGGGTTTATGCATGTTAGGGGGTAACTTTTCGCCATTTTCAGAAAATGGTCTTCTGTTCCGCTACTAAAAATCTGAATTTGTTTATGCTTGAGAAGAGGGAGGGATGGCGCCGGGGGTGGATTCCTAAAGAGGGGTTCTGTTTTTTGTAGGATATATATTTCCAAGTAAATTCATTTTTGTAAGCGAAGTTGTCAAGTTTTTCATCTCTCGAGTTTGATTTGTTTATCTTATCTTATTTTTTAATTTAAATTCCCAAAAGGAAATCAACTTCTCAGATAGATTTTAGCCAGAGGACTTGGTTAGTTATTGCTTGTTATTCATGCAAGTCCTTGGGGAAACTTCAAGCTGTCTCTGCCTTTGCGTATGTTTCTGCATTTATCTAGCTATTCACGCCTAGTAATATATCTCATTTATCTCTTTTATGTAGGTTCCGAAGTCATCCCTTCTAAGGGAGGAAGGGTGGGGAGATACCGAAATTGTATGTTCCATATGATTGATTTAAGGGGTGGCAAATTGACAGGGCTAAGATGCGATCTGGCATTTTCTCGAAGCTGAACACTAGTATCTTTTCTGGTTTCGCACGGGCAACAGCTCAGCAACGATGTGGGTGGCGAGTTTCAATACATTTGCTACTTGGACCAGGGGACTTCTTGTTTGGAAATTTAGTGCCATTGCATTCCTTGCCGTATTCAATTCCTTTGATCTCAAACACTTTCCGGTTTCCTCTTGGCTGTGAGATCACAAGAAAATCTATGGCTGCCTCTACCTCCAAAACTTTATTGGGAGATTATTATGTTGACGACTTCTTCATAGGTTGTGGGAATGCCTTAGGCTTCACGAAACCTACTGGTGTTTTTCACAATGATGGAAGTTGTAGCAGATACCACAAAGCTAGCTTGAGTTTCAGAAGGCAAGACCGGTCCAATGGTCATCTTATCTGTGGAAATTTTATTTTTGATGGCTTGCGGAGTTGTAACCCCAATACACTTGTTGGACCATGGTTGAAGAAAATCTATGCTTCATCTTCTGCATGCCATTCTGCTGGGGCTGCTGATGATGTTTCTTTTGACAACAATTCTTGTGACAAACAGCTTGTGGATTCTAGCATTTTGTCCGGCCAGTATGTGGTCTCATAGTCTTCACTCTTTATTTTTGTTAGTCATCTTAATCGATTAATCTTAGTGCTGACCACGTGCTTAGTACTTCTTGGGTAGTGTAGTTGACTTGATGATGCTGCAATTTTAGGTTGTCCACTATGGCATTGCTATGTACTTGCTATTTTGAATTAGAAATAGATTTGGTTGGTCTAGGATGAACTTTGTGTTAAGGCATGTTTTGTAGCTGCCTTCTGCAACTGTTGCTTGGTACCTATGAGAGGGAGAAAGGGGTGGCTGGTGGCTGATTAACCTCCGATGCCAAAGTCAGGTATCTTGGGAGCTTAACCTCTAAAAGATCGGGAGAGCGAGTCTTACCTCTTAGATGCCTTGTCCCTTTCCCCCCATCATGTCCTGCTTTCCCAGGTTCGCTTAACCCACGCTTCCCAATATGTTGGCCTGTCGGCGTATTGTATTTTCTTGGAAAATCCTCACACATGTTCCTGGTCATCTCATTAAAATGCAGGGGAGGGATCTGTCTCTCTCCCATTAAGTGAGCGTTCTTTGTTGGCAAGAAAGATGGGCTGGTTGTCCCATGGCTCTGGGCCTCCTGGGGCTCCTTGGCCAGCGATCTGGGTCCTGATTTCCCCCTTCCACTATTCCGGCAAGTTTGGACTCTTTATGGTGATTGTGTGTGTATCCCTCACCCCGATCTCCCCTCCCTACACCAAGAGGGTAAAGAAACATTGCTTTTAAGTGTCTGCAATTTATCAAATGGGTTTAGCAGCCTGAGAGAGGAGGAGTTCTGTAGTTCTAAAAGAATTTTGCTTTTCATTGTTTCTGACTCATTATATTTGTATATCTTGTTTGGTGTTCATAATGTTTTTGGGTGACAGAACCCTGAAGCTAATTTCAGGATCATGTTACCTGCCGCATCCTGATAAGGAAGAGACAGGTGGAGAGGATGCTCATTTTATTTGTATAGATGAACAAGCAATTGGTGTTGCAGATGGTGTAGATGGCTGGGCAGATGTTGGTGTTGATGCAGGGCAATTTGCCCGTGAACTTATGTCCTATTCGGTGACTGCAATTCAACAGGAGCCCAAGGGTTCTATTGAGCCAGCCAGGGTTTTAGAGAAGGCCCACTCAAGCACAAAGGCAAAGGGTTCCTCAACAGCATGCATCATTGCTCTCACAGACAAGGTTTCTCTTTCTTTTTTGCCCCTCATATTCACAAACCCCTCATGCCTGTTGCTTTTTGTAGATTTTGGTAGCTATGGAACTTGGAATGTTTTATGCTAAACATTGTTGTTAGGATACATGCTCCAGTTAATGGAAGATATAACTTTCTCTAGACTTTTACTAGCGTTGGGAATATGGGCATTTGCTTTCTGACCCGTAAGAATGCAGTATAGTGGTCAAAGAGCAAGCTTGGCATGGGCGGTAGACTTGGGCATCATGGGTTCAATTCCTTGCTAGAAGTTTCCCTAGACCACTTGATGCACAATTAATGTGGATGGGGTCATGAACTCAGAGTTGATGCCATGGAGGTGGGTCCAAAGGGGCTTGCATTGATGAGGTGCCAGTCATAAAAAATGTTTCTTTCGCTTTCTGCATGTAAACATTCACACATATAATTTTTATCTCAACCTTAGTACAAGCAATATCTGGATATGTACGAGAACACTTCTATGAATATAAACGAAAGCTTGCAGTGTTGGCTGAATAATGGCTCTCTTATTACTGCTCTTTCTAGATTAGCAGATTTTATGACTTTGATTTACTGGAGTCTTGTTTCTCTTATAGGGGGCCTTCAACAAAGTGGAATTTCCAAAAAGTGACAGCCCTTTCTCTTGGATGTATTAGAAGTTTATCTTTGTTTACAATGGTCACCTTCTTACTTTCTACAACTGGGATTATTGCAAACTCCCAATTGCTCTTTGTTGTCTTTCTGAAAATTGAAAGCCTCTTAAGTCAAAAGGATTTCTAAGTTGCAAGTTTGAGCAGTATGAAATCACTGTTAATGCGTTTGGTATACTGGAGAATTGCACTTGGGTTCAAGACTGCAGGCATGGGCAGTTGATGCAATTGAAACCTCAATGGAATATAGCAGGTTTCTGGTCCCAGAAACTTGTAGCACATTCTTGTCTTTCATGTTTGATTAGTCCCTTTTGAATAATTTACTTACTATATATTAAAAGGATAATTCTTTTTGCAGTCCATATTGGATGGATTGTATTACAGTCCACATAGAAACGCTCCATTTTTATAACTAAATAAAATGAATTTTTTTAAATTTTTAAAGTTTTTTATTTGTAAATAAGGGTGTTTTAATCAATTTTATTCTAAAATAGAGATTTTTTTTATTTGTTTATTGCTTGGACTGTAAAGGAGTCCGACTTTTTAGATTGTATGTAGCATTGCCCATATTAAAAAGACAACTTTGTCATCTTGTGTCATATGGTTTCATCCATTTTCTTCTTTTAGCAGGAACTACATGCCATTAATCTAGGAGACAGTGGATTTCTAGTCGTTAGAGATGGACACACTGTCTTCCAATCCCCAGTGCAGCGGCATGGCTTCAATTTTACATATCAGCTGGAGAGTGGTAGTGGGGGTGATCTACCTAGCTCTGGTCAGGTCAGTTTAACACTTTAATACCTCGAATCATATATTCTTTGTGAGATGTCGTCAGGATATATCTTAATCATATATTGATCTTTGGAAATGGAAAGAGTTTTGACTTACTTCTGTCCTTAATTTGATGGAATAGAAACTTGTGGTATGTTGTAATGAATTCATAAATTAACCACACAGAGACAGTTATATATATGTTGACATTCAACTTCATTGAGATTAGCGCACTAAGTTCCACCGGAATACAGGACATTTCTTTTCACCATGCCTTTGGTTTTGAAAACAGTGTGAAATGGAATAACTTCCACCATGATGTTCATATTAACTCGTTTAGATAATATCCAGACAATCTAGTTGGGATGCAATAAGATTTCATTAATAGTTTCACCATGCAGATAGAAACTTATGTTTGGGCCCTACACCTTTTCTCTCCGTACATTTGTTCTCGATTCGTTTTTCTACACTCGTTACACCATCGTCCCTGACGATGGTTGCCTTCTAACGGGTAGAAAAGCATTCAAGGAAGATTACTACACATTATGAAACGTGTAGTGTCGGAGTCGAAGGTCTTTGAGGTTTGGCAAGAAGGTCAGGCAGTGCTCATCACGAAGAAGGGGCGAAGGATGGTCAAAACTCTGAAGTTGAGTTTAAACATCTCCAGATGGCTGTTGAGAGCCTTGGAGGAAGGGAACAGGGCTGGGGGAAGGGGTTTTTACTTTGCGTATAGGGATGGAAGCAAATGATACACCTTTCAGAGGAGCTTTAACATCCGTGGCCCGTTTATGATTCTGGTGGAGTTTTGTGGGGGAGGTCGCCGGAACTCCATATTCATACCTGGGGACAAAAACGGCACGGGATGGGAGAGGCTTGCGGCGGCGTTGATGGAGGTCAGTAGTGTTCTATCTGCGAGGTGTGGTGCTGCATTTGGGATCAGAATGTACCGGGATGTCTTGGTGCATCCTCGAGACGTGCACAGTGTAGAGAGGACACTCTCTCTTTCGGCAGTTGCTTAGACAGGTGTGGGTGATGGCAATTTTGTTGGGCTGAAAAAGGAAATTTTTTTGTGGGCGTTAGTTGAGATGCAACGAAAGATTGAGGATTTGGCTGTTAACATCCCCGGTATGATACGGTGCGTTGAGGCTTGGGCAGAAGGCATGGTGGACTTGGGATGGGATGGCGGCCCAAGAGAAGTTTTAAACACCTCGTTGGTTTTAGGGAGTATCGGCCAAGCCCAAAAGCTGGATTCTCATCTCCCAGCCTCAAGGGATCAATGCGGGCCACAACAAGCCCATAGCGTTGGGCAGCCCAAAGGCAAGGAGATCCTTGTGGCTGAGGGCCATCGAGCATGGAGAAAGAAATCGGGCCAGCTGGAAGGCCCATTGTCGAGCGGGCTCACACAGACGGTGCCGGAGCTCAGGTCGCCGGGTTGACCACCGCAATCTCGCCGGAAGTTCTGCTGGTGCCGGAGCAGGGATCCAGCGAAGCGAGAGTCTCGGATATTGCGTATGACGCAATCACCGGTGATAGTCCCGCGGTTCCTGCACAAAACAGGGCGCTGGCACTTTCTGGGCACAACATAGAAAGTCCCGTCGATCCAGGTACTCCGGCAACCAGCCTTATAGCTGACCAGATTCAGGAAGCTATCGTTAGTGTAGAAGAAGACGATAGTTGGCAGCTCACAGTGCAGAACAGATTTGAAGCCTTGGAGGAGGTCGATGGCACACCACTGAGTGACAAAGAATTTCTGTATACGTCTGGGTCTTTGGAGTTTGTAGAAATTGGTGAGAGAGGGGAATGTTATGAGGAAGGAGAGGTAGAACCCTTATGCATGCTACCTTCTACACCCAACCCAGATTGGCTTTTTAAGAAGGTGGAGGAACTGCAAGTCTTGTTTGGGATGTCTAGCATAGGCTTTGAAGAACAATTTAGGGCACTTATTGTGGCCATGGAACATTGTAGACGGAAATCAACTCCCAAGTGAGACAGGGAACTGAAGAGGCTTCAATGCTCTATAAATTAGATGGCAAGGTAGGTAGCGTGGGAAAAGACATAACGAAGGGGAGGGCACTTACTTTTTTTAATGAAGCCTAAATTACTTTCATGAAATGTGCGGGGGCTTAATAACCGTAATAAGCGCCTACGCATAAAATCTCTTTTGCGGATGTGGAAATTAGATGTGGTTTGTTTTCAAGAGACGAAATTACAAATCATTGATAGATGAGTTGTTCGTAGCTTGTGGGGGTGTCCCTATGTTGGTTGGTTTTACTTGGCTTTAGTAGGAGTATTGGGGGATGTCTTGTTAATGTGGGACAAAAGAGTGGTAGACATGTTAGAGGTTTGCACTGGGACATTTTTGGTCGCTACTCGTTTCAGAAATGTTATAGATGGGAGGGAGTGGGCTTTTGGTGGTATATACGGACCTAACTTGGATAGTGAGAGGAGGAGGCTATGGGAGGAATTGGCGGGCCTATATACTTTATGGGAGGTATTGTGGTGTATGGGTAGAGATTTCAACATTACCCACTTTCCTGGCAAGCGATTAGGGCATCATTGTTTTTCTGGGGCCATGGAAGAGTTCACAGAGTTCTTGTTTGATTTGGACCTCATGGACCTTCCTCTAAATGGAGGGGAATACACATGGTTGAAATTGGGCAGATTTCTTGTTTCTCCTTCTTAGGAAGCACATTATCCAGAACTATGACAGAAAAGGTTAATGCACTTATGCCCGGATCACTTTCCCATTTTGCTAGATTGTGGTGGTATTCACAAGGAATGCCGTTATTTCAAATTTGAGAACATGTGGTTAGCAGCAGATGGCTTTGTTGAGAAGGTTCGTGAGTGGTAGTCTTTGTATCAGTTCACAGACAATCCGCGCTTTATTCTTCCAAGTAAACTTAAGGCCTTGAAGACGGACCTCAAGAAGTGGAACATGGAAGCATTTGGTTGCATTGACAATCAGAAGACTACCTTGATGAGGGAACTTCATGAGTTGGAGGGGCAGGTGTTGTTGGGAGAACCCTCTGAAGAGGTAGTGGGAAGGAAGCAGGCTGTGGTTATTGAATTGGAGAGAGTTTTGTTGAGAGGAAACTTCGTGGCGTTAAAAATCTAGAGTCTTGTGGTTAAAGGAAGGAGACAAATGTACCAAGTTTTTCCACAAAGTGGCTAACTCATATAGGCGAAACAATGCTATTGAGACACTTATGTCAGGTAACCAAGTCCCGGCTTCCCTTCTTGATTTATAAAACCATATTGTGAATTTTTATGAGAACTTTCTCATGGAGTCGACCTCGTGGAGGCCAAAGCTCAATGGTTTGTCTTTTGAGTCTGTTGACATGCAGAGTGCAAGTTGGCTGGAAAGATCTTTCGAAGAAGATGAGGTTCACAAGGTCATTAGCTGCATGGTTAAAGACAAAGCACCTTGGCCAGATAGTTTTTCCATGGGTTTTTTTCAACACCGTTGGGAGGTGGTGAAAACTGATGTTATGCAAGTGTTTATGGAATTTCATACCTTCAAGAAGTTTGAAAAAAATCCTCAATGCAACTTTCATGGCACTCATCGAAAAAACAGGGCGCAATGGAGATTGAGGACTTCCGCCCTATAAGCCTGGTAAGCGGGATGTATAAGATTATCTCAAAGGTGCTCGCTAATCGTTTAAGCTTGGTTATGGGGCAGATTATCTCAAAACTGCAGAACGCATTTGTTTGGGAGAGGCAGATACTTGATTCAGTGCTTATTGCCAATGAATGTGTAGATCATAGGCTAAAGGAGGGTACACTAGTTATTCTTTGCAAGCTCGACATGGAGAAAACTTATGATGATGTGAACTGAGATTTCCTTTTCTACATGCTTGGGAGATGTGGTTTTGGAGATAGGTGGATCTCATGGATTCGACACTGTGTCACCATAGCCCGTTTCTCAGTGTTAATTAATGGCACCCCAGCAGGTTTCTTCAATAGTTCTCGTGGGTTGCGATAAGGAGATCCACTATCACCTTTTCTTTTTGTCATTGTGATGGAGGTGCTTGGTCGGATGTTGAAGGCAGTTGTGGAAGGAGGTCTCCTAATTAGATTTTCAGTGGGCAACAGGGTTAATGGTTCTATTATGATCTCACATCTTTTCTTTGCAGATGGCACTCTTATTTTGCGAAGCGGACTATGGCCAAATCCCAGTCTTACGTGCCCTATTGGCATGCTTCGAAGCCGTTTCGGGTCTCAAGATCAACCTTGATAAATTTGAGATGGTGGCGGTAGAGGTGGTGCCGCACATTGATAGCCTTGCAGCTCTTTTGGGATGCAAAGTGGCTTCTCTACCTATGAAATATTTGGGACTCCCATTAGGCGCCTCTTTCAAAGCTAGAGCAATTTGGGACGGGGTCGTTGAGAAGGTAGAGAAGAGGTTGGCAGGGTGGAAACGATTGTATCTATCGAAGGGGGGGGTCACCTTGATTAAGAGCACTTTATCAAACTTTCCGACTTATTTTCTATCTTTATTCCCTTTGCCAGCAGGGGTGGCAAATAGAATAGAGAAACTCTTTCGGTTGTTCTTATGGGGTGGCTTGGGGGAGAAAACTAAATTTCACCTTGTAAATTGGAATAAAGTTTGCTCACTAATTTTCAGTGGTGGTTTGGGGGTGCACAATTTGAAGATTTTCAACAAAGTGCTACTAGGAAAATGGTTATGGAGATACCATAAGGAGGGAGAGGCATTATGGAAGGAAGTTGTTAATTTTAGACATGGAGGCGCATGGGGGGGGGGGGTTGGTGCTCCAATGTGGTAAGGGGGAGACATGGTATAGGCTTATGGAAGTATATTAGGGAGGACTGGCAGTGCTTTGTCAACCATATCCGCTTTGAGATTGGAGAGGGTACCAGGGTTAGATTCTGGAAAGATATTTGGTGTGGAGTCAATTCTTTGGAGCAAGCTTTTCCAGCACTTTACAATATAGCGGCTAACAAGGAGGCCTCAATTGCGAACATGTTGTCTCTTGTGCATGACACCCCTCAGTGGAACATCCTTTTTAATAGGGATAATTACGATTGGGAGTTGTCACTCATTTCAAATTTTTTCAGTTTGCTTCATTCCACAGGCAATAGAACAATGCAGGGGGACAAGCTCTAGTGGCGGTCCATAGCAAGCGAGAAATTCTCAACAAAGTCTAATTATGCAATCTTGGCCTCTCAAGGACAAGTAGCTTTTCCGTGGAAAAAATATTTGGTGATCTGGTGCACCCTCCAATGTGGTTTTTTTGTGTGGACTGCTGCTTTTGGAAAAATTCTAACCACTGAAAACTTGAGGAAGATGGGTTTTATTGTGGTGGATTGGTGTTATTTATGTAAAGATCACGGTGAATCAGTGGACCACCTATTGTTGCATTGTGAGGTGACGCGGTCTTTGTGGAATGCGGTTTTCAGTCGAGTGCATGTTGCATAGGTTATGCTAGCTAAGGTAGCTGATTTGCTTGCTAGTTGGAAGGGAATCAAAGGCTGTCCATAGGTGAAAGTTGCATGGAAGATGATTCCAATATGTATCATGCGGTGCATTTGGTCGGAAATGAACGAGCGCTGTTTCAAAGACAGAGCGAACAATCAAGGGGCTCCAAGATTTTTTTCTACATACTCTCTTTTTATGGTTCTCACTTCTCAGCCATTGTACCTTATGAAAGCAATATGCATGATTTCTTGTCTTTTTCGAACTCTTAGATTGTAATTAGGCAAGGCTTCTTTGTATATCTCCCGTGTACTTGGGCAATGCCTATTTATTTTCTCTTTAATATATTTGCTTATTACTTATAAAAAAAATGTGTTGTGCGTGTGTGCATTAGGGTTACACTGATAGCTGACATATTACTGATTTCTCTTCCTATAAGGCTGCTGTCATGGTTTACTGCTAATTGTTTGAGAATAATTTGTTGCAACTCTCCCTCCCTAACACATAGACAAACATTTAATTTAAGGAAGTGAATTGGTCGAGAGTATTGAAGATCTGTTTAATATCAGGCTTTCATGGTTTTTACCTTGAGAGCTAAGATAGTGCTAACTAAATCAGCTTAGGATATGATGAGAAAATATCTTTTTCTAGAAGTAGATTAGAAAGGAGTGTCTTGAATGTTTTTCCCCCTGGTAGTGTATTTATCAATTAAATCAGTAGCTTAATCCGGAGAATCATGGCACACACTTGAGCATCCTTTTGGGATCAATGTATTCAGGTTATTACAATTCCTGTCATTGCTGGGGATGTCATTATTGCTGGATCGGATGGATTATTCGACAACCTGTATAATAACGAGGTTACAGCTGTTGTCGTTCATGCGGTTAGGGCTGGCTTGGAACCTCAAATAACTGCTCAGAAGATAGCAGCTCTGGCACGCCAGCGAGCACATGATAGAAATCGGCCAACACCTTTTTCTACAGCTGCTCAAGAGGCCGGGTTCCGGTATTATGGAGGCAAGCTCGATGACATTACAGTTGTGGTGTCATACATTACTAGTTCCGTTGGTGTGTGAGTTTCTCATCCCCAGTATAGCTATGCCAATCTGCTTGAATGGTTTCGTATATTCAGTTATGTCAACTAATAAGCCCCATTAGTTTAGTTTTTGGCCATGAAAACATTCCAATTTCTTGAGTTCAATTTTCTGGCCTTGAACATTCAACTATATGGTGTGAGATAGCCAAGTTATCAAAGAACTTGACAGAATGCATATATCATTTTCAATATCTATCCTGCACTTTGTAGAAATTTAAATTTCTCTTTTCAATGTTTCCGTCCGTGTGGTTTATATATGGCGTTCTTCTGCTTGTTTTGCATCCGAACCAATTCAAGGTTTGAGAGCACTGCCTTTAGAATACAAAATCCTTGGGTCGAACCCCGTTTAGATTAGTGGTTTACTTTGGGCTGAAATCTGCCCAATGTAGACTAATTACCTTTTACTCTGTCCTTGAACCATGGTAGAGGTCTTGATTTTGGTTGGTTCAGATCACAGGAGCTCATAGAAAAGATCAAGGCTGCTTTAGGGAATTTCTTTAATTCTTCTACTCTCCTGGGCATCAGGTGTTTAACTTACAAAAATACTTGTACCCATTTCAGAGAAAAAATAAGAGGACAGGAATTTGCATTTTATATTATTTATGGTCGATAAATGTTATATTAAAAAGAGAAGCCTTTATAATACAAAATCCTAAATCCCAAGCTTAAGAAAGGAAGTAACCAATAAAGAACAAAATATACTACTTACAATCATAGTACAAAAAACAAGAAAGTAAAAACATTTCTCGAGCTCCTATGATTGTAAGTAACCAATAAATGTTATATTAGTTTTTACTCAATCACTTTTGATGTAGGAGTCAGACCAAATGAAAACACTGCATAAAACATCTTTTAGAAGGGAAAAATAAAAAACGCACCATTTCAGTGTTTTACCCCATTTCCTGTTTTTGTGTTTTACCCCCCCCCCCCCCCCAATCAATTCTTCTATATACAGTAGCTACGTACAGTCGGTGGGGAGTTCGGACACCACGTTAGATAAAAGCACTACAACAGCATCATTTCCTGCTTTTTTCAGCCCCGAGTCCAAACTCTCAATCCCGCTCTCGCCAAAGATTGACCCTTTATCTATCTAACAAAGACGCCAACAACAAATGCAAGATTGAGATAAACAAAATTTATGTGGAAGAAAAACAAAAACGAAGGAAAGAAAGATTGAGAGAGAAGATAGATAGAAATTTTCAAATTTCCTCCAACCAAACCAAAACTCTTGTAAAAATATGTTCCCAAGAATACCCGTCTACAACTCCCAAAAAATTCCCATCTTTATCACTGTCTCTCAAAAGAGTATTATTTTTCACTAAGCCATGTGGATTTTTTTGAGTTCATGTCTCAGTCAGAGTCTGACAGAAGGTCTTCGTGGGAGGTCTAGGGTATGAGGACCCAAGGAGGGAGAAATTGAAGGTCTTCGAGGGAGGTGAGAACTCGGGAAGGTCTTCGAGAGAAGAGGGAGAGACACACAGAGAGGGAGGGAAATGGAAGGAGGGAGAGTCGAAGATACGGGGAAATGGGGTAAGAAAAAAGCTATAAGCAGTCGCTTGGTACAAACGTAAGACAAACGCGACTGATGTCAACAAATAAAAATGCATTGTTTCAGTGTTTTACTCCATTTCCTCGTATAAAATGATACAGACAAATGGGGGGAGACAAATGGGAGATGTGGCACGCTGATGTGGCATAACTTAGAAAAATAGCACTATTTTGTGCGAAGGTAGATTCCCTTCCCCCTCATTTCCCTCCCCCACGAACGAAGCTTCCTTTCCTCCTCATTTCGAAAGCTGGTTCTCCGCCACGATTACAAGCCAGTCGACTTCCTTCCCCCACGAGTTTATTGGCGAACCTAGACCACGAAGAGATCTTCCCCCTCGACGGAAAGTTTTCTGGCGCTAAATGAGATCTTCCCCCATTCTGAAACCCTAAAATTCACGCAAACTTGTTTGGAAACCCTAGAATCTTTCCCCACGCCAGCAGTCTAATTTGCTCTTCTGAAAATATTTTTGAGGAAAGTGGAGTTAAAGAGATCGTTTCATCGGAAGACCAGATCCAGAAAGATTGAGAAAACATAGCACGACCGGACTTATTTTGAAGTTTGCCCAAATCGTTTCTTGAATCTGGATTTATCTGAAAAGCTCCATACTCAATATCTGCATAACCTTTAAACTTTAGGTGCAGGTCTTCACTTGTCTGATCAAAATTTTCTGTTTGGGTCCTTAGAAAATGGATGACACAATAAAGGGGTTTTAAGAATAGAAATAATAAATTGGAAAAAGGAAGTTTGGAACGAAAAAAAATATATATGATGGAGTAGGGTTGCTTGGCATATAAACACAAATTTTGGTGAGATTTTACGTCTTTAGATTTATTTTGTTTCTTGCGATTCTAAGTACCGAAATTAGAGGAGAAAAAAGATGAGTTTGCATTAGAGAGTGGGAACACACGAGTTTGGTACACAAAAGGGGGCTTACGTAGTATCTCCAGAATGCACCGTTTGGCTTATTCCACGTAAGCAGGTATTTGTCTCCCACTTGCTACAAACGTTTGTCTATAGCAAAATATCAGATGACGTGGCATATGCCACATCATCCGTTTGTCCGGCGCCTGTAAATTGCCACTTGTCTGTAGAATTCCTCATATTTGACTTTCTCTCCTTCCATTTTCCTCTCTCTCTCTCTCTCTCTCTCTCTATATATATATATATTTCAATCTCTCCTTCCTCGAAAACCTTTCCAAGTTCTCACCTCACATTTCCAAGTTCTCATCTCACTCGAAGACCTTTCATTTTTCACTCCCTGGATCCTCATACACAACATATGGAAAAGACTCCATAACAACAACCTGTTTCATTTTCTTCATGAAAGCATAGAAAGATGGAATCCAAAAGCCAAGAATGAGAAACGAGCAATTTGTAGAGAAAGATAGAATAGGGATAAATAACAAACAGAAAGATAGACGGGTAAGAAATAATGAAGCGAGGAGGAGGCTCGAGAGACGGGATGGAGATAAAGTAACAAAAAAGACAAATAAGAGAGAGATAGGGAGGAGGTAAGAAGGTTCTTGCTTTTTCTGTTTCTTCTGAAACCCAAAAAAGCCCACATGGCTCGATGAAAAATATACTCTTTTGAGAGACAGTGATGAAGATGGAGATTTTTTGCGGGTTGCAGAAAGGTATTCTTGGAAACATATTTTTGCAAGAATTTTAGTTTGGTTGGAGGACATTTGAAAAATTATATCTTTTTCTTTCTCAATCTTTCTTTCCTTTTTGTTTTGATTTTCTTCCACATAAATATTGGTCCAGCGCCATTGCTGAAGGAGAGAGTTGGGTGGCGTGGAGTTTTCATGTTTCTTATGTCTTTGCATTTGTTGTTGGCGTCTGTGTTAGAGAAAGGGACAATCTTTGGGGAGAGAGAGGGGATGTGAGGTTGGACTTGAGGCTGAAGAAAGTAGGAACTGATTCTATTGCAATGTTTGGATTTAACTTGAGGACACCCCTCCGATTGTACAATTGTCACTCCTAAATTTGAGGAAATGTCGCAAAAAGATACGGGTTAAGGGGCAGTTTGTTTTTCAAATTCAGTTGTGCTATTCACAACTTATTTCAACTTATTTTAATTTTATTATTCACAACTCATCTTATCTTATTTCTAAATTTAAACAAATTTTAAGTTTGTGATTTTTGACTTTGAATACTAGAGTGAAGGAACTAAAGTTAAGGTCGTCATTCATCTCCTTCCTATCTAATAATCACTAAAGTGATATTAATATATTAAAAGAAATATTTTAACCATAAAGTAATTAACAAAAATAAATTTATATTGATTTGATTTGATGCGATATATTAGATTATAAAATTATTTTAATTATAAAATAGATATAATGAATCACATGAATCTTGTAAATTTAATTTTGTATAATCTTCTTGTATTTGTAACAGTTCTCATGCATTAAATTATTAATGCCCCATCACCGAATAGGATCATAAACCTGCATGGTTTTAATGCTTGAAAACGCAAGCCTGGATCCTAGTTCTTTATAAATGGGGGACACAATAGGCATCTCTCTGTGATTGCATGGGGCGGCCAGGTCATGAGCCGAGCTAATCCAGCGAGAAAATGTTGCCTTAACAGAGTAAATGTGGTATAGACGACAATACGCATACAAACACCGATAAATGTTGTTGCCGTCGTAGTATTGTGTAGCACTCTCTTATATTCAATATCTTTTTCCCTTATCGTCCAATACAATGCAGATGGATTTATCAATGTACCCACTCGGTTAAGATTCATAAAAGTCAACAGTTACAAGAGGTTAAGGCTATAGATTAGTAACAAAAATAGATGTTCTATGCTCGATGAGTGCAAATGTCATTACTTCTGGGAGTTGAATTAATTTATGTTTCTCAGACTAGAGAGTCTTCTTGTCGTCGCCGGGTTTCTAACTGTCGCTATCACCACCATGAGACTGAAGAACTGATGTGGGGATGTTCTGTTTGAGTTTAGCGATTGCATCCGGTCCACATATACTCGTCAATTCTTCCTGTTATAGAAGCGGAAAAGAAAAAAAAAAAAAAAGACAAAACAAAACTTTCCCATCAAACTGGTGAAATCCTTGGGAGAGAATTGATTTGAATGCTTTTGACATTTTGGGTAATCAATTGACAATCAGAAGGAAAATCTTTTCTGCAGTGATCACCAAAGAAAAAAACAACAGAAAGAGTTAAACTAAAAGACAAAAGGGTTTGAAATTAAACCATGATGGAACCATTTTCGGATGTAAGCTTTTCGCACTCCTTGGAAAGCCTCTGCAGTTCATCTCTGAGAGTGCGATTCTCATTGTTCAACTTTTCCACCCTTACCTGTAGTTCTTCACACTCTGCCTGGTTGGAACAAGAAATGCAAGATTAATTTAAAAATATGCACAAGATGATTAATGGTCCCTACCAGACTTCAAGGACAGCTGCACATATAAAGGCTATCCAGAATCAATTAAAATCCAACCTATTTCTTTCTTTGATTATAATAACATCAAGGGCCGTAAGATTCAATCAAAGAAATGATGTTCCCTCAGCTTCACATCATTCTTCAACATCATAAAGAGAGGAGAAACACAAAGTTACTTGATGAAAGATATCAAAACACTTTTGTCATAACTTAAGATGGTTAAAAAAATTGAAGGCACAAATCAGGGGGTTCGAGAACATGGCCGAGCAGTGGGATCTAAGTGAAACAGAAAAAGTTGCTCTCAATAAACAAATACATCTTTACCTGTTTGCGCATTCTTGACCTCCGAGCTGACTCCCTATTAGATTGCTTCCTCTTCTGTCTTTTAAGTTCACGTTCATCCTGTCGAAATCAAGAGCTAAAACTCAGTACGAAGGAATTAATAGAAAGCTTAATTGTTAAAATATAAAGGTAAATGGTAAACTATGGTAATAGACCAAATCTTGTTACGGAACTAGTTCAAAGGCAAGTCAATCGCAATGAGTTCAAAACTAACAGCCTCCCTGAGAGAAGCATATCAAGTGATAAACTAAAGATAACACTGGCATACAAAAACAGAAGATAGCATATTCCAAACTGCAACAGTGTCATATCTGCAAGAGCACGTGTGCACAGGTGCAGCCATGTTTGTGGGCAATGACTCAAGCAGCAATTCAACAAGAATTTTCATTCTAAGGTAATTTTACATCGAAAAGTGGAATGGAAAATGGGCATAAATATAAGAAAAGTGAAGAGCCCTTCAAGATTTATACCTGTCTCCACTGCTCAGGCATTACGCCTTCAAGTGTTGATGAGGTGCCAGATGGATTTGGTCTCAGTTTTGCAGCTCCGGCCCCACCAGGGGATGCATTCCATAAGTCCATTCCAATATTCAAGTTAGTTGCAGGCATGGAGGCCACAGGCTTCCCAGGAACTGAGCCTTGGACAATGCCCCCAACAGTAGTATTTTGTGCATTGGCTCCTGAGGGAGATATATTGAGAACAAAATTTTCACAGCTAAAGGAACAGGCAGGAAGCATTTAGGTTGAAGATGAAAAATATACCATCTGCCAGCATCTGATGAAAGCTTCCCTTCTTACTTGCAGCAAAATCCTACAGAATTGCACGTGCTTATTAGAACAAAAAGAATATACTATATCCACAGGCCAGATTAATACGGATGTATAAAACTCCACCATAAATATCTGAATAATGACAGAGGCATGGCAGACCAACCAACATGGATAAGAAAAAGGCACACCTATTGGTTTTAACATATTGTACCTGTTGGTCATTATTCTCATCACTTCCATCTGATGAACCCTCAGTACAACTTTCAGCACTGTTAATCAGAAAAGGAGGAGAGAGAGGGGGGGGGGGATTCTGATCAGAGCATATACTAGTTATACGACAAATTTTGATGGAAACTCAATGCTAAGGAAAAAATTATCCGAAAGCAAGTCAGAAGAAGATACAAAGTTACACTTTAGGTTGCTGCACCTTTGTGAAGCGCCATCATTTCCTGAACCTGAAGCTGCCTTTGCACTCTCTCCAGCCTTGCTTGAATTTCCAGAAGTTACTTTGGGCTTTTTAGTTGAAGCTCTGTCCTTCCCATCAGGGCCCTTCCCTTCCAACTCTGCATTCGTCTGTACAGAGTTTGGGGTCTACACAAGAAATGGTAAAAACAAATTACGACGACCAATTTAAATACTTCTTAGTATGCGTCTGTGCATCACACATGTAGGCACATGAGTTATTTGTTAAAAAAAGAATAAAGAATATAGAAACCTAATTTAGAAAGTGAAAGAACACTAGGATTACCATGGTCATATTAGGATGAGCATAAACTCCCCCTGGAGGATATAGAGCTGGGTATGGAACTGCATAGGGTGGGATCACAGGGTGCTGAAATGCCGACACATAAGCAAAATAAGAATCTATACAGTAGAATGTACATCTCTACATGATCCAAAAGTGGGAGATATTCACCTGGCTTCCCCACATATAGGGATGGGGTGTTGGGGAAGCAACAGATGAGGCAAAAAAAGGTGGAGTGGCTCCAGGACCATAATAAGCCTAAAAAAGATGCTCATTTATAAGCTACTAACACTGGTCATCCACTTCAAAGTAATCCCAATAAACAATGAAAAACATTCATGTAACAAAGCTGCAAATATCAATCGAAAATATTGAACATATTTTCATCATGAACCTGCATTGAGCTTGACCAATCAGGATAAGAATGTGTTGTTGGTTTTTCCTACAAATACATTTAATGGTTTAACATACACACAAACACACAGAGAGAGAGAGAGAGAGAGAGAGAGAGAGAGAGAGAGAGAGAATGGTGGAGGAAATAGGAGGAGGACGGGGGACCTGAGTTGAAGAAGCTGGTTTGGAAGGCTTAGTGGGTGTGCCCTCTTCCCCTGTTCCCATCGAGGTTGTTTCAGAAAGTCACCTTCAAGCGCTGCAGTTTATGACTGGGTCACTTGTATCCTAAGTGATATCTATGAAGCACCTGACAAGCACCATATGATAGCCATATATGTGAGTGGAAGAATTTTCAGAAGATGATAAATATATTTATTTGACATTGATACTTTTTTCAAATAAACAAAAGCAATTTCTCTAGATTCACACGAAAATAAGTTGTGGTAAAAGTACTTATTAGTGAAGTTATCCACATCCACAATAAACAAGAGATTGAAGGTATTCTGTTCAAGTGGAAAGGCGGTGATTGCATCTCAAATAAGTTGTAACAGAGCAATCGTTCAGCAAGCACACAACAAACTGAAGTTTAATAAATTGGCCATGTATCTTTTCCTTTTTCTGTTAGAATGCATGTCTTCTCTATATTTTTGTTTTGTTTTTCCACCCTCTCCTTCTGAGAAGAAATTAAATGGAAAAATATCTTTTATTTCAAAGCTAAAAACGATAAGAGTTTCTACATAAGTCACTTTTGATATAACACATACATCTATTTTAAATGGCATTTTACATTTATCAAAATGTTATATGACTGGAAGTTTGATTCAATGAAGATGGCTCTTATAAGAACCTAAAGAACTTCATAATGGTTTAACCTTCAAATAATTGAAACCCCTTAAAATTCCAGCTAGCCACAGTTACCTAAAATTAATCCCATATACTCTTTCAAGTCATAGACTGTCATCTGTATATTCGCCAACAGAGTCACTGCTTATTGCCATTAAGCATTAACATCTAAGTGTCTTTACCTTGTACCTTATCTCTTATGCAGTTCTGCAGTCATTTCAGTCCACAGAACACAGTGTTACCATAAATGATTACACATATGATTATATCTGACGTAAACGCCTAGGCTTGATATACTGGGAGCTTGGCTTATGTTCAAGGCTCTGACTCCTTACCAACACCATAAGAGCATGTGGCTTGGATGAATTTAGTAAAGGCTAATCATACAATAGCTCCCTGCCATGACAGTCTCAAGTAATAGGACCAGGATATTTTTTCAGGTGGTCCTCATTTCCTCAGCAATGTATACACATCATATTTCCCAAAATTCACCATTTCAACTTGCAAAAGGTCAAAGATGACTTCCTCAATAAACTTCCCTGTTTGGTACTCAGAATGCATTGGATTATTTATCCTTGTTTTGAGTATTCTCAGGGAACCCCTAGACTGCCATCTCTGGAAGTTGTGTGAGAGACATCACTTTACCCACAAACGTCATTCTCCAAGGGAGTCCATTATTTGTTTGTTTGTTTTTTTTTTTTTTTGGGAGGAGAAGGGGGGGGGGGGTTCTCAAAGTCTTTATAGGCACCCCGCTGAATCATGCAATACCAGTCATATGGACCGTGGTATTCCTGTCCTCGGGGCAGTTTGCATTATGTGACACTCTTAGGGGCCCATGCATAGAAATAGTTAACATCTAGTTATCATGAGCATAGATTACAGGTACTGGTCTGGTAATATGCTCATCAATGACACCATACACTATGACATCCTTGATTCAGCTCATACTGAGATTGAAATGTACCAAAAACACTTTAACTTAAGCAAAATGACAAAATGAAAGGTCGTTCCAAACTATTCTCCCATCTTTTACCATGTTGTATAAGGAAATTAATTCGTCCCATAATTACATGCACTTGTAAAGTGCTTCTCTTCCATAAACATGCAAGCTTCCGACCACTGAATGAGATATTATCAATTTGAAGTAACCCCCATGTACTAAAACCAACTAATCTAACACTCAACTACATATCGGGTTACTCTTCTTCCTATAGGCTCCTCCAAAGAATATGTATTCACTCCCTCTTTTTCGATCACCTAGCGCTAAGATTGACATGTATAAATCTAGAAATCTATGCACGTGTTAGCAAGTTTTTTTTTTTCTCAATTATACCTAAAAGGCCTACAGTAACTAATTCCAAAAATAGTATCATATAATTGCTGAAACTTCGCCCGTACTACTTCAAGTTGTTGCCAACCTCAATATTCAAACAAAACCATATTAGATGAGCATAAATTGGCATCATTAGCAACAGAAAAAATGGGGATCCGCAGTCGAAACCACAGGCAAGAAATCGGAGATCCAGAGCTTAATTCAGAAAAATCAAATCAAATTAAAAAAAAAAAGGAAAGAAGAAAAATAGGCAGAAATATTGGCAGACAGCAATACGTTGGCACAGAGAGAGAGAGAGAGAGAGACCTGAGTTAATGGCGGTTGGAGAAGGGTGGGGAGAATTTCCAACCGGAATAATAGATATATATACACAGATACAGCCCCCTTCTTTATTGTAAATGAAAATACTATCCTTTTTCGAAGCACAAGATCTTCGAGAGAATAACGGCTGACAAGTTTCGGGTACTCAAGGTTTCGATTATGAGGACGATGTCTTCTGTCTCTGTGCTAAAACTGAAGCAGCTGGTGTTGGAGTTGGTACGGCAGTGGATGATTGTGTACGCGGTTGTCGTCGATGTTTTTACTAAGAGTGGCGGTGTCCTATTGGAAGTAGAAGAATCGAATTAAGGGTTTGGGGAGATCGACACGTGGGTGATTGAGAGAGAGAGGATTGCAGGTGCCCCCGTTTCTTCAGTGATTGTGACGATGCAGCAACCCACCATGACTCGTCCCCTCACTGGTATTGGATAATCTTAATTATTTTTCCTGATTTTAAGCTCTGTCGGAGACTCCATGCCGAATCTTCCTCCTCTTCTAAGTAATGCTATAATTATAAAATTATAAATAGCATATAATTACTTTAAAATAAATAAAATTTATTGTTAAAAAATTAATTTTTTTAATAATAAATTTCACTTTTTTCTAAAATACTATATATCACTTATAAATCTATAACTACAACTATCATATCTTTTTCTTCTATTACCTCTTCTTTTATTTTGAGTTCTGTTTCGAGTAATTCACAAAATATAGATCAAAGTTATATTATCGTCATTAAAGCAATTCACTTTCATATAGATCATTGTCACGGATTTTATTATTATTATTTATTTAAGAATAATTTTATATACGATTATAATTGTGTTACGTAATTATTTTAAAAAATAATATAATTCATTATCAAAAAATTAATTTTTTTCTTGTAAAAATTATATTTTATTTATTTATTTTTAAAAAATAATCATGCGATGATGTCCCAATCTAATTACACTTATTTTTTATGAACTTTATCTTTTCATTTAAGAATTATAAGACGTGAGCTTTACTTTTTTTGTTTTTTGACCAAACGTAAGATTTACTTGCCAAACAATGAAAAAGGAAAGAAGATAAAAATCGTAAAAGATAAAAAGTATTTTTGACTTTTGAGGATAAAGGTGCTTTAATTTAATTAGTGAAAGATGGATTCTTCCAAATCACTTAAAAATATATTCAATAATGATTTTCCACCGAACTATGACCGAAATGAAGCTATAACTAAACTTCGATTAACACATTAGTTTTACTTATTAAATAATTCTATCAAATCATTTTAAGATGGTGTGGATTGGGTAAAATGATAAACATAATAATTAAGATAATACATAACAAAAATTTCAAAAAAAAAAAAAAAGAAAGATAATACATAACATTGTTTATGCCTCATGAATATTTATTAAATAATTTTTTTATATTAAAATTTTTCATAATATGTCAATCAAGGGAATCCAAAATGGAGCTAATAATTAGCCCAATAATAAGCCCATTTTTCTTTTTTCTAAGCAAAACAATATTTATATAAATGAAATGATGATGTAATAATGAGTTATGTTAGATACAAATATTAAAGATGTAAGTCTCGTACAGGACCTTTGTAAAAATATGGATTCTATTGAAAAATTAAGTTTTTTTTTTATAATAGAATTTATTTTTTTACAAAAAAAATTGTGCTAAATTTATATATTTGAAGCATGTACTAATCATTACCTTGTAACAATGGAGGAGGACAATTCCAACGCCTTGAACCATAAATTCGTTAGAACTTTTCCTATACTTTGTTACTCTCAATCAAGTCAACTAGGTGTTGTATTTTAAATGATTTTTTGAATTTAAATGGTTAATATTTTAAATCGTAAAATATATTATTTAAATTAATTCCATGAAAATGAGGGCACAATCTTTGTTGTGAGAGATATCGTTGAAATTTTTAAATTAATTTTGTATATAATGTTATGCTCTACAAAAAGAATTAAAATATTAATTAGCAACCAATAATAATATGCATAAAATAATAACTTAAAGTAATACATTATTAGTTATGAAGGAAATCCTAATAGAGATCAAGAAAACCTAATAGAGATCTCTTTAATAATAAAATCCTATAGGACAACCAAACTTAAGAAATCTGATTTTATTATATTAATTAGATTATTACAAATAAAATTTTCAGATTACAAATTTTTTATAACTAGATATTCTAACTTGACAAGACAAATGACTTTTTTTTTTATTTTTTATTGTAAAAACTACCAGAATTTCTGATAATTTTCAATTTATTGACTTTTCTCTTTAAGCTTTCAATAACTGAACATAAATACTTGAACTACCCATTGGAGCTAGCACATACTCAAACTCTAAGGAATGAACAATTCAAAAATTATTCTCACATACGGATACTTAAAACTTTTTCAAATTTTCAAGCTCTCAACAATGCTGATCAAGGTGTTGATCCAAAGTGTTGATTTGCACCTTGGGCTGATCTCTCTTTAAATAGGCTGTCCAATGGTTAATTTGATTTAGAATTTTGCTAACGGTTTCATTTAGTTATTCATTTTGTTACGCTATTAACAAACTGTGAGCGTTTCAGATTGAAACACTTCAACTGAATGTTTTCTTAATATTTTGAATTTAAATCTACTTCAATATCTTCAACTGAGTTTTCTAATCATATCACATTGATATTTCTAACTTTTTCGAACATTTAATCTTCATCATGATCTCTTTGAATCACGTATCACTTATCTTGAATTTAAATATGTAAGATAAAGATAAGGATGAGATCACTATATAGATTACATTCATCATCTTACTCGAATAAATTTTAGAGACCTAATTCAATTACATCATCCAATGTTTTAATTCGAATTCTAGTCATTTAATCCTAACAAATAATATTTTTACATTTTCAATCTTGATGCAAGGACAAAAACATAAAAACAACTCAAGTAAAGAGTTTTAACCCTTGTCTAGTGTTCAATCAAACATGGATCAACAAGAGATTTTGCTTAATGTCTCGCTCAAGGCTTATTTGAATTAGAATATTAATTAATTTTATTTTGCATTTAGATAGAATTTTCAACTTGAATTGTAACGAGAATTTGAAAAAATTAAGATTTTTATTAAAGGTATGTAGTCTGAACGACATAATCTGCAGTCTCTAAAGTGGAGGTTCAGAATTCGAAACTCTTATCCTTAAATGTATATAAAAAAAATGATTGGGAATAACCACACTCATAACACTCACCCTCACATAAATAATAATATGAACAGTATATGTTATTGTTTATGTGAGGGTGAGTGCTCTGAGTATGACTGTTCCTTAAATACAGTGCTAAAAGAAAAGAATTAATACTTACGGACATTGAGTTTATTTTTTAAATGGATTAGACTTTACCTAAATCTGATTCGGATTAATTTTAGAGTCATATCTTATCTTAACTTCTTAATGGTATGTAAGCTTACAAACAGGCAACTCTAGGGTCATTTGAGAATGCTGAATTTAAGATGAAAATACTATTAGCGATGGCTTTTCCTATTTACTGTAATAATTGATTGCTTTAAGAATAAGGCAAAAGTTTATTGGTTTTTGTAAAGCACATTTATCATTTCTCTTGTTTACTTCTTTGCATATCGACGCTGAATCTCATTTAGAATAATATTTTCTGTTCAAGGTCCTATTTAATATTTTCATCTCAACACATTTTTATTTTATTATTTTATTATTTTAATTTTTTATACAAATTCAAATTTTAATATATATTTTTTAAAATTTTAATACAATTTTTAAAAATCTTAATTTATTTTTTAAAAATTTTAAAATAATAATAATATTAAAAAATAAATTTAATTCAATTCAAAGAATCTTAGTTATAAAGCAATTTAAAGAAAATAAATTAAAAAGCAAGCAATCAAATGCCTCATTTTGGCAAATCTTCTTAGTGTAGGGCCATGCTAGAGTCCCTTTTGCAGTTTGACTCGCACACTTTTTAATAGTGTACTGTTTTTTTGTCGCACCTCTATCCCAAATTATATCATTCCAAAGTCCTCTCTTCAGAATCAATCTTTGGATAGAGTCGTACAAGATCATATATCATAATAGAGATATGCTAGGGAGAAGCCACATCCAAGAGCACTCACTCACATGAACAGTGACATGAACAGTGCATATCACTGTTTATGTGAGTGAGGGCTCTTGGATGTGACTTCTCCCCATCATTTTTGATCATAATATATATTAGGGTACATTTGGTTCACGGATAGGGTGAGGTAAAGGAATAGCTATTCGAGTAGAATGGCTAGTTTTTTGTTTGACATTGTTTTTTGAACGATAACTATTTATGCTCGCCAGTCGGGCACTACTTTTATTTTAGAGAGAGAGAGAGAGAGAGAGAGAGAGAGAGAAGAGGGGGTTGTAGGCGATCATGAGTGTGTTCCATCTCCCTATATCCTTGTGCTAAAAACTGAATTCCATTTTTGTTAATTTTTGATAGGGCAACCAAGACTTTTAAAATAAAATTCATTAGAAGAATTAGAAATTATTAAACTGTGAAAAAGCATTGCAGATGGTTTGGGCTTGAGACCTGCATTGATTTGACTTTACGTTTTTAGCCAAACAAGCTTGAAGGTGCCTTGACTATTCTACTTCATTACCAAATAGGATTATTTAAGACTAAACATTATCCAACCTCCATTTTTACAAGTCACTTAAGTCGCTGTAACACGCCTGATAATTGGTCTTTGGAAAACCAAAAAAAAAAATATATATAAAAGCAAATATAAGAAAATTGGTCAGATTCGAAGTTGACCTAACCTCCGAAAAAGAGAAATTTAGAAAGGAAAATATTCTTTATGTTATAAAACTTAAAGAAAGGAACTACTATTGTAAAAGAGAAATAAGAAACTCTCTTGAAACTCTTAAGAACTCAAGCTTTCTTTCTCTCTCTATTTTTTCTTATGAATTTCATTACAACTGAAGCCCCTATTTATAGGCTTTGAAATTACTATGCAAGTTACTATGCAAGTCACTATGCAAGTTACTATGCAAGTTACTATGCAAATTTAATATAATAGTGGTGGGGTCATTCACATTATTTAGTGGTGGGACAGGGGGCGGCTGCCGTCCCTCCACTAAATTCATTACACTCCCCCTTGAATGACCACTCATAAGGAATCTGCCTCGTTAAAACCTTGCCAAGTAAAAACCCAGTGGGAAGAAAAACCAATGGCGAAGGAAAAAGAGTACAGTCTTCTTATGTATCCACAAGTGCTTTAAGATTGCCTCATTAAAACCTTGCAGAGGAAAACCCAGTGGGACAAAACCTCAGCGAAGGAAAAAGAGTACAATCAGCACATTTACTCCCCCTGAAAAGTGCATGACAAAAGATCTTTGAGTCTTCGCATTCCAATGTTATGCACAATCTTCTTGAATGTGGAAGTTGGTAACGCCTTTGTGAATAAATCTGCCAGATTATCACTAGATCGTATCTGCTTGACATCAATTTCACCTTTCTCTTGAAGTTCATGAGTATAAAAGAATTTAGGTGAAATATGTTTAGTTCTATCACCTTTGATGTATCCTCCTCTGATTTGAGTGATACAAGCAGTATTATCTTCATATAAGATTGTTGGGCTATTATTGATCATAGTAAGTCCACACTTTTCCTGGATATGTTGAATAATTGATCTCAACCAAATACACTCTCGACTTGCTTCATGAATAGCAATGATTTCTGAGTGATTTGAAGAAGTAGCAGATAGTGTCTGCTTAACAGATCTCCATGATATGGCAGTATCTCCATAAGTAAATAAATATCCAGTTTGAGATCTACCTCTGTGTGGATCTGAAAGATAACCCGCATCTGCATACCCAATCAATTCTGGACTTGAACCACGTTGATAAAATAATCCCATATCAACCGTACCATGAAGGTAACGAAGGACATGTTTAATGCCATTCCAATGCCTTCGAGTTGGTGCAGAACTATATCTTGCAAGCAGATTAACTGAGAATGTAATATCTGGTCGAGTGCAATTTGCAAGATACATCAAAGCTCCAATTGCACTGAGATATGGTATTTCAGGACCAAGAATTTCTTCATCGTCATCACAAGGACGGAATGGATCTTTCTTCACATCAAGTGTTCGAACAATCATTGGAGTACTCAGAGGATGAGATTTGTCCATATAAAAATGCTTTAGGACTTTCTCAGTATACATGGACTGATGAATAAAAATTCCATTTGGCAAGTGCTCAAGCTGCAGGCCGAGACAAAGTTTTGTTTTGCCAAGATCTTTCATTTCAAATTCATTCTTTAAATATATAGCGGTTTTTGAGATCTCTTCAGGAGTTCCCACAATATTTAAATCATCAACATAAACCGCAATAATGACAAATCCGGATTCAGATTTCTTAATAAAAACACATGGGCATATAAGATTATTCTCAAATCCTTCTTTCAATAGATATTCGCTTAAGCGATTATACCACATGCGTCCGGATTGCTTCAACCCATATAAAGATCTTTGTAGTCTGATTGAGTACATATTTCTAGATGTACTTGTAGATGCTTCAGGCATCTTATATCCTTCAGGGATTTTCATATATATGTCATGGTCTAAGGATCCATATAAATATGCAGTGACCACATCCATCAACCGCATTTCTAATCCTTTTGTAACAACCAGACTAATCAAAAATCTAAATGTGATTGCATCCATAACGGGAGAGTATGTTTCTTCATAATCAATCCCGGGTTTCTGCAGGAAACCTTGTGCAACAAGCCGTGCTTTGTATCGCACAATTTCATTTTTCTCATTACGTTTTCGTACAAATACCCACTTATATCCAACAGGCATTACACCCTTTGGTGTTTGGACAACAGGTCCAAATACTTCTCGTTTCGCTAGCGAATTTAATTCAGCTTCAATAGCTGTTTTCCATTTTGGCCAATCATTTCTACGTCGACATTCTTCGACGCTTTTTGGCTCACTTTCTTCATTACTTCTGGTAATGTCAAGGGCCATTTTATATGAAAATATGTTGTCGACAACAGTTTTATTTCTATCCAGAATTTCTCCAGTTTTCATGAAATGTATTGAGATCTCATTATTTTCAGGTACCTGTTCCTCTTCAGGGGAAAACATTTCATGACACACCTCTTCAGAAGGTCCATTTTTAGGAGATTTATACTCTTCAAGATTTTCCTCTTCAGGAGGTTCTGGAATAGAAGATTTAAGCTCTTTAGGAGCATCAATTATATTTGTGGCCTGTATTGTGGGTACGTGTTCTTCAGGAACACCAAATTCATTTTGTATTCTTTTCCTTCTGGGAATTTTATCTTTTGCACCAATAGGTCTTCCACGCTTCAGGCGTATTTTAGATTCACCTATTGCTGTTTTGACAATTTGTCCTTCAGGGACTTCAATCCTTGCTGGAGTATTAACAGCAGGAATATAAGATTTTACTACACCTTTAGTGTCAGTAAATACATCCGGTAACTGATTTGCAACATTTTGCAAATGAATAATCCTTTGAACTTCCCGTTTACATTCATTTGTAGGAGGATCAAAATGAGACAGGGTCTTATTATCCCAAGTAATATCTTGTCGTGCTTCAGGCACCGACTTTTCTTTACCCATTAACGGAAAATTTGATTCGTCAAAATGACAATCCTCAAAACGTGCTTTAAACATATCCCCTGTAAGGGGTTCAAGGTATCTAATAATGGATGGAGAATCAAAACCAACATATATCCCAAGTCTACGTTGAGGGCCCATTTTTGTACGTTGTGGAGGTGCAATTGGAACATATACAGCACATCCAAAAGTACGAAGATGAGAAATATTTGGTTGTTGACCATATGCAAGCTGTAATGGAGAATATTTATGATATGCAGATGGTCTAATGCGAATTAGAGATGCTGCATGAAGTATAGCATGTCCCCAAACAGAAATAGGTAGTCTTGATTTCATAAGTAAAGGTCTAGCGATTAGTTGAAGCCTTTTGATCAAAGACTCAGCTAAACCGTTTTGTGTGTGTGTATGGGCAACAGGATGTTCAACATCTATTCCTATTGACATGCAATAATCATCAAAAACTTGAGATGAAAATTCACCTGCATTATCCAATCGAATGGTCTTAATTGGATACTCAGGAAATTGTGCTTGTAGTTTAATTATCTGAGCAAGAAGTCTAGCAAATGCAACATTTCTAGTGGAAAGAAGACAAACATGTGACCATCGACTAGATGCATCAATTAGAACCATAAAATATCTAAATGGTCCACTTGATGGATGAATAGGCCCACATATATCTCCGTGAATCCTTTGTAAAAAGGATGGAGATTCAACAATGATTTTTGAGGGAGATGGTCTAATAATTAACTTACCTTGAGAACATGCAGAGCACGGAGATTCATTGGGTAGAAATATCTTTTGATTCTTTAAGGGATGCCCATGCGAATTTTCAATAATTCGTCTCATCATTATAGAACCCGGATGTCCAAGGCGATCATGCCAATTCATAAATACTTTAGGGTCAATGCACTTCTGGTGCATTACCACATATGATTCAATTGTTCTCATTTTTGTATAATACAATCCAGAACATAGAGCAGGCAGTTTTTCTAATACGAGCTTCTGGCCCGATACTGTTTTAGTAATAAGAAGATGCTCTTTACTGCCTTCATTGGTCGTTTCAATATGGTAATCATTACGACGTATATCTTTGAAACTCAATAAATTTCTTCTGGATTGTGAAGAAAATAGAGCATCATCAATACAAAATTTGGTGCCATTAGGCAACACAATATAAGCTCTTCCGGAGCCCTCAATTAAATCCGATGAACCTGATATGGTATGGACATAGGCTTTACTTAGTGTTAGATTTTGAAAATATTTCTTTTCTTTGAGAATTGTGTGAGTTGTAGCACTGTCAGCCAGACATATATCTTTATCATTCAACTCAGAGATAAAAAGCTCATCAATGTGATCCATGATTCTACAAAATATACAAAACTTTTATTATTGATAGAAAGAAAATACATTAATTGAGTGGAACACTTCCATCTCCAATTAAGTGTTCAATACTACCATCAGGATGATTAAAGAAATCAGATACATCAAGATGAGTAACGTCTACATCTACTGAATCTAATAAATCATCTGATGGTTCTACTAAATTTGCTTCATGCATTTTATTCTTTCCTTTAACAGAAGCTTGATATAAATCAGCTAAGTGCCTGGCCGTACGACAGGTACGTGACCAATGTCCAGTCATTCCACATCTATGGCACACCTCTTCACTTTTCTTTGAAGAATTATTCTGAGGATTTTTACCCCTCTCTGAATTGTACCACTTCTGGTGATATGGTATATTATAATCCCTTTTAATGTTGTCACTCCTGGGACCAACATTTCTATAATTTCTCCTACCACGTCCACGCCTCCGATTTCTTCTAAAGGATGCACCATTCACTTCTGGGAATGATGCAAACCTATTACCATTCACTTCAGGGAATGATATTGAGCCAGTAGGGCGTGTATTGTGGCTTTCTAATAAGAGCTCATTATTTTGCTCAGCTACTAGAAGACATGATATAAGTTCAGAATATTTCTTGAACTTTCTCTCTCGATACTGCTGCTGCAGGAGCACATTCGAGGCATGAAATGTAGTAAAAGTCTTCTCTAGCATATCTTCATCGGTGATTTTCTCACCGCATAATTTTAATACTGAGCTTATTTTAAAAAGTGCGGAATTATACTCACTAACACTTTTATAATCTTGCAACCTCAGGTGCATCCATTCAGAGCGAGCTCTTGGGAGGATAACAGTCTTCTGGTGTTCATACCTCTCCCTTAAATTATTCCACAAAATATAGGGATCTTTTACAGTGAGATATTCAGTTTTCAATTCTTCATGAAGATGGTGGCGAAGGAAAATCATTGCTTTAGCACGTTCCTGCAGGGATGCTTGATTTCCTTCTTTAATAGTTTCTCCCAGGTTCATTGCATCAAGATGTATTTCAGCATCAAGTATCCAGGATAAATAATTTTTCCCAGATATATCAAGAGCAACAAATTCCAATTTTGTAAGATTTGCCATTTTCTACACATATAAATAATAAATATGCGTATCTCAGAAAATATATTTATAAATTTACACAGATAATCAATAAAATATATCAAAGATTTCAAATAATATATTGAAAAACTTACAGAGGAATAAGGCCACTAGCTTCAGAATTGGCAGAACCGTCGTGCTGATAACGTGTTATAAAACTTAAAGAAAGGAACTACTATTGTAAAAGAGAAATAAGAAACTCTCTTGAAACTCTTAAGAACTCAAGCTTTCTTTCTCTCTCTATTTTTTCTTATGAATTTCATTACAACTGAAGCCCCTATTTATAGGCTTTGAAATTACTATGCAAGTTACTATGCAAGTCACTATGCAAGTTACTATGCAAGTTACTATGCAAATTTAATATAATAGTGGTGGGGTCATTCACATTATTTAGTGGTGGGACAGGGGGCGGCTGCCGTCCCTCCACTAAATTCATTACACTTTATTAATAATCAGCATTATTACTTACAAAGCCATCTAGACTTGTTTATATTTTACTGGACTGTAAGTCTATAGCTACTAAAGCCTGAACACATAAGTGGGCTAAGTCAGCCCATAGGTCCAATACGTATAACATCCAAGTCCACCTCTTTCTTTGCTTAAGGAAGTTCTCATTTGGAAAGTTGGTGAGATTTCAAATAAGTATTTGGCATAACAAGTGGCTATCTTGAAACTGCTCATGTAAGGTTCAATCCCCTATCTTCATTTTAGATGAGGATGCTAAGATTGTTGAGATCATTAAGAAGATGATCTAGGTTCACACACACACACACACACACACACACACACACACATATATATATATGTATTGTTAATAATATAAGCATAACATTTTTTTAATTAAATATGTAATATTGTAATCTAATTACTTATGTTTATATGTTGAATATATTTTATTTCTATATTTTATGATTTGCACAATAATTAATCTATAAAATTTAACAATTTCATATATTAATGCGTGTGAAATATATATGAAATAGATATATGTTATCTTATTATGTATATTAATTAATAATACATGTAAGCATATAACATATTATTATCCTAGATAAATATCAACTAGTTAGATATTATTTTATTATTTATCTTTATTTAATTTTAAATTTTACTCAAAAAATAAAAAAATAATTTGAGCTCGAGTTCGGCTCGACTTGAGTTCAGTTGTGAGATGAGCTCGGGTTGACTATTTAGCTAACCGAGTCGAAATCGAAGTCGAATAAATAAAATATCGAGTTCAAACTTGAGTTTGAATATTTTGAATCGAGTCGAAATCGGCAAGTCAAAGACCAGTTTGACTCGGCTTGGTTATGGCCCTAATAAGGGGCAATTTGGCAGACGTTTTGGTCTCTACTAACCACTAATACAGTTAAAGTATTTATTTGGATAACCTATGATGATGCATTACCTATGAAGTAAAATTTGTTTCATAAAATAATAGTAGCTGACTCCTTGTGTCCAGTTTGTATGCTTAAATTGGAAATTCCGGACTATTTATTATGGTTGTGCCTCTCAACTAGGGATGTTTGGTTATTAAGAGCAAAACTTTTCTAAAAAGTTGTTATCTAGTGATTTTGGTGAAATGTTTGAGCAAATGTGTAGTAGACTGGTGCAACATTATTGGTCTCGTTTGCTATCTTGTATTGGCTGCTTTGATTCAAGAGGAACTCCCTTCTTCATGAGCATAGCTTTTTGCCACCATCTTCTATTTACTAGTATACATTCCAAGTCCAAAAAGATTTCCTTGAAGCTATCCATCCCTCCCTTATCCCCAATTCGTCTCTCCCCATCTTCTTTTGCAATGGCAAGCTCATGTTGATAATTTGCTCAAGGTTAATTGAGATGTGGTAGTTCAAGCAGGCTCAAACAAGATTGATGTTGGGATCATCATTAGAGATTCTAGTAGTTATGTTCTAACTAGCCTAATGAAACCACTACATTATTGTGTTGAACCTTCCATAACTGAAGCTCGTGGGTTTCTTGCAGCTGTTACATCTTTTAAGAACCTTGGCTTAACTTCTTTGATCTTGGAAGGTGATTCTCAAGTGGTTGTTCAAGTGGCTTCATCTCCTGCTCTCCATAACAATCAGTTGAGTTGTATCATCATCGGCTGCCTCCAACTAATGGTTGTCTTTAGTTGGAAGACCTAACATGTTAAGACAGAGATCATTGACATAGATTGTATTGCTCCTTGCATTTTCTCACTTAATGACTCATAGCTAAACCTTATTTAACTAATGCATATCTTATCTATTTTACCTCAAAAGATAATATGTGACATTAATAGATGTTTTTTTATTAATATTAAGAGAAATGCTTTACTAATAAGGAGATTTAAAAATATAATTTTGTATGAATATCAAATATGCCCATTAAATATGCCTATTCAAATATTTTTATATTTTTAATAATTTAAGAAGCGACCATTAGTGAATTTCTATATTTTTTAATAATTAATGATATTTTTTAAAATTAGTAAAAAAAAATCATTACTATTAGTGTGTACATTCAATGTACATATAGTAGTCACTTTAACATTATCTTTTGGTTAAATTCTATTATATTTTAAAATAAATCTATTTTTTAATTTTATTTTTAAAAATAATTTCATTTATTGAACTCATGAATACAAAATTTACAATATGATTAAAAGTCAACTAATTACATATTAAAAAGTAATTTTTTAAATCTCTTAAAAAGAGATAATTAAATCTACCTATAAAATAAGATAATTACTAAATTTTTTCAATAAAGAAAAAATTAAACTCCTATCAAATATAAAATTCGAAAAACTATTTCTCAATTTATAAATTTTATCTATACAAATACAACAAATAAATAAATCTAACTTAAAGATCAAATATATCAACTTTATTTTTGTGAAATATTTTCATGTAGCTCTCTTAATTATAAGTCGTTAAAAAATAAAAAATATCTTCATAACTAATGCAGATCACACGTGTCTGACAATAATTAAGGTAACACTATTCAGAACCAGTCCTACTCGAGTGCTCGCCAAATTTGGATTCAACAATTCAGATCCCAATTTCCAATGCCCAAACATCATTCTTAATTCACCTGAAGACATTTTTCAGTATCCTGTTCGGGTCAGAGGTTCTCCAGGTTTGGTCCCGATCTGTCCCCATTTAAAGGAATTCCTCGATGGGGAAGGGAGGCGGCTGTGTTCCAAGCAAGAAGAAAGTACCTTCAGCCGTCGCTGCTGCCGATGCCCAGAGTGCCTCGAAGAACACGCCGATCCCGGTGGAGGACGAGACCCATGGCGCTGAGGCAAACGCCACAGTCGAAACTACGACCTCAGGTCCAATTGCAAAGCTGAAAATCTTCATAGTCTTCTACTCGATGTATGGACACGTGGAAGGCCTGGCCCGGAGGATGAAGAAAGGTTTGGATGGGGTGGACGGCGTCGAGGGAGTTCTTTACAGGGTTCCGGAGACGTTGCCGAGCGAGGTGTTGGAGCAGATGAAGGCGCCGCCTAAGGATGACGGGATCCCGGAGATAACGGCGGCGGAGCTGGCTGAGGCTGATGGGCTTCTTTTCGGGTTTCCGACGAGGTACGGGTGCATGGCCGCGCAAATGAAGGCGTTCTTTGACTCGACGGGGCAGCTCTGGAAAGAGCAGAAGCTCGCGGGTAAGCCGGCAGGCTTCTTCGTCAGCACGGGCACCCAAGGAGGCGGCCAAGAAACCACTGCGTAAGCGTGCTTTAACCAAATGGAGTATCGATACTGCATCATTGTATTTGTGCATTTAGTCTGTTTGAAGGATTGCTTCAGTGGCGTAGAAGACCATGATAATCGTTCTCTAACTCATAATGGGGTGAATATACTCATCTGACAATTTCTCCGTATAAAATGACATTCAAACCATAATCATAGGATGGCGTTCAGATTTTCTAGTTATAAAATATTTGTGCTCTCTGACTCAAATGTCAGTGTGATCCTCGATAAGGCTTCTAGTATAAAATGACGTTCAAGTCACGCTCCACTGACTATTTGGTGGTGTCATTCTGTCATGAGCTTGGGGTTTTGCATTTCTGTCATGAAAATGGGGGTTAAAAAGCTGACAAGGTGGATTAGATATTATGGGTATCGAATTGTACTTCTCCGTAAAAGGGTTGTTGCTCCCATTAGTAGGTGCTCGCCTAATTCTTTCAGAAAGGTATCCGGTAAGTTTTAGAGGCAGGAAAGTGCGTGGCATTTTTTTCCTCTGCCACTGACTATCTATCAAACATTTGCTTCATTGCGGGGATTTATGAAATCTGTATCTAAGGAGACGTGGGAGCATGATTATCAGCGTTCAGAAGAATGCATGTGTCCTGTGATGTTAAATTTGGGAGGCCAAGTTAATATGAGCTCCTTTTAGTGCAATGTGGCTGTCTTTGGAAAGATATTGAAAAAAAAAAGGAAGTTACCTACATTGATAATCTGTTTAACATTTGGGTCACTAACATTAGCTATTTTATTTTAGAGATACATAAGCTGGTTTTTATTCTGATAAGTTCAGATTTTTAGCCCACTTATTGTGAAGAATCGGTTATTCCAATGCCTATAGTTCAATTAGGAGTAGAAATGCTAGTGTGCTACATTTCTATACTCCACGCATGCATATGTACATGTATTTGATGGAAACTGTTTTGTAATGTCTTAATAATCCTATTTTTTTCTTCTTTTACTTTCTTTCGTTAAATTGGTTTCTACTCTATACGGAAGAATGCTGTCGCTTCATTCTACTTCACAAAAGGTTTTATCAGTTGGCAATACTGCAACATGAACAGAGGTTTTATTTAATGTATTCTGAAGAGATGAGACTCCTACTATCAAAATGAATTAGTAAGTTTCTGTCGTCTACCATTACGATTGTAGTATGGATTATTGCATTCATCATGAGGGCAGAATTTTCTACAGGACTAAGATTTAAAGTCCGAAACTTCAGAGCCTTGAAAATTTTGCACATTATCAATATCGTTTTATCCTAATGTTTTGTTGAGTTACGAGGTTGGTGTGGCAGTTGCTTGAGCTTCATCAGAGTACTTCATATGCCTAAAGTTCTGGGTTCCATATAAAATTTTCGTTTATCAAAGTATTTTTGCAGATAGGAATTGAAGGATTGTTTCTGTGTTTTCATAAGTGCATCTGTTCATTCTTTTCTTAGTTTTGATGATTGTTAACATCGGTGTAAATAGTTGGAAGAAAAGATTCAAATGGTCTTCATTCTCCTATTGGCTGCAGTTGGACAGCAATCACCCAGTTAGCGCACCACGGAATGCTGTTTGTTCCCATTGGGTACACATTCGGAGCTGGGATGTTCAAGATGGACTCAATTCGAGGGGGTTCACCATATGGTGCTGGAGTTTTTGCCGGAGATGGCACAAGAGAGCCTAGCGAAACAGAACTGGCAATGGCGGAGCATCAGGGCAAGTATATGGCTGCAGTACTCAAGAGGTTCAACGGTGCATGATGGTCACATACTACACAGTTCATGAGTATACATAGTTCCAGCTTATCAATTATGTCTCCTATTTCTTCTCCTACCAGGAGGTCTCTCTCTCTCTCTCTCTATTCTTCTGTTTGAAAACCTGTACAAGTTTTGAAAATTCTTCTGCTTGATTCATTAATAATTACGTGAACTTGTCCAATTGCTTTTCATGTATACTTTATTCTATGAAATGAAATTGAAATGAGTAGATTGTATCAAGAAAGATTTACATCTCGACAATCAGCTAGACCAGTTTTGATTAGTTTATCTACTCTTAAATCTTCAATGAGCTCCGAATGAATACAGGGAACCGGTGTGGATGTAGCTAAATTGACCAATGATATAGCATATACGATCAAAATCAATAAAAAAAAATGTCTGGAAGTTAAGAATTGTATTGAATTTAGTTCACACTTCACAGCAATATTCTTGTCTTCCAAACCCTGTAAAGGATGAAGAAATTACTCCAAATTTCCCATCAAAAGAATAGAGATAATAAAAAAATAAAAGTCACGGGAGGCAGGTAAACAAGTTGTAAAGCAGTGGGCAGTGTATCATTACCCTCAAAAGAATAGAGATAATAAAAATGTAACAGATTCCTCTTTTTAAACGACATGCTTCCTTCACAAGAGAGAGAAAGCACGAAAGTAGTGAGAATTATAGAATAAAATGACAACTTTAATGATTCGGTGGTCATATTACAATAAGCTACAGTTAAGAATATGCTGAGCTGGCATAACCGGAACCCTTGATTTATTATAAACAGCCAATATTTTGTGATTCCACCTAGGCAGTTTTAAGATTTCAAGTGAAATGGGGGAAGCAAAGAGAACCGATTCCCGCATATAGAAACGAAGATTTGTACATCTGGGTTCTCGTCAGTTAAGGTTAGCCGAAAGGAACGAAAAAAACAAGACAAATGATGCGCGCATATTTATATATTAAAAAATCTTACCTATCATCTTATATTATACACTTCGTGACTATATACACTTCGTGACTTATAGTATATGTGCATTTAGAATAAATAATTAAAACAACAAATTACATATAACGTTTGATCTAAAATATGTAATATATATTTAAATAAAAGTATATAAATAATAAATCATATATTAGTATATTGTGTAAAGATAATAAATAACATTTTTCTCATATATTTTACTAGAAGAGTGCTACATACAAATTTGTAGTAATCTCATTTTCAGTATATTTTTTTTAATTTTTAATATTTTATTTTCTAATTTAAATTTAATATTTAAATTTTAGAATTTTCACTGTACATACTTTTCTTGTAATAAATATGATTAGAAATAAAGAAAGGAAAAGAATTTCCGAACAAGAGCAACGCTTCTGTGACTAGTCAGTCTCCTTTGCTTTTCCTGCCAGCGCCAACATATGCATGCTATATATAACTACCAGGCTCGCTCGAACTCTCCCCAACTCGAGACTTCAAACTCATTTAGATAGCCATAGAAAGAAATAAAAGAAAGAGAGATGGAAGTCACTCTGGATGCTTTGAGATCTCTAATGGCTTCTCACTCTCCGCCTCTTGCTGCCTTGGTTGTGCCTTCCGAAGATTATCATCAGGTTTTGCCTCTTTTCTCTTTTGTTTCTCTCACTCTCAGTCCCAACATCTCCTTTAAGTATAAGTCTCAAGTGTTCCCAGCTATATTATTTCCCGTTCTTTGTATTCTTACTTTCTCACATGCTTTGGATAGCACTTTTTATTCAATAATTGGCTGTACTAACAACATTCTGATCAGTCATGAACAGTAACCTTCCATTGAAATCTATGCTATATTTTTATGCATCCTAGATTATCTGTAAATGGTGTTTGGGATTTAGAGATTAGCTGCGCAGTGTCACCGTGGCAAATATTATTGGCACCATGGTATTCGGCTTTAAATTTGGACTTTTGATGGAATGGAGAACCTTTATGTTGAGAACCGGATGGTGAAGCCTCCAATTTCGTCCAACTCCAATTTCATGCTGCTAGATACAACTCTAATCTCTTCTTTTTAGCTGCGGTCCCAGACTCCCAGTTTTGGACGATGTTCACTGTTCTTTTTAGCAGTTGACAAGTTTGATCTCGCCTCATTTATGACACAACGGCTTTTGAATCTGTTATGGGAGTTGCTTTTTCCTCTGATTATCTCTGATGAATTGACTTTGTTTATTAATCTTTATTTTTTTTGCAGCACACGATTCAACAGTACAGTATATCAACGTACTTATTTTAATTTTTCCTTCTTTTTTTATTGTGCAATGTGTTTGTTGCTGCAGAGTGAGTATGTATCTGCGCGAGACAAGAGACGTGAATTTGTTTCTGGCTTCACTGGAAGTGCTGGTTCGTTTTAAATATAAGAAACAACTGATAACTGTTTTTTTTTTCAATGAATTGTAGTAGGAAGCATACAGTGCGATACTATTTTGAGACAACAATCCATCTTAGGATGAGCTGATTGTAGTTTTTATTTAAGCAACATTAAACTCATTGGGGCTGACTTGTTCCATCTGTTGTTAACATGCCGTACTGCACAGCTTTGTGCAGTACTAGAGCCCCATTTTCCAGCAATGACCCGTCAAGGTCAGGGGTTTTATGTGCAAATTTGAACAGAACGCATTGCTTGGAAATCGTCCCCCACACCCTCCCAAAATACAAAAAAAACCTTTTGCATTAAACTCACTACCCTTTATCTGTATTTCATTCAGGTTTGGCACTTATAACAATGAAAGAAGCACTGCTGTGGACAGATGGGCGTTACTTTTTGCAGGCAACAAAAGAACTTAGTGATCAATGGGAGCTCATGCGTATTGGAGAAGACCCATCTGTAGATGTCTGGATGGTAGATGTGAGTCACTATCTTTTAAATATTTCATATGATTTTATTCTTGAATACTCTCATGGATGTCTTTTTCTTTCTATCATCCCTTCTTAAACTTCAGTATGTCTTCATGAATCTTGTTATATACTTTTTTATATCGACCCAATTTCAATCAAAGCATGTATTTTTATCTAGATTATTGTCACGAGGTTGGACTCATTATGTAACACCCTAGACTCGGTATAGTAATGGTTGTGCATGGAATCCCATAGTGCCTGGGAGAGACAAATTCTTGTGGTTCATAATGGCAAGGAGCTTCAATTATAAATTTGGTTAATTTTTTCGAGTAGAAGTTTGAATGTGACTTGGGCTTTTCTTGGATCATTTAACAATGGTACCAGTGACAACTCCCAAGTTACCAGCGAGAGACTTTAGCCATACCTTTCCTGGAATAGCCTAATGAGGATGTCAGTCATATGAGTGAGGGACACCCGGACTTAGCATAGGAATTATGGTAATGAGATCTCCAATTGCTTATGAAGAAGAAATTCTGAGATGCCATATTGCCCAGGAGAAAGAAATTCTTATGGTTCATAATGATTTGTTTTGGAGTATAATCTAAATTTTAGCTTGGGCTTTCTTTTGGTTGTTACATGTAGACTCCAACTTGATTCTAAGTCTCTGTCTCTTGATCACTTAACTTCTCAGGTTGCTATAGAATCATGTCATTTCATATTGGGAGTACAGAATTATAGTTTGATGGTTTACTACTTCTATAAATTTTTAGTTTTTATTTTAAATATGCATTTTTATACATTAAATGATCTTTCTTCATTATATCTAGTGTAAGTTTTGTTTTGTTTTATTAGAATCTGCCAAGAGAAGCTGCCATTGGTGTCGATCCCTGGTGCGTGTCTGTAGACACCGCACAAAGATGGGAGCGTGCTTTTGCCAAAAAACAGCAGAAGCTGATTCAGACTTCTAAAAATTTGGTAGATGAAGTTTGGAAAAAACGGCCTCCACTGGAAGTTAGCCCTGTTATTATACATCCATTGGAATTTGCTGGTTGTTCTGTCATAGACAAGTTGAATGATTTGAGAGAAAAGCTCATAAAACAAAAGGCTCGTGGTATAATCATTACAGCACTTGATGAGGTAAATTTATATTTCTCTTAAACTTATATTCTTTCTGCTCCTATTATCTTCTTGTTAATAATTGCTTGAAATTTGGGCCTCTGACCTCTATTCAGATACTTTATCATTGATTCTTTCATGCAAAACTTCAATATTTTGCTTGTGCAGGTTGCTTGGTTGTATAACATCCGTGGGACCGATGTATCCTATTGCCCAGTTGTTCATGCATTTGCTATAGTAACATCCAACTCAGCTTTCTTGTATGTGGACAGGAGGAAGCTCTCTTCAGAGGTCAGATTCTAAGATTGCACTTTAATACTGCTTTTGCTGTCTTTAAAAGGATAAGTAATGGGGCAAATTTATGATAACAACAAATAATATTCCTAATTAGTATCAAGTTTAATCAATACTGTATCTGATAGTGGCTGTTGAAACCATAGAGTCCTTCATGTTCCAATTGTTATTTTTCAATACAAATTTGAGCACATAGAGTTGACCTAATTACACTGGTAGACTTTTCTGAGATACATGTTGTATGCAGGTAAACTCTTATATGGAGGAGAACGGAATTGAAATTCGGGAGTATGGTGCGTTGAGTGCAGATGTGACCTTTCTTGCATCTAATCAACTCAATCCTTTGTCTGCTATCAAAGGAGCTCAAACAGAAGTCAAGACTGGTGTGGAAATTAATCCTAGTGAGACTGATTTTGACCTCGTATGGATTGACCCTGGTTCATGCTGCTTTGCTCTGCATTCAAAACTGGATGCTGATAAGGTTCTTCTACAGCCATCACCTTTGGCTCTTGAAAAAGCTATTAAGGTAGTATACGTGCATCCTATCCAAAAATGATAATAAATGGTTTTTTCTAATGCTGATAACTGAAGCTTACCTATGATATTAATAAACTGATAAGCTGAGATCATAGATAAATTAATCAAATGTGTTTGTATAGAACCCCATCCATGAAAATATGTGCAGCTAAACAAATAGTTCTTGAGCTGCTGACAGCTTGCTAGTTTAGTTGGTACACTTTTTTTTTTCTTGATATATTTTGCTACATGTCTTTCAATGTGATTTTGAATATCCACCCTTGATAATGGTTTGGCTAATATTGGATGTTATTGAAATTACCTTTATATTTTTTTGAGTTTTCTGATTTTTATACGGGCTTGCTGTCTTGTGCTTTTGTTCAATATATCTGACTGCAATATATCTGACTTAGTTTTCAAGGCTGAGGATATTTATTCGATTTACTCGTTGCAAAGTTCATGTTTTTGGTTGTAGAAAGCTTTCATGAATTATGTATACACAAAGTTGAAATATATCCCCAGTTTAACGTGTTAAAGTCAACATTGGTCACCTCCGAACAGGGTTTTGGACTTAGCGAGGCTGTAGAGTCGTAGACACTACTTTGAAGGACGCAAATGAAAAGGGCTATCAAGAAAGTAAAGAGTCACTTGAACTTCTTGTATAAGTAGTGCAAGTTCTAAATTCTATACATTTAGTAAGGAGTTGGTTTGAATTTCTTAGCCTATCAGTATCGGCGATAGATATATTTTTGTCTGGAGTGTTCCAGTAGAGTCTAAACATTTTTTCTGGGTCTCCGAGAAAACTATATATCCAGTATACAGACACAAACACATGCACACAATTGTGCCAGTATGAAGGCTGCAAGCTGGGAAGGGGGTTGGAGGTAGGGATCTAAATATGTGAATGTGCATTTTTTTTTTAACTTATAACCCAAAAAAGAAGAGGATGCTTGGCTTGTTACCAGCATACAAGATCACAAGCATCGTTGGAAATTTATAATAGCAAAACAATTAGATGATTTTATTTGATTGTGTTTTTGAAATATTTTCAAGCGTTACTACCTATGTTTCTTATTTACTCCTTGACTGAGATTTGTAATCTTTTAGAACCCGGTTGAGTTGGAAGGGTTAAAAAGGGCACACGTTCGGGATGGTGCAGCTGTTGTGCAATATCTTGCCTGGTTAGATATTCAGGTATGCTGTGAAACTTATTAATTCTGACCTCAGTATATTCTCTGGATAATAAACAAGTGTTGTTTTGGAGTTGAAAATAGTTAGAAGAAGAGGAAACAAAGAGAATGTGAAAGAAAGGTCTTGTTTTTAGTCTCTGCATACGAGGTTTTCCACCACATATTTATATTGTGTAAACTATAACATAAGTAGAACAACACTCTTAAGCTATAAGAGTACTGGGTCCTTACACACACTGCTTTTTGTACTCTCTCTCTCTCTCTCTCTCTGTCCATGCATTTAGTTTATGTTTGCCAACATATGAAACAAAATCCAAGGCATGAAAATGATGCCTAATCTTATTTATTGCAGATGCAAGAGATTTATGGTGCTTCTGGCTACTTTGTGGAGGGTATAGGAGTGAACCAGAAAAAGCATTTGTGAGTTTTTTATCCTGATTTACTATGCTAGCGCTTGTCATGGATTAAGTCAACAGTTGTTAGTGAGATGTATCATAGTCCAGACATAAACTGATAAATTATTTCAGTGAAATATGACATATCATATAACTTTGGTACTACTTGGAAAAAATATAGTGTTTGGCACTAAACATGAATTTATGTTTCACATGTTATAAATTGCCGATACATATAATTGAATGAGAACTTTGTCTTCTAACACTAAGTTTTGTGATAATACTGCATAGAAAGTATTACCTTTTATGGCAGTACTACATTGGCTTTCATGAAGCATACATTATACCGGATTGTAAACTAATATATGTAGGAATGAGTCCAAAACTTGGAACAATTAAGTGTACTCAGGTCTTTTCAAAGGACTCAGTGTAGTTGATCATACAATAATAATATGCCCATTAGGACAAAATTCTGGTCTGCTGGACCGTGAATTAGCTTACTACTATTAGTCTTCACATGGCAAACTGAGTGGAATTTGTGCTTTTGTCCCCATCTACTCATTGACCTCATTTTTTCTCTGTTTAAAATTATGTATTGGAAACCCTTAACTTATTTGATTACTATCAGTATTGATTCATTTCTCATTGTAGCAAAAAATGTGCAGAACCTATTTGCAGTGACAGGAGTTTACAAGTTCCTGATTAGTATTTTGGCATGTTGTTGCAATGAACTTATGGCAGGGAAACCCTGAAGCTGACAGAGGTGAGTGCAAGTGATAAGCTGGAGGGTTTTCGAGCTTCAAAAGAGGTAATGTCATTTTCATGTGAGATTTCTATTTACATAAAATATAAAAAATTTAGCATGCCTACCCTTTTTGACACAGCCAGACCCTTTCTGTGTGAATTTGAGTATTCATTTGAAGAAATGCTTCATGTTATCATCTTCTTTAATCTGATTTTTTCTTACGGTGAAACCAGGTCCAATTAATCCAATTGAGGCTTTCCTTACACACACACACACACACATTTCTGGTTGCTACCTTTCTTCCTTTTCAGTCTGAATGACTCAATCAATTAAGGAGGTTGCAAAAGGTTATAATCAGATATATTATACCTGTGAAAGGAAATCACCATGTCTAACATGATTTTAAGAAGCAGCAGTAAATCCAATCCCATTTCTCAGCATTGCGTGAGGCCCACCTGCTCGCTAACCCACCAGCCACAGTGTGGTGGTGAAAGGGAGGGGATATTCTGTTGTCTCCTTGTCAATGACAACTCGTGATTGTATCACAATAAAATAAGCACCCATTTATGTATATACCTATTTCAGTACCTTTTTTGCCATCAAAACTAATGATCTGGCATTAGAGATGATTATCTATTATCATGTTATTTGAAAATGATAGTTTCAGTGTGGTATGTTCTTGGTAATTAAAGCTAACTGGGATAAAGGTACCTGAGATATTCAAGGATAAAAGTAAAATGAAAGACCTTGAATTGGTTGGAATATGAACTGTGGAATGCAGTTGAAATCTCTCTGCATAGTTTGACAAGATGATTATTTTGTGTTATGGTTGCAGTATTTCAGAGGCTTAAGTTTTCGTACTATTTCATCAGTTGGCCCCAATGCAGCAATCATCCATTATTCCCCACATGCAGAAACATGCGCCGAGCTTGATCCGGATAGAATCTATCTTTTTGATTCAGGAGCACAGGTTTGTCAAATATAATTGTTTGGAACATAGTCATAACCAAAGTCTTAAATAAGTTTCAACTTTTATATTTAAGTTGTGAAATATCCTTGATCCTTCTATTATGTTACCAATATTGTTGATGGTGTGCTCAAAAGTACCTGGATGGAACAACTGATATAACACGGACAGTTCATTTTGGGAAACCTTCAGAACATGAGAAAGCATGCTATACTGCAGTAAGTGTCTTCCACTTCGTTTGGTAGTTTAGTTTGTCCCAACTATTATCATAATTATTCAAAATCATTTATAAAAAAAAAAACCATACTAGTTTGAACTTTGAATAGAGCTTTTCCCCGTAGTGAGAGTCATTAGCAAGCCTTGTCTAAAAATAGAAAAACGATATGATTCTTGTGGGCAGAACAACTTAGGGCTATGTATGCTAAGGTGTCCTTTTGATTGTCCTATAAATGTAACTGATTGAGGAACAGTTTATATGGTGGAAATCACTCAGTAGTACCGAAATGCTGGGCTATATTAAAAAAATCAATGAATAATTACTAAAGGAGTTTATGCTCGGAAGCATGCAATATAGGCCTTGCTTGCTTTCCAAAATCATTTTATCTCATCTCATCTTAAACTCATCACTACATTTTTTCAAATTTTTCATATAAAATAATCTAAAGAATTCAACCTTTTCAAATTCTAAAATAACTTTTTTAAATCTTGAAACAAAATTAATTTAAAAAAAATATATTATAATAATATTTTATTCTTTTTTTAATTTTTATCTTATCTTATCTCATCTCATCTATGAAAACAAACCAGACCTTAGTTGCAAGAATAAGCCTAGTTGATAATATTCATGTTGGAAAACCAGTGATAAATTGTTCTGCAGATGTGCCCATTACCTGCAGTTAGAACCACATCACCATCCCAGCAGCCCATAGGAGCTGAACCTTCCAGTAATGAATCCCCTGAATCATTTTCCTGTCCCTCAGTAGAACCTATAATATCTTTTACATAACATCTTTTTTTCCTCTCTTAAGATTAAAATTTTAGGTATTCATCAAAGCATTTTTTAACATCGTCAAATAATAAGCACAAAGAAAATTAAGAAAACAAGCATGTTAGTGGGGAAAATTTAAGGAGTTTATTTTTCTGGTAAATTTGGTTGTTTTATGCGGTGCTATAATGACATATTCCATTTCTCTGAACCAATTAATGAAGGTGAGATTTTGTTGAATTCAGTTGCCTAAGCGTTGAAGAATTTCTTTCTTTCTGTTTTTCAAATTGCTATATCATTCTCCAATTTGTATGAATTTAGCAAAGGATTTAAATTTCATGTTCTTTTGGCCAAACTTTTATTGTACCTTGTTTTCTTTTTTTAAATCTCTCTCTCTCTCCCCCTTCTTACCCCCATAGATATTTATGTTTGTGTGGGTATGCATATATAAGTATTCTTTTAGGTGATCAACATTTTTTGTTCTTAAGAAGTTGCTTAATTTGATGCATTTTGTACAGGTCCTCAAGGGCCATATTGCTCTTGGAAATGCTCGATTTCCTAATGGAACTAATGGTATAACAAATTATTTTTTATTCTTTTATGTTTTATTTTTTCCACATTCAAACAAGGATCTTTTTAAGTGTATATCTAGAGATCCGCCACATTTAAAGATGAAGTGGAAACATTTGCATCTGCTTACCTTTTCAGGTCAGGCCCTAGACATTCTTGCTCGAGTTCCTTTGTGGAAGGATGGTCTTGATTACCGTCATGGTACTGGTCATGGAATTGGGTCTTACCTAAATGTTCATGAAGGTAACAGCTGAAGGATAACTTCTTGCCTTTGGCTATTCTCTACCCAGATTGATTTGATTTAGTTACCGGTTTTTTTCCTTTTCCACTTTACAGGACCTCATTTGATTAGTTTCAGGCCCCAGGCTCGAAATGTGCCGCTACAAGCATCCATGACTGTAACTGACGGTACTATCCTTGCCATTGACTACTATTTTTTTTTTTTGCTAAAACGACCGAACATTATATACCAGACTTTGGACAGCCACATGGACTGCCATTCCGTTTGGTTGATTCCATCTGGTAATTATGTTAAATATTTTAATATGACATTAATAAAACGGATTTTTGATTTTCTATGATCTACAATTATAAATTAATAATATAACAAACGTACCTTTCTCCATCTGATTGATGAACAATTAATCTGACTATGAGAGAAGGATCGCCCTAACAACGTTTGCCTCACAAGTGTCTCCCGATGGCTAGAGGCACTCTAATGTTGTAGGTGAGAACCCTTGAGCCTCCCAGTGCTATTTATAGACTTCCGACCATCAAGAAATCTATGAGTTTGTATTTGACTATAACTAGAGATATAGAGTTTAATCCTATCTCTTAGGAGTAATTTTTATCCCTTCATAACTCAAATATTATCCAATAAGATTTTGAACTATTTCAAACTGATAAGATGGGTGTGTGGGTCACAGAGTTTAAATAAAACTCTTACAAATTATAGCCAGGATGGACTTATAAAAAAAATATATCCAGGATGGTGGACATAGTGCTAATGATTTCCTGCTTAGAAAGGTTTTATTATGTGGTAAATAAATACCCTGGCATCCTATGATCCTTGGCATCTAATACGACAATGCTTATGAATCTCAAATCTGCTGTTTTACCTTCTCTCATTTAGTTTATTTTGTTCTATTTCTTGCTGCTCAATCTGCATGCTGTGCATGCATGCTCATTCTCTTAGTTCTCAACTGATATATTGCTCGGGCATAATTGTTCCAAGGACGTTTGGGACAATAGTCCACAATGGTGAATTAGTCAAAATGCTCTCAAGATAAGTAATTTCACATGCTGTTATAGTTTAAACTTAATCGGAAGTTTTGTATCTCAATATCCCTGTTCTGGGTTTATTTCCTCATACTTGATCTATTCCTAAGATTTGAAGGATTCCTACTAGACAACTGCAACTTTAATAACGATGGATTGGAATTGCAATTGTCAGAACCTGGTTACTATGAGGACGAGAGCTTCGGTATAAGATTGGAGAATGTACTGGTAATCAAGGAAGCTGGTACAAAATTCAACTTTGGTGACAAGGGTTACTTGTCTTTCGAGCACATAACATGGGTAAGTTCTGATACATCCATCTTTGGAAATCATCTAAATCTTTCATTTGTTTGTCGATTTTTTTCACTTTATTTGAACACCACCCCCCTCTCACGCACCAAAGAGGCGTGGCATATGTTTTTACCTAGTTTTGATTTGGAACTGACGAAGATTCTACACCCATTGGCCATCAATCTTGCATTTCAATTAGCTGGTTTCAACTCCCAGCCTCTTATTATACTCTAAAAATGCCATTCCTAGTTTATTTGATTTTTGTTATTAATTTTTTATTTGTACAAAGGCTCCTTTGAATGCCAATTTTGATCAGAGCTTCTTTGCTTAGAACACTACTGAATATGCAACTGATTCCAAAAATTGCTATCTATTCAACTGACCAGTCCTTTGCCCTTTAAATGGAAATATAGTATATACTATTATGCCTTCTAAGATTTAAGAGATTTTACTTTTAGGATGAAGTGAATTTTCTCCCCCTAAACTATGAGGTCATGTCTATTGTACTCTTAGATGTTAAATTGAGTAATCATACCGTATTCTTTCATTTGTATATTCATTGACTTTTAACATGCCTATCACATTATCAAAACATCGAGCAATAAGCACGTTCTTGTGTGATAGTTTGATTAAGACACAAACTTCAAGATGAAATATGAGAAAATTATGTTGGAGAACATTGCAACTGACCTATAGTTTCTGTGGTTCAGATCTCAAATCTGAATTTTAGAAGGGACATTGGTATTGACCTCATAGTTTAAGGTGGAAAAGAAGTAATTTGCCCTTACATATATTTTCTCTTTAACCCTCTCAACTATATCTCATAACTTACCTATAAAAAAAAAAAAACTATATCTCATAACTTGAAAGAAGTTTCTGTAGCAAGAGTATAAAACTAATAATAACAATAATAATGATAATATGATTCACTGTGGGTGTTACTCCTATATTTGTGTGTGGAAGACAAGAAACAGATAAGCGGTCTGCTAAGCCGAATGTGTCCTTGAAAAGTTCAGAGGTTGGCTATTCACATGATGGTTCTTGCACTAGCGATGTAGGATCAACATTCTGTGCAATGTTTTGTGCAAACAGACACTCCTATTTAGTCAAGTATTTGATTTTGGAATATTAGTGTTCTTCATTTTTTCATTCCAAACGCTGGCAAACAGATTTAGTCTAACCGCAATCCTTTCTATACAATCCTGAAGTTTAATTTAGTGTTTGTATTGGTGAGTCTTATATAAATTGAACTTGTTCGATATGATATTTGCATGGAAACAGCAGATTATAGATAACTAGAGTTTGTTGTTTTGCATTTCACATGCAGGCACCATACCAGAGAAAGCTGATTGAGTTGAGCCTTTTAACTCGTGAAGAGATAGATTGGGTAAATGGCTACCATTTGAAGTGTAGAGATATTCTCGCCCCCTACTTGAATGAATCTGAGAACGGATGGCTGAAGAAAGCTACTGAGCCTGTAGGCGTTTGTCATGGGTGTTGTTAAAACACACAGAATAAGGTCATATACTGTTGCTAAAGCTTTGTCATGTATATATTGATTCAATAATTTGGCTGTTGAATCACAATGACAAGATACTCCTATGTCCTATTCTAAAATTTGCTTATGCTCTTATAATAGTAAGAATGTTAATCAACTTGAGTTCAAAAGTGACCCACAATGATTTCTTTCACACTCCTTTCCTTTACTCGATCGATCTCCCAGTACTTCATATATGGTTTGCTTTTATTAGGATTTGGAAAGGAATCTCCGATATGGTTTCATCCAGATCGATAACCGTATATTGAAGCATCCTTAAGCTAAAAAGTGATTGTCGAAAAAGAAAAGCGCCGTTGCCGGGGATCGAACCCGGGTCACCCGCGTGACAGGCGGGAATACTTACCACTATACTACAACGACTTTGTTGAAGTTGCATCATACAAATTATTAATAATTTTCTTGTCCAATCAACATGAACATTGGTTTTGGTGACTGAGGGAAGATAGGATGTCACTAGGTTGGCCGATTTCTAGGTGAGAGTGAAAAATCAAATATGAAAGATAAAATTATAATTGAGATAGTGGCATTTTTTTTTTCTGAAAAAATGAGAGTACGATCATATTAGAGTTTGGTAATTTTATTAGGAGAAGTATTTTAATTATAAACATATTTGATATAGTATGGAAAATTTTAAAATAAATTTTATTATAAAATAGATCTAATTAATTATATGAAATTACGTTAATTTATAAATTTATTTTTATATAAATTCTTTGTATTCATAGTATTTTCTTTTATTATAAGCATTTAACTATGGGGTCAAATTTATAAATTGAACTATTGAAATTACGGTACAATTTTTCATATTTTTGTATAAAATATAAATTCCAATACAATTTTTTCAATTCTCAAGTCAACTTTTTTGAATTTTAAAATAATAATAATATTAAAAAATAAACTCAACTTAACTCATTTCGTCTCGTTTTCGAATCCAAACGAGATTTTAACCCTTCAACACCATATCTCATAACTTGAAAGAAGTTTCTGTAGCAAGCATATAAAAACCAATAATAACAATAATAATGATAATATATATGGATTCACTGTGGATATTGTTACTCCTATATTTGTGTGTGAAAGACGAGAAACAAATGTGCAGTCTGCCAATTAGCCGAATGTGTCTTGTATTGGTGACTGACCTTATATAAATTGAACTATTGTATTTGCTTTCACATGCAGGCACCATATCAGATAAAGCTGATTGAGTTGAGCCTTTTAACTCGTGAAGAGATAGATTGGCTAAATGGCTACCATTCAAAGTGTAGGGATATTCTCGCTCCCTACTTGAATGAATCTGAGAAGGGATGGTTGAAGAAAGCTACTGAGCATGTACGCGTTTCTCATGGGGCCGGGGTTTGTTAAAACACAGAATAAAGTCATATACTTTTTACTAAAGCTTTGTCATGTACATATTGGTTTCAATAATTTGGTTGTTGAATTACAAGGTACTCCTATATCCTATTCTGAAATTTCCTTATGCTCTTATTTCTTATAAAAAGTAAGAATATTAATCAGCTTTTGTTTAATAGTGTGGGTCCATATCGATTTGAGACTCAATTGGTCATGGGTTGTTGATTTCTGTGGCAACCTAAAGAGAGAGACTGTCAAATGGAAATCTTGAGTTCATTACCATATCTATATCTTATATTTACTACATAAATTCAAAAGCATAAAATTTTATTCATATGAAGTTACATTTTCAATTGTCCTACTATATTATCATTAATTAAATGATAATTATTCTATATTATCATTAATTCTTATTATATAAATTTAAAAAATAAAAATAATCCATCCAATTAAATAATTATATTTAATTAAATTATTATTGTTATTATAGATGAATAATTTTTTATTTAGTTTTCTTAACGTTTTTTTTTTATTATTATCTGAACCTATATTTTTTTAATTTGTTTTCACTAGATAAATATCTTTTACTCTCTCGCTTCACTAGTTAAAGTACGGTTTGGTTTCTCACCACAAATACCAAAATGGAGAAGAATGGATAATGACAATCTTCAATCTGAACCCTTAGAGTCTCAGTTTCTTTGCGGTCGGGAATGTCAGCCAAGCCGATCTTGATCTTCAAAAGTGACCCACATTGATTTCTTTCACACTCCTTTGCTTTACTTGATCGATCTCCTACTCTGCATACATACTGTTTTGAGAAGCTTTTACTAGGATTTGAAAAGTAATCTCCGATATAATGAAGCATCCTTAAAGCCAAAAAGAGATTGTAAAAAAAAAAACCAATTCGCCGTTGCCGGGGATCGAACCCGGGTCACCCGCGTGACAGGCGGGAATACTTACCACTATACTACAACGACTCTGTTGATGTAGGGGCTTATGTGCATAATTAATATTTTGGGAGCAATTATATGTCATATCAGAATTGAACGTTGGTTTTAGTGATTGAGAGAAGATAGGATGTCACTAGGTTGGAATATTTTTAGGTGAGAGTGAAAAATCAAGTATGAAAATTAGAATTGAGATTAGTGATATTTTTTCTGAAATAAAAGGGTGAGAACGATTAGATTAGATTTTACTATTTTATTACTAGAAATACTTTAGCTAGAAAACGTAACATAATTTGAAATGATATGTAAAATTGTAAAGTTAATTTTTTTTTATATATAATAAATAATATATTAAAATTACATCAATTTATAAAAATATTTTTATATATTCTCTTTATATCTGTATCACCTTTATTTTATTATAAGCAATTTAACTATGGGGTCACATTTGTGAAGAAAAGATTAATATAGATGTTTTTGTAAGACAAATGAAATCATAGCGCTCTAGGTAAATCATAACCTTCATTTGATTTTATGATTTTTTTTTATTTAACTCTTTTCTCTCTTCTCAAAATTTTATAAAAAATTCAATTCAAATTATTTTATTATTATTAATAAATTATCTCATTCTTTTCTTCTATATAACCAAACGAGACCTAAGTTATAACTTGATTCAAACACGTCAAAATAATAAAATAGGAAAGGCGATTGGTGGTAATTGGAAATCCATAGCAAAAGACGATCAATGACTAAAAATAAGAGCCATGCGACATAACTTCACAAACCTTCATATATCATTTTTTTAATTTTTTTTAATGTTGTAATATTTTTAAATTTATTTTTATTAAATTAATTAAATTTTTTTATTCATTATTTATATATCAAATGTTAGATAAAAAAAAACAATAAATTTAAAAAAGTGCAATGTAGGAAAGTTATGTAGCTTTTTTCTTCAATAATATTAATAAGAGAAAAATTTAAGAGTAATGTTATCATAATGTTATTCATTATGATATTAAATAATTAGAGATGATTTATAATATTTTATTTGTAAATTTATTATTTAATATTACATCATGTAATAATAAAAAGATGATGAATAGAATTTTCAAAATTTAATACCATGATATTTTATAATTTAGATGAATAATTAGAGTTAATAATGATATTATGTAGCAATTATGGTTGATTATTACAAGTTCAGTATCTAAGCGAAACTATGAAGATAAAAATTCAAGCCCAAAAACAAAATGATAGCTGAGAGAAAAAAAAAAAATACAATCCCATCCAAACCCAAGATGTGACGTTTATACAAGTATTTTCCCGCAAAAATGCATGGGAATCGAATGCAAGGACAAAGTACAAACACATTGGACAATCGAGTTATTCCGTTTCTGACTCGCAAATTAGCCAAGCCACTCGAACTTGAACAGTAGTTATTGGAAAAAATAATACTGTTTTAGAAATTTCGAAGAAGCTTGTAAGTTTCGGAAATTTTAAGATTTCACCTTAAAAAAAAAATCGAAACGAATGAATAATTTAGAGAATACTATTATATGTTCAATAAAGAAATAGTGCAATACAAAGCGCAAATTATAAAAGTAGTCGACGAAAGAGACGCGGAATCGCGGGTACCTCGAAAACTGGTTTCTTGAGCAGCACTGCTGGAGTTAAAACTGTTAAAGATTCGAGAATACACTGCTGAAGACGCTCGTCTACCCTCTCTTTCATCATACTTTCCCTTGTGCTGAAAAACACCACTCCACAAGCCGCCCCTGAGCTATTCCGTTTTATCTTCACTGCATAACCCTCGTCGTTATTGCTTATAAAAACCTTTTCTTTCCGTCATTTACGGGCGTCTTTCCGTAATTGTTTGTTCATTTCGTAAATATTATTTCTTCAAGATCGTTTACTACTTCACAAAGATCTTGTTTTTAAAGATCATTACTGGGTTGGAGGATAGAAGTGAGAGAAGCCCGTCTAATTATTGTGATTTCAGCTGAAGTACAGGTACCCAACACCCTATAAACAGAGAGCAGGTAAGATTTGCCCGGAATTTGGCATTTTGATCTTGGAGCCTTGCATTTGTTTTCGTTTGGGTCTAGCTGGTGTCGCTAACTGAAGAACAAGCTTTTGGGTTCTCTAATTCTTGTCCAAAGGTTTAGATTTAGCTATTTTCTTCTTCCTCAAGCGCAATCGACACCTGATTTTGCTGAATTTAGCTACACTTTAGTGTATTATTTCTATGGATGGTGTGATCTGGTTAACTGGATTACTGTGCTTTTCGTAGAGTTGAAATTGCTTCAATCTAATTGAAGTGATAAAAAAAAAATGAATTTGCTTTTTTGGTTTACAATAAGGTGATCATTTGTATGGAAAGCTCAGTTTTGGATCTCCTGAGGTTTTCTCGTTATTAGCTATAAAAAGCTGCATGTGATGGGAGGAAAATTTAGCAAAAAGACTGGTGTTGATGTCCCACAAGCCCAATCCCTCCAAATACAAAACAATACCCAATTCACGCCCGATCTGAGCTCCTATGAGGCGGCGTGTATGCTTGATCCAGATTTGCAGTCCTTTGATGCCACCCTCCATGAACGAACCAGCCGGGTCATCGGCTCGCTTGCCTCGGGGGTTGAGGTTCGGTCCTTATCTTTGGACTCACTCAGAGAGGTCACCAATAGTCTGCTTGAAATGAACCAGGAAGTTGCCAAAGTCATTCTAGAGTGTAAAAGAGATATATGGAACAATCAAGAATTGTTCTCCTTGGTGGAAGATTTTTTTGAGAACAGTCTCAAGACATTGGACTTCTGTGCTGCTCTTGAGAACTGCCTGAAGCGTACACGTGATAACCAGTTGATAATTCAAGTTGCTGTTAAGCATTATGAAGAAGTGGAAGATGGGGTTGATGAGGTAAGGTATGCAAAGACATTACAAGAACTAAGGAAATTTAAGGCTGCTGGGGACCCATTTACGGATGAGTTTTTTGCACTGTTTCAATCAGTTTATCAGCACCATTTATCAATGTTAAAAAAGTTGCAGATTAGGAAGAGAAGGCTAGATAAGAAATTGAAATCTCTAAAGACTTGGAGGAGACTTTCCAATGTCCTTTTTGTGGCTGCTTTTGTTTCGGTGTTGGTTCTCTCGGTGGTAGCAGCTGCCATTGCAGCTCCTCCTGTAATAACCGCTTTGGCAGGTGCATTGGCTGTTCCCATAGGTTCAGTGGGAAAATGGTGCAATGCTCTTTGGAAGCGCTATGAAAATGCAGTAAAAGGACAAAGGGAGGTAATCAGCTCAATGCAGGTTGGCACATACATTACAATGAAGGACTTGGATACCATTCGGGTAATGGTCAACAAACTGGAAATTGAGATTGAGTCAATGTTGCAGAATGCTGATTTTGCTCTCAGAGAAGAGGAGGGAGTGAACCTGGCAATGGATGAGGTCAAGAAGAAGCTGGAAGTATTTATGGATACCATTGATAATTTAAGTAAGCATGCTGATAAGTGTAGTCGGGATATAAGGATGGCGAGGACCGTGATTTCGCAGCATATAATAAGATATCCAGACAACTGAAAAGCCCTCTGGTATGTTGTTACTGATGTAGCTTCCCATGTTAGTGTTTATACTAAATTTCTACAACAGTTAAATAATTGCTGAGCTACACCTGGATTGGTTGACGTTGTCTCAAAGAATCTAAAGAGAGAGTTTTGTTGTTGAGCATGCTTTTCTTTTCCTTTTTTCTTCTTTTCTTTTGGGGGGAGGGAGGTGGCTTTGTAAGATGTCTATGTGTACGACTAATTTCTGTGTTACCTACTTCCTAATATAGATATGTAAAACATAATTTTGCAATCTTAAAGCTGACTGTTGTACTATGAATTTGAATTGATAATAGATTATAAAGATAGTATTATTATTTGGAGAAAATTGGACAGATCACTTCAAGTCTTCAACTACAGTTGGAGTTACAATCTTCAACATTTTATGGGAAACTGCAAGATTTACATAGGAGCAAGATTAATGTGCGCTCTTCATCATTTTCTTTGGAAGAATTGCATTTATAGTAGTAACAGGGTAAAGGAGACGCAATCAGAGTGTCATAGTAGATCATCTTAAGTGACTAGAACCACCATACAAGGACTGAAGAAAGTAAATTACTCAAAACTATATCTATTAAACGAGCCCGAGAGGTGGCTACTCTATCGATGTGGATCTGTAACATTCTTCCTGCATCGATTAACGGCCAAATACCAAAGAGGTCCTTAGATTAACTTCCAAATAACATTCTTCTCACATTCAACGCACAAACAAGCATGATTCTCCGTGGGCTGGTTATGGCAAAACCAACTGGCTCTCTACCTTCCCTGTTGCCTTTGTCTTTAAATGACAAAGGTAGAGGTCCATGGTTCAGGAATCATAGAGAATGGGAAACTTTTAGTTATAAGTGATGCAAATCACTGATAATTTTGGTTGGTTTTCTCCTACTAGCCTTTTTAATTTCTTAATTATGTTAACTGTTTTGATATTAAGTGTTGGCTTGTTTCAATTTCTCCTAATTCTTCTCCTCTGCCGCAACTCTGGGGCAGTAAAAAAGCATTTCAGTACTGTAAAGGTGGTGAAAGCAGAACAAATAAGAACAGATTGGGACTTAAAGAGGCATCTTAATAGAGACTCAGAGTTGACAACTTAGTTGGATACTATGACTTTGGATCGAATTAGTTGAGATCGCATGACTGTATTTTATGATTGATGTTTCAGGGTGATGGCCTATGAAAAGGGAATTGTTTCATTTATTCCCTGGCTGTTTGTACATGGCTCAGAGCTCTAGTTATTTTCGTAGTGGATTTTCATGGCTCCATGAGCCCTCTTCAATCTTCACCTATGCCTTCAACTTCTTTTCCTCATCTTTCTCTTCTACACTCTTTTTGGTCATTAATATAAAGAATTTACTACCCCATTAAACTCACTTACAGGGTCTGAATGTTTGCTGGGTCTGTTTGTTTGTTACACAACCAGTTGTTGGGGGCGAGCAGCCTAGTAAGAGTTCTTCTCATCCTCTTTGCCAGGGCGCAGACCCGTGATTCTTCCACTTTTTCTTATTAGATTTGCATTTAGGTATGTATTTATGGGGCTTGGATATTAATCTTTAGGGTGTTTTTGCCTCTTTAGGGTTGTTGGAAGAGTGTGTAGTGCTAGGCTATGAGGAACTTATTAAGCAATGTCAACTAGCTCAACTCACTCCAACAAACCACAAAGCACTTTGCACCAATGAGGAATTCATGTTACCATTAGGATGCAATCACCCACAAGATTGGCATCAATATCACACAATAAAAATCACTACCTGCAATCATGGAAAATAATCAAATGCCACTTTATAGCATCACGGTCCTCTAACCTCTTTTCATTTATGTATTACTTTTTTGTGATAGCCTTTTTAGTATATATACATTTTGTAACACGGCTTGTTGTTCACGTTGTATTAAAGGAAATTCAATAATAGTATTAATTGTTAGAAAATTTATATACGTATAGAGATTGAAAGAAAAGAACAGTGAGCCGATTGTTAATCTGTCTCTTAGACAAATATTGTCTCCCACTTGTATAGAGTTCTGCAAAAGGGAATCATTAGCAATTATGTCTTCAGGATACAATACTGTTTATATAGTGTGCAGATTGTAAATTCTGAACACTAACCTTTTGAACGAAAAGATGCAATAGCAGCAGATATAACGTTCCAGTTAAAATAAAATTATGACAGTTATTGTCTGAATAGTTACAAAAATAACTGTAATTGACAGTTAATCACAACTGTCAAAATAGTGATCAGACACATTATTTAGTTTAGCAAAAGAATTCCGTTACTTGCGTCTAAAGCGTCAATGCGTCTATGTGTCGCGCGACGCGCGTGCGTGCGATCAGTGCTTCGCACTGGATGACGCTTCTAAACTGTTTACCCTTTTTATTTATTTTATGTCTAGTGAAATACGTTCACTTATAAACCATTAAATATTTTACTGTCTAACCAATGTGGGATTAAAAAAAAAATATCTTAAAGAAATTTTCAAAAAAAAAATAGATAATTTAAAATTTGAAATAATATTTGAAATTTAAATTTAAAAAATATAATTTGAAATAATTTAACATTAATAATATTTTTCACATTGAAATTCTTCGGAGGGGAGGGAGGGGAGGGGTGGGTTGGTTGGTTGTATTAGAAGGGGATGGTGTTGGATTAAAGGTTCCCAAAAATATAGAAGAGGAGGTTTTTTTTTTATTGTTAGTGGGAGCGAAGGTGGGATTTCTATTCTAAATATTTTGGCCTAGTGTTGATCTTCTTGTTTCATTGGGATGGAGCAAGACTGTACGGGCCAGTCAGACAACAGCTAGCCGTGACATCTACCAAAAGTAAAAAGCAGCCAAATTTCGAGGAGTGATGCTACGTAGGTGTACTTGAGAGTTGTGTTTCGAAGTCCCGTTTGATGTGGCGTTGTCACTATGTTGTCCGATGAAGACGCGGTCGGGAATTGGGATATTTTGGTGAAGGCGTGTATTCGGTTTGAGGGGGCACTGGTTTGGGAAGTAAAGTGTATTTCGTTGAAGAGGGGGCCGGGAAGTCAAAAATAAAAAAACAAATGAAATGATGTTGCCACGTCAAACGGGACTCTCAAGCAGTGTATACCTAGCTTTCGAGCAGGTCATGAGTTGTTTCAGAAAGAAAATGAATAAAGAATATAAAGTATAATGGTTTGAGAACTGGTTAATTTTTATAATTATTTTCATTTTATTTCATCTAATTATTATATTTTTTAAAATTTGATATAAAATAAAATAATTTTTTTTAAAAAAATTTTAAAACAAAAATAATATTAAAAAAAAGTTAGTTTGGACTGCAGGAACGTTGTAATGAAATGGTCAAAACAATCTTCCACACTTGCTTGCCTTTACTAATAAGAAGTTTGCCCTACGAAACCATCATTCTCTCTAAATCCACCAAAGATGTGTAAGGTTAAAAGAATCGGGGCTTCAAATTAATGATGTAAGCATGTGTCTCATGCACCACCCAACCTCATGGAGTCTCATCTCATCTAAAAAAAAAAAGAACTCATGGAGTCATGTGCTGCCCATCTCCATAACTCATAAAATGATAAAAGCCATCAGATTCCTAGGCCTCATATCTTCATAATTTGACCATAATCTACAACCCCCTCCACATTCTACGCCCATGATACTGATCAAGTTCACGGACCTTTTATTCCCATTTAATTAATTAGTATACTACGTACGTCTATGTATCAAAATACTAGACGTACTTCCCTCTACGTGAAAACAAGTTAATGTTGTAAGCTTGAGACATTGTCACCCATTTATCACCATCAACCCTCAAGGCTATTAATGGGCAATTAACTTCTACTGGCCGCAACTTCCACAACTTTTTTTCTTTCAATATAGCTAGCCATTAGCGCGAGAGGCGCATAAATATTCTTCATAAAGGAGCAAGAAAATTTTGTGATGCGGGCATTGGGGATAAGCTAATTCTTGTCAAAATGATTATTTCTTGTTAAAATATTATAAGTCTGTATTTGCTGTAAATAAACATCTTCATCGTAAATAATCTCTTTCAAATACTAATTTTTCTTGTAAAAGACTGTAGCAAGCGGAGACCTTCAATTGCAAAAAAAAAATAATTCAGAATAGGTACGGTGCATCCTCATCTACAGCAGCATCTCAACAGAGGTGACGTGTTGTTTAATCTCACAAAGTTCATACGTACAAATTAACTGTGGCATGCATGCATGTTCAATATTGGTGTTTGTATATATATGTACGTTGTCATAATCTTAAACCATCCATCACCTCCTATATATTATGGTTATTGTTTCTTGCGGGGAGAACCCGGCACCATGCATTCGGCTACAAGCAAACATTTAAGAAAACAATTAATTCACTGCATGCACACGTTCTCCTATTATGCTTCCGCAATATTGCTTCCAAGCTAGGTAGACGGAAGTGATGGTGCTACCGTGCTAATTGTTGGCTTGTCAACATCCTTAAGTTAAAAGACTTCAATAAGTGATCTATCATACCTGTACTTACTATAAAAAAGTATTATATATATTTTTTATATAATTGATTATTATGTAAATACATTACATATGCCACGAGCCCCCCTAAGTTGTACGAGCACTAATATTAGATTGACCATCCTAACGTTTAAAATTTGAAGAATATATAATTTTTCATCTTTTAACTAATCACTCAAAGCATAAAGTTTATATTGAATTAGTTATCACATTCTTTATAATAATAAAATATTATTATTTTTATTATTTAATTATTATTTTCATAATCCTCAATAACCTCCAACAATCATATTCATATTTATTTTTTTAATAAGAATATATTTAAATATTTTTTCATATTTTGTAATTACACTAATAATATGTATATTAATAATTTAATTTGATACTTAAAAGTTAAATAATTATTTTTCAACCAAATTTTGAAAAGATATTTTTCAATTCTTTATTAAAAAATTATATGGGATTAAAAAAGTATAAAATAATGGAATGATAGATGAATAGTACTTTTCTTATATGAAAAGTAAATTTATTGTAGCAAAAAGTTAGGATAAGAAGTTTTTGGCTAATCCAATGTAGGCTTATTTTAATTTACTTTCTTTAAAATTTGAAGAACATTTGCATTTGACTAATCCAATATCAATGCTCTAAGATTATTTATATCATTTGCATTTGACTAATCCAATATCAATGCTCTAAGATTATTTATATCCTAATATCCATATTAAAAAAACCGATCGATTGACTTATTATACAATTGTGTTTTTATTTTTTGGATACATTGGAAGAGTTGGGGGGGATTGAACCCATGATCTCCATCTTGAAGATAGGGAACTTATGCCATCAGGCTACTCAGCATTGGCACCATACAATTGTATTTATAAATAAAAAGATATTTTTATAAAATACATAACAAAAATAACACATCTTTTAAATTGTGTGGATGACACACATTTTACATTAATAATGATATGACTTGCTTTATAACGTACAAAAATTTAAATTCTATAAATTAAATATTAAGTATTAGTAAGGAGTATAATGATGTACTATCCAAATAGTAAACAACTTTCTAATAAATGAATCATGGAAAAGTATTGGTATTTAGTGGTGCTATTTGTAGGGTGAACTCCCGATCCGATAGCAAGCTTTTCGACTCGACTCGATAAAAAGGAGTTCCGTTTGGCCGATTAATTATTTAGCCGATTACTCGATAATGATATTTTTTATCATTATCATAAATACAACCGAAACTTCAAAAATTTTGAATATTAGAAGTTGTGAACTAACAAAATCCATCCAATTATCATAATATCAAAGGACATCCATATCTAAGTTTTGAAGAGATCAAAGAATTGGAAATTTAATGGCTGAACTCCAAGTTTAGAACTGCCATTTTGTCAATAATGACAGCCTTATCCAAGTTTTGATTCATGTTACACACATAACTGCCATTTCTCCTCCATGGCAATGTAGAGTCGGCAGCCTCCTAACAGTCTCTTTCAGGTTGTCCGGATAAGATTTTGGTGCGGGGGAGAAAGGCAGCGGCGAGGTCTTGGGTTAGGATGGTTTGGGCTCGAAGAGCATTTTATTGCAGAATTTCTTGTGAAGATGAACCAGCGAGATCTTGGATTAGTCGACGATTGGTCAGAGAGAGAGAGAGAGAGAGAAGAAGAAGAAGAAAGACGATGACGAAAGATGAAGAAAAAAGACGACGGCGAAGACTTACGAATCGAAGATCGTAGATGAAGTAAAGAAATGAGGGCAAAATAGAGCATTTAAATCGGTGTTGGATAATACTTGAATACCCGATTAGCTTAAACGGGTCGAAGTATCGGTATCGGGTTGGGCCGAAATTTCGGGTTGGGTCAGAATTCGGCTATTGTGTTCGCCCCTAGCCATCCGCACCAAAGTACGGGGTGGTCGATCGATCAGGTCTTGCGCTCCGTTTTCATGAGTGGGAACAGTTGGGTCCCAGGAGCCTTAGGCCTCAATCCCGCCCCTGTTTAGCTGTCGGGGGAGCAAATTGGCCCCCACGATTGTCCGTTCACCCTATCTAAAACTAAGAAAAAAAAATAAGAAAAAAAAAATCTAGAATCAGAAGCCAAACTCTGATAGCGAGAAAATAAAGAATCCAAAAATCGACGCCACAATTAATCCGGTTACTCCACCAACAGAAAAGAAAATAGTCGTTCTTCTACTATTCTTCGAGTTTGTCGATTGTTGTAAAAAATGAAAGGAAAAAAAATTGTTCAGTCCCTCCATTGTTGTAAAAAACGAAGGAAAAACAAGAGACAAGCCATTACATATAATCTAACAGAGGCTTTAATGGCAGTAATATTAATGTACCATTTTTGTAGGAGCAGGCAGGTTAGGTGGGCATGAGAGAGAAGATCAATATCAAGAAATTAGGTAATGTGCTAAAGTCCAGAACTATTGTTGTTGGGTTCTGCAAAAAGTACAGTGAGTTATGGAGAAAGTGGAGAAAAAATAAAGGGACGTAGAACATTAATAATATGTCACATCAATAGGTAGAATCTCTTTATAAAATCGTTTTATGTCTCTAATGTTTTCACTTTTCCCACGCTTATATCTAACTTGTGTATTTAGAACATTTATAAATCATTTCTCAATGCATGCATAACAAGACTCTGAAACGATCACAAGCGTTGGATCCTTTTCTTCAAACAATAAAATTTGACCGCAGGCATGAGAAAAATGGGAAACTCGAAAAATTAAATTCTCTTCTCGTCTTCACACTTTCCCTTCCCCCACAAAGATTACCTCACTTCTCAGAGACTCTTCCCAATTTGATATTTTATCAACACCAATTGTTGTACCCATTAATTGGAAAAAAGGTCAGTGTTATTCCAATCTCAGCCTAATTCTCTTCTTTTCAGTTTTTAGTCTCCGAACAGCGTTGATTAAAATGAGCTTGTTTTTCTTAAATATTGTTTCTCATCTCCCTGATTTCATTTGAGGTTTCAAATTTGGGATTTTTAGATACTTTTCTGCGTTGTTCAACATGTGGCGATCGCTTATTCACTTTTGATCTGACTGCTATTTGAGAGTCATAAAGAAATTTTGACAGTTTCAGTGTGATTAAGAGAAGTTCCTGATTTTCTTCTTATTCCCGATTCAACAACGGGCATTTCTTCAGCAAACTTTGTCTGTATTATTTTGAGAGTTTCGGTTTGATTAGTATTGCAAGTCTATACTTTTATTTCTTTTTAATAATCGTTGGTTCTCTCCGTTTATATGATGTCAATGACGTTCCTTTTGTTCTTGCCTTTAAGCTTTTGAGCAATTTGCATTCTCTGCTAATCAGGATTGGTAACATTCTTGCAGGCGCCTTTTGAATTTTAAACTTTTAGAGGTTAGAGAGATGGAAACTGGATTTGGGGAATCATCAAGTGTGCCACAGCAAAATTCGTCTTTCTCGGGCAACATTGGCAATGATGCAGGAGAATTTGAATGCAATATCTGCTTCGAATTAGCTCGGGACCCAATTGTTACTCTTTGCGGCCACCTTTTCTGTTGGCCATGTCTACACAGATGGCTCCATCATCACTCTCAGTGCCAGGAATGCCCAGTTTGCAAGGCCTTAATACAGGAGGAGAAATTAGTTCCTCTCTATGGAAGGGGCAAAACACAGAGTGACCCAAGGTCCAGGTCGTATCCGGGTATCGATATTCCTCGCCGCCCAGCGGGGTCGAGGCCCCAAACTACCCCGCCTCTGCCTGATGCAACTCGGTTTAACTTTAGCAGTCATGGATTTGGATTTATGGGTGGTTTTATGCCAATGATCATGACAACTAGGATTGGCAACTTCACTTTGGCTACTGCTTTTGGTGGTTTGATTCCATCATTATTCAATATTCAGTTTCAAGGCTACCCGGATGCCAGTGTGTACGGGCAGACTTCTGGTTTTCCCTATGGGTTTCATAATTTTCATGGGGGCCATGCTCATCACAGGTTCCATCGGCAAACAAGTCGAGTACAGCAGGCTGATAATATTTTGAAGAACATTTTTATGCTGATTTGCATATTTCTGATCATTGCTCTTCTTTGTTGGTAATTTGTGTTTGCTTCTTATGCTTAAGCTGATCATGATTCATGAGTTTCTTCACCGGTTGATGTTATGTCTTTATATGCACTAGAATCCTAGATCCATGCTGATTTCATTTTGTAATATTCATTTCACCCTTTCTGAAATCTGAAAAATGGAATTGTATGCTTTCTCTTTGTTTTTCATCTTTATTACAGAGGTAAAGTAATTTGCACTCTCGGTTTAGATTTGATCCTTATCATCAATGTAAAAAAATAAGTACATATGGCACAATCTAGAGAATTAAATCGTAATTGAGGGTATAAATTACCAAAATATGGAAGTCTGATATGTAAATTGATAATTCTTATAGCTTCAAATGTAAAATGAAAAGAATGTTGTGATTTGGGCTTTATTTCACGATATGCCCAACTTCTTGTAGCAGATAACTTTATTGAAAAATGCTTATGGAATCGTTTGCTTTCCTAGCAAAGGAATCAAGAAGGGCATAGCCATGCATAGAAGTTAATTGTGGGACTGGCGAGGGACGATATTCTTTCCTTCCACGGCTAGTAGAAGTAAAGCTATGTTTGAGGTTGAGATCTACAAGACTACCTGAATAGGTTAAGCTATGTAACTGATATCATTATTCCTCGACATATAATATCAAGATTCTGAGAGAGAATGGTGATCCATCGTTGTTGGTTTTCATAGTGACCTCATGTTTTGTTTGTCTTCATTATTTCTTTATCGATCTTGTTCTATCATTTCTTTTGCAAGTCATGGGCCAGAATAATACTTTAGATCATAGGATAAAAGATTTATATATCATACTCTCTTATGAAAAGTTGTATGTAAAGTTGAGGTTTTAGATCTATCATTAATGTTGGTTTCCCTTTGAAACTGATCTAGGCAGCGAGGTTTTAGAATACTTAAAGCCTGAACATCCTTATTGTTGTAGTTTTTGATAATTATATGCATGGCCTAAATCGGTTATGGATTCTGAAAGGAGCTTGGAGGAGTTAATATTGATATGGCCCAAACTAGGGTCGTGTGGTCTTAACACAGGTCCTAGCCGTCTTGATTATTAGGGGAGGATAAACTCTCACACTATGAATAACGATGACGTGTTGATTAGATAATTCCAATACATTAGGATAAGCTGACTTGTTGATTATATAATTCCGATAAATCAAGAACAAGCCTTCTAATTGCCAAGCATTGTTCAAAGTTAATCAATTTATAGTATTCATCCCATGTTCTCTATGCCTTTATATAGGGGCAATAAGTAACTCTTGAATTATTTGATTGAACATTCTTGAATTATTTGATTGAACATTCTTGAATTATTATGGCTCACTCATTAAGCTTTGTAGGTGTGTCATAAGCATACTGTCAAAAATTCTGTTTTTCATTCATTCCTCATATGTTTTTCCCGTAGGTTATATACATTTCAAAGACAATAAAATCTATACAAATTTTTACTATACAAATCCGTCTCCTAGACTCACTCACTACCCTTATTTACAGGATGTTACAGATTTCAAAATGCTCAAAATTTCTCTTGATTGTTTATAATAACACGCCAACACTCTCCCTCAAGTTGATGCATAGAGGTCTCGCATGCCCAACTTGTCAAGTGAGTTATAGAGATCCTTGCTCGATATAGTTTTTGTAAGGATATCCGCCAATTGATCTTCGGATTTCACAAAAGGAAATCTAATTGTTTTTGCTTCCAGATTCTCCTTAATGAAGTGTCGATCTACCTCTACATGTTTAGTACGATCATGTTGAGTGGGATTAGGGGAAATTGCAATTGCGGCTTTATTGTCACACAAGAGAGCCATCTCAGATTTAGGAACAAACCCAATTTCAATAAGTAGCTTTCTTAGCCAAACGAGTTCACAAAGACCTTTAGCCATTCCCCTAAACTCAGCTTCAGCACTTGACAAAGCTATCACTTTTTGCTTCTTGCTTCTCCAAATTACAAAATTCCCTCCAACAAATGTAAAATATCTCGAGGTGGACTTTCAATCTGTGATATTACTTGCCCAATCCACATCCGTATATCCATAAACTATTAACTGATTGTTATATTTTGAGAACATAAGCCCCTTGCCTGGAGATGACTTTAAGTATCAAAGTATTTGAATCACTGTTTCCATGTGACTTTTACTTGGATTATACATAAACTGACTTACAACACTTATAACGTATGCAATATCTGGATGAATATGAGAGAGATAAATGAGCTTACTAACTAACCTTTAGTATCTACCTTTATATGTTGGTACTTGGTCTGGGTATTCTCTAAGTTTGTGATTCTAAACAATGGGGGTGTCTGCAAGTCTACACTCTAACATCCCTACTTCAGTTAGCAAGTCTAATATGTATTTTCGTTGAGAGAGAAATATGCCTTGCTTAGACCTAGCAACTTCAATTCCCAAGAAATACTTGAGTCCTCCCAGATTCTTCATCTCAAATTCAGTTGCTAATTGCTTTTGAAACAGAGAGATTTCTTCTTCATCATCTCCTGTAATAATCATGTCATCTACATATACTAATAAAGCAGTTACCTTACCCAACTGATGCTTCAAGAACAAAGTGTGATCAGAGTTACTTTGTTGGAAGCCATATTTCTTCATTTCCAAGCTAAACCTTCCAAACCATGCTTGTGGTGATTGTTTTAGTCCGTATAATGTTCACTGCAATTTACACACCACTCCACTATCTGAAGATGTTGTATAGCCTAGAGGAACATCCATATACACCTCGTTTTAGAGGTCACCGTTGAGAAATGCATTTTTCACATCACATTGATGCAAAAACCAATCAAGATTTGCTACAAGAGACAATAACACTCTAACTGTATTCAACTTGGCTGCAGGTGAGAAAGTCTCTTGATAATCAACCCCATATGTCTGCGTATATCCCTTCACTACTAGTCTTGCTTTGTATCGTTCAATAGATCCATTTACTTTGTGTTTAATGGAGAATACCCATTTGCATCCCACAGTTTGTTTTGTTTTAGGTAATGGAACAAGAGTCCATATATCATTTTTTAGAAATGCCTCCATTTCTTCCTCTATAGCTCGGGTCCATCTTGGATCTGCCAATGCCTCATGAACACTAGTAGGAATCTGACATGTGGAGAGTTCCTGTGTAAATTTCTTAAGAGGTTTAGAGAGTTTCTTGGTGGATACATAATTAGTAATTGGATACCTCGACCTTCGTTCTTCAATATCTAGAGAATATCTATTAGGGGGCTTGCCGCGATTGTACCTAGGAGGTAAAATATATTCCATAGAATCATTTATGTCATTGGTAAGTAAGGGTGGAATAGTACTTATCTCAGGATTATTTTCAGGAGATGGTTCGGCTAGCACTTCATAGGAAGGGGATATAAGGCTCGATTTCAAATAATGCATTCTCTGTATTTGGAAATATCTCGGTTTCATAGTTCACAACGCCTGAGTTATCATTCAGCCCATCATGCTCGTGCTGCTTCTCACTCCGATTATGCTCCTCACGCTCTCATGGCCCCTCAAGTTTGAACTAATCAAACTCATTCGGCATCACATGTTGGGACCAATGCAACTCTTCATTATGTATCTCCGCCTGAAGAGAAGAAGAAGGTGCCGAAGATGAAAAAAACATATCAGTCTCCAAGAATTGAACATCCATATTCACATAGAGTTTCCGGCTAGTAGGATCATAGCAACGGTACCCTTTTTGATGGATACCATAACCCAAAAACACACACCGATGTGCACATGGATCAAGTTTATTGCACTGGTTTTTGTGGAGATACACGTAGGCGACACACCCAAAGTTACGAGGAGGAAGCATCAACGCCGTAGGTAGGGACACATGATTGGAAAGAAATTGGAGGGGTGTTTTAAATGATAAAACTTTGGATGGCATTCGATTGAGAAGATGGACGGCTGTTGAGATGGCATCGGTCCAAAAACGTTTGGGTATATTGGCACCAATAAGCAGAGCACGGGCAGTCTCCAGAAGATGTCTATTCTTCCTCTCGGCGACACCGTTTTGTTGGGGCATTTGTGAGCCTGAAGTTTCATAAATTAAATCATGTTGGAAAAAATAAGCTTGAAGATGCTTATTGATGTATTCACTACCATTATCAAAGCGGAGAACCTTCATGGTGGCACCGTACTGAGTTCCAACCATGACATGAAATGTTTCAAAGGCACTAAGAACTTCATCTTTGTGTTTTAGCAAGTAGAGCCATGTCATACGAGTACAATCATCCACAAAAATAACAAACCAGCGAAAGCCAAACATATTAGTAATGGGTGAGGGCTTCCATATCAGAGTGAATTAACGCAAATGGAGTGTCATTTTTATTTATGCTCAATGGATAAGTAGCACAATGGCTCTTAGCCAAAATACAAGTATCACATTTCAAATTAGAAGTCTGTAAATATTTAAAACAAATCAAGAAAAACATGCTTTAAATAAGGAAAAGATGGGTGTCTCAAACATCTATGCCATAACTACAGTGTTGTCTCTTTATTGGCATGGAGATTGTTCATGTTGTTAGCCTGGCCAATGTCATCCACATAATATAATCCCCCTCTCTTAGTATCATGTCCAATTATCTCCTTAGTGAGAATATCCTAGATAAGACAAAAATTTGGATAAATAATTACAACACATCCAAGGTCTGCAATAAGCTGAGTTATAAACAATAGTTTATGGGATAATGACGGAACAAGTAAAGTGTTTGATAAATGGAGGGATGGAGATAAAGTCACAGAGCCAGCTCCAGTTATTGGTGAGATAACGCCATTGGCATTAGCTATGCTTGTGCGTCGTGGAAGAGAAGTTTGAGAGAAGTCCGAGGCAGCAAAAGTCATATGGTCCGAGGCAGCAAAAGTCATATGGTCCGTGGCCCATGAATTGAGAAGCCAGGCACCACAATTCTCATCTCTATGTGAGGTAAAAAGAGCAAGACTAGAGATACCTGAGTTCAAATTGGGAGGAGTATCCATGGACATTGCAGCCGATTGTATAAGAGAGAGATGTGCCTGAACTTTCACTGGTGCTGGTGCCATCAGGATGCTTACGAGATTGAAGATCATGCCACCAATCAGGGTACCCATACAGCTTAAAACAATTTTCACGTATGTATTTCTGGTTGCCACAATGAGAGCATTTTTTTCCATCAGTAGAATTTCGGTTCTTGGCATATTTATCATGGGTAGAGGTGCTTAACGTGAGAGCTTTCGAAGCCAAGACAGCCCACTGGAGCCCATCTGTGTCATGGGTAGTCATAACCTGTTGCCGAATAGCCTTTCGTCTAACATGCGCATATGCCTGTTCAACCGTAGGAAATGGTTTTATCTGTAAAACATCAACACATATATTATCTAGCCGATCATCAAGACCATCCAGAAAAACATAAACTCGTTCTTCTTGGATGATCCGGTTATAGTGCTGAATATCAACAAAACATTCCATAGGATTCGGTCGGCGGAAATCAATTTCACACCATAGACCTTGCAACTCCGTGTAATATTGTTCTAGCGAGCTCGCAGCTTGTTTTAGTCTAGTCACATGACGTCGAAAATCATACACTTGTGATGTATCACTACCATCGAAGAAGGTAGTTGCAATGGAATCCCAAACTGCTTTTGCCGTAGAAAAGCGAATAAAATTGCCAATTAAAGATGGATCCATGGAAGTAATTAACCAACCTTTAACAATAGCATTATCAGCGTGCCACTTGTGAAAGGAAGGTTCAGTTGATGACAACTGGGGAAAGTCGCCGTTAATGTACCCTAATTTTTCCTTGCCAGAGATGTACATCTTGACAACCTGGGACCATAGTGCATAGTTGGAGCCGTCTAACTTCATGCCTATTGGAACAGCAGATGTTTCAATGGTGATGGCCGGGGTCCTAGCGTTATTCAAAACCTAAGTCATCCTTGTAGTCAATTCTAAGAGATGGGACGTGTCACCGGAAGTATTCAAGTCATCAGAGTCCGCCATGGGAGGATGGTTAGGGTGCAATACAGGAAGCTAGATCTTGTTTGGCTCTAATACCATGTCAAAAATTCTGTTTTTCATTCATTCCTCATATGTTTTTCCCGTAGGTTATATACATTTCAAAAACAATAAAATATAAACAAATCTTTGCTATACAAATTCGTCTCCTAGACTCATGTTCACCACCCTTATTTACGGGATGTTACAGATTTCAAAATGTCTAAAATTTCTCTTGATTGTTTACAATAATAGCTCACGCCAACACATACAATGTCGCTTACATAATAATTTGCAGGTTAACGATCACGACAGGTGATGGGACACGTCTTTTACAGAGCTAATGAAATCCTTTTAAGGAATATAGGGTTTAGTTTGCCTTATTGTCACTTAAATTTCTTTAGCAAACATGAGCTTTCAATTCTCATCTATCCCGCGTTGGATTTTGAAGAATCTTAGAATCAAGATTTCATATAAAACTATTGAATAAAATCAGGATTGAGACATACTTATAGCAATTGAAGTAGAAAGCACATTGGATCTGTTTATGCAAGGTTGCAACAAAGGCTTGGAAATGTTGTAGAGAAATGATTGAACTACTTCTTCCCTTTTGATTTTCAATGGAGTGACAAATTTAGGTTAAAAGGTAAGTTTAGGTATGTTCATCTGGGTCAGATTTTGCTTAACTTGACCCTGAATTTTTTTTTATTGTCTATTAGTTTTAATACTTTTATCTAAAGAGTTTAAAAAAATTATTCATCATTTGAACCAGAATTTTCAAATTTGAATTTCAGATGAATAAACCTAAGTAAACTATCACTCATATATAGGGCATGCAGAAGTAGTTGAATCTCCTCGTTGTATAGACAGATTTGGCCCATCCCATCGTGGGCACAAAATACTTATGCCAATCCACAAATGGACTAGAAACCCACTAACACGTTTAGATTTAGAGACGTAACAATAGCACAATTGGTACATAAATGGATGGTCGGAGTACTAATGCTATATATATAATAATGGGTCACGCAAGTGTCGAACATTTATTTTAAAAAAGAGTAAAATCTATTATTAAAAGATTAATTTTTATATATAAATCTCATATTTATTTATTTTTATAAAAATTATTATGCAATAGTTGTACACTCTATAACTGTAAATATTATTTTTTAAAAGTAAAATAATATTAAACTAAGAACTTGATTTGATAGTAATTTTAACAAGGTTATTAACCGAGGAGAGAGGTGAAGGATTAGTGACTGTTATTTGTGATGGACTATTAGCAAGTACTTCAATTAAGAAGGTACAACATAGCCATGTGCCCAAATCCAACTTTTTCTGTGTCCTTCTGTTTGCAATGAACAACTACATCTGCACATGCAAATGTAGATGGGGAGGATTGTCAGTATGCTAAACAAATGGCATGATATTCCTCTATCATTGTTCTTTGCCGGGTATTCAAATCATGATATTAATTATTAATACTATAACATGAGTCATGAATGAAAATGCCCCGCGCATATCGTTGCTTTTTTAACACAAGTTTCACGGTTCGTCGATATGTGTTGACTTTTTTTTTTTCCTTCTTATGTATAAATGGATTTTTTATAATAAAAAAATAGAAAAAAATAAATATTAAACTCGTCTCAACTTACTTTATATATTTAAACACACATTTTTCAATTTATTTTTATTCAAACATATATTAATAAAACTCACAAAATATTACCATTCAGTACATATCAACTAACTTAATAATCAATCTAAAATTATCTTAACATTCAAATAACGGAAGTTTTGCATTACAGTACCAGTCTGCATGACTCTGTACTGTAATTGGGGTAGGAAGGTTATGCAAATTTTTTACAAGAGTTCATGCTAATTATCATGATCAGGTGCCGTGATTCCAGGCTGATCAGGTAATATGGTTAAACTGATCATCTATATATGATTAAAGAAAGAATTAAACTTTGAAAAACAAGAGAGAAAATAAAGAAAGCCTTCAAATCTGGGATGATCAGCTTAATTTGCATTGATATGGTGAAACTCCAAAGCATTTATACTTATATATATAAATGATCAAGAGAGTGGTGGGTCCAAGTTCTGGCATTCCAGACATGTATGCCGACGACTTCATTTGTCTGCAACTTTCGGGCCAGGGAACGCACGCATAACATGAATTCGTAGCTTTCTTTTATTTTTCTTGCCTTTGCCCTACTAGTGTTGTATTTTACAATTTTTTAAATGCATTTGTTAAATGAAAAATGCTAATTGTATTTTTTTTAAAATGCTAATTTACTTGTCAGCTATTATTGATAGATTAAAAACTGAAATTTGAATTTTATAAAAAAAAAATCGAATAAAATGATTATTTACTATAAGAAAACTACTTATTTACTGTACTTTTATTAATCGTTAATAATCTATTTTAGTCATTTATAGTTATTTTCTTCGCTAATATTAAATTATTAATAGTCTTTTTTCTTATAGTGATTACACAAAATTACATCATTGTTAAAATATAATTATCATTTTCTATTAATTTCAAGTATGACCAGTGATATAAGTCATTGAAAGCGACTAAAATCATAAGAACCAATAAAAACAAGATTTCCAAATCCAATAAAACAGAAGTCATATTGAAATCTGATTCATATTTTTTGTACGTAGAGAGATAATATGATCGATCATCATTTTCATGTGGATATCGAGTGATCACTTGCCGAATATACATAATATGGTACTTTTTATTCTTTATTTATTTCTTTTGAGTCCGCCATGCTTGGCTGACCTTTTCGGCCATTCTTGACCCACCATTAGTGTCGGCCGAGTGAGACGTTTTGGCGTAATAATCGCTCACATCACAATAATCAAGTAAAAGCTACCTTTCATGCAGTAATATATATAATAATAGTAATAAATGTCAAAAAATCTGTAAATATATATATATAAAAAAAAAAAAAGTGACAGAAAAAATCTCTCTTTTTTCCTGTTTTCCATGGATCTTTTCTTTAATTCCCTTGTGTTAAAAATTCTAATTAGAGTTTTTAAAAATTCTAAGTATGGTACAAATGGTATTATAGTCAATATTTATTGATTTTTGTTTGCACGTGGATTATTCATGAGTATATTAACTAGTCTATATTATTATTATTATTTTTAGCTAGTCTATATTTATAAACTAAGATTAAACCCTTAAAAAATGATGAAGCCTCTCAGGATAAGTATTCGAATTAAGTAATATAAATATTCAAATAGTAAATTGGAAATAAACTTTTTGAAGATAAAAGCGCATAATATAAATTTTATAATAATTTTTTGAAGTGTTCCATATTTCTCAAATTTTAAATTGTATAATATTTCTTTTCTTTTATGCTAGTCTGATGAGTACTGATAAATAAGATCAACCGCTTATAATGGGTGTGTGCAGACATATACATATACATATATATATATATGTATATAATGTGAGTGGTTGATATATATATATATATATATATATATATATGGGGGTATGCAAGTCTTGTGTAGTAGGGTCTATATCTTAATTTTCTTTTTCTCAACAAATAATAGATATTTATTAGATAAATTAGTGGCTACAAGATACAAGTTCAAGGGATGAAAATCTCTTACACTCTTCTCAAAAATTAATATAAAATGCAACATAGAAAAAATAAAATAAAAGCGGATGACTTGAACCAAAAAATAATTCCCACCCAATTTTTTTAAAGGAAGACCGCTTAATGGTAATTTTAAATAATTTGATAAATAGATTATAAAACTACAACAAAAAATCACAAGGCAAGAGTCTATATAGTCATTTATTAGGATGTATACATTTTATTTTATTTTTTAAATATAGACTAGTACGACATTTGCGCATCACTGGAGTGCTACACAAATTATCTTTCTATTTCACTGTATATTATGTGTAGATTTTCAAGTGTACCTCAGGAAGTAAGGATCCAAAAGAAAAAAACTAACTACATAGTTTTGCCGTCAAATTAATATTGAAGTAATACACACATACATCAATGAACCCCTAATAATGGTGGATCGATGTATTAATGACCACCTTTTCCGTTCCAACAAATGTCAAAATATACACTGATTGAAGGCCATGTGAGGTGCACATGCAATTCAATGATATATATTATAGTTGAGTTTGTTCTTCACAATTAAACGTTTAAGATCAACTGTCCAGTCTAGTCTACCAATCGAATCCATTAATTGAAGACTTAATTTCGATATAGACGATCGAACTATCTACTTAAGAACTTCTTTATATTAAAATTATAAAAATAATTGAGAGCATTTATATTCATCATAATTATTTTCATATGAATAATTATATATTTATATGAAAGTCAGTGTGATGAGTATAAATATTCTCTAATAATACTCTTAAAATTATAAAGATCATACGGTTCAGTTTTATTTTGGTATAATTTTCCATTATTATTTTAAAATTCTATTTCAAATTTTATAATGTCGATCGATAAAGTGAACTAAATTTAATTGAAAAATATAAAAATATGATTGACTGAATTTTTTACCGGATCAACGAAGTCCATGCGAAAAATAATTCTATTTAAACGAGGGTTATTTTATATACAATAAATTTTGTGTAGAAAATATAGAAGAACAAATTTAAAATTTTATATCAATTAAAATTTAATAAATTAAAAAAAAAATAGAAAGAAGCATTTGCCAAGAACTAAAAATTAAGAAAATTGAAACATAAAACACACACAAAAAAAAATGTGCAATTCCTTAGCAAAATACTCTACAAATGTCATTTTCCTTTAAACCAGGAGTTTGGTCGTCTGTCTCTTTCCATCTTAAAAGATGGAGTCCCTTTTCTTCCTTCATTTAAAGATGATTTCCCCTCGAGGCATCGTATGGGTCCTACTTGTGCATTACGTGGCAGCTCTCTCATTGCATTTACGTTCATCAATCCAAGCCAATTCCCTGTAGTTTAGGGGGAGATGTACAAACACACTCAGAAGATGTCGCCGGATTTTGGTGCACGAATGTTGGGTAACCAAATTACTTGACTGCCCTATCCGAGGAGGATCATTTTTCTTGAAGAGTGATTCTACAATCACTCCCGCGGATCCTGCCTAGTGTTATTTTTTTAAAATTCTTTATATGTTTTTAAATTTTTTTTAAATATTTATAAAAAATAAAAGAAAATAATATTATAAAATAATACATTTTTAATTGTTTTGTAAAAAACAAATACAAAATATAAAAATACAAATCCCACCATTGAAATTCTTAATCGAAAATCTCGTTTTGGGATTAATATTTCTCTTTTTTTAATCTTCTCTAGTTTTTAGTATTTAGAAAACATCCGGAACAAGGAGAAAATATTCCCTAATTAATGCTAGTTTATTCGTTTTTATCCATTTATTATTTTTAGTTTATATGCGTTAGGCTTGTTCATCCAACTTGGATTTTGCCTAGTACAACTTAAGATTTTTCAATAGATTTAGCATTTTCATTTAATAGATTTAAAAAAATTACTCATAATTTAAACTCACATTCCTGAATTCGAAACTTGAATAAAGAGACCTAATGTGCACCACATGAGTAATTTCTTTATCTCGATCATATTTTATCTTCATTTTCATCTCTATAAATTTTGCCCGTCAACACCAAAATACGAGTTATGTCCCAAATAGACTTTTTCAATTTAAAATGAGTTTCATATGCCACTCATCTTTTAAGAAATAAATTATACAAATTTTATATAAATAACTCCCATACAAATTCTTATAATTTATATCGTTTGTCTTACTTTGATTTAATTCTATGCAGAACTTTCTTATAAAAATTCCATTTCTTGATCAAAATGGAAATCACGTAGTCACGTAGTCAAAGAAAGCAAGTGATGGGATCCATTTAGTTGGTTTCTCACTTCCCTCGATTTGTTTATTTATTTGTCAAATTGTTTAGAGAGTATTTTTACACTGATTAGTCTTGTTTGGATTTGAGATTAATCCCATTTCATTTCAATTCATTTTAAATTTATTATTATATTTTTTTATATTTTTATATAAAATATAAATTTTAATACAATTTTTTAAAATATTAATACAATTTTTTTAATTTTTAAAATAAAATTTTAAAATTTTAAAATAATAATAATAGTAAAAAATAAATTCTTTCTTATGTCTATCTCTAAACGAAATAATGTATGATCGGAAACAGTCCCTAAAATTGTTTGAATAAAAACAAAAAGGTGAGAAGATGAGTCGGGTCTTTTCCTAACGTGTATGACTCAACGAGAGAGAGATAGAGATGTTATTTAAATTTGGATTGGGGCTTTCCAAGTCGAGTACCAACTCATGTACCCGGACATCAACTAACATCTTCAAACTAACCACAATGACGGAAAAGTAATAATTAATGGAGAAATCTAAATATAATTAATATGGAACACCCATATATGTATTAATACTAAGATAAAAAGATAGACTTATTAAAATAATTAAATTTAAAATATAAAATATAAAAGTAACTAAACAAAATATACAAATATACATATGAGTACATAATATTACTTATATATAACATTACTCATAATTAATTAAAACTCTGTTCAGCCCACTTCACTCCATACACGTACAAGTGACAACTGCATTCATAGTTTAGTGTTACGTTTCATAGATAAGTAAACCGAATGTTATGACATGCTACGAGCATCCCAATTTTATGAAGCATACCATGTCTATTCATATTACCTTTGAAGATACATGTGCCGAAATTAAGAAAATTTGCTATTTTCTATAATTTCTCACATTATTCTTTACATAGCATTGAAGAATAAGTTGAGAATGATAAATAATTTAATAAGATTTAAAAAGATGTAAATATTACTTTTAAAAAAATAATAATACATAAATCATTATATCGTATGCTAATTGTTAATTTATTACAGACTATTATATGGATGTTTATCTTAATTTCGGATTACAAATTTCCTTAAACATTTAAAAAAACTAAAAATATTAAAAAATAAATAAAATCTCAAACTGGATTAGGTATAATCCGGCTCGAATGAACAGACCTAGACTACTATTATGTTTTTTTGAATTTATCATCTCAAATTGTATTGGTTGATGTATCATACTTTAAAATTTAAATCCTAATGAATCAAACATTTGTGGTTGTTGCCCAAATGACTAACACAAGAAGGGGGATGAATTGAGTTGTATTAAAAAATTAACAATTATAAATCAAATATATAATATAAAATATAAACAAAATATGAAACAGTAATAAATATAAAGAGTAAAGGTAAGAGAGAAGCAAACTCAGTATGTTAACGAGGTTCGGCCTCACTGCCTACGTCCTCGCCTCAAGCTATCCCTTGAAGATCCTCAAATCTACTATTCAATCTCGTTTGGGTGGAGATAGAAACCTATTACACCTTTGAGCAGCACCGCTCTAAAGAATCCATGTAGAATACCCTCTACACTTCCAATCACCTCACACTTGGTGATTTAACTATTCCCCGTATAAAACACCTTCTACACTTCCAATTACCTCACACTTGGTGATTTAACTATTCCCCGTATAGAACACCTTCTACACACCCAATAATTATACGCACCCTCTTACAAATACAAGAGTTGATAGTAGGTAAACTATCAAAGTACACTCCTCAATGAGTGAGATAGAAACAATACAGCGCAACCTATTTCTCTCTCAACAAGAATAAGAATTAAGGTTCAAAACTTTAGAAAAGAGAGAATGAGAGTTTTGAAGGAATGATGCAAAACTTAGCAATAGATGTGTAAGCTCTTGTTATTTGTTTTGCAAAACTCAAGTGAGCTATTTATAGGCAAATGAGTTTTCAATTTCAAATTTGATAACATTCCCATGTCAAAAACATCATCATTTATTTTTCAAAAATTTCAAATATAATCTTTTTACTTTTTGCATGTGACAAAAAGGAGCACACTTTACTTTTCAAAAATTTCAAACATAATCTTTTACTTTTTGCATATGACAAAAGGAGCACACTTTACTTTTCAAAAATTTCAAACATAATATTTTACTTTTTGCATATAACAAAAGGAGCACACTTTACTTTTCAAAATTTTCAAATAAAGACATCTATCTTTTGTATAAATCAAGAAAAGCATCCACCACTTTTAAAAATATTCAAATAAAACATGCACATGTGAAAGATGACAATCAATCATCTTTCAAAATTTTCAAATTTAATTTTCAAAATATTTATGCATATGTGGAAAATGTATTTTAATGCATTATGATAAAATATTAATTTTGAACCTTAATCCTAATTTTGAATTTTTAAGAGATTTACAACATTACTCTATGATTTTAATGTGAACTTGTTCCCTTCTTACTCATACTTGCTTTCTTGATGTGCTTGATTCTATTGTGTAGACAACTTAAGCTTGAGACTCCTTTATTCTTTGAATTCATTTGTTATCATCAAAATTCATGTGTAGATTTATACGAAACTTGAAACCTTAGATTCAACAATGATCTATTTGGATATTAAAGTATACTTACATATTTTTAGATATTCTTAAGTATTGTTAGATTTTTTTTTCAAACATTACTTAAATATAAAAATATTTTTATTTCAAGTTTTTATAATTTTTTTAATCTAATCATTTATTTTTAACAATTACAAATTTTCTAGATTCTCAAACAAAATATTAAAGAAAAAAATCCAAAATTTTAAAATTTCAAATAAGAAATTACATTTAAACAATTTATTAATTATAACTTTTTATATTTGTTGTGGGGGCCGGGAGAACTGGAGAAGTACTGCAGGGAGATAGTATAAAGAGCTTTTATGACATTCACTCTCAACATGACCACTCATATCATGCCAATAACGCAACCAAAAAAGCATCACCACCACCACCACCACCTCCTCTCACTTCTCCTCATCCTCTTCCTCCTCTGCTTCAATGCCACCTCTACTCAACAATTCCGTGAAGCCCCCAAGTTCTATAATTCCCTTACCTGCCCTTCTATTCCGGCTACCGCAGATCAAAGCTCCGACGAGGCTGTTCACATCGCAATGACCCTCGACGCCGCTTACCTCCGTGGCTCAATGGCAGCCATCGTTTCCGCCCTCCAACACTCTTCCTGCCCTGAGAACATCATTTTCCACTTCGTCTCCTCCTCCTCCGCTTCCTCTAACCTTCTCAGCACCACCATTTCCAACTCCTTCCCATACTTGAAGTTCCGTGTCTACGCCTTCGACTCCTCGGCCGTGTCGGGACTCATCTCTACCTCGATCCGAGCCGCCTTGGACTGTCCTCTCAATTACGCCCGAAACTACTTGGCCGATATCCTCCCTCTTAATGTCAGAAGAGTCGTCTATCTCGATTCTGACTTGGTCCTCGTCGATGACGTTGCCAAGCTCGCTGCGACCCCGCTAGGTGACCGAGCTGTCCTCGCCGCACCGGAGTACTGTAACGCGAACTTCACTTCATACTTCACGCCGACGTTTTGGTCCAACCCGTCTCTGTCCATGACCTTCGCGGGTCGCGACGCGTGTTACTTCAACACCGGCGTGATGGTCATTGACTTGCAGCGGTGGCGAGACGGAGAATACACGAGTAAGATAGTGGATTGGATGGAGCTCCAGAAACGAATGCGGATCTACGAGTTGGGCTCTTTGCCACCATTTTTGTTGGTTTTCGCCGGGAATATAGCTCCGGTGGATCACAAATGGAACCAGCACGGTCTTGGTGGAGACAACTTTCGCGGGCTGTGCCGGGATTTGCATCCCGGTCCGGTGAGTTTGTTGCATTGGAGCGGGAAGGGCAAGCCGTGGGATCGACTAGACGCGAACCGGCCATGCCCGTTGGATGCGTTGTGGGCTCCTTACGATCTCTTAAAGACACAGTTTGCTCTCGAGTCTTAGAAATTATATTGTATATCAATCTTCACTAAATAAGGCTATTTTTTTTTAGTTGCTTTTGAGATTTTTCATGAGAGGAATTAGGCAATGGTTTAGTCTAATATCAGATGAATAGAAATCTTAAAACAGATCTCTTTTTCACTCTGAGCCTCGTTTGCAGATTGATACATATACATAATATCAGTGAGTGAAGTTCGTTTTTGTACATTTGATTATACATTGTATTAACATTATATCTTACAGAATGATCAAGCTTTTGAGAGTTGCTATGCTTTTGAGTTTTGGGCGTGCAAATCTATTTGATTTGAAACAAACATATACACTTGTTATTAACAAATTGTGATGAAGTTCATTCATTCACAGATATTATAAGAAAAATAAGTATTTGTGATAGATTATTTATAACGATGATGATTATTTGTAAAACAAATTTATTTTAATAAAAAATAACTGATCATTAATAAATAATTTGGTCATGTATCTAAAATACTCTCAAATGAGCAACATTTTATGTTGGTGTAATGTGAAATGTGAAATCAAATTGGCCGGGCAATTAATTATGAAGGTACGCAATTGATTGCACTTAGTCTTCATGTCTAGTCTTTTCCCAACTTTAATTCGAATACAATGCGAGGATGGCACTTTTTGGTCTTGAATTCTGACAATATCTAATTAGATCTCTTTGCCTTTGGAAGTTCATTTCTGTGTGTATGGTCTGGCCAAAGCCAAACATTACTTTAGGGCATTGACGAAATGATGAATGATCTGCTTAATTATTCTTAGCAACAAAGTGCCACATATATATTATCTAGCTACTGGCCGCAGTTTTTGGTCTGATTTGATTATTAAAGTTCCGCGATCTATAATTAGTACTGTTGCTTTTTCGGCTAATTTGTCTACCATAACATGAGATTTAAAAATTTCTAACACCTTAAGTTATTTTTGTAAATTAATATAAAAAAATATGCTCTTTTTATTGTAATTTGCAAGTTCGTTCTTTGTTTATATAACAGGAAAGAGGGAAAGTTATTTTCAATATTTTGAATTTCGTATCGGTTAAAATATTAAAATAAAATATTTTGATATTAATAATATTATTTTAAAATAATCTTTATTATAATTTGCAAGTGTGTTCTTTATTTATAAAACCGGGGAAGTTCTTTTTCCCTGTGTGGTCATAAAAGTCACCCGCATATACTTTAGTACTACTGCCCTTTTCAAATAAATAGTTTTTTTTTTAAAAAATTTTTTTTGACCTTTTTTTGGACGAAATATGTATGGAAGAACTTTTGGAAATCTAAAACCAAAGTGCATGACATCACATGACATATTTATTTACCCGGCCAGAACAAAACGACAACATCGATCAGACATGATGATCGACGATGTTCATACATGCCTATGGGTAATATCTAGATTACGTTAGCTTTTTGCTGAATCCAAATTAACCTACACACGCACATATGTATATACATGACATATATATAATACATATGTGAAGAAATCTTCTGTCAAAATTTTGGGGGAAACATGTGGTGCTTAATTCCTTAATTAAGGTTTGATTTATTTTTACAAACAATATCATCTTATCATATTTTATTATTATTTTAAATTTTTATATAAAATAAAATAAATATTTAATTTTTTCAAATTTTAAAATATTTTTTTTTTCATATTTTAAAATAAAATTAATATTAAAAACATATATTAAAATAATATTTTATTCAATTTTTAACTTTTATTTTATCTTATCTCATTTTATTTATAAAAATAAATTAAAGCTGCAAGATTTATAAGAAACTAAATCATGTGATGATGATCAATACCATTAGATTAAACAATGGACGCGTTTTTCTCATTCAAATTATTTTTTATTGTGTCAATTGCTTTATGAAGTTAACCTGCACGCTAAAGGAAACTTCTTCCGGCAGAGATTCATGAAAAATGCAAACGCCAAAGTAGAGATCTCAGCATCTGCAATATGGAAAAGGAAAGGATTATAATTTCTTATTATCTATTTACTATTATTTTTATATTTAATTTTTTTTTTAAATTTTAAATTTTACTTAATTATTAAGAAAGTGATTATTAATAAAATTATATATTTTTTAATGATTAAAAATGTTAAAAAAAATTCAAAAATAAAAAAATAAAAAAATAAAAAAATTTAAAATACAAGACAAGTACCCTTCTTGAGACAGGCTCCAAATACCTATTACCTACAACTACAAGAAATATTAACGTCTTTTAATGGGAAAGATCAGAATCTCTGTTAACACAAATGACAAAACCGTCAAGACATAGTTCCATTCCTCTTGACCAGCGCCATGATGAATCAACTAGCTAGAGTAATTATTTTGGAAGATCTATATTAATTTGAGTATATATATCTCAAATTTCTCCTTTTCGGATATATATATATATATATATTTATATAAAACTTTTGAGTATTATGAAAGAGAGAATTGCTAATAAATCATCGATCATTTTAACCATATATGATTATTTCATAATAAATAAAATTTGGATAATCTGATATTAATTGTATGAATAATAGACAATTATAAAATGATGATAAATTAAATTAAATTTAATCATGCTATAATGGCTTTGGCCACGCATTCGAGTCTGTTAAATTAATACGAAGGCTATATTTTCACGTGAGTCTTATATATAGTTACTATTTTTTAAAATAATTGTACAACACTTGTAATTCCATGACTGCATCATTTATATATATATATATATATATAGATAAATCTCCCAAGGAGTAAAGAATCCGATGTGATAGTGAAGTACTAGTGTGGAATATACCCAGTGAATTATACATACTAGTGATGATCATCTCCTTAATTATTAAAGTGGAGGATATGACTTAATTTCTTTTTGTCCATAATTGAGACACTTCCCTTTCCGTACCTTTCATGACTATCCCATTTCTGATCATCAACTTCCATGTACATCCACAAAATATGTTTCCTAATCGGTTTTTTTTTTAATTTTTTTCTTTGACGTACTGCAGTTAACAAAGCAACTACTGATATTGATGCATTAAATTAATGTATACCTAATCTGATAAATTGGAAATTAACTTTGATTTAATTTATTTTGAAAAGACCCATTAATATTGTATTCTCTTTTTTTTTTGGTCGGCCAGTTTATTAAACCTAGGAGAAATCTGATGATCATGAGGATTTCCCGTGGGATTAAAGTCTTAGCTGACTGCGATCCGGTAAATGTGCATCATGCGTGCAATATATATGAGAGGTATAATCTCTGTTGCAATGGAGAATTGCAGATCTGTAAGTAAGTAGTGTCGATCGAGCATGAGACTACGAACGTATATATCTTATAGGTAGGGTCAACTTATTGGAATTGTAGATGAATGGGATCATGAGTCGTAGTCGTCGAATCTCTTACACATGATGATATAATTATATATATATAGGAAAATGTGACATGGGAATTAAGTATGGATTATAATGGCTTATCTACCTTAATTTAATGCAGTAGGGTCAAATACGACTTTCACTAAGTACTAGTTGTTAATTATTAATAGTTGATGGTCCATCTTGAACATGGGGGAGTTTTGCCGACTGCTTGGTGCTCTCTCTCTCTCTCTCTCATATACATGACCTCTTTGTGATTGTGAAACAAGATGCAAAGAAGACAACATTAAGATCAAAGACATATATGTTATCTAGGATCTGAAATTACGTCATTTTCACATGAATTAGGGAGTGAGTAGATCAAATGAAGCTTTCTAGTAAATTATATATATATATATTACTTTCATGCTTTTTTTGTGGATTTCTCTCTCTCTCTCTCAAGTTCACTTCCCCATAGGGTTCATGAGGATTCGTTTATGACAGACGCTTAAATTCATGACATGAACTCATACGAGAATCAACATCAACGTGATTGCGCTTTATTTTACTATTAAATTAAGTTTTCTTCTCTTGATCATCTCATTCAATCGTGACATGCACATGAAACGAATCGATTTGATAATTGATAAAACAGGGCAAACTGTGTAACACCCAGGCCCTGAGGCCCAGTACTACCAAGTTCAAGCCGAATACGAGTTCTATAATTTTTTAGGTCGTTAATATGTATGGGAGGCCAACTTGATCAAATTTAACGAGTAATTTTGAAATAGGTTACGGGCTTAAAATTTGTTATGATGGAATATGAATTTAAGCTTGATAAATTTAATTAACGATTGATGATCAAGGTGAATCTATTTAATTGGCCAAAATTATAGAACAAAATAGACTGTTTTAGAATTTGAATCGAGATCTATTAGTATTTATTATACTCGAATCATGAAAATATGAACAAGTCAAGAGATTATTCGAATTGCTTTAAGTACTGGCCAAACCCATTTTGTTAAGTGCATAGGCCACCAAGATGTAAGCCCAAATTTTTGGAAGTGGAACTAAAACCCGTAGCCCACGAGCTAAGCTTAAAAGAATGAGAAATTATATTTTAATGGTAGAGTGCGTAAACGTTGTGAATCGTTTTGAAAAAAAATAAACAAATACAAAATTCACATGAAAATAATTAATTTTTTAAAAATGAATCCTATATTTTTTTCAAAGCAACTGCACAATATTTATTTATTCCACAACTACATATAACATTATTCTAAATAACTAGACATTGAGATCATACTACGATTTCTCCCACGTCTCATGATTTTGCACTCACAGTCTCCCTTCAGTACCGTTTGCACGGGACTTGTTTATTTGGCATGCGGTTCATTATATTCCTTTTTCACCCACCTAGTCCCTAGCTTCACTCTTAAGATAATCAACTTATTTTGGGATTATCTTAATGGAGTAACTATTTTTCTTTTAACATAGACTATCAAAAACCCACTTTTTCTATTTTATTTATTCATTTTTATATTTTACCATCTATCAAATTTTCTATTTTTTCTCTATATTTTTTAAAATATTCATATTTTAGTCTAATAATATTTATTTCACAAATTAAAAAAATTGTTTGAAATTGCAAACGCCAAAACCCATTTTTGGAGTTGGGATTGCACGTGGGAGACTGCGGCGGATTTGTCGGAAATGAGATTGTCAGAGGTTGGTTGCTGATGTGAGGGGATGCCGGCGGTGGGTGGAACGAAAGTCATAAACACTGAAACTCATTTTTAGCGTTAGAGTTGCACGAGGGAGACAACGATGGACTTGTTGGAGTTGGAGTCATCGGTGGTTGGTCTTCGGTGTGAAGGGATGTCAGCGATATAGTTAGTGGTGACTGGCGGTAGGTCGAACCTTGAAGACGACTACTACAAGCTTGAAGACGTCCAGTAGCAAAGAACAAAAATAATAATAAAAAATAATTTAAAGGTGAACAACGTTGCTCTACATGTAGCGCAATTATTATTCATACTTTCATAATTTTTTTCATTTTGAAGTGTCAAATAAAATTATTTTTTTGATACTTTTAAGTTATATTTTGAAAAAAAGTATTGTTTAACTACTATATTAGGAGGACTCTAATATATAACGTGGTTATTCGATCTCCTAAAAGCCCAACAGATCCATTAACTGCTTTTATAAGACCATTATAATTTAGGACCTTTTCCTTGCCTTTTATAGTTGGCCATTAGGTTTATAATTTCTGAGTTAATTTGCATTTTCTGGACAAAGGGGAGTGGATTTCATTTTCTTTACTTTAAGATGAACTTTGTTTTGAAAAATTCTTAACAACATATTCTCAACTCACTTTTTTTTTTTTAAATAAAAGTAATCTAAGGACGAAAAAAAATTATCACATTTTAAATAGTGAGATAAAAATAACATATAAGTATATAATTTTGTCTTGAGTAAATTAATAAAAAAACCTAGCAAGGTGATGATGCAAAGATGGACCTTAAAAGATCCACTAGAGATAAGGGATTAAGGAAAAAACTTCTTGCAAACGGCTTGTACTTTAATTATTTTTTATTTCTTTCTTCCTTTCTCTACATATCATTTTCTCTCTCAATCAATTCCTTTCTTTCAATCAAGTTACGAGCATAGAAAACCAATTAAAGAACAAAAACTACATCGTCAAAACCACCAAACTACAATCATCAAACACATTATTCGCACAACACCCTCAAATCTTGAAGAACTGATGAAAAAAAATTCCACATCTGCAATCTCAAGGCTTAACAGAATTGTTAGCCAAAATAAAACCTCATCAATCTGCCAATTCAGGCTTTGGGAGGAAGTCGATGGTGGATTTTAATTTCAACTGCCCAGTTTTATTATTTTTAATTTCAACAGCCTTTGATTTCGTAATTAAAGTGGGGATTGAATTTTGACCCGATCTATGGATCCGACGAAACTTGTTGAAAGACCAAACTCGTCATCGATGTCGGTGTCTTCGTCCTTACGGGGTACGAGGCCTGGGAACTTATGGGGGTGGTCATCGTCTTCTCGTTCGTCGTCTCCAGCATCTCAGAGTTAGCTGCCATGGCCTATATATATCCCAAGAAAAAATTAAGGAAACAAAAGAAAGATGAGAAAAGAAAGAAATAGAAGAAGAAAGAGGAAGATAAAATCAGCTCTGCTAAGTGCTAACTGATGATAATTTTTTCCTTTTATTTTTATGGCCTTTTTGTTAACCCTCGTGGTACTGCCGTTTACCTGCCGCTTGCAAGTTTTGTTTATACCTAGCGCAACTCAGGGATTAAAGATAATAATTATAAGGATAAAGCTACTCTTCAATCTTAGTTTTTATTCCATTTTAGTTATATAAATTTATATATATGTTGATGTAACATATTTTAAATAATTGGTCCTTTTTAAGTGTTTGTATAATATATTGTAAATACGTACGTGTGACACAAATAATAAAACTAATTATGATGAAAAACAGCATATAATTCTCTCTAATATTATTCCATGATCACTGATAAATAAATCCATGTTATCTGCATGATCCAGATTTTTCTTGATCATGTACTCACATGCACTCTCGTTAACACGAAAGCTATTGGATTTGCAGTACCTTTGACGCATTACAAATTTATTTTATTTTACATCACAAGAAAAGTGAGTATTTATGATGAGTTATTTATTACAAAAATAACTATATATTTATGATAAAAATAGATTCATTTTGATAGGAAATTATCATTTTAATAAAAAATAAATATCAATGAATAAGTAGTTTTCTTATAGTAAATTATTTTTATTATTGTAAATTTTTCGGTGTTTTGTAACTAAGATCTAAATATCCCCCTTAATTATAATATATATATTTTTTCAGCTTCATACAATAGCTTAAATAAGCTAGAAAAACATGAAAGAAAACACAAAATAATTTACACTTATATATATATATATATATATAAGGAGACGCTGGGAACTGACCCCTCATACAAAAACGGTCGCCGTTGTCACCGACTATCGTGGGTTACACCACCATGCCATCTCGGGTTTAAGCCTGCATGGGACACACCAGAGGTGACGGAGGTCGCCGTCACAGGGCGAGACCGCCGGAGGCCGCCAATCCTGATGACATGGGCGGTGTCACCCATGATGGCCGGCGGCGGCTCCGTCTAGGCTGACGCCGAATGCTCCCTATCCATCACGTAAAATCATTTTCATGTTATTTTTTTATGTTATTTTTTTATTGTATTTTATTCATTTTATTTTTTTATTATATTTTTTTATTGTGTTTTCTAAATTATATTTTATTTATTGTATTTCTTAAAAATTTTTATTGTATTTTTATTGGGACCGCCCGCGGCTCCGTTTTCATGTTATTTTTTTGTTGTAATTTTATTGGGACCGTTTTTAATAAGGGATCGGTCCGCTTTCTCACACGCACACATATTTATATATATAATCAATAAAGAAATTAATCAACGGGCAATTATAACTCTTAACTTAAGAGCTAAATAATTATAACACAGACAGACAAATAATATTACAAGCACATGATCTACCTAATTGCATGCATGTGAGGGATCACATATTAGATTAATATGCATGGTTCATGATCATGAAGATGGCTTTAATTGCAAATTATATCAATTAATGGAATACAATAAATGCCCAATATTTAGAAACAGCAGCACCTTTAGTACTTGCAGCGCCCAGCTTCCACATAGTCTCCACAATTGTCTCCAATAATATTAGTCCTTTTTGTCCTCCCAAAGTTTTTGTAATAGACATACTGTAGTATGATCTGTAATATTGTTTGGTTCTGTTAAGGTTTATGTATATAATACTACTAGCACTACTCGACAATGAGAAGGATCATGAAGATGATGATGATGACAGTAATAAATGATATTAATTTAGGGCAATCGAAAATAAAGAAATAGCAAATTAATTAAGGATACAAATAAGTCAAGCGCCACGCATACTACAGCATCCAGCAACCAAGGCATATTAGCTTTGATTTTTTTCCATTCAGTAGTCCTTACGAGAATACTGCCAAGTAGTCATGTTATCAAAGTTAAATTAACATGATGACTCTGAGAAAACAAATAAACAAAGAATTAACTTGAGAGAGAGAGAGAGAGAGAGAGAGAGAGAGAGAGAGAGAGAGAGAGAGAGAGAGACCTTGCCACGTAAGTAGCATTGGCGACCAGTGCAAAAATGAACATGAGAGGATTCAAGCCCTATAAAATAACAAGGCAAAAAGGTCTTAGATTGTTGAATCACTGCAAGATATAATAATAATCTAAAAGCAAGAGTGGTAAGACCATATATGTCTCACCTCTACACTCCCCCTTTTAATCTGTCCAATTAACTTTGTTAGAAAGAATTTCATAGAATTAAAATAACTATAACTATATATATAAAGTATCACACACTAAAAATGATAGTACAAATTACATTCAACCATATCTGAGGGAGTCGACCGCCCATGTAAATAGCAGCCATCAGCCATCCAAGCCATTGCCCATAAACATTCTCTCCACCTTGTTCCTGTTATATATAAAGTTCCTAAATTATGAAATCATGAAATAGCTTTTGACTAGGGTCTTGATATGGTTAATGTGAAGTACTACCACTAATCATACATGGAAGAGATTCCTCTCAGTGAGTCCCACGTATGCAGCTTCTGCCAAACCCTTAGTTTGAAGTGGCAAGTTGACTGATGCAGCTAGAAATGTTCCATAACCTGCTGCCTGTTAAATGTCCGGACATTTAAGGTGAGTTTAAAGCAAACTTAGATCATGACATGTTTGCATAATGAGTGTGACTCACAAATTCATTACAGGAATTATTTATTTATAATTAATTAATTTTATCAAAATGATTATTTATAATTAAAATAAATCGTAAATAATTTTTTTATTGTAAATAATTAATTACAAAAATTCAATTTTCTTGTACAGAAAAATCTAGCCACATCGCATTCTTCATTATGAATTTCATCGTCTCCAGTCAAATCAGTTAATAATGTGTAACACTTGAAGTACTGAGCTTTTTGTTTATATAGATAATTGACTTGTATATATGGCCCACCTATAACATTTCACGTGATGTATTGGTGTAAAAATGACATTATATATATTCGATATAACATTGCTAAAAAGAATATAAAGCTCGGTCATTTTGTCCTGAAAGGCAGGTTTGTTTGTATAATTATTATAGGTAGAATGTGCGAATTGATGCAATGAAAGAAGAAAAGAGAAGATAAGTAGCTCGCTATATGATTTCCCAGCTCTTTTATTTCTCTCCGTACCAGATGATTTCCGGCAAGGCTCCTAACCATTTTTCAACCATTTCTGGGTGGGGGATGAGTTGGAGCTTTGGCTCTGCTCACCTCTTCCCTACTGTCTACCTATTCCGATCTTTTTCCTTACGTTTTCCATTTGTTTCCTGTCTAATTTTTCATCGGCTTTCAACCGGTTTGCCTATTGGAGCTATGCATCACCAATCTTTTGTCTACCAACCCATTTCGACCTACACGCGCCACCCACAAGCCTTTACAGTCGCCGATCTTCTTGTCAAGCATGAGACTCTGAGGCGTGCGCCACACTTGTGTAAAGATGATTTGAAGTGGTTCTGTGGCCCACATGCATGCCCTCCCGACAATTTCTGCAGCACTTGGTATCCCGATCCTCGCCGCCTAACTTCCTTTCTCTGACGGCGCTTGTAGTACACGCGCCATTAATGCCATGGGTTGTTTTCCGGTGATTAGGTGTTGTTTCCAGTTCCTCTATATTCCTGCTTTCTCTAACTGAAGATCAAGTAAAAGTGGAAGTGGAAATCTCCCATAGTCTATCTAGACTAATACGGTCCAGCACACACCTCACCTCTGCACCCTATAGTTGCAGCTTTAAACCGTTTTTTGAAGTTCCCTCCCTTTATTCGAATTATGGGCCGATGCTATTTTTTGGCGCCACTATTTCTCTCTCGGAAGCCATTCTCTCGATTTTTTTTTTGTGCAACATCGTCTATTAGTTTCTTGGGAAGATTGTAGGGGACTTCCACCCTACTAGAACTTGTGTCTTGTAATCTGCTAGTTTATCTACGCTAATCTACTAATCTTGTCAAGAAAAAAAAAGAAAGAAGAAAAAAGAAAATTATTAAACATTGATAGCTAGCTACCAATCCCAACTGTGCTTGATTTGGTAAAATTAATGCCTGATTTGTTTTTACAGATAAGATAATATAGTTAAAAATTAAATACAATATTTTTATAATATTAGTTTTGTTATAGGATTTGAAAAAAGTGATTTTAAATTTTAAAAAAATTGAATTGTTTATTTGATTTTATGTGAAGATTTGAAAAAATAATATTGATAAAAAAAATAAAATGAAATTGTTTGTAAAAACAAACCAGGCCTCAGTTGGAAAACTCACAGATCTTGATATGGGCATAGGCCGGCTAACGGAATTGTTAGACGGAATTAGAGCTGCCTCATCCTCAGACGATGAATCGTTGTGAAGAGCTTCCATGGCTGAAGGACCGCTCTTGGCCGCCCTGAGATAGCTCCGAAAGGGAGGGGTACCGCTGCCTGCCAATGATCTGGGTGACCTGAAAAACTCATCAAGAACAAATATTTATTTGAAATATGCATGTATAACATAAAAGACGTGTAATATATATACAGAGAAGGAAGATTATATATATGTGTACGAAACGTACATGTAGTAGTGGTACTGATAATGATCTCTTCGTGGAGTACTGCCTTTTGGTGTAGCTCTAGGTATTTGAAGACGGCCTGGATCATCTGATTTAGGTCTAGTCAATGGTTTTTCCTGATCTTCTTCAGCCTAAAATAACGGAACAATCATTGAAGTACTGTTATATCTGGTCCATTTATTTCTATGTTTTTAGAAGATATATTAACCGATCATGCAATTAGTTGAAGTAAATTAAACTCATGTACAGCTTGGTTAACATTGATGATCTGTCGACACTTGAACCATTTGCGGATGTGCTCGTAGTACACGCTCTGCAATACCAAGACTACAGTACTGGTTGTGTAAAGCTGCAAGAAAATACAAAAAGATGGTTTTATATTTGTATATACTTAGAAGAAAAACATGACAAGCTCACGAACAAGACATCCTTCGATTTAAACTGTATAATATATGTGCAACAGTTTTAAATTGCAAACTGGCCCGAGACAGTCAGAACCTAATCTCAAGCCAATCACTGAGCGAGTGTCGGTTGAAGTTCTTGGCAATAAGTGCAAACGTTAAGGTCGGGTTAGGCTTGGAAAGGGACGCTGATTGGTACGTGGTAACTTTTGTCGGACATATATAAGATGTCGTTTAGTACCCGACCCTTTTGTCTAAGTTTTCCTAGCCACTAGCACCAGTACCCAAAACCATAAAATGGTCTAATATTATAAAAAAAAAAACAAAAGATTCTGTCACAGTTGTACGACAGTATTAGGATGAGAATCGTTAAAACGTAAGTAGATCAAAATTATAAGTTTATAAACTGATCATATGATTTTATATCATACGTTAAATTTATCTTATATTAAAAATAATTTTACGGTATAAAACTCAGCATCAAGTCTTATTTATGTTAATGGTTTGGTAACTAAATTATTTCTGATCTATTTGGATTGAGGGGGGGACTACTGATCTAAACCTTTGGGTTGGCTTTTTGAAATGATCCAGCAGGACCTACCCCAGTTGCTACCTTAACTAATTGCAGTCAGACTTACTCATGGTGATGGTACCATTAAATGCAGAAGAAAGTGAGATTAATATGAGAAATGCAGTTTCATAGGCATATACGCATTCCAAAGCCAACAGTCCATTACCAGAGCCGTGTAGTACTGTGTAGGCAGCTGCATCAAAAGCAAAACAAGTTCAGAAGATAATTAATTTGTTTTTATCGGAAAAAAAAAAAGAAAGGAAAGGAATGGCAGAAATTGCTTGTGAGGACCAAAATAGTGCACAATTTGATGATGGAATACTGCATTCTGCAGATATAATTACAGATAGGGTCACAACCAGAACCACCCAAACTCTGGACCACGTCGAAACTACCAAACAACAGATCGAAAACAATGGGTCTAAGTTTCTCAGGCGTTCATACTCACCGTTGCTGGTTCCAGAAGGCAACCCACCAGATTAAAAACATCACTGCATTAAGAAAAAAAGAGGAAGAAGAAGAAGAGGAACCTAGTTGATCAAAGTGAATCAAAGTAGTGAGAACTAGTGAAGAAAAAAAAGTAAAGTGAAGAACAGAAAAGCTATATGTGTGTGCTTCTGTGCATGCTTGCATGGACACGTTTTTGTCACTCGGACGGGGAGTTAAGAGAATATACCCAACAATCCAAGTGAGGAGAAAAGCAAGAGAAACTCCATGGCTGGACTTCGTCTGGAAATTGGTGATGATTTGCGGGATTTCAGCCACTCCCCAGCAGACAAGACTAATAAACCCAAAACCGAAGGACAAATCATCTCTTAGGTTGCAAAGACAGTCTTTAAAATATTTCTCAATCCAGCGCACACAGGGCTTCTGCTCCTTTACACAGTAAGAGAACTGCATTATTCTCTCTCGGCTTTAGCTATCTCGCCGTGGGTGTTGCGTGGTTGGGAAGGTTGGCGATGATTTTAAAGTAGTAGAAGGCTTCAGCACTGTTAAGTCGATATAAAATATATATATATAATAAAATCCATTTTGTTTCACCGGTTTACTTTTTTATTTTTTAGAATAAATAATAATTTTATACGATATCATAATAAAAATTTTAAACTTGAATCTCGACTCTATATATATTTTATTTTATTAAATATTTTATATATTAATCCATTTTTTGAAAGAGAATGTGATTTATGATAATTCTACTATGCCTACCAAGTTTGATTCCTTAATTTGAGTATTTTATTTTATTCTTTTAATTATTTTACTTAATAATTAAGAAAGTGATTATTAACCATGTATTGATATATAATTTTTTATATTTTTAAAAATATTTAAAATGAAAAAAAGATAGAATTAAAAAAAAATAGAAAAATGAATTATGTCTAGCGATCACCTAGAGCGATAAGTTTTAGAGTTTATGGTTTAGGCGATAAGTTTTACAGCGATAAGTTTTAGGCGACATTATAGATCCACCCCTGATTTATAAGTGAGGAAAAATAATAAAATATGAAATATATAATAAATTTTTATATCTTTTTTTTATACTTTTTTGAATATATATATATATATATACTTATAACTGATACTATTTAGAAGGATAGTTCTCTCAAATTTTGTTAAGAGATGTTGAAATAAGGTGTCGGTAGGTATGTATTTAGTTGATGGATTGATCATATTGTAAATTTTATATTTTATCAATTTTAATGAACGTAACTATTTCTCACTTCAAAAAAAAAAACTAATACCATCAAGAAGTGAATAGTAACTTAGTAAGAAAACTAGGACCAGTACTCCTAATATTGACTCTTGTGTTTTTATGGGTTAGATGTAAATACCTTAATGGTAAACACAACCCTATAACGTCGGGAAGCATATGCTGTTTTTCTCTGCCGATGCTCTGAATATCTGTGCCTCTGTGCTAAAGGCGATATACAAGTACAAAATTTTCAGCATCTGTGGTACACTTGTACGCATATTCTTGTCGATCATAATGATGCTTGCACATGGCCATCATGGACGGTGGAGATAAGTTGGAGTAAGGACTAACAAATTAAAAGAAAATGGGAACAAGGTGTTGAGAAGATGACGACATTTTCAGAAAACATATAAAATGATTTTATTTCTTTGAATGTCGGCCTTCATAGATAACATGATGAAGTGACTATGTTCTCGAAACTAAGCATGGGAGTTTACCTACATAAAATATGAGTACCTATCTTGACATGTAACATAAACAGAAGCGTTTTTTTTTTTCAATTAAAATCCCGATCAATTGTAGGTGTTTTGTTTTAATTCTTAGCTGCTTGTGAATGCTTTACATGACTATATATATATATGTATGCATGGGAGACATAGATATGGAAATTAAAAAATTAAAAAATATGTATGCATGTGATCTACTACAAGAAATGTGCTCTTTTGCATCAATTTATTTAATTGCAAAAAGAATAAAAAAGAAGAAGATGATTTTGAGCTAAAATGTCAATTTTTTAGACAACAGTGGTTGGATATTACTGTTTGATTGTTGGATATTACTGTTTGATTATTTCAGTCCAAGAGTACTAGCAATATACTTGTTATAATTTTTCTTTAAATTATACACTTTTGTACACTAAAAAATTTCGTTAAATTTAATCAATAGTGGAGAGAAAAAGGTGGAGAGAGGGAAATATTTTTTCACTTGTGAACAGTAATCTTCCAAAACTCTCTAAAATCTGATCTGCGGTACAAGTTGGAAGCTCAAGAATATTGGTTAAAAAAAGAATTGGTTGAGAATAAATGTGAGAAATTTGTTGAAATCCTTAAAGATGATTTTACCCGGCTATATGAACAATATGCAGAGTTCAGTGGTGAGTACACTAATATAAGTGGTTCTAGAGATGATACTTCTAGTACTCAAAGGGATACTAGTATCTTAAAAGGGATAGCAATAGCATTATTGATGACGTCATTTACATGGATCTCTATAAAGACAAGAGTTCAAGTATGATGGATACTAAATCAGAGTTAAAACGGTATTTGTTGGAAGCTGTTGAGATCCCTTCATAGAATTTTGATATCTTAATTTGGTGGAGGGTCAATTCCACCAAATATCTAGTTCTTGCAATGATGGAGAGAGAAATTTTGGCCATTCCAATTACCACTGTTGCTTCGGAGTCTGCATTTAACACGGGAGGCCGTACCTTGTATCCATTCCGAAGTTCTTTGGCTCCTAGAATTGTAGAGACTCTTGTGTGTATGCAAAACTGGTTGAAATCCACTCATATATGCTTGAGTCAAGATTATTTCGCTTTAATTGATGATGCAGAGAGCTATAAGTTAGACTTAGGTAATATATTTCAAATTTAATTAATTATGTTATATATATTGATTTGTCTTTTTTTAGTACTAATATTTTATATTTTAACATGTTAATGTAGAATTGGTTACTAATATGGTGAACTTACTATGTGAAGAATGAAGATGATAGAGGTTTGAGGTGTATTTGTTATTGTTGAATTTTTATACTTTTTTGTTTGCTTAATTTTGTTTTCCTATTTTTAGAAATTTATGTGCTATTTTATCTCTTTACTAATTTTGTTCCTTTTTTTTTATTCATTAGAAGTTGAAAATTTGGAATGACTTGTAATTTGTATTAGTTCTTTTGTTGAAATAAGGAAACAATTGTTTATTTGTTTTCTATTATTTCTCTTTTGTTGTTGGATGATAATTTTAAATTTGGGAAGATAAATTTGTAAATGAATCATCTATATGATGTGATAGATGATGGAATATGAGTTCAATGATAGTACATGATGAGTGTTATTTGCTTATATCTAGGATAATGAAATATGGGTTCAATGATGATAGATGCTAGATGCTAGATGATGGATATTGTTTGCTTTTATCTTTTATTGAAATGAGACAATAGTATGGTTGCTACAATCAAGTTATGTATTGTTAATTTGTATGAATGCTTTTATTTTGTAATTTTGGACATTTGGCTTTAGTTATATATATTGTATTGTTAATTTGTAAGAATGATTTCACATTTGTCATTTTGGACATTTCACATTTGACTTTGATTTTGTAATTTTAATTTGTAGGAATTTGTAATTTTAGATCTTTGCCTTTGGATTTGGTTATATAATTTTAATTTATATAAATTTGGATCTTAGGCTTTGGTTGTGTTTAATTTGTATAAATGATATTAGCTTGTAATTTTTGATATTTGGCTTCAGTTATATATTTTTAATTTGTATATTGAAATATAAAACAATATTTTTAAAAAATGATATCGAAGCCCAACTTTGATCTATTATAATTCAAAGTTGTGAAATTGAAATGTCAAATAGGTTAAGAAAAAGTCTAATACAAAATCCCAACTCTAACTCTGTTTTGACTCCGCTCCGTCAAAGTCAGAGTTGGAGTCGGATCGGAGTGAAGTCAGAGTCGGAGTCGGAAGTCAGATTCTGCTACCGAAAAAGTTGGAGTCGGAGGATCCCATTTCCGACTCCGACTAAGTCGATGCTCAGCCTTACACCAATTGCTTAAATTTGTAACAAGTCTATGTTGTGAATACTAGTATTTAATATTACTTTTTATTGTGGAATCTACCTATTTCTTACAAGTCAATTTGATAAAAAAAAAATGTTAACCTACAAACATAAATCTATAGGAATGTTCATTTCCAGCAACTCAAATTCTTGCAAATACTTTTACTGGCAATTATTCATGGTCCTACACCAACCTATTTCGGCTATTGTAATTTTTCAATTCATTTTTTTATTGATGCAACACCTCTTCAAAAAATACTTGTGTTGGTGAACCTCGTTTGCAACGAAAGTGTAATTTCTACAGAGTTTTAAATCTATGTCTCATGCTCATCGATTATACTTTTCCTAGAAAATATTCAAAACTGATGACTTATTTTTGCTGCCGTCCTTTTTATTCCTGCAACTCGTCCTCATCAATTTTGAAAACAAATCAATTAATCTTTCACAATCAATAGACGTAGAAAAAGAGTATTTGTTGCCACTTAACCATGCCTGCTACATGGTCTTTTGCTGCAACGTTATATTGTGAGAAAAATGGCCACTTGTTTATCTACATGATGTGTTTTGGGTTCTATTGTTCTTATCAACCCTGTTTTAGTTCCACACACAATTTTTATTTTTTATGGAAGTTCCACACGCACACACACACATATATAACTATATATAGTAGTCATCTTAGATGACTTATTTAATTGCTACCTATTATGATCAGACAAGGACACAATATATATAAAAATCATGCATAGTTGGTGCTGCTTACAAACCTGTTACATGCTATATATGATTGTAATTTGCATTGTGGTCCAAACCAAAACATACACAACATCAGAAATCATATAATCACATATGTTATATATTATTTCTGTTCTTAACAAACATGGTTCAAATTTACTTGCTACATGAGCTAGGTACCAGCCAACATGCACAACATGTCAATACATAAATTTCCATTATGGAATATGCCAACTAATAGACACAATGTTCAAACAAAATATACATGTCAATACTAAATCATAGAGAGTGTCTACTTCCTTACTAATGCACAACTATGGTCTTGCCTAGAAAACACACCTCCTCCAATGCACTTTCACCTCTCAACTGGAGTCATTGTTATTTAGCACCAACACATCCCTTCATAATAAGTTCCCTTGCTGTTAGTTTTGAAAACCTGTTGCATATATAGTGTAGGAAAACATTAAGCACATCCCCCAGTAATTGTTCAGTGGATACATGCTACAAGAGAACTCAATAACAAGTAATAATCACTAACAATAACACTTTTCAGCCTATATAGAGTCTCTAGCATTTCTCATTTCATCACCCACCAATTGTATGTATCCAAATGCAGATTTAAGAAATATCATATTAAGGAAAGCTATCTATTTTAAACAGTCTCACAAATGAAAATATGATTCACTTGCATGCTAATTGTGTGGACATTAACTTGCTGCATGTATATATATAGTGCATGAAAACATTAAACAATTCTGCCTAATTTATTGGTTCAATGGATACTCACTACAAGACATCACAACCACCAAGTTAACGTTGTCCAATAATCACTGTCAAACATTTTTCACCTTATGTGCATGTCACTAGCATCACTCATTTAACAAATATCTTAATAGATGTATCCACTGTAATCTATGAAAAATAATTTTATAAAAAAACCATATCTAACATCTAGTCCATAATTATTGTCTCCTTAAGTGTTGTAGCGGAAATTAATCTGCTTCATACATATATATAGTGCAGGAAATCAAAAAAATCATCTCCTATTATGTTTAGTGGATACTAACATCAAGACATCACAACCACCAGCATATACATTATCTACTAATCAGTAACAATTAGCAATTAGCCTTCATGCATGACCCCTATACTCATTAATACAAGAATCTTAGGTATGTATCCAATGCAGATACATAATTAAGAAATCACTTAATTTCATGAAAATCCTTAGCCAACAACTAGTCCACAAAGTAATCCATATATCTATTAGTTGTGAAAATTAATATGCTACATATATATAGTGCATTAAAACATGTAAATCATCCCCCGTGTAAATAGAAAATTTGGATACAAACTCACATGATATCACAACCAAAAGCATATATTCTCTAATAATCACTAACCATACAGCTTTCAGCCTGGTATGCATGCCATCCTAGACTCATATCAACACTCATTTTTTATATGTATCCAATGTAGATGGCAATATAAGAAATCACTAGATTTTCAGGAAAACTATATCTACCAACCATTCTTAACATGTCACATGTTGCAAAAATCGTATAGATAAAAAAAAATAAATTAAAAAAAACTACTCTACAGATCCACATAGCAGCTATAAAAATAGACCAACATACTAGCTTATGAGGTATGCAACTAATAAACATGTTGATGCATCCAAAACTATTAGTTGCTAAATTGTATAATATCCTTACTGGTTTCCACCAAGCTGTTGAACAAGTTGTTCGTTAAAATGGTCAAAATAAACTTTGGTAATGATGCCATCAACTTGACTGTACGTAGTTTCAAAAATTCCTTAAAAAAAAAAATCAAAACTAGGGATAACTAGCTAGCTACCCAAAATGCCTAAGCATCTTGGTGGGTCTCTTGACGAGGCTCTATTTGACCCTCCAAATTAGTCAGACGATTGTTCATTGACTTCTCATGGTCTTTAAACTGATTCTTGAATTCCAATAATTTAGTTCAGTAACGCTAATTGATCCTTGTACAAATTTGCATCGGTTTTGTTCTTTTCATTTTCTTCAACAATTCACTGATAATCCCTATTTTTCCTCATTGCAATAGAGGGATCAGGTATCATAGAATGACTTAACCCTATTGCATATCTTGATCGGTGTCCTAAAACCTTATTGAAGACTGAGCTACTAGCTTCATCAATTTTTGTTGTATCCACCTCGATTTTCTCCAATCGTTCAAGCATAAGTTGCTACATGCAAAAGATATTGCATAAGACTTATTCACAATGCACAAGGCGGTTTTGCAATGTATCAAACCAGAAAAATTAAAATTAAAAATCTGTTTTGAGTAGTCCTAAAGGCTACATCAATCGATATGGAATGAATGACTTATGTATTTGTGTTCTACCAGCTCGATAATAAATTGACCTTTCTTAACCAATGCACATTCAAAAAAATAATGTATCAAAATTGTTCCTTCATCATCCTGTAGAATAAAAAAATAATGTTGTTAGTTACTCCAATCACATTCAAAAGAAACAATTTACAGATTTGTTTCTTAGATGAATGAAAGAAAGTACATCTTACCATTTCCTCCATAATCCTAACTAAATGCTTTCGGCCACCTAAATGGTTGATCCGTTGTTTCTCCCTATTCTTTGTATTCCTCTTTGACATCCTTTGAGACTTAATGAATGCAAACATTAAACACATATTGACAATAGTATTAAGAACACTAGTGTGCAGAAGAGTTATATGCTGATATGTTATATCAAATGGTGTTAAATGTAATTTTTTCAGAGTGAGGTTACCTTGAAGCCTTCGCTGGACCAAGGGGCACATGTGCTCCTATACAGGCTTCCCCACCTAGGTTGTCCCACTAGAAATTGCCGTTTCGTGGGTCTCATACTTCAAATACTGTTAGTTGCTTTCTTGATGTTATAAAATATTCTTGAACGCTAAATTCTCCAATTTTTAATTCACTAAATATCTGAAAATCATGGGAAAGAACACAAAAGTCTATCAAAAAAGTAGACCAGTCTAAAAAATAAATCAACCAAATTAAGCAAGATAAGATTCAATTTGAAGTAAGCTCTAAAGTAACACCTAACCAATAATAAAATGCATATGCACAGTTATTGGGGTATAAAGCCAAGAATAGCATCACGAAAACCTGGGCTTATCCCCTAATTATACATCTTTGCAAAACTGGAAACAGACTTTCGATAAATTGAGAAACAGGGGCGGAACTAGGGAAAAAAGAATTTGATACCATTCACATCGATTTTTACCACTCTCCTTGGCTAATCACAGCACGATCAGTAAAACACTTCTATTGTTTAGCCCTAGCCGTACAAAAATCCCGAATAAGACAGCAAAAGACACTTATATTGATTGCAAAAGACATTGCATCTCCCGAGATGCTGTGAATTGATGAGGAAAATTGCACCCACTAATTGAGCCACAAATTTGTCAATATGTCAATACTTGATTATTTTGTGAGTGCTGGTTCCCAACAATAGTACAATAGGAAGATCAAGATTTTCGAATGTGCGAAATAGGAATAGGTATCTCTCTCCAATAGGTCCGATGTTCGTGGGTTTCACACAAATCGTATGCAGGAAATAAAGTTGACTAATGAAGAGGAGAGGAGAAAGACGCGGGTTGCAAAACTCCCCTTTTTATATAACCCATGTTATATCGGCGAAAGTTTTTGTTACACAAAAGTGTAGTTAAAGAATATGAAGGGGAGAATAATTGTAGCAGAGCATATCGTTATAATAGATGTAAAAGAAGTACGAAAATTGATTTATATCTTCCATCTTAATATCAACATGTTATTTTTGTCGATAAAACGCATCAAATTTGAGAAATGTAGCATCCAAATTTGGAGACTTCAATGTTGTGAATAAAAATTCCTATTTGTGGTAATATTTCTATCGCAGAAAAAAAAATGGTGGCAAATACACTAAAATGTTGAAGTGCCCTTATCTTTGATATATTAATTAATATATTAACTACTCTAATATTTATAATTAATATATATAATGATGAAATATATTAATTACTATATCGACTACTCTATATACTAATGAAATATATAACAATTAATATATTAATTACTCTAATAGACTAATGAGAAAAACTATATTATTTGCTGTTTCCACATATATTAATTAGTCTAATAATTTTTTTCATATATATATATATATATTTAGATATATATGTATGTGTGTGTGTGTGTGTGTGTGTGTGTGTGTGTGTGTGTGTGTGTGTGTGTGTCGGTGGGTATATACATATATGAGAATTAGATTAATTGAACTTTTTAATCTTTCCTTGCATCACACGATCCCTAACTTGGCATCCCCATATATATAAAAATATATATTATATTTATATATAGTATGCTAAATCAATCAGTTTGGATGGCACAAACATATACGTACATATTGTTCCATATATAAGTATTTATATATATATATAGTTATCCCAAAATCCCAAACCTGTCATCATTCAATTTTTTAGATGATCTGTTGGATTCAAGTTATGGAAATCACAAATCTGTTAACAACCATAAAAATGAATGTTAATAAAAAATGAACTTGCTATAAATGAACCAAATAGCTTGTTGGGAATTGTGTTCATCATCTCTTAGTTCTCAAAAACTTAAATAGTTCTTGAACCACTTTGGAAATTCGGATTGGCGCCTACGATCAATGTTGTTGGTGTCCTCTTCAATACCCTTGTTATAGTGCTGACTACGAACATAGGAAATTCATACACTAGTCAGTTGCCAACGCAGACCAAAATATATATATAAACATGTGTGAACAATTTTAAGGACTTTTTGTATACTTACTCTCGATAGTGTTCAATCTTAGGGTAATTGTTAAGCACATACCAATTCGCTTTTGCAAATAGCTTTTCATTCAGTCTTTTAGTAGAGGGCGAACCCATAGGTCTTACCTTCTGGGAGAAGACACTCAAAGTTCCCAGTGGATGGTGTTGACTGACATCCACATTTCGTTCTTCTTTATTAAAAGTTGTCTCAATATCATGGAGATACATAAAACAAAATGTAAGACGTTCGACATGAACATATGCCTCGACAATGGAGCTTTCTGGATAAGCCTTATTCTTTACATAACGTTTAAACTTCCTTATATACCGTTCAAAAGGATACATCCACCTATACTGCACAGGTCTCACAAGCAATGCTTCTTGTGGTAAGTGTATAGAGATATGCATTATCATATTAAAGAATGCAGGTGGTAATATTATTTCCAGCTTGCACAGAATAAGACAGATATTAGTTTCTAGTTTTTAAATGACATTGATTTTTAAAGTTCGTGCACAAAGTTTCTTAAAGAATGAACTTAGCTCAGTCAAAGCTTTCCTAACATCGTTGGTCAAGTACTCTTTAATCACAACAGGCAGTAATTCTTGCATGAAAATATGGCAAGCATGACTTTTCATGCCCAAGATCTTAGATTCATTAACATTTACACATCGGGCGATGTTTGCAGCAAATTCATCCGGGAACTTGACACTTACTAATCACTTGTAGAAATATCTCTTTTCATGTTTATTTAACATGTAACTAGTCAGTCTCATGGAACAACAATCACCATCATGTTGCAGATGTAATTCTTTTCGTATGCCTAGATTGGCCTAATCTCGACATGCTGCTGCATTGTCCTTGCTTTTTCTATCGATATCCATCAGTGTTCCTAGTATGTTATCGCATATATTTTTCTCAATATGCATAACGTCCAGATTATGCCTCAATTCCAATGATTTACAGTAAGGCAACTAGAAGAATACACTTTTTTTGGTCCAATTCAACTCATTGGCTAAGCGTTTCCATTTCTTTGATAACTTACCAAACTATATCTCTAGCAATTGTCTTAGTTGTTCCAAGATAGTCATTCCAGATAGAAGTATAGGTGCCTGCCAAGGTTCAGTATTGCCATTGAATTATGCTTTTCTAGATCTCCACCTGTGCCCTGGCAATAACTATCGTCGATGACCCATGTAACATTACTTCGCCCATTGACCATCCACAATGAATCTGTAGCCTTATTACAACAAGGACATGCGATTTTGCCCTTTATACTCCAACCAGAGAGATTTCCATATGCTGGAAAGTCATTAATGGTCCAGAACAATGCTTCATGTAATTGAAATGAGTGTGCCGCAGAAGCATCATATGTATTCACACCTATTTCCCATAGAAACTTTAGCTCGTCGATTAAAGGGCATAGATAGACGTCGATATCATTGCCTGGTATTTTTGGGCTTGGGATTAGCAATGAAAGTATGAGGTGTGGATCTTTCATACATAACCAAGGGGGCAAGTTATATACCGCGAGTATCACTGACCATATACTGTATGGTTTAGCTAGGTTGTTGCGGATTAAAATAATCACTCGATAACCAAATTCTCACATTACGAGGCTCTGAAGCAAACAGAGGATACTGCACGTCAAAATCTTTACACACCTTCGAGTCTGCAGGGTGTCTCATTACATTGGCATCATTGACACGATTAGTTGCATGCCATCTTATAGCCACAACAGTCTTACTTGACACAAATAGTCGTTACAACCTTGGGATCAAAGGAAAATGTTTCAGCACCTTTTGGAGAATCTTCTTTTGCTTATTGCTACTCAACACCCATCTCAGAATTTTGTATTTTGGGCAAATATCTTTATTAGAATGTTCATTCCAAAATAGAACACAATCATTCAAACAAGTATCGATCTTTATGTAATTAAACCCAAGGCCACGTTCCAATTGGTATGCGTCATTGTATGAGTCAGGGTGAAGAGCATTAGGAAATGCGGATTTCAGGAGTTTGATGACCATATTGAAGGATTTAACACTCCAACCACCAACTAGCTTGATGTGAAGCAACTTAACAATAAAAGAAAGTTTTGAAAATGCCATGAGCGATAGATACAATGGACATCATTCATCTTCTAACAATTCTGAAAAGCGAGTAAAAGAACCATCAATACCAAGAATTTGAAAACCTCATTGCCAATCCATAGAGGCTCCATGCTGAATGTCATCCAGCATCGCATCCAAATCATCAATGTATGCATCGTGTGAACTGGCCTCATCACCTTCTTCCGAGGAAGGCAAATCCAACACTTTCTCTTCACCGTGAAATATCCAATCCTTATAAGAAGGATCAATCCCCGTAATAAATAAATGGTCATCGACCACATTTGTTGGTTGGAAGAGCATATTATGACATCTACGGCATGGACACCTGATGTCCACACCCCTTGGTTCATGGTCTCGAGCCATAGTCATAAAATGGTTAACCCCTAAAGCTATCTTCAATATGCATCCACGCCTTATCCATCTAAACACGATACAAGAAAAGAAAGTTCGAAAGCTACGTCTATTCCATGGTAATAGAAATTCATCATTTCAAAATTAAAATGAACCCGATGATGCATATATGGAAGACATGGTAGTGTCTTGGAATTGGGAACATGTGCAGGTGAATATGTCTAAAAACAATCAACAAAGGGGTTACCATAATACTTAAATCCAATGTAGAATTCCAGACACTACTTACACTTAAAACTAAATATGGGGTATCACAATCTCATTTCTCTTGAAATCCTGTCTTTCTCGACTAGCCATTCTATCATATATGACATGGCTTATGTCTCACACTTCTAACTAGTATAGACCTTGATTCTATTCCGGAAATGATCAAAATGTATTTTAAAAAAAGTACCTGGCATAAGATAAAGAATTGCTGAAAATAGCAAATAGCAATTGCAGTGAATAATTTTTCTTCACAAATATTGATTAGCAATAGAAAAAAAGAAAAGAGTATTAATTGCAACATCAAGTCTCCCTCAATGTTTGCTCTCTAAGATCATAGTTATGCGGCATGGAAAATTTACATCTATTTAAGAGAACATATTATAGTTAGATACTTACGTGAAGTGAGGCGCAGCCCCTTCACTTCACAAAATAATAAACGAGTCTTGCCACGTATATATAAAATGATAATCATCAAGTGATCATAAACTCTGTTAATCATCAAGCAATCATGATCGATGCACCCATTAAAGTTGCTAAGAAAAATAATAAAAATATTTATCAATTAAATAAGTGACATTTAGGACAGTACAATTATGGCAATATTAAATAATTTAGCAACAGAAGAAAGATCGATATTGCACATCTTTTACAACTTACGCCGAGAAAATAATTATTTTACATTTTAATTTCAGAGTAGTGAAAGGAAATTTTCTTTTTCTTTTTCTCTCTTACAATCATGCTGGCTCAAATATTTCTCTCAAGGGAGTGGATGGAATAATCCCATTCGATTAAGGTCTATGATGGGCTTTGGAGCGCCCCATAGACCGACCCAGTGATCATCAAGAAATTAACCGTCCCAAGACAAAGGGAGCAGGACCAGTACTGTCAAATTAAAAAAAAAAAAAATTCAAATCCTCTGAATATTAATATTTAAGAAAATGATAAGGAATCGGCTAGGATCTCGCTTTTGTGTTCCTTTTTTTTTTATATATAAATTAACTTAATAATTAAAAAAATATTGATTAATTTATGGTAATTTTTTTTAATATTTAAGAGTATGAAAAAATGATGTAAAAAAAACCAAAAAATAAATAATAATAAATAATAATAACACCAGCTAACGGGGCATTAATTCTAACGCCCTGCATTCCAGTAGAGATCGAGAAGGTGAATCTTATTTTGTTATAATATTTATCTTTGGATAAAATTGGGATTAAAACTGTGGACCTAGTACGTACTAAAAAAAAAAAGATTAAATTTTCACTAAGTTTTGCTAACTTCAAATGAAAGAGAAAATGAAAATATAAATGAAAATGAAGAGGGTGTTACCGTATTTATTAAACATTTAATATTATCCAAAAAATCATGCAAGAAAAAATAAATCTTTATATAATGTTAGCTATCTCTCTTTTACATAAGACCCTGTCCCTGATCAAGTTAAAATAAGAATCTGAAGAGATATTTAATTTTCTCACATTAAGAGACTTTGCCTTAACGTATAAATTGAACAATCCGGTAAAGGTGGGCTGTGGTGGATATGCTAGTGAACAATTTGAATTCGAGTTCGAGCTCGGTAAAAATTAGACAGTACTCGATTCGATTCGAACTCGTCTTTGATCGGTTTGAATTCGATTCGACTCGACTCGACAAACTCTCAACTCGACTCGAATTCGAACTCGAGTTATTTAAGTCCAGTTCGATTCGACTCGACTCGAATTCGTCTTTGATCGGATCATTTGCAGCCTTAATCATAAGTTGTAACTCCCAAGTATTTTTTTTTTAATTTTTAAAAAAGGTATTCCTCCGTGTTAAAAATGAAAAAAGTAAAATAAAATAATAACTATGTGGCAGTTGGCAACCGTCCTTTTTTGAAAACAATAATTAATTTAAGGCCGGATAACGACTACACCTGCTCCAGTTTCCAAACAAATTTTATCCAAGAAAACCTTCTGTCCTGCATTTTAAATGTTTTACACCCTTTTAGAGGATCGTAGCCGTAGGTTAGATATTCCCACAAAAAATGCTCCATTAATTCTTGGGTCCCCTCAGGAAGCTGCCATGCAGTTTCCTCCTCGCCTCCAATAAAAGTTTACGTAAGCACGTACTTCTAGTTCTTCATCCTCGAACTTTCATTATAAATTGCAAGTCCCAACCGATAAAAATCCTTAAAAAGCCGAACATATCATCTTCTGATCTCTACAATTAATATAAGTTGTTGCATGTTCTGTGTTCTTTTGAATTCATGAAGAACATTATACAGCAAATATCACATCCAATGGCGACCGACAGAGTTCCTAATAAACCCTCAAAATGGTTCTCTAACAAAACTCTTAGGGTAAGCCTTCATCGTCGGGGATCCAAGTCTGGATCTCCGAAATCAGCAGATGCCCCAAAGTGCACTACAAGAGAGGAGGAGTTAAGAGAAGTTTTTCGTTATTTCGATGGCGATGGCGATGGGAAAATCTCTGCCCCAGAGCTCAGAGCATACTTTGGGTCGATTGGAGAGCACATGCCGCATGAAGAGGCTCAGGCGGTAATTGAAGATCTTGACTCGGATGGGGACAATCTTTTGGATTTCCAAGACTTTCTGAGGCTGATGAAGAGGGATGGTAATGGGGGTGATGAGGACTTGAGGAAGGCATTTGAGATGTTCGAAATCGAGAAAGGGTCAGGGCGCATAACCGCTAGAAGCTTGCAGAGGATGTTGCAGCGACTTGGGGACACAAAGTCACAGGATGAGTGCGAAGCCATGATTCGAGTCTATGACACAGATGGCAATGGAGAGCTTGATTTTAAAGAGTTCCACCAAATGATGATAGATTAATTAATTCAAAAATGCTATTTGTACAATATTTGTGTATCTTTTACTTATATGTCGTATATTAATATAATTTTTTAAGTATTTTCTAATTTAATTATTTGTATTTTTTTTTGTTTCCCTTTTATTATATTTTTATTTATATATATATATATTTTTAAATCTCAGCTGCCACATCACTGATTTTGCAAAAGTTATGCGAGTTATGTACCTCTAGCATTACTCTAATTAATTATATTTGTAATCGTGAAATGTGTAAGCGTTGTATAATCACTTTGAAAAAAATGAGTAAAATACGAAATCCATATGAAAATATTAATTTTCTAATAGTAAATTTCACTATTTTTTAAAAATAATTATGCGATATTTAGGCATTTCACGACTACGACTAAATATAGCGCTACTCATTATTGAAATATTTAAAACTCCAGTACAACTGCATAACTAATGTTGCTTGATCATGGTTTCAAAATTAGAAGTGAATCTGGATGAGAACATGATTCATCCATGTTGGCTGGCTCCACTTGTAGAGTTTGAGCTCTAGTACTTGGTATCAGTGACATATTGAAAATGTTTGTAAAACCACCATGCTTTTGGTGGAGTCCGTACACTACAACATTTAACAGCTTTTTTGGCACTAACAATTCATCGTAAGTGATGGGAAAACCGTGGTAAAACACTTTCAACTGCGGTTTTAAGCTTGCAGGAGAAACGCCAGAAATTGGTCTTGACATATACTCTGCTTCTCCTCGCAAGCGTACTGCCGAAGTTCTTCCTGCCTTTTACCGCGATCTTCACGTCTAGAATCCAGTAACAGCAACTACCGCTACTGCTTCCCTCCCAAGTCAACCTGAGCGCCGATAATGACACGGTTTCCTCTGCGCGCGTATGTCTGTCGCAAATTAAGGTTCAACTTCGGCGATTTTCGAAGCGTAGCTACTGTGGTTCTCGGCACTTCTATTATCGCCGGTGAGATTATTTGGTAAGCCTATCGGCTCTTCGCACCTGGTATTTATCATAGCAGTTTTTCTTGCTGCAAGTTTGTGTTCGTCGTCGGAGAAATTACTGATGCCAAATTTTATTCCCAATTTTCCGGCGTTAAAGAAGAACTTTATTGTTCGTTGTTCCACCGGCTATTCATATATTATTTACAGAACCCTCAAATTATTGTTCTACCGGTAAATTTCTTTCTTGATGTGTCGAAGTTTCAAACTTAAATAATAGTTGGGAGCAGGAAAATAGAGGTTGAAATGCTGTATACCAAGAAAGTTAAACAACAAAACTGTGAGGTGCACGTGTCAAGCTTCAGTGATGATGATATTGTGAATATTGATCCTACGGCTTGTTTTGGTTTAATTCTCTCTGTCTGTAATTATTTTATTAGCTGAGGATATTTATGTAATTGGACTGGCTGATATAAATACTGCTCGAGTGCTTTAGACCTAGGATGGGATTCACTTTCTGCCGCTTTTGCAATCGAGATACAGAGAGAGAGAGAGAGCTGAGAGTCTGGAAGCTTAGTTAGGGTTAGGGTTTTGCTAACCCTTGCGGTGTGGCTGTGCTCAGAGGCAAAATATTCTGAGCTGATGGCTTGGTTCCTCCTGGTTTGTAAGATTGTAATCTCTTTTTCAGTGAATAAAACATCTCCTAGGGTTCCTGCAGTGGATGTAGGCCATTAGGGCCGAACCACGTTAAATCTTGTGTTCTTGATTTCTGTTTTTCTTTTCCTTTCTTTTATCTTGTTTTTCTGGTGTTTATTTTGCTTACTGGTTCATTTCTGGTTAAAGAAACCCTAAGTCTGTTTTCGAAATTACAAGAAACTTGTTCTTGTGTACTGTGAAAAATAACAAGTGGTATCAGAGCTTGTGTTTCGATGGGGACCGCCAGATTTGATATCGAGAAGTTTACTGGCCAAAATGATTTTGGTCTTTGGAGGATTAAGATGCGAGCCCTGTTAGTGCAACAGGGACTTCAGGAAGCCCTCCTTGGGGAAAAGAAGATGATCTCCTCCTCATCGGAAGAGAAACCATCTTCATCTTCCTCAGAGAGAGTTAAACCTGAAGTCCTGCAAAAGGCACACAGTGCCATTATCTTATCTCTCGGTGATAAAGTACTGAGAGAGGTTGCTAATGAGGACTCGGCTGCAGGGGTGTGGTTAAAATTAGAAAATTTGTATATGACTAAATCCCTAGCAAATAGGCTCCATAAAAAGATAAAACTCTACACTTTTAAGATGTCACCGGGGACTTCTATTGATGATCATCTTGATCAATTCAATAAAATATTGCTGGATCTTGCTAATATAGAGATAACTATAGAAGATGAAGACCAAGCTCTTCTGTTACTAAATTCTTCAGACTCTTCCTATGCCAGTATCAAAGAAACTATGATGTATGGCAGGGAGAGTCTCACCTTAGAAGAAGTGCAGTCAGTTCTTCATACAAGAGAACTCAACAATAAATCTGAGTTAAAATCAGAGTCTGGTGAGGGCTTAACTGTGAGAGGTAGACCTGATAAGAAGGGTCAGAAAAGTAAACACAATAAATCCAGATCAAAGTCAAAAGGCAAACACCTAAAATGTTTTGCCTGTCACAAAGAGGGGCATTTCAAGAAGGATTGCCCTGATAGAAAGAGTAAGGAAAACACTGATAAAGGGGAACAGGGAAAGGCAGCAGTAATCTTAGAAGATGGATATGACAGTGCTGAAGTGTTAAATGTCTCAGAAGTGGATTCTGGAAGGGAATGGATTCTAGATTCAGGTTGTTCATTTCACATGTGTCCTATAAGAAACTGGTTTGAAAATTTCACTGCACTAGAGGGTGGTTGTGTTATTTTAGGTAACAACAAAACTTGTAAAATCCAGGGCATAGGAAATGTGAGATTAATAATGTATGATGGGTCTGAAAAACTATTAAGGGAGGTAAGATACATTCCAGAATTGAAGAGAAACCTGATTTCTCTGGGTATATTAGACAGGTCAGGATACTTTTTTAAATCTGATAATGGAACCCTAAAAGTCAGTAAAGGGTCTCTGACTATAATGAAAGGGGTTTTAAAGAATGGGTTATACACTCTTATGGGGAAAACAGTGATAGGTGAGGCATCACCTGTCACTCACAGAACTGAAAACCAAGTTCTCCTATGGCATAGAAGACTAGGGCATGTCAGTGAGCAGGGCCTTAGGGAACTGGAAAAACAGGGCCTGTTAGGAGACAAGAAACTTGGAGATCTACCCTTCTGTGAACAATGTGTATTAGGAAAATCTACAAGAGTAAGCTTTAAGAAAGCAATTCACCAGACAAGACAAACCCTAGATTACATACACTCTGACTTATGGGGTCCTGCAAGAGTTGACTCACATGGTGGGGCTAGGTATTTCCTTTCTTTAATGGATGATTATTCTAGGAAAGTGTGGGTATACATACTTAAACAAAAGGGTAACACTTTTGAAAAATTTAAAGAATGGAAAACACTAGTTGAAAATCAGGTGGGCAGAAAGATTAAAACTCTGAGAACTGACAATGGTCTTGAATACCTGTCTACTGAGTTTAATGATTACTGTAAAGCTGAGGGGATAATAAGGCATAAGACTGTTAAGGAAACTCCTCAACAGAATGGCCTAGCTGAGAGGATGAACAGAACTATCCTAGAGAGGGTTAGGTGTATGCTGGCAACCTCAGGGCTGTCCAAAACATTCTGGGCAGAGGCAGTAGCCACTGCTGTTCATCTAATTAATAGGTGCCCATCCTCTGCTTTGGGTTACAGAACCCCTCAAGAACTGTGGTCTGGAAAACCTGCAAATTATCAAACCTTAAGAGTCTTTGGCTGTGTTGCCTATGCACATTATAAAACTGATAAGTTAGAACCAAGAGCTCTTAAGTGTATATTTGTAGGTTATCCAGAAGGTGTTAAAGGGTATAAGTTGTGGGTTATGGAACCTGGCAGACAGAAATGTATAATCAGTAGGGATGTCATTTTTAATGAAAACCAAATGGCAGGGAAGCCAGATAATACTCCTGACCCTAATAGGGCTGACCCTAAAACTGATATACAGTTTGAGGTGGAGCAGCCCTCCATCTCTACTGATAAACTGAATGAGGAAACTGACCAAACAGAAACTGACAGGTCAGGCATTGAAGACCTGGAGAGACAAAGTACCTATCTCCTTGCAAGGGATAGGGAGAGGAGGGTTATAAGACCTCCACAAAGGTTTGGGCAAGCTGACTTGACAGCTTTTGCCCTATCTGTTGCTGAAACTGAGGTAGAACAGGAACCTAGGAACTTTAAGGAAGCCATGAATTCTAAAGAGGCTGATAAATGGATTCTTGCTATGCAAGAAGAAATGGAGTCTTTGATAAAGAATAAAACATGGGATATGGTTCCTAAACCTAAGAAACAGAAATTGGTTGGATCCAAATGGATCTTTAAAAGGAAAGAAGGGATCCCTGGTGTAGAACTTCCTAGGTATAAGGCTAGGTTGGTTGCAAAAGGGTTCACACAGAGGGAGGGAATAGACTATAATGAGATATTCTCTCCTGTGGTAAGACATAGTTCAATAAGGCTTTTACTCTCTGTTGTAGCTTGTAATGATTTACACTTAGAACAACTTGATGTTAAAACAGCCTTTTTACATGGTAACCTTCCTGAAACAATCTACATGCAGCCCCCTGAAGGGTTTTACACTGATCTCAGTGAGGATCATGTATGTTTGTTAAATAAATCTTTGTATGGTTTAAAACAGTCCCCAAGACAATGGTATAAAAGATTTGATGCATACATGATTGAAAATGACTTCTGTAGGAGTAAATTTGATGGCTGTGTTTACTATAAAAGTTGTGATGGAAATATCATTTACTTACTATTGTATGTTGATGATATGTTGTTGGCTTGTAAGGACATAATTCACCTTAATCAAGTTAAGTGTATGTTAAAGGCTGAATTTGAGATGAAGGACTTAGGTCAAGCTAAAAGAATCCTGGGTATGGAGATAAATAGGGACAGAAATAAAAGAATTCTCTATTTATCTCAGAAATTGTATATTTCCAAAGTGTTAACAAGATTTGGAATGGACAGCACTAAAATAGTTACTACCCCTGTTGGTCACCATGTTAAACTGTCTGTCACACAAACACCTAAAACTGATGATGAAATTGAGTTCATGAATAAAGTCTCATACACTAGCATGGTAGGCAGCTTGATGTATGCCATGGTGTGCACTAGGCCAGATTTGACCTATGCTGTGAGTTTAGTAAGCAGGTTTATGAGTAAACCTGGAAAACCACATTGGCATGCATTAAAGTGTATATTTCAATATCTGGCAGGAACCAAATGTTTGGGGTTAAAATTTGGGGATTGTGACTTAACTGATAGGAGTTTGTATGGTTTTGTGGACTCTGATTATACTGGAAATATAGACACCAGGAAGTCTCTTTCTGGCATGATATTCATGTTTTTGGGTGGAGCTATAAGCTGGAAAGCAAATCTGCAATCAGTGGTGGCTTTATCCACCACTGAAGCAGAATACATTGCTATGACTGAAGCCTTCAAGGAGGCTTTATGGTTAAAAGGGTTGACTGTAGAACTAGGAATGTTGACTGGCAGTGTCACTGTGTATTGTGACAATCAAAGTGCCATTCACTTAGCTAGAAATCAAGTATTTCATGAGAGGTCAAAGCATATAGATGTAAGGTTACATTTTGTTAGAGATGTTATCTTGTCAGGAGACATAGGAGTTGAGAAAATACCTACTGAGGATAACCCCTCAGATATTATGACTAAATCTGTACCTTCTATCAAGTTTGAACACTGTTTGGGTTTAATTAACTTAGAAAATTGCTAGTACCCATTAGGGGGAATTGCAGGAACTGTAGAAGGAGATGGAGCTGTAAAGGAGAAGGGATGCAAGCTTGCCAAGGTGGAGATTTGTGAGGTGCACGTGTCAAGCTTCAGTGATGATGATATTGTGAATATTGATCCTACGGCTTGTTTTGGTTTAATTCTCTCTGTCTGTAATTATTTTATTAGCTGAGGATATTTATGTAATTGGACTGGCTGATATAAATACTGCTCGAGTGCTTTAGACCTAGGATGGGATTCACTTTCTGCCGCTTTTGCAATCGAGATACAGAGAGAGAGAGATAGCTGAGAGTCTGGAAGCTTAGCTAGGGTTAGGGTTTTGCTAACCCTTGCGGTGTGGCTGTGCTCAGAGGCAAAATATTCTGAGCTGATGGCTTGGTTCCTCCTGGTTTGTAAGATTGTAATCTCTTTTTCAGTGAATAAAACATCTCCTAGGGTTCCTGCAGTGGATGTAGGCCATTAGGGCCGAACCACGTTAAATCTTGTGTTCTTGATTTCTGTTTTTCTTTTCCTTTCTTTTATCTTGTTTTTCTGGTGTTTATTTTGCTTACTGGTTCATTTCTGGTTAAAGAAACCCTAAGTCTGTTTTCGAAATTACAAGAAACTTGTTCTTGTGTACTGTGAAAAATAACAAAAACTGAATTTTGTAATGGAAAAACAACAACGTAGCGTAGTTTACCCACAAAACTTTTAACAAATAGAACTTTGAAATTAGCTGTTGGAAATATACTTCTAGAAAAGAAAAGAACATCAAAACCTTGCAGGACTTTGCTTGAAGAACTTCTAATGGAGTAACAAGACCTTTGCAGTAAAAATACTAAGCAATCTGGAAATGATTTGCTTGAAGAACTTTTAAAGCTTCACCTGCAACAATTGTTGGAATCAAAGAAGAGTTCGCACCATTGGAGCAAGCTTTGGAGAAAAATCATCCTCGAAGAGAGTGAAGGGAGTTCTCGCACTCATCGCCATTGTTGAAATGGAGTTCTCGCTAGAGTTGTCTAAAGTGTTTTTGACGGTAAGTGTTGTTTCATTTTCACTAAAAAATTAAAACGCCCCGATTCGGACAAGCACTTCAGGTTTTATTTCTTCCACCTCATGATAAGACGCATCGTTTTATTAAATTTGAGTATCTAAGAGATTATTTTTTGAAACAATTTTAGGGAGTATTCACAACTCAAATATTCCTTCTTATATAAACAGTATATAAACAATATTATATACTGTTTATATGAGAGGTAGTGTAGATACTCCCATAATTTTTCTTATTTTTTGTCATCATGTTGTGGGTCCCAATTCTGGCTAGTGTGCAATGGTTGCGTAGATGGCTTGATCGTGAGCTTAATTCCCGCCCATTTTAATTTCAATCGGCACACGTGCAGGCATCAAATCTTAATTGTGGCGTTTTAATTTCAATCGGCATTGGTGCAGACATCAAATCTTAATTGTGGCGATATGGTGATGATGACGGCACAGGGGTTAACGAGTGCTAATTTCTGACTCAAGCCTATAATGCTCACTCACAATACTGCTGCAATGTCTAAGTGTTAGGCATAATTTGATTTTTGACCTATTTTTTAAAAAATTATTATATTTTTAAAAAATTGAAAAAATTAATATACTAATAATTATTTTTTTAATAATTAAATTAAAAATTAAAAAATTAAAAAAATTATAAAATAAAATAAAATAAAATAAAATAAAATATATAAAATATATTAAAATTAGTGAACAAAGTACTAATTTTCCTTAAAAAAAATGAAAATATCTTTTGAACAGTCTAACTGTAAAATAGAGTGAAAAATAGTTTTATCTATAAAAAAATTTTATTTGAAATAAATTTATAAATTAATATAATATATTATTCAAATCTTTTTTCTTATTTTATTAAAATGTTTACAATCAAACATATTAATTTAAAATTTTGATTTTATAACATTTATATATAAGTCCTCATCACTTAAAACAAATGGTAATTTGAGACAAACACCGACTGGAAGTAAAAAAATTTTAAAATGACTTATCTTTTTTTATAACATATCACATCAATTTTCGTTTTACGCAAAAGTAAAGAAATCAATTTAAACTTGTACCTGCAAAGGTAATAAATGCAGCACTCTTTATCTTACATAACTTTATTTGCAAGTATAATAAATGCAACAACTACATCGAATTTGGGGACAACATCAGATATATATATATATAGATATAAAGCAATTTATATATCTAAGTGTACGTTTATAAACCAGTTACAGCGCATATGTGCGCCGCGGAAATAACAGCAAATATATATAAAGTTATATCTGCGTTTTTTCAATCGTGAACATGTTAACGCCGAGACGGCATCTGCGGCAAAAATGTAAACCAACGGTGACTCTGACATCTGCGCATATCTACTCAATTTCTTGCTGCAGTTTTATGTCCCGCTTAAACTACTCGCGGCAAATGAATAATGATACGCCTGCGAGGTCCAAACTGGCCGCGAATTTAGCAACGGCAAGTGAAATATAAGTAACTTTGCCGCCAACTAGACACGCAGAAATATAAAATGCAGCAAATACTAACATATGTTGTAGTGGTATGTCATATATATATATATATATATACAAGTGTAGCTATACAATTGATAAGGAAAGAATCACAAATGATTACAAGCGAAATACAAACCTATAATTAAGGGTCAACTATAACAAGTAAGGAATGATGGCTACGAATTAGGAGAGGATTATGAGGAATCCTTAACACCCCCTGCAAGCTAAATGTGAGATTAGAGCACGCACGTTGCTTAGATCGAAAGAATGTGAAGCAAGGTCGTGAGACACTTTTGGTAAAGACATTAGCAACCTGAAGTGTGTTAGAAATATGTTGAGTGCGAATCCGATTGGCGACCACAAGTTCTCGAAGAAAGTGACAGTCCAGATCAATGTGCTTGGAGCGCTTGTGAGAGACTGGGTTGGAGTTTAAGAAGATGGCACTCTTATTGTCACACAGAAGAAGAGGACAAGTTGGAGTGGAAATACGCAGGTCACGAAGAAGATGATCTAACCATGGGACTTTAGCAACAGTGGAAGCCAGGGCACAATATTCAGACTCACAGCTGGAGCGAGAGACTGTGGGTTGCTTCATGGTGCTCCAAGAGACAAGATTGTCACCCAGATATATAGAGTAGCCAGAAGTGGAACGTCAAGTTTTAGGACAACCAAACCAATCAGTATCATAGTAGGCAGTAATTCTAGCGGAAGAGGAGGCAGTGAATCTTAAACCAAAGTGAAGATTGCTCTTGACGTAACGAAAAATGCGCTTCACAGCCTGAAAATGTTATTAGTAGGAGCATGCAAATATTGACTGACATAATTTACTGAGTAGGTAAGATCAAGGCGAGTGATAGTTAGATATTGCAATGCACCAATAAGGGAGTGATAAAGAGTGACATCCTCAACCGGAGAACCAGAAGAGGAGAAGCGCTGGGCAACAATCATAGGAGTTGTTACAGGTTTATAGTCAAGAAGTTGAGCGAGCACAAGAATATCATGTGCATACTTGGTCTGGCTGAGGAAAAGGCCTGCCGAAGTGGAAGTGACTTCAAGACCAAGGAAATAGCTAAAGGATCCCAAATCCTTGGTGGCAAATTCGGAGAGAAGCTGCCGAATGAAGCTGTTGAGAAAGGACACATTATTGCCAGTGAGAATAATGTCATCAACATACTGTAAGAGATAAATGATGTGCTGCTGGCGATAGAGAATGAGCAAAGAGGTATCCGCACGATTGCAAGTGAACCCAAGCTTCAAAAGGAATGAGCTGAAGTGCTGGAACCAGGCACGCAAAGCTTGCCAGAGACCATAAAGAGCCTTATTGAGTTTGCATACATGATGAGGGAAACAGTGATCAACATAGCTAAGAGGTTGCTCCATATAAACATGTTCTTGCAAGATACCATTAAGAAAAACATTTTTAACATCGAGTTGGCGAAGGGGCCAACCATAGGTGACGGCCAGAGAGAGCACAACACGAATAGTTGAGGCTTTAACCATTAGATTGAAGGGTATTTGTGTAATTAAGGCTTGAAAGCTGAGTGTATCCCTTGGCAACGAGACAAGCGTTGAGGCGGTCAATAGAGCCGTCAAATAGATACTTTGTGCGAAAGACCCATTTGAGACCCACACTGTCTGTTTTGGGAGGCCGAGGAACAAGATCCCAAATGCAATTGTCACGAAAAGCTTTGATCTCTTCATCTATAGCATTGAGCCGTACATGATTTTTAGCAGCCAATTTGAAACCATGGGGCTTAAACCATGGGGCTTAGATGTAGTAAGGAGAGCATGTAGAAGACCTAAGACATGATGGCTGAGATAAGTAGGATATCGCGGCCGAAAAATTCCCACCTTAGCTCGAGTGACCATTGGGTGAGAGGAGGAAGGTACGGATGGAGCACGCAAAACGGGAGCATCAGACTACGACAAAACTAGCGCTGGAGAGTCGAGAGCAAGGAACTCAGTAGATACCCACATAGGCTCAGAGAAAGAGTCAGGACAGAGACGACATGCATGAGACCCAGATCGAGAATGTGGATCAGATAGAGTTGTTGGGAGTAATGGGGTAGGGGTAAGGGTGGGGCATGGGTTCCATGAAACGGGATGGATCTAAGGATGCGGGAGGCTAAGCTATAGCGGTGTGTAGTAAGGGAAAATTTTTTTCATCAAATTTGGCATGATGAGTGACGTAGATTTTGGAAATGAGGGGGTCTAGACAACAGAATCCTTTATAGGAAGTATTGTAGCGTAAAAATAAGCCAGGAAAGCTTTAAGGAGAAATTTTGTTAACAACACAGTCACATAAGTAGGGATAAACTCTGCAACCAAAAGGATGAAGTTGGCGTAGAGTGGAGGCCTATTTACCGTGTAAAATTTCAAAAGGAGAAATATCTCCAAGAAGTGGAGTGGGCAACCGATTAATGATATAAATCACGGTACTAAAAGCGTTGACCCAATAGCAAGTGGGTACGTGAGAATGAAATAAGAGTGCAAGGCCCATTTCAATCATGTGGCGATGCTTACGTTCAGCACATCCATTTTGGGAATGAGTGTAGGGACAGGACATTTGGTGATGAATGCCGGAAGAGCGGAGTTGAGATTGGAAGCGATTGCTACAAAACTCAGCGCCATCATCACTTTAAAATTTTTTGATTTTGCAAGAATATTGATTTTCCACAAATGACTGAAATTGGATAAAAATGTCAACAAAATAAAATTTAAATTTCATAGGATAAATCCATGTAAAGAAAGAGTGATCATCGACAAAAATGACATAATAAGTAAACCCATTTTAGATTTAACCGAGGCCGATCCCCATATGTCACAATGAATAAGGCCCAAAAATTGAGGTGGATTGAGTAGCATGAGTGGAGAATGGAAGCTTATGACTTTTCGCAAATTAACATGTAGTGCAAATTGCAGGGTTAGGCAAAATAGAAGTAAGAGATAACTGGTCTTTTTTATTCAATAATGAAATGATAGAATGATTTACATGACCAAGACGCGCATGCCATAGGTCATACGATGCCATAAGAGTAGATTTATTAAGGACAGAAACAAAAGTATCATTGCCACGCTTTAGGATGTAAAGGCCACCATTACGTCTTCCGGTTGCCACCACTTTTCTTGTGATCTTGTTCTGAATGACAAAGGAATAGTCAGTGAAATTGACTTGAAAAGGAAAGTCGGAAGTCAACTTACTAATAGAGAGAAGATTTTTGGTGAGGTGGGGGACTAATAAAACATCAAGCAATTTTAAGTTGGGAGATGGGTTAGAAGTATCCATGTGGGTGGTGGGTAAGGACTCCCCATTTCCCACAACAACTTTTTCCTTACCAACATATTGCTCGGAAGTGTCGAGTGCAGTCGAGTCTGGCATCACGTGAGTGGAGGTACCTGTGTCAATATACCAATCGGAACTAGAGAGACCATTGGAGAGAAAACAATTATTTTGGAAAGCTTTAGCAAGTTGTGCCGATGGTTTCGCATAACAGTTTTGGCATCGATTAGCGGTATGGCCCTCCGTTTTACAAATTTGGCGGCGAGGACTGTAGGGGCGACGAGAGCGATTGTTGTTCGAAGAGTGGCCACCAGATGAAGAACCTCCCATGCTTCCACTGGAGCCACCTTTGGAGCACTGATTGCCTTGGGTGCGAGCCTGTCTGCCACAACTAGAGGATCAGTTTGCCATGAAAGCTGCATGTGAAATGGAGTGGGTTTCAAGAGGTTTTTGAAATAAATCATAGCTTTCGGCCAAAGGGACCAAATCATGGAAAGAGGGCAATGGTATGAGCGCCATCTGTGTGGAGGAGAAGCCAACAAACTCGGTGCCGAGAGCACGAAGAAACCGATGAGACTTGTTGATTTCATCAATTGGACATCCGATCGCCATTAACTGGTCACAAAGGCCTTTGAACACACAGGCAAACTCAGCAACAAATTAGTTGCCTTTCTTCATGAGCTGGAGTTCATCCTTCAAGTATAACTCACAAGTTTTGAAACCATGGCTGAAGGCACGCTCAAGTGCAACCCAAACATCTCTAGAGTTTGCATGACCAACAGCGGCTGCCATAGCTTCTTCAGAGAGGGACGATAGCAACAAGTTGAGGATGCACTGGTTGTTGAGTTTTCATTCAAGAAACTTGGGATTGGGTATAGAGGTGACGTCAGTGGGGTTGGGCAGAGTTTTAAATGGTTTGGTGAAGGAACCATCAATGAAATCGAGGCAATCCTGACATTGAAGCAACGGTATAAGCTGGCTTTTCCTGAGTAAATAGTTGGTTGCCGAGAGCTTAATAGTGACCATGTGAACCATGGTATTGAAGGAGAGAGGTTCGGCCATAAGGAAGAAAAAGAAAGGTATCGGAAGTGATTCCTATAGGGCTCTTGATACCATGAAAATGTTTGTAAAACCACCACACTTTTGGTGGAGTCCGTATGTCATATACATATATATACAAGTGTAGTTGTACAATTGATAAGGAAAGAATCACAAAGGATTACAAGCGAATTACAAGCCTACAATTAAGGGTCAATTATAACAAGTAAGGAATGATAGCTAAGAATCAGGAGAGGATTATGAGAAATCCTTCACATGTGGCAACATAATTTGTAAGCTTGGGAACATGCATGAATAAAAGCATGCTTTTAAATTGGATTTGGACATTTTCTTTGTTCGTAAGATGGAATATATATATGCTCAATTATTTTTGTAACATTGCATTTAAGGAAGAATCATATGCATGAATATCATCCTTGTTATAGCCATCGCGCTCTTCATCATCATGTATAAAAGCAAAAGTTATATCTGGCCGGGACTGATCGAAGTCCTAAAGGGAAGTGGGGACAAAACTAATTATATTAGCTTAAAAATGAGAGAACAACATGAGGTGTCTAATCTTTACTTCCCTACCCATTCTTTGAACAATTCTGGATAAATTCATATAGATATTAATGTTTATCATGAGATCAGCAACATGTACTGAGGATGACCTCGAAGATTACAATACATCTACTCGAGTTTTGGTTCGCCTAAATTAAAGTAATTATTCCCATCTAAGACTGGCCTCTGCGCGTTCAAGATCATGATTTTGTTTCTTTTTATTAAATGCTTAAACCGATAATTCATAAGCATCATGCAGTTTGAAACTCTTCAATTATTAGCAACTGTTGGTTTTAGGGGGATCAATGTTTTGCTTTACATAATAATATAATACCAAAATGAAAAATGCTACTCATAAATATTATCATTTTAGTTGGAGTTCTCTCCTTCACAGGATGGCCGGGGGTTATTCTCTCTGTTCCTAGAGAGCAAAGAGTTTAGTCTCTTGGACATTTTGTATGGAGACTTTCTCGAATATTCGGAAGAAGAACAGATTTCTTCTCTTTATGAGGGTCTCAATTTGATTGAAGAAGAGCAACGAGAGGTTGCTGTATTAGAGGAAGATGTTAAGATTTTTGCAGAGAAAAGAAGATGTCTAGTAACATCCATTGTAGCAGAAAAGGTGGTGATAGAGGAGCCTTTAAGTCCACAATGGCAAAAATATGGAGAGTTGAAGGGCATTCAATATTTAAAGAATTGGAGTGGAATAGCCCATCTGGAACAGTCCATTTGCTAAAGAACACCCATTGTAGCAGAAAAGGTGGTGAATAGAGGAGACTTTCTGGAACATGACTGCTTAGAGCAAAATAATATGCCTCCAATTATAAATAGAAACGTACGATAGAAGTGAAAATTTACCATACACATACACACACATAATTATAACCCAATTGAAAAAAGAAAGAAAAACCATCCCCTTCTCTTTTCTATTCCACCGAAGTTTCTTTTGGCCTTTTTGTGTTTTTTATTTCTTTGCTAAAACAGATGGATAATAACAAAATTTTGCCACCCCATTTGAATAGTATGTTGTAAGCTAGAAACGGAAAAACTTGATGGATATGGATTAGAAAAGAGTTTTCGTAGTTTTGCTGAGGAGGAAGAAGAAGAAGAAGAAGATGAGGAGAGGTTGTTGGATCAAAGGTTAGAATAAAAGTGAAAAAGAGTGGCACTTTGCAACTGCTACCATTACTAGCAACTCTGCAATTGCAATCTTTACCGTTCTGCAACCCCAAGCTACAAGCCATACATAGATTTGCTCCACTAGTCTTTAATGATTCATGCTGGTTTCGGCAAGGAGAGCTAATTCACGCCATCGTGGTTGGGTAGGGGAATTTTTGGGGTTAGAACTTGGGGGCCTCAATGGAAGAGAGAATAAAAGGGGATGGCAGTTGAAGCACTTCGCTGTAGTCTAGCACATTATATTTAAATTGAAGAAGCTACGTGGCAATAATTTATTGAAAGGCTGTTATTGGGCATTACCAGTTGGACCGATGGAAAGGTTTTCTCTCCTTATTAATGGGATCCCACAAGAAGAGTTCAAGTCATTTAGAGGAATTCAACAAGGGGATCCACTATATTCCTCTCTCTTCATCCTTTGCTCTAAAATCTTGAGCTCATGTCTCAATCATGTTGAGCAACAAGAATTTATCTCAGGGATTCCACTTGCTTATTACACAATTAACCAATTTTTTTTATTTTACAGAGTACAGTTTACTCCTTTGCAAAGCCAATTCATTGGAATGGAGTAGACTTCTCAAACTTCTTGAAGCATGTGAACCAGCATCATACCAAAAATTAAACATGGAAAAAACATCAATATACTTCCGCTACAACATTAATAAAGAGGTTCAGAATAAAATTTTGGCTACCTTAGGCATTAACCCAGTTTGGATACACGAGTCTCATAATTTATCTCAACTTATATCATCTAATCATTAGAATTTTTCTAAATATTCACAAAAATATAATAAATAATTTAACTTTTTTAAATTTTAAAATATTAAAATTAAAATTCTAACAATATTTCATTCAAATTTCACCTTAACTCACTATAAAAGTCTTCCCTACAGCATCTGTTTCCTATGAAAAATATCTGGGTCTACATTCCTGTGTAAGTAGAAAAAAGTCTTAACGCTTTGAACTCAATTCGGGGAAACTATGAGATGCTCATGTTTGTTATGAATTATTAGGAGTCGGCAGCCGCCCCTGTCCCACTACTAAATTATGTGAATGACCCCACAACTATTATTTTAAATTCTGCATAGTGACTTGCATAGTAACTTACATAGTAACTTCAAAACCTATAAATAGGGGTTTCAGTTGTAATGAAATTCATAAGAAAATATAGAGAGAGAAAGAAAGTTTCAGTTTTTAAGAGTTTCTTTTATATTTCTTTTGTAATAGTAGTAGTTTTCTTTTTAGTTTTATAACACGTTATCAGCACGAGATTCTACCGATACTGAAGCTAGTGATCTTCTACTTCAAGTAAGTTTTTCAATATATTATTTGCAGTCCTTGAAATAAATATTAAAGGTAATATTGCTGAATATTACTTGATAAAATTGTATTTTTATTCTCATGATAATCTGAATATATTTCTTAAATTCACAGATTTATTTTTGTAATATAATATCAAATATTGAGATTTATTGCTATTGATATTTCTGAAAAATGTTATTTATCCAAGATCCTTGATGAGATCTATTTGGATATGATGATGAACTTGAAAGATACAATCATAGAAGAAAACCATGTGTCCCTGAAGGACCGTGCTGTGTATCTCATGATAAAAAATCATCTTATTGCGTGAAATGAATTAAGAGAGTGATATAAGCACTAGAATATGTAATCCTCTCAAAAGATCATTATGACTTATTGCACCTGAAGTTGCAAGATTTTAAGAGTGATATTGAATATTCTACACTCTTTAAAATTAGCTCAATATTAAAATTATGCAGTGAAAATGTCACTGATGATGATATATAAAAGAAAATATTATTTTTCATATTTCGAATGTGCTCCTGCAGTAGCAATATCGAGAATGAAAGTTCAACAAATATTCTGAATTTTTATTTTGTCTTCTAGTAATTTAGCTAAATAATGAGTTTTTGTTACACCAGTTACGTCCTATTAATGATATCGAATTTACACTATTCCCAGAAGTGAACAGAGCATCCTTTCAAAGGAATTAAGGGCGTAGACGTAGTAGAAAAATTATAGAAGTATTGGTCCCAAAAGCGACAACACTAAAGATGATAAAAAATATATCGTATCACCAGAAGTGATCCAACTCAGAGAAGGGTAAAGGCCCTCAGAATAATTTTTCATAAAAAGATGAAGATGTTTGTCATAGATGCAATATGACTAAACAGTAGTCATGTACCTGTTGTACGGCCAAGTACTTAATTTACTTATACTAAGTTTTTATATATAAGTTTATTAATATTTCATCATATTTTGAAATAATGAAATATCGGTGCCTGAAGTACGACAAGAAATTACTTGGGATAATAAAACCCTGTTTAAATTTGATTCTCTTACAAATAAATGTGAACCAGAAGTTCAGAGGATTATCTATCTGCAAAGTGTTGCAAATCAATTACATGATGTATTTACTAACATTAAAGGTGTTGTGAAATTATATATTACTGCTGTTAATGCTTAAACAAGAATTGAAGTCTTTGAAGGACGAGTTGTTAAAATAGCAATAAATGAGTCTAAGATATACCTGAAGCGTTGAAGACTTATTGGTGCACAATAAAAAAATCAATGTTCATAAAAAGACCGTATTTTCTAATCCTCCTGAAGAGATAACTCCTGAACAGTGTAACTCCTGAAGAGTATAACTCCTGAAGAGTATAAACCTCCTGAAGAGGAACCTCTTGTAGAGGTGTTTCATGAAATATTTCTCCTGGACAGGAACAATGAGATCTCAATACATTTCATGAGTACTGGAAAATTTATGGATAGAAATAAAACTGTTGTCGATAACATATATGATAACACTTGATATTACCAGAAGTAATGAAGAAAGTGAGTCAAAAATCGTCAAAAAATGTCGACGTAGAAATGATTGGTTAAAATGGAAAGCAGTTATTAAAACTGAATTAAACTCGCTAGTGAAGCGAGATGCATTTGGACCTGTTGTCCAAACACTAAAAGATGTAATATCTGTCAAATATAAGTGAGTATTTATACGAAAGCGTAATGCGAAATGAAAATGTGCAGTATAATTTGTCGCACAAAATTTCCTGCAGAAATCCGAGAGCAGTTATGAGGAAACATATTTCCTTATTATGAATGCAATCACATTCATATTTTTAATCGATTTGGTTATTACAAAAGGATTAGATATGCAGTTAATGAATGTGGTCCCTGCATATTTATAAGGATCATTAGATCATTACATATATAAAGATATACGATACTTGAAGCATCTAATCCAAGTACATTTAGGAGTATGTACTTTATAAAGTTTCAAAGATCTTTATATGGGTTAAAGCAATCTGGATGCATGTGGTATAATTGAATTAACAAGTATCTATTGAAATAAGGATTTAAGAATAATCTTATATGCCCATGTGTTTTATCAGAATCCGGATTTGTCATTATTGCAGTTTACGTTGATGATTTACCTTATTAGAACTCTTGAAAAGATCACAAGGGTTGCTATAAATTTAAGGAATGCATTTGAAAAGGAAAGATCTTATTATTCAATTCATATATGAGTTACAAGAATTTGAGACTTTTAGCCTCATCTCTCAAATGCATTTGCTCTTCATAAAGTAACATACTATCCTTATCTAAAGGATTAGACAGTCGAAATGAAGAGGCAAGTAAGGATTTTAAATCCTTATTCTCTTACTTTAAGTCTGCAATTTTTCTGTCAGACTCTTGAACGAGTCGTTGAAGTACAGAAACCTTCTCGTTAAGCTCCTCAATTTCAAGATTTTTGGATTGTAATCGGTTGAAAAATCCAATAATAGAGGAGGAGTATTGGGTATCGAGAGTCACCAGCTCATAAACAGCTTCACGATCTGACTTATTAGCCAAATCATTTGCTTGCTGCAATATGGCACCTGCAGAAGATGCAGGAACAACTTGTAATTGAGGTGAAGGACACTTCATATGTTGATCGTGAGAAATAGTAAAAGGAAATTGATGAACTATTGAAAATTTGTAAAATAAGAATACAAATACAGATGAATTATAGATATGAGAAGAAGATTTGATGCGTACTAAATGAAGCTAAAAACGGTTCTTATAGAAATGAAAATAAGAACAAGACAAACCATCATCTTTTCAAATCTCACTTTACAAGATATGCTGGATGCATAATTTCAAAAGCCAGCGAGATTAATTACAACTATCCCTATTTTCTTGTAAACGCTGAACCTCTGCCGTTAGCTGCTGTTGTTGACTTTGTATCTGAGCTCTTTCTAGTTCTAGCTCTTCTACTCGTGTTTTCAGGTCACGAGAATACCAGTCTATAAGTTTCTTCAGCTCCTTGTTTTCTTATCTTAAATCTTTATTTTTACTATCTTTAGTTGCAAGCATTTGATGCAACTCAGATATTTGAGTTTTAAGATGATCAACCTCACTCGTTCTCGCCAATAGCCTCTGAGACATGGTTGTAAGAGAGGCAGCATATTGAGCACTGAGAGTTTTTGATGCTGCAACAATTTCAGGATCAGATTTACTAGATAGATATATCTCTGCTCCTATCATGGTGTTTACAACCTCAGGAGAAAATATAAATGATTGAGGTATAAAGGTTAATGGTTTAAATCTGGGACATTAGAATTTCTATCAGACATAATATCGTTCTGAATGAACAACAACTGAATCTATAAGGAATGAGAGATCTTTTTGTTGGAGTAAACCAATGGTAAAATTGGTTATATTTAAACAACAATCCGAAACCTTCAAATCTCTTTAAGATCTCATTTGTCCACAATGTCAAGCGGATTTGATTTTCCGCCGAACCGATAATATTAAACCTCAAAACTTTTACAGCTTTTATCATACATAGATGGTTTCCAATGTTATTTCCGCCGTATATAAACAAGTTCTCCCTAATAACGCCGAATGAGGGGGAGAAAATTTTAGATGAAAATATTATCATGTTCTCTCTAATGCATTATTTAGATGGAAATAATGTTTGAATTCGTAATCTGTTATATATGCTGAAATAATGTTTGCTTATTACTTGAAACATTAATGCATATTATCAAGGGGAGTTTAAGTATTACTGCAGTTATCAGATTTCTATTAAGTTTGTCAACCAGATATTATTTTTCATCTTCAAATCACTCAGAGATTATTGCAATTCATGAAACAAGTCGAGAGTATATTTGACTGAGATCAATGACTCAACATATCCAAGAAAAGTGTGGTATTTCATAATCAATGATAGTTCAACAATTTTATACGAAGATAATGTTGCTTGTATCATTCAAATCAAAGGAGGATATATCAAAGATACGATCTAGTGATAATCTGGCAGATTTATTCACAAAGGCGTTACCAACTTCCACATTCAAGAAGATTGTGCATAATATTGGAATGCGAAAATTCAAAAATCTATCGTCATGCACTTTCCAGGATGAGTAAAAGTCCTGAAGACTTGTGTTGATTGTACTCTTTTTCCTTTGCTGAGGTTTTGTCCCACTGGGTTTTCCCCTGCAAGGTTTTAATTAGGCAATCTTAAAGCACTTGTGGATAGATAAAGAAGACTGTACTTTTTTTCCTTCGCCATTGGTTTTTCTTCCCACTGGATTTTTCCTTGGCAAGGTTTTAACGAGGTAAATTTTTTATGGGTAGTCATTCAAGGGAGAGTGTTATGAATTATTAGGAGTCGGCAGCCGCCCTTGTCCTACCACTAAATTATGTGAATGACCCCACCACTATTATTTTAAATTCTGCATAGTGACTTGTATAGTGACTTGCATAGTAACTTGTATAGTAATTTCAAAGCCTATAAATAGGAATTTCAGTTGTAATGAAATTCATAAGAAAATATAGAAAGAGAAAAAATATTTCAGTTCTTAAGAGTTTCTTTTATATTTTTTTTGTAATAGTAATAATTTTCTTTTTAGTTTTATAAGAATGTTTAGTATTTAACATATTAGAATCCCATCCTTATCATTTTAATGTGTACAATATTTAACATATTGAATTAGTACTGTTTCGAAGTGATAAAATGCTAATGTGACAGAAGTCATCCCAATTATTTTGAAAAACATGATCGATTGAGATTTAGCCATATCCAGCTGATAGATCACCTTAAAACCTATTGTTAAAAATTAAGATTGATCCAATAGAATAAGTCATATTTGTATTTGAGTACAGTGCAATCAACTCACATTATAGTCTGATGAGATGAATCTCTAGCTGAGTAAGTTTTGGTCAGACGACAAGAAACATGAATATATTCGTTGAATTCATCGTTCCTATATATAGGGTACAAGGAAGCATCATTATGGGGCCAGGAGGAGATTACCAGAATTGCACATGTAGGAAGAGTTCTCTCGTTTATTTTTCTCCTGAATTCATATGGGTTTGGGTCCTATTGAACTACATATGACATATGACAGTTAAGACAAGACGTTGATTCATGTGGGAGGAAAAAAAAAAAACTAGGATAATATCACTGTATAATCTATGGAAAGCTTCCTGTCATTCGAATATGGTCAAGAGTTCTCTTCAGACCATATTTGAGCACCGCCTGGTTACCTAACCTGAATCCATCTCCATAAGCTGATGAAGTATCGGACTCGATCTGGTGTTTAAAAAACTCACCTAGTTTCTTCTCAAAGTCCGATCTTTTACCCTTTTTTGATGATGTATTAGAGGATGATGAAGATGAGGATGATGGTGATGAAGATGATGAAGAGGCAACATCACTTCCCGGTACTGAATATATCTCAGATTCCAACCACATATGGGCTAAGACCTGGCAGATACCTTCTTCAACCTCTGGACTCAGATTGGGATAACCTGTCAAAGATTTCTATTGGTAAGTTCAATGCTAAACACATCTGAAACACAAATTATTGTCCATGATAAAAATGATGAGAGGACAGGCAAACACCTTTAAGCCTGAGCCACGCATGCATCATCTCGTGAGCCAGGATTGAACCCGTCAATAACCTGAATGTGTGGAAGTCGTTGGTCAAGCGCAAAAATCTAAGCAATTATCATCATTTGCAACAGTCTATGTCTAGGTGAAAATAAGAGAAAAGGTACCTTGGGAGGCCATATAAAACAAGAATTGCTGTCACTTCACATCGACGACTCAGCCTATAAGGCTCAGTTATCATGTCTATGATCCGGTAGCCTGCCCCAATCCTTGGCCTCCTTAGGATCTGATAATTTAATTAAATGAGTTATCGAGGCTGATCCATTACAAGGAAAGAAAGCTTGTTTTCAACACTCAGAAAGAGGCTCTTACAGTCGTAACGGTCTGTTCTTCAGACAAACAAAGTCCTCTGGTCTCAGGTAAGTGATGATGACCCTACCACAGTAAAAAAAAATGTAAGATAATTTAATAATATAAAAGTCAAGATTAACACCCTAAAAGAAATTAAAATGCATATTATTTGATCTATGAGAAAAAAAAAAAAACGAAATGCACCAGCCTTTACATTTTTTTCTCCCTCCATTGCTTCATTTAGTGCTTGTCTCTCAACCAAGAGCATTGGGACTTGCTGCTCCACTTTCATATTTAAACCTTCATAAAATTCTTGTATTTCAAGGTAAAGAGGTTGACATTCATGAGTATCCATAATGGCTGAGTCTAGACACTCTAGACATAGTTTCCGACCATCATCAAGCGACAGAAATCTTGTGTCCCTTGGCTGCATGGATTGGAAGGTTAGCATTATGAATGACATGATGGAAACAGATATTCATAGGTGTTTCTGAAAGATGTTTTCCAGGTAGTGGAAGTGGTCCTTACATCTTTATGCTTTCTTGAAGGTTTAGAAATTTCCAGAGGATAGAAAAAAAAAAAAAGAAAAAGAGGGGGGGGGGGGGGGGGGGTGTGTGTGTTGTGTGTTTATGTTTTCCTGAACTGACCTCCATTCTTTCACAGCTACAACAACGAGGCGTCCTGTCACGTTCATGTGAGGGGCAGTACTTTTGCATCCAGAAAGGATGTGCCCTATACTCAATAAGACCTGCTGAATTTGTAGGGATCTGTATAAAAAAAAATGTAAATTAAAGACAATCAAGGGCAGCAAATACTTGGTGTGATATAGGCCTTAAAGAATTATTTATCCTGTGAAAGCTGAGCACCTTCAGACAATTTAGCATATCCAGAAGTAGGTCTGCTAATCTCATATTTAAACACGCTTGACCAGACTCTTAGAAAGAACGTCCCAATTTCTACCCAAAGTTCACACCAAAACTAATAAGGCGCCATTCAGAGAATTTATCTTTTTTATATATTTATGAAACAATTTTAATGAATCACTCTGCATGTCTTCTGAATAATTGAACAGAGGCCTAAAAAAAATTTGCACAAGGCATTCTATTAAAGAAAAATTTATTACAAATTCAACCTTCTAAGTTATTTTTCAGCTGTTAATTTGTTGAGATTATCATAGTCTAGATTCAATTTATGTAATGTATGATCACAAGTAAATAAGATGAACTGAGAACAATAAATCTGCGTATTTTGGATTTTAAACAAAATATACTAGATGGAATAACAGAACATTAAAAAGACTTACAAAGTTATTGCAAACATCACATCGTGGGTGATTCTGCTCCTTATAGCACGATTTGTGATAAGGGCGATTGCCAGACATAGAAAACTGTCATTATGGATATTTCCCACTCAGTAATAATCATTGGACCACCAAAATGGAAAGAAAATCCGAAAAGAATTCAAGCATTTGTTATCCAGTTCCAAGCTAGATTTTAATTTCACTTGAATTAGTAGCACCTCGTAATCAGTAATAGGCTGATTGCAAGCACGACACCGAAAACATTCTGGATGCCAAACAGCACCCATGCAACTCAAAAACCGTCCATGGCCAATCTCAGTGTGGCAGCCAGCACAGACCCTGCAAATAGTTTTGTCCAACAAACAGGTCAGGCTTCCTTTTTCTGTCCAACAAACAAGTTTCAAGAGGTGTTGCTATAAGTACATCTTCACATGCAAATGAAGAGAAGTTATATGACACATTCCTGTTCCAAACCCAACTTTTCAGGGTCACAGTGAAACAACTCCTTAGGTATTTTCAATGAAGGTAATATCCTGTAACTACAGAGGGGTATTCCCAAATTCTACAAGGTAAAATTACAAAGCTTCTGCTTCTTGGATAAATTTGCACATCTTCATATGCTCATGTGTTTCTGATACACCAACTGTTAGATGTTTTTCAATTAAATAATTAAGTCACCAGCTAATATCAACAGCATTTGTAAAGAAATGGCCACTGAGCAATGGGATAATTGATAAAATGGCTGGAACATGAGATGAAGGAAAAAGTGAAAACATTTTAGAGAATGATGCTTATAAGCCTTAAGTTCGTCTTCTCAACCCTAGGTAAGTTAGCCTAGCTCACTGCCAGGAGATGCAATCCTGAGTATTTTATTATGTTCTCTGTTCTTTTCTTTTTGATGGTCTTTTACGATAATTAATAAAGACGTTATGAAAAGTTTACAAGACTGAATATATATGATAACTTCTATGAACTCTGTTTAGCAAATACAATCAAAAGCTCAAGAGTAAGAAAATCCAAAAATAATCGCCACACAGCCACTCAGTCAAACAAGGAAGGTTAAAAGAGTGCTTTTAAGAGAGTTCCTATACAGCTCTATCTCATTAAAAGTACAAATATTTCTCCCTCACCAAATGTTACACAAAATGTGAAGAGGCACTGGCCTTTTCCTAGCTGGCCAAGCATCTCCACCTTTCTTATGACAACTTTCCCTTTCCACTATGCAAAAAATGAATAAATAAAAATCTATCACAGTCCCATCACTGCAATCCAAATGAAGTTTTAAGTCCAATGACCATGATTCTCTGTACATATTGCAACCTCAAAGAAGACAATCCATCCTCTTAACACAATTCTTACACATGCAACATCTTTTCCCAATAATTTCTCGGCATTGTCCCCCAAATTCTCAGCCCTTTGACATTTACTGGGGGAGTTATCAGTTCAAACAATACTACTTTCTTGCTAGCTTTCTTTTCATGTTGAAGCTGCTAAATTGAACTTGTTGAAATCGTAGCAAACTAAGGGTTTGAACAACTAGCATATAGATAATAGTGAACCACAGATGGCATAATGACCACATATACCTGTATCCACCTGACGAGAATAATGGAAAAGGTTGAAATATATTTCCGCTATCATATCGAGGAGGGGAATTCACATTCATACTTTCCTGGAGAGCTTTTGCAAGTTGTTCATCTTCCTCCAATTGAACTTTAGTGAGATGTTCATCTTCCTCGGGTTGAGCTCTAGCGAGATGTTCATCTTCCTCAGGTGGAGCTCTAACAAGATGTTCATCTTCCTCTGATTCAGAGTCATCATCTAAGAAAATAATGTAAAAGATGGGAGTCAAGGATACCATTTATTTCCATATATGTAAGTTCTGCATCAGAGATAACTCCTGGAAGAATTATGTACTACTGTTTAAGAAGACTGTCACTATTCATTATGCATTCATTTATTGCCATGGAATAACTATTAACAGCATTTTCACAATTGGAGCAATCTGGCAAGTAACGTATGTTAAACAACTGAGTGGGAAACCTGACCTGTAGAGGAGGAAGAATGAGGCAGTGGTGAGCAAAAGAGTGCAAATTTTATCAAATACATAAAAGGTACTCTCTCATTCCATTCATGCAGATTAATGATAAAAAATCTTATCACCAGTTTTGTCAGAAAAACAACATACAGAAATAACATATGATTTAAAAAGAATGAATATAACCATCTGATAGAATATAAAGATCCAACATATGGGCATATATAAACAATTCACGTGGACAATACAAGAAATTGGGGTATTACATTGTACTTCACAGCAAACATCTGTCAATCTGATATTTTAAGGTAATTATATCACAGAGTTACCACTCTTATTTAATAGAAGTCATGAACAAACCTACCCGGATAATTTGAAACATGCAAGAGGTCAATGCCAGACAAACTGTGCAACTTACCAATCACTTTTTTCCCTTTATGGTCTTCTTCTGAGAGGGAAAGTGCAATAGCATGTTCAATTTCTTCTTTCTCGATATCTGTCAGCTCATCCTGCATCCAAGTTTTCCACAGTAAGATAAACAGGCTCCATATAATTTGACCGCAAATGTTAACACTTCAAATTTATGCTGGTTTACAATTTTTTTTTTATCGATATAAAAAAAAATTGTGAACCAGCATAAATTTATACAACAAATCACCAACTGTTAAAGAATAGGCTCGCTTAAAAATATTATGGATGTGCAGGACCCATTGAGGTATCCATAAGAAGCAGAATCCATGATTACCACTGAATGACGAGCTTCATCCCAATTTCTTTCTTCATGATATTTCCCATGATATTGCCCTTTATAGCTAGAACCTTTAAGAATCTTGGTCAGCCAACCCATAACATCAAATGTTATTTGCCAGCAGCTTGGCAAGCTTTTCCCTGCACCAAAGTTGTTTATTTGATTTACAGCACCATACTTTGACCACTGAAAGGAAATTTTATAGGTACATAGAACCTCTCTGGCATTTGCAGATGACTTGTACAACCCTAGATTTATGTATATACTGTTTGAGAAGTTCATATAGACGCCAACAAAGACGATGAAAATCTAGAATTACTGTTAGTGTTTGGTAAAGTTTAATACGAGGAAGATATGGCAGAGGTTTCTGCGTTCAATTGAAGTTCTATCGTAAAGCATACTCTTGAAAAGGCATCTCCATTATAAAGGTGAAAAAACAAAATAAAGTGGAAGGTAATGGCAATCTAAGAACGAGTAACCAAACTCGCAGTGAGATCGAGGAACATAAACCAAAACTATGCATAATACTTTGATTTGTCTTAATACGGGACAGTCTGGAAATTGAGGCAGTAGTTCTATTGAGCAACTGAGGAATTAAAAGGAGTTAAGTTGAAATTTAAAGAAACTATAACGAAAGAGGGATATTAGAGGGAAATACCAAAATCTTCATTCTCTCAGAGTTCACTCGCCTGAAACAGCAAACCATAATAGCTAAGGTCTACAAAAGATTTGGAAAATATCAAAGCGATCCTTCTGAACTAGAATTCTTCTCATGTCCACCCAGCTATATATATATATATATATATATAATTATATATTTATCTAATCTAAACAAAATGACTCTACCCCTCACCAATAAAAAATTCAGAGCAAGTGATAAAAGAATTATACTTATTTGGGGAAGAAGTTGAGGAAGATCACTACACATATTGGGGAAAAAGGTAATCAAAGAACATACTGAATCCCCCACCACAGATTCAAATTTGCCGAAAACGCTTCGATTCCTCAATTTTCAAAGATGATGCGGAAACAACGGCCTAGATAAAAAGCTGAGAAATCATCCAAATAGCATCGCAGACCCTCTATTTATACATCCTCCAACAACCCCATCCAATTTTAATTATGAATCAAGTATAGTCTCCTAGATTGATACTGTTCATATAGTGAATAATATAACAGGTAAAAATGAAATGGAGTCAAAAGATAATTACCAAGTTCCAGAAACTAAATCCAGATAGATTAAGAATCTACAGAGGCAATAGAATCTGATGAATCTCGATCAGATAAAATCCTGAACACCCATGAATGCAAAGTCACCAAAGAAGAATCAGAGACACCAAAAGATGTTATCTTTCATAACATTAATTGCCTTTGGCCCTGCGAAGCAGGGACTCTTCCAAACCCCTTTAGAAAGAGAAACCGAGGAAATAAAGATAAAAAGAAAAGGGTGCGACCAAAGAGTAAATGGGAGTGGGAGACGACTTGGATCCTACGCATAAAAGGAGAAAAATAAATGGTAAAATGAAAAGCCAACACGACTGCGAAATCTGGATGCTTGTGGGGAGAGTTGGTGTTGATTCTAACACCACCGTCTTTTCTCCCTTGTGGGTCCTCTATCCTGTACCCCTTTCTCCACCACACTTCCACTAAATGTCAAATACCCCATTGAATCTTTCTCTTTCTGGTTGACAAAAGCGTCATCGCCAAGAGAAAGAAGGGGTGATTTTCTGGGATCTTCCATTCAGAACCGCAACTCTGTTTTCCTTTGCATTATTATTTCTTCGCAATTTTTAGCAGCCCCCATTTCCAAGTGGTGTGGTTCATCAGTTCCAGAGGGACCCAATGTGGGATTGTGCGTGGAAATTTATCGATGTATAGAGATAAAAAGAAAAAAAATAAATTTGAGAAAGTTATTATTATAATTTTAAAAATAACTATACGAACGGACCTATGTGAGGAGACTGTATGTGGCCAAATTAACTGCCTATAATTTTTTGACAAACAACATTGTATTTCTCCTTTTCATTAATAATACTGTATTATTTTTTTCACGTATAAATTATTCATGCATGCAGTATGCAAACAAATCATGTCCAATATGTGGGTATATAAATGGCTGGTGATGCAATGAGGTAATAGTCCCAATATATTTTTAACTCAAAGGAGTTAGATGGTGATGTGTCAAGAGACAACTTTAAAACACCAACACATGCGTCCGAACCACTATGTTACTTCCATCCAACGTCATGATCATCTCTCTCCCTCATCCATCTATGATTAATTATACATAATTTCTGGTAAAAATATCACCTAAAGTATCAGCACATTTATGAGCAGTCTCCCTTTCCTATTCCAAGTGATGCACTTATGTTATCTTGTTCTTAATTGTTTAAGTTTTGGAAGTTGTAAATAAGTTTCAGTTCGGAACTTACTTTATCTTAATCTGTCCCGTTACACATAAGTCCGTATGTATCCAGGCAATGACATCTCGATTGTGAGAAATTCGTAATATTTAGATGGAAATGATATTTGTAATTATAAATTATGCAATTGTCATGTAATTATTTTTAAAAAAATTGAGTAAAATATGAGACATACATAAAAAATAATTTTTTAACAATAATTTTTTTTTATTTTTAAAACGATTATGCGAGACCCTCTACAATTATATATAATATTACTATTTAGATAAAGGACATAATTATAATCATGATTATAATTATGCAAAACTTAAAACAAAATAAAAATAGTATTTTTTTTATCAAGTATTGTTGCAATTATCACACGCAATAAGAAAACTATTAATTATTTTTTACCAATTATGTATAACGAAATAATTATTTTATGTTAAAATGAGTCTATTTTGATTGTAAATGGTCATTTTCATTACAAATAATTTATCACAAAATCTCATTTTTCTTGTAATGATGTTAGTTTATTATATTGAGTCATTGTAGATAATTAAACAAATATCATGTCAAGAGTCCTTGCAATTTCTTTACCTTAACATTTAATGGATTCGAGTCTATGAGTTATGTTTATTTTCTCGACAAATTATATTTATTTTTTTTAAATTGTAGAAATTAGTGTTTTGAGTTAAAAAAAAAATAAACTATTTGTCATGGGGAACAAACTAACAAGCTAATTTGGGACAAAGATAGAAGTGGAATATTTTCAATAAAGTTAGCATATATGTGGCAAAGAATGAATGAACAGAAACTGCGATGGTAGTTATCTGAAGCAGTTAGTCGAGATACATTATGGAAAGCAATCTGGAATATAAAAGTGTAGAATAGGATTATAATTTTTGCTGGTGAGCTTCTTTGAATTGTTTTCCGACTGAAGAGAATTTAAAGAAGAGGAACTTGCTCTAAATAGTGGTCTGATGCATGTTTATGTGGATCAAGAATTGAGGATACTTCTCATGTCTTATAAGTTTTTCATCTGAAACTAGGGATTCCACCATTAATGTAGCATATATATGTGCTGCCCTGGCACATAATTCTATTAGCTAGGTTATATATATATATATATGACTTGCAAGTGCATACATTTGGAACATGCAGACTACAATGATGCAAGTTGGAGGGGAATATTTACGAGAAAAATGTGCGATTTAAGTTAAGTGATTTGATTAGCCGTGGATGTGGGTAGATGATGATGTATAGCTAACCGGCTACCCCAGATCGATGTGATGGAATCACTTTTCTATTAGAAAAAGCAAACCACTCTCTGCCGACCATTTTGTTTTGTTTTTTTCTTTTCCTTTCCTAAAAGCCATTATCCTTTCCCTGCATCGTATGTCACTAGTGTGTTACGGTGCTACCTCTTTCTCTCTCCCTGAATATGAATAAATGTTTTTATTTTTTATATAATTAAAAAATGTTTTCAAATATATAAAAAATATAAATTATAAAATTTATACTAGCGATAATATTAAACAGTGCTACTCAAATAACAAAATAACACCGCTCTTATTCAAAACACAAAACGCCGAATATGTGTGTATATATATATATATATATCTGATGGCGATGTCTACTGTTGTGGTTGGCGCAATATTGAAGAAAGTTGACACAGTTGCAAAACTTCATGATCTATTGGCCAGATCATCACTAATATTCTGAATTGATCAATCTAATTAAAATGGTTAGGTTCGAGTCTATATGTATGCATATATAAATTCTAATTGATCCTAGTCATCGTCTTGCTTTCCATAAATTTCTCTCTTCACGAAAGCTTCCAAGTTAAAGGAAAACCCTCATTAATTTAATGTCTTGGAGAAATATAATCTGCAGCAGTCACATCACCAGCGTGGCGCCTTCATTCTGGCTCGTTCATCATTCTTCAAAGTTTATATAATTGCATATATAGAACTGTTTCTAAACTTTGCAAGTACTCCACCTTATTATGATAAAGCTTTACCTTTGGAGTTAAGACACAGAGATCATCGTTAAGGTGAATAAATTACACTCAGAGTACTGTACATACATGATACATACATATAAATTAGCAAATAATGAATATCATACATGATGCAAATTACTAATTAAGACTACAGCTATTTGACCATCATAAATTTGCCGCTAAGATAGCCTTTTTAACGTGGCACCACCACGTAGTAGTACTGCCACTTAATTTATTAAAAAAACACAAAAAAATTATATTCAAAGGACCTCCGAAATTGCATCAAGCTTATTTCATATATATATATATATATATATATATTATATCATGAGATATCCCATATAGGGATGGGCACTGGGTGTGGGGCCCCTTGTCCTGCCCAGATTCCACCCCGCACCACTATGCGGGGGCGACGTAACTCACCAGATAGGTAGGAGGCAAGGTTCCCTCGCCCACTTTCTATCTCAAAAGCAGGACTGAGGGCGGTATAGGGCGTAGCGCATCTCGCACATATCCTGCTGCCGTCTCCGTATAATATATATTAAATATATAAATATATAATATATTATATATTTTAACGATAAAACTCAGATGAATCAAATCAACGCCATCTGAGTTTTATTTTAAAATTCAATTACTTATAAAAAAGGACGCCAGTTTTGTTTGGGGATTATTTAAATATGTGGTGTGCGACACATATTCTTAATCTCATTGTGGATGATGGCTTGAAAAAGTTTGATGACTCGGTTACTCTGGTCAGAAGTAATGTGAGATTGATGAGATCCTTTCCTGCTAGATTAGAGAGGTTCAAAGTTATTACAAAGACTATACGCATAACATGTAAAAATGATCTTTGCACTAATTTGTTTATAAGATGGAACTCAACTTTTTTTATGTTGAAAGCAACCCAGGAGTATAAGTTGGCATTTGATGAATTAGGTGATGAAAACGTACAATATGTCAAGTATTTTGAAGAAAAATTAGGGAAACCTATATTTGATTATTGGGAAGTTTAATATATTTTTGTAGAGTTTCTGAAGCTTTTTCGATGTTACAAAGATTTTATCTGGTTTTTTGTATCTAATAACATATCATTTTTGTCAATAAATACTGAAAGTGAAAGAATTGGACGATATTGCAGCAGGTAGTAACACCACACTGCGGGAGATAGCATTGGCGATGGGGCAGAAATCCGATAAGTATTAGGGAAGAGTTTGATAGGGCCAATATATTGTTATATGTAACCATTTTTCTTAACCCAAGGTTTAAGGAGGATGGTATGGTATTTGGGTTGACTGATACAATCGGTAAAGATTGCACGGAACAGATTGCATTTCAGGTTCGAAAAATATTTAATAGATTATTTGATGAGTTCACTATCATGGAATATGGTAGTATTGCAGCACCTACAAGTACCTCCCACCAGCTGCAAACGCTAGGCGTGAGAAAAAATATAGAATGAATTCGGGTGACAAGATTGAGACTATCCCTTAGACATATTCGTCTATAGATGCTCAGTTAGAGATAGACAGATATTTGACATTGGATTTTCATACATTTATACGAGATTTTGATATATTAGCTTGGTAAAAGATAAATGTCCCCAAATATTCCGTACTTTCATAGACTGCCCACAGTATTTTGGTCATCCTGATCAATATAGAAGCCTTATAGTCTGCATTCAGTACCGGAGGACGCGTATTGGAATTGTTCTGAAACTCATTAAATCTTATTGCTATTGAGTCACTGATTTGCACATAGAATTGGATCACGGGGAGTCCAATTCATATTCTAGGGATTATTGATTATGATCCGATCGAGACCAAGGACAAGAGTGTTGATCAGTTTGGATCTGGTAAATTGTCACTTAAAATCAGTTTACATTATTTTGTATTTATTTGATTAAATATTATTTGATGTTAATTTTACATTTAATTGTCGTAACTTGTAGCGACTGCGATGATAACACTTGGGACAACGTCAACAGCTACCTCCGCTGCAGTATGACCCACACTCACCATCACCATGGTTTTTGCTTTGCACTTTACACAATTTATCTCTTAATTGTTATTTTCATTTATAATTTTATACTATTGTAATGTTAGCATCTAATTATTATATAACCTTTGTTTATGAGTTTTGACATTGTGTATGACAATATCAGTCAAGACTCAAATCCTTCAAGGCTCATCTTCTAACTGAATAACACAACTTAATCTTGGTTAGTAACTTAGTAATTTTAATATATTATTTTTTTTCATGTTTATAAGTTATAGATTATATTTATAATTTTTTTTTAAATTTATTATTATTGGAGGTTTTATCATTTTCATTCTCACAGCAGTCAAAGTATTGTCAACGACTCAACAACTCTTCAAAGTCCATTGTTATGATTTTGTTAGTTCAAATTCTTAGAATTAATAGTTATAAATTATAATATTAATAGTTAATAGTACAATTTGTAGAATTAATTTGTATTATTGTAAATTTGTAATAGCTTAGTCATTACTTTTAGTAATGATTTTTTTTTTTCCGAAATGACTTTAGTAATGGATAGACTAATATTTTTTTAATGTGTAATTATGTGTTCAAATAAGGTTTGAAGGGGTTTCTGGGCTAAACATGGCCTAGAAAATTAATCTGGACCAAAAAAGACTCAAAATTGTGAAATGGAACAAGGTTCTATCGGGACGGCCGCAGGGGGTGGGTGGTTGGACCCCCACCTCCGTTGTAGGATGGAGTACCCCACCCCGCCTACACTGAGACGGGATGTGGGATGAAATCCCCCCTCCCCCCTCCCAATGTGGGGGCGAGGGCCAGAGTTAGGGGTGCTCTGCTCTAGTAGGGCAGGGAGCACCCATAATCTCATGATCATGATGCTAAATTTGCCCTTCTTAATATGTAACAAAGTGCGTACGTACTATTTATATGTATATTGATTAGCATGCAAATTCATTACCAGAGGCTTATAATTGGGCTATGGAAATCATTATATATGAAAAGTAGAAAAGAGAATTTAATTAATTAGATCCTCAAAAATTTAATTAGTTTCCTATATAAAACAGTTTTCCAAATTTTTATGATATTAAAATTTTCCTGTGTAACAATGCATAGTATAATTAATGTCTATATCAACTTTCCATAAAATTTCGGGGAAAAAATATGTAACTTTTTAAAAATGATTCGATTTAAACGTAAACTTCAACTTTTGAGTAAAATGACACCAGCAACGAGTTTGGTATATTAATACTAATAGTACTCTCACTTAAAACTCCCAAGCATTATAAAATCAGTAGTTTTTCAATTCCTTGCAATTTAATTAATCATATAAAGCTGTAAGAGTACTTGCTACATCATTTAATTAAGAAATTATAGCTATGTGGGATCTAAAGAAATCACTTATATAATTAACCATTCACCTAATGCTTTGTCATCAGCTCAACTAAATCTCTTATAATTGATCTCTACAAAACAACAAACAAACAAGTTGTCATCTTAGCAAAAGAAAAAAAAACCTTTACCATTTTCTAGTAGATTAAACAATCACAATTAAATTAAACAATCACAATAATGATATTGCTGATCATGCATCCTGATCATATATATATTAGACTCATGTTTGTATGTAAAAGTAGTTCCATTTAGTATTAATATAAAATATTAGACAAATTAAACAAAACATGAACAAAAATAGAGTGAAGTACTGTTCAACCCACTTTTGATCTGTCTTTTTGTTTGTTGAGGTACTCATGCTCACTCAGTTCTTTTTTTTCTTTTATCTTTTGGTTTGTTTAGGTGTTTGATTAAGTTTGACTTGTAAAATAACCATTTTCAAATTAAACTCACGTATGCTAATTTCTTTGAGCTAGTTGGGTTTAAACTAGCAGGACCAAGCTAGCTATTAAACCGAGTGAAGTACTGTTCAACCCACTTTTGATCTGTCTTTTTGTTTGTTAAGGTACTCATGCTCACTCGATTCTTTTGTTTCTTTTATTTATTGGTTTGTTTGGGTGTTTGATTAAGTTTGATTAAGTTTGACTTGTAAAATGACCATTTTCAAATTAAACTCATGCATGCTAATTTCTTTGAGCTAGTTGGGTTTAAACTAGCAGGACCAAGCTAGCTATTAAACCGAGCTTCAATTGGTCGTTCATGAGTTTTGGGTTTTGGTCCACCCACATTTGTCATAGGATGAGAATTCTAGCTAGGCCGCCTTTAGAGCAAGCTAGATGCATGCTTTTTTTGAGGAGGGGTGGGAATTGAGAAAGAAGAGAAGGGTAAAAAATGGCTATGCTAACTTTAATTGCATTGGTTAGGGTTACTTAATTAACAACCCTCGCATTCAGCTTAAAACTCCAACCTCCTCATGATGTCATGTGTGTTAAGCATGTGCTAGCAATATTTCATTACAAGTCAAGGTACTCCAACGTCTTTACTTTCATGGGCCTAGCTATAATCTCATGATCTATTGTATGGTTAGATGTTGGCATATTGCAGCATGAAATTGTGAACTACTTGTTGCAGGATGCTTGCCATGCAAGGCCTGACCATTGGATCCCAAGACATGAAAATCAAATACTAAGACATAAAAACTTTTCAATGCAAAAGAGTGGCCCGTTTCACGACAACGCCTCACGCAATCAATCTTTGACTTTGAACTATTTCTTTCATTGTAAGAGTTGGTCCAAGAATTAAAAGGAAAGCTGGAAAAGTGAATCTCTTTTAACAACCAATACCAAGCAGTAAAATTTAGTATTGTCCAATTCAATCGTACTGGATTTATAGTATGTCAGTACTTATACTATATCAAACAATTGTTCTAGGCGCGCGGCACCTCTCTTGGCTTTAGCTAGGAAAATTAGGAATGGTGGAGAGCAGTCCTTTTGGTTCTAGATACATTTTTCTATTTTTTGTTTTTATATTATATTGGATGTAATGGGGAGTTTGTTGGAGTTACTCACCCCCTACATACTGTAATATCCTTCGTTTGTAGTACATATGTGTGCTGATCAGAAAAAGAAACTGTAAATGTAATTTAAGTTTGGCTAGGATTAGGTAATTCTGGTTTAAATTTGAATTATGAACGAATGTAATTTTAATAGGACTCTAGATATATATCCAATAAGAATAAGTGTTTGAATTACAAATATTCGAAAATGATGAGTGTTTGAGTTAAAACTCTTATCAAACCTTATTTAAATTATAAGAGAAGAGTCTACAAGAGTCATTGATATGTTTCGAGTCTTAGAATCAATTGAAAAGATAAATATGTTGTTTTTATTGAAAAAACAAAAGTTGATTTGTACTCAAAAGAATCCAGAAGAAGTGATCCAATCTAAGATGTTCACAAGTCCTTAGCAACGTATCAGACTAGAAATCTGGATAAATTTGTCAGCAGAGTCCTCCTCCAAACCCCTTTCACCACATCCTAGAAATACAAAAATAAAGTTGAAACTAGACTTGCCCATAACAAAAAGACAAAGAAAATCATTTCGATCTCTTGTTTGGAAAAAATTCCTTTGGTTTCATTTCATTCCTCTATTTCTCCTTCGTTTAAAATTGTTTATTTTCTTCTTCACCTATCTATAATGTTTGTGATCCAGAATCCCATTTCATCAAAAAGAAATCCTATTGAAGAGGTCTCCATCTGACATTAGTAATCTCATTGAAAAGAAGTCCTCATCATCTTCTCCTATGCATATCTGTTTCCAATCCAAACCAAAATCAAAATAAAACAATTGGGCTTATGAAAAGGGGAAGAAGGAAATTTGTTCAAGCTAGGTTTTCTTTAGTGCTTTGGTGTGGTCAACTGTAGAATATTTTATGTACTCAAATGATGTGTCTCTTTATAAGTGGACTTTGATAAAATGGCCTTATTAGAAAGAAACGATTAGAAACGTTTCTCATATATAATATATATGTACATATACAAACCACTTGAGTGGATATATTGACGTATAGGTGAATAAAGACCCCATATTTAGGTTCAAAAAGATCTGAGATAATTCTGCTAGTAGATACATTTTAGCTCAACATTCCAAAGATCACTACAAGAAAAAACAAAATTTTCAAAGTTGCGGGAAAAGTTCACAAAACCACTGGAAAAACTTATTTTCAACTAGAAAAGACTACCTAAATGTTGCCGCTTTTATAGAGCCAAGTAAAATTATTTCCGGTGATTATATAAATTGACAAAAAAAAAATTACTTTTTCCAACGACATATTTTCGCAAAAATGTTATAAATGTTTGTCACAAAAAGTTTATAAGCATTCACTATTTTGTCATTAAATATAATTGCGGCGACCAGTTTTCACCAAAAATATAGTTTTACTATGATATTTTTTTTGCCGGAATTACTAGATGCTACTACGGCATACTTTCTTACTGGGTTAAGCTACTGCCTGCAATTGTTCTAAGAAACATCTTGTACAAAATATTTCAAAAAAGAAACGATAGATTCAAATATGCTAGTGATTCCAATAGAAAGAAAAAGAATTTGAAGTAAACTTGAGATACATTCGATCGTTCATAAATGCCAAGTCTAGGAAAAAAAATATATATATATATCTAAGAACTTTAGAGAGATAAATGTCACTATTTAATTGTGAAGTTCTAACAAATGACTATGGTTAACATCATGTCTAGGTTGTATCAATAATTTGTACATTTTTTCACTCAAAATTAACATCTCTTCCAGTTCAGTTCCAAAACCTAGCAAAATCACTCTTGTCAAGTTATCGATAGCAGCAAATTAATTTTTTCCTTTCTTAGAGGGAATAATTTGTTCCTCTATCACTTCTGACTGTTGAAAAAAAAATATCATGACCACATTAGTGGGCTTAAGATAAACAATTATATATAAAATCGATGCCCTTTAATATGGTTGATCTGAAACAAGTGATATATGCATAACTACATATCATAATGATAACCAAATACACATCATGATATATGCTTAACTGTATATACAAGTTAGACTTATATATGTATTTGCTAATCGTGTCCCTTGAATATTTATATGATAGAACCTTCATTCATAATTTTAATATTTCAATCACTTTTCAATTGTTCCTACATTGTAATACTACAATACATAAGGCTTTTTGCGGCGTTTGATAAGTCGTTGCAAAAAAATTTAAAATCGCCACAAAAAATCTCAAAATCACCACAAAAGTCTCAAAATTGTGGCAAAAATTCATTTGCGGCGTTTTGAAGATCGCGGGTTAACTGCGGTTATTTGGGCGTGATAATAAGCTTAATTTCTCGGCGTAAATACCTAATTTCTCGCAGCAAATCGACTACTTGAGGCTAGAAAACGCAACAAATGCTACTATTTATGGCAGAATTTAACTTTCAGCTAAACAAAACGCAGCAAAAAGTCTTATTTGTTGTAGTGTAATTTCTATGAATAATAATAAAATTGGTAACTCTTACTTTACATTCTATCTCTAATTTCTTTAATTTGCTTAGCTACCATTAATATTAACTAAATAAATCTGATCAATTTTGTATTGTCAAATAAATAATCAAATTCAGAAAAGAAGACAAAATGTTTATTTAGCGTAATGTAGTTTGTGCAGAAATTTATTGCAAATATTCAAATCCTAATTGCAACAAGATTCTTCTTGATAAATAAAAAATTTCCTTAAATTTGTTGTTGTAAATAATCAAATATTAATGCGTTTATTTCTTTATTAATAATATTTCGTTATAATTAGTTCAGAAAATTTATAACGAAAAATCTTTCTTAACAAATAAAAAAGAGTCAATATTTAATAAAATTATATATTTAAAAATTATATTTACATTTACAATGTTAACTTTTGATTACTAATAATGAGTATTTCTCACATACTTTTTATTTATTAATATTAACATAATCATTTGTAGTGTAATCATATTTAGAGTTTGCTATAATATAATTGATTCTTATAGTTGTGATGATCGAAATTAGGTTATTGACACAATTTTAGAAATTATCTAACTTAAATCATATTTGATGTTCTCGTTCTTGTTCTTGCTTTTGTTTCTTGATATGAAAATTACACAATATTTTTTACTGCTATTTGCTAACTATTTACTATAATTGTCATGATAGTAACTAGATTATTGACACAAATTCGACAATTATTTTACAGAAATTTTTTAATGGTGGTGATTAATATTGACATAATTTTGATAATAATTTTATATAATTTATATTCTTTACAATTTACCACTTTTTTCTCCACTTTTTTTCTATTATCGAATTTTTCTGCTACTATCATGTAAAATAGATTTCACTTTTATTCTTAAAAGTTTTTCTAACAAATTTTAGAAATTGCTACAATCAAACAGTAAGAGAAAATCACTATAACGAGAAAAGTAGCAAGATAGCTCTTGTATTTTCTGAAACTAGTGTTTAATTCATAAGAATTCAATTGTCTAAAGTTGCTTATTTTCACATTATTTATATAATTGTGATAATTGTAATTAGACTATAGACACTAATTTGATAATTTTATTACCTAAATCTTATTTATTGTTCATGACTACAATTTATCACTTACTTATGGACATTTTATTTATTTTTGGTACTTAAACTTTCCTACTACTATCAAATAAAATATAAATCATCGAACTACATTACTTTTATAGTTTTAGAATTTTTTGGATGATTGTTAATTCATATAAAACTTTCTAAATAGAGAGTGGTTTTGCTACAGTTGACAATGACATATAATAGTTCAACAACCATAAATGATGATTATATTACAACCGTGGTTCTTCTCCTTATCAACACCTAATCGTTTTCATTATAAAGTGGATGCTCAGTTTATAGTAATTTTTAATGATTGTGCATTTACAAAACGATTATGGCAGTTTTGTTGAAAAAAATAGGAAAAATATTCTACTAGGTTTGCGTGTTTGTGTGGTGAGTGCATGTAGTTTCATAGATTTGCTAGGTATCTTATTGTCTGACAAGTGGATTAGCCAACGCTAGTGATTGACTGATATGATCAAGGACTACGTCCAACATCGACATGCAGATAACATGATAACACCATCATTTGGTGGCTACGCCAATTTGTCACTTCTTAATTGACTGTAACCAAACTTTATAATTATCCTATAAAAAAATTTCTACAAATTTTTAATTATTTCGAAACCTGAATTTTGTTTTTATGCTAGTTAAACTTTCTATATACGTGCTATTATATATGCATACTCTTCTTGCAATGATGAGTCCCTTTATTGTAGATTCTCTGTTTTTTTTATATGCACTTAATCACATCAAAATTGAAATCTATAATATTGGGTAGGATTACTACCAATCACATATTGGTCCGAATTAATAAAATTTCTTTATAACTCTATAACTCTTTTAAAGGTTAAACGAACTTTTCTGAAATACCAAAATATCAAAACGAGGCAATCAACTATTGCACTTTCTTTCACTCTCAATAAATATTCATAAATTTTCTCTAAAGACTAAATGGATCAATATCTATCACTACAACAAATAAGACTTTTTGCTACGTTTTGTTTAGCTGAGAATTAAATTCTGTCGAAAATAGTAGCATTTGCTGCGTTTTCTCGCCACAAATAGTAGCATTGCTGCAAGAAATTAGGCATTTGCCGCGAGAAATTAGGCTTATTGTCACGCCCAAATAGCCGCGATTAACCCACGATCTTAAAAAAAACAAATGACTTTTTGTAGTGATTTTGAAGTTTTTGTGGTGATTTTGAAGCTTTTTGTGCGATTTTGAAGTTTTTTGCGATAATTTATGAAACGCCGCAAAAAGTCTTATATGTTGTAGTGTATAGAGATTCATGGGTGAAAATTATAAATATAGCATTAAAGGTAACTCACTAGAATTGAATTACTTTTGATTTCCTAGTGCGTACCACACTAGATGAACATATGTAGTAAATATTGGTGCAACCAAATTAACTTTAACAAAAACGTATTTAATCGAGTACAATTCTCATGAACAAGCCCAATCAGTCAAAATAGGGTTGAAACCTATCCAACGACAAATATCGTGATTTGAACGTCATAATGATCATGTATGTAGAAGTAAAGCAGATCAATGAAGAAAATTAGATTGCTTTTAGTAATATTATATTTGTTCATTTATCGGATATATATTATATTGAACCTAAAAATAAATTTTTGATAATCTCCAACTAAAAAAAAATTTAATATGCCAAAGATTGATTTGATTTAAGACAGATTTACAAGTATTACTACAATTAGCTAGATCGTAATTAATGAAATATAATATGATACCCATAACATAAGGCTTGTTTAATCCATTATATATATACATATTTGCAATAACTTCAAATTTAGACAGAGACATATAATCTATGATAAACATCATTCAACCATGGTTGAGCTTAAGACAGACATATATATATATATAATTGGTTAATTCATCTTATTAAGACTAATTTACACGACGATAATTGAGGTCTACATTATAGTAATAATATTGAGAACGTGATTCAACACTATTTATTTAGAATAAAAATGCGAAATTCTTTTAAGCAATCTTACCAGCATAGAGCAATATTTTAATCAATGGCATTCAAGTTCAATATCTCCATTTTGTGGTGTATATTTATATGATATCATTTGAATTTGCTGACTTTGGTGTCTAACTCATACAAACTCAGTTATTTAGAGTTTAGTACTTCTTATAGTTGCGATGATTGGAACTAGATTATTGACATAATTTTGATAATTATCTTTAGTAAATCTTGTTTGGTGTTCTCTACAATTCACCACTTATTTCTTGATTTTGTTTTTTCTATTAATTGAATTTCTCTACTACTATCAAGTAAAATAGATATTATTTATATCCTCATAATAGTTTCTAATAAATTTAAAAAATGATCATGAGATTGCTATAATCAAACAAGTAGAAATCTACATACCAAAAAAATTACTACAACAATAAATGCAACACGACGCTTGCATTTGCTATCTCTAGTGTCCAATTCATACAAATTCAATTGTTTAGAATTTGTTATTTCCTAATTATTTTTATATATTTGTGATAATTTTAATTAGACTATATACTAATTTTGCAAATATATTACCCAAGTGTTGTTTGGTGTTATCTACAATTTACTACTTACTTATTGACCATATTTTTGGTTTTATAATTTAAATTGTTATACTACTAAAACGTAAAACAGAAATTTTGGTTTTATTGAATTTTTTAGAAAAAGACTAGTATTTCTGCATTTAACAAAGACATATAATAGTTATTACATATGATTAGATTACTTTTTATTATTGAACAAATTAATGCAAGTTTACAATTCTCTTTACACTTTTGAAATTTGAAACTTTATTTAGTATTTAAATGCATATAAATAATAGCTATAAATGTTTAGGTTAAAGAGACAAATTAAAATAACTAAATTGTAAATTCCATATCATTTTTTCATATTTAGTCCTCTACATAATACTAACTGCTGCCATACTTTTGGTATAAGAAATATCTAAATTAATTTTATCCTTATAAAATTCTCAAGAAGTCTTTTAGTGATGGCTACGAAATTGTTCATCTAAATTTTAATAGTTAGATATCTTCCTAATGATCACCATATAGCTAGCACATATAACTCATGAAATGATTAATGCAATCCACATGGATTAACATGTTAATCTTGCTTTTATAATAAACCCTCATGAGTTTTTACATAAAAAAAAAACCTCGTGCTTAGGCATTATAAAAAGAGAAAAGCTGGGGTCGGTTCGATCGACCCCTTTGAGAAAAGCAGTTTGCCGTTGTAGGCGGCGGTGGCCGACACCGCCCACCCCATCAAAACTAGCAGGCTCTGGCGAGTACACCCATGCGACGGCGACCCACAGCGACCTCCGACGAAACCCCGGCAGCCTTAAATCAGAAATGGATCTGTGAACTCGCTGGAGTCCGCCGATCTCAATAGAGTGGGCGGTGTAGGCCACCACCGCCTCTGGTAGCTCCATTCGGTTGAGGACCGAATCTCCCTAAAATTCATCTTCATTTTATTATTTTATTATATTTTTTATTATGTTTTTATTTTTTATTGTGCTTTTTATTGTATTTTCTTCATTTTATTTTTTTATTATATTTTCTATTGTATTTTTTCATTTTATTATATTTTTTATTATGTATATTGTCAAAAAGCAACCCAAAATAATTGGGCCGCTTTTGGCGTTGGGGACAGCCCGACCGATCCCCAACGTCACTCTTATAAAAATTCATAGAGTTTAAGTAGGTGTGGAAAGATTTTCAATACTTCAACGAGCTGCAAGTTATTAACCCAAATCCATTTTCAAGAACATGATTAAGTCTGTTATAACTCATCCTACTGCATTCGACCAGTATTTTACAATAAAATGACTGGTTGCTCACAAAAAGAAAATGAGGGTTCCCTTAAAGATTCTGAACGGTGGATATTCGTAAAACAAATTTCAAACTCACTATGTGTATTTTGAAGATTCTCGTCAAAATAAACCTTTGACAATGTGAATGCGTTCCAAAATCACGCCAAGGATATATATTTCAACTGCAACATTACTTGCCAAGAGCAAAAATGTGGAAATCTCTTCACCGGTCGCATTGGTTTGGAGCAGCATTTTAAAGAATGATATTTGAAACAAATATTATAATTATGTAATGTATTTGTTATTTTATATCTACTGTTAATTCGATTTAATGATTTAAGCTATGATATTTTGGCATTTGAAATAAGAGCCTACTATTAGTTATTGAAATTTTTTTACAAACAATAAATTCATCTCGTATATGTATTTTGAAATGAAAGTGTGATAGAGTATACTATATAGCATTACTTTTTGTTATTTTATATGTATTGTGTTAATATGTTCTAATGATTTATACTACAACAAAAAGTAAAGACACTGTAAGTCCAAAAAAATACTACAACCAGGAAGACAACATGATAACCATTGAGTTTGTCGACCCTAATGTCTAAGTCATACAACTCAATTATTTAGAATTTGTTATTTCCTAGTTCTTTCCTATAATTGTGATAATTGTACTAGATCATTGACACAATTTTGATAATTATCTTATTCAAATCTTGTTTAGGGTACTCTACAATTTACCACTTACTCTTAGGCCTTATTTTTGTATCCATTACTTGAACTTTCCTACCACCAAGTAAGATATAGATACTAATTTCGCTTTTACATTATTCTTGAAACAATATTTAGTAATAAAATTGCTACAAATTTTATATAATCAAATGCTTAGAAATTTGGTTTGCACTATGATGATTATATATAATTTATGAAATAATTACAAATCACATAAATATGTTCATGTTGCTTTTTTGTTACACTTCGCATGATGTAGACATGATTGAAAAGTGTATGTCGATTTATTAAAAAAAAACTCATGCTTGTAATTTCACAAATAGGACATGAATGCTCGTATAAAGAAATAAGAAATTTATTTTGTATTCTTATTTTCTGGCATGCCATTAACACAAAGCTCATTATATAAGTTTTTAAACACTGTCATGACTTTAAAGAATGTTTAAGCATATAAAGACTTATTTGAAGCACCAATTACATGCTCTACAACAAGGTTCTAAAACATGCTTCGGATATCTTGAACCAAGCATATACTAGGTGGATTGAACCTAGCATTTACAACATTTAGCACTCCACCAAGGATCCACTCCTAGTCTTCCACTCAATTTCTTTGCTCATTACCCCCAAAAACATTTGTTCAAGCTATAAAATAAATTTACTAGCAGCATATGCATATGCAAGATGAGTTCAAGGCACTTCAAGACAATCATGCTTGGACATTATGTCCTAAACCACCTCACAAGAATGGAATATGCAACAAATGGGTATTTAATGTCAAGCAAAGAGCATATGACAACATTGATAGTTTTGAAGTTAGGTTAATGGCCAAGTGTTTCGAGCAAAAGGATAGGATCAACTTCATTAAAACTTCTAGTCCAATGGTCAAAACTTGAACCATTAAGACTATCTTAACTCTTGTCATGCAGTTCAACTGGCCAGTGCATTCCTTCATGTTTCCCTTAAAGAAAGAGTTTGTATAGAGCAACCATTGTTTTTGTTGATCACCAATACCCAAAATATCCAAGCTAGGTGTTTAAACTTCATTAAGCTATTTATGAGCCCAAACAAGCCACTAAAACCTGATTCAACCTATTGACAAGCACATTTCTCAACCTCAGATTCATTGAGTCTAATATGGACTGTTGTCTTTCCAACTTTCATCAATGTAATATTCACATATTCTTCTTAACTTATGTTGATGAAATCATAGTGAAAAGTAATGGCATGTCTAACCTTTGCCAAGAAGGACCTTGGACCCTTGAATTCCTTCTTGGGAATTCAAGTCTATCACAAACGCCCCTGAAGGACTTCATCTATCTCAATCCAAGTATATTTTTTAGGTTCTTGACACTTGATAGAACTAAGATGGTGGAGAAAGAACTACTAAAATCTCATTGCCTATTGGGTCCAAACTCTCTCAATATGTCACCTGGTTGGATCATTATAGTGTTGCATTCTAACAAGGCTAGACATTGCATTCTCTGTAAATAAATTGTGTCAATTCATGCACAATCCCTCCACCACTCACAGGACAACTATAAAAAAATACTTGGATTCCTTAAGTGTATATTATTGGTCGAGGGTTATTCTTTAGTAAATGTTTTCTAGAGTTATAAGCATTTAGTGAATTAGACTAGGTAGCAATCCTAGTGATGGGAGGTCCACTTATGATTAGGCCATATTTCTTGACTCCTCCCAGATTAGTTAAAGTACAAAAATTAAATAGTAGTATCTAAAGGCAACATTTAAGTTGAATATAGATCACTTGCCATATTCATTGTGAAACTATTCTGGCTAAGGTTAATGTTGTTCCGTAACCTTCAAGTTTCATGTCTCATAATTCCTATATTGTGGTGTGACAACTTAGGTGCTATATCCTTGACTTCACCCTAATATTTCACGCTTAAACCAAACATATAGAGGTAGAACATCATTTTATGCGTGATAAAGTTGTGCAAAAGGATATATAATCATATATCTTTCCCCATCAAAACAGACACGTACATTATATATTTTCGCTAAAAGTATGACATATGCTTCCTTCTTCACACTTCGAGACAAGCTACATGAGGTGTGTCTCCCCCTATCAGCTGAAGGGAGGATGTTAGCAAATAAGTCACAGCTCAACATTTCAAAGATCATGGAGAATTAATCAGTATGTTAAATTTGGAAGGGCAACTACAAAATCTGGAATATTCTCATTGTTTACTCTTTGCATACCAAATTCTAGATGGAAACCAATCAGTGCCTTAGAGATTACTATGTTTAGTTGTACATGATATGCTGCAATTATCTTTACTTTCATTTGTATATTTCCATGATACGCACCAAGTGTATGTTCAATTATTGTATAAATTCAATTGAAGCTGCATATACTAGCTTGGTGTGGAAAAACCAAAGCGTTTTTTGTCTAATTCTTTCAGCTCATATGTATGCGAGATCAGGATCTTGAATTTGAACATAAAAGTTTAAAGTTTGGTGCATAAGACAAGGGCAAGAAGAATTCTTGCATTGATGACTGTTTATATTTTAGCTTGGTTTAATATCTCGATTTATGTAAAGACAAAACTGAGAACCAGTTGAAAAAATACACTCCACATAAAGATTGAGGAAAGAACAAACCAAGGAATTGGACAAGACAATCAAGGAGCTAGCTAGACACAATAACCAAAGATATATATTTGCAAGAATCCAAAGAGAAAAACCATATTTATTTTGTGTTTTGTTGGAATGTCTGTCTGTGGCGCGCGGAGCCACATGCATGGATGTGCTAGAGTATCTCTATGTCTCCCAAGTCCCAAAAAAACAAATATAAAAATCAACTTATTTCAAACAAAGTTTAGTAAAAGAATCTCTTCGGCTCTAAAAAGACTTCGAAAAACCCATTGATCTTACTCCATATAAAATTCTTGAGTTTCTACAGTCTGACAAAAAAAAGACTAGTATCTCTTGTCTAATTCACAAGTTTGACCTCCATGAAAAAACAAACAATATTTAAACATACATATTGAAATTTATCCGACAAAGGGAAAGGGTACTGCCGTCCATTGAAGTGTTATATATATATATATATATATATTCAATGGCTTCGTATTTCTTACTATTTATTGGTTTTCAAAGTGCAGTATTAGTACTGTGATCTAGGCATAGAGATAAAGGTGCAAAGATGATGATGATGAGCTCAAGCTGCGTTGGAGGTTGTTTAGACGCCCAAGACCCAGTAAAAGTGAGCTTTGTGAGACTCTACAAATGGCCTGAAGCCGAGGCAGAGTTCTTAAGGAACTTAAGCATGAAGTACAAGATGACATCATCAGAGTTGACAACGGGTCTTCGTCGTCATTCTTCTTTCAACACTGGAGCATATGTCTACCATGAGAGCTTTGCTTCGAGGCAGAGGTATCTCAGGAGCTATACTTTCAGCAAGAAAGAGACGTTGACGGAGAAAACAAAGAGGTGGTTGAAGGAGAAGAAAAAGGCCGTGGTACCGGTTATAAAGAGCACCAAGTCTAAGAACAAATTATCTCATAGTCGCATTAATGGCGGCTCCTGTAATTCTTTTCTTGGAGGTGTCTTTAATGTATTGCTTTCCTGTGTGGCGACGTTAGACGTTGGTGATGATCATGAGTACTAAGAAAAAGAGGCAGATAATTGCTTGATTCCTATCACGAATTTGCTTTCGCTAGCTTTAATTGGTACGTACTTTAATTAATTGGTCTTCTGATTACCAAGGCTTTTAAAGCTCTTTCTTGAAGTTTTGACCCAATATTATTATGGTTGAAAAAAAAAGTACTAATTATATATCTATATTCGGTATTTTTAGAACAGCGCAATACATAGCCATAGGACTTATCTTATCCTATATATCATGATAATTTATATAATTAAAAGTTTATATAAATAATTTTAATTACATGGTATGTTATGATACAATGAGAGTACAATGTTATCTGTATTTCTAGAATAGCTACTATAAAAAAATATAAATATTTATGATTAGTTATTTATGATAAAAATATCTCACAATAATAATACTACATATTTACAGTAATAAAATGATTATTTAGGATTAAAATTAATTATAAAAAATTATTTAATCGCAATTAAAAGACTGTAATTTTTTTTTTTTTTTGTAGTATATATGTATGCAGAGAATAGACACATTTCAATTTAAAAAAATGAACAGTCGTTAATCAATTATGGAGTACTCTAAGCTAAATCTTTCAACAATTTCCTTCCCAATAGAGATTGATCTCTAAGAAAGTCGTCCAGCTGATCCATTTTGTCTTGAAAACTTGTCTTAACGATGTTCATGGTCAAGAAAGCTCTCGTTCAATAGTTACCGTTGAAATTGGAAGTACATATCAAGACAAGTCGAATCAATCTGTCAACTTTTCTACAAGACCATATTAAATGATTGATAACTAGTACTTTAAAATACAAAGAAGATTAACTAAGTACGAGAAGCTCCATTACATTGTCACTAACGATCAAATTTGGAGGCCGGGCCAACACTTTTATCAAGTTTTTAAGTTCTTAGTAATCCAATAAATCAGGGATCCAATAAAAATAAATTCACAAGTTGATTTAATATGTTAGATATTATAAAAGTTAATTTTCTTATAAAATAAATCTAATATGTCATATCGAACCACATCATAAATTTATCTTTTAGATCTAACACTCATTCTCTCATAAAAATATAAACTCAAAAATTGATTGATAATTTGGTCACGATCTAACACTCAATCATGATTGGAATGAGATTGTAATATATGGCATAGGAATTTCCTTTACCCCTATTGGGCTCGTAGAAAGATGAACCCCAGCTCAGGCCTGCAAATAATATGGGTATGTAAATGAGCCCAATTCTAAATTAGTCAAGTCAAGAATCAAGATAACTTGTTTACACACTTTAATTGGGACTGAGTAACGCTGGGCCTTCAGTCATCATGTTGAAAGAAGCAACTTACAGCTGAATTGATATTGATATGGTTTTGACCCAGCTCATGAGAATATGTTTCCTGTGCGAATACATTTGAGATGGGCCTAACTAATAATGACAAACTTCTCACTAAAGAAAGAAGAAACCACGAGGGAGAAGAATAGAGCAGGCAGTACCAGAAGCTTACGAAAGTAGAGAATTTAATTCCTTTCAAATTTCTTCGAAAATATATAAAAAGGGTATATAAAAGAAAAGTCTGAGCAGTTTCCAGTTATATTATGATTTTCAAATCAAAGACTTCGTACGAAGTGCTTTGTTGAAGCTGGACCCAAACATCAATCTAGTTAGTGGCCGCAAGTCAGAATAAATTAATAGATATGAAATATTAATTATGATATCATTCGATATTTTCTCCAAATTACTCAGTTGAAATCACTATAGCTTATTGACATCAAAATGCAGCCGTCTGTTTGCAGAGGTTGTGATTTCAAACTTTACACAGATCACATCAATCAAAATGGTTATGGTTGGTATAGCATCTATGTACGTACTTGGCAGTACTGTAGTTTTCTCTGCTTCTTAGTTTTTTTGCTTTGGAGGATGATTATGAGAACATGATCATCATATTGTCGGATGTAATTATAATATATTATAAGTTGCAAGCTCTTGTCTTGTCAATTTTCATGCTTGAAAGAGAGCCTGCACAGCAAGAACGAAATCATATAAAGCGCAACACTTTTGGCACACCCAAAAAACTTTTTGGGAGTAAAGATTTCTGACTAAAGTTTTGAAAATATCTACAAACAATTAAACTTGAGACAATTTTCAGTGATTCATAAATGCCCACGAATTGACTGTTGGAAAAAAAAATAAGAAATGAGATTTGACGATCACTACAAAAAAAAAAAAAAAGGTTTTTGAATTCAATTATATATCACGAATATGACTATTTGAGACGAAAATAGTATTATTTTCATCTTAAATAATTATGTTTGTAGCATATAACTGATCTTAAAAATCTATTTTTTTTTCTAGTAAATAAAGCCTAATTTCAAGCTTTCATCAAGTAGGACAATAAATCCAACCCCAAAGAGGTCCATCCATAAACTCCGAAAGAGGTTTTGTATTCTCTTTGTTCTTTTGAAGACTTAAAACAAGGCCTACCTCGCATGGCTGTAAGTAAGTAAGAGCCTCAACCAACCCACATCAGAAACCCTGATCACTAGTCTCTCTGTCTGTCTCCCATGCTGGTTCTTGCTGAACAGCCTGGCACCTCTCTTTTGTTGACACGAGCTAAAATGTCCAACACCATTCGATCCACTTTGGACCACTTCTCCCACGTGGCCATGGCCACCCCTTGCCGGCAATGCCACGGGGACCCCCGTATTGGAATGGATCAGGACCACCTTATATGACAGGACCCCCCATTTTGTTTCAGAAGTGCTATGGCTTTCAATAATTTCTGGTCGCTTTCTCCATGCATGGGGCCAGACCTAAAAGGGCTCCCAACCCGAGGCTGTTGCACCCATAATTTTTAATGCTCTTCTTTTGCTATTAATTTTTTGTTTTTCTTTTCGTTCTGGCATATGTTATTTCATTTTTGTTTTTTTAATCTTTTCGTAAAGGCGAAATTGGAAAAAAGAAAAAGAAAAAAATAAAGTAAAATATGAAGGAGAAAGTAAATGTTTCTCGGAAAGGGTGGAGCCATACCATGAGAATGTTGGTCCGTTACTTAATGTAATCATCTCAGAGGAAAGTGACCCACTTGAGAAGGACATGGCTATTTCCTTCTCAAGTCCCAAGAACAGCCACCGGCCAGCTGCCTTGGATTAAGATTCGGCCATTGTGGCTCTAATTTTCTGATTAATATATATAATCCTAGTTTGTAAAATATTGTAAGATATTTATTGTCAAGAATCAAGATCAGGAGTACTGAATATATATATATATATATACACACATTCAGTACCGAAGTCCAAGCTAAATATTACCGTCCAATTTCTACAATTGATCTATTGGGTTATATCACAATTAATGATTAAAGATTAAAAATATAAAGTAATTAGATGTGTTATATTTTGCGCGCTCTCTCTCTCTCTATATATAAATACATGATTAGAAAACTTCTTGGGTTATATTATATATATAGATATAAAAGGCGACGAATATGTTTTACAGTACTTGGCCCCATGTACAATATATTATAAGAGCAATATTTTCTTTGTTGTTTGCTTGTTTCCCTAATATATATAGTACTAATTTAAATATTGCAGCTTGTTATAAAACAAACACAAAATCTTGAATGCGTAGCACTCTTCATTATGCGGTGCTTGCCTGTCATTTTAATATAAAATAGGACCGGCTCAAAAGATTTTGAAGCTTAAGGCGAGATGTTAATATGAGGCCTTTTACTTATATCAAACTAAATTAAGTTATATCTAACTAGTCTTCTTGCTTTTTGAGAAGCAAAATTATTAATCAAATTTTTATATTCAAGTTTTTCTAATATCTTCTTCTTAATTGATAATATGACTAATCTATTTAAGCTTTTTGGTATATTTCTCAATCATTTATAAATGTTTCACCTAAGTTTTTGGTTATATTTTGTTTATTACTATAACAAATTTATTTAAAGATCATTTTTGGGATTCAATCATTTTTTTTTTTGAAGTTTTTCATATCCAAATGCATATTTTCTATTAGACATGTTTTATAGTAAAAAAGAACAATATCTACTATATAAATTATACTATGCTTATAAATATTTTAGAATAAAATAAATATTAACATAAAACAATTGAACCTGATTTAGTAAATGGACTTCACTTTAATATAACAAATGAGCTCCACTTTTATATAAGACTGCTAATATGCATAATAAAATAATATATATTAATATTAATAGGCAAAATCAAAAAAATAAATTAATATTAAGGAAGTTGAAAACAAAAATACAGACTTTGAAAAAATAATTTAAGAAATACATGGCCCATGGCCAATGGCCGATGTAATTTGTGATTCAATTATAATTGGAAATCGGTGTTCATGAATTGTGAAGTACTGTATATCATAAGAACATATGTAAATCTATGAATTGTGATGTATACATAGTACGCATGACTCGAGGCGCTTCAAAACTTCACATAATAATAAAAAAAAAAATAATAAAGCTTCAAAGCTTTGTAGTGTATTTATAGTCTCGTCAGTCAACCTCAGTATTATACAGTAATAGTGCATCCCTGATGTAGCTATTTCTTTACCGCACAAGTATATATAAAACTAAAACTGAAAACTGAAATAATATAAATATAAAAGACATGAAAGATTTCAAAGTTACATTTACCTTCTTCCTCTGCCGAGTCGCCGACTACTTAATGCTTTCTTCAAAATTTGACGATTCAAGTGCAGCGATGTAGCGTTATAGTGATGGGAGCGGTCTCGAATGCAAATATAAGCAAAATAGATCAAAATGTTAAAGAGATTAGAGTTCGAAATTAGATATTGAAGTCGAGAGAGATGAAATAAACTCTGTAAGCGTTAGATATAAAAAGAGGGTTTTTATGTTTTGAATTTTTTTTACAGATGAATTGTAATGTTATATTTTGGCTGTGGATTTGTAATTATTTATTGTGACTTTTGATTTTCTCAAGTGAAGTTGTAATTTGTAGAATTTATCTAAAATTCATTGGCCTTGGTGGTTGTTAACGTTATTTTTTTGTACAGAATATGAATTTATTTTTTCAATTTTGAAGATTAATCTGTAGTTTAGATTAAAAAAAGAATAGATTTTTTATAATAATAAAACTCTTAATTTTTCTAGGTTTTTATTTATTATGGGACCTTAGACAACCGCCTAATCTGCCTAATGGATGAGTTGGGCCTAAATTGAAACTATATATCTAATGTACACTATTCTAATGATTTTGTGAAACTATTATATATATAGAAGACATATTAGCCTGCTGGACAGATTTCAACTTTTTAGACCAATTAAGAAAGAACTAAGAAACCGAATCAACTAAAATACTAGGGTTTGGTGGTACGAGAGAGTCACGATTCTTAATTTTTAAGCAAGAAAAAAAAGGGCAGCAATGTTTTCTTGATTCCTAATTATAAGCATTTCATTATTTGTATTTATGATCATGAGATGCTATATATATATATATATATATATTTATATATCAGCATGCATCTAGCTAGAGCTAATTAATCAAGATACCAGCTCATGATTAATCAAGAGATCGAAATCATGGTTAGTTCGGGCTTAACATCATTAGGTAAGGCTTACCTAGCTAATAATTAATTTATTATTGCTGATTGTATGTGTGAACAAGCGGTATATATATATATATATATATATATATGCGTGTGTGTGTGTGTGTGTGTGTGTGTGTGTGAGTGTGTGTGTATGTGTGTGTGGGTGTGTGTTTGTAGTACTTAGGCTGCAATTAATTTCAAATTAATATGGTTATATATACAATATTTTATAAATTAAATCTCGGCTATATAGCCAGCTCTTAATTAATTACGTGTTTTTAAATTTGTAAAATTTATAAGGCCGTTGCGTGTGATCAGGGCCGTATGTAATTATATTAATTCCCTAGCCATTGGAGGGTCGACCTTATATATATTATATATAAGTGACATGCACGTTATACGTAGCTAGGTTGGAAACGCAAAAGTTTTACAACCTAGCTAACTCTAGTACTTTTTATTATCTAATTGATTTTAATTAAGTATATATATTTCCTTGCACGGATCAGCTAGCCTAGCTATATATATATATATATATATATATATATCTTGATGATGATGATCATAATTAATATCTATCTATCTATCTATCTAGATGATGATGATCATAATTAAGATCATAGGCCTTGCTTCAATATATATATATTTCCTGTTATAATATTTGACCTAGATAGCTAGCAGCTTGCTAGCTCTTTCGTGAGTATTACTTCATCCAATAAGTAAAACACTGCCTAGCTAGCTGCTTATATTAATCGTGACGGCAGCGTCTATATAGAAATTATACAAAGTAGTCAATATATATATATATATATATATATAGAGCAGCCAATTGATTAGATGAGATAATTTGGAAATCAGTAATCAGCTTTAGTAATAATATTTGATCCCCAATTCAAATAATATTCTCTGAGTAAAAAAAAAAAAAAAAACTTCTAATTAGAAAGTCTGAATATGATCATAGATCTTTAAACATAACTAATTAATAATCAAAATGAAAGTTCTGATATTCACATTTAATTTGAAAGCTCTCCTTTAATATTTTTTTGGATATATATATATATAAATAGTATAATGCTTCTCTTTCTATATAATACACGAATGTTCCTTCTGGTTGAGGACAAACTGGCGTCTCATGACCTGAGTCATTGAAACATACGTTCTGGTAAGGCCCTTTTCATCGTCGACTCAGCAAGAGCTGCCCAGGTTTTTGGACTTCTTAGCTACCTGGCTTTAGGTATATATGTTCCTGTCTTCAACGTACCGATTCTTTCATGAGATCATATATATATATATATATATAATATAATATATCAATGAATATTATAAAAAAAAAAGGTATTTATGATACTTAAATTATAATTAGAAGAATTCTTTGTGATGGAAATAGTTTTTTTATTATAATTAAAATATTATAAAAACTTTTTTTTTTTTATAATGAATTAATTAATGAGATCAGATATTGGCTAACTTGGTATATATCATGTAGTACTGCACAGGGAGATCAGCAGAGAATCGATTTTTTCGCCTTAGATTTCTCATTAATTTTTAATTAATTATACCGAATATTGATGTGACATATTTTGAAATTAATAGCAGTCAAAATCTAAAAAGGCTGGTTGCGTATGTACTCGTGAAGTTGTGGTCATCCCAGTAGAGAATATCTTTTATCCGGACGGGATGCACAGTTCAATAGTGCAGCCCATTAGTAATTACTTGTTATGGAGGGCCTCTCACTATTATTATTGTGGTGCGACGCCACATAAAAATATTTTTTTTATTTTCCAATCCACGTCCAACCCCAGCTTACTCATTCCCTCTTTTCCTTCCCCTTCGCAAAGTTAAAATGAGATCCAAATTACAATATTCCTTTATTTTTTCTTCAATTTCTCTGCAACATAGTACTTGACAAAAGCCAAAACGGAGTTGTTCATAGTTTCTTTCCAATTTCTCTTCAATTTTCTTAATGTTTTTCCACACTTAGCGAGTTATTCATCATCCAGATTATCACTAACCCAACAAAGAAGACCCAAATGAAGGAGATTGCAAACACAGAGCTGTTCATCGCCCAGAAAACAAACCCAATCAATTTGGAACAAGAAAATTAAAATTTGTAGTTACAAAAATATTTATTTCAGTTTTACAAAGATCTAGTGAGAGAAGGTTTACATCATGTGGGCAATCTTTCAGATGTAAACAGTAAAAGGACCTTCCATTGCTTGATTTCCTTTTTCTTACCCCCTTCATTTCAGATTTTGTCTCCTAATTTCTCCATTGGATTTGCGTTTCTTCTTATGGGGTCGATTTGGAGATACCGACAGAAAGAGCTCAAAATGGGTCGATGATATTAGGGTTTTTTGGAGAAATCGTGATGCGTCGGCGGCGGTAGCAGTTCGTGAAGATAAATCCACTCTCTTCCTTTCGTCGGTTTAAGTTGCAGCCCTCAAGCCTGCGAAGATGAATCTGTTGGACCGCTCTGTTACATTTCTATCCCATGTATCCGACCTTATTCCTTATATTGTGAAATAAGTGACGTGTGTCTATTTTATTGGAGGGCTGCAAACACTCCTAATGCAGCCAAACCGAATAGAAGAGGGACACATCTCAGAATAGTTTGTATTGAAATAAAAATTAAAAAAGAATAAAATATTTTTTTAATATTAATTATATTTAAAAATTTTTAAAAATTAAATTATTTATTTTATTTATATAAAAAATTAAAAAATATAATTATAAATATGAAATTAGATAAGATAGATAAAAATAAATATATTGTAAAAATAAAATAAATTAGACCTAAATAGTGTAAAAAAATAGAAGAAAATGAGAGAGGGAATCCGAAAAAGGAAAAGAATAATTTGAGTGATAGTAAAGGACAAATTAGCAGAGGTATCAGGGACCATCGTTTTACAATAGACTACTGTCATGTCGATGATCATGCATGTGCACTAGCTCGTAGTTTTATGTGAGATAGAGAGAGAGAGAGCTGTGATTAGAGGCAGGTGGTAGGGGCTAAGATGCAGAGTGATGGCCGCAGAGAGTCTCCCATTTTTTTCTTTTTTTGTCTGTCTCGACCTTTCGCTATAAATGCATTCATTTCCTTTTCCATGAACTCTGATCTATTGGGCAGAAGAGACAGTTAGAAATTGGCGTTGACGCCTCCTCGTACATCAATTTGCCGGTTGGGTCACTCACTTTTACCCACTCTTTTCTTTTCCCCCTCCCCTTCATGTGAAACTTTCTATCTTACTTTGTTTTTTTTTTTTTCTTCCTAATTCACTTCTCGTTTTTTACCCGTCAAAGTACAAATTCTTATGCAATTTAATTTTTTATATTATGTAGAAGAAGTTTGTAAGGAATTTCAGACTTTTCAAGCCAATATATATATGTTATATCTATATTATTATTATATGATGTTGATGTTGATAAATAATGAGTAAGATTGTCTTACTTTCTAACGTGATGGTTCATTAAAGACCAGCCGTGATTAATAATATACTTTTTATAAAGGCTTTCACTTCCTTTAAAGCTCCCTATATCTATGAATTAAAGGCAGATGGTCCAAGTTTTGAATTCTCTGTATCATGCTGATCTCCAGCCATTAACTTTTTTCCAGTTCTTATCATGTATAATTAGGGCCTAAAAGTAGGATTGGGGTGAGGGTCTGAGTTTTCCCGACATCATATTTGACAAAAGAGAAAGGAAGAAGAGTTATGGAGACGATATGGATAACGAGTCAAAAATAGAGAGAAGAAGAGGATAATCGGCATCAAGGTGAATTTAGGGTTCTAGGGTATTTTTGTTTTGAGCTTTTGTTGCGAATCTAGTGTTGTGATTTGCGAATGAAATCTGGGTATAACTTTTATTTCCTACGAATGGACTTTTGTTGCGAATCTGGTAGAAATCCCATCTTCATCTTAGGGAAAAAAAGAAGAAGAAGAAGAAGAAGAAAAAGTAGCAAATCGGTAATGTGTTATCGGAAGCGGAATTTTGGCGGTCGAGTCAGAAAATTGGGTTTCGGGTCGGGTGTACAACCCTATGTATAATTCATGTTTCCAGATCACATTGCAATATATATATATAGATTTTCAATACAGATGAGCAAAGATTCTCTCTAGTTGTTTTTATTGAATTGGATGATCCAATTTTAAGAAATTATAGCCTTAGTATGTAAGCCTTACACCATTTATGAGAAGTAGTACTGTTGCACTAGTCACAAAATAAACTCATAAATTAACATAACTTTCTACATTATAATACAATTAGTTTTTAATCTAACGTACCACATCAAATCACTTTAGATGTTTGCAGATTTACTTTTCTTAATTTGTAGCTAAAACATTTTTCATAGTATTTTATCTGGATATAAGTATGGGCTCAATCTATATGAGTATATACACTAGAAGAAAAATGAATATTTGTGACAAATTATCTACGACAAAAATAACTATTTGTTGTAAAAACATACTTGTTTTAGTAAGAAGTAGTCATTTTGATAAGAAATAATTAGTCACGAATAAAAAGTTTTCTTATAGTGATAATTTGGTGTCTATCTCTTTCTATATATAATACTAAACTATATACCTAATTCGATTAAATTGAAAAAGATGTCAACTACCTAGTTGAGGACACATACCAGTGCCTAAAGTTTGGATATTAAAAGGTATTATTAATCGTAGAGAGTGAAGACCATATATGTACCTACCAGATGGAAAAGTTTGGTGGAAATGAAACTTAAATTCAGATGAGGAATTACTACTACCACCGGTCCTTTCAGCATAATTAATTATCATGACATATAATAATATTTACGATGGTCTTCTGACCAACACAGAAAACATGAGATGAAATTACAGGTTAAGAACTGTTAGAAATCAACACACGCAAATTGAAGAAGCTGGAGGCTTCTGGAAGACGGCACCGTCAGTAGCAGCTGGAAGGTAGGCGCCGCCGGAAAATTCAAGAAAGTCGGCCGCCGGAGTTCCACCGTTTTTTACACGTTCACACTATTTCTTTCTCCTATAAATACATGTAAGATTGTAATGAGGAGGAGAGTCGGAGGTGAGGTCCGTTGGAGAGATTAGAAGAGAGAAACCATTGTAAATAATTGGTTTATTGTTTAATACAAATTTCTCTTCTTTGTGTGTGTGGATGTAGGCTAAAATTGGCCGAACCACGTTATATTCTGGTCTCCATATTATTTGTGAGCTTCCGCCGATCCCAACAAGTGGTATCAGAGCCGGTAGGAGGCCGGATTTGTGAATTTTCGTGAGAGGCCCATTTTTAAACTTGATCGAAATCAAGTTTGGAGGATACCATCAGATTCCTCAGGTCAAGACGAAAATTTTGGTGAAAATTTCGTCTCAAACGGACACCGGACGAAGCTACACGCTCCACACGCGTCTTCTCGGCGACGGCCACGCGCCGGCAACGGGACCCACGCGCCCCACGCGCGCGCAGTGAAGAAGACAACCTCCGACCCGTTAAATCCGGATGATCCGACCCGACCCGGTTTGACCCGGTTTCCGACCCGCTACAGTAACCAAACGGAAAAAGAATATTCCGTCGGTATATTCCGTCGCCGGAAGAATATTCCGTCACCGGAAAGAATATTCCGTCGTCGGAAAGAATATTCTGGTGCAAGAAAATTCCGGTGACTGAGAGAATATTCCGGTGACCGGAGGGAATATTCCGGTGGCCGGAGAGAATATTCCGGTGAATAGTGGGGAATATTCCATTTTTCTTATTTTTCAGGTTTTCGGCGCAATTTTGATCGGTTTGGAACGAGACAAGAGTCGTTTCCAAGGTTTTCCACCGTTCCGGATGCAACGGTGAGCTCCGTTTGTTGAGATTCAACTCCGAACGTTGAGAAACGGTCACTCAAATCAAAGATTAAAGCCGAACTAATGGAGGACTCGGGAGTAAGTGCGATGATCAAGCTAACATCTACAAATTACGCACTATGGAGACCTCGAATGGAAGATCTCCTGAATTGTAAAGATCTCTTCGATCCAATTGAAGAGAAAAGCGTAAAGCCAGATGATGTAGCGGAAAAAGACTGGCATAAGTTGAATAAGAAAACTATTGGTCAGATCCGGCAATGGATTGACCATAGTGTTTTTCATCATGTTGCACAGGAAACGGATGCCTATCAGCTATGGAAAAAGCTGGAAAGCATGTACCAGGCAAAAACTGCTCGGAACAAGGCATTACTAATGAGACGCCTTGTCAACTTGAAACTCAAAAGTGGCATCTCAGTGGCCGCACACACCAACGAGTTTCAGAATCTTGTAAATCAACTTGCATCCGTTGATTTTAAGCTCGGAGATGAAGAGCAGTCTCTACTACTTCTCAGTTCCCTACCAGATAGCTGGGAAACGCTAGTGGTCTCACTTAGTAATTCAGCTCCAGATGGAAAGCTCGCCATGTCAATGGTGATAGACGCCTTGTTTAATGAAGAGGCTAGACGAAAGGAGATTGGAGGAGATGAGACAGATGCCTTTGTAACAGAAGGAAGGCATCAGAGAAATAGTAGAGGTAGAAGTCGAGAAAGGAACAGAAGTCAAAGTAAAGGGAGATCCCAAAGTCGCGGTAAACAGCGAAAGAAGGGAAAATGCTTTTATTGTGGTATTGAAGGCCACTTTAAAAGAGAATGCCGAAAGCTTCAGAAGGAGCAAAATCAGCCAAGCAATCAGTCAAAGCACGAAGAAGGCGAAGCTGCAGTGACACTTTCTGGAGATTGTGTACTCCTTTCCGCTGGTGAAGAATCTTACTTGCACGTTTCAAGCGAGGAAACCGAGTGGGTAATAGATACAGCAGCATCCTATCATGCCACTCCTTGTAAAGATTTCTTCAGTACTTACAAGGCAGGAGACTTCGGTACAGTCAAGATGGGAAATTCGAGTTTCTCAAAGATCGTGGGCATCGGAGATGTCAGGATAAAAACCAGTGTTGGCTGTACTATGGTGCTAAATGACGTTCGGCACGTACCCGATCTTCGACTCAACTTAATTTCTATAAGAACCCTTGATCAACAGGGTTACGAGAGCATCTTCAGCAACAATGCTTGGAAATTGAAGAAAGGAGCAATGGTCGTTGCACGGGGACATGTCTGTGGCACTTTGTATAAATCAAGTGCTAAGATATGTGCAAGCAGTCTCAATGTAGCTGAAGATGATACATCACCAAACTTGTGGCATCGGAGACTTGGCCACATGGGAGAAAAAGGGGTGTTTATGCTTGCAAAGAAAGCATTGATTACAGTAGATAAAGGTATTGCTCTCAATCCTTGTGAATACTGTTTATTTGGTAAACAGCATAGAGTTTCATTCCAGACATCTGCTGGAAAAAGATCAGAGTTATTGAGCTTGGTACACTCTGATGTTTGCGGTCCCTTTGAAGTTGAATCACTTGGAGGTAACAAATATTTTGTTACTTTTATTGATGATGCTTCACGAAAAGTGTGGGTGTATTTCCTAAAAAGGAAAGATCAAGTTTTTGAGCAATTCAAAAACTTTCATGCCATGGTAGAAAGAGAAACTGGCAAGAAGCTGAAATGCCTCCGGACAGACAATGGAGGTGAATATACTTCTCGAGAGTTCAGAGAATATTGCTCAAGACATGGCATCAGACACGAGAAGAGTGTCCCCTACACCCCACAACACAATGGTGTAGCAGAACGGATGAACCGGACCATTGTGGAACGAACCAGATGTATGCTGAGTATGGCAAAGTTGCCTAAGCCATTCTGGGGTGAAGCAGTAAAAGTAGCCTGTTATCTGATCAACAGAACACCGTCAGTTCCACTGCAATTCGAAGTCCCAGAGATGGTGTGGTCAGGCCGCAAGATTTCATACTCTCATCTAAGAGTATTTGGGTGCAAAGCATTTGCACATGTATCCAAGGAGAAAAGACAGAAACTTGATGAAAAGTCTACTCCATGTTTTTTCATCGGCTATGGAGATGAAGAGTTTGGATACAGATTATGGGATCCAAAAGCGAAGAAGGTCATCAGAAGTAGGGACGTAGTGTTCCATGAAGACCAGATGTTTGGATCAGAACAAACAACTCCAAGTGCTCCAGAACCAGCTCCGAGTTCACTACCACTTCAGTCTGTTTCAAACACTGAAGATAGACAGGAAGTTTCCCCAGAAGAAGAAGAGGATACTGACAACGGAGAAACCACTACTGAGCAGGGGGAGCAGTTGCCTTCTCCATCAGAAACTGCAGAGTTTCCACAGTTGTCAGGTGATCAACCTCAGCAGGACAGATCCTCTAGAGGGCGATTGTTGATTCCGTCACGAAGATATCCGGAATCAGATTATATTCTTCTTACAGATCAGGGGGAGCCAGAAAACTTCCAAGAGGCAATATCTCATCCAGATAGCAACAAATGGATGCAGGCTATGCAGGATGAGATGAACTCGTTACAGAAGAATCAGACTTATGAGCTGATGGAACTTCCAAACGATAAGAGAGCACTGAGAAACAAATGGGTGTTCAAGCTGAAAAATGATGGCAAGCAGGTGAAGCACAAAGCTCGCTTGGTCGTCAAAGGATTCCAGCAGAAGAAAGGAATTGACTTTGATGAGGTATTTTCACCTGTTGTGAAGATGACTTCAATTCGAGTGGTACTCGGATTGGTGGCAAGTCTTGACTTGGAGCTTGAACAGATGGATGTGAAGACAGCATTTCTTCACGGCAACCTTGATGAGGAAATTTACATGGAGCAGCCAGAAGGCTTCCAAGTTCCTGGAAAGGAACATTTGGTCTGCAAGTTGGAAAAGAGCCTTTACGGTTTGAAGCAGGCTCCCAGACAGTGGTATAAGAAGTTTGACTCATTCATGATGAGTCATGACTACAAGAAAACTGCTGCAGATCAGTGCGTTTACATCCGAAGATTTTCAGAAGGTGACTTCGTGATGTTACTGCTCTATGTTGACGACATGCTGATTATTGGAAAAGATCCATCCATTATCAGGAAGCTAAAGAAGGATCTCTCCAAAGTTTTTGAGATGAAAGACTTAGGACCTGCTCAGCAGATTTTGGGCATGAGGATCACTCGTGACAGGAAGAAAAAGAAGCTATGGCTGTCACAGGAAAAGTATGTTGAACAAATACTAAGAAGGTTCAACATGGAGAAAGCAAAGCCAGTCAGTACTCCACTGGCTAATCACTTCAAATTGAGCAAAAGCTCATGTCCCTCATCACCAGAAAAGATTCAAGAAATGGCTACAGTACCGTACTCCTCAGCAGTAGGAAGTTTAATGTACGCCATGGTTTGTACCAGACCTGACATCGCTCACGCTGTTGGAGTTGTGAGCCGTTTTCTTTCAAATCCAGGGAAAGAACACTGGAAAGCAGTACAGTGGATTCTCAGGTACCTTAAAGGTACATCAAAGTTGTGCTTGTGCTACGGGGGAGCTAACCCAGTCTTGGATGGCTATACAGATGCTGATATGGCAGGTGATCTTGATGGTAGAAAATCTACATCAGGATATATTTACACATTTGCAGGTGGAGCTGTATCATGGCAGTCCAAACTGCAGAAATGTGTGGCTTTATCTACAACAGAAGCAGAGTACATTGCTATAGCAGAAGCAGGAAAGGAAATGTTGTGGCTAAAGCGGTTCCTCCAAGAAATGGGAGTCAGTCAAAAAGAGTACAGAATCTATTGTGATAGTCAAAGTGCTCTTGATCTGAGTAAAAACTCGATGTACCACTCCCGAACAAAGCACATCGATATTCGGTATCATTGGATACGTGAAGTAATGGAGCAACAACTGTTGAAACTTGTAAAGATCCATACAAAGGAGAATCCAGCGGACATGCTAACGAAGGTAGTCACATACGAAAAACTTGAGCTATGTAGAAACATAGCCAGGTTAAGTACCTTGAATTAAAATGTGTCAGGATATCCTCCATTTGGTGTTGAGGGGGAGATTGTTAGAAATCAACACACGCAAATTGAAGAAGCTGGAGGCTTCTGGAAGACGGCACCGTCAGTAGCAGCTGGAAGGTAGGCGCCGCCGGAAAATTCAAGAAAGTCGGCCGCCGGAGTTCCACCGTTTTTTACACGTTCACACTATTTCTTTCTCCTATAAATACATGTAAGATTGTAATGAGGAGGAGAGTCGGAGGTGAGGTCCGTTGGAGAGATTAGAAGAGAGAAACCATTGTAAATAATTGGTTTATTGTTTAATACAAATTTCTCTTCTTTGTGTGTGTGGATGTAGGCTAAAATTGGCCGAACCACGTTATATTCTGGTCTCCATATTATTTGTGAGCTTCCGCCGATCCCAACAAGAACGTGCATGGAGGACTTGCTGTCTGTCCGTATATATATATATATATACACGACGTTCGGCCTGCATGCATGCAGTAAATGATCAGACTGAATTAAATTCTCTCGTCTGCCCAAAACATACAAATAAATAAGATGTTTTGTTTGTGTCATGTGGCTATAAAGTTTGTCCAAGCTCCTTGTACTTGGCAAATTAATGAACTGCATTAAACTTGACCTAACCCGGCCCTCCTTTTTTCTAAAACAAAAGAGAAACGAAAAAGATATAATAATATTCGTGCAACTGTCCTAACATTAATGCTGGAGTAGCAAAAAAAGGAAAACAAAAGAAAAAAACAAAAAAACAAAGAGGAATCTAAAGCTAAATTGATACATTACAAAATTCACTTTTTACTATATTAGATTTTATCACAAAAAATAAAAAATAATACTACAAAAAAATATTTATAATAAAAATAATCATTTTAACTATAATTAAAATCTTATAAATACATGTTTTTTTTTTAAAGTGATAGCTGTAACAATTTATTCTTTACTTTATAATATATTTCATGCTTTCTTCAACTCGATATATAATCATAATGGCTCCCATGCAGAAGAACATTAAACAGACCAGCGGTAGCCATATTATAGGGATATATATATTTTTAATTTATTTTATGAAAAATATATATATATATATATATGTCTTCACGAAGCTAAAGAATTTCAAGCAAACTCGACCGATCGTCGAGTTGAAATTTCAGATCTGATATAGATCAGACAAGCGCGCACGTACCTTAATTAATATATAAATTGGTGGACCCAAACAAGTCACTATCTAGATCTGAAATTCGTAATGATATTGGTACATTAAAATAATTATGACCGGCCAGTTAATTCAAATGTTTCTGATCCGGCCCAAAAAAGAAGTTGCAAATATATATATATATATATATATATAATTTTAGTCGTTGCAAATTTATTAATGAGCTAGCAGAGAACAGTTTTTTATTTTAAAGAGAGCTAGGGAAAATTTTAAATTTTGTAAGAAATAATTTGGTGGCAGTTTGAATATATATGTATAGTTTTTCTGTACGTCTCTGAATAATGATCGTAAGTGGTACTTTTGACTGAACTTGAGCTAATAATATATATTAAAGACGTAGACTGTAGATCATCAGTGATAGGCCGCCAGCATGCATGCACACTGTACCTGAAACCATGTTTGATAGGGTTGTTTACTTATAATTTTATTATCATTTTAAATTTATTATTATATTTATTTTAATTTTTATATAAAATATAATAAAAAATTTTATTTTTTAAAATTTTAAAATTATTTTTTTAAATTCTCATACAAAACTAATATTAAAAAATTATCTTACAATAATATTTTATTCTTTTTTTAACTTTTATTTCATTTTATTTCATTTTATAAACGAGACTAATTTTACATTAATTGAAATTAGAGGATAAGTACTTTTTTTTTAAAGGAATTGGAGGAGAAGTAAAAGAAAGAGCGGGCGATCATATTATTATATAGGTGACACTAGCGGCCAGTTGGGTTGTCCCCAACATCAAAAACAATCCAAAAGAAAATTACAATAAAAAAATTTTAAAAAATACAATAAAAAATATAATAAAAAATAAAATGAGAAAAATATAATAAAAAACATAATAAAAATATAATAAAAGATACAATGAAAAAATAAAATGAAGATGATTTTAAGAGAGTATACAGCCCTCAGCCGAACGGAGTCGCCGTCAATGGCAGTGTACGACACCGCCCATGCTATCGGGACCGACTCTCTCAAATTTACCCATTTTGGGTTTAAGGCTACCAGGGGAAGATGGGAAGTCGTTGTCGCAGGAGTGAGTTCGTCGAATGGAGTCGATCCCGATAGCATGGGCCGTGTCACATAACGCCATCGACGACGGCGGGAGTTACTTTTCCTTACTAACCCCCAGGATTTCTCTTATTATATACAGTTAGATAGCTAGTTCAAGGTACGAACATCATCATCAGCCATGCATTATTCAGGCCAACATTATGGGGATCTTTTCCAACAAAATTTAACGTTATCAATTTTTAGTTAGTTGTTTATACATATGACATAAGATGTGATGTGATAATATAAAATTTAAATAAAAATTATTATATTTTGTTTTTGTAATGCTCTAATAAAAAATTTAAATTATATAATCTATACTTCAAAAAAATTAGTTAATAATATAATTAGAACCTCATTAAGACTTTATAAAAAGTAAAAATTTCTCATTTTTAAATAATGTGAGATCCTAACTACTTTTATCTTTATTATATGGAGTATCACAATTTTTATTTTAAAATTTAAAAAATTAAATTATCTATTTTATTTTGTTAAACCAACTCACGCCATTAGTCATGCAGCCCATATTGTTGTTTGCCATGACTGATCTTCAAAACACCTCGTATTCTCCATCCCTTCTCGTCCCTAACCTTTCTCATATTGTTTTTGTAAAACTCAACTCAGAGAACTATCTCTTTTGGAAGATTCAAATAGTCCCTTATTTACGAGGATAACGGCTATTCAAATTTTTTGATGGCACACACCCACCATCCGCTTCCAAACTTCCTGATAAATCTCCCAACCCTGCTATGAACAATGGATAGAAAATGACCAAATGGTTATATCTGCCTTGATATCTTTCCTTTTTGAATCTATCATTGCTAAAGTTGTCGGCTGCACATTCGCTAGAGATGTTTGGCTTTCACTGGAAAAGACCTATGCATCTACATCCCAAGCTCGAGTTGTGCAAATCTAGCTTCAACTTATGTCTCTCAAAAAGGGCTCAGATTCCATCTCTATTTACTACCATCATGCTAAATCTCTTGCCGACACCATGGCTACTGTCGAACGACCATTACCTTCGTCCAAGTTTGTTCCCTACTTACTTGCTGGACTTAGCCCAAACTATGACCCCTTGGTATCCTCTGTTACCATTCGACTTAGCCCCATTCCTATTGAAGAACTGCTAGGACATCTTCGTAGTCATGAAGCTCGACTTCAACATCATGCTTCAAATGCTTCTCTCTTTAGTCGTGGTCGTGCTAGCCGTGGCCGTGGTGGTTTATTCTACTCAGGTAATACTCAAAATTTCTCATCTGCTACAACTACTAACTCTCGTCCTGTATATCAAATCTGTAACAAAGTAGGTCATATAGCTCTTACTTATCTCTACCGATTCAACCAAGCCTACACGGACAATCCACCACCATCAACTCACTACAGTTCAAACAGCCGCCAGTCTGATAGCACCTATTATTTTAACACGGTAGCAACAAACCATGTTATTAGTGAGCTTGGCAATCTGAATCTCCATGCTTTTGAGCACGTCGATGATGATCATTTGCATGTTGAAGATGGCTCTTCTATTCCTATAACTCACACCGATTCTACCACTTTTCCCTCTTCCTCTCCACCTTTTATTTTAACCAAATTATTATGCGTTCCATCCTTTTCAAAGAAGTTCATATTTGTTCGACAGTTATGCCTTGATAACAATGTGTATTTCCAGTTTCATTCCAATTTTCCACCTTTCCTCAAGCCTACTCCAGCACCGTTTCAAGTTGTGTTTTTTCGATTATCTTATGGCACTCAAGATTGGGTCACCTTTCCTTCAAGTTGGTTCAATCCACGCTTTGGCAACATGGCATCTCTTATGTTCCATTATCTTTCTCTCATTTTTGTAATGCTTGTGCGATGGCTAGACACTATCGTTCAGCAGTTCCTTTACGTTTAAATCATTCTACTACTCCTTTTGAACTTGTTTTTAGTGACCTCTAAGGTCTTTCTCCACATATATCAAATGAAGGTTTATAACTATTATATCTCATTTGTTGATAATCACTCCTAGTATACTTGGATTTTTCCCTTACAAAACAAATCACAGGTGTTATCAACCTTTATCCAATTTAAGGCCCATGTTGAGATACAATATGATTATAAAATCAAACAACTCCAAACTGATTTTTGGGAGGGAGGGAGGGGAGGGGGGGAGGAATGGGAGAATTTAGAGCCTTGAATCAAACATTCAAAGATTGTGGTATTAAATACTGAGTGACTTGTCCACATGCTCATACACAAAATGGCATAGTGGAACGCAAACATCACCACATAGTAGACTTGGGATTAGCTATTCTCGCTCATGCTTCAATCTTACTCAATTTTTGGCCTTATGCCTTTAAGCATGCAGTCTACTTAATTAACCTTCTTCCCTCCACTACTCTGGCCAACCATAATTCTCCCTTCACCATGTTAAATAAAATCGAGCCTGATCTTCAATCTCTGCACGTTTTTGGGTCGGCCTATTGGCCCCTTACCAGGCCTTTTAATTCACATAAATTTGATTATTGGGCTGTCGAATGCAAATATCTTGGATTAAACCCGACCCATAAAGGTGCAATTTGCTATCATATACCCACTGCTCGATTCTACATATCAAAAGACGTCAAATATAATTAGCATCATTTTCCATTTGCTTATATCTCAAAGCCCATCTCGTCTTCTAAGCCCACACATGTTTTGTTATCAATTTTCAAATCTCCGGGCCCTTCATCTTCATCGCATTCTCAGGCCCATTCCTTCAAGTCCATCACCTTCAAGCTCTCTCCCTCACACTTCGACACCACCACCTACACAACAGTTTTGACACTCAAATGTCATACTCTCACAAACTGGTTCTGCCAAGCCAAGATAGTTTACTAACAGCACCATCAACTGGCCTCAACCTCGTGCCCACCTCTCCACCATTGACCCTTCCATCCTAGATAACCTATCATGTTTCACTACTACCTAGAAATACCCAGAATGGAGATCGGCTATGACCAAAGAATTTATTGCTTTAATCTCCAATGCTACTTGGACCTTAGTCCCTGCCTCTCATGCCACTAACATTGTTCTTGTAAGTGGGTATTCCAAACTAAAGATTTTGCAAATAACACTATTGAATGTCGAAAAGCAAGGTTAGTTGTAAAGAGTTTCTCACAACAGTCCAATATCGACTATGAAGAAACATTCAGCTCTATTGTGAAATCCACTACAATTAGGATTGTTCTCTCTTTGGTAGTCACAAATGATTGGCCCATTCATTAGTATGATGTACAAAATACATTTCTTCACGGTCCATTAACAGACATGGTGTTTATGGCTCAACCACTTGGGTTTGCACATCCATAGTTTCTAACTCATGTATGCCAGCTTTGAAAAGCCATATACGACTTCAAGCACTCTCCAAGAGTTTGGTACTCTCAGCTCAGTGAAAAGTTCATTGGTCTTGGCTTCTCTATATCATCTGCATATACCTTATTGTTTGTTCGAATTTCTGGAACTAATGCCTTATACATCTTAGTGTATGTCGATGATCTTCTTATCACAGGATCAAGCATGTTCTTGATAATTGAACCCATGCAAGCATTACAGAAAGAGTTTCCCATCACTGATTTGAGGAATCTTCATTTCTTTCTTCAAATTAAAGCCACATGCACCTCTGAAGGTCTGAGAACGAACATCCAATCTGCCAAGCCAGTGAAAATGCCAATGGCTACATCTGAAAAGCTGAGTCTTCATTCTGGAAATGAGTTTGAAGATCCATCCCTCTACCAAAGCACAGTGTCTATTCATGCATGCAACAAGATTTCCTCACTAGCAAGTAGTTAAGAGGATTTTGAGATACCTCCGGTACACATCTCATCTCAGTTTGATGTTCACCAAATTCTTACAGATGATTCTCATTGCCTATACAAGTGCCGACTGGGCAGGATGCCTAGACGGTAGATGCTCAACAAACGCCTATATGATTTACTCCGGTGCAAATTTAATATCATGGTCATCCAAAAAGTAACTGACGGTTGCAAGATCATCAACTCCGAGTTCAAGGCTGTCGCAAATGCAATAGTAGAGGTTATCTGGGTGCAGCATTTATGTTGAGAATTGGGAATCAATTTAACAGCACCACCAACCATCCTATGTGACAACCTTGGAGCTATGAACCTCTCATCGAATCCTGTCTTCCATGCTCGCACCAAGCATTTGGAAATCGACTTTCACTTCGTACGAGATCGTGTCTTAAATAAGTCATAGTGTCATTTGTCTTTGGTAAAGACCAACTAGCCGACATTCTTACCAAGCCATTAGCAACCACCCACTTTCATACTCTTGCTTCAAGTTTGTGCTTAAGAGATACACCACTAAACTTGAGGGGGTCTGTTAAACCAACTCACGTCAATAGCCATGCAGCCCATGCAGGTAATAAATCAGCAATCCAAAGTAGAGGTGCACAACAGGCTTCTGAAGACTAACCCACAGCAAAGCCTTGTCGCCAACACATCTCTGCAACAAACCATCCCTTATAGCATTAGCCTTTTATGTACGTGTCTGAAAGCACGATTCCACACCTTTGTAATGCATGCCTTTTGCATCTCGACATTTTCTACAATATCGAATATTGGATCCCATACTTTCATATATAAGGAGGCCTTGCCTTAATGTAAGTGTGTCATGTGAAGATATATGAAAACAGAGAATTTCTAGCATATTTTATATAAAAATTTAAAAAATTATAATAATTATATAAGATAAGATGATTTGTAAAAACAAAACTGCATTACCTGGAAAGTAAAGAAAAAAACAACTAAATTAATGGCTTTATATTATAATAAGAAATATAATGTGATGAATGTTCGTACACATCTATGGTATGGGTTATATATATACATAAATTTGGAGCATTCAACACACAATACTCATTTCTCACATGAATAATACTATTTTATTGTTTACGTGAGAGGTGAGTATTATGTGTTGGATGCTCTCTAATACTATTTTATATATATATATATATATATATATATATATATATATATAGCATCGACACCACCTGAGGCGCATGCATGCATGCCTCTGTAGCAACTACCCGCCATTATTGGACATGATCAATAATGACCCTGACCCGGCCGATCGTTGTAGTACGTACTTACTCTATAAATATATATATATATATATATATATTTTTTCTTTGTATTATTTTTCACAAAAATAAAATTAAAATTAAGGGAACTGATCTAGTAATACTGATAGATCAGATCACACAGACCAAATTCCAGAACCAGATATTTTGATCTATCTCCTTATTAATTTGCCCATTGTTTTATTATCTAGCTAGAACGTACGTCTCCGTCTACAGCAGCACTGTCATATATATTATCGTAACGTACGTACATACGTAATTAATTATGATCAGTACTAGTACTGTTATGATCATGATCATCATATATAATGCATTCATGCACGCTACGTACCTAGCTCCTCGCACAAGTTAACTAACAGCAGCACTGCTGGTACTACTACTTCATGAACGTCCCCTGCAGAATGATGATCATGATCTCATGGAGCCATATTATTAATTAACTCTTTAATTTCTAGGCACGAGTTCGGATCAAAGATTATGAATTAGCTCGAACTCGTGCTTAAATATAAATCATCTAATTTATATTGTTCGTGAATGTGGGAATTAATTAAGTGATAGTACTTGATAATGATCAGTTCCTCAATAGCATATGTTTTGTTAATTAATGACATCGGATAGACCAACGATTATTTTGCAAGTTAATTCCAACAGATATTTTACAAGAAAAAACATAAGAAATTCGCTAAAAAATACAAAGAAAATTCTTCTGATGTTCAATTCACAATTATCAAATCAAGTAATGTCGAAAATCAGTCCACAATCCAGACTGTATAACTAAAAATCGTCTATATCAAAATTTTACTAAACTTAGCAAAATCTCGATAATCACGTCAAAATCAAATACATAATAAAAGAAGTAATCTATAAAAAATCTGGCCCAAACGGGTTTAGAATTACTTCCTAAATAATAAATGAAATATTACAAGAAATGATAAAAAAAAAAAACTAAAAACAGATATTCGAAAGGGAAAGTAGAGGAATTTGAGGTCGAAAACTCACACACCGAATATAGCTAGGTGGCCATGATGTGCAAGCCGGAAAGATTTCTAAATTGGAGCTTATGTACGATTCTAAAACTCGTAGTCAAAGTTATGGCCAAAATAGTAAAATGCACCTAAAACTATCTCAATTAGAACAAAATCACGATCATTTGTCACATTTGCGCTAATCTACCAACTCATAGTATCTCAGCATCATCATCTGACTCAGATCCCCCTACAACAATTAATCATGACATCATCATTAATAAAAGCATGATATCTATGCATGTATGAAATTGGAAAAAGAAAAGTAAAAAGTGTGTTCAAATTAAGCATGAGATTGCAATATATATAATAAATGCAAGAGACAGGACCATTTGCAGCTAAAGCTTTTGCAACGACGATAATTTCTTGTAAATAACGGATTAATAATTTCGCTTTAGGTAATTTGGTTGGTTTAGAAAGTTGCAGTATTTATTAAGGTTGGAAAAAGAAGTCATGAAGCTGTGCTCCACAGTAGCTAGATGGTTGAAAATCATCAATAAACACATGATCAATGAATAACTCATGGTCTTCTTCTTTAATTTGATAACAAAATTAAATAAATAAAAACTGAATGAAAATATTAGACCAAATATAATAAGCTGAATTAATATTATTGACAAGTTCACAAATAACTCAATTGCAAAATACCCACTTGTAATAATAAATATTATAATCATATATAAATGATAAACTCGATATATAGACTTTAGACTTTAATTGGAGACCCTAGCTAGATAACTAGGTCGATCCTAAATCGAGAATTTGCTCTAACATCCGCTAATATCTTCCTCGAAATATCTAGATATTGCCAATATAAATATTGGAAAAAGAAATTGCGGCAAAATAGTTGGCACGTAGAACAAAATTAGATCGATGATGGTAATTATGATGCCTAATCTGTTTCATCAATTGCTTTCGTTCTCAATATATTGCAATCGGAATATTAATTGTGGATCGGAATATTAATTGTACACGCGCGTGACAATTCATCACGAGATCAGATCAGGATCAAGCCATCATTCTGTGGTAATTAATATGACATTATAGAATATATATAATAATAGTTTACATACATATAATAATATTAATATGATCAACTTAATTACTTGATGCGTATTTAGTCATGTTCATGCATGCATATACATGATTATGAACTTGTTTATAAATAATAGTTGAGGTCAGATCGAGACAAGGCAGCCCTAAATCATAATGTGCTCAAAATGGATCACACATCAGCTTTTGGTCAGGTTTCTTAGTGGATCAAAACCTTTAATAATTAAGCCACCATCAACATGCATGCATGGTAGCTGGAAGCAAGCTATTCATGTCTGGTGGCCTGGTAATTTGATGATCAGCAACTAATTGATGTTGGCATTTTTCCATACAAATTAAGAGCCAACTTATAAATTATTAGGTGCATGCAGGTTGATGTTTCACATGCACGCATGCATTAAGTCTCCCAAGATTAAAACAAAATGAGTTTTGTTGTTGCTTGAAATAAAAACGAAGCCATGCCAAAGCCAAACCTGGTTAATATATAACTATTATAAAAAAAAAAAAAGTATTCGTAATGGATTTTTTATAGCGAAGATCATTATTTGTTGTAAAAACAAATTTATTTTGACAAAGAATAATTAATTTGATAGTAAATAACTAATTGCGAATAAACAAGTTTTTTGTAATGCGCACACACACATGCAAATGCTTAATTTCCCATACAAAATTTGAACGTGAACTTCAACAACATTAACAACATGACGAACATAAAAATGAAAGGAAAAAGTTAACCTGAACTTTACAAATTAATAGGAGATCATGAGAGTCCTATAAAAAGAAATAGCAAAGGAGATCAAGGAGGACATAAAAGTGCAACCACAACATGACGATAGGGCATGGAAGATAATGAATTAATGAAATTTGAAGGGACACGTGCAGAGAGCGGACTTTTGCACGTGAGGGGAAGATGGGATAATTAGGTTTTTATCCAATGATCGATGAAGTCTTGGCCGGGGCTAGCTCGATCGATCGGCTGCTTTGTGAAGCGTGTGAGAAGAGGGTGAGATTCATGTGATGACACCCTAAAAGACGATCGACGACAGATGGGGATGAGGAGTTGTGGCGTTGGGCTGTCAATTTTCGATCGACCGGTTTGTAGTTGGAAAGGTAAAAATAAGGTTTCTTTTTCCTTTTAAAATCTCCTTTCCCATTGAGTGTTCAGTAGAGAGCTAGCGAATGAAATGAGTTTTTTTTTCGCTTAAAAAAAAAGAAGAAATGAGACTAGAAATTGTACTTACCTATATATAAGCTACGTTAGACGACAATTCCACCTTTTTCCTCATTAGTTACTTTGTTTCTTTATTTTGTTTTTTAATTAATTATTATTTCTTTTTGCATTTGAAGAAAATAAAAAGAGTTATGATCCGTAATTACTATTAAGAAATATAGATAAAAGGAATACAACTTATAAGATCATCCTATATATATATATATATGGAGATTAATTAAGCAGTCATATATATATATATATATAATAAAGGAAGTATTTATGATCCCTGTCCCGGCCTCATTTAATTAGCCAAAGAAAAAAGAACAAAGATCACTTTCTTAGGAAGTCAAGCACAATATTTATGTGATCATTTGGTTTGGATGATTAACTTCAATATGCATGCATGTGTATATATATATATCACGGCTATTTACATAGTCATGAAATATAATTACATTAAAATAAATAAATTCTCATCCTCAATTAATGATTAGCTAATTTTTCTTAGAAAAAAGTTCGTTAATCCATTTGTAAATTACTCTTTATAAAGATATATAATTTTATTTATAATAATTCTTCTCTTAATTATAGATCTGCGCATGCACGCGCGACTAGAGAATTCGCACCTCCAAACGATTATAATAAAAATACCTATATATATATATATATATATTATATGTATGGATGATACAATATTGAAAAGAAATTAAGCGTAATATATGCTAGGGTATCTTAAATATAAAATCATTTAGGAATATATATAATAGTGTAAGATGATCAAGATAATTTATCAACAGCTTAAATATTGCAGTACTCAAATCGTTATAATTAGGAGAGTACTACTACTACTACTACAAATTAGTATTACTATATATTTCCGCACTGATTAATTATGATGAGCAGGTAAATAAACACATAATATTCTTAATATATACTTACTACAAAGTATATATTTTCAACAATAGACAAATTATTATTCTTACTTTTAAAGATTGAATTGCAAGTTGATCATGAATTAATTAATTAAGGCTTATTCTCTACAATTGGCCGAATCTTTTGAGGGTACTTAAGGATCAGCAATCAGAAACTATGCGATTCCTAGACGTTTATTTGAATGGCACTACTTGAAGGGGGACCATATTAGATTTTATTTATTTTTTAGATTATTGTCTTTGACAAAGAAGCTCAAAAGAAAATAATAATAATAATAATAATAATAATAATTCAAAAATTAAGGCTCCATGATTTGGATAGTGAGATTGGATGAAGAGATGATTCTAGATGAAAGTTAAAAGTTGAATAAAATATTGTTAGAATATTAGTTTTTAATATTAATATTATTCTTAGAATTGAAAATGTTGATTTTTTTTTTTAATAAAAATTTGAGAAAATTGTAATAATGAAATATGGTGTGGAGATGAGATTGAAAGTAGAATAAAATATTGTAAGAATTTTATTTTTAATCTTATTATTATTATTTTGATATTTAAAAATTTTGAACCATATGTTTTATATTGTATTTTATATGAAAATTTAGATAAGTTGTTTAAGAAATGCTATTTCTCCCTAGGATTTCTCCCGATTCTAAAAAAAGGTAATAATTTTTTTTTTATCTAGTGATTAAGAGAGTATTTTTTAATAATTCCGTTATTTCTTTTTTTTAAAATATTTACGAATATAAAAAATGAATGAAAACAAATAAAATAATAATAAAAAAAGAAGTTTTGTTATTCTCAAGAGATTTTCGGGCTATATCTCTCAAGGGATATTATTGTAGCACCACTCTTAATAATGAGATTATGAGATAAATTGAGTTGAGTTGTCATGTAATCTAAAGAGTTGAAAATGTATCTGAACCAGTATATAATTTTCAGTCTACATGTACTCAAAGAATGAGAAATCACCTTGAATAAACTTGGAGATACGTACTCCTTGTTTTCATGAAGTTTACATCTCTTTATCTTTAATCTAATTTTTTCTTCAACTATAACACCAATTCATTACTCTGAGCATCGAGGAAGAAGGGCAGAGATATAATAAGCTAATGGTATATAGTTTATGCTAAGTGTAATAGTGTTGCAAGAAAATCCATTTGGGAGGATATATCTAGACCCTAATATGGGAAATGTACCTTGGGTAGTATATGGGGACTTAAATATTTGACTAGAAAGGATTGGGAGCGCCCCCCAAGAAAAGCCCTATTTTTTACGCATAAAATCATTACAAATATTTTAAAAAATCGCCACAAATGATAGTTTCTAACAATTCACAAGTGTCGATTGTTTGATGCTATCGAAAAGCCTAATAAAACTTGATGCGGCAAAAATGTAAAATCGTTGCTAATAAGAGATTATTTCCAGCGAAAATAATCGCTGCAATTAGTAAATAAATGCGCTACAAATAAGTTCTCCAAAACCACATTAAACGATGGGACTAATTTTTAACGATGATTGATTGGTGCTAGAAAAACCTTAAAATTCGCCATAAATAAATGGTTTGCATATGTCTCCTATACCTATTTTTGGTGTTTCTTATCGCCGGAAAATATTTGCAGTGATCTCGATTCGTCGAAAATAACCCTTGTAGGCGCTGAATAATTTCCTTTGCAACGAATACTGGATGCCAAAATTCCTATTTCTAGCAAACAATTTCCTATTCTCGAGAGTAAGGCTGATATCTTCTTGTTAGCTGCTACTATTTTTGGATAATCTATTGACTTTTATGAGTACAAGATGCAAATTTTTCTACAAGCATTCTAATTTGTTTTTATTTTTATTTTTTTAATTTTAGCTTCTCATATCATGTTCAGTTTATGTTAATGACTTGACTTTTAATTTAATAATATCTAATCCTATGAATTACTTCTTTCACTAGAATTTTGGCTAAATACATTGTATATTGACAAAAAAATAAAAAGAAGCTCATGGATGTCATAGTTGGCTGAAAGTGTGCTTTTTAAGATGGTATAAAAAGAATGCATGTCTTTAGAATTGAAATTAGCTAGTGAAAGACATCATCTCTAACTTGCATAAAACAAATTAGATCAAGTAAAATATAATAACATGTCCAATAATAGAGCCAGGTTGAGCCCTACCTTATGAGCATACACCATCCCCACGCCCTCCACCAACCACACCATGGTAGAAATCATTGCAATCTAGTTCGTTAAAAGTAGTGTATAGTTGGAGTATTCTTCCCAAAAGAAGATATCATTTAATGATATAAAGTAAAAAAGAACATATTGAGTTGTGGAGGAAGCATGACAAGGGAATTGTAATGAAGAAAAGGATATACAATTAACAAACAAATGTAAAATTTCAATGCATACAAAATCAAAAACAATAAGCTCAATTTTGATGGGTAATACATATCAAGAAAGTAGGATGGAAATGATATGATGGTGTAGCATTTTCCAAATGATTATAAACTTAACACAGATGATTAACAAGCAGCATCAAAGTGAATAACAACCAACACATTCACAACCTAGTTTCTCCACATAAATATGGCACCGAGGGTCCAAGATACAGCAGTGCGAATAGACCAATATGAAATCACACTAGCAAAGATACTTAAAAGATGTAGCATTTTTTGCCAAGCACAATCTAGAATTCAAGAAACACTAATATAGACACAACAGCCAATTTCATAGCCCCAATTCAAGACCACTGCCATCTCCCAATAACACATCTAATTAAACCCATCAATAGATAATTTAGCTCCCAATCAAAATCCGAAATACAACATTGAAAGAAGCATTAGTTTTGATAAGTACCAGTTTGAAGAATCATTATTTTACAGTGTCACTATCTTACCATGAAAGAAGAACAATTGTATCACAAAACTCAAGTCCGACACAATACCTATCACAAAGCCCCCAATCTTTTTAACTCTGATTTGTATAAAACAAATTAGATCAAGTAAAATGTAATAAAGCATGTTTAAATAAAATCTCTAACCTAAAGCATGTTTATATCTAGTAAATCAAAAGCTCTAACTTATCCCCACAGGATTGAGTGTTCAAAATCAAGTAAAGATCATACCACAAGCGATAGAGCATTGTATAGATGGCACTAATGGGGGAGCAATACCCAAATCTCAGTCTCGAAGAGGAAGACTTGTGTAGAAAGAAGATGTGAAACACTCTTTGTGATTAGGAAACAAAAATCAAGTATCAAGAACTATAAATCATCATTTCAAATGAAATAATCGAGAGAAAGTGAGATTTACTTGAATAAATCGAGAATAAGACGTCTCTCCGAGCGCAAGAAGAAATTAGGTTATCGCCAGTTGGTGGTGACACCCGTATGTGGAAGGTGGGTTTATGCACCAGTGATATTCGATTTAGGTGATGAATCTGGGATGATTTTCACGAAGGATTTTGCAAAGGATAAACAATAATCGTAATGAAGCGCTTGGAAGCTTTTGGGGGGGGGGGGGGGGATAAGAGGAAGATTTCACGCGTTTTATTAAAATATTAGTTACGGCGAAAAATCATCGCTAGAAATGAGTGCTTTTCATACCATTTGGTTATTACAGTGAAATAAATTGCCATAAAAAGGGAAAAACAAATTCCGGTGATATATTGCATCGTAACATTCACTAAAATCGCTGCAAAAAGTGTGATGGTCAAATATATGTTATAAAGTTGTAGCGAAGTAAAATTCATCGCAACTAAGTTACTTACGCAACAAATTCTTTCCCAGCACTTAGAAAATCGTCAGAGAAAGCGTCTTTTCTTGTAGTGAATTTTGGATATATGTCGAAGAAAATATTCATTTCTCAATCTTAACATCGGTTTGAATGACCATGATACATTTCCAAGTTGAATGATCAACTACATATTTTGCCTACGTTAATATTCCTTCAAACATTAACTCAACCTGAAACCTAGCACACAACTAGATTACGTACAAATACATGCAGGATCATCTCTATTTTCTTGTGACATATCCTACATGGAGTTTCCAATCTCCATAGCACTACCATGGGGCTCCTAGACATGATTCCTACGTTGAGAAATTCTATTCATCACTCCCACGCACCACGTACACACCGTACATAATTTTTTATCTTTTATTTTTTCTCTTATCAATAAATAGTGCATGGATGATGAGTAGATCAAGAACTCAATTAGTTTATAAAGAATATAACTAAAAATAAATAAAAATAAGCTAGTATTGTATGTGGTGTATGGAGATGATAAGTAGAAAAACTCTTCCTACATTAATCATACGTAGAGACCACCGTGCATGCTGATCAGATAGCTTGCTCTCAATACTCTAAGCACGCGTGTTTCTATGATGTCCCTCATCAACAACTCAGAGAAATTTATAAGTTAATTAACGTTTGTCTGTATGTTCAATTAATATTAGTTGTTATATATCTTGACATTGCCAAACCTTAAAGCGGTTATTTGTGCCTTTCATACAAACCTAACTTGTCTCAAGTCCCGGCCCCCAACCCTCATGTGTAGAGCTATATTGTGGCTCCAGCTGCCGACCTTTCTTTTGAGTGCTTATGAATATATATAGTTCCCTTCATATAGAAATATTACAAATACCTCTAATTTAGACCCCTATGCACAAGTACTTGACCCTCTCTTTTCCCTATTTTGCTATATATGTATGCTTTTATAAACGTATAAGCTTAAAAAAAAAAGAAGCAATAATAATATCTTGAAATGGCCAAAAAATAGCAATAATAATACATGACCTAGCCAATAAACATTAATTTTGCCAATTCATGACAATTATTAGGTAGGGCATCATGGTCATCCGAAGAAATCCGGCCAATGGATATATGGTGGTAGTTTGGATCATTGAGAGATGACTTTGTACTGACCTTATCTTTATTTTTATTCCGTAGTTTGCGTTGGTTTCCAAGGGACGTATGGAAAATGACAATAATTGCGGACTTTTGTATGGTGTTCTCGTCATTTCACAGAAACCAAAATACATATTTACTTAAATTGAGAAAAATATGTGAATTAGTTGTCATTGATATTAATTTTGTGAAAAGGCCACACCTCAACTTGTGGAGAGTGTGGGACTAAGACTTATCATATATATATATATATATATATATATACATATATACACACACAAATATATATAATATATGTGCTCATGATCTTTATGTACAACTAGGTCATTTCTGTCCATTAATTAGAACAAATAATAATAAATCAAAGTCTATTTTTTTTTTGTATTTATTTGTTGTACGTTTGTCTTCTTTTACATATTATAATATTTCCATTTAATATAAATTTTCTTTGACAAAATGAGCTCAACAAATAGAATAAATACAAGTTCTAATTGGTGAGTAAAAAGGATCAGGTGAAGAAGAAGAAAAGCGACGGCCTCTCTCTCTCTCTCTCTCTCTCTCTCTCTGTGTGGCGTGAGTTTCTTTTGAGAGAGAGATTTTCAGTCCCCAAAGCTTCCGTTTTCATTTTATTATTTATATATAGCATAAAAACTTCCGTCTCTCTTTTTCCGGAAGGTGATTGCAAAAACACTTCTACTGCAGAGAGCAGCTGAAGAGAGAGAAAGAAAAAGAAAAAGAAAAAGACGACAGACAGAAGGAGCAACATAAAGGGAGAGAGAGAGAGAGAAAAAAAAAAGGAATTCAGGAAGCTTTCAATTACCGCAGCAGAGAGAACGATGTCTGAGAGCTTTACATCCTTTCACTCTCTGCAACTCTAAGAGGTACATACTCACACTCATATAAATACACACACACGACGAACAAAGCTGAAAATGATGATCAAGGGGAAGTTATAAAAAATAAGAAATAAGCAACCCAACAAAGACACATCCTATTCGCTTCCTTTGTTTTTTCCTTTCTTCTTTCTGTTTAGTACTAGTCTTTTTCCTTTTTTTTTTTTTGTTATTGATGAATGACTCGAGATAGATGAAGGGTATTGATCTTTCATTTGCTTGTCTCTCATGGCTGATCCGTTGTCAATTAATGAACAGCAAGGGAAGATCACAGTACTGCGTTGTGCCTCAAGAGCAAAAGAAGGAGATGATGATGAAGAAGAAGATGATTCTGATATGGAACTTGTAACACCACCACTTACACCAATTTTCTCACACTTAAAGATCCACCATTCAATTTCAATCCCAGAAAAGTCCAATTCTGCCATTTCTATGTCCCAAGATTACCAACACGGCATCTTCAGCTTCTCCAATGGGTTTGAGAGACCCGCCATGTCACACCATGAGCAACAACATCATCATCACCACCTAGCGCAGCAGATCCGCAGGGACAAACTGAGAGTACAAGGTGGCTTCGAGCAGCCACCGCCGCAACTGGTGGGGATTGATGAAGAAGAATCTGGGGGCCTTCCGGTGTATGAGACGGCGGGGATGTTATCGGAGATGTTCAATTTCCCTTCTGGGGGTGCTACCGCGGCAGACTTGTTAGAACAGCCGATGGCGGCACCGAGCTTTCGGACCCCGCGGTCGCCACAACCGGTGGCCAACGAGTGGTACGGATCAAACAGACAAGGGATGGTGGTGGGGCTCGGACCCTTGGGAGATGCAAAAAATCAGACTCCTCCTTCTCATCATCATCATCATCATGCTCAGATTTCAAGCATTAATGCCGCGGAATCAGCCGCTGCCATGCAGCTTTTTTTAATGAATCCACAGCCCAGATCTCCATCTCCTCCAGTACCTCCTTCAACTTCTTCTTCTACTCTCCATATGTTACTCCCAAACCCATCATCCACTTCTCTTCATCAAGGGTTTGCAGCCTCTGGGGCTGCTGGAGGAGCCTTTGGACAATTCACCTGGGTACCCGATCATAGCAGTCATGATGCAGGACGGGTTGTGGAAAGCCAAGGCCTTTCATTGTCTCTATCGTCTTCGCTGCAACATCTGGAAGCGGCTAAAGCTGAGGAACTGAGGATGGGGGATGGGGGTTCGATATTTTATTACAATCAAGGAGCTGGATCAGGCTCATCGTCGAGTCCTGCTCATCAGTATTATAAGAATTTGGGTGGCCCTAACCAGACATTGCATTTACAAGGAATGGCTCATAATAATCATCAGATTCATTCTGGTTTTGGGTCCTCATCATTAGGTGTGATGAACGTGCTTAGGAATTCAAAATATGTTAAAGCCGCCCAAGAATTGTTGGAAGAGTTCTGCAGTGTTGGTAGGGGACAATTCAAGAAGAACAAATTTGGAAAGCACAACAACGCAAACCCTAACTCCATTAATCCAGGTAACAGTAGTACTTCAGGTGCAGCCGGTTCTTCATCATCCTCGAAGGATCTCCCTCCATTGTCAGCAACTGACAGGATTGAGCATCAAAGAAGGAAGGTCAAACTTCTTTCCATGCTTGATGAGGTATGTAATCGTACTCTCCTCACCTTCTCAGCTTCTCTCTCCTCTCAAGAGTTAGGAGTCAATTATCATTTGGCATATTTATTTAGTTCAATATTATCTTTTCAAAACCCTGTACAGGGACAAAATCATAGTTCTACCCAGTTTTCATAAAATTGACACTATAAATTAAGTATCCTATATATATATATATATATACACATCAGTATCTACAAGCTGCCGGCTGGTGAAATATAGGATCAAATTTTTTGCGTGTGATTACACACTTCAAATCTTTTTAATTATATATATATTATATATATTACTAAATGAATTGAGGGTGTGTTAATTATACATATAAGAAAACCGGGTGTTTTGGTTAGGTGGAAACCTACGAGACTACTATAATGGGAATATTAATTAATTATTGCATCCGCCAGTAAGGTGAGATGTTCTTGTGATTGGAGATGGAGATCATGGCCAATATATCTAAGCCACACGCCACAATATCACGTAGGAAGTTTTCATGAATGCAATTGACTCTAGAATATAGCAGGGATCGAAAGCCTGCAGTCCTGATGATATTCCTTAGTTGACTGGGGAAGTGGATGTTTTCTTTTCTTTTTCTTTTCCTTGCTCTTTTTTCCCTGCTTGTCATTATATATTTCTTAATTGTGCACAAATTAACGGCTGTACGTATTGGGAAAAGAAGATATCATACTCGGGATATTCTTTCTTCTTTAGCCCATCTTGTCACTTTATCAGCCTTTGTTGGCGCAATATTGAGCTGCATTTATTTCTCAGCTAATTTGGGTTTTCTTCATGAGCAATGAATTAATTAGTTGTCTTAGGTTAATATTCGAGCTAGGCCTATAGATATATTATTTATAATATAAAACTTGATCTGCCAATGGGGCGATTCGTCTTTCTCATTCCATTAATTTTCTACTCCCTAATTCTTTTTGTTTAATTTTCTTTGGCTCGACTACTCATTTTCCGCAGTACGTACATGTGTTTTATGTTGACTTTGTTTGTGTTTTATGTTGACTTTGTTTATTCCAAGTCGTTGCAGCTTGATTCTTAATTTAATTTACGTACTAATCTTAATCGATCAAACTAAAACAGTGCTGAGATTGATAGACTTTGTGCGAGTATCCATGTTCATGTAGTCTTAACGGGATAAGACGCTATATATCATGCATGATAACATACGCAATTTCACAATTTATCTATTTAAAAAAAAAGCACCATAATTTCTTATAATGTTTAACACGCTCCAAAATGATCTTGAGGATATTGACTAATTTGTTAACTATTTATCCAACATTTATGTGCAGGTGGATCGAAGATACAACCACTACTGTGAACAAATGCAAATGGTGATGAACTCATTCGATCTGGTTATGGGTTTTGGTGCGGCAGTCCCTTATACATCTCTTGCACAGAAGGCAATGTCACGGCATTTCCGGTGTCTAAAAGACGCAATCTCAGCACAACTTAAGCATAGTTGTGAGCTTCTCGGAGATAAAGATGGTGCGGCGACTTCAGGAATAACCAAGGGAGAGACTCCGAGGCTTAAACTGCTGGAGCAAAGTCTAAGACAGCAAAGAGCCTTTCATCAAATGGGGATGATGGAACAAGAAGCTTGGAGACCCCAACGAGGCTTGCCTGAGCGTTCGGTCAACATCTTGAGAGCCTGGCTTTTCGAGCATTTCCTTCACCCGTACGTTATCTTTACCTTATATATTAGCAAGCAATCTTTTCTTTTTTTTTCTAATCAAGCATATTATAGATATATAAAATAGTTACAGGATATAAGAAGTAACAGGACGAGACTCCTCAACATTCATTCTGAACTAACTATACATGAACACTGGAAAAGGAAAAGAAAAGGATTGAGGGCCAAGGATTTGACCTCCATTCATTTCCCACAAAGAGACCCACATTAAGCAATTTTGATATAATTCGATAAACAAACTATAATATAAGAATCTGTGGTGCATGTTGCTAGTTTGAACTCATTAAAAAAGACTTTCACTACTTTTTTTCACAATCTTTAATTAGGATAAGCAATAATGACGCGTCAATGATCGGCCGGAGACCGCCAACAACCAAGAAATCATAAATAAAACCATATAAACTGCATGCTTTTTCATTACTTAACTTCTCAGTTAAAATTAAGACTGTTTTATTACTTAGTGTTTAGAGCACGTGTAACTAATGCATGCATCAGTGCGCTTTATTAATTAATATTCATTTGCTCGACATCAAAAAGCTGTAAATAGAGTACTTCCAGTAATTAGGCTATATCATCTTTCTCTCTCTTGTTCTCTTTCTCTCTCTTTCTCAAAACTGATAATATAAAGACGGATCAGTAGTGCTGAGGAGAGTAGTGGTCTGCTTTACTTGAGCTGCAGCATGCAACCTGCTGCTGGATCTCTCTTTCTTTTGTCTTAGATTCTCACGCTCATGCAGGCAAACAAGGAAAGGGTTGAATCCCGTCTAGGGGAACAGAAAGCTCGATGTTTCTTTGTATGTACGTAATGGGCAACAACTCTGATGTCATTTTCTCTGGTCTCTTTCTCAGGTACCCAAGCGATGCAGATAAACACCTGTTGGCACGCCAGACTGGCTTATCGAGAAATCAGGTTTGTCCTCTCTACTTCTCCTTCACTACTTTCTCTCTATATAAAACAGTACTAAAATCTTCCAATTACATTAATGGAGAAGAGAATCTTTTCTAGTCTGGATGCATGCTGTGTGGCCATGCATAACTGAGAAGTCCAGTAATTGATGATCTTACAATAATCATATTTCACAAAACTTGGAGAATATATTGGAATATTTAAATAACTAATTTCATATATATTTAAATAACTTATAATTATGGAATTTATACAGCGGTTTGACCATTTGACTAACTTAGGTTCACTAGTACCGTTTTAGTGGCACTAAAATCCCAACTATTTTATATAATTAATACATAAGTTTTGGGAATACAATCAGTTGTTACTGATCGAATTGTGTCAAAAAGTTAAGTTAATAGAAAATCATGAAGAGTTTAATCATTTAAATTACATGATATATGTAACACTTATTTGATCATGATCTGTGAGTCGATCGATTTCTCCTTAACAATATTTGAATTGAACGTGTTAATTAATATTTGTTGAAATAGGGTAAAATGTGGATTAATTAATATTCGAACTCAATCAAGACCTCCACAGATATATATATATATATATATATATAATATCATATAATATTATATGTCTAAAATATATTAGTACGTTAAATCACTAATTAATATTCCAAGAGGTTAAGGCCTGTTTGTACTGTAACATCTAATACAACTTCTAAATACAACATCTAATACAACTTCTCCACTTTCGAACAGTACACGACAAACAATACAACTTTTCTAAATTTCAAAAATATATATATATATTCAAACAATTTTAACTTTATAATTCGTCTATTCAAACTTTCTCTCTCCCTTTCTAAAATTAAAAATATATATATTAATTCAAATTATCTCACTATTAATGACAAATTATTTTGCTACTACTAAGATATTTATGAGATATTCTAAATTTTCAAACGAGCCTGAATTGGTTGGAAATAAAAAGTTTAATAATTTGAATTATACTCACTAACAAGAAAGAAAAGGACTGATCACTGTCGTAATAATTAAGGAAGGAAACGGCAGCAACTTCGGTCGGATTTGCATGGTTGAGTTATATTTGTCTGGTTAATTAATTAGTTGTCTTTCTCTTTCTCATGTGTTTCTTCCTCTATTATTATTATTATTTTCATTGCATTTGCTCTTTTCCATCACGTCATAAATTGATCTGAGGATAATTAGAAAGGAACGGACTAACTAAAGTGCATGCAGCTAGCTAGTAACTAGAGGGTAGACGTGAGAGTTCCATAATTTGCACTTAAGACATGAGAGTTTGCAGCTTTGACTCTGACTCTGATCTCTCTCTCTCTCTCTCTCTCTCTCTCTCTCTCTCTCTCTCTCTCTCTCTCTCTCTCTCTCTCCAGAGACACAGTACATCATCATGTACATGCACACACATCTCCAATGTCACCATCCAACCACACACGGTGCAAACATCATGGAGAATTTGCGTCCTTAACATAATCCTTTAATATATACAAAACAATAGAACTACTATTATGAATTGTTCGCGGTTTATCTGTCGTGTATAACACATATGTAGTAAGAATAGAAGTTCTTCATGTTTCCCAAGTCTTCCTGTAGTACTAACTCGTTCGGCTTAGTAATTACAAAAGTCAGCTGTCCAGACTCCTTATAAATGGAGCGACCTTTGTAATAAGCTAGGACGTTGACTGTTGTATTCTAGCAAGCTTAGGGTTGTGATCATTTCAAGGCCTTTCCAGATTTGTAAGTATCAAATTTGCTTGCATCATTGCATGATTGTTGATCATTGGTTTAAATACGGGAAATAGTGTGGATTATACCATAATAATCTCATAAATTAAATTAATGTGATTTTTTAGATTATAAAATTATTTTTAATATAAGTTAGATTTATAAGGAATTAGATATAATTACGTTATGAGATTATTTTTATTTAATATTTTTGTATATAAGCTTTTAAAGTGTTTGCAAACGAGTCATTTACATATACGCATGATATATTAAAGAATACAATGACCTAAACACATACGAATTTGGAAAACGTAACATATATGCAACCATGCAATCGTACGTATACTTTAATTCTTCACCATTACAAAAGAAAATGCAAATGATTTGTTTTGTTTGTCGTGTAGTCATTATATGCTTAGCAATACATGTTTTCAGAGGGAACGTACGTACACATTTGAAGTGGTTGAAAGCAGCTCTAGTAATAAATGATTCTCTGTCCGCCCAGAAACGAGAACAAAAAAATAATTTGTCACATGATCATGCATATATATAGGAATATTAATGATTACTTAGGGTCGAAATAATTATATGCATCGACCGAAGTACGTAATACTACTTTATTCCCATTTCATCACTTACCTTCCATGCATGCCAGTAATCTAATCAATTGTTTCAATGAGCAAGTTACTTTGAGTGTAAATTTAATGATATTATATATCTTTAAGAAAAATACTTATTTGTGATTAATTGAAATAACTATTTGAGTCTGTTTTAACTACAAATAGTTATCTACGCTATAAATAATCTATCACAAATACTTTCTTCATGTCGCATGATGCTGATGATGTGTGTGGTTTCAACTTTCAGGTTTCAAACTGGTTTATAAATGCGAGGGTTCGGTTGTGGAAACCTATGGTGGAAGAGATGTACCAGCAAGAAGCGAAAGATGTGGATGAGGAGGATACAGATCAGGAGGGATCAGAAGGAGAAATTATAAGGAACCAAAACATGAGCAATATTGGCCTCAGTACTACAACTACACAAACTCCAACGTCCACAACGACAGCTACAACACCAACATCAACAACAACAGCAACAACAAAAATATTAACAACTACCACGCCAACAGGCAAAAGATCCCATGTCAATGTGTCTGGTGAAAACGACCCTTCACTTATCGCAATCAATAGACGACATTGCTTCTCGGAAAACCAAGCAAAGCTGCAGGGAAACTCTGCCACCAATATCACCACCACCGCCGGCAAGGTGTCACCGCCGGTGTCGTCACTCTGTTTCCCGATGACCCAGGACATGAGCTCGGAAGACACGTGTCGCCGTGGCAGCGTGGTTGCAGCTGAGTTTGGGACCATCTCTGGGAATGCTGATAATAATATTGGGTCTACGCTCATTAGGTTTGGGACCACGGCTGGTGATGTGTCACTCACTCTAGGGCTACGCCATGCAGGAAACATGCCAGATAAAAGTTCTTTCTCAGTTAGGGACTTTGGAGGATGCTAAAGTTCAACTTCAAATATAGCAGCTTAAAGGAGAAAAAAAAAACCACTTTTTCTTTATAATTTTTTAATTTCCTTGTCCCAACCATTATGAAACACGTACGGGGGGTCTATTATAATTGTATAGTAGATTGTTTCTGCGGATTTTTCTTTATGTATTTAAGGTTTCATTTTGTACCTTCGATGACCAGTACTATATATAATATATATAGGACATGAGCTAGGATCAGTATTTAATATAATTACTAGAATATCATGCATGGAACCATTAATTAAATAATGATATTACGTACCCTTCTCTCTCTCTCTCTCTCTCTCTCTCTCTCTCTCTCTCTCTCTTAAATAAATAAAAATTAAATAGATTTATGATATTATTCTCATCATATCTTGAATGATGACAAACCCTACACACGGACTATTACTTATCTCCTAGATGTCATCACGAGTATTTCTTTTTGTCTTTAACAACAAGTCAACAACATGCTAATTCTTTTTCCATAAAAAAAATGCTTAGTCATTGTAAAAAATAAATAAACAGATCAGAGTGGGAACGATTCCCATTTACGTACAAATAAAAATAATAAAAAGAAACATCTAAATTGCTTAATTTACAAATGCAATGAACTTTAATTTAATAAATGATCAGTCAGAAATTACCAAGTAAATCAGTCTTGAGTACGGTGTGATATTAGTAAAAAGGAAAATACAACTATGTCCCATGGTTTTGACACCTTATACATTTTAATTTTTTTTATTTAATAGTATATAAGTAATTATTAGTGTATTGATATTTTTTTATATTTTTTAAAAATATTTTAAAATAATAAAGATATATGTATAAAAAATTAAAAAATAAATAAAATACTAGTTTTAACCTAGTGGTACAATGTGTTGGGAATCTGGGCTTCCAAATTCCCCCCACCAGGATCTACTTTTAACAGAATAACAAGAAAAATAGAGAAATAAATACAACACAAGAATTTACGTGGAAAACTCCAAAACAGGAGAAAAACCACCAGACCCAGAGAAGAAAATACACTATGTGAAAAATTGTTACAATCACACAATTTTTCTCCTCACCCCAACGACACCCACAAAAACTTCTCCCACTAGTAAAACTCTAACTTTCACCTCTCTTCCTTTTATATACAAAAAGGACAATAGAGGAATTTTACTAAAGTCAAAAAATACTAGATAAGTTTCTGACTGGTGTAATTAACTAAGGAGGCTAGGCCTCTATTTATAACCATGTGGCCTTACCCTCTATTACAAATCCCACCGATGTGGGATTACAAAGAGCAACAAACCAACAATCTCCACCTTGCGACTTTGGCTGATCCCACAGCCACGCTCTACCGCAATGAGGATCTTCATAGCTTCCGCTATCATGCTCCACCATAAAAGCATAACCACTCAGAATAAACCAATTCCAAGCATTTTACTTCGACCCATGTCGAAAATAATCTTGCTGAAAAATTATGGTGCAACTCCCACGTTTGGCTTTCCTGGAAGTTCATCAGCCATCGACATGAATTTCCACCACACACCCTGCATCAATGCCAAACCAATGCCCGTGTGTAAATTTGTGGAACAACTAACATTAACATCCTCTATCATGGCAACTTTGGGATTAGCGACATGCCATAAGGATGTACATGTCTCTTTTTAACAGACATCGTCTTCTGTAAAGAGAGATATAATGTTAGTTTCATTGTCAGTATCTCCATTTACTGACTTGGAGCCTCTTGCCGAACCTGCTCCACCTCTTGGACAATTTCTTTTGACGTGCCCAGGTTGTCCACACACCCAGCAGACTACTTTCTTCTTCATGGAGTTCTTCCTCTTCCAATCACCAGCTGTCACCACTGCTAAGTTCTCAAGTGAACCATTACTTCCATTACTTAGCCTTTTTTCTTCAGAAAAAAGTTTACTGGTAACCTCTGAAAAAATTATTTTCTCCTTCCCATGTATCAAAATAGGCTTCATATGCTCATAGGAAGATGGAAGAGACCAGATCAGCCTCAAGGCTTGATCCTCATCATCAATTTTAACTCCAATAGATTCCAACTCAGAGACAATGCCATTGAGAACACTTAAATGATCTGAAATAGTCGTACCTTCACTCATCCGCAGTGTATGAAACTGCTCCTTCAGGTATACTCGATTTGAGACACCCTTCGTCTGATACAACTCTTCGAGCTTTTCCCAGAGTCCCTTTGCCGTGAATATTCCATGCACATTTGCAAGAACATTCTTGGCTAGGCACAGACGAATTGCACTTGCCGCTCTTAAATCCAAATCTTCCCAATCTTCATCGCTCATTCCAAATCTGCTCTTTGTTTCACCAGTAGTGCTTGGACCGCTACTGACTTCAGGGATTGGTCTACCTTTCAACGCCTTGTGTAATCCTGATTGAATCAAGATATCCTTGACTTGCACTTGCCACAAGCCAAAATTAATTCTCCCATCAAATTTCTCCACATCAAATCTGATAGGATTTGAAACTCTACCTCCTGACATAACTTCGATGAATTTTACCGTAGAAATGAATAGTACCCACTAAGTAAGTTCCCAGGAAAGACTGATCTTTCCTAGACAGAACTTCAAGGTTCCCAGGAAAGATTGGAGGGTCACAACGGACACACTTAAAATTTCCAATCTCCTAGACAGAACCTCCTTAGACCGTACGTATTCACACTACCACACCAAAGCTCCACCCTGCAAAAAGAACCTAGTGGCTCTGATACCACTTGTTGGGAATCTGGGCTTCCAAATTCCCCCCACCAGGATCTACTTTTAACAGAATAATAAGAAAAATAGAGAAATAAACACAACACAAGAATTTACGTGGAAAACTCCAAAATAGGAGAAAAACCACCAGACCCAGAGAAGAAAATACACTATGTGAAAAATTGTTACAATCACACAATTTTTCTTCTCACCCCAAGAGGTGGAGCAAGTTCGGCAAGAGGCTCCAAGTCAGTAAATGGAGATACTGACAATGAAACTAACATCGTGTCTCTCTCTACAGAAGATGACTTCTGTTAAAAGGAGACATGTACATCCTCATGGCATGTCGCTAATCCCAAAGTTGCCATGATAGAGGATGTGTTAATGTTAGTTGTTCCACAAGTTTGCACATGGGCATTGGTTTGGCATTGATGCAAGGTGTGTGGTGGAAATTCATGTCGATGGCTGATGAACTTCCAGGAAAGCCAAACGTGGGAGTTACACCATAATTTTTCAGTAAGGTTATTTTCGACATGGGCCGAAGTGAAATGCTTGGAATTGGTTTATTCTGAGTGAGTATGCTTTTATGGTGGAGCATGATAGCGGAAGCTATGAAGATCTTCATTGCGGTGGAGCGTGGCTGTGGGATCAGCCAAAGTCGCAAGGTGGAGATTGTTGGTTTGTTGCTCTTTGTAATCCCACATCGGTGGGATTTGTAATAGAGGGTAAGGCCACATGGTTATAAATAGAGGCCTAGCCTCCTTAGTTAATTACACCAGTCAGAAACTTATCTAGTAACTTTTGACTTTAGTAAAATTCCTCTATTGTCCTTTTTGTATGTAAAAGGAAGAGAGGTGAAAGTTAGAGTTTTACTAGTGGGAGAAGTTTTTGTGGGTGTCGTTGGGGTGAGAAGAAAAATTGTGTGATTGTAACAATTTTTCACATAGTGTATTTTCTTCTCTGGGTCTGGTGGTTTTTCTCCTATTTTGGAGTTTTCCACGTAAATTCTTGTGTTGTGTTTATTTCTCTATTTTTCTTATTATTCTGTTAAAAGTAGATCCTGGTGGGGGGAATTTGGAAGCCCAGATTCCCAACACAATGAAACGGTTCTACTCAATTAGCAAAATACTAGTTTTTACTAGAGCGGTGCTATTCATTGTACCGTTTCATTAAGTGATAATGCAGACAGCAGAGCGCTCTGTTTGGATTGTTTTGATTGGTCGTTGACGCTAAAGATGACTTACAAAAGTTGGCGGAGGTTGGATGGGATGATCGAGTTTATAAACTTGACCATCTAAAATTAAAAAGATCAACTTGGAAGTAGAGTATTAAAGATGTAAAATAAATGATTAAATTTATCTATTTTTATTAATTTAAACTTTTAAAATAAGTATTATTTTAACATAATATCAAAATTAAAGAAATCTTGAATTCAAATCTTAACTCTAATATTACATTTGAGGGATGGTGTTAAGGATGCAATACATAGATTTAAATATATACTTCTCTATCAGCTTAAACTTTTTGGCAGCATTTGAGAGATGGCCGATCCAAGGAGCTGGGAAGAGGAGATCAGGCTTGATCAGATCATAAGCATAGAGTTGAGATGGGGGGAGTTCACATAATTATGAGACCAGAGAGAACGGAGAGAAGAACAAGTGAATTGATATTAACATGATTATACTGAAAGCTAAAAGTTGCTCAGTACTGTTGACATGATTCTACTGATGAAAGGTAAAAGTTAATCAGTACTGTTGATTGGTCATAAAAAATACCATAGCCTGGAAACAGAAAAAGGGTGTATTGGAATTTTAATTAAGGTATGTGTCTAATATTCGTCCTTCTTTTATTAGCTAAGTGTAAATATTATAAGGTGTTTCAAAGGTATCAATTTTTGGGGATGATCTTTATAATTAATTTCCTTTTCAATATGTTGTACGAACCTTATATATTTAGAAATAACAGGTTTCTTGCCTAGAAAACGACCAACCCATTGCTCCCACCAATGCCTTTAACGTTGTCAAATCCTTTTGTACTTTAATTGACTATATATAGCCCACATGAAAGTGTTGATCAAGTCCCACACGTGGGTTTAGAAATAAACTCATGCTAGTATTTATAAAGAGTTACCTAACTCCTTTTATTAGGCATTTTAAATGAAAAAATAAGTGTTTATTTATGGTATCAAAACCATATTAACGTTAACTTATGATCAATGATAGGCTATTACAACCTATTTAAGATAATAGTATTAGAAATACTGGTCCACACATGAGGAGACATATTGAAAAGTCTCATATAGTTTAAGAAAAAATTCATCTTAATTTTTATAAAGAGCTATCATATTCTTCCTATTAAACTTTTCAAAGAGAGAAATGAGAGTTTTTTAAAAAAACAGTAAAAAAAGTTCCTTTAAAGGGAGTTTCATCCTTCCAAAACCTAATTAGCCCACTTATGCAGGGGTGGACCGTAAGCTAACGGGCTATCGCCTCCCAAACTTTTTTAAAAAATTGACCTAGTATATACATATATGTATATAATTTTTATATATATGTATTTAACATTATCCTCTCAATTTACTAAAAAAATGCTCCCAAATACTCAAGCTTCTAAAATTTTTGAGAGGATAATAAATTATAACAAATGAATCTTAATCCATAAAAGATCATCATCAAGCTTAATTTAAAGAAGAAAACCTAAATTAATATTTCATTTTCTTTTCTTTTTGTAATGACTCAAACTACGAAAATCTTAAGAAAAAGTATCTTATAAAATGATTTATAGACATATTTTTTGTATACAATAAATTTATGACGTATAATTATTATTTTTTATATAATCACGTACAAAAAATACTTATTACTTATAATTACACTTATCACTTATCAATCGCCTCTCAAATATCAAATCCTACTTTCGCTTTGCACTTATGTATATTGCAATATCAAGATAGTTGTTTCTAATTAACCATCGAGCTAGAAAACTGGCCCAATATATCATGCTTACAATTAAACCCACCAAAACTTTATTTGAATTGCAAAAATATTATTAACACATTTGTTTTGATCTTTAGCAACGTTTTATAATATAGACATAAATTGACATGTTAGGAAGTTAAAAATTAAAAAAGGAGCCTGAACTTTTGGACTCTGAGATCATGTGTTATTTCGGCGTTCTGTGGTGCATATAATATATATATATATATATAAATATATATATATATATAATATGGCAACGTAGTCATATAGAAAAGATAGGTTCTTTATATCCACAAGGACATTATTGATGTTTCATTTTTGTGATTGCATCCAAATGCGCTTGGACAATATATATGGTAGTTGCTCATTCTGGTAGTATTTCGTTAAGTATCGTAGAATCATGATGATTCATGTCTCAATTAGTAATTTGATATATATAACTCTTTTTACAATTTTTCTTATAATTATGTAATTTGATATACATCACTTTATAAAAATATCTCTCATTTATAACATGATTATATAAAAATTATAAAAAGAGTTGTATTTATATATTTTTGTATGAGGCAACTGTTTGGTCTAATTTTTTAACATTCTTTGGTATTTCCATGCTTGACAAGAAACAGCTTATTGATGGATGACGTAAACCGCGTCTCGACTAGATAGTAATTAGTTACTATGAAAAGTGCCAAAATAATAAGTAATTTATATAGCCTGCAAATTGCAAATATGGAACGTCTCAGCAGCGAATTAAAGTTGGTTTTGTTTTTAGGGATAAGATTGAGATAAACTAAGACTAAAATAAAAAATTAAATAAAATTTTATTGTAATATTTTTTTTAATATGATTTTTGTATTGAGATTTTAAAAAGTTAAATTGTTTATATTATTTTATCTTAAGATTTAAAAAATATATAATAATTAGATAAGATAAAATGACATAAAATTGAGAGGGTTTTGAAAGCAATCTTGGCCTAAATATCTTGATCAGGTACTACGTACCTAGCTAGCTAGACAAATTAATTGTCTAAAGGTTGATATATATATATATATATATATATATATGGTTACTACAAAAAAATTGTTTATTTGTAGTTAATTAATTCTAACGAAATAATTATTTATAGTCAAAATTGATCATAAATAATTTTTTAATCGTAATTAATTAATCACAAAAATCTATTTTTCTTATAGCAGGTACAATTAATCACCAGCTTGTTCTAAACACCAATATTATATATATAGCTGGTTCATATTTTTGTCTCTATTAATTAGTCACGTTACAGTTAGAATTAATAGTAGGAAGCTTTCATATATATGTTACTTTCAAATTAACCAATATTAATGCAGCCAGGATGCTTTTTTATAAGATCAATCCCAAACAATTTTGATCTGCAAATTAAGCAACAACAACACTTTACCAAATACATTGCTTTTCCTTTCAGACACTCCATAACCGAAACAACTTGTCCTATATATATATATATATATACACACACTCACACATAAGATTCAAGTATACAAAGTTGTTCTGCTGCAAACATCAAGCTGTCCGCTAGCTTGCGCTTTTTGTGCTCGTGTTAATGTCTATATAATGATCTGATCATGTAATTAAGAAAGTTTTGCAGGACAATACTAGACTTATTTGCAAAAATGACATTAAAGGGTATATGAAAAGATCATGCTGCGCATGCAGACGGCCATCAACGACGAAATTGTTATATATCTTGCCACAAAAAAATTACAATAATAATAACATAGGATTAAGGTTTTTGGATAGGTTTTCATTGGTACGGTTTTAAAGGGTTTATTCTTATAATTTTCCTTCCCTGATGGATCATGCCATGTAGGCATTGTCCTGGGCAGTGAGACACGCACCAAATATATTTAAACCTTTTAGCTAGTTACATTATAAAAAACTGTTTATTTACAATTAATTAATTCTAACGAAATTTACTATTTAATTACAGCCAAAATAAATTGCAAATAATTTTTTTGTCGCAAATAATTTTTCACAAAAGTCTATTTTCTAATTGAGTTGCTAGCTAGCGCACCTTATCTAGATCTCACTACAAAAGAAAAATGACTATTTTGAAAAGGATTATATATGATTAGAGAGATTATATATATATATTAGCAATCAAATTAATAAACTCATTTTAATGAAAAAAAATAACTGACTAGAACTGAACAATTTTCTTGGCTGAAAACCACATTCATGCATGATAATATTGTACATGATCGCCTGATGATCAGCGAACTCTTGTTAATGTAAGATAGCAATACTCCCATGCATTATTAATGTACTGAAAAGAGGGAAGAAAAAACACCTCATTTTGGTGAACTGATATGAATCTGAACACAGTTTTTTAAGTTTTCATGACTTCTTATACATTAAATGTACGTGGGTACGAATTAATGTTTGCTTTGTGGCCTGAGTCTGAGACACTGTTTATTGTGATCACCTGGACGGACGGACGGACAGGCTCAAAGACCCAGCTAGCTGGCTGCTTAATTAATTACCACTAACTCATGTAAAAATTTGCGGTATCACATCTCAGAATGATAGTTTGTTTGTCTTGTTTGGTAGAATGACTTGCAGATTCTAACGTGACCATGACACAGACTCAGGTTCTCAAATTTCTCAATTATATCATCGATCCTGTCCTGGCCCACGCCTATATATATATACATATATGTATAAGGCCAACACAATTGCAAGACAAGAACAACTTAGGAGGGTGGACCCCAACTTTGGGTCAGGAACCCCAAAGGAAAGGACTCTGATGATCTGACCCTAAGAAGAGATATCAGTACGTGGGCCCTAAAACATTGGAAACATAGTGTTGGGACACATAAATGGTGCTGGTGTTTTGGGCCTAAATCCATCTAGAGCCTTTGCAAGTTTTATGCCTGACAAATAATTGGCACAGATTGATAAATGCAGAGAGGGTAGTAGGGGAGTGGATAGCTTGCTTTACTCCACCCCACGTGGGCTACTAGTCTTGTACTGTCGTTACAGTTGGCCTACGTCTACTTAATGAGGTCCCAAAGACACCTTTATTAAGGTTGAATCGGCCAGAGATCTAAAATTCAAAGGCGAAAGGCTCCACTGATTCTTCTGTCTTTTTTTTATTTGTTATGATAAAAGGTGTGTCGTATTTATCCAAAGTTATGAAGTTGGTGAATTGTGCTAAGTGTTGTTTGGTTCCAATGGTACTTTTGAACCTTTCGTTGTGCTTATAAATCTAATATTGATCATATTGATAAGGAATCAAAGTAGGTTGAAAAAAGATAGAATCTAAGATAAGTACTGCCATTCACCCCCACCGTTTATTTATGAGAAATTCTATTTATAATCTCCACTTGAAAATTGCATACGCAAACCTTTTATTATTATTTTTTTTTTTTTTTTTTAAATCATTTTAAGAGGGATTTTTTTTTTTTTAAAGTAAGATAAAATTACCTAGACCTGCATAGTAGTCTCCAAAATAAGGATTGTACATAACATTGTTCTTTATTTATTTATTAAAAAAATGAAAGAAATTTGAATCCCACGGCCTTTTTGAAGGTTCTCTTCCAGCTCTCAGTATGATGCTCTTCCGGCACTGTGAGGATGGATTTTGGCCGAAATGGTGTTTGGTATGTGCTGCTCTAAAGATGGCGGTAGATGTTGATATGTTGTTTGTTGGGGGAGGGGAATCATATATTTCCGTGATGGAGAGATGAGAGGAGCTTTGAGGTGGCCGGGAAGAAAGGGTGCTAGAGGATTGGTGAGCTAGATGAAAGGCTGTGCAGGTTTAGGAAAAGAAAAATGGTAAGCACACAATATATTTTATAATATTTTACACAAAAATATTATAAAAGATGTATTTTTTAAGGGTGACGCTGGGGCTGGTCGAGCTGCCCCCAGTGTAAAAATCAACCCTCATAAAAATACAATAAAAAATATAATAAAAAATAAAATTAAGAAAACACAATAAAAAAATCAATAAAAAAATAAAATGAAGAAAACATAATAAAAAATATAATAAAAAATACAATAAAAAAATAAAATGAATATGAATTTATAAAAGGCGTTCGGCCTTAATCTAGCCCTCGCTGTCGCCAATGGCAGTGAGCAACACCGCCCATGCCACGAGACCGGCTCCCTCTGGCAATCTCAGTCCTGCGATGGCGATCCTCAACGACGGACCCATTTCAGATTTAAGACTGTCGGAGGAAGATGGGAGGTCGCCGGAAGTCACCGTCGCAGGAGTGAGATCGCTGAAGGGAGTTGGTCCCAATGACATGGGCAGTATCGCACACCGCCACCGACAGCAGCAGAGGCTACTTTTCCTAAGGGAGTCGGTCTAACCCCAGGATTCCTCATTTTTTAAACTAACTTATAAAATTAATATTATTTTATAAAAATACTCTTATTTTACAATATTTGTTATGTAAAATATTGTTAACATATATTGTAAAATGTACCGTGGTATTATTTCTCAAAAAGAAAAATAAATGAAAGGATGTTTGAGGCTTGGGCTAAATTTGATTGCCTTAATGCGTGCTTCCTACTATATATGAGATTGGGGTGTGGGAAAAAGGGTTTGAGTTGGAAACAAGGAAGATGCATGTATGTGCAGGAGAGAGAAGTTTTGACTTTTGAGTGGGGTACATATTGGGTATTCTCTTGCTTGACTTTTTAAAGGAATTGGGTGGATTAAGAGCCCAGGTATTGGCCTAGTCAAATATTAGTGAAATCTAAACTTTAAATTTTTTTTATTTTTTTGAGTTACAACTCCTGCATTTGACTAATCATAGATATATATATATATATATATATGAAACTTTAAACTACAGTTTTTTAGGACCCCTAGTCATGTTTGGAGAGTCACTGCAGAAGGATCAAATCATTATTTTATGATTTTTCCATCCATCTCTCTCTCTCTCTCTCTCTCTCTCTCTCTCTCTCTTGGGAGAAGACATTTACCCGCTTAATGCTAATTTCTTGTGTGCTTTGGAGGTGTGTGCTGGCAAATGATTGCTGATATTAATGTGGGGGGAAAGAGACTCAAAAGAAACATGCATTGTGAGAAAAAGAAACGAGAATATCAACTCTCAAAGGACACATGTATTGTGAGAAAAAGAAACGCATTACTCAAATCAAATCCATTCAGACAAACAAACTTACATGAAGCAATTACTTTTGATTACATATCTTCTCAATAATTCATAGATCAAGCAGTCAATCCATACCCATCAAACCGAGTAAGCAATTTCATTAATCAAACGGTTCTGCATGAAGCATGGCAAACCCAAATCATGGCGCCAGTTTTCCTAAGGGATCTGCAACATCTTCCCTTGATGAAGATAAGAGTTTCAATCAAGACTTTCAGTTCTTACAGAGTTTTTGCTGGTGTTAAAAAGGTAGATTGTGAAAGACAATCTCAGTATGGTCAAGTATACTAGTTTCATTCATGGGGATGTTTTTTCAGGTCTATCACTGGTGATGTTGTTGAACTATCTTGGAAAATATTACCTTGTGCTTCAGAGTAAGGCCGAATGAATGTCCGCCGCCACCAGACCTCAAAGGCTCTCTGAAGATTTGGGCACTTATCACCAGCCTTCAAAAAACTTCCCAACCAAGAAAGCAAAATACTCTGCTGCTCCTCTAGAGGCAGGGTAAGGATTGTCCTACCAATTCCTTCCTCTACAACCTTTCTATCAAATGACCTGCAACCATTTTGCAACCAGCTGTAGTCATTTATCAATGGTTCTAACCAGGTTTGTAATAGCAAGTGACGGGTGTCCTTCGACGGCAGGAGCTCACTTCTTCCAATGCCAACAAATAGCCTTGCTGTAATGCCACTAACATGATAACGAGACACGATAGGTAGCTTTGAATGTAGGGAAGCCAACTCTAACTGGCCAGCCCATGATAGTGCAAATTCTTCGGCCGCCTGCCTGTCAGCTAAAATCTCAACCAACCACAAGAGGTTATCAGCCTCTAGAGGTATTTGCTTCACCACAGGTTCTTTGCTGTTCATCGGTTTATCAGCAAACCCTGGTTCAGCTGCCTGCCTAAACAAAGACAAAAGCGAATTCAAGCAGCTTTTGCATGAACTATAAAGAGCTTCATTGCAGATGTCAGTTGAACTGGCATAGCTTGGAAGATCGTTATTCTCTCTCAGGAGCTTCAGCACTGTTGATTTCATTTCTCTCCGGCTTCGTTCCTCATTGCTTTTGAGAACAAGATCAATTATTTGTGGAAGTGTGTCTTTGTGGGGTTTGGAAATATCAGAAGAGACTCGTTTCAATACTGGGGGGACACCGATACCCTCACCCTGGAGTCGCAGGACTGACGAAACCACCTTTTCTTCTTCTTCACCAACCCAGGGGACTGCTTCCAAGTATTCTAAACATGACTGCATGCAAGAGTTGAAACCAAATAGTTCTGCAACCTGCAAAATAGCTCCCATCATATGAGATTTAGTGCAAGATATTTTATTAAAAAAAAAAAAGAGTAAATGCTAAAGGCTGAACTAAAACCCAACGACTGGAAAGTTTATACAAAAAGAAAGGCCACTACTCAACTAGAATATGTCAATGTTCGTGATGAAACAACAGTAACTGCAAATGAACCAGCCAATCAGCTTACAGTAAACCCATTCAGAGACATGACAACTACATACTCTGCAGGAAGCTCCATTATCCTAATGATAACTATAGCTTCATTGAACAATTATCATCTTTGGCAGATGGGGAAAGGTTCTCAAGAGCTCCAACAGTCAGTAACATGAAATCAAAGGAATATCCAGATTCAATCTAGAATGCTAATTGACTAAAACAAGAAACATCTGGCAAGAGTATCAATCAGGTATAGGAGAGAGAGAAAAGGCGGGGATATACTAACTAATATCAAGTTTCCCAAAACTTCACAATGCTTTTCTTAGCCAATGAGAAGTTGTTATTAGAAAAAACTAAGCACATTGTTCACAATTTGGTTTTTCCACCCCCGATGAGATAGCTCATACATCTACACATTATGGTTCAGAATATTTAATGGAGCAGTAAGGTTCCAGAAATTCGAAATGCTTTTTATGTTAAACTTACAGGAGCCTATTTAGCATTTATAATTGTTTTTATGAAAAAGATGAGAACCACGATTGTTACGAGCGATATCTTGATTACAACAAGAGTTATCTAACGTTATCCCTGCTCATCAGGTACATGTTTATCCTCATCAGCTTGCTGATCTTTTTTAGCTTGTTGATCTTTATCTTGTAGGCTTTCATCGTTAACAAAGACATGTTGTGATCAAGTTTGGTGAGGACGGTACGGTAGGGTGGTTGGGTGTTTCGATTTATGATTTAGGCTAGCTAAGTTGACTGCCATCAACCAGCCAAACCAAACCATACTGACCTCCTTTGGCTCAGCTTTTAGGGATGCTTGATTCAGCCGTGGCAGTGGATTCTGTCTACCAACTCCATTGTTTCAGCCATCATAATCCAGCCTCATGGGCTAGAGTTGGGAGAATTGTAATTTGAGGTCCCACAAAAACAAACAGTTGCATACATGAGTAAAACAATAACAAGGTAATGCTAGTTCAAAACAAGAGGGATTTGCTTTTCCATTACAAGGATAGCATGCTTATATCCTGAAAGGCAGGAAACACAAAGGAAATATACAAACTACATTAGAATAATCAAACAACAGTCCAGTGATGACTCATTTGAATGGAAACATTTGAAAAAAAAGAATTAGATTTTTGTTTTTAGTTCAAATGGCTTGAATAGAGTAAGAAAGGTACAAGTGATGACTCATTTGAATGGGAACATTTGAAGAAAAGAATTAGATTTTTGTTTTTAGTTCAAATGGCTTGAATAGAGTAAGAAAGGTACAAATGGTTTCTACTGATAAAATTTATGGATGGATGCAAACCTCAATAACATAGCGATTTCAAATGACTACCAGCAAGATGTTATTTCAAATTTATGACAGAATGTTTTCTTTATTGGAGCAAAACCCTCAAAACTCAAATGTATTACCGGTTGCTAAAGTTCATATTAAGCAATTTATACTCGCAATTATTCTTTAGATCCCTTGAATATAAATCCTCAAACACAAATGCAACCAAAGATAATTGTCTTATATAGCCACAAAACATTTTACCCACAAGATAATATATACATCCCAATCAATCAATGCAGGTAACAAGGAGAGATCCATTGCATATTCATGCAAATTACCTTGAGAATGCGGAGTACGCGCGAGACATTTTGCTTGATCAATCGTTGCTTAATTTCTTTGCAATACATCAGGCCCACAATCTCAATATATATCTCAACATCCTCACAATCCTCAATTTCTAGAGAGGAAGAACCAGACTGTTGTTCAGAAAGCTTATCAGCAATATAACGGCTATTCTCCACCAAAACATTCTTATGCACACTCAATTTCACACAAAATCCCTGCTTTCCAAGTAAAATCACCTTCATATCACTGGTTCCAGGCTCACCAAACTCAATTGCCACCTTCCTCGGCAAATTTTCAATTTTGGGTCTCGGTGCTCTTTCAGCAGCAACAGGGGCACAGTGGCCAGGTGTATCAGAGACGAAATCTCGTTGGTCGTCAGAAACAATTCCAGGTCTTGGTTGGATGTGTGTCGGCTTTCTTTCTGTTACTGGGGCCTGTTTCTTCTGGACTGTGAACTTGGGTGGTGGTGGTGGTGGTGGTGGTGAGGAGGGTTTTGGTTTGTTTAGAGGGTTTTGAGCTTTGAGGGTCTTTTGGAACGCAACAGGAGAAGGACAACACCAAAAACCTTCCGGGGTTACAGCAATTGGAACATTTCTGATCTTGGTCTGGTTTTGTTCTACTCTAGGAAGTCTAATTTCAGCCATATTTAACAAGAATTTACAGCAATATTCACTCAGAGATGTGAAATACAAAAGATATACCGTAGACCCCTAAGGATAATTAGAGTCAACGTGTCTAGAAGAGAGTAAAATTCCTAGAAATGAAGCCTAACAAACTCTACTTTTCCACCATTGCATTGGCAATCTATAAAAACAAATAGGAAAACTGGAAAAGATGGGCTTTTAGGTTGATACTAGGAACCCTAAACTCATATATAACTTCCTTCAGAAAAGAACTGCCTTTTATTCAAAATGGTATGAAACAGTGCGAGAAGTTTTGTGTGAACACCACTCACTGCCCACCTAAAATTCAAAAAACACAAAATCAAAGTTTCTCTAAAACAGGAGAAATAAATTGTAATCTACAGCTATCAAATATCAGAAAAGCAAGGACACGGATAAAGAGAAAGAACAAATGTCTTAAAAAAGTGATCTTTGGAGAGATTAAAGTAACTATCAAAGCAAACTACAAAAAGCATTATCAAGAGCAACTACAGAACCACTCCCAGTAAATACCCATCAAACAAGTACCCTCAGAAATCAGAAACAAGTTTGTGCCTTTCCACTACTCGATAGAAGTGCCAAGAGAAAAAAAAAAAAAAACACTTCCCGACAGAGGGAATCCGAAAAACCAGAAGAGCTAAAGAAAAAAGTCCTGAAAAAATACTCACAAAGAAGTGGTTATATGAGAGATGGCTGAAAACCCATCTCCGATCTGATAATTCTTTTTAAGCCCACATGCCTAAAATGATTGAAAGGGAGCTCCACTCCCAGTGTCAAGCATCAAGGGAACCGCTGAACAGAGACTTGCAGATGGGTGGGATAATAATTAGAGAAGTAGTGGTTCTTTAATTTGTAAAGTTGAGGAATTTACCGAAATGATCCCCCCCCAAAAAAAAGTGAAAAAAGTAAAGAGATGATGGCGCCTGGTCTTCTGTTTCCTACTTTAGCAGTTTTGTCTGCCTCTGCTTCTGGTGATAGTATGTGTGGGTCTCAGAATTTGCATGCCTTTGCCCGTGCAAACTACATTCTCTTTCCTCGGGGATGCTCCTTTTCTTTTATAAGAATAATACTACTCTTACATCTAGTGCTTGTCTGCTTGATGTTTATTTATCGTAGGGCTCGCTGAATTTTCTTGGCAAAACCAGACTATCGCTGTCATGGAGACTGACGATTAAGCATGCAATCATTCAATCACTGAAATGACCTCTTACAGTCTTACTGTATTCCTAAACCAGAGACGGAGGATTAGCGCGGAAACAAATACAGGAATCTAAGATAAACATGCTCGATATCTAGAAATAATCAAGGTAGTCTTGTTATCTTCTTATTCTTTATTTATTATTTATAATGTATTTAAATTTTTTATTTTTTTATTAGTTTCTAAGTATTTTTGTAACATATTTAATTATTAAAAAATTAAAAAATTATAATTTTATTAATAGTCACTTTCCTAATTATTAAATAAATTTTAAAAATTTAAAAAAAAAAAGAATAATAAATAAATAGTAAGAGGATAATAAACCTATCATTATTTAATAATTAAACTTATTAAATAGGGGAATTCAGTTTATTAAATATCAATGTTAAGTACTAACATCTAAATAAATATTCTTTTAAAAGAAATGTTGATATTCAAGTAAAATTCTTCAAGTAAAATTTTATATCCCCTCTACCACTTTAGGTGCCATATTTTTAGTTGTTTTTCATAAAAATAGTTGACAATAAACACCATTTAAAATCTTCATATTAATCTAGTGCTGTGCATAAAAATCATAAACCATATAACAGTTCTTTCCATAAATAGCTCCAAAAGTATTGGAAATGCTTGAACAACGAAAGAAAGAGGGAAGATTGAAAAATGAGCTAGGAAGACTTATTCTCTATTAGCAACGAATACAAAAATACACAAAAAAAACATAGCATGTCCTCACATTAAACAGAGGGATACTTTTTACAGGTATGATTTTGAGAGTTCAAAAAGAATCCCAAAATCATCAATCCAGCTTATCTTATAATACTAAAATATTAAAGTTGATTGGGATTTATTGATTCTATTCTCCTCTTCTCATTCATTCAAGATTCAAGATAATCCTTTATTTCATATAATGTTTGAAATTATTTGAATAAATCCATGGGATTTCATGGAGGATTTAGTTATTTCTGCCTTTTGAATATATAGATTAGTTATTTCTGACTATTTTTTTTTATAGTGTATATGTGATTTGTTTCATTTATTTGCCGCCCTCAATTAAAGTTGACCACTAATTACCCATTAATTGTTACTTGTTAGAGCAAAAGCAGGTACTTAATGAGAGAGAGAGAGAGAGAGAGAGAGAGGGGTCCTTGACTATCACAAAATGTTGAGGTATCCTATCCAGTTTTTAGTTGATACATTCACCAAGGTTTTAAAAGACTGTTCCAAGAGGCAAGGTTGGTTATCCAACAATTAACTACCACTCTACCATATACTATTAATTTTATCCTATACTTAAAAAATATTATAGTTTTTCTGGGGCTCCATCTTTAATAAATTGTAAAGGGAGCATCGTTCAAATTTCTATGATATTCTTCCCTGATCAGTTGCTGTTTGCTTTAGAAAAAGAATGGACAAGTGACAACATCACCATCCAATGGCACAATATCACAGGAAGAGAGTGACAGTTTGTTGACCAAACAGTATCTAATCTGAGAAGTTTTAGCAACCTTTTCGACTTTCTACTTTCTTTTTATTTCTTTAAGGTTTTTGTGAATCATTAAATATTAAGAGCTAGGCATGGTCCCATAATCCATTAATATGTCAAAACTGTGATATATATGTAGATCAATATTGCAGATGCAATAATAGAGCTTGCAAATGATGAAAGAGTGGAAAAGCAAGAGCACGTATTCATCATCAATGGCACCAAAAACAAAAAATTGTCATATGGGGCCGTGCTGACATCTATGCATATTCATTTATATATGCTGGTTAAGCAAAGTATCTTGACTCGTAAACCATCAGAGCCCTAAAGGAATCATTAATATTGGAAAAGATCTTCCATGCATTGCGTTTTATGTCTTATTAATTAGTACTTTATTCTACACTATGTACGTGAGCCCAATACAAATACGTAGTACTTATTACAAGAAAATTAAACTTTTGTAATCAATTATTTTTTATAAAAAGTTTATTTACAATTTACGATTCATTTTAACTGTAAATATTTATTTCATTACAAATAATTTATTATAAATAAATAATTTTTTTGTAGTGGGCTCAACCTTAATCAAGGGTGACATGATGATAACAGATATTTTTCTTTGGAGGAACTTTCATGATCTCCAGATTGAAATACTCAGTGAAATGAAAGTCCATAAGCATTGCTTCTGCACGTTTGAGGCATGAGCCATAATAATAGTCTGACCTTTGTTCACAACAAACACAATCAGTTGCATCACAATTTTGACACAGTTCATCAATGATAGCTAGTGGACATGAAAATTCTCGTCCGAGCTTTACCAAATTACTCAGTATATATATATATATATTGGTATTTTGTTAAAATTATGATGCACGGTGTATCATATTGGCTCAAGATTTTTCTTTTTCAGTGATTTGACCATTTCATGTAGACTGTTCTGGCCAAATTTCAAGACCAAGATTTCTTAAAATATTGTAGGTTTTGTCCCTGGTGTTTGTTTTTGGCTCATCTGATTTTGCTATATATCCTTATTTGCAGCATGCGTGTTTATCTTGCAGGTTTTGTATTGTTATTTGTCTTGTTTTGGTTTTTTGTTTTGTTTCTGTGAACATTATTGAAATTTTGTATTATGGTTGGGCTTGTTAGGTTTTTTTCTGCTTGAGATTTACCTCACAAATGTTCGATTGTAAGTACGGTTTTCTTCTACAATAAATGAAGACTATCAATAAAATTAGAGTATCGTCCTCTTCCTAAAAAAAAGACATAAAATAAAGTTTAAAATATTTAATATTATGAGTCATTATCTCATTTCATCTAATCATTATAATTTTTTTACATTTCAACACAAAATATAATAAATAATTTAATTTTTTCAAATTTTAATAATAATAATTTTAAAAAATAATATTATCTTCAACTTTTAATTTTTATCTCAAACTTTTCCTTCATGGTGTTTATAAAATATAGACAGATAATTATAATAAATGTCATGATACCCGATTTTACGAGTTTATTATCTTCCTGTTAGAAATCAACACACGCAAATTGAAGAAGCTGGAGGCTTCTGGAAGACGGCACCGTCAGTAGCAGCTGGAAGGTAGGCGCCGCCGGAAAATTCAAGAAAGTCGGCTGCCGGAGTTCCACCGTTTTTTACACATTCACACTATTTCTTTCTCCTATAAATACATATAAGATTGTAATGAGAAAGAGAGTCGGAGGTGAGATCCGTTGGAGAGATTAGAAGAGAGAAACCATTGTAAATAATTGGTTTGTTGTTTAATACAATTTCTCCTCTTTGTGTGTGTGGACGTAGACTAAATTGGCCGAACCACGTTATATTCTGGTCTCCATATTATTTGTGAGCTTCCGCCGATCCCAACAAGTGGTATCAGAGCCGGTAGGAGGTCGGATTTGTGAATTTTCGTGAGAGGCCCATTTTTAAACTTGATCGAAATCAAGTTTGGAGGATACCATCAGATTCCTCAGGTCAAGACGAAAATTTTGGTAAAAATTTCGTCTCAAACGGACACCGGACGAAGCTACACGCTCCACACGCGCCGACTCGGCGACGGCCACGCGCCGGCAACGGGACCCACGCGGCACACGCGCGCACAGTGAAGAAGACAAGCTCCGACCCGTTAAATCCGGGTGATCCGACCCGACCCGGTTTGACCCGGTTGCTGACCCGCTACAGTAACCCAACGGATAAGGAATATTCCGTCGGTATATTCCGTCGCCGGAAGAATATTCCGTCACCGGAAAGAATATTCCGTCGCCGGCAAGAATATTCTGGTGCAGGAATATTCCGGTGACTGAGAGAATATTTCGGTGACCGGAGGGAATATTCCGGTGGCCGGAGAGAATATTCCGGTGAATGGTGGGGAATATTCCGTTTTTCTTATTTTTCAGGTTTTCGACACAATTTTGATCGGTTTGGAACGAGACAAGAGTCGTTTCCAAGGTTTTCCACCGTTCCGGACGCAACGGTGAGCTCTGTTTGTTGAGATTCAACTCCGAACGTTGAGAAACGGTCACTCAAGTCAAAGATTAAAGCTGAACTGATGGAGGACTCGGGAGCAAGTGCGATGATCAAGCTAACATCTACAAATTACGCACTATAGAGACCTCGAATGGAAGATCTCCTGAATTGTAAAGATCTCTTCGATCCAATTGAAGAGAAAAGCGTAAAGCCAGATGATGTAGCAGAAAAAGACTGGCATAAGTTGAATAAGAAAACTATTGGTCAGATCCGGCAGTGGATTGACCATAGTGTTTTTCATCATGTTGCACAGGAAACGGATGCCTATCAGCTATGGAAAAAGCTGGAAAGCATGTACCAGGCAAAAACTGCTCGGAACAAGGCATTACTAATGAGATGCCTTGTCAACTTGAAACTCAAAAGCGGCATCTCAGTGGCCGCACACACCAACGAGTTTCAGAATCTTGTAAATCAACTTGCATCCGTAGATTTTAAACTCGGAGATGAAGAGCAGTCCCTACTACTTCTCAGTTCCCTACCAGATAGCTGGGAAACGCTAGTGGTCTCACTTAGTAATTCAGCTCCAGATGGAAAGCTCGCCATGTCAATGGTGATAGACGCCTTGTTTAATGAAGAGGCTAGACGAAAGGAGATTGGAGGAGACGAGACAGATGCCTTTGTAACAGAAGGAAGGCATTAGAGAAATAGTAGAGATAGAAGTCGAGAAAGGAACAGAAGTCAAAGTAAAGGGAGATCCCAAAGTCGCGGTAAACAGCGAAAGAAGGGAAAATACTTTTATTGTGGTATTGAAGGCCACTTTAAAAGAGAATGCCGAAAGCTGCAGAAGGAGCAAAATCAGCCAAACAATCAGTCAAAGCACGAAGAAGGCGAAGCTGCAGTGACGCTTTCTGGAGATTGTGTACTCCTTTCCGCTGGTGAAGAATCTTGCTTGCACGTTTCAAGCGAGGAAGCCGAATGGGTAATAGATACAGCAGCATCCTATTATGCCACTCCTTGTAAAGATTTCTTCAGTACTTACAAGGCAGGAGACTTCGCTACAGTCAAGATGGGAAATTCGAGTTTCTCAAAGATCGTGGGCATTGGAGATGTCAGGATAAAAACTAGTGTTGGCTGTACTATGGTGCTAAATGACGTTCGGCACGTACCCGATCTTCGACTCAACCTAATTTCTATAAGAACCCTTGATCAACAGGGTTACGAGAGCATCTTCAGCAACAATGCTTGGAAATTGAAGAAAGGAGCAATGGTCGTTGCACGGGGACATGTCTGTGGCACTTTGTACAAATCAAGTGTTAAGATATGTGCAAACAGTCTCAATGTAGCTGAAGATGATACATCACCAAATTTGTGGCATCGGAGACTTGGCCACATGGGAGAAAAATGGGTGTTTATGCTTGCAAAGAAAGCATTGATTACAGTAAACAAAGGTATTGCTCTCAATCCTTGTGAATACTGTTTATTTGGTAAACAGCATAGAGTTTCATTCCAGACATCTGCTGGAAAAAAATCAGAGTTATTGAGTTTGGTACACTCTGATGTTTGCGGTCCTTTTGAAGTTGAATCACTTGGAGGTAACAAATATTTTGTTACTTTTTATTGATGATGCTTCACGAAAAGTGTGGGTGTATTTCCTAAAAAGGAAAGATCAAGTTTTTGAGCAATTCAAAAACTTTCATGCCATGGTAGAAAGAGAGACTGGCAAGAAGCTGAAATGCCTCCGGACAGACAATGGAGGTGAATATACTTCTCGAGAATTCAGAGAATATTGCTCCAGACATGGCATCAGACACGAGAAGAGTGTCCCCTACACTCCACAACATAATGGTGTAGCAGAACGGATGAACCAGACCATTGTGGAACGAACCAGATGCATGCTGAGTATGGCAAAGTTGCCTAAGCCATTCTGGGGTGAAGCAGTAAAAGTAGCCTGTTACCTGATCAACAGAACACCGTCAATTCCACTGCAGTTTGAAGTCCCAGAGATGATGTGGTTAGGCCGCAAGATTTCATACTCTCATCTAAGAATATTTGGGTGCAAAGCATTTGCACATGTATCCAAGGAGAAAAGACAGAAACTTGATGAAAAGTCTACTCCATGTTTTTTCATCGGCTATGGAGATGAAGAGTTTGGATACAGATTATGGGATCCAAAAGCGAAGAAGGTCATCAGATGCAGGGACGTAGTGTTCCATGAAGACCAGATGTTTGGATCAGAACAAACAACTCCAAGTGTTCCAGAACCAGCTCCAAGTTCACTACCACTTCAGTCTGTTTCAAACACTGAAGATAGACAGGAAGTTTCCCCAGAAAAAGAAGAGGATATTGACAACGGAGAAACCACCACTGAGCAGGGGGAGCAGTTGCCTTCTCCATCAGAAACTGCAGAGTTTCCACAGTTGTCAGGTGATCAACCTCAGCAGGACAGATCCTCTAGAGGGCGATTGTTGATTCCGTCACGAAGATATCCGGAATCAGATTATATTCTTCTTACAGATCAGGGGGAGCTAGAAAACTTCCAGGAGGCAATATCTCATCCAAATAGCAACAAATGGATGCAGGCTATGCAGGATGAGATGAACTCGTTACAGAAGAATCAGACTTATGAGCTGATGGAACTTCCAAACGATAAGAGAGCACTGAGAAACAAATGGGTGTTCAAGCTGAAAAATGATGGCAAGCAGGTGAATCACAAAGCTCGCTTGGTCGTCAAAGGATTCCAGCAGAAGAAATGAATTGACTTTGATGAGGTATTTTCACCTGTTGTGAAGATGACTTCAATTCGAGTGGTACTCGGATTGGTGGCAAGTCTTGACTTGGAGCTTGAACAGATGGATGTGAAGACAGCATTTCTTCACGGCAACCTTGATGAGGAAATTTACATGGAGCAGCCAGAAGGCTTCCAAGTTCCTGGAAAGGAACATTTGGTCTGCAAGTTAGAAAAGAGCCTTTACGGTTTGAAGCAGACTCCTAGACAGTGGTATAAGAAGTTTGACTCATTCATGATGAGTCATGACTACAAGAAAACTGCTGCAGATCAGTGCGTTTACATCCGAAGATTTTCAGAAGGTGACTTCGTGATGTTACTGCTCTATGTTGACGACATGCTGATTATTGGAAAAGATTCATCCATTATCAGGAAGCTAAAAAAGGATCTCTCCAAAGTCTTTGAGATGAAAGACTTAGGACCTGCCCAACAGATTTTGGGCATGAGGATCACTCGTGACAGGAAGAAAAAGAAGCTATGGCTGTCACAGGAAAAGTATGTTGAACAAATACTAAGAAGGTTCAACATGGAGAATGCAAAGCCAGTCAGTACTCCACTGGCTAATCACTTCAAATTGAGCAAAAGCTCATATCCCTCATCACCAGAAAAGGTTCAAGAAATGGCTACAGTACCGTACTCCTCAGCAGTAGGAAGTTTAATGTACGCTATGGTTTGTACCAGACCTGACATCGCTCACGCTGTTGGAGTTGTGAGCCGTTTTCTTTCAAATCCAGGAAAAGAACACTGGAAAGCAGTATAGTGGATTCTCAGGTACCTTAAAGGTACATCAAAGTTGTGCTTGTGCTACGGGGGAGCTAACCCAGTCTTGGATGGCTATACAGATGCTGATATGGCAGGTGATCTTGATGGTAGAAAATCTACATCATGATATATTTACACATTTGCAGGTGGAGCTGTATCATGGCAGTCCAAACTGCAGAAATGTGTGGCTTTATCTACAACAGAAGCATAGTACATTGCTATAGCAGAAGCAGGAAAGGAAATGTTGTGGCTAAAGCGGTTCTTCCAAGAAATGGGAGTCAGTCAAAAAGAGTACAGAATCTATTATGATAGTCAAAGTGCTCTTGATCTAAGTAAAAACTCGATGTACCACTCCCGAACAAAGCACATCAATATTCGGTATCATTGGATACGTGAAGTAATGGAGCAACATCTGTTGAAACTTGTAAAGATCCATACAAAGGAGAATCTAGCGGACATGCTAACGAAGGTAGTCACATACGAAAAACTTGAGCTATGTAGAAACATAGCCAGGTTAAGTACCTTGAATTAAAATGTGTCAGGATATCCTCCATTTGGTGTTGAGGGGGAGATTGTTAGAAATCAACACACGCAAATTGAAGAAGCTGGAGGCTTCTGGAAGACGGCACCATCAGTAGCAGCTGGAAGGTAGGCGCCGCCGGAAAATTCAAGAAAGTCGGCCACCGAAGTTCCACCGTTTTTTACACATTCACACTATTTCTTTCTCCTATAAATACATATAAGATTGTAATGAGAAAGAGAGTCGGAGGTGAGGTCCGTTGGAGAGATTAGAAGAGAGAAACCATTGTAAATAATTGGTTTGTTATTTAATATAATTTCTCCTCTTTGTGTGTGTGGACGTAGGCTAAATTGGCCGAACCACGTTATATTCTGGTCTCCATATTATTTGTGAGCTTCCGCCGATCCCAACACTTCCCTCAATTCAGAAATAAAAATCTCGTTGACAAAGATTGTGAATATTTTAAAGAAGACAGAATAGAGTACTGGGGAATTAAATGGAACAACTTGAACTTCTGAAGACGTTGACTAACAAGATTTCATTTCCATCCCGATCTGTTCTCTAAATTATCATCTCGAAGTAAACGCACATATACAGCTCCAATAATAATAATCATTCTTTGAACAAGAAGAAAATGGCAAATCCCTCAAAACTCTACAGCTTATGCTCTGTGCTAATTGCTTCCCTCTTCGCTTACTCGGCCTCTGTGCAGTTGAATGACCCTGGTACGTATTCCAAATCTCAAGGTCACAGATTTTTCAATTATCATCCATGACTGTTTTTCAAATAGTTGCTACTATTTTTCAATTATTTGCTCAAATTCTGCTTGTTTTGTTTGTTTTTTGGCAGATTGGTATTTCTGGTTTCCGCTCTATGCATGTGGGTGTGTAGTTAATATGGTGAACTGGTTCATCTCCTTCAGAACAACAACAACAACAATCAGGCATATTGCCAGGCTATCATTGTTGCTTGGAGTATTTTTGTTCATTAAGGTTGTAACAGAAGACTTTGTGAATGGCATAGCTGGGTTTTGGTCCCTGGATTTGAGTGAGAGAGTGGTTAGAGAGAAAACTGGAAGTGGGTTGGTTGTCATTTCCTTGATTTTGCAGCTGGAAGCATCATTTGTCCCAGAGGACCCCTTGCCAAGAAAGAAAAAGGAGTTTCCAAAATTTGTCGAATATGGTGAGACAGATTAATTCCTGTTTATCTACTTATTTTCTTTTGTTTCAAGTTATTTACTTGGAATTCATGATATGAAGATTTCTTTTAAATTGTCATCTGAATTTGAAAATACAAAGCAAAAAGAAAAAAATCTTATACCATTTATAATAGAGCAATAGAATAGGCAAACATCTACCTAGTCATGGAGTGTGCAAATATTATGTAATTACTTTGAAAAAAAATAAAATTTTTTTAATTTTTTTAAATGATTATGTAATAGTTACGCATTTAATGGCTATACCTATCATTTCTCCTTTTATGATGATGGTAACATCTGATTGACAGGGATGGCTATTTTGGTGGGCTTCGGTTATGGACTCCCGTTTGTATTCTTTGTGATCCAAAAGGGAGATATGAAGTTCTAAGTTGCTAAAAATCTCACGAAAACAGCTGTGGATTGACAGAGACATGAAATGGAATGAGACGACCAAAGAACAATAAATACATCTGCCCCTTCCTTTTTTGTGCACTTTGCTAAACAAATTTATTAGAACGATACATTTATTTAATTTGCTTGGCTAAATCATTGAGGGTGAGTCGATGTTTTTAGTGGAAATGGCTAAACCATTATGTCAACCCAATCATACTAGCATAATGAATGATCCATGCATATACTTTGATACTTGGAAGATGACAAAATTATGCACCAATTCCTCATTTAACGAAACCCTCATATATGTGCAATTATTTGTCCTTTCCTTCCTTTTGTTTTCCTTTCATTTTTCTTCTTTTGTTTTTCGTATCAATAGTCTACCACTAGGAAGGAATGCGTATCAATAGTCTACTATAATGGTGGAGAAGGCGCAAATATAATGGGATTACTTTATATCTTGAAATAGAAATAGAAATAGTAATTAACATTTCCCACAAATAACTTAAATTAAGAACTTTCACATCTACGCATTCCATGAGAGACAACTGTTAAATATTGAAACCACCTCCTACAATTCGCTAACCCAAGCCACTTTGGCATTGGAGAATAAAGGAGAAAAACTCCACTAAAAGAATGAAAAGCAAAATGAGGTTGCATACTCGTTTCTTCAAATTAAGACATCTAGAATATAGTGCAGGACCAGTTGGACAAAAAATTAGCCTAGTTAAATATCTACAAAAGGGTAAAGTTGGAAACTAAAGAGTGCAGGATCAGAAGTTAAAGAGGGAACCTAACAAAGATTGGTAGGGGACTGGGCCATTTGAAAACTGGCTTGATGCTTGCCATCCCAGATTCTCCCTTCTCCAGCAATAAAATTATTAGCACGGATTGTCTAGACTGGTTGGGCAGAGTGTGGTAGGTCTGATGGAAGATTTAACAAAGGCGTCCTCGACAATTGGAAGCTCCACAGTTACACAGATATCCTTCTCCAGGCAGCAGTTCATACCGATAGTTGAACGTCAGTTCTTCGCCCAAAGCTATCTGCTCATATATTAGCAAACAAAGGCTTAAAAATTGGCGGGTCCACTACAAGCACACTACTTCAATGGTACAAGAGTGGTATAAAGTTTTCATTTGAGTGCCATCATCCAAGGGAAGGCACATATAACGCACATATGTCTATCAAGGCTTGGGAAGGTTGGAATTGCACTGCATCTTGGCGAAAGTTAGGCCAAGAGTCAGGATAGGACCACATGAAGGCTTATAAAAACCGAAAGAAAATAAGAGACTCTTCCTTACAACAGAGCCAATCATCGGGAAAACCATACTAGTCAACATATTTGCAAGTTTCACCATGAAGACAAACACACTATAAAATAGGGAGAAATTTCTTACATCTCGGCTTGCATAAAGACCAATGTGTGCGTGCTGACTATCCATGCTCTCCACGAGAACTTGGTAACTCACAAGATTTGGCGAGCAGCTACAACAACAGATTTTGTGAGTAAATCAAGATGTTCGGCATGCCTAATAGCTGAAAGGAGGAGCAAAATCAACTAAGCCTTCCATTTATTTTTTCCTTTCTTTCTTTCTTCTGTAATTAAGCCTCATCTCACTAGCCAGTCAGACAAATCCTGTCCACTGACTATTCTCAGGCCATAATTTCCTCCCTAACGGACCTAAAGGGTCTGATTGGTGGTGCTAAACTAGGACTGGTGCTTCAAATTGCACTGCAACCCCAGTTCTTTTGCAATTGGAACCAAGTCAAAATTAGAATTGACTACTTAAGCGCCGTAATTAAGGCCTAGAACAGCACTTTTGACATATGAAGATGGTGTGGAGAATACAAAAAGGGCAATGCTTCATCAATTTTAAAAAAAGAAAAAAAAAATATTTGCCACTCAAAAGACTTCATGCCTTCTGGAATTGCATATATCATAGCAGAAGTAAATAATATGGAAAACATAACCATAAACAAGATAAAGCTTGTAGCTCAGCAATAAAAGCTCAAGGAACTTAGGACATAGGTATACCAATTGAAAACTGTGAAATCTGTATCACCATTTCAAAGAGGGTTCCAACAAATCAAAATCAATTTTGCAAAACAAAATGCTGAGCTCAACCAACTGGCAGAAGGAATGTCGGTATGAGTGCTTGCATGTGTGTGTGTGTGTGTGTGTGTGCACGTGAGAGGGAGAGAGTAAAAAATGAACTGCCTGGCGATGGTGTAATTATGCAACCATATCCAAAGTTCAATGCTGCCAACAATAATGGTGTGGCAAAGGTTCTTTTTACATTTAAAACAATTATGAGAAACTATTTTACTAATCATTTGAATGTTAATTAAGAAATCGTTCAAAAACACGATTTTTATGACACTGTTATGGGCATTATGTAACAGAAACTGCACAATCCAACGATAAAAAGAATGTGAGACCATCATTAGTTTGTAGGATTTAGGCTCCATTAGTGTCTGGAGTACTAGAGAATCAACTACGAGACTGTTTTACAGATTGTAAGGAAATATAAAAGGCAAAATAGCTGAGGATCTTGGCTTATTTTAGGGACACAGATGAAGACTTGAGATCTTGGCTTACATTAACTAGTTCCATAAAAACAATTTTGAATTTAAAGCAAACTGGTAGCCCACCAATTGATTTGGGTTAGAGGGTTAAATATGCAGCTGAGTTAGATCCAATCCTCCTGACCTAGAGAAAATTATAAAAATCAGTCAGGAACACTTTTCTCACCTGTGATTGATAAACCGTGAAACATTTCCATAATTAGTGGCATCGATCACATATTGGACCTGTCCTTCAATCAATCTGCTCATGTCATTGAAATGAGCACCAACGTCATACAGATAGCTGCAGCCTTCTTTCCCATACCTGACAATACAACAAGGGTCCACTCATTTCGTAAGGAGTAATATAATGTTAACAAAAGCTGCACCTATCAGAAGAAACGTAAAACCTGTGCCGCCTCTTGTTTGCTTCCTGCTCATCTAAGATCTCCCCAATGTACTCACATACAAATGTACCACGCAGGATAGCTTCAACTGCCCTGAGTCCCCATCCCTGAGAACCAACATGGAGAGAATTTAATGCAGAGTTATGGAAACAATATAACAATGATAATACTACCTTTTTCTCCGTTTTGAAGACCTCCAGCTTCACTCGTACTCCATTCTGCAAAACCCTATTTGGACAGTTTCTACTGCAACTGCACATATGATTGCATTCATAAACCAGGTAACCCTCCTGCAACATTCCATAAGAAAATACAAAACTTAGCTAACTTAACCAAGGAAAGAGAAGAGGTGTAAAGAAGCTTAAGAACAGGTAAGCCATAATAACAGCCAGGGCTGCTTATGACATAAAAATGCAAGATATGGTTGCAGACTACCAAGTAGTCACCCTGGACCAATGATATAGGTCATACATCATTCTAACAAAAGTCCCTCATAGGAAAATTTCTCAGTGGATCCAAGATTTAATGAGTTACTTAAGCTATATTTGGAGCATCCTCCTCGTGCCTTCATAATGCCTTTCTTTGTTTTCTCCTGATCATTAATAAAGCTATCTTACTTATCAAAAAAAGATTTTTTTTCTAGTAAGTACTTATCAGAAAAAGTTTATCAGGTTGATGTCTTTTATATGGTTCCAATGGTATAGTATAAATATAAGATTTATTGCACACCAAGCAACAACAGTGGAGACAAAAATGACAGCGGTCGTTGTCTAAAACAAGAGCAGGTAATATCCAGCAGAAATAACAAAAATAGACTACATTGCTTGCAGCTGAGGAACGCAAAGATACCATGTTGACAATGAAGAAAATACACTACCTCCAAGATAATTCGGCCTTTCTCATCATATGGGAACCTGTCATGCATGGGTTTCCCGTAAATGTCTTTTGCCTCATCATAGTCATTGTCAAAGAGATACACATGATCACATGCTTCAGGATAGCATGTTGAATGTGGGCAGGCACATCCCAATTGTAAGCTCTGCACAGAGTAGGAGAGGAAACTAAAATAAATTTGCATACCAAGACAAGGTTATAGAAATATGCATACATCCTGCACATTGTGCCCCAATTAGTTTGTGGGTTTGTGTCTCAGATAGTGGGGTAGGGAAGGAGAGAGGACGGCAAGATGAAAATGAGCACAAGGAGATTGCATACGAAGGCATAAAGCACCTGGTAAATCTGGTCGTCTAACATGTATCTCCAAGTTCGGAGCACATATTAGACCTCTTAGGTCTAATTTATGGGTCCGGAGATGTTAATATGGAAAAAAAGTAAACTACAATTCATAAGAGCATAATCTAGCAAGCATTATATAGAATTATATTGGTTATGCCTATTGATATATATAATATTTTTACTTATCAAAAAAAAAAATTATATAGAATTAGACCAATGATTAATATCCTCCAGATAAAGCTACCTCTGTATCAGGACCAATGGAATGATCAAGGAATGGCTTCATGACATAGCTAAATCTCTCCCAAGGCATAGCATTTTTGCCATCAGAGCTATCTCTGAGGATGTGAACAGAATCCAAGAGACTCTCATCTGCAACACAGGCCACTGAAACTGGTTCCTTCCCAAAGCTAATATCATCACACAAGACAGCTGCCTTCATAAACTTTTGTCCCAAATGGCGTGAATCAATGATATAGTGGCACTCATCCACCTCCCACTCATCGTTCACTGGATCTGATTGATGCACAGCCTTGTACCCCACAGACCTAAGGGGAAAAGGCAACACTGGAGACAGCAAGTATGGGTCCTTGAACGCCTTACAACCTCTGGGACATATAAACCCCTCTTGGTGCCAATTGACTTGAATGTTATGCTCACTGCAGAGCTTGGCTGCCTTCAGATACAAATGTTCTGGTAATACACCATACTTCCCCTCCAGGGTTGCTACAAGACTGACCTTGCAGCAAGCAGAACGAGCGGTAGATAAAATATCATGGTTGTTGGGCCGAGGTTTTGCTTTCTGAGATTCAGAAAACAAAATATTCGCAACTGCAGAGCAGTGGGATTCCGTCAATCTACCAAGACTAGATGCCTCAGTTACATGAGGCTGTAAACTTTCTCCTACTGTACTATGAGACTTTGATGCCTGAATGCGCCTCTTCATACTAGCATTGGCCCTGTTCCTGATCCTATATGATGCTGCTGCCAGACCTTTTCTCAATCTAGGACGGCTGAGTCTACCTGATTTTAACCTATAAGCATAATAACGTATTCCCTTCTTGGAGGGGTGAGAGCTAACCAAACTTGGCCCCATATGGGCAGCTTGATGGTGGCGGCCAAGATCAGGTAGCAAATCAAACTTCAACCCACAAAACCTGCAATTAAACTTGCGGAAACCACCTGAATTCTCAGAATTATTCTCCACATGAGCTGTATTGCAGAGCTCAAGTTTCTGAGGAGAATCCTCACCAGCTGATAAATTATGCGGCTGATCAGCTTTTGACAGCCTGAAATCAATAGGATGAACTGAAAGGACATGTAACCATAACTCTTCAGTGTTCCCAAAATGGTTGCCACAGGGAATACACTGGAGAAGCATGCACTGTTCCACAAATTGTACATGGTGTCTATCTTGCACATGGGTTTCCAGGACTTTCTTGTTAGTAAAAGAATCAAGGCAGATGGCACAAGCATAACCTCTGAACAGCCATTGTGCTTCCTTTTTGTGAATGTCCATCCAGTGGCCACCAAGTGCTTCATCGTCAAGAAACTCCTCTGAACAAATTTTGCACTTAATGGTAGTTTCATCACCGTGACTACCATCCACTGCCATTGGAAGCAGTGACTGTTCTCCCATGACAGAGGAGGAAACTTGAGCAACTTCATCAGTACTGAAGCCCCAAATCCTTCTGAGTTTTTCTTTCTCGCTGCAAACTAACTTCGTAAAGAATTTTCCAACACTAAAATCTTTGGAGGCTTCAGATATGGCCCACTGAAATTGAACCTCCTTGGGCACTGGATTTCTCAGGGATAAAATACTTTTAAAGAGCTTGTAGAATAGCTCACATGCTTGATGTAATCGCATCCTTTGCTCCTGTGAGCAACAGTCCCTCAAAAGATCTATGAACACCTCTTTTGATATAATTCTGTTCTTACCATTCCTTGCACGTTTAAGCCAGCTTGGTAGGTGTTTCTCACAATATAATGAATGACGCCTTGGGCTTTCCAGACATGGATTGAGATTATCATGCAGATAGTAGCTTATGCAGTGCAGCTCCTCTGTTCCATTGCACTCCTTGCCAGGATGCTCGGACTGTTCAGTTAAGCTGTTCCTTCCATGGAAGGCATCAACTGCAATCATTGAGACTGGATCCACTTCGAGGGGACTTTCAACTTCTCCCACAGGTACTAATTCTTTGCATTCTGTGGTTTCTGAACTGGGAAAGTTCTCATGCTTTCTCTTGTGCGTCTCCGGAAAATTAGATGTCCCTTCCATCTCATTTCGAGGCCTGTGTTTCTTACAGAACGAGGAGCCAAATAGAGACCGGTGCTTACATCTGGTACCAAGAACGGTGGTACCTTCACACATTGGTGTACCAACCGGAGGAGTTCTTTCTGCTCTAGCAGAGCTGCCTATGAACCGAGAAGACAAATGCACACAACAGTACACATCACCATCGTTGGCCCACCTCACACATTGCCTTCCCTTAGCTTCAATAAAAGCTATGCATTGCCGGTTTTTACTTCCAGGTTCTAAAGATTTTGCAGCCGCCACTTCATTAACAGGCGTCAATTCCACGTCTTTGGTTTGAATCAACTCAGAATTTCCAGGTTCAACTACGATGTTGTCCCATTTATCAGCCACACGACTAGGTGTATCTGTAGGAGCAGCTACCTCCTTCATATCATCCTCTTTACAGGGTTCCGATGCCGATGTAGTAGCATTTACAGTGTCTCGACTTCTAAAATATGCAGAGTCAATCTCAAGTGTTGCTGCTTGATCAGATCCAAATGTTTCCACCTGGGAAGCATGTGGCTCTGCACGACGAACTTCAAGCTTTGGTCTCTTCCTGCTAAGTTGGAGACTTGTGGTCAAGAGATCATCACTTGCCTGCTGCTGCATGTCTCCAGCACTGAATACAGGATGAGATGTCGAAAACCATTTCATAACTTCATGCTTCCAGGTTTTCCACTCAGAACCCAATGTAGGCTGTACTGGGGAGTCCCAGAGAGAGTTGACTTCACTCCACAAAATAGAATCAAACAAGTCCTGAACCAAATAATGGACAAAAGCATCAGCCAAAATCCCGAGGATACAGTTCAATTTTCTACTATTTCCAGACCGGAAGGATCCATTTATTATGAAGGATGTGAGAAGGAAGCTGGTTAGAGTATCTTCATTCAATTTCTAGATCTAGTTGGTGGAGAAGAAAAGCAATAATTATTCCCATCCAAATCATGTTACAAAATCAACTAGCTACAATCTTCAAAAAAAAAAAACTACAATTATGTTGCACTCCGAAGAGAAGCGAACCACTGCTTTCAATTCAAAAGGAAAGCACGCATAAATTTCAATATACCGTTTTCCTCTAAAAAGCACAAGAGCAAAATTCCAACTGTACCTTGAACCATCTATGATTGCATAACATGAACGGACAAGCAAAGTATGTTACATACCTCCTTCAGCATTTCAATGGATTCAGCACTATTTGCATTCTCACAGCTTTGTGCCCAAGAGTGAAAAGAATCACGTAGCCAGTTTGACTTCATGTAATGCTGAAGTATCATCTGTGCAGGAAATAAGTGGCAACGCTTCATAGTCAAAGAAAGAGGCGAAGGGCAAGACTTCTACTTATAAAGAACAGGATCATAAAGATTAATGGAACACATGGAAGTTTGATAGACCCTACTGATGTAAATCCCTCAGTCTAAGCAAAAGTCTATGGAGCATAACTCAAATCTCAGTTGTATGTAAGAGATGCTAACAACAGCAATCGACCTAAGCCAATAATAATGCATGATTCCCCTTGAAAAAAGTACATGTAAAAACAATGCTCAGTGAGTTGAGACAGGGCATTGTTTCCTTCTCGTGATGGGAGTGAATGCACCACAGGAACAGAATACTTAGTCCCTCGCCTCACAACAGCAACATCTGTCATTTAATAAGTAATTTTCTAACGCAACTCTTATTAAGCAGCTCCACAAGTCTGCTTGGAACCAATCAATTCCTGAGCCATTTGTTCTACCAGTGGGACAGACTCTGCCCCCTTTTACATATGCACTCAAATCCTGGAAGACAGCTAGGAGGTTTGCCTAGACACATCTACCCTAAGTGGTGAAGGCCTTGGTCTTGGGATTTGAACATTAGACCAAGGGGAGCATACCCCTAAGCTCAAGATCTTTACCACTTGGTAATTACTCCTTCTATTTGATAATTACTAACAACCTCTTCCCGGCATTAAGCTTTACAACTAGAGGTCCATTAACTACAACACATAATCGATTGAACCTATTGAATCACAGAAATGGGCATATTTGAACCCTACATGCTAAACTATCAAACAGCACAGGGGTTTACCTTCTGCAGCTTTAGAAGCATTCTTCCAAGTTCAGAGTAACCACTACAACGGGAAGCCTCCATAGCAAACTCCTTCCAGATACTCACATCACGAGCAGTCTCTATCAAGGCCTACACAAGTTTGAGTAGATCTCAAATAAGAACAATCATGCAAGAAAGAACGGAATCTAAGCAAATGAGAAAAGAAAATATTTCTATCAAAGAAATGAAAAATATATCAACCACAATAAAATGAGAGCAACAATCACATACCTCAGCATGAAATTGATCGACAATATTCAGCATGCCAACAGCTAGCTTTTGCATGATAAACCGGCGAGCAACAGTTAAATCTTTAACCATTTTTAATCCAACTTTATGCGCCTTATATGCAATAGGCTGTGGAAATTCATTAATAGGACGGACAAGTAGCATATCTGCCCAAGAATAATTCCTTGTGTGCGGAAAAAATACCACAAAATACTTCTTTCGGTCATGTGTCGGTTTTGCTTTTAAAGTTGCCAACGGCCAGTCAGCTCTTGAACATCTGATTCCTGCCTGCCACTTCCCTCTCCACTATACATGGAAAACCGCAGAAGAGTCGAGATGAGAGGATATTAGCATGCATTTTAATCTTACTATGGCTCAGAAGAAAAAAGAAAACGACGAAGGAAGAACAAACTTTTAGAACATACCAAGGACCTGGAACCTCATAGTGACAAAATACAGCCATATCCCCAAAGGAATAGTGGGGAGAAAAGAAAAGTGTATGAAGGGCACAGAGGTATTAACACTGGAGTGGATCGTTTTAGAAAAATCAGATGAAATTATGTACAGATCAGGGCCACGAATGCTTCAAGTTCAAGCAGATTGAGTTCGTTTGGTCCACATTATTTCTTAGGTTGGGAAAGAAAAACACGGGAGGGGGGTACATGGGAAGGGTTAAAGTATCATTTTTTAATATTCCAATTCCACGTAATTTGTCGATGCATACAATCATAATCTAAACCTCAAGGAAAAAAAAAGGCAAGCATACAGTAGGAAAATGCCTTAAAACCAGCAAGCTCTTGCCTGCAAAGGATCACACCAGATAAAACTGCTTGGTTTGGAACAAATTCCATAAAATTTGCAACAGAGGTAACTTTGCTTAATACAAAATTTTGAAATGAACAGTTACCTTGACCCACAATGCCACTGATTCATCACCTTCTAACCAAGTGGGCTCTGAAAGAGCAGACTCCTCCCTGTTGTTTGGTAATTCACCTTCAATGGTATGCACAACTATATGAGAGTTCTCAGAGACTGTGCAAGGTTCCAATCGATAATTCGATCCATTTACATCATAGTCTTCAAAATCATGGGAACCACAAGATAGATTTTGACAATCCAACTGACAATCACAATGTGAACCTTCACAACAGTGACCTTCTGAAGTAGGCAATTCATCAATTGTGCCTTGAAATTCACCTTGTTTTGATATTTGGGCCCCTTCAACATTTAGCAATAAGTCATCCTGTCTACCATCGGCCACTTGAACATGCTTTCCATGTTCAAGGCAGTTAGATTCACCATCATAAGTAAAACCCATTCCTGAACTCTGCTGAGAGCATTCAGATTCTCCAACATATTGGACACCAGAACAAGGAAGCACTTCCATGATTTTATACAAAGATTTGGGATGCCATATGATGCACTGATCTCAGCAATTATGGCCCAACTCACCTCTGTTCAAATAAAGCTCAGCCCAATGAAAGTGTCAGACATATAAAAAATAGTCTGCTGACAAATAAACAAGAGACAGACATAGCTAAACCTAACTTGCACACCTCTGTCCCACATTTGCAATCTGCATAGACTTGTGTAGTGTTATATATACAAATCAATCAAAAAGAGAAAAAGTCTTAGAAAATAATACTGAAAAACCAATGTGCCCAGACTTTTTTTTTTTTATAAGTAAAATAACATTTTATTATAAGTAATAGGCATAGCCCAAGGTCAGAGGAAGTTTACAAACAGCATACACCTAGTAACAAAATTAGGAGCTAGAAAGTGATACAACAAAATCAGATGAGCAAGCTCCATTAAAAACACAAGATGAGGCCCAAAGAAATAAAGTGTGGAAGAAGACGCTCCTTATCTTCAAAACTTCAACCATTCCTTTCAATCCATAGGCACTACATGATACATAACGGAATCATTCTCCAAACATCCACAATAAATGAGTTGGTATTACAACTTTGCCAACAAGCAAACAAACCAATATGTCCAGACATGGACCCATGAAATACGAAAGAATCCATGGTGTAGCTCAAGACCACTCGTCATGGTACCAGAGACATTTGTTATGTGATCAAACAAGCATGCAAATGCTGCCGAAACATACATCTACATGTCAAGGGAGCTGAGATTTCAGGGGGTAAAGAAGTAAATGAAGAATTCCAACTAAATCAAAGCACCAGTTAAAAACCCACTCTACATTATCCAAGTTTGATAGGCAATTCTATGACTTTCAAAATAAATTTGAATTATTATTGGATATGGCTGCCATAAGAAAATCTACAGAGAGAGAAAGGGCATGAAGGCAACATGGCCATACACTCTCCCTGCACTCCACCCACTACTGAACCTGATAAAGTTCAGTTGAAAATTATGAAATAACGTATTCTGAAGTTTGAGATCGAATGGCACTGCCCCCCAACAGTCGAATAGTATGCTGAAAAAACATGCAACTAAACTAGCAATGTTAATATACCAATTTCTTCCCAACATTTAGGTACTTATACCAAGATCTTCATAAGCTTTGACCTTATGAAGCATCATACATAAAGTGACATGGTTCTTGAGAATGCTATCCATCCATTATAAATGCGCATTTGGATAAAGAATGTTCAATTAGGATATCCTGATTTATTTCTTTTGTCTAAATGATACATAACTCATGCAACTGTTGTCAAGCACCAATTGCATGATCAAATCGGATCAATTCAATATTACAAAAGAATAACATATGGATCATCAGTTATAAAACAAGATAAGGTTCACATTCAAGGTTTTTGTTTTTCTTTTCTCTCCTTTGATTAATTTAAGGTATAATACGCAAAGGCATAATTGTAACAAACCTAACCTCCACCTTCATTGAAACAACCCAGACCAGGTATGTTCCTTATTCATTGTCGTTGTGATGGTGTGACATGGCACATTGGATAAAGAGAAGAACTAAGTGTTGCATGTATATAATTATAGAAGTTCAAATGCAAAAAAAAAAAAAAAAAAATCGCTGCTCAAGCGTGCTTCGCTCATCAAGCTTGCAAACCAAGATTTTTTCTGTCCAATGGGACTGCCCTAATTATATTTCTCAAAGGTATTAAGTGCCTGTTTGGGTTTGGGTTTGAGTTTGGAAGATTAAAAAGTTCTTTAGCAGAATTAGAGAATTTTTAAAGAAAAAAATGTATGTTTGGTAAATTTGTAAAAAGTGCTTTAAGAACCTAAAAAAAGCTAGTACACTTTTTAAAAAAACCCCAAATTGAAGCTTTTTATTTTATTTTTTATAGGTAATAAGAATTTTATTCCATGTAAAAAGGTATAGCCAAGTACACAGTAAGTATACAAGAAATAATACATAGATACAAGCTAAAGAAAGACAAGACTAAAGCAAAACATTACAAGAATCCCCATCCCTTACAAGGTGTTGCACCCAAAAACTAAAGAGTATTAAAGAAAAAATCCCTGAATTCCCCCAAGATCCGTTCACGGTCTTCAAGACATCTTCCATTTCTTTCTACCATAGACACCAAAACAAACACAAAGGCACCACCCTCCAGAAATCTGTATTGTCACCCCTACCCAAAGAACCATTCCAACTTGACAAAAAATCCACCACACGCAGAGGCATTACCCAAACAGTGCCAGCCTTATGAAATATTTCATTCCACAAAGTTGTCACCACCTCACAATGAAGAAAAAGGTGATTAACAACTCGCCATCCTTCTTGCAAATATAGCACTAGTCAACAACAAATTGAAGCTTTTTATTGAAAAGCTCATGAAGATAATTCTATATTCATATCTAATTTTAAACATGATTTAGATGCATGTTTACCAAACAGTAAACAACTTTTTAATAATAGAGCTTTTGAATAAAGCTCTACAATTAAAAGCACCATTCTGAAAATCTTTATTCCAAATCAATCCCAAACAGACACTAAAAACAACTCCATGAATGAGCAAAATGAAGGATAAATGCTTAGAAAATATACCCAAGTTTTTATAATCGTTAATCCAAAAAATTACCCATAACCTACTCTACAATAAGACTAGTAGATGTCCATAGCATTTTCATTGGCTTGTCTATATCATCCATGTTCTTAAATTGATTCTTTGAATGGAGGAGATGTCAGGTGGGCGAGACTTTAAAAAATACAAAATTTATTATAGTCTCATGTTACTACTAAAAACATAAAGGAAGAAAAATATTCATCAGCTTCAAATATGAAATTTATTAATTTTTTCATATCTAAACACAACAAACTCAGAACTGAGAACTTCATTAGTTAGTAATATAAGTTTCTTTTGATAAGTGATATAAATTTTTTTAATTATATAAAGACACATATTCCTGCGCATGCAATTATCCCCAAAATCATTTTCCATTAATGTTCATAGCATGAAGCTGGAAGGTAATTTATTATAATTATTAATTGGTTTCAATATTACAATTCACCCCTAGAATTCAATTTCTCTCCTTTAAAAAAAATAATAAAATAGAACAGTTGATTTTGCCAAATCTGTAAATTTCATTAGTGATAAAAGAAATGATAACCCACTTGATTATACAGTATAGAGGTGCTGCCCATAGCAGCAACCCAAATAACCAACATGTGCAGCAAAACCCTTCTGACAATGAGATCAACAGCCAAAATGTCAAAAAACGAATTTTTATAAGGAAAAAAAAATCTGGCTAGCACCCAAGTGTCAAAAGCCAAATTAATCAGTTATGCAAATTCTTCAAAAGGATCAGAACCCCACCCAAGTGCAAAACCGAAAGCAGCAAATTTTCTAGACTGGCACGACTTCGCTTCCTAACATTACAAAACCCAGGTCCAAGATAAGCCGACGCATCTCAGGGAATATTTCAGGCTAGAATCCCAAAAACGCTTTAAAACCCCACAATTTGTATTACATTTATTTGGTAAAACAATTTAAAAATAAAAAGAGCCCTAGATCATCACCATGTGTAACATGCCCAGGAAATAATCCACGATCAAGAAAGAAACCATGTAGCAGATAAAAGTCCTAAAAATCCATAATTGGGAATGTAGAATCGAAAAGGGACGATACCCCTTTTCCCCCTCTATAATCGGTATTTTATGGTGCCACTGAAAATTGATCTAAGAGAAAATTGGGGACATGACAGCATGAGCTAGCTAGGTCACGAAAAAACATAGACACTGTGAGATGTAACACAAAATAAACAAGACAGACATACACAACATGAATACATGCAATAAAAATTGACATGCCCTAAGATTTCAACCAACAGATAAAAACTAACAAGAAAAAAAAAAAAAAAAAAAAGAGTTGGAGAAGGTAGGGATGGAGATGGGGGGAAGTGGGTAATGTTACCTTTAATACTGTGTACGGGGTTGATGTTGGGACTTTTGCACGGAGAGGTTACAGGCAATGGGGTGCGGGGGGGCTGAAAATGTATGCCAATGCCCCCTTTTTTTTTTAATAGATATACAAAAGATGTGTTTTTGTGTGTTTTGCTGTAACCTGTTCGTGTAGGTCAGGTCAGGGTCAGGTCCAGCAGTTCTCCAAAGAATAAAAAATTAAAAAATTAAAAAATTAAAAAAAAAAAACAGGGAATTGGGTATCTATTATTAGATAATATTGGAGAGGGATGGAACAAAGATAGACGTGTGTGTGGGAGTGAGTGGTAAAAACGAAGAGAATAGTGGTACTGATCAGAGATCTAATCTGGGTCTAATCTGGCGGAGAGGAGACGATGAAAGGACAAAAAAATAAAAAAGACTAAAAAATGTTTAATATATAGTGAAAGGTGGGGTATTGCCAACTGCCAAGCAATTGCGTTCCTTTCTATAGCCTCTAGTGTTTCCCGTAACGTCAAACGTGGCCCCGTTCTTCAAACAAATGCTTTTTTTAGGGTTCCTTTTGTAAATTCCTTATTTTTAGGGCTTCTGGTTTTGGAGTTTAGCTTCTTCTTTTTTCTCTTTTTTTTTTTAAAAATAAATAAATAAATTATATATATATTTTGTTTCTATTGTGTTACTTACAAGTTTTCCAAAGGTATATCATCCTGCTAGTATTTTAGACTCTGGAATATACAAATATCGTACATTTTTTTTTTGAGTTGTAAAGCACTTATTTATTCATGAGGATATCTAATATTACTTATTTAACTATTGTCCCTATCTACTATGCCTTGCCACTAACAGGAAAAACCAATTAAAAAGCCTTTACAAGCATGCCATTGAGACCCACTTTTTGAGTTGGCTTTGGTGAGTTATATATAAATTCTTAAGAAAAAGAAAAAAAAATATAGAAGATTTAAAGAAGAGAGTGAGAGAGGTAGTACCACTTATGTACATTAACTTCTATATACGTTTATTATAGCCATTAATGCAAGCAATCTAAAATCTAGATTCATATATATATATATATAAATATTCAATTGTATTAAAAGTTTACCATTTGAACCATCAAATATTGTATTAAATATATATATACATACATATATACATAGATATCAACCTATAAAGTGATTAAACTCAATCGGTCCTATCAAAAAAATTACTTATTTACGTCCAGTTAATTTCAACAAAATAATTATTTTCAGTCAAAATGAGTTATAAATAATCTTTTCATCACAAATAATTAGTCACAAAATCTCAACTTTCTTGTAGTACAGGATTGTCATATATATATATATATATATATATTCTTCAACGGCTGGAAAACAAGCTCTGATGCTTTTAAATTAAATACAAATTACCTTTAAAATTCAAAAATATATATATATTCGTATATTTAAATATGTTTACTCATTGAAAATAGAATACTAATAGTTATGTAATTTCAATCTCAGGGAAGATATATTTTTTTTTTTTAGGAGGTGGGGGAAGAGAATTGGTCAGACAGAGACTTGAGCCAGTTTTGTCAAAACCGAATTTGCTAAAGAAATTGCTAGTCAAAAGGAGAAGAGAAAGGGGGTGGGCAATTGGCCATCGTGTTGATTAAGTTCATATTTAATTATAATTTTTTTATTTGTGAAAAAAAGCATATAATACTAATGCCTCTAAAGAAATATTTGTATAGGACGTTTTTCTATTTGCAAGTATATGCGTAAAATACCCTATCTAGATCACTCATACTGTAAAGTTTTTATTTAATTCAAATTTAAATTTATTTTTCAAAACAAATTATAAAAAGTATGCTACATACAATCATGGAATTACAAGCGGCATGCAATCACTTTAGTAAAAAGTATGGTCTACTATTTAAAAAATTAACTTTTTTCAAGTGGATCTCATATATAGTCTTTTTTTTTTCAAAACAATTGCATGTCGTTTACAAATCCACGTTTACATTTATAATTTCTCAATTTAAATAAGTGTGATAAGAGTGCATGGATTAAAATTATGTTAAACATAACTGAAAAAAATAGAACTAATTCATGGTTATTTTACATTCTAATTTTTTTAATAAGTTGGTCTGATTCTTGAGCCTATTTTTAATTACATCTTCACCCCCAATTAGTATTTAACAATGTTTATATATCTTACTCTCCAAATATTTATGTCTCCAATAACTTGAAAATTTTAAGACCATTCATTGTTTCAGAAATTCTTAAGATTTTGTTCACTTTAAATTCAAGAATATTTAAGTAAAACAATTTTTTTTCTACCTTAAAGAAAATAATCTAATCATTTATCTATTTTTACAACAAAATATTAAAGAATAAATACGGTTAAATTTACAAAATAATTATACAAAAATAATTCTACAAAGATTAAAAAGAAAAGTTTATTTCCTTTACACACTTTTAATTAAGGTCTTATTTATTTTCCCAACTTATTTTATCTTATTTTATCTTATCTCAAATTTATCATTATACTTTTTCAAATCCTCATACAAAATAAAATAAACAATTCAATTTTTTAAATTCTAAAACAACTTTTTTAAATCTCAAAACATAATTAATATTAAAAAAATATATTATAATAATAATTTTTTTTAATTTTTATCTCATCTTATCTCATTTCTGAAAACAAACAAAACCTATAGAACCCAATTATTTCAATATTTTGACAAGGATAATGCTATATATGTTCTTAATTTATACCACTCAACATAAAATGATTGAGAGAATCTAGAATTTTAATTTTTCAGTTGATTTTTTTTATATATTCAGACTATTTTAAATATATTTTTTTAATTTTTTTAAATCTTTATAAAAAATATATATATATATATAAGAAAATGCTTTAATTATAAAGAAATCCTACAAAATAAACTTCATAAATTGATGTGGTTTTATATAACTTGTTAGATTATAAAGTTAATTTTTATATAAAATAAATCTAACGAATCATATAAAATAATGTCAATTTATAAAATTAGTTTTATAACATCTCTTTTTTTATAATTATAGCAGTTTCTCCCTATATAATCCCAGCTGGTATCTTTCTTTTTTACTGCATTAGTGAGGGTTGCCTGGTTGGTACGTCATTGGTTGGAGATACTAAAGAGGAACCAAGAGTGTACGTACGAGGTTGTCATGCCACTTCCCTTTCTCTTTAAGCTGGAAAAGATGCATGGGTGATGGGAGTAGCTTTTCTGAAAAATTCATTTTACAAACAGATCTAATATTGCTTGATCTGTAACCAAACCCAACTGCCTAATGACAGAATATGTGTATACCTAGTATTTACTTAGCTAGAGAGAGGGCCCATATATGCATGCATGGATCATTACCATAAGCTGATCAAAGAATATAATTAAATTTTTGTGATCAATTATTTTTTATTAAAAAATTATTTATGACTTATTTTTATTATATATAGTTATTTTGTTAGAAAATATTAATTGCAATTAAACAACTTTCATATTATGAATATTAACGATAGAGAGTCAAGTAAAAATTGGATTCTTATATTTTTATAATTAAGAGTATAATCGATTCAGTTCAATCAATCGATCTAATTTTGATAAAATTATCGCCTAATTCTATCAAGAAAATTAGCATTCTCTACTCACATGATATACATATAATTTTTTTTTAATTCTAAATGAATTAAATACAATTTAATGAGATTAATTTGAAATTCAGAATATAAAAAATTCAAATTTTAAAATTTTTGATGAAGTGACATTGATATCATTACTGATCATGGGATGCACCAATTACTGGTTAGTCTTTGGACCATCTAATTCATGAGAGGAGAGAAAGGTTGGGCTTGGGGGAACAAAAGTAAAGAGCGAAGATGCCTTTTAGGTTATGATAGGCATCGACGGCTAGGTTTGGAAAGCAAATTATTTTTAATATTTTTTAATATTATTTATTATTTTATTAATTATTTTTAATATTATTTATTATTTTATTAGTATTAATTATTATTTATTTTATTATTTATTATTTATTATTTATTTTATTATTTATTATTTATTATTTATTATTTATAAATATTCTCACCATTTCTCAACGCTCAAACAAATCCTAAATTTGTCTTTGGAAAGCTCGCTTTTTGCAGTCCCAATTCACGTGGTATTCTACACCTTTCAACGCAAATCTTATACAAACCCGACCCATGTAGTAATCCCATTTCTTCCCAACCTTCCAAACAGTCTCCCCCCAACTAATGGCCAAAAACAGTTTAGGTTTAGGTGAAATTTGAGTAGTAAAATGATCTCAAATGATCTATATAAAAAAATAATAAAAAATAATAAAAATGTAATACTAAAATATTAAATAATAATAAAAAGTACTGATAATATTAATAGTAAAAAATAAATAAAAATAAATAATAAAATATTGAATAGTCCTAAAGTGATCTCAAATCATTTTATTACCTAACTACAACCTTAACCAACTCTTGATAAATGAGAAATGATCAAAGTCTCAATTATATCATGAATTAATAGATTCTCTAACTCAAGTATTGGAAACATGACCATAAGTGATTTGTTCAATATTTGAGTACTCTAATCATTTCAACTACATATATCGCAACATTTCATGTCAAATTATAGCTATCAATCTACTTGGATTTAGGGGTGTAAAAAGACCGAACCGGACCGGCGGACCGGACCGGACCGATTGTCCCGGATCGGAACCGGACCAGACCGGTTGGAGTTTGGTCCGGTCCGGTCCAAAAAATATATGGACCGGAAAATTCCGGTCCGGTCCCGGTCCAGGGAGTTCATCCCCCTAGACCGGACCGGACTGGACCGAATCCTTTTTTTTTTTTAATTTTTTTTTAAATATATGTATATATAAATAATAATATATAAATTTTAATATTAATATTAATATATATTAATATATTATATATACTCTTATAATATTAACATATAAATAATAAGTGTATTATTATTATTTAATATATTATTACTAATTTATTACTATTTACTAACATATAAATATATAATATATTAATGTAAATTGTAATAATGTTATTACTTATTAGTTATAGTTTATTAACATATACTAATGTAATAATATTATTAGTTATAGTTTACTAATATACTTAATATTTAATATTAACTAATATATTAATAGATAATATATACTCTTACATATTAATATATAAATAATAAGTGTATTATTATTATTTAATATATTATTAATAATTTATCACTATTTACTAACATATAAATATATAATATACTAATGTAAATTGTAATAATATTATTGCTTATTAGTTATAGTTTATTAACATATACTAATGTGAAAGTGTTATTAGACTATTAGACTATTAGACTATTAGTTATAATTTACTAACATACTTAATATATAATATATACTAACATATTAATATATAATATATACTTTTATAATATTAACATATTATAATTTATAGTAATTAAATTTGGACCAAAAAAATATTTGATTATTGTAGAATTATATATTAAATTTAGTCCATTAAATCATATGGGGCACCCCTGGACCGGACCGGACCGCCCCTGGACCGAATTGGACCGGACCGGTATGGACCGAACTCCTGTTCGGTCCGGTCCAGGGTGAGAGAATTCTTGGACCGAATGAAATCGGTCCACAAATTTCCCGGACCGGACCGGACCATTTACACCCCTACTTGGATTAAGATTTTCTAAAATTATCTTCTTCTTTTAAAAAAAAAAGTATATATATTGATAGAAAAGATACAATATGTAGGCTTATTATATTTAGCATCTTCCTTAAATATTATGTATTTCGATACTAGGTATTATAGAGTCGGCATACAATTACTTCTAAAATATTTAAGTCCCGTTTGGATTTAGAGATAAGATGAGTTGAGATGGGTTTATTTTATTTTTAATATTATTATTATTTTAGAATTTGAAAATTGTGTATTATAATTTAAAAAATGTGCATTGAGATTTAAAAAATGTGTATAAAAATTTGTGTTTTGTGTAAAAAATTATAAAAGTGTAGTGATGAAATGAAAATGAGTTGAGATGAGTTTTCAATACAAATGGAGCTTAGTAGTATCGATCTTATTGAACCACCATATATGGACTTTTATCTTTTATTTATCCAAACATAAGGAGATGGCCATTGCAATTTGGAAGATTATAATGAATAAAATAGCATTAATCATTCCTTGATTTACACAGAGGGGATATAATAATGTTTTTATTTTAGTTTAGCTTTACCTTTATCTAGATTAATCTATATGTATTATATGCTGTTAATTCTATTTAGGATAATTAAAAAGGTAACACAATAACGATTAATTTCAGAAAATTTCTAGGTTAATAAAGATAATTCCAAATAAATACTAAGTATTCCATTTTAAAATACAATGGACGACCAGTATAAGGTACGTACTTTCATTGATTTTATAATGTTTTGACTAATGCTTTAGATTTTAAAAGAGGAGCATTACAACATTCACAAAAGAGTTATAGAAACTAATATCACAAATTGAAGTAGTTAAAGTCTCGTTTGTATTTAAAACTCATTTCAACTTATTTTAACTCATTTTTATTTTATTATTATATTATTATTTTTTTTTTATACAAAACACAAATTCCTATATACATTTTTCAAATCTCAATACACATTTTTCAAATTTCAATACATATTTTTTTAAATCTTAAAATAATAATAATATTAAAAAATAAATTAAATTCATCTCAACTCATTTCATTTTTGAATCAAAACAGAGTCTAATTCTTTGCTATATAAATTTAGAATGTTATGACTTTTTCTATTTAGATCATTCTTCTCCATGTATTATCATTCGAGTGAGCACAATGTACAATATTTTTATAAAAGATAAAAGTTTGCTAAAGTATGTGGTTTATATCGTGAAATACGTGTACAGAAAAAGTAAGTAGATGGCAGAACAAGTGATATGATATAATCTTATTTTTAATATAGCAAATTTTCTATGCTTCTATAAATACAGATATATTATTTAATCATATTAAATTTATATATATTTTTATTCTGACTTTTTATTTGTATTATTCCGTATTAGTCATGGTAATTACTGCACATGTTCAACAATCTTTACATCACATCCAATTCTTAATTTGTTTTTTTCTTTAGAATGATAATAGAAGAATCTTCTTAAGAAATGCTATATCGCAAGTACCGTCCTTCAAGCCACAGGAACCTTCACTCACAAGTTGTCACTTAGCTAGCCTTATCTTTATATCAAAACCTCACCATAGTTTGTAAGAGCATTTACAATCTATTAGCTAAATTTTAATTTAAAATTTTATTTGTATAAACTTTAACTAATCATTTATTATTACATTAAATAACAAGCTTAAAAAATCAATAATCATTTTATTAAAATATTAATTTCTAACTTTTCATTTATTTTAATTTTAATTTTAATTTGAATATTAGTTTAAAAATAATAAAATAATAGCAAATAAAGAACAACAAGCAATCTCTTTATCTTGCATTTATTGCCATTATTTAAATATAGATTAAGTCCTCCCAATATATATAGCTAGAAAATATCTCGAAAAATAGAGGCAAAAAGAATATGATCAATTAATTATGGGTAATGCTACGTAGAGTCGTGGAGTTACAAACGGCGTGCAGTCGCTTTAGAAAAAAAGTTAATTTTTTCACGTAGGTCTCATATACATTCACTTTTTATCAAAGCGACTGCACGCCGTTTGCAACTCCATGACTGCATCTATCATTTCTCATTAATTATATATATACATCTAAGTATCATGTGGTGAAAGAGGAATAGTTTGAAGAGAAGTTACTATGGTGAAGTCAATATTTTAGTCCCAAATTTAATTTTCTCTTTCCTTGTTCTAAATTTAGAGCAATGAAAGAGAAAATTAAATTTGTTTTAGTTTTAGAGAGCTTGTTGAAGCAGATTTTTAATTTTTTTTAGCTAAAATTTAGTTAAAGATGTCTTTTAACTAGTATGTTGTAAATGTTCAAAACACGTTAGTTCTTTACCCTTTTTTGGCATTATTTAAATTTTCAGAAAGTTTTAACTTTTTTAAAAGGGTGACGCTGGGGTGCGGTTGGGCTGCACCCCAGCGTATTGCAGCCTATCCCTAAATCTCTATAATTATTATAAAAATACAATAAAAAATATTAACAAATACAAAAAATAAAAGAAAAATTAAAAAATATAATAAAAAACATAATAAAATAATAAAAAATACAAAAAAAAAATAAAATGAAGATAAATGTTTAAGGAATTTCAGCCTACGGACCCATTTTTGAGTTTAAAACCGCCAGGGGCACACCGAAGGTTGTCGAGGCTCGCCGTCGCAGGGATGGGATCGCCGGTTCCCACAGGTCCAGATGGGATAGGCGGTGTCGTCCACCATCACCAGGGACGATGGGGGCTGCAATTGGAAAGGGGGGTTTCGGTCCGACCGAATTTCAAGATTTTCCTTTTTAAAATACTCCTCCATCTCAAAGTTCAATCAACATTTTAAGCGACTTAAAACCACCAGATGACCAGAGACACATGAGTTTATAAATTAGCAATATTTTGAAAAATTCTCAGCAGCGTGAAATTCTGTGTATCAAACACTATAAAAAAAATATTTATTTAAGATTAATTATTTATTGACAAATTAATTATTTTTTATTAAAATAAATATTTTTATCATAAATAGTCATTATCACTGTAAATAATTTATTACAAATACTTATATTTTTTTATAGCGACATATTCAGATACCTGTTTTACTTTGGATGTGTTATTTTTTGCTGTCCACAAATAAAGAATGCTATGAATTAATGTAATCCGATATATATAATTTCATATAGAGACATGTTAGGAAGAAGTCACATCTAAAAGCATTCACTCATATGAACAGTGATATGAACGGTACATATCACTATTCATATATATATATATATATATATATATATATATGAAAGCATGTCTGTCAAGTTCATTTGAAAATGACCACTTCGTTTACTGTTGTTCTTAACCCATAATATTATAAGATGTATTCTTCTCGTTTTGCCTAAACTTTTGTCAGTAAATGCTAACCACCTGACTTGTATATAAGCTCGATAATAAGATGAAGTAGAAGTTTCATTTGTTTATTTATGAATATGGGGACTGGATATTTCAATTTTCAACCCCCGGTTCTATAGAGATAAAAGAACCAGATGTGTACAAAACTTCCACTCACACAGTAGCTTGTTTACAAAATGCCCATGATAATTTTCAGGTTCTTAAGATGCCAATAATTATAGTTTAAATATAAATAATTGCTTGCTTTAGTACTGCAACAGGCTTTATACTGTCATGTCACATGTTGGATGGACCTATGGAGTCATGGATGGAGTATTTTCCCGCAAACCTCAACCAAGTTTTCAGGAAAATTGCAAGTTTTCAATTATCTCTGAGACTTTCTTTGCAGTGAAAAAGAAGCTTTTTTTCTGATCAGTAGGAGAGCCTGACGACAAGCCACTTTGACAGGCCATCTTTACTTTTGTATCGTTCTTGGTAAAGGTCAAGCTTATAAGTATATTATTTTGAGATATATATATATATAGAGAGAGAGAGAGAGAGAGAGAGAGGATTGAGGATTCTTTGACAAACGTTAGTCTTGTTGATACTCGACGACAATCCGGGCATCTCCTAATCTCGTTTCAAGCATCCTCAGCCTGCAGTCTCCTTTATCCCTCGCTTGGTCACCTTTCATCCCTTTTGAGGCGTGCCTGTTTTTCTTGATCTAAACTTAAAAATGTGTTTGTGAGTCACAATGGGAGATTAGTGTTCATTTACTTTCATAATCTGTTTTGATTTAGATGAATTGGTTCAGATGTTCATGGAGTCATTCTCCACATTAAAGTATGGTTTCATGAGTGGACTCCCTAATCAAACCCAAAATGATTATATTTCCTTTAGCCACATAAATATATTCGTCATGATGAAAAAATAAAAGATAAGGATGAAATTGTTGATGGGAGGAAAAGATGAAAACATAATGATTCTCATGAATATGGACCTTAACAACTGCAATAAATTAATGCTACGATCCCCATATCAACCCAAAGGTATGTCTACGAACAGAAATTGGGCTATTTTATCAAAATTTCGCCATTTGACAAACTTAAGTTTTTCGCTTTTTGATGATGACTCGGAAGTTTTGGCACAAACAGACAAAGTCAGATAAATATGATTAATTTATGCCATTTTAAGGCCTACTCTAGTGGTATCTATGAATAAAACCTCATGCATACGACAGGTAGGAAACTATGAACATCAGTATGGGACAAAGGCGGACCGGACGGTCACCAACTCCCGCTTGTTTCCCAACAAGATCTTAGATAATGTGGGAATTGGATCGTTCTTATGTTGTTGTATACAACAGGATTATGGACACATATTTCCACTACCAACAGTCTGACCCAGTCTCTATCTTCATCTGCTTTGTCCATTTGGAGCTCTGATTGAGAGAAAATTGTCACACTTTTAAATGCTTTTGACATTTGGGTCGACTACAAGCAGTGTTGAGTCTGCAAACTTTCATCTTGAATTGAAAAAGCGCACGAACTGGTTTACTACTTTTAACGCAGAATGCCATCTCAATTGCAAAAGCATTAAGATTTATAGCGAGAGATGAAAGTCCCTTCAAAGAGAAGCCTCTCAAAAGTCAAAACTTTCACCTCTCTTCTGTTTTTCTAAAGCCGTATTTTTGTGAGTTTTATTTCAGTCGGCTGCATGTTCAGACTATGTTAACCGCAAAACTGGGGTCTCTGGTTTCTCTCTCATACATTCCATCTGGGCGTTTACTAATATAATGGTATCTGATCTTTGCTCTGTTCTTGCTGTTTTTGCTTGTCTGAATCCGTGAAACGTTTCTTCTGTCCGCTGAAATTACCGTTTGGGATGGTTCTCAGAGATGGGGCTCGAGAGGGAGTGGAATAAATTGCTTGGACTGAGAATGACCTCAAAGCACAAACGTTCAAAGAGGTAGGCCATAGCTAAGTAATTGCCCTCAATTTCCCCTTTTCCTTTAGTTCTTTGTTGTTTATCTATCATTTTGCTCATACGTTTTCTAGAGTTATGCTGCTTCCGCGAGTGCATTGACTAGAATGACTTTTGAGATTGGGTTTATAGGCAAATTGGAAACTTGAGCTCCTAGTTTCTGTGAGTCTTTCCTTCCAAATGGGTAAATCCCGTAAGTAATATCCGTTTGATGTGGAAACCGAAGGTCCAGAGCTTGCAGAAATGGTGAAAATGGAGTGTTTTATGAATTGAAATTTTGATTTTTAGGCATGAAAATCTATAGCTCCATGCGTGCAATTGGTAGATACATTTCCCACTTGTCTTCCATGTCCTTTGTTTCTTTACAAGGTTTGTAAGGTGTGTCAGCCATATAGAAATGTATTGAATGCAATTAGAAACCCGTTGACATAAGCTTAGGAAAATGATATCTAATATTGGGATCCAGACTTCAAACCTTTCCTTCTCCAAGATGTCCTATTGATTCTTTGTGTATGCCCTGTGCTCTTGCAGCTTTCCTGATAAGAAAAAAGTGGAGGAAGATATTATCAATAGTGCCTTTGAGGCCTCAGATCGTAAAAAGCTGGTAAGATTGGTACCATCTTTATCCTTCAAGGAAAATCCATTTCATCTTATTGTTTGTTTCATTATCTCATTGTACCATGTGAAATCACCACTTATTCCAAAAGTTTAAACCTATAGGAAGAGGTAGATTTTATTATTTATTTTATATCTAAACACTCTCCTCACGAGTGGGCCATGTTTTCCTTCAATGGGTAGTCTAATATGTGGAATATTTAATTAATTGAAGTAGAGTGTAGAGTCGAGATTTGGATTCAAGACTGCTGCTCTAGTACAATGTGAAATCACAATTTGTCTTAAAAGTCCAAACTGATAGGAAGAAGTAGATTTTATTATTTATTTTATATCTTAACACATCTTAAAATCCTGACACAATGCCATCTAGAACATCATTGATCCCAGTAATTTCCATAAAATGCTTGGTCGAGCATTTTACTAAGGAAACGACCATTTTGTACTGTACTGCTCTGATTTAGTTATTTCTCAGATAATTTTGTAGAAATAATTGCACAAACTACTCTGATTCCCAATTTGTGGATTTGATTTGCTTTCAGGATATGGGGCACTTAAAGGATATTGAAACGAAGAAGAAACAATCCCCTAAGGCTGAAGTTCAAAATTCTTTAAAGCAAGAGGTAGGGCATTAAATCTTCTTGTTAATGACCATGTTTAGAAGATTCAGAAAGCTTAATCTAATCCTTTTCCTTGGTCATGGCTTAATCCAGCAGTGCATTGCTACTAGGTTCCAACTTTATGGTTATTATTTCAACTGATTACTTATTCATTTGTTGAATATCTTTCATGCAGATTTTACAGCTTGAGAAAAGATTACAAGACCAATTTGAGGTCCGCCATGCTTTAGAAAAAGCATTGGGTTATAGGTCTTCCTCTCATAACGATACAACTGAAATCTTAATGCCTAAGGTAATCTAAATCTCACCCACAGAGATATGGGTTTGTGAGTGAGAGGGAGAGAGAAAGTGAACTGTTTACATCGGTTAACTGCAATGTCATCATATCTGTAGTTTAATTCATAAAATTTATCCCAACATCTTGAGGTGTTGCATTATCTTGTTATATTGCATAATTGTTTAATCAATGTTTCATTTACCAAAGAAAAGAAAACCAATAACATGAACTGTCAGTATCCATGGATAATTCTGAATTCATTCTTTTCTTTTGGGTAATTACTATAAGACACCATGCGCTATCTGTCTCCTAAAAGGTCCAAGTAATTTATGTATTGTAAATTCTACAGCTTGCGAAGAAGAAAGTCAAGAAAAACCTCCCCAGGCATTAAAAATTTTATGGTTTTAGGGTTTTATCCTCCTATTCATTAGTTTTGACAATCTCAGTTGACCATAGAGTCAAGTATGATTCCTGATTCGTTAAAAGAGTGGTTTTGACTTTCTTGTTGCTACATAGCTGCATTTTATTTTGTTCTGCTACATTTAAGAGTATTTTTATGACTCCAGCCAACCGCAGAGTTGATCAAGGAAATTGCAGTGTTAGAGTTGGAAGTTGTGTATTTGGAGCATTATCTTCTCTCCTTATACCGGAAAGCATTTGATCAACAAGTATCCTCTGTATCTCCATCTGCCAAGGATGAAAGACTAAAATCGCCTATAAATAGTCCAAGGGGGAGGATTCCCCAAGCTTCCAGTCCTGATATTACATCAAAGAGGGAAAGTTCAGCAATACAATCTGGTTGTCAATTACTTGACAATCCTGTCAAGGAATCCAATGGAATTGATGGAGAAGAGAAGCTATTATATTCCGATGTTCATCGCTGTCACTCCTCATTATCCCAACATTCAGTGTTTTTTACTAGAACTTCCCCTCCAACGGACTCTTTGGATAAGGCTTTACGTGCATGTCAGTCCCAACCTTTGTCCATGACAGAGGTAACTTAAGTCCATTATCACAAAATTAGGACACAGAATTTAGAGTAATCTATATGTATAGGCTAGATTCAAGCTACCTGGTATTTTTATCATTATAAGAAAATTAAACTTTTGAAACTATTTTCTTGATAAGATGGTTTCTAATTTTTTATCATCTTTATATTTGAGGGGCAACATATGAAGACTAGTTTGTTGATATTAAGTGATATTACTTGAACATGATACACACACAGAATTGTGTATGTGTATATTGCAATAGGAAGAGCTTTTGTGAATTTTGAATTTCAGTTTCTTCTCTATAGTATGCTCGGAATGCGTCATCAAACATAATCAGTCTGGCAGAACATCTTGGTACGCACATCTCTGACCATGTTCCAGAGACATCTAACAAGCTTTCTGAAGATATGATCAAGTGCATATCAGCATTATATTGCAAGCTAACGGACCCACCTTTAAGTCATAATGGCCTGTCATCTCCCAATTCATCCATGTCTTCAATAAGTGCCTCTTCTCCGCGAGATCATGGTGATATGTGGAGTCCTGGGTTCAAGAATAATTCATCTTTTGATGTACGCTTAGATAATCCTTTTCATGTGGAAGGACTCAAAGAGTTCAGTGGACCATACAGCACAATGGTTGAAGTACCCTGGATTTACAGAGATGGTCAGAAACTGGGTGATACTGAACACCTACTACAGAATTTCAGGTAAACGTTTGAGGATACTTACCCCAAGAAAGTCACTTGCTCCACTGGTGTTTAATTTCATTTAGAAGGGAAAATGTAAATATGTTTCAATTAAATTCTATGCCCATTTGTGATTTTCAATATGATTATGACTTTGGGTTTTCCGTTGTAGGTCACTTATCTGTCAATTGGAAGAAGTAGATCCTAGGAAGCTGAAACATGAAGAGAAGCTAGCATTCTGGATTAACATACACAATGCATTGGTGATGCATGTAATGATTCTCATCAGTTGACATGTTAACTTTATAATATTAACTCCTCTATGGCTTTATTTTTATGGATGTGAGATCCAATCAGTTTTTGTTTTCTAATAGGCATTCTTGGCTTATGGGATCCCACAGAACAATGTCAAAAGAGTTTTTTTACTCGTAAAGGTAGGATGAGCCTTTATGGTCCTGTAGGAGAATAGCCACTGTGATTAGTTTCTTACATTTTCCTACTTTCCAGGCTGCATATAACATTGGTGGTCACGTCATCAGTGCAGACACTATTCAGAGTTCTATTCTAGGGTGCAGGATGTCTCGTCCTGGACAGGTGTATACCAAAACTACATTCAATCATCTTCTGGTTATTTGAGATGGGCGTTAATATCTTTTCTGATTTTTATTTACTAAAAAATTATCTAAAATAAGTTTAGTAGACACCACTAATGGAGCCTCTTCCAATTCATGTTGTAGTGGGGCTGATAAACTTGCTTCTGCTTGCAGTGGCTTCGCTTATTACTCTCTCCAAGAATGAAATTCAAATCTGGAGATGAACGGCAAGCATATGCAATTGAGCATCCAGAACCTCTTTTGCACTTTGCCCTCTGTTCGGGAAGCCATTCTGATCCCGCGGTACTTCTTTATTCTTTATCTGTTTTTGGTTTTATGAAGCATTCTATTCTAACGGCTACTTATAAAGCAGTGCACAGTTGCTGCGTTAATGTTTTATACTGCTCAAGTAGTCTGCTGAATTGCTGAAACAGTCTGAACACCCCCCCTTCCCCCCCGCCCCCCCAAAAAAAAGAGAGAAAGGAAAAAATGATGAAACTATGAAGTTTCATTTCTCTTTGAATCTAACTTTGGGGCTCACTTTTCCACAATGCCAAATTATGAACTTGGGTCCTTATTCTTAACATGCACTGTCTGTTGAATTTTAGTTCTTTCTGAGTTTTTTATCAATATTCACCGTGTACATCTTGTAAGAGTCAAAACAGTCGACTGTGTTTTATGAAGTTAATCCATGGCAGCTGATTCTAAGCCATAAAGTAATTCCTGGAAGATAAGTTATATATTGCAGTTTTATGAAGAAGAAAGTAGACATAAAACTTGCAGTTTGTCTGTGAATTGGTTGTCTGGAGCTGGCATTTCTGGAGATATCAGCAATAGGTGCTATAAATAGAGTACAGAGACAGTCATGGTAATGCAGTTAGCAAGCATGAAGTAACAACAGAAGAAAAAAGGAAAAAAAAGAACGCAAATTGGAAAATTGGTGTAAAAGTAAAACTAGTTTATATAGGATTTGTTCTTTGAAAAACCTGCTGTTTGATTTCTTGTCCTTGTATCTTTTATGCTTGCCGCATATCAAAACTTGGTTGGAGATTAAAGCATCCCCTTCATATATATGTACTTGGATAGCAGTCCACAATGGATTGGTCTGATATTTGAATTGCATTATGGGTATGGCATGTCAAGTATGTAGAAAGTATTGATCCAACAGTGGGCCTGGAACAAATATGCATGGATCCTGAAAGAAGTTATTCAGTAGTATAAAACTAGCCTAGTTCCATGCTATTCTTTCTCACTTTAAACAGCTCAAAGATGAAAGTTTAAATAAAAATGAAAGTTGGAACTACAGTTGAACAATCTGTTGCTACAAAATTGATCTTTTGGCATTGTTCAGGTTCGTGTTTACACTCCCGAGAGAGTATATCAAGAACTGGAATCTGCAAAAGAAGAGTACATTCGGGCTACCTATGGTGTAAGCAAAAATCACAAAATCCTTTTACCAAAGATCGTCGAGTCATTTATGAAGGACTCTGGTTTGTGTCCAGCTGGAGTGATGGAGATGATCCAACAGACTTTGCCTGAATCTTTGAGGAAGAATGTTAAGCAATATCAGCTAGGAAAGTCGCGCAAGAGCATCATGTGGGTTCCTCACAACTTCACCTTTCGGTATTTGATCTCTAAAGAGCTAATTAAGTGATTGCTTGGATGAAAATCTGCATAATGCTTGAGGTAGATTCCAATGTTCAGAAGAATTTTTATTTAGGAGAAATTATACTTTTCTTTTGTACAAAGTAGGGTGTGAAGCCAGAAAAGGGGGGATACATGTGTGATCCTATGGCTTTTTGTTAGTTACATCATGTTTCTCCATATCTCATTGTAATTTTAGTATTAATATATTCTTGTAAAAAAATGGAGATTCTGCATTGTGAAGTGCAAATGGATCATTTGCATTTTTTTTTTTCATTTGTGATCTAAACTGTATATTGATTACTAATTGCTCAAATTCTAAGACATGAAGTAGAAATGATACAGATGTATGAAGTGGATATTACTATATAAATGTTGAGAAATGATACTTGTAGTTGTGAGTGTATAAATGTTATGCAATCGCTTTGAAAAATATGAATACATACAAGAATCACGTCAAAAGAATTAATTTTTTAATAATAGATCTTATTCTTTTTTAAAACGATTGTATGACACTTGCACATTTTACGATTATATGTAGCATTTACTTTTATTTATTGGTGATTTAGATGCTATAGACAGAATTAATTGTCACAGTTCAACACCTAATTTGAAATGATCAAGAAAAGCTGAAAATCACCAAGTTGCAGATATAATGATGGTTGATAACAATTATAGTTCATAATGTTCCTTTGTTGGATCGATCCTTTTGATTCCCACTTGTTTTATCACATGCCTTGAACTATTAATATACAAACAAATTCTTCAGCAATCAATTATTACCCTTTTATCATATAATCATTTTGGATGGTGGAGGGAAGAAAATACAAAACGTGCTAATTCTTTTGTAGGTAAACTCCTTCAACTTTTCAATCAACATCCGATTCAGCCAGCTGGCGTTCAACACCTTTACGTTACGATCTCCAACTCAACAAAGGGACATGTATTATAAGTTAAAAAGGTCGGTTGGGTTTGGCATACGTGTGTGCTTATTCTTTGAAGCACCATGAAATTTAGAAAAGCAAACTCTCCTACTCTTAAAAAATTATCTATACGCAAGACTTGTATATTCTAGGACTATAAATATCATTTTTCAATCAAATTTATTCTTTCCATCTCAATCTCATACATACATGCAAATAGAGTTATACCCATAGTTTTAAATTTCGTCTCAGTACAGAAAAATTGCAATTTTGTATCAGTCGATATTTCAATTTGTGTTTCGGCCGTACTGGATTTTGGTTTTTCTTATTATATAATTTTTTTTATATATGTATTTTGGCTTTTCTAATTTTTTTTTTGTAATTTTGTTTTTTTTTATTTTTTTACATTTTTTTTACCTTAATTCAGACTAGACTAATTATATAAATATAAAATTTATACATGTATTTATATATATAATTTATTTATATATAGATGATTTTGAAACAATACACGAAACAATACTAATATCAAAATATTTTATTTTAATGTTTTAAACAATACATGGCATTCAAAACATTGCTTATAGCCATATCAGATTGAATACATTTCACGCATTACTTTCAAGAAATATATACTGGGGACTTACTTTGAATTATTTATTAATTTCATAATTTCAGCCTTCCTTTTCCGATGTACAACTTAAAATTTCCGAGGAATTTGTAAGAAGGAAAACGAAAACTCCATCATCAACACTAAAATTAGTTCAGTAGAATGATTAATGTGCCACTGACTGATTACAGTCTTGTTACAGCTAGCTAGCTGTTATAAAGAATCTCTGCCTCCTCATCTTTTAATATTTTTGCAGATCTAATCCCACCCATTGTTGTCGTTTACCCTACCTTTTGTCAACCAAAGCTGATTTTAGCTTCCAACTCCAAATCTTGGACGCTCTCTCTCTCTCTCTCTCTCTCTCATTAACGACACATAAACACTCAAGTTGCAGTATTTCTCATCGTGTTATGGGAGACATGTATGGCAGCGAACGCAGCCTTATCAGATTATTGTTCTCTTCCTTCTGGACATTGCAACGTGAATATTGCCGCGGGTCTACTATTATACATATACATAACGTACACACTCATGGATTCCTTCTACTTTCTGATTTTTTAAGTTATTGATCAATAATTATGTCGATATTATTTTATATGTCTATCTCTTTTTTTTTTTATTATTATATTTGTGTTTTTATATCAAATAGTTTAAGAGTGATTTATCGTGATATCAAATGTTGAGATGAATTTCAAGATATATATCAAAACTTTAATTGGATTGTGTTATTGTAAGTGGCTCCTCAACCTAAGTAAGGGTAAAATTGTAACATGTCCTTTAAGGGGGGAGACAGGCAGTAAAGTAAAACGTTCAACGGGGTACAAAATACAAATGCTAGCCAAATGCCAGCGACTAATCACATGATCGCATCCACGGAAAACAGCTCTACACTACAAAATTGAAACAATTAACCCCAAAGGATTACGGTATTTACACAGCCAACCCCCCAATTTCCCAAAGTACCCCTCTATTCGGGGATTGCTCTCAATATTGCCGTAAACTTTGTTTCGCGTCCCCCATTCCTTCCCCTCCTCAACCCACCACCGGAAACTACTCTTCTCGGAGACTTCAGATCGTCGCTGGGGAAAACCATCGGAGAAACCGGTTTCCGGCCGCACCCAAATTTCTCACCGCCACTTGCCTTCATCAACGCGGAGCTAGCTTTGACCGCCAATGCAGCCATTTCGTCGGGCTGGAGTGGTTGCTTCAGCTTACTCAACGGCAAAGCAAAATAAAGCTGACCAAGTTGTAGCTCCTCGTCTTCGTTCACCGCGGATACGACGTCGTCGAAGTCCATCTCGTCGGAGTTAGCGATGAAGCACGTGGGGTTCTTTTGCAAAACATAAGAAACCTTAACAGGGTACGAGAATTCTTGTAGCCGACCGTCTTGTAAGATGAGCTTGGCCGTGGCGACGTCCGTCGAACAGGACGAACTGCAAATACCCATTTTTGTTTTGCCAACCGGATCTGATTCCAACAAGTCAGAAAAAAGACCGATATTGACTGCTAGACGATCGAAGTGGGCGATGAATGGAGATCGCGGATTTAGTTTGGGAAAGGAGAAATAATGATAGTGAAGAATAAAGAGGGTGTTGGGGTGGTGCATATTTATATGGCAGCAAAGCAAATTGCAATGGCATACTTCCGCGAAAGTTGTACATTTGTTTCCACCTCGGACTTGTCGTTTTGTTGATCAAAACCCATGAAATATTCTTTTAAGCCCTGCAAACACTCTAAATGCGAGTTTCTTCCCTATTTCTTGTAACAGTACTTTTATATTCAATTATAAAGTACGTAGTAACGTAATCGTCCTATAATTATTTTTAAAATAATTAAAATTTATTATTGAAAATCCAATTTTTATGTGAATTTTCAATTTTATTTAATTTTAAAATTAATTATATAATAATTACATAATTCACAATTATAAATATTTTTTTAAAGTTATTAACAAAACGCAAAAACTGCTATAAGTGTTACTTCAAATTTTCCAACATGGCTGAGAAATCTATCAATGTTGATTTGTATCAAATTTTCAAAACTATCAAGCAGCATTCACTTGCCAAATTATTAATTTTTTAGTAATTTTTTTAATAGAAACTTGGGCCTGATTTGTTTACAAAAATTATTTTATTTCATCTCAAATTTATTATTATATTTTTTAAAAATTTTATACAAAATAAAACAAATAATTCAACATTTTTAAATATCAAAATAATTCTTTTAAATTTTAAAATAAAATTAATATTAAAAAAATATTATAATAATTTTTTTTTAAATTTTCATCTCATTTAAACTCATTTATAAAAACCAACCCTACTCTAATTTTCTAGTATTCAATGATATAAGCTATATATCATGATTTAAAGGATATAATTAAAATAGCTTAAAATTCTTAAAGGCTAAAGTATAAATCAGATAAAACGATGAGACAGAAAAAAAAAATGAGGAAAACTTTATCGATCTGTGGGCAAGGTTTGCCAGGCTGTAAGTTGGTAGTGACAGGTTGTATATACGTCCATTGGATTAGTAATTACTTAATGTACTCCCGTTTAGTGTGTACGTGGCTTTCAACAGGTGCCCTGCTTTCAACATCTTATTACATATAGAAGGACTGTAGAGCTTTGTGCCATGTGGGCATTCTATTCAAATATAAAATTTATATAAAAAATTAATTTTTAATAATAAATTTAATTCATTAAAAAAATATATATAATTCTTTTACAACTTATGATATGTTTAATTTTTTTGACTGATATGATTATGTTTAATTTAATGATGAAAACTGTGAGATTTGAATGCTTAATAAATTAGGATAAAGGAAAATTTTGGACATGCAGTTTAATATATGAAAGCAAAAACTCTCTTGATTTTGGACGAGGCCTAGCTGTCGTTGTTCTCCCTCCCTTGTCTGTCTTTCTTCTCCAATCCGGCCGAGTATGGGAGGTTTTAGTTTCTCCTTTTGTTTTCGGCACCCAACATTAATGGAGGTCTGTGAATTTTTTGATGGATGTCCACCAACACGTGCTCCATAGAGAGGTTTTGGAGCTGCCAATCCTTTTGTCTGCCGAAGTCCTACCTGAAAGAGATGACGCGCTTCCACACGTGCTGGCTGTCGATCTCGTGTGGCTATTATCATGCCACACACGACGAGGCCAACGTCTGCCATGCGCAGTGGCACTAAGTCAGGGACCTTGGCTATATACGGATTATCCGGCCGGACAACCCAGGTGATGCGTGGTTGTCACGCTCCACTCGCTGTCGTGCTACTGTGCTCGCTTTTACCAAGTCTTCTTCTACGTTTCTAGGCTTCGATTTTGTTTATGTTGTAGTTTTTTCCTACTTTGTTGGTTTCTTGTGTTAATAGTAGGAATATGGTTTCCTGCTTGGTTTTTCCTCCTTGGATTTAGAGAATGAGGGTTGACTCTCCTTTTTTTATTTTATTTTTGGAGAATGGAGATAATGATCTCCTCTTCCTCCAATTTTTTTGGAGAATGAAGATGATGATCTCCTCTTCCTCATTGGAGGATGGAGGTTTTATTACTCCTGTACTCTCTCAGACATACTACATTCAGTGTTGGTTTGTCGCTTGAGAGACAAGAAGTTAAGACAAAACTAGTTATCATTGTGTGCGAAGATTGTTGCCCAGATGACTAACAGTAGAGGGGGGGTGAATTGAGTTGTATTAAAAAATTAATAATTATAAATCAAGTATATAAAATAAAATATAAAATATGAAACAGTAATAAATATAAAGAGTAAAGGTAAGAGAGAAGCAAACTCAGTATGTTAACGAGGTTCGACCCCACTGCCTACGTCCTCGCCTCAAGCTACCCCTTGAGGATCCCAAAATCCACTATTCAATCTCCTTTAGGTGGAGATAGAAACCTATTACACCTTTGAGCAGCACTGCTCCAAAGAATCCGTGTAGAACACCCTTTACACTTCCAATCACCTCACACTTGGTGATTTAACTATTCCCCGTGTAGAACACCTTCTACACTTTCAATCACCTCACACTTGATAATTTAACTATTTCTTGTGTAGAACACCTTCTACACACACAAGGGTTATACACACCCTTTTACTGATACAAGAATTGATAGTGGGTAGGCTATCAGAAAACACTCTTCAATGAGTGAAATAAAAATAATACAGCACAAACTATATCTCTCAAAATAAACAAGGGTTAAGGCTCAATACTTGGAGAAGAGAGAATGAAAACTTTGAATGAATGTTGTATGCTCTTGGTTGTGTAAATGTGAAGCTCTCAAATGATCTATTTATAGGCATATGAGACTTCATATTATTCAAATTTAAAAAGATTCACATGTCAAAGACATCATCATTCACTTTTCAAAAATTTCAAATCAAATTTTTTTACTTTTTGCATGTGACAAAAGGAGCACACTTTATTTTTCAAAAATTTTAAACCTAATCTTTTACTTTTTGCATATGACAAAAGGAGCACACTTTACTTTTCAAAATTTTCAAACAAATACATCTACCTTTTGCATAAATCAAGAAAAGCATCTACCACTTTTAAAAATCAAAAATGATGAGGAGAAGCCACATCCAAGAGCACTCACTCACATGAACAGTGATATGTACTGTTCATATCACTGTTCATGTGAGTGAGTGCTCTTGGATGTGGCTTCTCCCTAGCATGTCTCTTTAAAAATATTCAAATAAAACATGCACATGTGAAAGATGACAATCAATCATCTTAATATTTTCAAAATTCAAACATTTAATCATGTCATGCACATGTAAAAGATGACAATCAATCATCTTAATATTTTCAAAGTTCAAACATTTAATCATGTCATGCACATGTGAAAGATGACAATCAATCATCTTAATATTTTCAAAGTTAATTTTCAAAATATTCATGCACATGTGGAAAATGTATTTTAATGCTTTATGATAAAATATTAAATTTGAGCCTTAATCCTAATTTTAAATTTTTAAGAGATTTACAAAATTATTTTATGATTTTAATGTGAATTTGTTTCCTTCTTGCTCATGCTTGCTTTCTTGATGTGCTTGATTCTATTGTGCGGACAACTTGAGCTTGAGACTCCTTTATTCTTTGAATTCATTTGTTATCATTAAAATCCATATGTAGATTTACACGAAACTTGAAATCTTGAGTTCAACAATTTCCCCATTTTTGATGATGACAAATACTTGATAGAACCTGAAACCTGTATTAATACTTAAACTCCCCCTGAGAATGTGCGTTAGTTTTTCAAGCAAAAATATAAATATAATTCCAAGCATATATAACAAGTTTAGCAATTTAAACAATGTTAATGTTCTAGTCTAAAACTTCTCCCCCTTTTGGCATCATTAAAAAGGAATCATAATTAGATCAATAAGATATATTCCTGCAATAACCAATAGATAAATAAAACGCTGCGTTAGTAGAGACTATAGAGAATTCGGTGCGTAGCCACACGTGTTCGACAAAACCTGTAAAGGTTGGAGGCCTAGTTTCGGTAATTCGGTGCGGAAGGAGATTTTGTAAAGAGATGAATAATTGAAACCACCCGTGCCCGACAAAACCTGCAAAGGCTGGAGGCGTAGCTCTGGCAATTCGGTGCAGAGATTTGATCCGCTTGATGTTGCTGAAAAATGAGATATTATCATGATTTGTAAGCTTGTCTTATTCTTATTTCCGTTTCTATAAGAGCAATCCTTAGTTTTATCTATTTCGCATCAAGCTTTCTTCTCATCTTCACAATTTGCTTGCATTCTCATTCTACAATTTTTCAATGGCTCGTAGATTTCCCTTCAGTACTTCTCTTGATCAAGATTTGATGTATCCTTCACCTCAGTCTCAATCTATTTCTGCATCTGTCGTGGGTGCTATGAAACAACAAGAGACTGATTTAGCTAATAAATCAGATCATGACGCCATTTACGAGCTTGTGGGTCTCGGAACTAGATACTCATCATCTATCGTCGCGTTTTCTGCTCGGTTGCAGTCCAAAACTCGCGAAATTGAGAAGTTTAACGAGACTGTATCTGTACTTCAACGACTTGTTTATGATTCAAACAAAAAAATAGTAGAGTTAAAGCAACAGAATAAGGATTTGAAATCCTTGCTTACCTCTTCATTTCGATTGCCTAATCCTTTAGACAAGGATGGCATGATGATTTATGAGGAGCAAATGCATTTGAATGATGAGGCTAAACGTCTCAAGTTTCTGTAGGTCATTTAAGATAATGAAATAAAAGTATCTAGCAGATATCCATGACATGCATCATTCCTATTTCTCTTCTAATCATGCATAGTCTATCTTCTAGTAGGGGTTTTGTAAAAATGTCTGCTAATTGATTATGTGTACTAGTGAATTCTAATACAATATCGCATTTTTGCACATGATCTCTAAGAAAATGATATCTAATTTCAATATGTTTGGTCCAAGAATGTTGTATTGGATTCTTTGAAAGATTTATAGCACTTGTATTATCACATTTGATTGGAATGTGATTGTACATAAGTTTAAAATCCTCAAGTTGTTGCTTCATGTAAAGAACTTGAGCACAACAACTACCCGCAGCAACATATTCTGCCTCAGCAGTAGATAGTGCAACAGAATTTTATTTTTTACTAAACCAGGAAACTAGTGCACGACCTAAGAAGTGACATGCTCCACTAGTGCTTTTTCGATCTATTTTACAGCCAGCATAATCTGCATCTGTGTAGTTGATTAGATCGAAAGATGTGTGCTTAGGGTACCATAACCCTAAGTTAATTGTACCACTAAGATATCTAAGAATGCGTTTAACTGCAATTAAATGTGATTCTTTTGGAGATGATTAAAAGCGTGCACATAAGCACACACTAAACATAATATCTGGTCTACTGGCTGTTAAATATAATAAGCTACCAATCATACATCGATATACCTTCGAGTCAACTGGTTTACCGATTTCATCTTTATCAAGTTTAGTGGATGGGCTCATTGGTGTTCCAGTTTCCTTAGCACCTTCCATCCCAAACTTCTTCAGCAATTCCTTAATATATTTCGATTGATTGATGAATGTCCCACTTTTTGCTTGCTTAATTTGCAATCCAAGAAAAAATGTAAGCTCTCCCATCATGTTCATTTCAAATTCTTCCTGCATAGTCTTAGCAAAAACTTAGCACATATTTTCATTAGTAGCACCGAATATTATATCATCAACATAAATCTGAATCAAAAGAATATCATCATTTTCGTATTTAATGAAAAGAGTTGTATCAATTTTTCCTCTTGAAAAGCCTTTTTCAATCAAGAAACCATTAAGTCTCTCGTACCACGCTCTAGGAGCTTGTTTGAGTCCATATAGTGCTTTTGTGAGTTTGAAAACATGATTTGGAGAAATATGATTTTCAAAGCCTGGAGGTTGCTCAACATATACCTCTTCATTTATAAAACCGTTTAAGAAAGCACTTTTAACATCCATTTGAAAAAGTTTGAAATCTTTATAACAAGCATATGCAAGTAGCATTCGAATAGTTTCTAATCTTGCGACTGGTGCATATGTCTCATCATAATCGATTCCTTCTTCTTGATTGAAACATTGGGCTACAAGTCGAGCCTTATTTCTAGTAATGACTCCGGACTCATCTTTCTTGTTTCTAAAAACCCATTTTGTTCCAATAATAGTATGATTTTTGGGTCTAGGAACAAGTGTCCAAACATCATTTCTTTCAAATTGATTAAGCTCTTCTTGCATAGCTAGAATCCAAGATTCATCAAGAAGTGCTTCATCAATATTTTTAGGTTCAATCTGAGATAGAAAAGCAGTATGATTACAAATATTTCTAAGAGATGATCGAGTGCTTACACCTCGTGAAGTTTCCCCCAGAATTTGTTCCACTGGATGATCTTTCACAAATTTCCACTGTTTGGTTGCATCTTGTATTAAATTTTGATGATCTTTCCTGATATCTCCATGTTGGACTTCCTCTATTGTGTTCTTTTTGTTGAGATTGAGACTTTCCGTTTTATTTATACCTCCTATTTCTTCATCAATAGATTTCTTGGTGAGTAGAAATTAGATTCATCAAATACTACATGCATAGATTCTTGTACAGTCAAAGTCTTTTTATTGAATACTCTATAAGCTTTACTATTAGTCGAATACCCGAGAAAGATACCTTCATCAGATTTTGCATCAAACTTGCCTAAATTATCCCTGTCATTTAAATAAAACATTTGCATCCAAATACATGAAAGTAACCAATGTTGGACTTTTTCTCATTTCAAAGCTCATAGGGGGTTTTATCTAATTTGGACCTTAGCATAACTCTATTTATAACATAACATGCAGTACTTACCGCTTCAGCCCAAAAATAACTAGGCAAGTTGTTCTTATTGAGTATTGTTCTTGTCATCTCTTGAAAAGATCTATTTTTCCTCTCTACTACCCCATTTTGTTGAGGAGTTCGAGGAGCAGAAAAATTATGCACAAAACCATTTTCATCACAAAATGTTTCAATATTTTTATTAACAAACTCTTTTCCCCTATCACTTCGGATACTTGAAATAATATAACCCTTTTCATTTTGAATTCTCTTGCATAATTTGGTAAAAGCATTATATGCCTCATCTTTATGAGTAAGAAAGATGACCCAAGTATATCTAGAGAAATCATCAATAATAACAAATGCATAATATTTTCCTCCTAAACTTGCAACTCTATTTGGTCCAAAAAGATCCATGTGTATCAGTTGCAGTGGTCTAGTAGTGGAAATATGTTTCTTGGTTTTAAAAGAAGTTTTTATTTGTTTACCAAATTGGCATGCATCACAAATTTTGTCTTTAAGAAAATTTACCTTTGGTAAATGTTGAACCCAAGGTTTCAAGTTTCATGTAAATCTACAAATGGATTTTGATGATAACAAATGAATCCAAAGAATAAAGGAGTCTCAAGCTCAAGTTGTCCACATAATATAATCAAGCACATCAAGGAAGCAAGCATGAGCAAGAAGAAAACAAGTTCACATTAAAATCATAGAGTAATGTTGTAAATCTCTTAAAAATTCAAAATTAGGATTAAGACTCAAAATTAATATTTTATCATAAAGCATTAAAATACATTTTCCACATGTGCATGATATTTTGAAAATTAAATTTGAAAATTTTGAAAGATGATTGATTGTCATCTTTCACATGTGCATGACATGATTAAAGGTTTGAACTTTGAAAATATTAAGATGATTGATTGTCATCTTTCACATGTGCATGATATGATTAAAGGTTTGAACTTTGAAAATATTAAGATGATTAATTGTCATCTTTCACATGTGCATGTTTTATTTGAATATTTTCAAAAGTGGTGGATGCTTTTCTTGACTTATGCAAAAGGTAGATGTCTTTGTTTGAAAATTTTGAAAAGTAAAGTGTGCTCCTTTTGTCATATGCAAAAAGTAAAAGATTATATTTGAAATTTTTGAAAAGTAAAGTGTGCTCCTTTTGTCACATGCAAAAAGTAAAAATATTAGATTTGAAATTTTTGAAAAGTAAATGATGATGTTTTTGATATGGGAATCTTTTCAAATTTGAAATTGAAAAATCATTTGCCTATAAATAGCTCACTTGAGTTTTGCAAAATTCACAACAAGAGCTTACACATCTATTGCTAAGTTTTGCATCATTTCTTCAAAGCTCTCATTCTCTCTTTTCTAAAGTTTTGAGCCTTAATTCTTGTTCTTGTTGAGAGAGATATATGTTGCGCTGTATTGTTTCTATCTCACTCATTGAGGAGTGTACTTTGATAGTCTACCTACTATCAACTCTTGTATATGTAAAAGGGTGTATATAACCCTTGTGTGTGTAGAAGGTGTTCTATACGGGAAATAGTTAAATCACCAAGTATGAGGTGATTGGAAGTGTAGAAGGTGTTCTACACGGGAAAAAGTTAAATCACAAAGTGTAAGGTGATTGGAAGTGTAGATGGTGTTCTACACGGATTCTTTGGAGCGGTGCTGCTCAAAGGTGTAATAGGTTTCTATCTCCACCTAAAGGAGATTGAATAGTGGATTTGGGGATCCTCAAGAGGTAGCTTGAGGCGAGGACGTAGGCAGTGGGGCCGAACCTCGTTAACATACTGAGTTTGCTTCTCTCTTACCCTTACTCTTTATATTTATTATTGTTTCATATTTTGTTTATATTTTATATTATATATTTGATTTATAATTGTTAATTTTTTAAATACAACTCAATTCACCCCCCCTCTTGTGTTAGTTATCTGGGCAACAGTAAACCTCTCACAAGATCATTTTTTGAAAGTTTGGAAATAAGTTCCATATTGGCATGACCTAGTCTTCTATGCCATAACCAATTAGTTTCATTTTGAGCTGAAAAACAAATCGCATCTTGTGAGGTAATTTCTTCAAAATCAATTGTATAAACATTGTTACTTCTAAAAGCAATAAAACAAATATTACAATCATAATCATTCAATATAATGCACTTATCCATTTTGAAAGTAACTGTAAATCTTTTATCACATAATTGACTTATGCTTAAAAGATTATGTTTTAAACCTTCAACAAGTAGAACATCTCAATTATAAGAGAAGACTCATTACCAATTTTACCTATTCCCACGATCTTCCCTTTCGAGTTGTCTCCAAATGTCACGTGTCCTTCTTCTTTAGATCTAAGATCAAAGAACTTAGTCTTGTTTCCCGTCATGTGTTTTAAACATCCACTATCTAAAAACCATTTATTTTTGTCCGTGGAAGACTTCATGCACACCTATAAAAATAATTAAAATGATTTTTCTTGGTACCCAAATTCTTTGGGTCCTTTATTTATTAGTATTAGAATAAACAAGATTTTTAGATACCCATATGGCCCTAATAGTCATTGTATGTTTTCTTCTAATAGGACAAGCAAAATAATTATGACCATTTCTATTACAAAAATTGCAAATAGCATGTGACATATATGAAGAACTTGAGTGATTATAATAATATCATTTTTTAACAAAATTATTTTTATGAAAAGAATTTTGAATATTGGACTTTGATTTAGAAGGATTATCAAAGACGTTTTTATAAGGTTTGTATTTTTGTTTTGGCATATATCCCAAACCTGCCTTATCAAAAACACATCTTTGACTACCAAGAATTTTTTCAAAATTTCTTTTTCCATTCGTAAATTTTTCAATAATATTTTCTAAATCAGTTTTCTTTTTCTTCAACTCAAAATTTTCATCTTTCAAAACAATACTTTCTTTTCTTAAAATATCAGTTTCGTTTGTTAAAGAAGAATTTTTCTTTTTCAAAACAGTATACTTGATACCCAATTTTTCAAATTCCTCATATACCTCTTCTAAAACATTTTGCAATTCTTCATATTAAGGATTTTCAATATTATCAAGATTTGTTACCTCAATGTCATCTTTAGCCATAAGACAAAGATTTGCTGATTCTCCATTACTTGCTTCACTATCTGAGCTACTTGAATCATAATCCCATATAGCTTTCATTGTTTTTTTTTGCCTTTGTTTCAATCTTTCTTTAGCAGAGGACAATCTGACTTGATATGATCAGGTTTATTGCATTTATAACAAATTAAAGTGTCATTTTTACCTGAATCTTTCTTGGAAAACTTTTTGAAGGATTTCCTTGGAGGAGTTTTATTTTTCTTTAAGAACCTCTGAATTCTTCTTGTTATCATCGCAACTTCTTCATCTTTGTCGTCATTTTCCTCATCTTCATCACTTTCACTTTCATGTGGAACAGCTTTAAGTGCCAAGCTCTTCTTTGACTTTCCTTCTTCTTCTCCTCTTTTCAATGTGTACTCATGGGTGATAAGTGATCCGATGAATTCATTCACTTCGAGCTTCTTGAGGTCTCTAGCTTCAAGAATCGCTATCACTTTTGATTCCCAACGTTTTGGTAGAGAGTTGAGAATTTTTCTTACTATCTCCACTTTGGAATAAACTTTGCCAAGAGCTGTCAAGCTGTTTATGATGTTAGTAAAATGAGTGTACATACTAGAAATAGATTCATCATCATTCATCTTAAACATTTCATATTCATGAGTAAGAATATAAATTTTTGATTCTTTGACTTGAGAAGTTCCTTCATAAGTAACTTCCAAGTTATTCCAAATTTCCTTTACTGTAGCACAAGTCATTACTCTATTAAATTCATTACCATTGAGAGCATTATATAATAAATTCATAGCAGTTAAATTCAAAGTATAAAGTCTATCGTCTTCACGATTAAACTCTTCTTCTTCCTTTTTGACCTTTACTCCATCAACTACTTTTGTTGGAATATAAGGTCCATTTACAATGCATTTCCAGATTTCTCGACCTTGAGCCTGAAGGAATATTCTCATTCTAACTTTCCAAAATGAGTAATTGTCTCTGTAAAAGAGTGGAGGTCGACTGCTAGATTGACCTTCACCAAATGAAGCTGCAATGTTAGCCATAAGATCTTAACTTAAAAGATAGTTAATCTTATAATAGAGCTCTAGCTCTGATACCAATTGTTGCCCAGATGACTAACACAAGAGGGGGGGTGAATTGAGTTGTATTAAAAAATTAAAAATTATAAATCAAGTATATAAAATAAAATATAAAATATGAAACAGTAATAAATATAAAGAGTAAAGGTAAGAGAGAAGCAAACTCAGTATGTTAACGAGGTTCGGCCCCACTGCCTACGTCCTCGCCTCAAGCTACCCCTTGAGGATCCCAAAATTCACTATTCAATCTCCTTTAGGTGGAGATAGAAACCTATTACACATTTGAGCAGTACCGCTCCAAAGAATCCGTGTAGAACACCCTCTACACTTCCAATCACCTCACACTTGGTGATTTAACTATTCCCCGTGTAGAACACCTTCTACACTTTCAATCACCTCACACTTGATGATTTAACTATTCCTTGTGTAGAACACCTTCTACACACACAAGGGTTATACACACCCTTTTATTGATACAAGAATTGATAGTGGGTAGGCTATCAGAAAACATTCCTCAATGAGTGAAATAAAAACAATACAGCACAAACTATATCTCTCAAAATAAACAAGGGTTAAGGCTCAATGCTTGGAGAAGAGAGAATGAAAACTTTAAATGAATGTTGTATGCTCTTGGTTGTGTAAATGTGAAGCTCTCAAATGATCTATTTATAGGCATATGAGACTTCATATTCAAATTTAAAAAGATTCACATGTCAAAGACATCATTATTCACTTTTCAAAAATTTCAAATCAAATCTTTTTACTTTTTGCATGTGACAAAAGGAGCACACTTTATTTTTCAAAAATTTCAAATCTAATCTTTTACTTTTTGCATATGACAAAAGGAGCACACTTTACTTTTTAAAATTTTCAAATAAAGACATCTACCTTTTGCATAAGTCAAGAAAAGCATCTACCACTTTTGAAAATATTCAAATAAAACATGCACATGTGAAAGATGACAATCAATCATCTTAATATTTTCAAAATTCAAACATTTAATCATGTCATGCACATGTGAAAGATGACAATCAATCATCTTAATATTTTCAAAGTTAATTTTCAAAATATTCATGCACATGTGGAAAATGTATTTTAATGCTTTATGATAAAATATTAAATTTGAGCCTTAATCCTAATTTTGAATTTTTAGGAGATTTATAAAATTACTCTATGATTTTAATGTAAATTTGTTTCCTTCTTGCTCATGCTTGCTTCCTTGATGTGCTTGATTCTATTGTGTGGACAACTTGAGCTTGAAACTCTTTTATTCTTTAAATTCATTTGTTATCATTAAAATCAATGTGTAGATTTACACGAAACTTGAAATCTTGAGTTCAACAAAGATATTACAATTCAATGATTAATTAAGTTTGTAATACAAGTTATCTCACTTTTATTGGTCTCAATTGTAAACTTCTTTTAATGAAATAAAATATGAGCATTTTCTAAATAAAAACAAATAAATTAGGATAAAGATTTTTTAGTGCAATTTAATTGTAAGGTAATTAATGCAGATGAATTGATTCATGTAGAAGAATATATTATATAGTGAAATGATTTATTTATTTATTTGGTAAATAATGAAGGTTAAAATTATGGCGTGAATTAAGCTAGCTAGCACTATGAAATACCAATTTAAGCGGGGCTGTGCCTGTACCACCTCCTATTATATATACACGTAATATGCCGACTCTCCATGATCCATAGCACTCATGATCTCTCGAATGTTCTTGAATTAATGGTGGATCTTCTATTTATAAAAGGGGATATATATAAATTAATTTCACGCCATCGATGTATGCATACATGGACAATTGCTTGAGATTTTATATATGTATATGTATGTATGTATGTATATATATATATATATATATATAATGGACTGTATTGCCTTAGTTTTATCTTATGGATTAATATACTTTTTAATTGATGGAACTGCATATAGCCGAATTCTCTCTGATCTCTATATATTAATATATATATATGTGTGTGTGTGTGTACTTATATAATTTTGTTTTCTATATTTCTTTAGTTTATATTATCAATCCCTTAGTTTTAATAAGTTGAGTAAATTTTCTTAGCCTACATGAGTATATTGCAAAAAGAGAAACAGCTTCATGTTATTTATTTTATGATTTTTGTTATATATAATATTTAAAAAATTAAAGAATGGGAGTTGATCGTATGGAGTACATATAATTAGGCGCTAGGTCAAATTAAATAATAAAAAAGTAACGACATTATCAACGTCTGGCTCATGACCAGTTATCCCTTTAATAAACATATCAAATCACATTAATGACATAATAAATACATATCAAATCAAAAATAACGACATAATAAACCTATCAAATTGTTAAACCCAAAATTTCAAGTTTCGTGTAAATCTACAAATGGATTTTGATGATAACAAACGAATTCAAAGAATAAAAGAGTCTCAAGCTCAAAGTTGTCCACATAATAGAACCAAGCACATCAAGGAAGTAAGTATGAGCAAGAAGGGAACAAGTTCATATTAAAATTATAGAGTAATTTTGTAAATTTCTTAAAAAATTTGAAATTAGGATTAAGGTTCAAAATTAATATTTTATCATAAAACATTAAAATACATTTTCCACATATGCATGAATATTTTGAAAATTAAATTTGAAAATTTTAAAAGATGATTGATTGTCATCTTTCACATGTGCACGACATGATTAAAGGTTTGAACTTTGAAAATATTAAGATGATTGATTGTCATCTTTCACATGTGCATGTTTTATTTGAATATTTTCAAAAGTGGTGGATGCTTTTCTTGACTTATGCAAAATGTAGATGTCTTTATTTGAAAATTTTGAAAAATAAAGTGTGTTCCTTTTGTTATATGCAAAAAGTGAAAGATTATATTTGAAATTTTTGAAAAGTAAAGTGTGCTCCTTTTGTCACATGCAAAAAGTAAAAATATTAGATTTGAAATTTTTGAAAAATGAATGATGATATTTTTGACATGTGAATCTTTTCAAATTTGAAATTGAAAACTCATTTGCCTATAAATAGCTCACTTGAGTTTTGTAAAATTCACAACAAGAGCTTACACATCTATTGCTAAGTTTTGCATCATTTTTTCAAAACTCTTATTCTCTCTTTTCTAAAATTTTGAGTCTTAATTCTTGTTCTTGTTGAGAGAGATATAGGTTGTGCTGTATTGTTTCTATCTCACTCATTGAGAAGTGTATTTTGATAGTTTACCTAATATCAATTCTTGTATTTGTAAAAGGGTGTGTATAACCCTTGTGTGTGTAGAAGGTGTTCTATACGGGAAATAGTTAAATCACCAAGTGTGAGGTGATTGGAAGTGTAGAAGGTGTTCTACACGGGGAATAGTTAAATCACCAAATGTGAGGTGATTGGAAGTGTAGAAAGTGTGCTACACGGGGAATAGTTAAATCACCAAATGTAAGGTGATTGGAAGGAAGGTGTTCTACACGAATTCTTTAGAGCGGTGCTGCTCAAATGTGTAATAGGTTTCTATCTCCACCTAAAGGAGATTGAATAGTGGATTTGGGAATCCTCAAGAGGTAGTTTGAGGTGAGGACGTAGGCAGTGGAGCCGAACCTCATTAACATTCTGAGTTTGCTTCTCTCTTACTCTTACTATTATATTTATTGTTGTTTCATATTTTGTTTATATTTTATATTATATATTTGATTTATAATTGTTATTTTTTTTTAAATACAACTTAATTCACCCCCTTTCTTGTGTTAGTCATTTGGGCAACACAAATTATATTAATTTATATAATTATTATATAATCTTCTTATAATTAGAATATTTACTTATATATATATTCCACAAACAAAAGCAGATATGATAGGGTGAAAGTTAGTCCGTAAGAGTTAGGAGAGAGACAAATATTATGAAAAGATCATGTTGGCCGGCGTCGTTTTGAATAATTAATGGTGGAGGAGGGAGCCTATCTTGAGTCCTTGACTAGCTACGTACGTGGCATGGTGTGGAGGAGTCCATGCATGCATGGTGGTGCTTCGCTGCAAAGCCTCTGAAATGCCACGTGGGGTTAATGAAGGATCATGAGATAGAAGCTGGTAGGTTCTAGGAAAATGTACAAAATTGTTTGCCCCCAGCAATCCGACAAGAGCTGGCGTAATTAAGCTGGATGATCATATATACGTAGATCACGATCTGATCGGACTGTGAATGCCGGCCGGTACGTAGCCATGCATGAATGAATAATAAATTAATTAATGAGATGAATACCGATCGATGACGTTACTTACAGATTAGGTGGCGGCCAGACACCAATTATTCCGGCCCCCTCCCCAACTCCCCATGCACGTAATATTTCTCTTAAATGGGATTACAGTCCTACCTGGTTCGCCTAGATCGCTTGAATGTTTTATGGGTAATATTACATACAGTTGTGGAGTTACAAATGACATACAGTTGTTTTAGAAAAAAAATTAACTTTTTCATATAAGTCTCATATATATTCATTTTTTTTCAAATCGACTGCACGTCGCTTACAATTTCATGACTACATCTATCATTTCTCATGTTTTATTTTTTGAGAAACGCTAAGAAATGATATATATTATAGTTGTGAAATATGTAAGTAATATTGTATAATTATTATAAAAAAATATGAGTAAAAAATATGAACTATAATATATAAAAAATTAGTTTTTTAATAATAAATCTCATTTTTTTTAAATGATTATATAATATTTAAACTCTCAAATTTTTTCATTTTTAAGAAAAAGTTAAGACCTTATAACATTAAAAAAGTAGGTAATTTTAGTGGTTCCCATTTTTCCTTTTAAAATATTACTGGTACAAAATGATTTGCATATGGTGCAGGGCATAGCTCCCTTTTCTTTAGCTTATTAAAGATTTTTAAGGTTAGCTTTATACACGTTTTAGTATTTTAGTATTTTGATTTTCTATTTTTGTTTCGTATTTATTTGGGTGTAGTTTATGTTAAGTAATAATAAAAAGAAAAGCATTATATTTTTAACTGTCTCACTTATTTTTTATAAGATGATAATGTTGATTTTCTCTCTTCCTTATATGATGATGGTATTGATTCTCTATTCTTCTCAAAGGAGTTGTGGGGATTGGTTATTTCTATTTATAGAGCATCATATTTTTAAATAAATTGAGATAAAAAATTATGAATATTTTGTCACTTGAAAGGATATAGAAGTTAAGACAATATTCATTATAAAAAAATTTGTGTATGAGGATAACTTAAACAGTTTAATGATTTGACTTATAATTTAAATTTTTCTATGTTTCAAATATCTTATTATAATGAAATGAAGTTTTTCATATATATATATATATATATATATCAAATGTCTTAATTTGTAGTTTGGGGTGGTGATTATATATAGACTTGTACTTATTTATGTAGCTAGTCTGCATGATACGTTTTTTTTTTTTTTTGTAATTTTCTTTTGTTTTGGTTCGTTTCTGACGATCAACACAACACGCGCAGGTGTGACATAGATTAGTGAGCTAGGGCTCAAGGCATAGCTGGGACGTGATCCAAAGATTAACAAATTTGATCTTACATGCCTAGCTGTAATGTGAGTCAAAGCAAATAATTGACCGACCAGGAAAAGATAAAAGGCTAGCTAGGACTCCATTATTAGCCAATTTTGACATTTTGGGTCCACGTACCGATCTAATTTATGAATTGGTTGAGGATCTAGTTTGTGGAGCCCATATAGGGTTTTTTCCCCTTCATATTAACTAAGCTACTACATTTCTTTTTGAATTGTATTTTAATGTGAATATCTCATAAGAAAATTAAAAAAGAGAAAAGAAAATTCAGATAATGCATATATTGTTATGAAATTAAAGAAGAATAACAAATAATTGAAAGATTGTAAAAGAGAATAAGAAAGATTGAGAAATTGTAAAATATTTTATTCTTCAAGAGTTCAATATCATTCACTTCACTTTATTTCTTATCACTTACAAATGTTCTTCAAGACGTCTTTTATAGTCAACTTACATGGTGGTTGTTGTGCTAATCAATTCACATGCTCAACAACTAAGTGACAAGCACAACAAACTTTCACATGTCAACAACTAATTCACATTTTGAATGATTAGTTTTATAACAAACTATGAGTGGTAGTTGATGGTCATCCACTTATTATACAACACTCTCCCTTGGATAACTATTTATAAAGAATCTGTTTCGTTAAAATTTTACTAAAGAAAAACCTAATGAGAAGAAAAATCAATGGCGAAGGAAAAAGAGTACAATATTCTTTTATATCTCCAAGTGTTTTAAGATTGCTTCATTAAAACCTTGCAAAAGAAAACTCAGTGAAACAAAATCTCAGCGAAAAAAAAAAATAGTATAATCAGCACAAATCTTAAAGATATTTACTCCCCTTAAAAAGTGCATGACGACAGATATTTAAATTTTCACATTCTAATGTTCTGCACAGTTTTCTTGAATGTCGCAATTGGTAATACCTTCATAAATAAATTTGCTAGATTATCACTTTATCGTATTTTTGATATATCATCTTCTGATATAAGCAGTATTATCTTCATATAAAATTGTTAAACTATCATTGATCATGAAATATCACATTTTTCCTAGATATGTTGAGTCATTGATCTCAGCCAAATACACTTTCTACTTGTTTCATGACTTGTAATAATCTCTCAGTGATTTGACAATGTGGAAGATAATATCCGGTTGACAGACTTAATAGAAATCTTATACCTACAGTAATACTTAAATTCTCCCTGATAATATGCGTTAATGTTTCAAGTAATAAGCAAACATAATTTCAGCATATATAACAGGTTAAGAATTCAAACATGATTTCCATCTAAACAATGTATTAGAGAGAATAAGATAATATTCTCATCTAAAATTTTCTCCTCCTCATTCGGCATTATTAGGGAGAATTTGTTTATGTAACGTAGAAAGGGCATTAGAAACCATCTATATATCGATTCAAGAGAAAATCAAATCCGCTTGACATTGTTGATAAATGAGATCTTGAAGAGATTTGAAAGTTTTGGATTGCTGTTTAAATATAACTAATTTTATAATTGGTTTATTTCAGCAAAAAGATCTTACATTCTTCAGTTGTTGTTCATCCAAAACGATATTATATCTGATAGAAATTCTTTTGTTAATATCTCAGTTTGAACCATGAATTTTTTATACTTCAACTACTCATCTTTTCCCCTGAAACTGTAAACACTATGATAGGAGCAGAGATCACTATGATAGAAGCAGAGATATATCTTTCTAGTAAAACTAATCCTGAAATCGTTGCAGCATCAAGAACCCTTAATACTCATATGCTGCCTCTCTTACAACCATGTCTCAGAGGTTACTGGTGAGAACAAGTGAAGTTGATCATCTTAAAAAATCAAATATTTGAGTTGTATCAAACACTTGCAACTAAAGATAGAAAATATAAAAATTTAAGATAAGAAAACAAAGAGCTGAATAAATTTGTATATTGATATTCTCGTGACTTGAAAATACGAGTAGAAGGGCTGGAACGAGAGAGAGCTCAAATACAAAGTTAACAACAACAGCTAACGGCAGAAGTTCAGTATTTATAAGAAAATCAGGTTAGCTGCAATTAATCTCGTTGGCTTCAGCATATCTTGTAATCTTCGCTAAGTGAGATTTGAAGAGATGATGGTTTGTCTTATTCGTATTTCCATTTCTATAAGAATCATCTTTAGTTTTATTTAGTTCGCATCAAATTTTCTTTTCATATCTATAATTCATCTACATTTACATTCTTATTCTACAAATTTTCAATGGCTCATCAATTTTCTTTCAATATTTTTTATGATCAACATATGAGATATCTTTTACCTCAGTTACAAGTTGTTCCTGCATCTTTCGCAGGTGTCATATTGTAGCAAGTGAATGATCTTACTAATAAATCAAATCGTGAAACTGTTTATGAGCTGGTGATTCTTAGTACTCAACACTCCTCCTCTATTGTTAGATTTTCCAACCGGTTACAATTTAAAAATCGTGAAATTGAGGAATTTAACGAGAAGATTTTCGTACTTCAACGACTTATTCAAGAATTTGACAGAAAAATAGTAGATTTAAAGCAAGAGAATAAAGATTTAAAATCTTTACTTGTCTGTTCATTTCGACTACCTAATCTTTTAGATGAAGATGACATGTTGTTTTATGAAGAGCAAATGCATTTGAGAGATGAGATAAGAAGTCTCAAATTTTTATAATTTATCTAACATTTGAATAATAAGATTTTTTCTTTTCAAATGCATTCATTGAACAATAGTAATAAATCTTAATTTTATAAAATTTGATATTTTCTATATATATGAATCACAAAAATAAATTTGTGAATATAAGAAATATATTCACATAATCATCAGAATAAATGAAGAATTTTATCAACTAATATTCAGAAATATTATCTTTTATATCCATCTCGAAAACTGCAAATAATATATTGAAAAACTTACTTGAAGTAGAAGATCATTAACTTCAGTATCGGTAGAATTTCGTGCTGATAACGTGTTATGAAACTAAAGAAGAATAACAAATGATTAAAAGATTGCAAAAGAGAATAAGTAAGATTGAGAAATTGCAAAATACTTTATTCTTCAAGAGCTCAATATCATTCATTTCACTTTATTTCTTATCACTTACAAATGATCTTCGAGACCTCTTTTATAGGCAACTTACATGGTGATTGTTGTGCTAATTAATTCACATGCTCAACAACCAAGTGACAAGCACAACAAACTCTCACATGTCAACAATTAATTCATATTTTGAATTATTAGTTTTACAACAAATCATGAGTGATGGTTGATGGTCATCTACCTATTATACACACATACATATATATATATATATATATATATTATATAAGATATAAAGTTATAAGCATTTGTAGTACTTGAATATTTTCCTTAATTACTTATCACCTTAAAAATATATGTAATTAGAAAAATCACTTGAAAATGGTAAATGGAATGCTAAATATTAAACAATTAACTGCCTATATATGTGTGTAGCAATAGTACCATATGGTAAAAATGACTCTTAAGTACAAGTTAAGATTATTCTATTGTTAATTATATAGCACTCGCTACAGAGATTGAGTTTTTTGGGATGAATTATTTTATCTCAAAAAATTCAATTTTTGTCTCAAAATATTTTTGAAGATGAAAAATTTTTGTCTCGAAAAGCCTAGCTCAAAAGATTTTTGGAGATGGAAATTGATTTTCATATCCAAAAAAAAAAATAGAAATGAAATTGGGTGAAACCAGTCAAAACTATTCCAACGAATTTTTTTTTAGATGAACAATTTTCTAGTAGATTTGCCTAAACAAAAACATCATGTACATTTTTCTTTCTAATCAAGTTTTGTGTGTGTGTGTGTGTTTGTGTATGTATATATATATATATATATATATAACATTTATAAGATACAATAGTCTAAGACGTGGGAGGCTTCAATAATCATTCATGAACTAGAGAATACAACACGAGAAAAGAAAAAAAAAAACGAGATATGAACTTAATGATTCTTGCTCATTTCTCACAAATGGAAGCTGCCTAAAATGGTTTTTTATAATCCACTACTATGACTAAAAGTCGTAGTGGATTATGTTGTGCTATACTTGCTGGTTCAATTCAGTAAAGAAATGCACACTTCCTTTTGCCGATCACAATTTTTTATTAGGATAAGCGGTAACATAAAAAATTAGCGTCTGAAAGATGGTCTGATATGCTAGCCATTGGTGGTTATGAAGGCGTGTGGGAATCATGCTCCATTACTGATGAGAAGATATTTGTTAGATCTGCAAGATCCAAGGTCGTCGATCCCATTTCTACTCCGTGTGGCGACATAACACAAATTGTAATGCGGTGGCATGTGGATCTTGTTCGCACGTAGACCGCGTGTGAGACTCATGTATACTCAAATGGAAGCAATTCTTCTAAAAGCGGCCAATAAATTGGCAGATGAAAAGTCTTGTAGCCGGCATGGGAAGGTCAAAGGTGGCTAAAAATCAATATATCGGTCCCATGCATTTCCATGCTATTTCTAGAAAATAAAATAAAAGACTAAAAAAACCTAGAGGAGAAGTTGAAGCTCCTAACGCTCCTCTAGATGGCTGAAGGAAAATCTTAGGAAATGGGTTTGAGAAAACTTTGAAGAAGGGAGAGACAGGTATTAAAATAAAACATGTACCGTATAACATCTAATACTTAATTTGTTGAAAAGATTTAAATATGAATAATGCTATATATAATTATACAGTGCATAAATATTATGTACATAATTGTTTTGAAAAAGTGAATAACATACAATATTTAAAAAAAAAACTCGTATTTTATTATTTTTTTAATGGTGATTATGCGAGATTGTTTACGAACTTTTATATGATGATGATGATTCGAACCGAATTAATTGATGATAATTAGTCCCGTTTGTATTTGATTTTTGAAGATGAGTTTAACTCATCTCAACTCATCTTCATTTCATCATTATATTTTTATAATTTTTTATATAAAATATAAATTCCTATATATCTTTTTCAAATCTCAATACACATTTTTTAAATCTTAAAATAATAATAATATTTAAAAATAAATTAAATTCATCTTAATTTATCTTAATTCATCTTATTTTCAAATTTAAACAGGAACTAAGTTGAGTGTAGACCACATTCCAAGCGCGACCTTTCCTTGAAGGTTCTTCAGCGCACTTTTCCCATCCAACACTGGGACTAAACTCCTTTTTTTTTAAACACTCGTGCATGGAGATTCATGCAATCTGTGATGCATGTTGACTACTAAAATATTAAATGTTTTTAGCTCCCTAGCTAGCTAGGTCTTTTATGCTTTTTAATCAATTCACTCTTCTTTTTGCTTGAAATTAAAGCACCTCTCAGCTTCTTTTATACTCTCTTTAACCTTTTCTGTGTCCCTTCCTATTTGTATGTTTCCCTCCGCCCTTCCTTTTCTTTCTTTCCCCCCTTTTTTTTTAGAAGAATATACTATTTATTTAATCTTGAGCTTTTTGAGGCTTCAAAGTTTATATATTATTAAAAAAAAAGTTGGTGGATTAATATTGTAGATGATCTGCTTAATTAAAGTTTCTGATCTAGTTGTGGAACTTATTTCGCAAATGATAAATATGATTGAACTTATAAGGTTGAAGGATTTGATCATAGTTTCTGGCTAAAACCAATTCATGATGGATTGATGAACAGAAACAAACCATGTTGGAATCGCAAAAAATAAACCCCACCAACCGGCAATACTACATTATAATTAGCACGATTATCAACATGTAGATTCTAGGGCCATTAGACAGACCCTAAACATATATAATCTGACCTTAAAATGAAAGAAAAAGAAATAAATCAAAAATAGATTTCCAAGATTTTCAAATTTTCCCATGTCGGACCATATAAATTATTCTAGCTTTTAATTTATTTAATCAGAAAGCAAAGGTTGACAAAAATTTCGGTGGTGATCATGATTACAATTATGAAGTAGACTGATCACTACCCACGAAAGTTCCTCGATCGATCGACTAGTCTTTGGCAGTTTGCATGGAAAAGGTAATTGCAGTCATGATGATATCATGATGGGCATGCATGTGATGTGGTACTGGCTCCACATGATCATGATCAGGTCAAAACTCAACTAATTCCGCCATCACATCTATATATGCATGCATGCTACCACGAATTAATGAAAACATCCCACATTTCTACTAATTATTAAATCCGATGGAGTTCAATATTGCATCATGCACGTACATGATACACTTGATCATTTCTTTATCCTTTTGTTTTATTTTTCAATATGCTTAAATTAAAAAAGATTTATATAAATGGCGAACCTATAATTTTATAAAAAACAATTTAAAAAAAAATTAATTTCATGCTATAATATCATGAACGAGTCTGATGTATTTTTGGCACAAATCAGCACAGAAAAACTATTCATGATAGCCTCACATTCGGGACTCCAGCGGCTCTCGGTATCCTCCAAGCATCGCAAAATCTTTTCCCAGACCCCCTCTTAGGAAAAGCAGTAGCGGCAACGCAAACTATATCATTTTGTTTGAAACTTGGACTGAAATCCAAAATAATAATGGAAAGTGATTTCAAGGTGGTGGTGGACAGCCTAAACTCATATAGTGATAACTGGAGCATGGCTGGTTTGTGCGTCCAGGAAGCAAAAAATCTGCTTGGTTATTTTGGAAGCTACTTGGTGGTTCACACCCCTAGATTAGCAAATACGGCGGCCCATGTTTTGGCCAAATATGCTCTGAACATTATTGGGGATTGTATTTTGATAAAATCATATCCTTCCTATGTCAGCTATATGCTTTAATTTAAAGAAATTATGAGGTCCTCTTTCAAAAAAATAAAAACGCTTCTTAAAAATCAGCTTTAACAATAATATGGCATAGTACATGTGATGTTTTGAATTCGAAGCACAAAAGACATGCACGGAGCTCTGGAGAAGATCACGGCCTGAAATAGCAAAAAACTTATAAGAATATTTATAACTACGAGAAAGTATATTTAGAGAAGAAAAAGTAATGTCCCACGTACGTACATCGTCCAATATATGAGAAAAAAGAAACTTTTGAAACCTGTAGAATTGGATATAAGATTTGGATTTTTTTTTCTTTTTTTGTTTTCAGATTTTCCTTTGCGTTGAAGTATTTGGCTTTCACGTGAAAGAAACATTTTTGGTTTGGTTCCAAAGCTGCAACTTGCAAAAGTTGATCACTTATTTAATAGGAAGTTGGAAACACTTCACGTGTGAGTGTAGCTTCCTAGAAATTGTACATCTTTAAGTGTATTAATTAATGTTTTTTTCTTAATTATCGATTTTTCATTTTTCAACGCATGATCACGTGCGTAGGAGCACTTGTAGAGGGGGGCCGGGGCTAGCTTTTGTTGTGCCATTAAGGATTGAGTGAGATAGCTAATTTCTACATGGTTTTTTTTTTTTAAAGAAAGATTTTGGGTTAGTCATGAAGAAAAAATATCTAGTTTGGATTAATGTTAGAGAGAACATGTCTTTTGAAGGACTTGGAGAAAATAGTGTAATTTTTATCTATTTGTAGTAAGTTCCCTTTTGTAAGGACCGGGTGAAATTTGATATTTATCAATCCTTAAGTATTTTTAAGGTGGAAAAGAAGGGGTATATATATACGTGTGTGTTATAAATTGCATATGAGTAGGCGTATAATATGATTGAATGAGAGTTCCTAGTTTTAATGATGAGATCTATGAGGTTTGATAGTAAATTGGTTGACATGATTATGTACTATGTGAACACCGTATCCTATTCAATTTTGATTAATGGGGTGCCTAAGGGTCCAATTATTTCTATTAGAGGGTTAAGGCAATGGAATTTTTTATTCCTTTTTCTCTTCTTGCTTTGTACAAAGTGCCAAATCTCTTTATTGAAGAAAGTTGCTTTGGAGAGGCAGATTATTAGGGTGAAAGATTGTAGAGGAGCTCTTGAAATAAATAATTTATTATTTTCTGATCATGATAGTGTAGTATTCTATCGAGTTGCTATGGCAGAGAATTTGAATGGAAGGATGAGGTTTAAGGATTTCATGAGGTTAGAAAAAGGATGAGAGGAAGATACACTAGACAAGTTGGATAAATATGTATGAGCCAAAATCAAATGGAGAGATGAGGTTATAGGATTTGAGAGCTTTTAACTTAGCTCTTTTGGCTAAGTAAGAATGGATAATTATGAACATTGATGGAGGTACTCTACTGCACAATATTCTAAAGGCCAAGTATTTTTGAAATACCAGTTCTTTGAGTCAAAATTGGAAAGGAATCATTCTTATATATGGATGAGTATTTAGGAAGCTAAGTTTTTGTTGATGAAAGGTTGTAGGTGGATGGTTGGTAATAAAAACTTGACATGACAATCGGATACAAGGCGTTGAACCTAGATTGCTTGAAGATTTGATTACTACTTGTGTTGATAGAGATGAGAATGAGACTATGGGGTCTTTATTGGATAACACTACCTTGCAAGTGGTGAAATATTGACAAGATGAGAATTCTCTTCAATCCAAGTATTACTGCATAGGTGTTGAAGATTTTAGTTTACCAAGAAGATCAACTTGATAAGCTAATTTTAGGGTGAGAGGATAAGGGATACTAAGAGGCAAGATAGGAGGGGAGACATCTACATCACAGGCTCGGGGGGATTTATGGAAGTCACTATAGAACTTGCATATCCAAAATAAAGTGATAATTTTTACTTAGCACGTATGTTCACATTGCTTACCAACTATGGAAAATTTGACGAAAAATAATATTGTCATTCATGAGGGACGTTGTTTATGTGAATCTTCAAGGGAGGATTTGTCGCATGTGCTACTAAGTTGTCCTAATGTTGTTGGTTTATGGAACTGTTATATACCTGTTATGGATAAGGTTGATAGGACAGAGCTACAAAGGTGAAGAGTCTGGGTGGAATGACAAATCTAGTATCTTTCTTTGCTATAGCTTCAAGCTTTTAGCGTAGAAGGAATAAGAAGATCCATGAAGATGAGAAATTGGATGTAAGGGAAGTGGCAAAGTATGTGCATTGAAAGATTGTGCAGAGAGGTGAAATCAAAACCAAAGTTAGTTGTGAAGAATTTTTATGGATGGTAACACTACTAGTGGATTATTTCAAGCTCAATGTGGATGGTGCTATATTTCACCACCTCCATAAAGTAGGTATTGGAGACATTTTAAGAGATACATAAGGAAAGGTTATTATGACAGCAAGTAAGGGTCGTGAGTGGAAAGTAGACACACTAGAGGCTATTGAATTTTTGGCAATTCTAAAGGGTTTGCAACTTTGACACATATAAGCATCTCTAATTTGGTACTGGAAACATATTACTTGTTGGTAGTGAACGAGTTACAAGTTGGGAAAGAAAATCAGTCACCCTAGGGGAGCTATTATTCATGAGAGTTTGGTTTTGTTTACTGGTTTTATTGATGTACATAGTCAACATGTAAAACCGACTAGGTAATGAGGCAACCATGGCCTAAGTAGACATATTTAGTTTGTTGATACTGTTCAAATGTGGTGGGATGGGTTTTCAAACTTTATCTCTCAAGCTATTTGGCTTTATAGTCATTTGTAACATTTATTAATTATTTAATGAAATACTCTTGTTAAAAATATTTTTACGGTTTGTGGATTTGAGTTTTTTTTTCTTACTCATGTTCTCGAGTCCCATATGTTTGGATATTGGTAGTCTATCTCATCAAAATGAAAAATTACTATTCAAAAGTCTCCAACTTTCTTTTCCTCATTTTCCATCAAATATGACGAAAGTTTTTTGATGAATCTAATGTAGGATTTTTTTTAGGTGTTGTTTTTGTTGAGTGTGGAGTCTGGATCAAGACAGATGGCTTGAGTGAGACTCAGGTAGTGAGTTCGCTCGACACTCACTCAACATTTCATTCTAACGAGATTTGCAGGAATTTCAAAATTAGGATTTTCAGTGTCATTTTTGCTATAAATATGTTGTATTTGGCTAGTTAAACACATTTTTCAATATGTTCTAAAAGAGAACAATTGTCTAGTGAGTGCATATTATATGAAAGAGAAAAAAGTCCTTAGAGAGAGTGAGTTGAGATTGAGTGATTGTAATCTCCTCTAGTTAATAAGATTTCTACAAATCTGTAGACGTAGGAAATTTGCCGAACCACGTAAATCCTGTATCGTGTGATTAATTGTGTTTTCTTTTACCTTTATTTGCCATCGTTTGTGTGTGTATTTTGTCTACAACAAAGCACAATAATTGGTATCAAGAGCCAAAGTCAAATCTGAAGGACAACAATCGCTGGAGATAAAGTGAATACACCTAGAATTGAGAAGTTTGACGACATTGATTTTGAATACTAGAAGATACAGATCGAGGATTATCTCTACGAGAAGAAGCTCAACCTTCCACTATTGGGGACAAAGCCAGAGTGTATGAAGGATGATAAGTGGACTCTGTTAGATTGACAGGTTCTGGAGATTGTTTAGTTGACCCTGTCCATAACAGTGGCACACAATGTCAGTAAGGAAAAAACCATGGAGGGTCTCATGAAGACTTTGTCTAATATATATGAAAAGCCTTCGACGAATAATAAAGTGCACTTGATGAAGAAATTGTTCAATTTGAAGATGTCAGAAAGTATGTCTGTGGCCCAACACTTGAATGAATTTAACACAATTACAAATCATTTGTCTTATATGGAGATTGAATTTGAGGATGAGATTAGAGCGTTGATTCCATTAGCATCGCTGCCAAATAGGTAGGAGACCATGAGGATGATTGTGAGTAGTTTAGCTGGCAAGATGAAACTTAAATACGACAACGTATGTGAGACATGATACTTGCTAAAGAGATACGTAGAAGAGACTCCGATGAGTTTTCAAGTTTGAGATCGGCCTTGAATGCTGATAGTTGGGGCAGAGGACATGATAGGTCAGGCTCTAAGAGTAAAGGGAAGAGCAATATGAGATCTGGGCGGCAGATCAAGTGCTGGGGCTGTGGCAAACCAAGCCACATCAAGAAAAATTACAAGAATCGAGAAAGTGATGAGAATAATGATGTGAATGTAGTGGTAGAAGAAATTCATGATGCCATACTTCTTGCAGTGCATAGTCTAATTGATGATTGAGTGTTGGATTCAGGAACTTTGTGCCATTCCTCACATCGAGAGATCATGCAGAATTATGTTATTGGTGATTTTGGAAAGGTGTATGCGGTTGATGGAGAGGCACTAGATGTAATGGGAGTGGGTGATGTGCGCATCACACTTCCAAATAGGGGTGTGTGGACTTTACAGTAAGTCAGACACGTTCCAGATTTGAAGAAAACCCTGATCTCTGTGAGACACCTTGATAAGAGCGGTTATGCAGTAGCATTCTCTAGAGGATTTTGGAAGATCACCAAGGATGCGCTGGTTTGTTGATCGCGCGAAATCTATGAGGAAGCTAAAGGGAGTTAGTTTTGTGTTCCACATGTAAGCCTGGGGAAGTTGGCTGAGATTGCTAAGAAAGGTTCGAGACCGGATTTTCCTAGTGCAATGAGATTTGTGAGCTACCCAGTGGATGTGCTAACTAAAGGGCGATGTGTGTGGGAGACTGAAGTCGAGCTCAGCTTCAGTTTGTTTTCTAGCTTGAAGACGAAAGTTGTAAGCTGAAAATATGATAAGGCTTGGTTGGAAATAAGGGATGGCACGTGGAGACTCAGTCTCCAAATGAGAGATTATTGGGTTGCATGTGGAGGATGTTTTTTGAGGTAGATGGTGAATCGGTGATGTTTGGTTAAGCCAGTCTCCAAAGAGAAGAATTGTTGAGTGTGGAGCTTAGATCAAGACAGATGGCTCAAGCGAGACTTAGGCAATGAATTTGCTTGACCCTTACTCGACAGGTCGCTCGAGTTAGACTTGGTGAGTTCGCTCGACAGATTGCTCGAGCGAGACTCAGGCAGTGAGTTCGCTCGACACTCGCTCAATATCTCACTCGAGTGAGATTCGTAGGAATTTCAGAATTAGTGTTTTCAGTGCCATTTTTCTATAAATATGTTGTATTTGGCTAGTTAAACAAGTTTTTCAATATATTTTAAGATAGAACAATTGTCTAGTGAGTGCATATTGTATAAGAGCAAAAAGGCCCTAGAGAAAGTGAGTTGAGATTGAGTGATTGTAATCTCTTTTGGTTAATAAGATTTCTATAACCCTATGGACGTAGACAATTTGGCAAACACGTAAATTTTATGTCGTGTAATTGATTATGTTTGCTTTCATCTTTATTTGTCATCGTTGGTGTGTGTTTTGCCCATAACAAAGCACAACAGTTTTTTTATCAAATTTGTATTTTTCATTAAATTTTAAAAGAAAATTTTGATGAGTCTAATGCTAATACTCTTACAAAAAAAAAATATTTCATGAAAAATCTGGATATAATATAGCCTTTTTTTTTACTGATTAAAGCTTTAAAAAGAATTTATCAATTTAATAAAGCATTGTTGATTATTTGCGAATAAAATATGAGTTTGATGGGTGAATAGAAACTCCAATTTTGAAAATTCCTTTAGAGTTACTGTAGCTCAAACTCAAACTCAAAGTTTAAATTTGTTTTTAGTTAGTTCAATGTAAGTCATTTATACAAAAGAAAAATTATGTGCAGCAGTCGGTGTGCTGTTGTACACTAAAGAAAATTAACAAAAAAAAAAGTTATATGTCCGTGGTGTGTGGTGTGCCGGCTGATGCCAGGCACACCCTATACAAAATTTAGCTATATTTTAAATTTTACTTGCATTTAACTAATCCAATACAAGAAGATATTAAGCTCTGTTCAATACAGCAACTCAGTACAGATGATGATGACGATACAAAATTTATGAAGAAAACTTGCCTGAGGCTTTTAGTTTTTCCTCATGCAGCCTATATCGGTGCTTTAGATCTTACACATATTCTGCCCAAATTGGCATTATTTAAATATTGAAGTGATCTCAAATGATTTGAATTGATATATAAATTTTAATATTTTGTGAGTCTTATTGGGACGTGTTTGAATATAAATATATTAAAATATGTGTTTGAATATATGAAATAATTCGAAAAATCAAAAATAAAAAAATAAAAGGAAATAGTTTGAGATAAATTAATGATATGCTTACCAACCAAACATAGTCTGAGCTGGAAAATAGACACAACTCTACATATAATGGTTATGCTACTCATTATCCCACACTATATATCATACATATTTTAGTTTTTATATTATTTTTATTTATGCTAAGCTAATTGAGTTGTTATACTTATCATCCATACACTACATATTTGTTATGAAAAAAAAAAAAAGAAAAAAGAAAAAAAAGAGAGATGTGGTTGTGAACTGTGGAATGCTTAGTAGAACTATTCCTATATATTATATAGGTTTCCTAAACATAATAGCTAGGATTCCTATGCTAATTACAGTTGATACATCATTCGTCCCAATTAGCTGCAGATTTCGTTAAATAATTGGGTCACGCCCCAATCTTAGGCTAACTTCGACTCGAAATTTAATTGTTTCTGGTAGATGTTTATTGGGAGGATGGCTGAGGAAATTCTTGGATAACCAATGTTTGGTGCAAGGGAATCTGTGTACACACACCCTTAAATGAACGGTATAATCATCGTTCACATGTGAGAGTCCGAGTAAAAGGACGGGCACCTAACAGAACACTTTTTGGATAGGAAACATTTTAGGAATTTGAGAGAGTTTTTAAGAAAAATATTTTTATTGAGTTTTTTTGGAAGTGGAATGAAAATCTTGAATAAAAGAATTTTTGAAATATGTTCTATATTGAAATTTCTGCAATTGTTTTTAGTAGTGACCTATAGAATGGCGGGTCGGTCTACAACCCGTGAAAAGAAGACCTCAAATTCTTTGCACTGATGGAAGCTGCCTTGTGTAATCATCAGCTATTGGCTAAACTGTATGAACTTAATGTAGAAATCTGCACTGTGAAATAGAAACTCTTTAATTATTTCCTGTTCATACACGTACTCTTTCATGATTTTATAATTAGAAGGGAAACTGTTGTGATGTTTTACAAAGAATAGAATAGAAAGAATAAAGATATAATCCTAGTGTTTCAAGTTACTTTCTCACAGCTTATTAAAACTATATTTCATCTACATCCAAATATGCACTTGAAATATTGCATGAATATCCTGAAAACTTCAAATGATGTGTTAATTGATCAAGCATCGAGTGTATACTGCTCCAAATTTCATGTCTCTTGTCGTCAACCAGAAATTCATGAACACAACCATCAATCTCGATGAGGCTAATTGCTCTACACTTTTTGATCCCACAGTCATCCATTAGTTTCCTTATCTTCTTCACATCTTCCCATCTCTCAGCTTCACAGTATATGTTTGAGAGAAGCAAAAAAAGCCCCGAATTATATGGCTCCATCACCAAAAGTTGCTTGAGGATTTGCCTCCCAACCTCTATATTACCATAGGTCCTACAAGCACCGAGCAAGGCACACCAAACCACGACATCCGGCTTCATTGGCATTCCGCCGATCAGCCTAATTGCTTCTTCTAAAAGCCCTCCTCTCCCAAGAAGATCAACCATGCAAGCATAGTGCTCAATTTCACGCGATAGCCCGAAAATGGAACTCATTTTGTGAAAATAATGTCTCCCTAAATCAATAAGACCACTGTGACTACAAGCAGAAAGCAATCCAGTGAAAGTGATCTCATCAGGCCGAATGCCACATGCTTGCATCTTTTCAAAGAGTTCTATAGCTTCTAAGCCACTTCCATGGAGTGCCAGGGCCCCAATAATAGCATTCCAGGACACTTTATTCTTTTCTGGAATCTTGTGAAAGATATCCAAGGCAATTCTTGGGGCACCACACTTTGCATACATGTCTATGAGGGAGTTATATAGAGTGACTCCATGTATTGAACTGTTACTGCATATGAAAGTATGGATTTTCTTTCCCATGACCAGATCACCAATTTGGCTACAGGCTGAGAGAATGCTAACTAAGGTAGCCTCATCCGGCACCACCCTCAAATCACACATGTTGTGGTAAAGATCCAAAGCCTCCCTGCAACGGCCTTCTCTGACATAAGATGAAATCATTGAATTCCAAGAAACCACATTTTTCACTGGCATGTTATCAAACATTTTCTGAGCGGATATAGTGAAGCCATGTTTAGCATATGCAGTAACAATGGAAGTCCAAGAGACCACATTTTTATCAGGCATTCTGTCGAAAACCATTTTCGCGGCATGCAAATGCCCACACTTAGCATACATATCCAGAAGAGCATTTCTCACGATTTGATCAATCTCAATTCCTGTAATCTCAATGTAAAGATGCAAAAATCTTCCAGAATCCAAATCACAAAGTTGCGAACAAAGAGAAAGTAAACTAACTAAGGTGAACTCGTCAGGCTCCACACCTAATTCTCTCATTTCCTGAAACAATAAAAAAGCTTCCTTGGAAAAACCCATTTTCGAATAACCACCAATCATCAAATTCCACGAGACTAAAGTCCTTTCAGAAATACCGTCAAACATTTTTCGGGCACACTCAATCGACCCACAAACAACATACACACTAATGAGGGCATTTTGCACGCAAACTTGGAAACCAGTTCCGAATTTAATGGCTTGACCATGAACGACCACAGCTTCCCAACACGCCAACTTTCGAGCACATGCCTTGAGAACAAAAGGAAGGGTAAACTCGTTTGGCGAAAGGCCCGAACCAATCATTTTGCGGTAAAGCGAAATTGCCTCCATTGGATCATCGCCATTTGAGTAACCCCTTATCAGACTATTGTACATAAATTTATTGGGTTCTGGGGCATTGTTGAATACGAGCCGTGCATACTCGAGATCTCCAGTGTCGGCGAGGGCGCAAAAAGAAACTAACTTTCCCAGTGTGAGGTTCTCGCTGGTTAGGCCATGGAGGATGATTTGGGCATGGATTAGCTTGATTCCTCTCATGGATGAGCATTTCTCTAGGAGGTGGTGGAGATTTTGGTGAATGGGGGACTTGAATCTGTGGGTGAAAGTGGTGGGTAGAGAGTGGAAATAGAACATAGAATGCTTAAGGCGGGAACCAACGGTCGAGTATTTGAGAGTGAAGAACATGATAACTGGGCATTTAGTTAGGGAAAACTCTGTTAGTAATCAATTTCGGGCACTCCTTGCGCACTCCCTGCTGACACGGAAGGGATTCAATGAAACGGTGCGTTTTTCTCCTTCTTCCCACAGTCCCCAAAAGCTCCATATGATCTTTTCTCTCCTGCGAATGAAAGTGAACCCATTCCATCTGATCTACTCCCTCGTGCGAACGAAAGAGTAAAGACGATTTGAATCTGGTACAGACGAACGAAAGCGAGATTGGGGGTCAGGTCTGATCCTTTCTCTTTAGCTATTTTTTTCCTATATATTTCATGGTCAGCTCTTTCTCATGTGGTTGTGTCGGTTAATAGAGCACGTATTGACTCTGCCTCAACAGAAGCTTCCACAGCCAAATCCCAATAGAAATGCATAACAGACTCTGGAATATTGTGGAAGGATCTAGAATTATTCTTGCTCAATAAAGCCTATAAATACTGTACTAGCCTTTGGCCATTTGTATTGAGGAAGAATGAATTCAAAGAGAATTCTGAGAAGTGAAAACCTGTGTGGCATTTTATCGAATAGCTGTGGTGCACTGTTTTTTAGCTTTCTCTTCGTCATTTCGTATTTATTTTAGAAATGAGAGAAGTCACGTCAGCACACTTTCCTCCACTTAAATGGTATCATAAATAGAGTGAGTTAAGAGCAATGCTGGGGAGTAGCCACCCTCAGGGCACTCCCCCTCACATGAACAGTGTCATCACTGTTCATGACACTGTTTATGTGAGAAGGAGTGCACTGAGTGTGGCTTCTTCCCTCATTTCCCCGTGAGTTAAATATTGACTACTCTCTAGTATCACTCTTTATTTTATAGTGAGTTTTTAAGTTTTGAATTTTTAAGTTAAAAAATATATATATATATATATATATATCATAGCTAGGGACGAAATCCCAAAACAAATATTACAGAAAAACCTGCCAACTTTTCAAAGTAATTCTTTGTCTCACGAATGCTTCAAATGTGCGTGATATTCTTTTGTGAGACCCTGCCAACTGCGGCACAATCAAAGATACACCCCATCCCCCATCTTTTCTGGTTTTCTTGCCTTTTTAGCAAAATATTAACACATTTTAGAGAACAAATGATTCACATCTATTTCCCACTACGTTTAATTATAATCATAAACAGAAAAAGTTGTTATGCGACACCAAACTTTATTTGGCTGTTGAATTCATCTTATTAGCAAGGATCTAAGGGAACAACATTTATATTTCTGTGAAGACGAAAACATTTATCACTTAACAAAACTAGACATTTTCAAACATGATTTTCTCAATACTTACCCATTTCATTTCTACAATTCGCAACTGCCATCCAGAATTTTATAAAGAAGGAAGAATCCAAAGATTGAAGAGAGATGCAGAAACTGTAAGGGACCAAGACAAGAATGCCATTGCCGCAGACAACTGGTATCTACCACATAACTTTGCAGGGCAGTAGGGTCTACCGGCATCACGCAGGATGTCTGTGACACTAGCTGTTGAGGATGCCGCGGCAAGCAAGAGAAATGACAAAACCTGTGATGGAACAAAACATTATATCCTTCTTATGCTGTTACAAAGTGATGATATCTCAGAAGTTCTCAAATGATTCAAAACCGCACGTACCAAATCTCCTACAATTACGACCGATATTATTCTTGGTTGGCGAGGTAAACGTCTAATGAAAACAGAGAACGCATCAACTGCCAGCAATGTCAGGCTCCATGGAATTACCAAACCCATGACTGTCACCAAATAGCTGTAAGATCAAAATGAGCAATGACAAAGTTAAGGAATCGAATAAAAAAATTGCAGGGCAACATAGACATTGTACGTGTAATTAAATTTCATAAATGATTGAAATTGGTGCTATATAAGACTTGGGAGTTTATGGATAAGATACTGCAACAGATTTGGAACATCAATGTTGAAAACTAAAATGTCTTTGATAAATGGCTTATTGTGTTCACTCCCGAGTCTAACCAGGTTCTACCCATTATACCAAGTCACCAAACCTAGCACAGTTAATGGATGAGACAAATGGGCCTTCCATTACCACACAGACTAGTATAAAGGATATATAAAAACTGTACACATAAAGTCTGATGAACAGATTTGTTTCTCAACTTCTTCAAATGTGAATTACACTTCAAAGGGAACCTTTGGTAGATCATATTCTCACATAAAAAGCATCACATGTTAAGAATGGTGTTCCACGAGAATGCAACCAGTGATTTACAATGTGCTACTCAAAGTCTTGTTAAACTGGAAACACATATACAAGAAACTGTTAACCATGTCTGCCACGATTCCAAGTGTGTAGAAACCTAAGCCTAAACCTCCCAAGGCATGATCCATTAATCATTCATAACAAATGATCTGTGCCATGTTACCTAGTTCTCTAGAACCATCTTTCTATATTTTTTCTGAAGCCTTATGCTCGCCTAAAAACATTCTGTATTATCAATAAAGTAAAGGCTCGTGAAAATCAACCACCAAGAGATAGCAAAAGAATTGAACAATATTAGTCATTGTCAATTTGAATGCCCTCCCAAGCGAAATCTCATGTTCCTTCATGAATCCATCCTTGGTCAAAATCAGTTCCATCTGCATCAATTCCAATATAGCCCGCTTTTGATGCTGACACATCTTGCTTATTAATAAAATGGGCTATTTTGATCCAATATTTTCCTCATAAATGGCATCCTTATCATTTGGGTAATATTTTTATTTTTCTTTGAATTGAACAGTTATTATAGGCCCAAGAATGACAAGAAACCTAAACCCTAAACTACACGTGCTGTTTACAAATAAAACTCTCACATCGCTGGTCCATTTAACTGAAAAGCAGTGTAATACAAATATTTTGATCATATGTGCCCTCTTAGCGTACTTGGTATTGTAGCTAAGTTGCCATGAGATTCTGGCACACGCACAAAAATAATGACCCTTGCCTTCCCTTTTCGTAACAACATTCACAAATGGAAAGAAAAATGTTGTTATAAATTAAATGCTCAAAACCTTAGTCCTATTGATCTAAGAATATTTTTATCAGATACTTAAGGGACTTTCCAAGTCCCAACTAGAACCAGAGTCCCATGGTTGTCTTGTTATCAACCATATCGACTGATCTTCTCCAACCAGGAAAATATGTATTAAGAGGAGCTTCTACACTATATCTTCACAAACTGATGAAACTACTTGAGCAATAAAAAAAAAATGCATTTTTCAATTATTCCCTGCCAAGACCTGCAACCCTTTGATTTCTAGATAAGAGGTTTAATCTTATTTTGAGTAATCCTTTATGAACTAATATATCGCATGGCAAGTATAAATCAGACGTATATACATCCTAGTTTAAAAACTACTCAAATGCACACCAAAATGAAAATGGTTCAAATTACAGTGCCATATTTTGGCTAAGTAGCTAAATAGGCATTTCAATGACAAAAATTGAAGTGTGTGAAATGGAAGTATGGTCTTTCCAACCTTCATTCAGTAAAGCTCGGACTATAACTCCTCAAAATTCATAACGCCTAATTTTAATTAAGTGGACTTAACCGAACTAAGCCACATTCATAACCCAGAACTTTAATGGGCATTGAGAATCATTGGCACACAGTCAAGAATATAACATGTATGCGTACTAAACACAGGCAATTCCTGGAAATTCTTCTGACTCACTGCTCTTCTCTTGACTCGTACTCCAATTATTTGAATTGATTCAAAACGGGCTTGCATCCATCAGAGGTGTCCAGCCAAACAGGGGTAATCTAAAGCTCAATATCCTAAACCTTCCTCCAGCCAAACAGGGGTAATCTAAAGCTCAATATCCTAAACCTTCCTCTCCTCGCCTTTTATAAATTCCAAAAAAGTCGTTAAATTTATGTATTTGCTATCAATTCCTACGCAACCTATGGATATGCCAGCTCAGTCCAACCATTAGGAACCACAATTCATGTCGGTTTCTTACGGTTTTCACCAACCAAACACTCTAATAAGCAATTTTCATTCATCAATTACGATCATCGCCAATTTTTGCGATGTTCAGAGAAAGGGCAAAATATCGGGATAGTTATGATCCATAGCACCCAACGCAGCAAAACCCAAGAATTTGAGATAAAGGTTTTAACAGAGCGAGAAGAATAAGACAAAACCCACAAAAGGGTTCGATTAAAACACAATTCTGAAATTCGAGGCAAATGAACATGAAGATTACCAGAAGGAAGTGTAGCTGTAGAAATCAACGTCCACGCACATTAAGAGAAGTGATGCAGAGGAGAAGACAGACTGACCCATCCGCAGAGCCAAGCTGGCGCTGGTTCCCAACGCTCCTGGCTGCTCTTCCATGCTATTGTCGCTTGCATGCAAGGCCTTGACATGGTAAATTCAAGTTCTCGGCGGCCTTAGCCATTCCTCGCAGGAATTCTAATAAACGAATGAAGGGAAAAGTAAAAACAAGTAGGAAAACGGAGAAGAGATGAAAACGAAATCAAAACTGCTTATGGTAATCGGTCGAGTGAAGTGGGATTCGCAAAAATGGTAACAACGCATGTGATGGAAAAGGAATTCTTAGGACCGAAAGAAAAGAGGGGAAAGGGTGGGAGCACGTAATGGCTACGCGGCTTGGCATCTTCTCCTCGGTCCTCCTTAGTGGGGAATTTGATTTTCACCGGCCAGGCTTTGATTTCTCTGTTTTACAGAAATGCTAAGTGGCTTTTAGATTTGGAGAGATGAATTGTGATGTGCTTTAAAAATTAAATAAAATATTATTATTATTATTATTTTAAAATTTATAAAAAACTAAATTAGAATTTAAAGGAAATTTATTAAAATTTAAAAAACTTATATTTTATATAAAATTTAAAAAAAATATAATAATAAACTTAAAATAAGTAAAGAAATTATGCAAAAGTTGCTTGAACTTATAAGCTTGAAAGCCGTACAAAACATTACTCCTTTGAGATACATCCAAAACATTTCTTTAGCACCATGACATCCAAAATAAAAATCTACCAAAGGATCTTGTTGAGGCGACGGCTAGGGCTCTTAAAGCGACAATAATCCTTTTTTATTGTTTGCCTACTTTGTTGCAAATAATTTATATATTTATAAATATATATTAAATAACTAAGAAATAATTTAATGTTAAATGATTATAAATTTATTTATTATTCTTCATTCTTCTTCTAAAATAAAAATAGTAGTTAAAAAAGTAAATAATATCTTTCATATATTTATAGAATTATTTTAAAACATGATTAATGTTTATTTTGGAACCAACCTAATGTTTTTAACATTTTTAATCATTAAAAAATATAAAAAAATAGATATAATTTTATTAATATTCACATTCTTAATCACTAAATAAAATTAAAAATTAAATAAAAAAAAGTTATAATTAATAATAATTGTATCATTTCTATCCAAAAAAAGTAAACATGTCAGAGTTCTATCGTCGACCAAAAGTTTTGAGCTTCTAGTAGCATAATTCATTTTATTTTATTTTATATAAATGTTCAGCTCTCTCATGCATTTACATTTGTATGTATATTTGCATATTTTCAATATTTCATTTCAACTATTTCGTTCGTTTTGATCTTCGGCTTAATTGGCATCATCTACTTGATTTTTAAAGTCTCTTCTCTCTACTATAAATTCCTTATTTTTTTCACTCAATAACAGCGTAATTGTCATTTTTCTTTGATTTATTTATTTGCACACGTTCTCTTTTCCAAGATAATAATTTATACATGAGAGAGACAATACGTGCGTTCGTATTTTCTAATACCTTTCTCTAAAATTAAATCATTAAATTCCATCAAAAGCAGTAGAATAATTATTCATATCTATGGGAATATTCCCACATTGCAAGGCAAGGTAATTACTAATTTCGAAAAGGGTTTTTTTTTTTTTTTTTTGGGGTTAAAGCTTGGAAACATCGATCGTTATCATAAGCTAAAATAATAATATACAAACTCCATCGAATTCGTCGAAGGGAAGTTTTGCAGTTCCTTCTTCTTCATCAACTTATAACAAAATCTAGTAAACCGATCATCGTCATGTTATTTTAATAAAAGAAAGTACCCAAAAAAAAAAGGCCTATCAATCAAGCTGAGCATACCAAATTCCCTGGATCTTCACTTCCTTTGGAGCTTTTGCTCCCAAATCAGTATCAGATGGCTGTATGCTTTCAAACACACCAATCACCTCCCCAGTCTCAGGCTTACTCTTGGTCACACTCAGGGTGATTTTTCCCGTCGATGAAGATGTATTCTTTATGTTTTCCTTCACGAGTTCTTCTTCATCCCCTCTTCCTCCGGCCGGTAATGCTACTGCATTGTCATAACCTGTTGATCCACCCCTTCCCTTTGGGTCCAAGAAAGAGGATCCACGGTAAGAAGGTACCAAAAACTCGCCGCCGAAGCTCTCTGGTTTGCCTGATGCCACCAACTGTTTGATGGTGAAAAGGAATGGTACCCTCTCGCCGCCGGGAAGCTGGACGGTGACGGCAGCGTAGTCGATGCCATCTTTTTCCTCGAACTTGATGGTGCCATCGGGGGATACTTCAAAGGGTCCTTCGATTTCATCGAGGGTGTAGGTCAAGCGGGTCATGAGCTTGGTATTTTGGAACTCGGGTGGGGAGTTCTTGTTCACAACTTCGGCTTTGACAGTGAAGGAAGTGGGTTCCAAGCAGATCTTCTTGGCGCTGTACTTGCCTGGCTTGAAAGCGAATTTGTCAACTCCACCATCAATGGTTGGGCACTGGTTGGCTGTGCCGGTTCCCTTTACCTCCATGTATGTCTTGCTTTGAATTTCATCGTAGGTTAGTCTCTTTGGAACTCCTTCAGCACCTGCTCCCTGAAAAAACAAAAACAAAACCAAAATGATCGAAGGAACTTATACATAAATGGTAAAACCAAGAACCAACATATATCCTCTGTTTCAGATTATGTAGTACTACAGAAGATCTTGCAGACCTGAATTTCAAACTTTGTCACTCATTTTAATAATTTGGTTTTTGAACAATACTGCTCAGCAGAAAGAAGCTTAAAAAAAATGAGAGTTTGTGACGAATTATTTATAATGTTAATAATAATTTATGATAAAAACATATTTATTTTTGATTAAAAATTGTCATTTTGATATAAAATAACTGATCACATAATGTTTTTGTAACAATATTCGGATTGACAGGCAGAAACTAGCATGAATGAAAACCCGGGATCGATCTTAATTAATTATTCACAAACAATCACACAGCAACCTAAAGATATATACAAGATCCTTTTGTATGATCCAAGCTTCTGATCAAATTCAAAGGTGGATCGCCACTACATGCATGATCAAGCACAACTAGAAAACAAAAAGAAATGCATACCGACACAACGAGGGCCGAGGTTGCAAGAGCAAAGCCGGCAATCTTGGAAGCGTCGACAAACTTGTTAGCCAAGTCCTTAATATCAGCATGCAGAGAACAAGTGAGCCTGGCTGCAGTTGGTTCCAAGCCAAAGCACTTGGAAACAATTTGAGAAGACCTGAGCTGCAGGCTACTCCTAGAAGACACACCCACCTTGGCGGGTTGCAAGAGTGTAGCCGCTGCTTGTAGTGAGGCTGCCATTTTTGTTCAAACTTTTTGCTCTCTTTCTCACTCTCACTAGTTTATATGCAATTTGTAAAAAGAGTTTTTGTGTGGTGGAAGGGAATAGAGACAAGGTAGTGTTATTTGGTGGCCTTGCTGCGAGTAAGATAAGGGATAGGATAAGGTTTTCTCTCTCTCTTATTGGTTGGTTGAAGCTAATCTAATGCCTTTGTTTTCTTGTAGTTTGACACCTGTCAATTTCTCATTTGGGATAATGATACTCTTGCTGGGACCTGCTGCTTGTGTGATGGCTGAAAGGATGAAACCTGTTCTAATCTTGCGATATATACCTCCTTAATTTGATAATCTAAGTTGGTGTTACATCTTGGATGCCAAAGACGTGCTAGTTTTCAAGTTGTATAGCGATCATGTTAAGTTAATAAAGCTTAAAATGAATGAATTTAAAAAGATTTTTTACTTACCTGACATTCTTAACTTATTTATATCCAACTATTTTACTTGGCTTAAAATGGAGGTCTTGGGTTCGCTAAGTAAAAGAAGAAAGCATTTCCTCATTCTTGATTATGGAGCATTCTTGGCCGGACTTTGGTATGCAAAGATCGATATTCCAATCTCACCTCATTAAATGCTTATGTTTTGAACCGTTTTTATATTAAATTGTTCTCTCATTCTATTTAACGTGTCGTCTCTATTTCTTGTCATCACAGACATTCTAATTACCATTGCTTGAGATATGGCATCACCGTTTTCTTTTGATCTTATTATAGCTTAAAATCAACATAATTCATAATTCAAGGATAGTTTATGGCCTGATGTTGGGCTTCCAATGTAAGGATTTTATATTACATATTTTCTGTAGACTACCCCCGGTACCCTATTTTGGGCCAGAGTCAGTAGACTGTAGACAGTGCAAACACGAGAAAATATGAAAAAAAAAAACATTTGAACTCATTAAGTTAATTGGCATTTGGAGGTTGTACATTCACATGTACTGTTCAGACCCATTTTCGTTTCGGTTATCAGAAGCGACGCCCTGAAGAAGTTCGAAGATCGTTTCACTTACAAATTGAAGTACAACTAATTGGAAAACCGAATGCTATGGAGAATCGAGAGAGAGAGAGAGAGAGAGAGAGAGAGAGAGAGGGAGCAGCTCAAAAGTGCTTGAAACACAAATCATCGGTGCTCCTCAAATCAAATTCCAGAATGAAATTCCTTTCTCATCATCGCTACATCGTCCTTCTTCTATCTCTCTCCAGAGACGAATAAATCAAAATACAAAATACCCAGAAACAAAAAGCCATAGTTTGTTTCATCGTCAGACATTCAGTATGAGTAGGAGGTAATTAATTCTTCATACAAAAGAATCAGTCACACAAATTCCTCATCATTATGCCTGACAATCTCAAAAACATTAAAAACAAAACAATACGAGGAGACTAGATCATTAGATGGGTACGGAGTTGCCTCTCAGACAAATGCCTCGGTTTGTCGTCACGATTAAAAGAATGGAATATCGGACTCGTCATCATTTTTGTTCATCACCGAGAAAACTCCTCCCAATCCCCATGGCTACTAACTCCTACGCATACTAAATCATTCTTTTGGAAAAAATAAACTTCAAAAAAATATATAAAATCATAGCGAAATCGAAAAGAATCTGAAGTAAACGATTAAATAAGAAAAAACAATTCAAAACGTTCGTTGAAATAATGAAGCAATCATCTATGGAAAACATTAAAAAACGAGAGCTCAAGATTGAGAAGAAGGTGAGAGGCGATCATACTTGGGATTCCAGAACGAGGGCTGATATAGATGTGGAAATGGCGTTGCTTTTATAGGAGAAACAGCCGTTTTAGGGTTGGGGTTTAGAATCATTAGGGTTTCCAGTTTCCACACAACTCTTCAAATTACCATACATACCATTAGTGTAGCATACATTGGACCAAACCGTTGGCCCAATGGTTTATTTGTTTGGGCCGATTCTCAAGTTGCAGTAGGCTGGAAGATGATAATACCACAACTGTCATTTTGGTACGAGTAACGAATTATCATTTTTATAATCAAATTTTAAATTGAAATATATAAATGAAATGAAGTCTTTTTTATATATAAAAAATAGTTTTAAATCGAAATTATTTTTATAAAATTTCTTTTTATTTAAAATAAAATAATGAAAATAATTGCATCTATGCCATTTTCTTTTTGGTTAATAATATTTTATTAAATTAAAACGAGAAATTCAGAATGAAGAGGCGAAGAGCCTAAAAAAAAAGTAAGAATTTTTTTATTCTAAATAAAACATAAGAGAAAAATGGAAGATAATGGAAAAGATAAAAGATATTTGTAATTGTGAATTATGAAATTATTATATATAAGGCTGTGTACCGACCCGATCCGACCCGACCCGACCCGAAATCGCACACTTCCGTTCCTACCCGATTAGCTTTCCTTCCGTTCCTTCCGTTCCTTCCGATAACTGATTAACCGATTCTCCGATATCTTCTTATTCTTCTTCTTCTTTTCTTCTTCTTACCCATCATCGCCGCCTTGGGCATGCTTTACGACCGGCTTCTCCGCTGGTTCCAGTCCCACTCTTCTCTCCTTGTCGCCATCCTCTCCGACTTCTTCCTCAGTTGGACCCTCCACCTCCCCCAGCACCTACGCATCCCCAAAATCGCTTTCTTCTTAACCCGTTCCTTTTTGGCCTCCGTCATTGACTACTGTTGACGTAATGTACGAACCGTTACTTCTCAATCGATCGTTCACTTTCCCAATCTTCTCCAGTCTCCGTCCTTCAAGCAGGAGCATCTGCCCTCAATTTTTTCTCGCTTCTACAGAGAATCCAACGCTGAGACAGAGTTCCTGAAAGATGCCATGCTCGCAAATTCCTCAAATTAGGGTTGCATCTTCAACGACTTTGAAGATTTAGAAGGCATATCGATCGAGCTCGAGGGATGAAATGTGAATGTGTAATCGGTAACGGATATTTACCCGTTACCAATTTAACCGATTTTGGGTCGGTTTATCGGGTCGGAAGCGGTTCGGCTTGTCGGGTCGGATCAGATTTCAGACATTTTGTACAGTCTAATTATATAATTATTTTGAAAAAAATAAATAAAACATAAGATTTATATAAAAAAAATAATAATAATAAATTGTATTATTTTTTAAAATAATTACGATATATTTAATTATACATATAATTATTAAAGAGAGAACGAGTCAAAAGTGGTGGACAACATATCAACGTTCAGTCAAAAGTTGGAAATGCGAAATCCAGAGAGAAAACCCTGTTTGTTTTAGAAAGTTAATACAATTGGATATTTTGATATCTTCTAACATAAAAATAAAAAATAAAAAATAAAAAATAAAAAATAAAAAAATGCGACGAAGATTCCTCGAAGTTTTATATAAATTCGAGATCTTTAACGACAGGAATATAGTTAGTGTTGTATGGTCCACTTCATTTTTCTATCTTATATTCCAAGAATCCTAATTTTAAAAAGGTTTTCTGTCTTTTGCGTTAGAAGTTAGAACCCATTTTGTCCTCTCAGTGAAAAATATTTGTTCTAATTTTACTTCAAAAAAGTTCAAATATAAAATTACATGCTACGAGAAATTTTAAGCTCGGATCTATAGTGTAATGAACGAACCAACCATTTCTTTTTACTTTTTTATCACATTAACCTATAGTCTTATAACATTACAGAGGGGCATGATATCACAGTCACTTTGCTTTGCCTTTAAACAGTATTGACATCAATCCACAACCAAATTGGTCTAAAGGCAGTTACAATACAGCCTCCACCAATTCACATAATTAGACAGTTTTGTTTTGAAACGGGCGTTAGAGAACAGAGTCACAACTAATCTCGGAGTGCACAGATCCATAATAAAGAGTTTGCTGCAAGTGCACTTAAGTAAGTTATATCACGGGGACAGAGAAAGAAAAATTGTCAGAAGCGCAAACCAGGAAACAGTAGTTTGTTCTTACTGTATACAGGCTAGAGTCTTACACACAAATGCTGAATAAAATGATTTTGTGCCTAGAGAAAGTAAACAATCAGCCCCCAGACAGGATAAACTAACAGAAGGATAATCCCAACAGTGTTGGATATTCCATGGGTTTGAGTGAAGGAATTTCTGAATCCTCCAGATGCCCGAATGTGCTCTTGCAATAGGTAACAACCAATGATAAGGCATATCAAGATACCAATCCAGCTATCCTTCAAGGTGTCTGCAAAGAAGCTGGGAGCCACAACCAAAAGAAGTATCAAAGATCCTGGCATCTCCAGCCAATCTGCAGATTGATTAAAAAACAGCATCATGGATAATGCACTGAATTATTACTTTAACATGCAATATAAAAGTGTCTCAGCTTTCTATTTACGATGTTTTTTTTTAATGATAAACAATAGTTATAATTGTGAGTGCAAAATATCATACAATCACTTGAAAAAAGTGAATAAATACAAAACTTAAATGGAAAAAATTAATTTTTTAATAATAAATTTTACTCTTTTTCAAAAAGATTATATAATATTTATTCACTCTACGATTATATATAACATTATTCGTATGGTGACAGAAGCATATACCTGGGAACTCTACGATTATATATAACATTATTCGTATGGTGACAGAAGCATATACCTGGGAAGTGTCGTGGGAAGAAAAGCCTTAGTACAACTGCAATGAAAGCAATCCATTTTCCAACTTCACCTCTGAATGGGTTAATTTGTAGCAAATTTATCAAGAATTAAAGAGGCAGAAGATAATGAAAAAAAGAAGAAAATCAAAACAGAAAATGACAAATTGTGCAAGCAGTAGGGATTAGGGAACTATCACCTAAAAAAGTTGAACAGCACTGAAGGAAGGCTAAAGAATATGTAAGGGACTAAAAGTGAAGTCAGCATGTTTGTTCTCCAGTTGGTTCGATCCAATATCAGCAAATAACTGCAGTTAAAATTGAAAACAAATATCATTATTCCAAAAGAATAAAGAAAAGGAAAGTAACAGTCAAGAAGGAAGAGAAACAGTACACATTTTGACCTTACCTATATATAATAAGAAAATCAACAAAGGTATATATCAGCTGCAATATCTTGATTTTGAAAATAGAAAAGGGAAAAAAGTTAGAAACCAAAAATATCACTTTCCACATTGGGTACGTATTGTACTCCATATATCGACAAAGATAATAAACACCATTGGTGGCACTTAATTTCCCATTTCAATTGATAAAAGGCGTCAGAAAATATTTTAGATATAAAAGAATTATACAAAAAGATTTATAAATCAAATTTAATTTGATATAATTTATGAGATTATAAAATTATTTTTTATTATAAAATAGATTTAACCTATAAAATTTCATCAATTTATAAAATTATTTTTGTGTAATTTATTTGCGGATGCCAAACAAGTAGACAATCACTACAAACAGCCAGATTAGATATTGAGATTGATGGAGAGAAAAAGAGTACTGACATAGCTGCGAAGGAAGCCACCCATTCCAGAAAAGAAGTCCCAAAGTTAAGGCCAGCAAGCTTAGCGGCATGATTGAAGAGCCTCTTTGCAGCGATCTTGAGATCATTGGTATCAGAGTCGATCAAATCCTCCATTGCCGGATCAGTTTTCATAGCCAAATAGTTCATCCTCCCCATTATATATGCTGTAGATATGAACAAAAGATAGATGAAGAATTTGCAAGACAAACTGGTTTTTTTTTTTTTTTTAAAATAGCAGGTACCAATCCTTACACAAACAGCAAGAATGGCTTTAACAATGATGAGAATCAGATCGGAAAAACGAAGAAGTGTGTACAGTACACATCGCAAAACGACACAACAGAAACAAAAGGGGCTTCAAGATAAAATGAGTTGGTTTGTAGGCCAGTTTTAACTGCGTTGGGGCCCTCGCTTTTGAGCTCTGCAATGAGTGCAGACGGTGCTGCCAGTTTAGGATCTTCCACCTGCTTCTTGTTAGGTATTGACTCCTAACCGGGTCGGGGAATCCAATTTTTATATTTTGACAAATCATTTTTTAATAAATGGATGGCGTGTTCCCTAAATCTTTTCTCTATTTTATTTTATAGAACTCAAGAAGAAATTATTTATACAAACTTAAACTTTAAATAGATAAGATTTATATAAATTTTTGTAAAAAAATAGATCTCACTTTGAAAATGTGGAAAAGAAACCATTATTTATTAATGTGATTTACTTTTTTTTTTTTAATAAAATGTGTTAAATTATGTGACTCATATCTAATAAATATATAATGACAAGTAACAGATGGTGAAGCGAGCGGACGAGCGATTATGATTAATATTTTCGTAAAATTTTTTAAGTACTTTTATATAATTAGGATTAGTATAAATATATATGATGTAATCCTATTAAATGATAATAAAATTATCGTCGCTCGCTCGTGGACGTAAACACATTACTGAACCATGTAAATTTTTGTATTATTTTTCTCTTACTTTCTCTTTCAATTATTCCTTATATTTATTTTAATTGTTGTACGATCACATCAAAAAACTTGTAAAAGACTTACCTATACGAGACTTATGCTTAATATTACTATTTTTTAAAACAATATTTAAATAGATGAAATAATTTTTAAGCTTACAAATTCAAATCCAAACACGGCAAATAGATTACTAAATTAATTATCAGAGGAAGGGTCTTTATTAATTCCATACATTTCCAAATGCAGGCAAGCGGTTGGCCATGTCTTGACCATTCCCACCTTACAACATGGAACGAGCAATTTAGATTTGTCAAATCGAAATGGCAAATCTTGGACAAATAACAACATTTATTTGGAAATTTAAAAATAAAAATAAAAAAACACTCGAGGAGGACATGATCATATTCAACTCCAAGACTTTTTATGATCTGCATTTATTTATGCATATATAGCATTTCCATGACTCTTTCCAACTGTAGAGAATAAATACTTCTTCCCCGATCCAGAGACATCTTCGAGATTTTTACTTTCCCTGCATTTACAAATTAAGCAACATTAACAAGCTAGCCAACTACTAGGCTATTATATTCAAATTGGAAAAGAGTATGATGCTTGCATCTAATCCCAACACCATTAAACTTACAAATTGACGTACTGGTAACTTAACAATTTAACGTAACATATGAAATTATGTCAGTTTGTAAATATATTTTTATGAAAACTTTTTATGATTGAGTATTTATTTTAATAAAAAGCTGGAAAGTCTATATAATTGCTTGCTTAATGATACCTAAGCACGCATAAATCATAATATTTTCATGTGTACTCCAATTTAATCTTAACGGAACTCCATGATAATATATCAAGGTAAAGTTGGGATCTATGCCTTGTTTTTATCTTAATTAAAATTATCTTGCATATTATTAGATTATGGAAAACCTTGCACAAAAATTGTTTGAATCAAGTCTGGACAGAGAACCTCTTGTCTATTGTATATTTTCGAATAATGTTTTTACAATGCTTACACAGAATATTTATAGAGAGGATGTACAGTAGCAAGTTTCCTTAACATGCGGATGACTTGTCATGTGTCCTGTCTAATCTCTTTGCTGCGTGTCCTTATCAATGCAATATTGTTGTTGCTTCTATGTGTTTCAGACGCGTGCTATGTGTTGCTGAAGTATGCAGTCCCTTTAGTGGTCTTTTAGTCTTTGCATTTATTTGAATCTTGTTGCAGGTCTTCTAATGAGATAGGTTCAGCACTTTGCACATCTCCTTTGCTGTAAGTGTCCTCTGTTATGGTTGAGACTTCTTGTTGTGCTGCATGTTGATCCTCCTCTATTATGGCCGATATCTTCACTGCTGCAGCATGGTTGTTTTTGTCCTTCACTAGTGCAATATGGCTATCCTTAACAGCCCCCCTCGATCCAAGTGGCACTTGATTAATAGTGAGACTTGATCGAAGGAAATTAAGACGTGCATGAGAGAGTGGTTTAGTGAAGATATCAGCTAATTGATCATTGCTAGATAAAAATGAAATAGTAAGTGTCTTGGCCGCCACTCTTTCCTTTACAAATTGATAATTCAATTCTACGTGTTTTGTACGAGCATGGAGAATTGGATTTATAGTCAAATAAGTGGCCCACAAATTATCACACCCAGTTTTGGTGGATCCTTTAAAAAAAATACTCAATTCACTCAAGAGTGACTGAATCCACAAAACCTCACAAGTGGTGTTGGCAATGGCTTTATATTCAGCCTCGGTGGAAGATCGAGCAGTTGTGGACTGTTTTTTGGAGCTCCAAGAGACCAAATGAGACCCGAAAAATACACAAAAGCTGCCAGCGGATTTTTTGTCATCAGGGCAACCAGCCCAATCAGTATCAGAGAAAGTCGAGAGTATATGAGAGGATGATTTGGAGAAAAACAAGCCAAATTCAAAAGTAAGTCAAAGATACTTAAGAATACGCTTGACAACTTGCCAATGAAAAACTTTAGAATTATGCATGTATTAACAAATTTTGTTAACCGCAAAAGAAATGTTAAGACGGGTAAATGATAGATATTGTAAGCTACCAACTACACTTCTATAGGTGATTGGATCCTCAAAAGATCAACTATCAAAAGCTGAGAGTTTGATAGTTACAGACATGGGAGTAGACATGAGTTTTGCATGATGCATATTGGTTTTGTGAAGGAGATCTAAAATGTATTTAAATTGACAAAGAAAAAAACCCTCATTATTTCGAATGATTTCAATCCCTAAAAAATAATGTAGATGACCTAGATGCTTAACAGGAAAAGATGAGCTGAGAGCAGAAATAAAATTAGATATTGAGTGAGAATTAGATCCAGTAACAATGATATTATCAACATATACAAGAACAAAAATTACATGAGAGTCATGATGATAAATAAATAAGGACGTATCTGATTTTAATTCTTGAAATCCTAAAGAAAGAAGTTTGCTGCTAAGCTTGGAGAACCAGGCATGAGGGGCCTGTTTGAGGCCATAAATCGCCTTTTTTAATCTATATACATATGAAGGATTCTCAGGATGCACAAATCCAAGGGGTTGTTGCATATAAACTGTCTCTTCTAAATCACCATGTAAAAAGGCATTTTATATGTCCAGTTGCTGTAATGACTAATTTGATGATATTGCTAAGGAAAGAAGAATCCAAATGGTTGCAAGTTTTATAATTAGTGAAAAAGTCTTAGTATAATCTACCCCAGATTGTTGATGGAAACATTTAGCGACTAGACGAGCCTTACGCTGCTCTAAGGATCCATCCCCACGTCTCTTTGTTTTGAGTATCCACTTGGGACCCAAAATATTGAGAGAGGTAGAGGGTGAGACTAAATCCCACGTATGATTAGCTAACAAGGCATGGAACTCAGATTGCATGGCCTCCATCCACTCAGGTTATTTGATGGTTTCAGTGTACGAAGTGGGTTCCTCGAGAACAAGTGTGTGCGCTGAAGTAGTGAGTGAGAGTGAGTGGTTCTTAAGAGGCCAAGGAACAGTACCATCAAGACGAATGAGATGTTTATGGACATTTACCTTACTGCGTGTAACCATGGGATGAATAAAGGTGGAACGCACATGGGTATTTGGAGATGGCTACGCGCAATGGGACAACAGTGTGCCTGAGTTGTTTTTGGGACTTATGTTGAAAGTGATGGAATTAGGGCTAGTATTATTTGAGACCTAGTCAATAGGCTAGAGTTTTGTGGGCTTACGGGATGAGGGGAGACCGCAAGAGAAGAGGCATTTATCGTTCGACTTGGGTAGGAAAGTTGTCTAGGAGGCAGTCTATTAAGAGACTTGGGTGGGGAGCTTAGGGATTGAGATTGACCAGGAGTGTTGGGCCAAATATGGTTCTGAGGAGAGAATGAAGGGGCTATAGAGGACCCAAATTTGAGTATGGCAAAAATGTATAAGGGTTGGGTTGGGCTGTGGATTGTGCGGAAGCAGGCTCAGGATTGGGTTTTGTAATAAAAGGAAAATGGGCTTCATTGAATAACACATCTCTGGAGATGTAGGTCTGACCCAATGGTGGATATAGATAAATATATCCCTTATGATTCAGATTATATCCCATAAAAATACAAAGTTTGGATCAAAAATCCATTTATGTCTATTAAACGGGTGTAAATTAAGCCAACATGCCAATCCAAAGACTTTTAAAAATTTATAGTCCCGAATTTTGTGAAATAAAGTTTGAAAGGGTGAGATATTTTGTAAAACCGGGATGGGCATCCTATTTATCAAAAAAATCGATATTTGAAAACCTTAAGCCCAATATTGAAGAGGCATGGATGAGTGAGCAAGGAGGGACGACAACCCTATTTCAACTATGTGCCGGTGACACCTCTTAACGGTACCATTTGGAGCATGCGCATATGGGCAAGTTATGCGATGAACGATACATTGATCATGAAGACTATTTTTAAGTAGTCGAAATTCACCTCCAAAGTCAAATTGGACCACTTTGATGTTTATTGAAAAATAATTTTTTATGAATTGAATAAATGCAACAAAAATTGCAGTAACATCGGATTTAGACTGAATAGGAAACAACCAAATGTATTTCATGTAATCATCAACTACAAAGAAATAAATCAACATTCATTTGAAGATAACACGAGAGTTGGATCCCATACATCTAGAAACATTAATTCAAAAGCTATTTTAGACTTAAGAGGAAGACGTGGGATGAGGAAGTGCATGAAGTTTAGATTGGAAGCATGCGGAACAACGTTGAATAGGCTTGTTGTTATGAACTGGAAGTTGAAAATGCCTAACAGCGAGACTTGTGGTGCGCGGGGAAGGGTGGCTAAGGCGATGATGACATTGATCAAGAGAGGTATGTTCACCAATGTATGCTTGAGGAGAAGAGGAACCCGAAGTAGAACTGGTCAAGTCAGCATTTAGGACATACAAATCATCTCTAACAGTGCCCCGAAGTAGAACCTCTCAAGTGAGAATATCCTTCACAAAAAAATATGTAGAGTGAAGTTCAAAATAAACACAATTGTCAACACAAAATTGACAAACAGACAACAAATTTTTGGCAAGAAAAGGAACATGCAACAATTGAGAAAGTAAGAAGTTGCCAAAAGGAGTTCTAAATTGAGCTGAACTAGTGTTTTGAATTGGCACGGTGGAGCCATCTCCAATGATTACTTGGTTTGTTCCTTGATAAGACATAGAATCCATATTAAGATTAGCAACATCAGGTGTAAACTGAGTAGTGCCGTTGTGTCTGGAAACCATGAGTGAAATTGGGGTGCCGATGGAGAGGGTCCAGCGGTGGTCATGTTTGCTGAGCACGTGGAGGGAGGGGAGGCTTGATAACTCTAGTCAAGACAATGGTAACATTTAATGGCTGTATGACCAAGTTTTTTGCAAATTTGGCACACAGGCCGTGGGTCATTGCCATTAGAGAAGGAATTGGGAGGACCACGTCTAATACCATGCCGACCTCGAAAATTCTGCCCCTTGGACCACAGTTTGGGGCACAGTATTTAGAAGGAAAAGAAGGAGAGTTATGAGTGGTAGTAAAATTGGCAGTAAGTGGATTACCATTGAGAAGACTCATATTTTGGTGGAACAACCGAAACTCATGGTTGAGTAAGAAGCTATATATTTGATGTGGAGAGAGTGGATCAGCTCTTGTTGTGAGGGAGGTTACTAGAGCATCATAGTCGGACCTAAGTCTAGCAAGAAGGTACACTGAAAACTCAGTGTAAGAAAGGGGTTGCCCCGCATCACCCATGGAAGCAGCCAAAGCTTTGGCTTTGTGATAATAATCGGTAATCAATTCAGGTCCCTTTTTCAAAGGGGCAAGTTGATATTGAGTTTGCATTATATGAGTACTTGATTGTGCTAAAAACAGATTTTGTAAGAGTGACCAGACCTCATGAGAGGTGGTATAGTCCAAGACCTATGAAAGAACTTGCTTAGATAGAGAAGAGTTGAGGGCCAAGAGAACCATTTGGTCAGTCAATACCCACTTCGTGTAGGCTGGATTTTCGGAGTCATAAAACATTGAGGGGCAGGGGGGCATTTCTGTTGAGCCATCCACATGATAATATAGAAAATGAGCTTTGAGGAACGGCACCATTTGGGCCTTCCATAGCAAGTAGTTTTTAATGGTAAGTTTGATGTGATAAAATGTGAGGCAGCATTGAGGATGTTCAGATTGATTACAGAGGAAGGGGAGTTGATTTCAAGAGATTCAGAGGTTTCCATTGAGTAAGAAATCAAGAAGAGGTGAGTGAAAAAGACAACGAGAGAAAAGGAAACGAAAAAATAAATAAATTATGTAGACGCTAGTCAAATTGTGGCTCTGATTACCATATTAGATTATGGAAAACCTTGCACACAAATTGTTTGAAACAAGTCTGGACAGAGAATCTCTTGTCTATTATATATTTTCGAATAATGTTTTTGCAATACTTTCACAGAGTATTTATAGAGAGGATGTACAGTAGTAAGTTTCCTTAACATGTGGATGACTTGTCATGTGTCCTGTCTAATATCTTTGCCGCGTGTCCTTCTCAATGCAATACTGTTGTTGCTTGTATGTGTTTCAGACACGTGTCGTGTGTTGCTTAAGTGTGCAATCCCTTTAGTGGTCTTGTAGTCTTTGCATTTATTTGAATCTTGTTGCAGGTCCTCTGATGAGATAGGTTCAGCACTGTGCACGTCTCCTCTGCTGCAAGTGTCCTTTGTTATGGTCGAGACTTCTTGTTGTGCTGCATGTTGATCTCCTCTGTTATGGTTGATATCTTCACTGCTGCAACATGGTTGTTTTTGTCCTTCACTGGTGTAATATGGTTATCCTTAACACATATTAATTCTTACAAGTAAAATAACTTATAAGAGAAAAATCTAACTCCTTAAATAGATATACCAAATTGCATAAAAATACCTTGATAATATTATAACCATAGCTTTGTAAGAGCATTCACAACCCACTAGTTAAAGTTTAACCAAATTTTGGCTTAAAATATTATTTTTATAAATTTTAGCTAGTCATTTTTTATTACATCAAATAATAGGCTCAACAAATCAAAAGCTATTATATTAAAATATTGATTTTCAACTTTTTATTTATTTTAATTCTAGTTATAATTTGAATATTGATTTGTTAGAACATTCACAACCTACTAGTTATCTCATTTATTTAGTCAACATTTGACTAAAAGACATAAAAACAAGTTTTAATAGACTTAACAAAGTTAAACTAAATTTAACTTTCTCTCTTTTCACTCTCTAAATACAGAGAGCAAGGAGAGAAAAAGTTAAATTTATTTTAATTTTATTGAGTCTATTAAAGTATATTTTTTATATTTCTTAGCCAAAATTTAACTAAATAAATTATTTAGCTAGTAAGTTGTGAATGCTCTAAGGGTTGCTTCTTGGTGGTTGTCTCCTTGGAAATGGAGGGGATGGGGATGGAGACGCCGGGCCAAGAGTGACACATGCATGTTGACCCTCACCAATGCTGGCGTAGAGGCTCGTCAAGTGTTTTCCACATCCCCTCCATGAGATCTCCCTGCACTACTTGCAATCAACTGTTAGACACATTCTTTTTTATATATTAATACCAAATGGTTGCTTCCTCTTTCACTTCGCTTTTCAAATTTGGGTGATTATATAAATAGTATATGACCTCTTAATATTGTTGAGGAATAAATTTAACATTGCTTGTAGACAAGGTTTTGGACATAGTTATAAGCAATGTGCAAACATTTCTTGTTGAACCAGTTTTATGAGATGAGTTAGGCTCTATGAATTTTTACATAGTATCAGAGCCTCCATAGGACGAATGAGGGCCTACACTACTTATTCTGTGACAAAGACCAAAAAAATTACTGGCCTACACGTGAGGGAGGATGTTGAGGAATAAATTACGCATTGTCTGTAGACAAAATCTTAGACATGCTTATAAGTAATGTACAAACCTCTCTTGATGAACTAGTTTTATGAGATGAGTTACGCTCCATAAATTTCTAAATGGTATCAGAGGCTCCCACGAGGCGAATGAGGGTCTGCACTACTTATCTCGTGACAAGGTCCAGAAAAATTACTAATCTACATATGGAGGAAGATGTTGAAGAATAAATTACATATTGTCTGTAGATAAGATTTTAGACATGCTTATAAGTAATATGTAAATATCTCTTGTTGATTAATTTTATGAGATAAATTAGGCCACGAATTTCTACAAATATTACTGCTATTAGGGCAATATGAGCTTAATTACCCTTGAAGCTATCGCTGTTCATATCCAAAAATGCTCGACTTAAATACCTATGCGTGCTGACACTCAAAACCCAAGAGAACTCAAATAAAAACGGAAAAAGATCTCTTCAAACGTCTAGTACTCCTCAACTTGCAATTTAATAATTTATATCCTCCTAAATTATTAATCTTGTAGGGTCGGGTCATCAAATTGGACCGCCACAGAACTAGGCTCCACACAAACAAACACCAACATTTAAATGGTTAATTTGCATGTCAACTAAATGAAAATTTGGACTTATTTTAGAACATTTGTTGATCAGTAGTTACCCTGCTGATCAATTTTCATTCGCAAGTAACGGGGGTAATCCCTGCTGAAGCATCATAACATATAAGATTAATAAAGTCAATTGTATATTGACTAACATAATAGTGACACGTGCCAGGGCCACGTCAGTTCGTATACCTTCATAGTAGACTAACATATACTTGTGTGGTATTCGCCAGGCAATATAAAGGTAAGAAAAGCCAAAAGAAGCTAATTTCGTATCATTGAGCTGCATTACCCAACAAGCTGTTCGCTGAAGGCGAGCTTTCTCGACTTAACCAAGGATTATACACGGAAACAGGGGAGCTATCCTTCACCTCCTCCATTGAAGCTGCACAATCTTCCACTTTTTCTGTAACAACCGATCTCAGCTGGCTCCCTAACTCTGCCTTCCCAACTGTCATACCACCACCAGCTAATGACTTCTCGCTTCCATTATGTGGTGAAGAACAAGTGGATACCGCCGAAGATGCCATGTATGCATTTTCATCGAATGTTGTCCACCCACTGCGCCTGATCTGTTCCAGCTCTTCTGCCACTTCCATCATAGAAGGCCTCGTGTCACTGTGAAAAGCAAGGCATCTGAATGCAAGCTCAGCAACCTTGAGAACAGAATAAAGTGTCCAAGCATCCCTATTGGGCTCAAGGAAAGGGTCTAATATGTCATCCACACAACCCCTCCCAATTCTATCCATGGCAAGTGCTGCTAAATTCACCTCACTCGAAGGTCGAGCAAAATCAACCACTTTCAATGCAGTTATTATCTCTATTAAAACTACTCCAAAACTGTAAACGTCGCTTTTATCAGTGAGATGGAAGTTCTGGTGGTATTGAGGATCAACGTAACCTGGAGTCCCTTGTGGGGTTGTTGAGATGTGTGATATTTCTGTCATGCCGAGTCTAGAAAGTCCAAAGTCAGCAACCTTCGATTTGAAGCTGTGATCCAATAATATATTGTTAGATTTGATGTCTCTGTGATAAATCGGTGGATTCATGGCAGTGTGGAGATATGTTATGGCGTTAGCAGTTTCAGCAGCAATTGTGAGCCGTACAGTCCATGGGAGTACTTTACCCCTTTCTCTTTGTAGATGCTCAGACAGAGTTCCATTAGGCATAAATTCATAGACAAGGATCTGTTCTCCATCCTCTATGCAGCAACCTAAGAGGCGAACCAAATTCGGGTGGCTCACAGAGGAAAGGAGTTTGATCTCATTTACGACTTGGTCAATACTGTTGGTGTCTCTATATTTGATCTTTTTTATGGCGACCCACTCATCATTTTGAAGTTTTCCTGCATAAACCGTACCAAAGGCCCCATTCCCCAGCCTTTGTTCATCAGAGAAGTTATCAGTGGCTCTTTCTATTTCTCTGTAAGGATATAGAGGTACGCTGGAGTTGCCAGCAACTTCACATAGGAGGCGTCTTGCACTCATTTGGTTTTTCAAACAAGTGGAGCGCCGCCGAACAAAGTAACATGTAATACACAGCGCAGCCATTATAGAACCTCCAGCAAGAATCCCTAAACAGAGAAGAATGTAGACTATTTTATTGTCTCAAAAAATCTCTAGTCCTAACTACACACACTGCACTCCGTGGAGTATGCGAAAATTCTATAAAGTATTATTCCCATTTGTTCAATCTATCAGTTGAGTTCATTGTGGTTGAGCCACATTACAGATAAAAACCAGTATATGAATTTAAGCAGTAGATATAAAGATTCAAAATATTGGATAGATAGTCTTCTGATGCTTCCTGACTGCCAAAACAAGAAAAACTAATGCAAAACTTCAGCTAAATTATCAGAAACCTGAGAATCATTTTGTAGTGATTGATTTCAACAATGCATACCTATGTATGTATGCATGTCTATATACAGCATACATTGCAGCTGAAAAGATAAATATAAGTGTAACCACCACTATGATCCCATGACATTGTAGGTCATTCTCCACGCTGTTCCAAGGAGGGGAAGCAGAGATTTTGGGAAAAAGGAATATTAAGCACATTAATCTACCAAAACATAATTTTTTCCAGTAAGAAACAGAAGATTTACCTCCAAGGACTCTAAACATGCCTCCACAATCGCCAGACAGGTACCTCTTAGGATTGCAATCAGAAACTGCAATAAGTTTCAGATATGTTATATCAAAAGGTTATGCATTGAGAATGTATATGGCTTGCAATCCAGAAATCCACATCTCTCCTTGCCTAGCTAATTTATAAATGAGAAATCTGAGAAGTAACTTGCAACAGTGAAATTATTTCGAGAAAAAAAAAAATATAACCTTTTTTTTTTTGGAAAATTGCATAAGAATCAAACAAACTATTGTTGGGATCTTGCTAATCAAAGTCTTCCTCTCCTTCTGATTTCTTTAATCCAAAGTCAAACCCAACCAACCTCTGAACATGTGCTTCCCCTAAAAATCACTCTCAATAAACAACTAGAAGGAATTGCAAGTACTGGCTTTGACCTTTTTAATTGGATTATTACTATTATTATCTCTACCAATCCATAATCTAATCAGAAAATAACTCAAAAGAAATCCATTCATTAGGGCCAATTATCATTATGGAACCTACATTTATCATATGTCACACACAAAATCAAAGGAAATATTATCAGGGCTAATTTGCCCCCTCTACCACCCACGAATTCATCTTGCTAAAGGTAGCTCAATGGTTAAAATGGCCATGGGCTTTCTAGTAAACCCGGTCCACTACCCACGGTCCGCATTTTCGTCCATACAACCATGGACTTGACTGCAGAAAATGATGGCGCGTCGGTTTCTGATTGGATATCCCCATCCAACTTGAAAGTTTGAAACTAAAAGAATAAATAATTTAATCGATAAAAAGGAATAGAACTCGGCGAGTTGACTCACCTTTCTTACAACCGTCGCTGTCGCCGTATCCATCGCCTTTAAACCCGTCCTTACACCGGCACCGGAAACCTGTCTTGCCGTCGGGCGTCGAAACCGGCATATAATATGAATTCTTAGAGCAATTACGGTTCCTTTCGAAACCGAGCCACCACCCCAGCTCAACCCTCTGAAGCTGGACCGAATCTCCGTCAAGCGCGGCGGAGGAGAACAAGAAGGTGCAGTTTGTCCGATTCACTTTCTCGTAGCTTAGCATATCGGTGTTCCGTTCACTTTTTTCAGCGAAGCAGCTTATATTGGAATGGCAGCCCTGTAAATTGAATTGGGCGTCGCCTAAGCCGACGGGTAATGTGCTGCAGGCATTCAGCTTCGAGGTACAGTTCTGGAGGAGGAGGCTGTTCTGCGATTTCAGTGCGTAGTTGCCGCCGAAGAGCGGTTTGATCGAGTCTATCGTACGGTTACATTTCGCCGGAAGCTCGACGAGGATGCTGCTGGAGGTTATGTTAAGGAGTTGGAATCCGCCGACCCAGATGTTGGAGTCGTTGACGCAGGATAACTGGATCGCGCAAGAGTTCGAGAAGCCAAATGGATACTGTACTTTTTTTGATCCGCACGAGGTTTTGCAGGGGTTTGGATTTTCGGCTCCAGTAGGATACATAATGGACATTACGATGAAAAGAGAGAAAAACACAATCTGTTGGTGGTGGGAAATCATTTTTGACTCTGGATAGAAATTGAGCCAAAACAGAGTAATCACAACCGTTTTGCTGCAAAAGGTAAAGAAAAAAAGTCATCAAACAGTAAAACCAACATGAAAATTTTGTAAGCTTTGAGAGAGAGGAAGAGAGCTCGGAATTCTGCAATTAATGGAGGAATTAAAAGCGGACCCTGTGGATGGCGTTGGGAGGCCATCCGTCCCCAATAAATGCTCATAGAAAGAAAGGAGATTATTTATAGTCAACTGCGAGCACATATATTTAAGCTTTTGAATCGAATTCCATGGAAAATACAATTGAATGTCGCATCCAACAACCTTACCTCTGAAACTTCTTTCAATACTTGCTCCTGATCAACTACCGATCGCTTCGATACTGAGATTTTTTACTTCGCAATGAAAGAAAGGTAAAATCTAAAGTCTTGCGCTGTTTCTGCGAATCTGTGACATTCTTAGGGACCAAAACAAACAGACATCAACGAAGATAGGGGAGCAAAACCGTGTGAATTTTCGAAGAAGAAGCAGAAGAAGAAAAGCTTCCTCTGTAATTCTGTTTTCAAGAGAGTCTGCGACCCGGTCAGTTCGACGTTTGTACACAAATGCCCTCAGAAGTGGACGTCAGAGCCGGTTTGGGATTGATTGAAGGCCCGTTTGATTTCATTTTAAAATCGATTATTTGAGTTGAGTTTAATTTATATTTTAATATTATTATTATTTTAAAATTTTAAAAATATATATTAAAATTAGAAAAAAATATATTAAAATTTTAAAAATATTTATAAAAATTTATATTTTGTATACAAAATTATAAAATTATAATGATAAAATAGATATAAATTAAAATGAGTTAAAGTGAGTTACAAATACAAATAAAGTAAAAGCTTTCTTTTATCGAAAAAAAGTGTAGTGATAAAGTTAAAAAAATTAAGAAAAAAATTAAAAAAAATTAAAATTTTATTAATAATTCATTCATTAATTATTAAATTAGAAAATTAAAAAATTAAAAATTAAAAATAAGTGGTAAAAGAGTGATAAATAAAAAGTAAGTCTATTATTATTCAAAAAAAAATTATATGTTTGTTAGATTTATAATATATATTTTAATCATATTTTTTTAAAATATTAAATTATCAAAAGGATCTTAAAATTATTATATAGTTTTAAAAAAATTATTGAAATTAATTTTAAAAATGTTTTTTTATACATGTTTATCAAATAAAAAATAATTTTTGAAATATAAAATTTATTATTGTCTGATTTATTTTTATGGATAAAATAATATAAAATGAGATAAAAGTTTAAAAAAAAATATAATATTGTTATAATATATTTTTTTAATATTAGTTTTATTTTATAATTTGAAAAAAGTGTTTTGAGATTTAAAAAAAATGAAATTGTTTATTTTATTTTTTATAAAAATTTTAAAAAATATAATAATAATTTTGAGATGATAGGATATAAGATGAAAAAATAAAGCCCTAGGTTAAAAGTTATAAAACCTAAAGTTATAAACTATATATTCCGATGTATGCACAAAACACCTATGCAGTAGCATATAAGATACGACCTTAGAGCATCCATATTGGCTTCATCAATTGTTTCTTCAAAATCTAATAAAAGGTATATATTTTCCATAAATTCAAAATTTCTTTATCCATAATCCTATATTGGATTAGCCATTAAATTTATTAAGATACTAATATAATCATGTTTTTTTAATAATAATTTTTTTAATTTTAATAATATTTTTTAATTATACTAATCATATATACATTAATCACTTAATTTAATTATTAAATTAATTTTTTTCAATTAATTTTTTTCCTCAACCTAATTACCCAACAAATATATATGAGTTCAATTTCTACTATACTTTTTTCCAAAATCTGCATTGAAATCAAAGCGAAAAGGCTGGAAAAATATTATATATTTATTACTCTTCACAGGTCCAATATAATTTACTAGGTTTACCAAATTTTGTAACGAAATGGGTATAGCATTTTATCAAGTAGTGGGCTACCTTTTGGGAGATTAAAAGGTCATAAAAATTGTTTTGATATATGAGTCGTAGGTCTTCATATTTAAAAAATGAAGTAAATTTACTATAATTCATATTTTCAAAGGGATCCCTTCGAAAAATCCAGTGCCGCTGTGTTTGGAGTAAATTCATCAAACTTTCTATTTGACTTGACTTCTAAGGAAACTAATGTCAATACTCTTAGTCACTTAGATGATTAGCTACCATCCATATTTGTTATTATTCCACTTTATAGATTTATTTCATTTGTGTGTCATCCTTGCAAAAGGACAATGCTAATCTTCTTTGTATGATTCTAATTTTATAAGTTTTCTTTAAAGGAATTTGGCATATGAATATAAATATGAAAATCTTACTCTTTGTAATATGGCTCACTCGAATGAGATTAATTGGAAGACAACTTTCCAAAAACTTTTATTCTTATTGTCAAATATTTTTGCGACTGTTTTGACTTCGATTTTTAAAATTGGATGCTTTTTATGTAGCATGAAAGATTACATTTTACTTTTTTATGTAATATTATTATATGTACATAAGACAACTAAACTACATTTTTTACAATTGCTATAATCTTACCACATCAGCAATTTTTCTTTGTTTTAGTTGGAAGGATCAAAGTCCTCCCTCACTAACAGGCCTACTACCATACCTTAAAGGCCCAAGGGCCTAACAAAGCTAGCTCGCTACACCGGCACCAAACAATTCCCCAGGACTAGTAAGAGTAAACTCTAAACCACTCAGCATAACCAACAAATATAACAATCACAAAGCCTTTCTTGGATGATATTTGGATTCAAATGCTCCTTTAGATAACTATCCAAAATCAAATAATAGAGAGTTTAAATAACAACCTTAGACATAACTTGAATCAAAGGATTGAATTGTTACACAAAGCTTATCACTCTGCCAAAGAAGACTCAACATCCAACACCAATGCTAGGTTAGTCTCGACTTAGTCCATGATTTCCTCATGCAAATCGGAAATGAGAGAAGTTAGGCTAGTTGAATTACTTTCACAGGAAAGCATGAAAGCCTTTCTCCAATAGATCTTCATTCGTCAAAAGGCTCAACCTCGCCACGAACAAGGTTACATTCCAAGTGAGGCTTCTTCCCCCTCTCGTCTAATGAGGGTGAAGACCATCTATTTCGTCCCCAAGATAATAAAGGAGTGCCTACGAACTAGCGAGAAAAAACATGAGCCTGATTAGGAGAAACTAAAATCCTGTCAATATTGGCACGAGTGAGATGAACGTTGGACTAAGTGGTGATGTCATTCCTTTTCACCCAAACGTAAAATCATTTGCAAATGGGCTTTTTCTTAATAAAAAAGAATGATGTCAAAGTCATAGTCCTCTACAACAGGGTAAGAGACCACCAATGTAGCATTCAACTCAACCGTCGTCAACTAAAAAGCAACCAACTTCCTCCTATGGCTCTTAGAGATAGTGTGCAATTGCATGAAATACTGGTCTTACCCTTTTAGCTTCAGGCTCACCTTTGCAAGTTGGGTTTTAATACTAACTTTCTAGTCATGAGCAATGATGATCTGGATGGATAGTTCCCATTAAGCCTATTCAAATTGAGTCAAAAGGTGTAACAACTTGACCCTTGAGAGGGTAAAATCGTACTTATATGGCATTTCTTTTTTCAAAACGGTTTTAGAAAAATAGACTAATTTCGTTCATTTTTAAAACATTTCAGTTCATACCTAGGGTGCCAGACTTCCTACTATAAAATAAACCATAATTTTACAAAGATATTTACAATAAAACATTTGATTTATAAAACAAAATATCTCTTTTTTATGCTTAGATTGTCACACTCTTTTCTTGAGTTGTTTGTTTTCTATTGCGCACTCTTGTGTAGGGGAAAAAACACACAGAAAGAAAATAAAATGAGTTAAATACTCAGTAAGTATTATTTCATATCATTTTTAATATATAACAAAGTAGGTTTTTCAATTATACAACCAACACACAAATATATGTATATACATACAAGACAATACATGCATCCTCTTTCATAACTATAATCCCATTATGTCTTTCATTTCTATGTGTCTCAGTACACTACCTTCATTACATAAAGAATCGAATATCTACCTTATTCTTAATAATTACTTTAAGCCATTAACACGCAAGGGATTAACAAACAAGCAAGCGATTAACAAACAAGCAAGCATCTAATTACCAAGCAATCACGACAATAGCCACTACTACCAAATAATTATCAAACAAACAAGTCACTAATCAGCAAATAAGGACAACAACTAACAACTACAAGTTATCAAAAATAACTAGTAAACAATCATTCATTTAATGCATATATACTATGTATTCAGTACATATCCTACATAACATGATATTCATTCCAGTTCATTCACTTCATTTGGACCATTGCACACTGTTACCCCCGTGTGATAGGGTTGGCAGATCTTTCTTTGGATCCTGAGTCTTCCTTTAGACCATTGGGTCTTCTTTTGTTCCCTTTCGTAATCTCATACATCATAACATAATATCAATTCATACAAATCATGCATATTTTTAGAATCATAGTAATGCATACATTTCACCATACATCATATCCTAACATCAATTCATGACATTATTCTATAAAATCAATATATAGAAGTATCAAGTTTCATCTTATATTTTTCAGAGAATATATACAATAATTACTACGTATAAGCATCCAATTACAAGCATACACTTACGTATCTAAGGTACGATAAAATGGGCTATCAAGAATGGTCATACATACGTATACTAGTATTTTTAATCCTATTATCTTTATTCACTAGTCCGGTAAACACCAAAGAGGTGATTGTTCGTCTTTCTCCTAAATTGGTGACTATCTAAGGTTCCTAACCTGCCGTGGGGTCCTGGCTACAAACTTGGCTTTAAAAAACTAAGAGAGCATATGTTGGCTCTTCTAGAGGCTAACTTGAGATTGCTAAAATTGAAGACCATCTAGGCTAGTCGTGCTTCTTACCAAGTTTTTGACTCCTAGAGTAGGGACAAGATTCTTGCACATTTTCTCCCCCAATTCACCACAATACCTTTTTTATCCTTTTGTTGTTTACATTACCTAGCAATTGCTAAAAGTCCATGTTGCCCAGATGACTAACACAAGAGGGGGGGTGAATTGAGTTGTATTAAAAAATTAACAATTATAAATCAAGTATATAAAATAAAATATAAAATATGAAACAGTAATAAATATAAAGAGTAAAGGTAAGAGAAAAGCAAACTCAGTATGTTAACGAGGTTCGGCCCCATTGCCTACGTCCTCGCCTCAAGCTACCCCTTGAGCATCCCAAAATCCACTATTCAATCTCCTTTAGGTCGAGATAGAAACCTATTACACTTTTGAGCAGCACCGCTCCAAAGAATTCGTGTAGAACACCCTCTACACTTCCAATCACCTCACACTTGGTGATTTAACTAGTCCCCGTGTAGAACACCTTATACACTTCCAATCACCTCACACTTGGTGATTTAACTATTCCCCGTGTAGAACACCTTCTACACACCCAAGGGTTGTACGCACCCTCTTACAAATACAAGAGTTGATAGTAGGTAGACTATCAAAGTACACTCCTCAATGAGTGAGATAGAAACAATACAGTGCAACCTATATCTCTCTCAACAAGAATAAGAATTAAGGCTCAAAACTTTAGAAAAGAGAGAATGAGAGCTTTGAAGGAATGATGCAAAATTTAGCAATAGATGTGTAAGCTCTTGTTATATATTTTGCAAAACTCAAGTGAGCTATTTATAGGCAAATGAGTTTTCAATTTCAAATTTGAAAAGATTCCCATGTCAAAATCATCATCATTCACTTTTCAAAAATTTCAAATCTAATCTTTTTAATTTTTGCGTGTGACAAAAGGAGCACACTTTACTTTTCAAAAATTTCAAACATAATCTTTTACTTTTTGTATATGACAAAAGGAGCACACTTTACTTTTCAAAATTTTCAAATAAAAACATTTACTTTTTGCATAAGTCAAGAAAAGCATCCACCACTTTTAAAAATATTCAAATAAAACATGCACATGTAAAAGATGACAATCAATCATCTTAATATTTTCAAAATTCAAACATTTAATCATGTCATACACATGTAAAAGATGACAATCAATCATCTTAATATTTTCAAAATTCAAACCTTTAATCATGTCATGCACATGTGAAAGATGACAATCAATCATCTTTCAAAATTTTCAAATTTAATTTTCAAAATATTCATGCATATGTGGAAAATGTATTTTAATACTTTATGATAAAATATTAATTTTGAGCCTTAATCCTAATTTCGAATTTTTAAGAGATTTACAAAATTACTCTATGATTTTAATGTGAACTTATTCCCTTCTTGCTCATGCTTGCTTCCTTGATGTGCTTGATTCTATTGTGTGGACAACTTGAGCTTGAAACTCCTTTATTCTTTGAATTCATTTGTTATCATCAAAATCCATGTGTAGATTTATATGAAATTTGAAACCTTGATTTCAACAATCTCCCCCTTTTTGATGATGACAAATGCTTGATAGAACTTGAAACCTGTATGAATACTTAAGCTCCCCCTGAGAATGTGCGTTAGTTTTTCAAGCAAAAATATAAATATAATTCCAAGCATATATAACAAGTTTAGCAAATTAAACTATGTTAATATTCTAGTCTAAAACTTCTCCCCTTTTTGACATCATTAAAAAGGAATCATAATTAGCTCAATTAAATATATTCTTACAATAACCAATAGACAAATAAAACGCTGGGTTAGTAGAGACTGTAGAGAATTCGGTGCGTAGCCACACGTGTTCGACAAAACCTGCAAAGGCTGGAGGCCTAGTTTCGGTAATTCGGTGCGAAAGGAAATTTTGTAAAGAGCTGAATAATTGAAACCACCTGTGCCCGACAAAACCTGCAAAGGCTGGAGGCGTAGCTCTGGTAATTCGGTGCAGAGATTTGATCCGCTTGATATTGCTAAAAATTGAGATATCATCATGATTTATAAGTTTGTCTTGTTCTTATTTCTGTTTCTATAAGAGCAATCCTTAGCTTTATCTATTTCGCATCAAACTTTCTTCTCATCTTTGCAATTTGCTTGCATTCTCATTCTACAATTTTTCAATGGCTCATAGAATTCCCTTCAGTGCTTCTCTTGATCAAGATTTGAGGTATCCTTCACCTCAGTTTCAATCTATTTCTGCATCTATCGTGGGTGCCATGAAGCAACAAGAGACTGATTTAGCTAATAAATCAGATCATGACGCCATTTACGAGCTTGTGGGTCTTGGAACTCGATACTCATCATCTATCGTCGCGTTTTCTGCTCGGTTGCAGTCCAAAACTCGCGAAATTGAGAAGCTTAACGAGACTGTATCTATATTTCAACGACTTGTTTATGAGTCAAACAAAAAAATAGTAGAGTTAAAGCAACAGAATAAGGATTTGAAATCCTTGCTTACCTCTTCATTTCGATTGCCTAATCCTTTAGACAAGTATGGCATGATGATTTATGAGGAGCAAATGCATTTGAATGATGAGGCTAAACGTCTCAAGTTTCTGTAGGTCATTTAAGATAATGAAATAAAAGTATCTAGAAGATATCCATGGCATGCATCATTCCTATTTCTCTTCTAATCATGCATAGTCTATCTTCTGGTAGGGGTTTTGTGAAAATGTCTGTCAATTGATCATGTGTACTAGTGAATTCTAATACAATATCGCCCTTTTGCACATGATCTCTAAGAAAATGGTATCTAATTTCAATATGTTTGGTCCGAGAATGTTGTATTGGATTCTTTGAAAAATTTATAGCACTTGTATTATCACATTTGATTGGAATGTGATTGTACATAAGTTTAAAATCCTCAAGTTGTTGCTTCATGTAAAGAACTTGAGACAACAACTACCCGCAGCAACATATTCTGCCTCAGCAGTAGATAGTGCAGCAGAATTTTATTTTTTACTAAACCAGGAAACTAGTGCACGACCTAAGAAGTGACATGCTCCACTATTACTTTTTCGATCTATTTTATAGCCAGTATAATCTGCATATGTGTAGCTGATTAGATCGAAAGATGTGTGCTTAGGGTACCATAACCCTAAGTTAAATGTATCACTAAGATATCTAAGAATGCGCTTAACTGCAATTAAATGTGATTCTTTTGGAGATGATTGAAAGCGTGCACATAAGTACACACTAAACATAATATCTGGTCTACTGGCTGTCAAATATAATAAGCTACCAATCATACCTCGACATACTTTCGAGTCAACTGGTTTACCGGTTTCATCTTTATCAAGTTTAGTGGATGGGCTCATTGGTGTTCCAGTTTCCTTAGCACCTTCCATCCTAAACTTCTTCAGCAATTCCTTAATATATTTCGATTGATTGATGAATGTCCCACTTTTTGCTTGCTTAATTTGAAATCCGAGAAAGAATGTAAGCTCTCCCATCATGCTCATTTCAAATTCTTCCTGCATAGTTTTAGCAAAAACTTGGCACATATTTTCATTAGTAGCACCGAATATTATATCATCAACATAAATCTGAATCAAAAGAATATCATCATTTTCGTATTTAATGAAAAGAGTTGTATCAATTTTTCCTCTTGAAAAGCCTTTTTCAATCAAGAAACCACTAAGTCTCTCGTACCACGCTCTAGGAGCTTGTTTGAGTCCATATAGTGCTTTTGTGAGTTTGAAAACATGATTTGGAGAAATGATTTTCAAAACCTGGAGGTTGCTCAACATATACCTCTTCATTTATAAAACCGTTTAAGAAAGCACTTTTAACATCCATTTGAAAAAGTTTGAAATCTTTATAACAAGCATATGCAAGTAGCATTCGAATAGCTTCTAATCTTGCGACTGGTGCATATGTCTCATCATAATCGATTCCTTCTTCTTGATTGAAACATTGGGCTACAAGTCGAGCCTTATTTCTAGTAATGACTCCGGAATCATCTTTCTTGTTTCTAAAAACCCATTTTGTTCCAATAATAGTATGATTTTTTGGTCTAGGAACAAGTGTCCAAATATCATTTCTTTCAAATTGATTAAGCTCTTCTTGCATAGCTAGAATCCTAGATTCATCAAGAAGTGCTTCATCAATATTTTTATGTTCAATCTGAGATAGAAAAGCAGTATGATTGCAAATATTTCTAAGAGATGATCGAGTGCTTACACCTCGTGAAGGTTCCCCCAGAATTTGTTCCACTGGATGATCTTTCACAAATTTTCACTGTTTGGTTGTATCTTGTATTAAATTTTGATGATCTTTTCTGATATCTCCATGTTGGACTTCCTCTATTGTGTTCTCTTTGTTGAGATTGAGACTTTCCGTATTATTTATACCTCCTGTTTCTTCATCAATAGATTTCTTGGAGAGTAGAGAATTAGATTCATCAAATACTACATGCATAGATTCTTGTACAGTCAAAGTCTTTTTATTGAATACTGTATAAGTTTTACTATTAGTAGAATACACGAGAAAGATACCTTCATCAGATTTTGCATCAAACTTGCCTAAATTATCTCTGTCATTTAAAATAAAACATTTGCATCCAAATACATGAAAGTAACAAATGTTGGGCTTTTTCTCATTCCAAAGCTCATAGGGGGTTTTATCTAATTTAGACCTTAGCATAACTCTATTTATAACATAACATGCAATACTTACCGCTTCAGCCCAAAAATAACTAGGCAAGTTGTTCTCATTGAGCATTGTTCTTGCCATCTCTTGAAGAGATCTATTTTTCCTTTCTACTACCCCATTTTGTTGAGGAGTTCGAGGAGCAGAAAAATTATGCACAAAACCATTTTCATCACAAAATGTTTCAATATTTTTATTAACAAACTCTTTTCCCCTATCACTTCGGATACTTGAAATAGTATAACCCTTTTCATTTTGAATTCTCTTGCATAACTTGGTAAAAGCATTATGTGCCTCATCTTTATGAGTAAGAAAGATGACTCAAGTATATCTAGAGAAGTCATCAACAACAACAAATGCATAATATTTTCCTCCTAAACTTGCAACTCTATTTGGTCCAAAAAGATCCATATGTATCAGTTAGTGATCTAGTAGTGGAAATATGTTTCTTGATTTTAAAAGAAGTTTTTGTTTGTTTACCAAATTGGCATGCATCACAAATATTATCTTTAAGAAAATTTACCTTTGGTAAACCTCTCACAAGATCATTTTTTGAAAGTTTGGAAATAAGTTCCATATTAGCATGACCTAGTCTTCTATGCCATAACCAATTAGTTTCATTTTGAGCTGAAAAACAAATCGCATCTTGTGAGGTAATTTCTTCAAAATCAATTGTATAAACATTGTTACTTCTAAAAGCAATAAAACAAATATTACAATCATAATTATTCAATATAATGCACTTATCCATTTTGAAAGTAACTGTAAATCTTTTATCACATAATTGACTTATGCTTAAAAGATTATGTTTTAAACCTTCAACAAGTAGAACATTTTCAATTATAAGAGAAGACTCATTACCAATTTTACCTATTCTCACGATCTTCCCTTTCGAGTTGTCTCCAAATGTCACGTGTCCTTCTTCTTTAGATCTAAGATCAAACAACTTAGTCTTGTCTCCCGTCATGTGTCTTGAACATCCACTATCTAAAAACCATTTATTTTTATTCGTGGAAGACGTCATGCACACCTCAATGTCATCTTTAGGCATAAGACAAAGATTTGCTGATTCTCCATTACTTGCTTCACTATCTGAGCTACTTGAATCATCATCCCATGTAACTTTCATTACTTTTTTGCCTTTGTTTCAATCTTTTTTTAGCAGAGGACAATCTGACTTGATATGACCAGGTTTATTGCATTTATAACAAATTAAAATGTCATTTTTACCTGAATCTTTTTTGGAAAACTTTTTGAAGGATTTCCTTGGAGGACTTTTATTTTTCTTTAAGAACCTCTGAATTCTTCTTGTTATCATCGCAACTTCTTCATCTTCATCACTTTCACTTTCATGTGGAACAGCTTTAAGTGCCAAACTCTTCTTTGACTTTCCTTCTTCTTCTCCTCTTTTCAATGTGTACTCATGGGTGATAAGTGACCTGATGAGTTCATTCACTTCGAGCTTCTTGAGGTCTCTAGCTTCAAGAATCACTGTCACTTTTGATTCCCAACGTTTTGGTAGAGAGTTGAGAATTTTTCTTACTATCTCCACTTTAGAATAAACTTTGCCAAGAGCTGTCAAGCTGTTTATGATGTTAGTAAAACGAGTGTACATACTAGAAATAGATTCATCATCATTCATCTTAAACATTTCATATTCATGAGTAAGAATATAAATTTTTGATTCCTTGACTTGAGAAGTTCCTTCATAAGTAACTTCCAAGTTATCCCAAATTTCCTTTGCTGTAGCACAAGTCATTACTCTATTAAATTCATTACCATTGAGAGCATTATATAATAAATTCATAGCAGTTAAATTCAAAGTATAAAATCTATCGTCTTCACGATTAAACTCTTCTTCTTCCTTTTTGACCTTTACTCCATCAACTACTTTTGTTGGAATATAAGGTCCATTTACAATGCATTTCCAGATTTCTCGACCTTGAACCTAAAGGAATATTCTCATTCTAACTTTCCAGAATGAGTAATTGTCTCCACAAAAGAGTGGAGGCCGACTGCTAGATTGACTTTCACCAAATGAAGCTGCAATGTTAGCCATAAGATCTTAACTCAAAAGATAGTTAATCTTATAATAGAGTTCTAGCTCTGATACCAATTGTTACCGATCATAGGCCGCACCTATGTCACCTAACAACTGTACCTACCAGACTAGCCGACCATCGTCTCTACCGGTGTACCGTCACTCATGGTCGGAGAGTCTTGCTTCGGTGACACAGTCACAAGCGAGAGTTCCCATGAGTGATCTGCCTGTATGAACAATACAGGTCAACTAGCTCTGATACCAATTGTTGCCCAGATGACTAACACAAGAGGGGGGGTGAATTGATTTATATTAAAAAATTAACAATTATAAATCAAGTATATAAAATAAAATATAAAATATGAAACAGTAATAAATATAAAGAGTAAAGGTAAGAGAGAAGCAAACTCAGTATGTTAACGAGGTTCGGCCCCACTGCCTACGTCCTCGCCTCAAGCTACCCCTTGAGCATCCCAAAATCCACTATTTAATCTCCTTTATCGAAACCTGTTACACCTTTGAGCAGCACCGCTCCAAAGAATCCGTGTAGAACACCCTCTACACTTCCAATCACCTCACACTTGGTGATTTAATTATTCCCCGTGTAGAACACCTTCTACACTTCCAATTACCTCACATTTGGTGATTTAACTATTTCCCGTGTAGAACACCTTCTACACTTCCAATCACCTCACACTTGGTGATTTAACTATTCCCCGTGTAGAACACTTTCTACACACCCAATGGTTGTACGCACCCTCTTACAAATACAAGAGTTGATAGTAGGTAGACTATCAAAGTACACTCCTCAATGAGTGAGATAGAAACAATACAGTGCAACCTATATCTCTCTCAACAAGAATAAGAATTAAGGTTCAAAACTTTAGAAAAGAGAAAATGAGAGTTTTGAAGGAATGATGCAAAATTTAGCAATAGATGTGTAAGCTCTTGTTATATATTTTGTAAAACTCAAGTGAGCTATTTATAGACAAATAAGTTTTCAATTTCAAATTTGAAAAGATTCCCATGTCAAAAACATCATCATTCACTTTTCAAAAATTTCAAATCTAATCTTTTTAATTTTTGCGTGTGACAAAAGGAGCACACTTTACTTTTCAAAAATTTCAAACATATACTTTTTGCATATGACAAAAGGAGCACACTTTACTTTTCAAAATTTTCAAATAAAAACATTTACCTCTTGCATAAGTCAAGAAAAACATCCACCACTTTTGAAAATATTCAAATAAAACATGCACATGTGAAAGATGACAATCAATCATCTTAATATTTTCAAAATTCAAACATTTAATCATGTCATGCACATGTAAAAGATGACAATCAATCATCTTAATATTTTTAAAATTTAAACATTTAATCATGTCATGCACATGTGAAAGATGACAATCAATCATCTTTCAAAATTTTCAAATTTAATTTTCAAAATATTCATGCATATGTGGAAAATGTATATTAATGCTTTATGATAAAATATTAATTTTGAGCCTTAATCCTAATTTCGAATTTTTAAGAAATCTACAAAATTATTCTATGATTTTAATGTGAATTTATTCCCTTCTTGCTCATGCTTGCTTCCTTGATGTGCTTGATTCTATTGTGTGGACAACTTGAGCTTGAAACTCCTTTATTCTTTGAATTCATTTGTTATCATCAAAATCTATGTGTAGATTTATATGAAACTTGAAACCTTGAGTCCAACAGTCCATCTAGGAAGCACGACCAACCTAAATAGACTTCAATTTTAGCAATCGCATGACTGACCCAACTTGCAGAGGTGAGCTTGGAGCTAAAGGCCCAATTGCTTCACTTTGAGTAGCATGTAATGATGTTAGGACATTTGAAATTCCTTTTCTCTATTAGTCTAATTTGTGCTTTGATTTCATATGTGAATATATGGTAGTTTTGCTTATTTTGCTTGGTTTGTTGTTGTTCAATTTCTCGAGGCTGCATGAGTCATTGTGTATTTTTATCATCATTACTAAGAGGCATGTCTATGCTATGCAACTCCACCTTTGCTTGCACGGCATGGTTTGGTGCTGTGCCTTATCCCAAACTGGCGCTATTATGCTTTACGGACTTATTATTGCATCAGAGCACCAACATCTTTGATATCATTTTTCTTAATTTTTTTTCCATTCCTACTAGTCTTCCCTCTATGTCACTGAAGTGGCTTCCTGGTCTCAGGTTGCTTGGGAGCGTGTCATGACAAGCATACGAAAGACATTTTGAAATAGAAATTCCATAGATGGTGCCAACTACTATAGGTGTTTTTTGCATCCCTACAAATTTCCATAGCGAACCTAAAGCAAAAGAGAAAGACTTGAAGGGTGTGAAACATCTTTAAGACCAAAGTTAATGAGATTGTGTAAATTGTTTCTCTACAAATCAAAAGGATAGTTCAATTTACTGGAAATTTCCTTTAGTATATATAAAGTAGAGGATTTTGCGATGCTTTGTGGGTAAGGTTTGGGTAAAAGTTACAAATTATGTTCTACGGTTGGATTGTGTTATACTAAGGCTTATCATGTCTAAATTTCATATGAAAATGTTTTGAATGTTTTGGGTGTTAGGTAATTCTTTTGTTAGATCTGTTCTCTTTGTTTTTAAACATGATTTTTTTTTTTATCTATTTTGTTCTGTGTTGCCTCAAGGGTATTGTTGTTGGTTTGACCATTTAAGGTTTTGTGTATCTGCATAGGGGGTTTTGATATCTGCATTTAGCATCTATGCTACTCATTGGAAGGGCTTATATATATATATATTGACATTGAAATAGGGGCTTATATATAGTGTATTTTGACTATTTATATTAAACACTATATCTCTCAAGTTTGGTTTATGTTCAAAAGAGATCTTTTTATTCTTTTTGCCATTTTTGAAAGTGAACTATGCAAATTTTCTGTTTTTGCGCATGCATTGATATAAATTAATAAGGTTTGTTTTTGTTGTTCTGATAACATTCATGAATTACACGCTAAGTTTTAAACTTCTTCTCTTTTTGCTACTTTAAACATAATTTATAGGCTAAGTTGAGTGAAGCTATTCTGTACTTGTATCCTATTGGTCTGACACTCTTGAACATGACCCTTTCTTGTTTAAATTAGTTTTTTGTTTAAATGGTTCAGGGCGATATGGATATTTCATTGCTTATAATATTAGTTTAAGAAAGTGGTATCATTACCATGTTGAAAGAGGTTATTATCTAAATACTATCAGATCTGTGCTAGTATATGTGCTAGCATATTTTTTTATGGAATTTTTTTTTTTTGGTATAGCTTGTAATGGTAGGCAAGTGGTTGTCAAGGTTGGTTTGTTATATGAATCTCATTCCTTACTGAGCATGTCATAGTTTCCTAGAATTGGAGATAAGCCCTTGGATTTATTTAAACCTTGAGGGAGGGGTTAATAGAAGTTCAATTCTTTTATGTTGTTTTTGAACAATTAATTCTTAATAAAATATCATATTTGTTAGATCATACCTAGTCTAGCAAAATAAATGTTGACTAGTTGGATTATAACTCATGTATCAGATTGATATCAACTGCAAGTATGTTTCAAATTTATTTTAATGATTTTTATTTCCTTTTGAACGATCATGCAAGTGTGCTATATGGGAATTGCAATTTGCTATAGCTTGCAAAAAGACCATAAATGTTTAATTTTCATGTGTCCTACTATAGAGCAGGATCATTGGATATGTAATTTTCATATAGTATAATTTTATATTTTGTAATGTAACGTAATAAATACCAGATAATGATATATAGTGAATTGCATATGATAAATATTATTGATTAGTTTTAGATGCATTTAGTTAACAAGATAATTAGTTGTTTTTAATTTTAGTTGTCTTTTACATAAAATTCAATTTTTCATTTTGATATATTTTATTATTATGGACAATGTTCATAGGACTTGGAAAATTTTAATTATATATTGGCTTTATATATAAAATAATTATGTTTTCAACCATTTTCCATGAAAAACTATAGTAGAAATAGACTTTTAGATGAGATGAGAAAAAAAAAAATGATTTTTCATGTCATCATTCATTTTGAAAAAAGCCTTCCCCGAACGACATGTGAATTCAAATGCTAGAGCTAAACAACAAATCCGAAACTACTTGGCATAACCAACAAATACGATAATCACAAAGCCTTCCCCGAACGACATGTGAATTCAAATGCTCCTCCACATGACAACACAATATGAGATAATGAAAAGTTCATATAATAACAACCCTAGACCTAAGTTGAATCAAGGGCCTGAGTTGTTACAGGGTAAATTACAAAAAAATAGTTCGTATTTTGAGCGGAGGGACTCGAAGCGACCATTTTCATAGTTTTAATATTTTCAGTAGAATTCTATTTTGACTGATTCGTTTTACTGGTTTACGAGAAATTAATCACTCTTTCCTCAATAATACGCCAAAAATAATTAGTCGAGAAAAGTAGCATCCGTGTTATGAATTTATGGGACATGACAACTGTAGTGTTTGTTCAACACGTCTTTCTTTCGTTCAAGATTTTTAATGACTGCGGTCCCTTTCTTGTGGCCACAGCTTCTTCTACTTGACTTGGTCCGATTACCGTAAACAGTAAGCTGTCCTTTTATTGAAAAGTGTTGAGGATTTTAATTTTGAAATTTTTATGAATTTTTTATTTTGTTTTTTTAGTCTTTTATATCATTTTTATATAAGTATTTTTAAATAATATTATAATTTTTTATATTTTTGAAAAAATATTGTAAGAAAAAATTAAAATATAAAAATAAATAAAAATCGAAACTCATAACTTGCTCCCTTTTATTTTTACAAGTATTTCTTTAAACAGTGATTCTATACTCACAGATGGCAGATCTCGATTGGATCCGCCTAGTTGATTTTTTTTAATATATTTTTAGTACTTTTCAACATTTTAAAATAATAAAAAATTACAACATTAATATAACATATATTATTAATCATTATGTAAAAAGAATTTAAAAAAATTAAAATCTTACTGTCGGAATTTCCCCTTTGTAAGATTATGTTTTCTCTTTCTTTGAAACTATATTTTTTCTTTGATGTATTAATTCCGGTTGTCAAACGATCTTATGTCTTTATTTTTTTTTTTAGGAATGAAAAAATGTTTTGAGATTAAAAAAAAAAAGGAAAAAAAAAAGTGTTGAAAGATGACACACGTACACGCATGCATATATAAATATATATATATATATAATCCTTTCACAGAAATACCCATATATTTGAGAGAAAAATTAAAAATAAAGATGTAAATTGGAATAATTAAATATAAAATAATTCTATTTATAAGTCACGAAATTAACGTAGTGTTAAATCGTTTTTAAATTGTAGACAGAAGAGTAGTCCGTGGATAAGAGAGAGATGTTGAATGAAAGGACTCACCAAAACTAATTACAGTCTGGATCTCTTTTGACAATTCTGGTGCATATTAAGTTAGGAGTAATTAAATAAAATATTATTAAAATATTAATTTTTAATATTATAAGTGTTTTGAAATTTTAAAAAATTAAATTGTTTATATATTTTGTATAAAAGTTTAGAAAAATAAATTTAAAAAAATTGAATTATTTATATATTTAATATGAAAATTTGAAAAAATTTATGAAAATTTGAAAAAAATGTAATGATAAGTTGAGGTAAATTTGGAAACCAAACTGGATTGGTCCCGTTTGGATTCGAATTTGAAAATGAGTTCAATTTATCTCAATTTCATTATTACAATTTTTTTAAATCCACACACAAAAATAATGAATAATTCAATTTTCTCATTTTTTAAAATAATAATAATATTAAAAAATAATATTTTAATAATATTTTACTCAACTTTCAGAATTTATCTCTTAATCTCAACAAAATTAATATTTTTCTTCGTCTTTTTCCCAATCACATGATTTAATAAATATCAATAAAAATTCATTTTCATTTTCATTAAAATGAATGTAAAAAAAAAAAATCAATTTTTTATCAATGAATGTAAAAAAATTTATCATCATTATAAATTGTGGCTTATGATATTTTACCATAATTAATCTATGACGCATGGTGTGATATATATATATATATATTTATTTATATGTATGTATGTAATTTGCTATCTAGTTCATTCAAGAAAACGTGCAATATTGAAGAAAATGAGGCATGACAAATCACAATCAATTCCCACTTTTAAAATTTAGAAGCATAAAAGAAGTCAACTATTGTATAAATTATTGGCTCTAATTGAAAATCTGCGGTGGTTATGAATACTTGAAATCATATTATATTTAACCTTAAACGTGGGTGAAATATGGGAACACATATTAATTAGTGGGAGATTTCTACACAACTTTCTATCTTTTACACATTATTATTATTATTATTTTCTTATTTTTTAATATTTTAATATTTTTATTTTGAATTTTTTATTTTTAAATTAATTTTATTTTTTATTTTTTATTTTTATTTTTATTTTTATTTTTATTTTTATTTAATTAAAAATATAATAAAATAAAATATGATATATAAAGATTGTATAAATAGTAATAAATTGAATATATTTTTTTCTAATTGATGTGTATGTATATATATATATATATTGGATATTTGGGACAACGGCTTTTTGAGATCAACGACTTTTTGACCTTTTGACATTTCAAAAAGAAAGAAAAAACACTACTTTTAATGACGCGTTGATTCTGTTGATCATTACCTAGGTTGTCAATATGCTACTGCATGTATGTCTTTGCCATTTAAAAAAGGGCAAAGCTAGGCCCGTGCACAGTGACATAGCCATACAGGCTAGCTCTGATTCTCTGACTAAACCCTAAACGACAAAGTAGCATTAGTTGACCAGCATGCTTAGTCCATATTAATTGCCTTTTTCAGACGAAAATGTTCGCATGCGCGTTGCCGTTCAGTAGACGGTCCGTTGTTACAAAAAAATGTTCGCATGCGACTTTTGCATTGCATGGATTTTTATTAGAAAAATATTTTAGAGATCTTATAAAATAAATTTTATAAATTAATGTAATTTTATATGATTTATCAGATTATAAAATTATTTTTATTATAAAATAAATTTAATGAATCATATAAAATCATGTCAATTTATAATATTAATTTTGTGAAATCCTTTTATAATTATAACAATCTTCTTTTATTATTATTATATGTATCACTTTTCTCTAAATATATATATATATATATATTCTTCAAGTAATTAGGAGATTTGTAATATAAAGGTACGATATGATATAAAAAAGAAAGAGGGAAAAGGAAAGAAATAGTTAAAGAAAATTACAAAGATGAATACTGCAATCAAAAATCACAATACAGAGAAAGTAAGTTTCAGCACAAATGAATACACATATATATATATAGGATGAAATGATTAATGAAGCCATTATTTTTAAGAAATAATATAATTTTTATAAGAAATATATTTAAATCAATATTATAATGCATAGAAGAAAAAAATAGGTTTTAACAAATATTTAACAGATAATAAAAAAAATCTTATTAACAAAAGAATTATATTAACTAATGTGAAGTGATGAAAAATAACTATTTAATAATTATTATAATTTTATTTATAAAATAATTTTATTTGAATTTAATTTTTTATAATAAATTTAAATTGAGAAATAAATAATATTTTATTTAAATAATTTTATTTGTAGAGGTATTAAATTTAATTATTTTACATTTCTCTTTTTTATAAAGAATTGTTGGCGTGAAAGTATATGTAAGAGCACAAAATCGTAAACAAATAGTAAAGTGTTTTTTAGGAAAATGGATGTCAAACTCACATGAATTATTGAGTACTAAAATTTACTAAATTAATTACTATTTACAAAATCCAAAACAAATGGAAGGATTTTATAATCTAAATTAAATTAAAATGCTTAATAAAATAAATCTAAAAATAAAAGAGCATAAAATTTAATATTGTAAATATAATAAGGATATATTTAGAACGTTTGATTTCATTTATCAAATTTTACACGATTTATTCTTCTTAATTATTAAATTCTAATACTCCTATGTTGATGATAAAAATCCCTTAACTATTCAATATCTTCTCTCAAATAATATTAAAAATATCTCTAACTAACAATTTTATATTTCTATGTGAATTTAACTAATTGGACATTTGTTACGAGTAAAGTATCTCTATTAATAGTGTTTAATCCCAAAGCTAAAATCACAAAATATCTCTCGGTCTCATTATAATTAAATAAATCAAACAATAATTGGCCAAAAATATTGTAAGCATTAAGAACAAAATTGAACATTCAATTATGGTAATATTAAAAATAAAATTATTTAAAATATAAACTGCGTATTCAACGTTAGATTATATCAAAATTCTAAAAAATAAAACTTAATTCATAATAAAATTAAAAAGAAAAATAATAAAACTGAATCAACTGATGAAATATACAAATCTCTCTATTTTTTAGATTTTCTATCTAAAAAAACTCTAAAGAAAATCTTCCTCAAACTACTGTTTTCACCTCCAGGCCTTTTATTTATTTATTTTGTTTCTGTCTCTCTAATTCTCTGTTCCACGGCTCTCCTCTTTTGCGCTCAAGTAAAACTCATTATATATATATATATGAAGCCCGTGAGTGTTTGAGGTCCAAGTGAATTCAATTTGTGCAGTGGACTGCCGTGCTCCAATATACTTACAACTGTGCGGCCTCAAATGAAATTTTCGTATAAGCCCAAGTGATGAAGAAACAAAGGGGGGCCCATGAAAATAGATCCAAGAGAGATGGTGTAGCTGAATGTATACATGCCTCCTTATGCAACGTGCTGCTTTGTAACAAACAAAAATAGAGTACTGCTAGGTACCCCTGCCTGGTATTCCCGCGACAACTCGCGGCTTACGTGGCAACAATCACGTTAGCCGATAACATTAAAAAACAAAGAAGTAATAAAAAGAGAAAAGAAAAGCAGAATGCGACGTGGGTGGAGTGGAGGGAAATAAAAAAAAATCAAAATCAAAAGCAATTTGGGTGAGAAACCAGAACGTTGTTGCCGACCATTTGCTGTCGCCGTCCGATTTCTTTCACCGGCCAGTTGTTTCTATAGCCGTTGCCACATTACTCAAGGGTTCATGGGGATGGCTTCATGAAGAAGAAAGAACGTAAAGAGGGGATTCCAAATTCGCAGAAAGGAGATGGTTCCACGAGGAGAGGGATCATTTCGTGGAGAAGAAGAAAGAAAGAGGCACCAGAGATGGAAATCAGAGAAAAAGAAAATGATGCCGTTTTCTTAATCTGTCATGTGGGACATGAAGCCACATCGAAGTTATTATCCCAGTGCGCTAAATAATTTTCCATAAAGATATAAAGTACGGCTCTAATGCTTTGAAGTCTCGCTTTTCATTTGTTGATGTCCAATAACATATTGAGCATCGACTGCAACATAAAAATAAAATAAAAAAAGAAAATTAACAATTAACAATTTTAATAAGTAAAAAAATAAATAAATTCATATAAAAATTATACTTATCTAGAATGAATAGAAAATTTAAATTATATATATAAATTTATATATAATATAAATTATAATTTATATAAAATAGTATTATATTATAATTTGTAATGTAAAGTAGATTTACTAATGTTATAATATTATATTATAATTTACATATTATATAAATTATATATAATTTATGTTGTTTAATTTGTGTTTTGAGTGAGTTTTTATAGATGATGGAAGAAGAATAATGTCGATCATAAAAAAAATTGAGTTAAGTTTGAAATTGAGTGTTGATTTTTAGAGAAGATAAAATTTTTGAATTTGACTAGATTTGAATTTGAAGTGTTTGATTTTAGAGTTTAATCAGACTAAATTTCAAGAAATATATCATTTTAGAATTCAGATGCATGGACGGATGAAATTAAATTTAATAAAAAAAATTTAAATAAAAAAATTGTTAATAATAGTTAAATAGCTACTTATTATAATAGAAATATATATATATATATATATACATATATATTTAAATGACATCAAACAAATAATAAGTCGATCATGTATAGTGTACTATAGATGATTAAAATCATTAACTAAAACAGCTCAAGTGAGTTTTATTAACCATTTTCTAATAAGAAAATTTAGAAAAGCATGGGGAATGCTCTAAAGATAATATGTAAACTGCTCACCAAGCAATCCTCGACGATTCCTCGTACCTAAGAAACAGTTGCCCCTATGGCCTTGAGATCAGAGGAGAATATCCCGGTAAGATCAATAGTCCGTAAAGAAGGGTTGTAACTTCTATATGATCATGGATTAATTCATTTAAATGCTTGATCCAGGTAAGATCAACACTTAATACTGCAAAAACCTGAAAGTCGTGTATGTCTAGACTTTTCCTTCTCAAAATTGGTAAATGATCAATTATCATCAGTATCCAATTAATTATATAGATCAGTTGATTGGCAAATGCATCCAAATTCTAAGGTCAAACAGTTTGACTCCATAAAATCAGCCTTTAACCTTTGGGATCACAATAAATTATTCATAAAAAAAGAAATAAAAAGAATATGGACCAATACAGATACACTAGAAAATTAATTATATCATATGTAAAAGAACTACTGATATTTAATTTTTTTTAATAGGTTCACGATGATTTGTGTTAAGAGCATTCTCAATGATTGAATTGACTAAAAATTATATTTTAAAAAGTATAATTTTATATAAATATTTAAAAAATTTAGTGATAATAAAGTTTGTGGAGAAAGAAAATAAAAATATTTTTTTGTAAATAATAAAATTAAAATTTTATCCAATTATAATTAAATTAGGCTTTTTAAAAAAATAACTTTTAACCGATTTTAAGCATCTCAAATTTATAAATGGGAAAACTCAAATCAAAATGACAATAGAAGCTGCTAGCTTTTTATCATGCGACGCCCGCATGCTCGCATGATTGGGGGACATTTATCAAATTGACACACGTGCGTACGTACACACAATATATATCCTCGTCCGTCTAACGTTTGACTGAACTCGATCGTCCGCGAGAGGAGAAGCTTAAAGCCGAGCTCATAATCGGCGCGCCGGTAGTACTACCGTTGAGCTGTTGATTGAACTGTACTGTGTTGTTTGGCGCTTGCTCCGAAAGCTTCCACACCCTCACCGACTCGTCCAAGCCACCACTGTAAAGAATCCACCGCTGCTCCTCCCATGACTTGGATCCCTTATCCTTTTCCACGGCCAAGCACTTGATCGGCCCGGTGTGGCCCGTAAACACCGACAAGCAAGTATGCTCTCCCGCCGACGTTCTCTTCCACACGCATATTACCATGTCCGCCGATCCGCTAAACACTAGATCCCCCGCCGTGGCTAAGCATAACACCGCCAATCTATGGCTTTTCAAAACGCCGCCGTGAGACAGAGAGCTTTCGCGCTCCCAATAGTTAACAAGCCCGTCCGATGATCCACTGTAAACAATGGTGGATTTAGGGTTAACGGCCAATGCGGTCACCGCACACTCTTGTTTCAACAATGTTTGAGAAAAGAAATGCTTCGTTCCTTTGCCTTGTATTTCTCTCCGCCAAACCTTGATCGTACCATCAGCCGAGCCGGTGAATACCAAGCCGTCAAAACCCGCAACCAAGGTATTCACATCATCATCATGGGCAGTGACAGATTCCAAGCACTTGGAGTCTGAGATTCGCCACACTTTAAAGGTTTTGTCCCAGGAAGCTGAATAAAGCAAAGATCTATCTTCGCTCAAGCTAAGGCACGAGACAGCATCGTAGTGTTTGATACTCACCGCGGCGCTATGATGATGCCTCCCTTCTGCGTGTTTCCTGAGTTTCATCGAGCTTTTGATGTAATCTCCCATGGTTGGTAGCGTCCCTACACGCTTGTATACGCTCTCATTTTTCTTTGACACTTTCCAAACTCGAATCCCTCCGTCTTTATGACCGGTAAAGACTCGCCGCCCGACAATGGCTATTGCTTTAATCAAGCCGCTGTCCGCTTTGAACGCAGAGAACTCTTGCTGATTCTTCCAAACACGAATGTTCTTGCTGTCGGACCCAGTATACAACAAGTTTCCCATGGCGGCCATCGAGTAGATAGGGCCTTCTTTGCGGATCAGCATGCCTAGGAGTGCGTTTCCGGAGGCATCGGTCGACGAAGGATCATGAGGTCGAGGACTCATGTGGTATGACCATGGCGACTTGGAGAAAGGAGAATTCGACGTCGAAGGGTCGAAAGGACAACGGTCTTCCAACACCATTAGAGAATTGCTCGCGTCATTATACTTAGGCGCTGCTGGATTGATCTCCGAATCCGATACCGAAGAATTGAAGCTGCGCCGACGAGTAATATTCATGCCTAAATCGCCAGACGACTCCTTACGATGATCATCCAAATCCGAGTTCTTTAGCTTGTCAAATTTTCGCCCACGTTTGCTTCCCTCATCGAAGAACATCTGGTGCCCTCTGGACGTGTTTCTCATTCTATGCATCCCTGATCTCACGCCGGTACGTAATATTTATCGCTGCACGGACAAGAAGAATAAGAAATAACAAAAAAAAAAAAAAAAGGATGGTATGGATTCTTGAATGCGTATGTATATATACTAGGAAGAATAAAGTGGAAAACTAGACATTAATAAAGCTGAATTAAGTAGAATACCTTCGAGACGCGGGGAAATTTCTGTTGGGCGGTTGGCCCAACAGAAGTTTGAGGTTTTAAGTACGAATACAAGTATTACTAATTCTTCTTTTTTGTTATTTTAAGAGCTTTTTATAAATTAAATTAACGATAATAATGTGGGACAAACAAGGTCAAACGACTTAAAACAGAGGCACCGGACATTTGTTATATAATTGAATGCAGTTGCAGACCAAACTGCATGCAGCATGCATGAGTACGTTTGATCAAGGCCGAGGAATTAGAACGGAAATTACAAAAGATGTTAATGGTGGAGTTTTCTAGTACTGGTACAAGGAAAATCTGACGTTTGACTTGGTCTATATATTCTAAATTTATCTAACCGGCCGCTCTAGCCTGCATTAAATGTGGTAAAGAGGGTTTTTTGGGGCTAATAATAAGAACTTCAACTATAACCAATATACAAAACCAGAAACCCCACTAATTTTGTCTATCAAAAGAAGAGAAACCAATTTCGAGTCAACATGAGCAATATTGATATTTAAGAACACATGAACAAAACTCGTATACACAAGCATACTAGATAATGGTACACTAGTATGAAACACTATATAACCTGACTAAAACGATCCTTGAGAGAAAGCACTGTTTTTTTCTTTGGGTTGGGGGGTTTGCAAATCATGCCTTCTTCGGCCTCCTCAGGAACTGATACCGATGCTTATAGAGTTCCTCTATTCTCGCCTTCCCTTGAAGAATTTGAACACGCATTTCGCTGCATATATTTCCACTTCCGAGGACAAACTCAAACACACATTGGTCTTTAGGTTGAACATTGTTCTTCCTTGCAAAAGCAGACCACCCATTACCAACAATGATTCGGCCTCTTTTCCAAAAAAGGATTTTCACATGGAACTTCTCTTCATTCGGACTGCAAATCACCATCTCTTGATTCATTTTAATGTTAAATGCCTCCACCACCGATTTATGAAGAAGCTGCAACTAGAAAGAACATCATGAGAAATCTATTCTTTCTAACATTTACAAAAAACACATCATGTCATAACTGTTAGCTCACAATGGGAGGGGAATTATTTTGATACAAATAGCATATATATAGAGCAAGGGTCAATTAAAAGTAATAATTCCTTTGGAGGTTTTGATATACTCTCGGATCATTTTACATGAATAGAAATCACTTTTGATTCACCCCGACAGACTTTCGAAAAAACTAGGTGTTGTTTTTCAAAAAGATGAATCTTTTTAAGACATTCATCTATCCGGCTCAGCTTTTACTCCGCTTGTCCAAGATGATACTTAAAGATTTTTCTAAACTTGAAGTTTCCTGGAGGCAAAACACTGAATACATTTACAACAAAAGGAAACAAAATAGATATACCCAGATAGTTAGCCTCTACATCTAACTATCTGCAAAAAAAAAAAAACCCTCAATAACCTTCTCACTCTTCCTTCCAATATCAAAATAGATATACCCAGAAGTTAAAAACAGAAAAAGAGTAAACATACATCTCACTGCAGACCATCATTGATCCTTGCACTCAGAATATATCATCAAATCTGAACAACATGGTCATCCCCCACCCTCAATATACCAAAATCCCACCCTCAATATACCAAAATCCCATTAACGTACCCAATAGATGTTGCAGAAAACAATAAATAAACACTGCAAGAGACAATACGAGAAAACTCACAATGTAACTTTGCTTACGGGTAGGAATGGACACCACACAATACGGATACTTTGGAGTGACAAATTGGGCAGCGTCAGTGCTCTTCTTTTGTTCAAGAATTGTTTCAAGATTTGTTCTTGATGTTTGTCGACCAGCTTTAGACAAACCTGGAAGCATAAAACTTGTATGCATTTTATACAAACTGGAAAAATGGGAGAAAGGCTAGTTGAGAATAACAAGTATCAACTACAACTTACCACTTGCTTCTTCATTTTTCTCAAGGCATATCTCCAAAAGCTTTCTCTTGCAAGCACGAGTCAATCTGCCACAAACCCTCTCTGCTATAGTATCTTCTTCCAAAGTCACATATGGAAAAGTCTTACCAGTAGCTTCAGCTTCATACTTCACGCATCCAGTTTTACTGAATATCTTAACCTTAAACTTACAACTTTTAGTGTATTTGAAAATTATGAAGTCACCAAATTCCAGAGAATGATCACTTGCAAACCGTTGCCAGCCATACTTAAAACACAAGCGCCTGTCAATTTGTTCCAGTTCGACAGGCCAAGAATTTCCAGTATGATCAATGAGAATGGCCTTCTTTGGGATGGTTCCATTGAAGTGCTTGATAAAGGCGGGTGGTATAGACTGCATCACAAAATAGAGTGGAATTTCATCAGATATCAAGCAGTCTATCTACCAGTAAAAAAACACGCAAAAATACAATATTCCAACCTAGTCATGTGCTTTACATGCTCTGATCTGTATCATATTGATTATTAAGATGTTTCCTTCGAATAAATATGATGTTTTAGGATAAATGTAGCCAACATGAGAAGAGTAATGAACTGTGTAACTTCTACTGTTCTAGAAAGAACCAAACAAAATTAGAACTATTGTCATGTGAGAATAAACAAAACAGTGAGAATCTTACCATAAAAAGAATAAAATAAAACAGCTTGTAGAAACATGGAATATAAATATAAAAGTGGGGATTCAGAATATAACTAATAAAGTAAAGCATAAAGTGAGGGTTTGAACTCAAAAAAGGTGATACAAGAGGAGGGGATGGGATTTCTTAACAAACATCTCAAAACAAAAAACTACAATGCAAATGTGGTGGGAAAAAATTCATCTCAAAACTAAAAAAGGTGGTACAAGAGGAGGGGATGGGGTTTCCCAACAAACATCTCACAACAAAAAACTACAACGCAAATGTGGTGGAAAAAAAAAGGGTTTCGTTGGGACCAATCACTTGGTCCCTACTCTTGTCCTATCAGAGGACGCTATTTTATCTAAAAATGAAATTAAGGTGTTCGTATAAAAGCGAACATGGAACTACCACACGAAACGGTATAGGTGGCGGGTACACTGTCGCTTAATGCCTCGAAATATTTGTTGGAGATGCTCACAATCCTTTTTTCAAGATCACTGGTTAGTAAAAACTGTTAACATAGGAAAAAGCCAATATTTATGCTAGGTCACCGATGGCGGACCAACTGCGGTAGTTGCGCGTGGCCTCCAAAGCCACTTTAGGACGCTGGTACATGTCAGCCACGCGCTCGGCCAGAGCCGTGCGTGTGGCAAACACGCCCACCGGAAATGCAAAGTTCCCCCCTAAACTTGAAGATCGGTGTCTGTAGAGGTTAGGAAGGCAGTGCGTGTTGGTAGGTGAGTGCTGGAAAGTAGAAGACCACTAGAAATGGCTCGAAAAAACAAACCGAAAAACCAACTAAAACTGAACGGAAAATGGTTGAAATAAACACAGAAATGAACAAAAAGGAAGGGGAGGAGGTGGTCGGAGCCTAAACTCCAGGCCACCCTCACCCAAAAAGAGGAAAAAAAAATCCTGGGTACCTCTCTAAAAATTGCCTAAGTAGAGAGATTTTTTTTTTCATAGATAATGCGAATTTTATTCATGCAAATAAGAGTACTCTCGTTGGATTGGTTAAAAATCATCTTTCAAAAATTATACTTTTGCATAAAGACCAAAAAATAAATATCACAATTGATCAAATATGGCAATAAAATATGTGAAAAAAGGTTCAAAAAGTATTTAAAGTGAATAGTAAAATTAAAACAATTGCCATATACCTAATTACAAGAGAGAGAGAGAGAGAGTTGTACGGATTGTTTTATTTGTGTATCCAAATGCACTCAAACTCATATATTTGATATCACATAGAATTACCAATTGTCTCAAAAAGTAAAGGAGATGAAAGAGGCAATATAATCATTTATATTCACATTAGCATTTACATCTTCTTATCATGTATACAATTTTACCATCCTCATCTCACCTGCATGGACATTTTAAGCTGTTTGTTTTACATATATATTTATCATTTAGGTTCGATTAAATTCGAAGATGAGATAAGTTTAGTTTATTTTTTATTATAATTATTATTTTAGAATTTAAATAAACTGAATTAGGATTTTTAAAAAATATATTAAAATTTGAAAAAGTTGTATTGAAATTTATGTTTTGTATAAAAAATTAAAAAAATAGAAAAATAAAATAAAAATGAGTTAAAATAAGTTAAAGTTTGAATCCAAACCGGGCCTTGAACAACCATTAAAACTCTGAAACCAACCGGCGGTATTTCCAAAAATTACAAAACCTTTAATAACCATATTTATTTATTGTCAATTAACCACGCTCGTAACAAAACATAGCTCCAAGATTTTGCGAATTTGGTCCAAAAAAAAGAAAGAACAACAATATATTCAATGATTCATCCACGAATAAAAAGAAAAGAAGAGTCTTTTGCTTGTAGATGCAAAACAAACAACAAAATCTTGAATAAGAAAAGTCTCCTGCCAACCAATTATTAGAAAACTCAAAACAGAGAGAGAGAGAGAGAGAGAGAGAGAGAGAGAGAGAGAGAGAGAGAAGAGAGTGCGTACTATTTGTTGAGAGCTAGTCAATGGGAGATACACTTTGAAGAACTCAGGACCGTCGTCGGGGAAAGGTTTTCTCCGTACGCGAGATGTCGCCATTCTTGTTTTGAATTGCTCTTTCTTCCTTTTGCCTTTTTGTTTGGATACTTTCCTCTGAACGTGGGAAATACTGTATGACTGTACGGATTCCAGAAAAACTTTCCCGCAATCGAAGATTTAGGACCGGTTTGATTCGTAAACGAGAATATCTCATTCCCATTCTCTTTATTATATTTTTTAAAATTTTATATAAAATATAATTTTCTCAAATTTTAAATTACTCATTTTTTAAATTTTATTTTAATTTTTTTAAATTTTTAAATAATAATAATATTAAATAATTGCTAAATTTATCTTAAATAACCTCATCTCTCAATTTAAACAACTTGCTTTTAGTAATCCGAGTCATACAATTTCCTTCCTTTTCTATTTTTCTTGACAAAATGACGTGTTAATTAATTAATAATTTGACCAGATTTTATATCAGATTAAATAATAATAATAAATAGTAAATAAATAGAATTATAAATAAATAAGTAAAGAAAGTCAGGTAAAATTTTGAAGATCTTAACAAATAAATTTTATAAATTAACACTACTTGAAATAATATAAAATCATTTTAATAACAAACAAAATATAATTTTTTTAAATATAAAATAATTTAATTCATAATTTTTTAATATAAATATTTTCTTAATATAAAATTATTAATATAATTTTTTTCAAACAAAATATTTTTAAATAATGCAATTTATAATTTTTTTAATATAAAATAATCTTTATAAATATAATACTTTGATGGATTATTATAGAAATGTTAATCCCCTCAACCATGCAGATATATATATATATATATATATATATATATATATATATATATATATGTTTTATGGTGGTTGGTCACAAGTAATTTTTGAGAAAATCGATTTTAGAGAGTCAGGAGAGAGTTGGCTTTAGTTTAAAATTTTTTTTCCTTATTTTAACCATGTTTTCAATTCATACAAAAAAAAAAACCAATAGAATTCATTAAATCCATAAAAATAAGGTTGAAAATGAAGATTTTTTTTCTTCATTTTCAACCTTATTTTCAATTCTTATGCTAAAAACAAACCAATAGAATTCATCAGATATATGAAAACAATGTTGAAAATGAGGAAAAAAAATTTTAAACTAAAGTCGACTCCCTCTCAACTCTCTAAAATCGACTCCTCTCCCCCTAAAATTATTCAAAAACAATATGGAAAAGCATTTCAACCAAGTGTAGCATCAACCATTAACAAGAAAGAATTCCTAGTGGGAATGGCCATGGGCCTTTAAACAAACCAAAAGATTGCTATCTCAACAAGAGAGCAGAAAAAGAGACATGAAAATAACTACTATAAAACAAACAAGCTCCTAGAATTATAATTAGGATGCATCTCGAGCAACCACTTTAACTAGGATTTCTGAATATGGAGACTTTCAGCATAGCATCATCACTCTTCATCAGCTCAAAGGCACAAACATCTCCAACTTGAAGACTGTTATCCTTAACAAAGATAGACCAACCACTAGTAAAGGCAATGGATAACAAATGTGGATAACTGAGAAACTTCACCGGCCAGGATTTATTCCCAACCAGAAGCATCACCATCTTCCCACTTTGTTTGATGTTGAGAAACCTACCTGGTACAGTCTGCACAAGAGAAAAAGTCAACATTAGCGTCAGCATAGATCCATGTTGTGATCGTGTGGCAATTACGATGAGCAATACAAAAATTAAACAAGAAAGTAAGAGAAAAATCACATATAGATTTACGTAGTTTAGCAGTGTGCCTACATCCACATGAACGAACGGCGAAAATTTCACTATATCTAAAGTAGGTTTACATCATACGTATTTATATTAATTTTGTATATTCATACAAGATGGTTATCTGTCCTCTTGCCACTGTATACTCATCAAATATGAGCTACATACTTCAACAATCTCCACCTTGGCGAATATCCAACCCTTAAGAGGAAAAAATGAAGCATAACTAGAAAACTCTACCTAGGACACTAGGCTAGGGGCTCCTGTCTAGCATCTGGAGACAATATATCCTGACTCAGTAGTATATAGTGCTATCTTGCCACTATATACTTATCAGCTATGAGTCACATATTTCAACAATCCCTAATCAATGATGAAGATTCTTTGGCATAGATCACAGGAAATGTAGCTGTGTTTCTGCTCATACATTTTAGCCTTTGTACTTACCATGTTACAACATTGGAATCTACCATACAAAGAAACAATGATCTACTCTATTCTCTATTTGATTCAATGCAGTAGATAAAAAAAACTCATGTACCTTGCGCTAAAATGCCTTATTAGGAATGAAAGAAGATGTTTCATATAAAATTTAGGACAATCTCTTTCTTAAACAATGTGAGATTTCCTTGAGTAGAGTGAGGCAAAGGACCTCTAACAACTCTCTCCCACGTTTTCTGCTACATTAATCCAACTGCATGATATTTCATAAGGTCTGGAAAGAGCTATGAATAATATAATTCCTACCAAATATCTAAATTTAGAGGTTCCATTTTGCGATGCTTGAAAAGCACAAGCATTAATGCAGTAATCAAATTAGAAACCATAAATCAAGAAGATTGTATCATGTATAAGGACATCTTTCATAACAGTGCTTCAAATGTAGCAAAGAGAATGTTCATAGCCTTACAATAGCACCTTACTCTTCACAAGCTACTGCATAGAAACATTAAAGGATAATCTTGGGATGAATTAGCTGGGAACTTCAACATCCGTAGGTGCCCTCTATGATTAAGGCCTTCGAGTAATATGCTCACAGGTATTCTATTCACGTATCAATGGTTTGAATTCATCTTTTGCAGATTTTATGTGTATAATTGCTGCTGCAATCATATTGATATTTAAATTAAGTTTCACTTCTCTTGGACTTAAATATTATGAAAGCTTACCATCTTACATCTATGACCTATATATGACGGCTGCAGGACAACCTTAAAACAATGACTTTCAGGTTTAAAGCCACTTGCCCTCTGAAGAGCTCTAGCTTTCTCGTCCACCTTCAACATTCGAGTCATTCTAGGAGTCTTTGATTTCGGGCATCGCTTGGTAGTAGGAACCAGTTTAGCACCGTTTGCTGACAAGCAAATGATCATAAGAGAGTATTCAAAACTGTACTGAGCCTGTGACCCACAGAAACAAATAACATAAAATAGTAGAATTAGAGAATCCAAACCGTCAAGCTCCTGTTTGGTAGGATACGAATTTGCTCGCGCTTTTAACTTCTTCACCTTTGCATCTTTAGATTGATAGCGAGGAACCAACCTTGACAGATTGGAAGTACTCGCAGTTTTACCACTTAAATTGGTTCTCATCATCTTGTGAGGCTGAGGACTTGGTAATGGTGATTTCTTCCTTCTTTTTGGGAGTGTTGGAAAGTCATCCAATATTTCAACATGACTATCACTATCAGTTTGTTCCATCCGAGAAACTAAAAATTCTCCATCAAGATTTTCCCCCTCGCCAAGGGAGCTACTTGAAGGATAATCCATCTCTGTTGCACTCTCATCAAATACAAGTACAAAAAAGTGAGAGTTTCCTTCATATCGAAAAACCAGCAAGTGCCCCAGCTTAAGAGAATAATACTCCATGAATTCTTCCCAACCCTTCTGTAACCAAACTTTTCCACCACATTTTGTCAATTCAAGTTTCCACTCTGCACCATTTGGAAGCTTTAGAAATGCTAGATTTGACAGGCATTCTCCATATTTCCTTATAAATCTTCTTGGAATCATCTGCAAAGAATTTAAACTTAGTTTACATGAAAACCGTAGAACTCAGCAGATATTAGTAACACAAGCATACATACACGCTGTTCTTATTGTGCAATAGAAACAATCCAAATATTATTTCTTAAGAGGTGTACAAAAACACAATCACCACAAGGAAAGGACAGCCCAATTAATATGCATTTGGTCTAAGGTATAGCTACTGACTTCCCTAGAAAAATCCTAACCAAGCTGAAGCAATTTAAAGATTTTCTTTTCTTTTCTGGTGTACAAACCAAGACATCAATCTGAGTCTTCAAATCTAAGTTTAGCCAATTGCTGCCATTAAAGTGTTTAAACATTTGCATGGCCTTGGCCTTAGAGAGACCGCACAATACACTGTAGAGGACAGCCCCATCTAGTTCGAGATCAATAAATAAAGTAATTCGCATAGGACAGCCCTAGCCAATCCAAGACTTTATAGTTTGTTGCTTGTAGAAAAATTTGAAGCTTCTTCCTTATAGTTCTTTTACTATCACTCTTTCACAATGCCAGTGTCATGCATTAATAGCATCAAACTAGACCAAAAATTGAAAAAAAACAAAAACAAAAACAAAAGCCCCACAAAAGTTGACTAACAGGTCACTATCATAGAGTATAATCCAAATAAACTGTTATGTATTTAATTGACTTTATAGATTAACAACGTCAAAAAAATAGTAGTGTTATATTGTTAAACCAGAGAGAGATGGAAGAATATGCTCACAAGTTTCCTGTCTTGAAGACATTGAGGGAGAATTATCTTGAAGAAATGTGGGGCTTTCAGTGTACTAGCTGTACTGTCACAGTCTCTCCGGCCTTGAGAAGTCATGGTTGAACTACGAGTAGTTACAAAGAGTAAACTGAAGCAGAAGCTTTTAAACTAGGGCCTGAACTCGAGTGCTTGTACTCCACAAATGTAGAATCTGTCAATATAATTGTTTTTCAGTTTCTCTACCAGTTATAACAGTCTTTAAAGAGTGATCAATCTTGCACACTGGCTCAATATGAAATTACCAAAGTTAACATCTTTTGAATCGTAGGGCCTTGGTTCAGTTATTCCATCACATGCATCTTAAGCAAATTTCTACTACGTTTATAAATTATTATACACGCAATAATAGGAAAAAAAATGGGGGTAAACTTTGTAGCCAAAGCAACTATCTGCTGCATATTCTGGCTGACCTTCCAAAGGTAAATCTTATGATAGGATTTTACAAAACAAAATATGAAATTCTGCGTATGGGAAAGATTTGAATTTCTGAAACCTAAAGCTGGGCCTTCTGTTTCAATTTACTTTGTTTGCAACAAAACAGAGCTGTTAACTTGACCAAATAAATATAAAAGAATTTTTATGAATCTGCGAAACCAATAAGAAAAAGAAAAGACTTTTAACCCTCGCATGCAAAGCAAACACAATAATCCCGAGTAAAAATCGCTCATACCTACCAAACATTGTCTGTTCAAGAACAGAATACTAATGGAAATGCTAGACAGACAGAGAGAGAGAGAGAGAGAGGCAGTACCATTTGGCGAGTGCTGGTAAAGGGGAGGAAGGCTTTGAAGAACTCAGGGCTACCGTCTCCATCTGCGAGATATCGCCATTCTTGTTTCGGCTCTGAACGCGGAAACCCAATGAGTAGGAACCGAATTCGCATAAATATTTGGACGTAATCGAGCAGAGTCAGTCAGCCCAGCAAGCCAACTTTCGAGTTCGGCTGCATTGTACATAAAAGCACGAGCTCGAATCAAAGTCCACTACTTCTGGAGCTCGGCTAATCTCGTATCAACCAACGTCAAATATTTTATACAAAATTTGTCATGTTCTTATATAAACCAAGCAAGCCGATCCATGTACCATGGATTAGTTCATAGTTCATATCACAACTCTCTATACTACAACTTCACTAGGGGAGTTTATTTTTATAATAATTATATACTTACTATTCATCTACCACTTTTCTATTTTTTTTAATTGTCTTTTTATTTAATAGTTAAGAAAATAATTACTAGTAAAATTGTAATTTTTTTAAATTTTTTCTTAATGATTAAGGATATTAAAAATATATTTAAAAATAATAATAAAAAATGCACTAATAGTGATTAACAAGTAGTAAATTAATAGTAAGTATATCATTACTCTTTTTTTTTTTTATATATATAATATATATAATTTTTTAGCAAATGATAAGTACCATTACGATTACATAAAGCAAATATATAGTTCATAACAATATAGAAGACCTAGGTGAAGAAAATAAACACTAACTTACAGCTAAAATTTACATATTAATAGGAGATATTTCCTAGTATGAGATTGCAGCAGACTATGGGAGACTTGGATAAGAGGAATGCAACCAAGGGCTTGCGTAAAAGTTGTCCATTGCCCTACATTGTGTGCGCATCGATAAATTTTTTTTTTACTTTCCAATACGTGAAGTTGCTCAACAGATGCTTGATATCTTGTATGATGAGATCCAGAATCCAGTCTTGAGTAGCTGAGAAAGTTAGAATTGCTTGAATGATCACCTCATAATCACCTTCCAAGACATTGCAATCCAAAATTCTTATATTTAGCCTCTTGAATTACTGTAAAGGCTGTTTTGGCTTCACCAGTGTTAGGATGTGTGTTGTGCATGAAGTATGTCTTTATGAAGAGGAAAGATCCTTGGTGATTTCTACAAATTGTTGAAATATAACTACCTATATCTCTGATTGCAACATAAAAAAAAATGATACTTTCTTCTGAATGAACTTGAGCAGCGGAGACCTCATCAGTTTGGGGATTATACTTCTCAGACCAAGCTTGCATGTGTTCATGATACATTTTCATGGCATAGTCAACAAAGGAGATGGGAGTGGTTTTGACCTAATTATGGATGGATTTGTTTCTAATAAATCAAATGGAGTGCGTGACTAAACCAACAAAGATTTGAAAATTATGATGTTCAAAATCAAGAATCTTAAGCCTGAGACCAGGATTAAGGATATTGTTGACCCAGGCTTTGATGGAGAGATTTTTATAATATTCATTTGAGGAATGCTACATTTACGGATATAAAATTTACCAAGTTCTTTCCCTTATCTTTTGAACACCAAAATGCATTGCACCATAGGCAATTCTTGTGTTTCTTTTTTATGAAATCAGGCATTAGTAATAGAATTTTCCATCATATGTCAGTAGAAATGTATGCCAGCAATTACTGGATTACTCAATTCCAATTTGTGGCAATAACTCCATATATAATTCAAGTCATTAACAGATAATAAAAGAATTGGGGGGGGGGGGGGAACGATCACAATGAGATCAGCCTCCATCAAAGAGCAGAAGATGAGGTCTGTAAATTACCACCACCATACAAATAAGTTCCTAGAATATAATTAAAACACAACTCTAGCAACCACTTAACTGAGGCATCTAAAAATGGATACTTTCAGAATATCATCGTCACTCTTAATCAGCTCAAACACACAAACATCTCCTGCTTGCAGTTTATTGTCCCTTGCAAAAGTAGACCAACCACCAGACATGGTAACCCGAGAATTAGTAGTCAAAATAGTCACTGGCCATGATTCATCCCCGACCCGAAGCATCACTATCTGTCTCCTTCCTTTGATATATCTGCTCTTGAGAAAGCTACCTGGCACAGCCTGCACAAAATAGAAATTCAATGCTAATATTTGCATAAGTCCCCAACCAATGATCAGTGATGGAGACACTTTTCAATGGGTTGCAATCTTTAGAAATAGATCACAGAGCAAACCTTTTTTTCTTTATTGAACCGGTCTACAAAACTCTGTCAACTAACAAGTCTCCTCTTGCATTTGAAATGCTTAAAACACAGCAGATGGAATATGTTGATCATAACCCAAGAGCATCACCATACCCACCACAAGCATGCTACAGTATAAAATAAGGGATTCTCTAGAGATTAATTTACTGGCAGCTTCAACAACACTAGGTGCCCTTTAAGATGAAGTTCTTTAAGCAACACGTTTACCTATACTCCTCCTCACATATCAAAGTTGTGAACTTGCCTTTGTTAGATTAACTAGATAATGTGCATTTACTGTTCAGAATTTCTGGCACAATAAGATAGGAGATCAATTTTGATCTTGAACTTAAAACTGCTATCTTCTAATACGTAGCCTCTATCTCGAGCTTAAAACCACTAGGTTAGCCTCTATCAGTAGTCAGTGCATCTTATCTGCACATTAGAGTTTTTGACAATCCAATATACCTGAAATTCAAAGCTTACCAAGTTGCAATTATTACTAACGTGCGACGGGCACATGGCAACCATGAGAAATGGATTTTCAGATTTGAAAGAGCTAGCTTTCTCAAGAGCTCTAGCTTTGTCCCTGGCGGTCCATGGTTGCCTCTTGAAATGGTGATTTTGACGGGGCGTCGGAGAATTAGGCATGTGTCTACTCTCTCCTTTAGCAGCAAACTTAAGCTCCCCTGTCCCATTTTGACAACCAAAAACACCTTAAATTAACTGACATGAACTTGATGGTTTGAACAAACATGCAAAACATATATTTGAGATCTTCGACCCCAAGAATGCAATTACGTGAATTTATATCGAGTATGTTGACGTTCATAAGAATCTGGTATGCATGGGCGGACCCACGTTGGTGGTTGGGGGGCTACGGCCCCCCCAAAATTTTAAAAAAAAATTATGTAGTATATATATTTATATATATAATATTAAATTACTCCTCAAATTATAAAAAAATAAAAAATTACACCCCCAAATTTTTATTAAAATTATTCTCTCTAATTTCAATATATACATAATTTTATTTTAACTTTTAACTTTGTTGAAATTCAAATTTCAACTCACCTAGTCTCATAATTATTTTAACAGTCTAATTCTAAAAAAAAATAATTATAAATTTATATAATTATCAAAATTGATTGATTATATTCATTTATATAGTCTCACTCTAACTTAATTATATAATTAAAAGATATAGTTTGTTAAAAATTTAACAGCGGTATATCATTAGTCATTAAAAATTTCTTATATTTATTCTTGATCTATAATTTTTTTTAATCATAAAAAAATATGAGCAAGTTAAGAACAAATTTTTTTTTTTTAAATGTGGGTAATTCAAAGAGTAATACGTTTAGAGAGTTCGATAACAATTAAATGTGATTCTTCTATCACTAATGAGTATCATTTTAAAATTTATATATAGTACACATTTTATCGATCGCCCCCCCAAACATAAAATCCTGGTTCCGCCCCTGCTGGTACGTGAACATTTTTTTTTTTTTTTGGGATTAGTCTATCAGGTCTGTTAACTTCTCAAGCATTAGATTAATTTTCTTGAGGTTCTTTGATTACCTCCTTTGCCAAGAGCTTAAAAAGAAAATCGAGAAAGTGAAAGGATATATGAAGTTCTACAGACAAAATAGTTCACTACTGAAAAGAATAGCAGCTTCCTCACCTGGAGATTGAGGGCAACGTTCTTGACTGGCATGGAAAATCACAACTTGGAAAGAAGTTTCGATGCCCCCCTTGGCCTTAATCAGTTCGAAAACACAAACGTCACCTACTTGCAGATTATTGTCTCGTGCAAACACTTTCCAACCACATCCAAACACGCCTCTCGATGTTGTAGCACTCATTTCGAAAACGTACTTGACAGACCAGTATCTCCCATCTGAAACCCGAAGGATGATATCATCTACCTTCTTATTCAAATAGCTCTTTGCAAAGCTTAAAGGGATATTCTAGTTTATTCAAGACAGAAATGAAGATGTTAATTACAGTGCTGTTCTAAAAGAAAGTATTTCTACAAAATTTGTTCTCTGTTCAATACTGAATCTGCAATTTGAATTTCAGAAGGCTTACCAGGTACATTGTAGAAACTACATACGATGGCCGCATGACAGCCACAAAATAAGGATTTTCAGGTTTAAAGTCTCTTGCTTTTCTAAGAGCTCTTGTTCTTTCATCGACACTCATTGTTGGAGTCCTTAGGACATTATATGTTGGGCATTGCTCTGTTGACAATCAAAGATAACGAGACATTGTTAAAAATTTTGCACCAAAGCAATAAATAACATATACAGTATATAAAAGTTTTCAAACCTTCAAGCTCCTGCTCAACTTTAATTGGAACGGAAAAAATGGGAGAAAGGCTTGTTGAGAATAACAAGTATTAACTACAACTTACAACCTGCTTCTTCATTTTTCTCGAGGCATATCTCCAAAAGCTTTCGCTTGCCAGCACGAGTCAATCTGCCACAGACCCTCTCTGCTATACTGCCTTCTTCCAAAGTCACATATGGAATAGTCTTACCAGTAGCTTCAGCTTCATACTTCACGCATCCAGTTTTACTGAATATCTTAACCTTAAACATACAACTTTTAGTGTATTTGAAAATTATGAAGTCCCCAAATTCGAGAGAACGATCACTAGCAAACCGTTGCCAGCCATCCTTAAAACACAAGCGACTGTCAATTTGTTCCAGTCCGACAGGCCAAGAATTTCCAGTATGATCAATGAGAATGGCCTTGTTTGGGATGGTTCCATTGAAGTGCTTGATAAAGGTGGGTGGTATGGACTGTATCACAAAATAGACTGGGATTTCATCAGATATCAAGCAGTCTATCTACCAGTTAAAAAAAAAAAACGCAAAAGTACATTATTCCAATCTAGTCATGTGCTTTACACGCTCTAATCTGTATCATATTGATTATCAGGATGTTTTCTTTGAACAAATATGATGTTTTAGGATAAATATAGCCGATATGAGAAGAGTAATGACCTGTGTAACTTCTACTGCTCTAGAAATGTTTTTTTTTTTAGATATATATTTATTATTTAATGAACAATTGGCGATGGGATCTCTTTGCGCTTTTATGAGATTTTTTAATTAAAAAATAAATAAAAAAGCACATATATTTTATCTATATATATTATTTTATTATTTTATAAAAAAATAAATTGAAAAAAAGTGTAAAAAATTTTTTTACTATAGAAATACAAGGAATCCAACGCGGAAACTCCAAAACATTGCCCAAAAGAAAGAACAGCCATATATTCATCCATGAATAAAAAGAAAAAAGGAGTCTTTGGCTTTTAATGCAAAACAAACAACAAAATCTTGAATAAAAAGAGTCTCCTGCCAATGACATCAGAGATACAAGATTGGAGCATCAGTCCTATTATCAATGCTATCAAATATTATCTTTAATATCAAAAATAATAAAAATTTATCGATGCGCGTACAATTTTATAAAATGGGTGACAATAACATAAGTTTTTAGAAACATTCTTTTTAATCTAAATTTCTCTTTTACTTTTACATTTTTACAGTAAAAAAGACTCTTATATAATTATAATTATGTATTAGACCTTAGACATTTGACTCTTTATTAAAATATTATCATCTTGCCCAAAAAAACCTCCTGCCAACCAATTATTAGATACAAAAATGATACGGAAGACTTGTACTCGTCACACTCACTATATATATATATATATATATATACCATTCATATGATAATGAGTATGATGAGTGTAAGTGATCTCTAATATTATTCTATTAGATCAGTACAGAGTGAGAGAAGAGGGGGCGCACTATATGTTGAGAGGTAGTAAATGGGAGAAACACTTTGAAAAACTCAGGACCATCGTCGGGAAAAGAGGGTTGTCTCCGTACGCGAGATGTCGCCATTCTTGTTTTGGATCGCTCTTTCTTCCTTTTGTCTTTTTGGTTGGATACTTTCCTCTGATGATCTGAACGTGGGAAACACTGCGGCTGTACAGATTCCAGAAAAATCTTTCCGGAATCGAACATCTATAGGACTTGCTTATGGTAATCCGAGTCATACAATTTCCTTCCTTTTCTATTTTTCTCGACAAAATGACGTGTCAATTAATTTAATAATTTGACCCGTTGTTATATCTGACTTAAATAATAATAATAATAATAAATAGTTAAAAAATAAATTTATTAATAAATAACTAAAGAAAGTCACGGAAATATTTAAAAATCTTGCAAAATAAGATTTATAAATTAACACTACTCGAAATAATATAAAATTATATTGATACTAAAATAAATACATTATATTATTATATTATATATAACGAGTCTATAATCTGCACAATGCCTAGATAATTATTTATATTAAATTTTATAAATTTATATTTAAATATATATATATATATATATAATATATAATCACTATAATAATTATTCAAAATTAAGAATTAATATTAATTAGTCAAAATACATACCTTGAAATTGAATAAAAAATATATATTTATATAAAATGAAACATGTGCATAAAAAAATAGTCTATTTTACTAATAAAATATCTCTTAAAAAGTTTTTAACTGCATATTTTATACTTATTTTATATTGTTTATTAGGCCTGTTCATTCGGGTCGGGTATAACTCGGCCCGGTTTAAAATTTTATTTATTTGTTAATACTTTAAAATTTTTTTTAAAAAAATATTTAAGAAAATTTTAAATCTGGATTCCGAATTCCCAAATCTGAAATCCGGATGAACACCTCTACTGTTTATTCATTTTATTGACAAAATGTTCTAGATGCCACAACGTGTTCGACAAAAGTACTCAATGAATAAAAATTTCTATTCTCACAAATATGCATTTATAGAGTTTCCCGAAGTACATTTCCCAAAAACAGCGTACAGATATTAATAGGAGAATTTGCAAACAAGTGTTACAATATGATTGGTCCACGTGTTGTGATATTTCAATAATAATAGATAGTATATGAGATCTCATATTATTTAAAAAGTAAAAATTATTATTCTTTATAATGTTCTAATGGAATTCTAATTATATAATTGACTAATCTTTTTAAAATATATTAATATGATTTGGGTATTTTATTAGTGCGTTATAAATAATATCAGAGTCTATTCCAATTTAAAAATGTGAAATTTGATCTACGCTACCTACCATGGACAAGCTTGACATGAGTGTCGGATATTTAAAAGGGATAGATTGAGATATCACGATAATAATAGGTAGTGTATGGGATCCTACATTATTTGAGAATGAGAAATTTTCACTCTTTATAAAGTTTTAATAAAATTCTAATTATATCATTGACTAATTCTTTTAAAATATAGGTCATGTAATTTAAACCTTCTATTAGGACGTTGCATGTATCATCATTCTGTTATGAATTTTTTTCTTCTAGATTAGTCCACCAGCAATTGAGGAATTCTTGTGGAGGGAGCAGCACTGGAGGGAACTCTTCTGCGGTTCTCCTTTTCAACATTAGAGTGCGTATAGAGGACGATTGTCTGCAGTGAAGTTGTTGGCCTACTTGGTGATCATCACATGTATTTGCCTTGACACATTTCACAGTGTATTCATTTAACTTTCTCCCATTTCCACTTTGAATGCTCATTTTTACACATCAATTTCAATTGTATTTATTTCTTGTCCAGGCAATTTCTATTTATAAATTCATAGACTTGAGTACAAAGAACTCTAGCATAGTTATCATTAATTTGACACGATTTCACCGCACCTCAAGTTAGAGGCTTTCGATCTACCTGATCTGATCGAGATTCATTCCTAGGTAGCACATGTGGCACATGCGCCACCACCGTCGTCGTAGGCCCACTGCCAGAATATAAGACTTGAATGTTGTTTATCTTATCTTACCGCGTTCTCTAACCCGTGATCTTGAAAGAGAGATCGTGGACCTCTCCAACAATTTGCTCTAGACAACAAGCAATAATGCATATGTCATCCTTGTCACTTCTAGCGGAAGTTCTACCACCTTCAACGGTAAATCCATTGTTTGCATCCTCTAGTAGGACATAAATAGAAACCAAGAAATTGGTCCCCAAAAATTCTATTTTTTTTTCTTTTTTTCATCTCATTTGCATTGTTGTTTATTATTTTTGGGTTGATTGTCCGATTATCCCACCCCCTCCTCATGTATCATATTTTTAATTTAATGAAATTACTTGTATTAAAAAAATAGAGACTTTTCAAAAAAAAAAAATTTTTGAAAGGGATTTTTCAAACGTTGAAAAAAAAATCATAGAAAAAACCATATCATCTCTTGATAGTCCTCAAAATAAATAAACTAAAAACCATAAAAATGATTTTGTTAGAATCTATCACCTTTCAAAACCCATCCCTAAATTATTAACCTTTTATCTATAGAAGCGCACTAACAGAAAATAATCTCAGAAAAATTTATGAAGAATTTCAAGTTTTCAGGAATATAATAATGGAAAAGAAAGGGGGAATAGGGACAGAAGGAATTTTTACCTGCTCACTGCTCATGCCTGATGATTATGTAGATATTGATTACACAAAGACTTCCAAATAAAAATCATCACAACCCACCGATCTTTTAACTACTCTTGTCATTGTTGGCATGTAGTAGGAAAGAAAAAAGACCACTGAAAAGAGAGATCATAATCCTTTACAAAGTTTTTAAATTTGCCCAATCGATAGGTCTATAGTTTCTAAATTAATATATAAAAATGATTGGGAGCAGCCTGCACATTGCACACACCCCTCACATGTTTACTATTCGTGTGAGGGATGTGTGCAGTGTGCAGGTTGCTCCCCAGCACTGCTCAAATATCTGTCGAACAACATGATAAGTAACATAATCCCCCACGAAACCGCGCATGGCATGCGTTCAAAAGAAAAAATAAATAATTTACAACTGCTAACATTGTCGTGACAATCTCAAAGTTTAGAGGACCAAGGCACTGGAGAGTGTGATTTCAAGTTAGAGGAGGTAGTAATAGGTCTCACCAAACATTATAGGGGGGAGATGGAGAAGAGAACGTGGTGAGGCAAAGGAACTTACGTACAGTGGTTTCGGGTGTAGCACGACCGAGATGCAGCCGTGTCGTGTGGAAGTTTTCCTGCAAGAAATGATGGCTGACAAAAGGGGAAAAGTGGGTCTATGGTGGAGTCCAAGTACTCTCTTTCTCTTGCTTAAAAACAAGGGTTATGCAGTAATGGAGTCAGAAATTTGCGTTAGGGGGGGCCAGGCAAAATTAAAATAAAATATATAAATTATTTTGTATTCTATACATATATAATTTTTTATGCGACATAAAAAAATTTGATAGTAAGATTTACAATAAAAATAAAATACGCTTAATACAACTTATGTATTAAAAAAATATATAATATGATAAGAACATGTCCTCATAATAATTAAAAATACATTAGAAATCATCCAATTTCTTTTTTATTTTTATTTTTATCTATAATAAAAATATGACATTATTTTATTATATCATTTTATTTTATATGAGATGTATTTTATTTTTAAATTAGATTAATTTTGTAGAGGGAGACCAAAAAAGTTTTTAGAAATGGGGCCAATACAAAATAAAATTAATATTATCCTACAAAATCACAAAAAATAAACATAATTTTCAATTTTTTTAAAAAATATATATTATATTGTTTTTCAATTTTTGTTTTTTAGAGTAGGGATTATGCCCGTGGAGAGGGGGGCCATGGCCCCCCTGCCCTAACGTGGCTTCCCCACTGGGGCCATGGTGGACATGGCCATAAAAGACGTGCGACTGTAAAGGCATTGGCAGAATTACATAGGGGCAGGGGGTCATGGCCCCCGCCTTTATGATTTTGAAAATATATATTGATTTAAAAAAATGTATATTAATTTTGAAAATTTATAAATATATATATATATATATATATTAATTTTTATAATTTAATAGAATAATATTAATCTTGTCTCGTGTTGGTATTTTCTCTAAAAAATTATCTTGGTTCCTCTCTCCTCTACAAAATTATTTTGATCATAGATTAATTACTTACAAGTTTAATTTAAAAAAATTTAATCTAATTGAAAAATAAAATGCATCACATATAAAATAAAATGATCTAATAACATGATGACACGTATAAATATATCAAATATATAAAAGAAACACAAGGGTTGATGGAAAGTTCTCAGACTGCGCTTTTTTTTTTTTTTTAATGGTGGTTCATGGCACAACACCGACCCAACAGAATTGGATTCTGCGAGAAGAGGGGTGGAGGAAACTGAGAGAAAACGAAATCAGAAGGAGAGAGATACTAGGTTGGAGAACGACTTTTTTTTGGGGGGGGGGGGATTAAAATCAATAGCTCTACCGATAAGCTCAACCATTTCTGATTCTCTTCAAGCAATTACAACAAAATTCAATGCAATAATTAAATTATCGATGACACAAAGATGTTGAATTATTATTCCACGAAAATAAAAATTGCTTCCCACAATTACATTAGAACAAGAGAAAACCATACATATTCTTTAAGACTCGTCTTTAATTTTGGGTTTCTTTGACGTCCTAATTTGGTGACTGTGCAAGGAATATGCTTCACTGTGCTCTACAGTTATAGATTCGCCCTCACTTTCTCTTCCCCTCTTTGTACTCCTGTCAATGCGTGAAACATCTTCCATATGTTTAGCCAACCAGCCAATGCTTCCCTTGTTTATTGGAACCAGAGACCCAGAAATGTGCAGTATTTCCTCATCGAAACTCTTGACTGAAAAGCGTATCATGGTTCCAACCTTTATCACATGTCGCTTGTGAAATCTTCTAGCGTATTGTTCCTCATCGTGTTTGGTTTTATATATAAATTCTTCCCGAATATCTTCATCTGTCATGACAGCAAATGAAAAACCAAGAACAATGACATGGATGGACGTTTGAGTAAGCTTCGCAACCTTCCCTTCTAAAAGCATGTTTGGCTTCGGAGAAAAAAGTAACAACTTTGCTTTTAGTCTCACATAAAAATGAGGGTGAAGTCCAAGAAGAATCTTTGCAACTTTATCTTGAATTTGGACGTCATGGGCTAATACCACACCATCAAAAGTTTTCATTGAACTTGAAAAGTAGAGAGCTGAGCTCGCGTAGGACAGCTTGGGGAACCTTGGTACTCTTCGATGGATTCACGTAAGCAACCAAATTGGCATCTGATACCTTCAACCCCTCCATTGTGTCTAGGGTTTAGACAAAATTGTGTCTTACGGAGGAAGAGAACTCGATAATTAAGATTGAAGATGTAGATCTGAAAGAAGTGGTGAGGAAAGGGGAAAGGTATTTAGTGAGTAAATTGTGGTTTGAACGTCAGATAGGGAAGGAGGTGGTTCGATCTGCAATTGCGAAGATCTGGAGAGTTGATAGTTCGTTTAGCTTCCAGAAAATTGGAGTGAATGTCTTTGTGATTACCTTCGCATGCTTGGAGGATAAAAGGAGAGTGTTCGAAGGGAGACCTTGGCTATTTGGTAACTATTTGTTTGTTCTTAAACCACTTGATAGTCTTAATCATCATCTGCAAATGAATTTTGATAGTGAGATTTTCTGGATTCAATTGTACAATCTCTCGTTTGCTTGTATGGAACGCGAGTTGGAAAACAAATTAGAGCCTCAATAGGTGAGGTAAAGGAAGTTGATGTTAGGAATGATGGTTTTGGCCTGGGAGGTGTTATGAGAGTTAAAAATTAAATTGAACCTGAAGAAACCTCTTGCTCTAGGAAGAACATCGAATTTGTTCGAAAAGAAACATTGGATAACGATGAAATATGAGAAATTATCGAGAATGTGCTTCAACTGCGATCTGATCATTCATGGAGGAAAATGATGTTTGAATCCTAATGATGGAGTAATAGTAAAGCAGTATGGAACTTGGCTTAGAGCTAATCATACTATGGGGAGGAGGAATGGAATTCCGCAAATAAAAAGGCTTATCCTGGTATGAGTAAAGAGGAGTCTCATGAGAGTAAGGATGGAAGGAAGGCTAATAATAATTTTGATCTTGACCTTATACATGATGTGGATTCTGGATTAAATGAAGTGACTGCCAGGAAAGACAAAAAGTGGAAGGATGATATGGTTGGGAGTGAGGTGGTTGAGAAGGACTCTATTTTGATATCCTTATAGACTTTTGAAGCTAATGCTGATTTGGTGTGTTAAGTGTTTGATAAAAGTCCTTAGATAGCTGCGAATGATGTGTTGAGTGGTTCTAAAGGTGAATGTATAAGGAGTAGCAAGGCAGATTCTGGTGATCTTGTAAAGAAGTCAACTAATAATCAGAAGATTGCAGTGAGGCAAAGTGATACTGTATGTGCTAAGATGGATGTGAGGGTTGGAAGAGGTAAATGGAAGTGCAGAGCCAGGAATATAGGTATGTCTTCTGATACTGGATTACCTGGAAATAGTAAACGTAGTTTGCTTCTTGTTGATGAGGAGTATGATGTTAATGAGATTGTTGTTAAAAAATGAAGATTAGGTGGAAATATTGACTTGTTTTCTAAGGGATTGGCGGAGGCTGGTTTCCAGCCCTGCCTGGCATTATGAAAATCATAAGTTGGAATTGCTGGGGGCTTCGCAACCTTCGGACAATTCAAGATCTTTACCTTTTGGTAAAGGATAAGAAGCCTAATATTGTATTCCTTATGGAGATTAAACTGTTGACAAGGAGGTTTGATAGTATTAAGAGGAGGTTGGGATTTAGTGGCTGTTTTGTGGTGGATGCTAAAGGGAGTAATAGGGGTTTGGATCTTTTATGGAGTCATAATTTCAGTATTGATGTAACTAGTTTTACTCAGCATCATATAAATGCTTTTGTGATGAATGTTGCTGATGAGAAAAAAATGGATGTTGATTGGATTTTATGGTCATCCTGAAGCCTCTAAAAGATGTTCAACATGAAGGTTGCTACCTTATCTAAGTTAGAGTAAGACCAAAGACGGTGTGTAATCGGTGATTTTAATGAAGTAGTTTCTCAATCAAAAAAGTTAGGGGGGAATGAGAGGCTTGAAGGTCATATATATTGTTTTAGAAAGTGTTTGGAGGATAACAGATTGTTTGACCTTGGCTAGCAGGGTACAAAATTTACATGGTCAAATAAACACTCTGACAACACTTTTACTAAGGAGAGACTTGATAGGGTTGTTGCAAATCTTTTATGGATGGAGATGTTCAGAGAAAGGGCAGTAAAGACATTACAGCTAGTCAGTTTGACCACAAACCTATCTTGCTTAATATGTCTGAAAACATAAGTGCTATGAGAGTAAGAATGAAGGTATTCAGATTTGAAGCTAAATGGACATTGGAGGAGGAAATGGGAAAAATTGCAGAAGCTGCTTGGGGTAGAAATATAATGGATTAGGATCTATTGAAGAAGATACAAAGGAAGTTGAAAATTTGTAGAGGGAATTTTCTAAGATGGAATTCTCTAAGAGGCAGTGATGGTGAGAATGAGATTAAAAGGCTAACTGAGAAATTAAAGATAGAGCAGGAAGTTGAAAACTCACATAATGTTGATATTATGAGGAATTTGCAGAGAGAACTTGGATTATTGCTAGAAAAAGAAGATTTAAAATGGAAGCAAAGAGCCAAGAGAACATGGTACCAGCTTGGGGATAAAAACACCAGATTTTTTCATGGATGTGCCAGTCAAAGAAGGAAAAAGAATTGCATTCGAGAAATTTTTGATGCACAGAGGAACATTGTTAATAAATAGAAGGGTATTGAGGAGGTCTTCACACAGTATTTCAGTAATATTTTTACATCTTCAAAGCCTTCAGTTGATAAGATTGAGAAGGGGCTGAAAGGACTAGAAAAAGAGGTTATTGATTCTACGAATGCTGATTTGCAAAAGAAGTTTACCCAAGCTGAAGTTGATACTGCACTCAAAGATATGGGGCCTCTCAAATCTCTAGGGTCTGATGGATATGGAGCATGTTTCTATCAATCCTATTGGAATGTGGTTGGTGATGAGGTATGTCAAGCTGTCCTTGCTTTTTTAAATAGTAGGGGAGGGTTGGATGGTGCTATAAATTTTACTTATATTGCTCTAATTCCTAAATTAGAGAAACCTAGTTTTGCTAGTGACTTTCGGCCTATAAGTTTATGCAATGTTTTGTATAAACTTGTATCTAAAGTTCTAGCTAATAGGTTAAAGAGAGTGCTGCCAGATATTATTTCAAAAAGTCAAAAGTGTTTTCCTTCCTGGAAGGCTTATATCTGATAATGTTATGGTGCCACATGAAACTTTGCACACCATGAAAACAAGGCAAAAATGGAGGGTTGGGAGTATGGCTTTAAAGCTGGATATTTCCAAGGCTTATGTTAGGATTGAATGGTGTTATTTGGAGACTATTATGAGGAAACTTTGCTTTGGAGATGTGTGGATTAGGCTGATAATAGAGAGTGTTAGTTTAGTAACATATGCTGCCTTAGTGAATGGCCAATCAAGTAGTGTGTTTAAACCCTCAAAAGGCATTCGTCAAGGAGATCCAATCTCTCATTATTTGTTTATTCTATGTGCTGAGGGACTGAGTGCTCTTATTGAGATAGCAGAGAGGAGAGGAGATATAAAAGGTGTAGCTGTATGCAGATGAGGTATTAGAGTAAGTTGCTCTTTGTTGACGATTCTGTTATTTTTGGAAGAGCTTAGATGTCTGAGTGGCTAAAAATATAAGATCTTTTGAGTGTCTATGAAAGGGCCTCGGGGCAAAGTTTAAACAAACAGAAGACAACCATTTTTTTTAGCTCAAACACCCTTGTGGCAGTAAGAAATCAGATTCAAAGAAGGGCTAGTGTTGCTTTATGTGGTTGTTTTGAAAGGTATCTTAGTCTTCCTTCCATTGTAGGAAGATAAAAGTATAATACTTTTAAGAGCTTAAAGGAGAGGGTGTGGAATAAAGTCAATAATTGGAAGAATTCATTTCTTTCACAGGCAGGAAAGGAAGTACTTTTGAAGGCTGTGGTGCAGATAATTCCTACATATTCGATGAATGTGTTCATGCTTCCCAGGAAGCTGTGCAAGGAGATAGCTGTTGTTATGGCTAGATTTTGGTGGGGACACATGCAAAATGATAAGAGAATTCATTCGAAGAGCTGGACAAAATTGGGGGATTCAAAAAAGAGAGGTGGGTTGGTTTTAGGGAGCTTGAGAGCTTCAATAAGGCCATGCTAGCCAAACAAGCATAGAGAATTTTGAATAATCCTTCCTCTATGGTTGCAAGAGTCATGAAAGAGAAATACTTTAAAATGATGAATTTGTTGGAGGCTAGGGTGGGGCACAAGTCCTCATTAATCTTGAGGAGTATTTGGTATTTTATTGATCTTATTAAATCTGGTTTGATATGGAGGGTTGGGAATGTCAATAATATTAAGATATGGAAGGATAGATGGATTCCTTCATCTTTCTCTCATATGGTGCAATCCCAAGTGGAGGTTTCAGATGGAGAGTCCACTGTTAAGCAGCTTATTAACGAAGATACAGGTCAGTGGGATAAGAAATTAATTGCTGAGATATTCACTGATGTGGAAGCTGAGGCTATCTGTGGTATTCCTCTTAGTTGTATGGGGTCTGAGGATAAAATCAAATAGGGTTACACATAGAATGGACTGTTCTCGATTAGAAGTGCAGATCATCTTGAGCATTCAAGTGTTAGGCTGAAAAAGTGAAAGTTCAACCATGGTTAATGATGAAAATGGGTGAGACTTGATATGGAAGATGAGAGTGCAAGGAGTTGTTAAACGATTCATTTAGAAAGCATGTCATGACATTTTGCCTACCAGATATAATTTGGCCAAGAAGAAAATTGTTGATGTTGGCTTGTGTCCCATTTGTGAGAAAGAAGAGGAGACTATAATCCATACTTTGTGGTGTTGTCTAGCTGCCTCAGATGTATGGGCAAAGGATGGTAGTCCACTAAGTCGAGTTCATAAATGGAATTCTGATGCAGGGAATTTTATGGAGTTATGGAAACAGTTTTTAATTTCTCTCTTGAGAAGGAGGAGGTTGAAACTATTGCTTATACTTGGAGAAGGATATGGCTGAGGAGGAATTCTCTTATTTTGAAAAGAAGTTCGAAAGTCCAAGAGTTTTAATCAATGGAGCCAAGCAGTCTTGTCAAGATTTTAGAGATGCTAATGTTTGTATAAAGCTGGCACGAATAGGGAGTTGGTTAAATGGAAGAAACCAGAGGCTTTATTTTTTAAAGTTAATTGGGATGCTCCCATTGATGTCAATAATAAGAGGACTGAGATAGGAGTTATTGTTAGGGGCTCGAAAGGAGAGGTAATTGCATGTCTTTGTTCAAGGCTGCCTTATACTGCAAAGTCTGCTATGGCAGAAGGTTTTTTTTAGAAGGGTTATGATTTTGTGTATTGAATTGAGGCTATTGAAGGTTGTGTTTGAAGGTGATTCTTTAGTGATTGTTAAAGATGTGAATAACAATGAAGATATTGGAGCCGAGAATAGTGTGATTGTTGAAGATGCCAGGAGGATGCTTGGTGACAATGGGAATTGGATGGTACAATTTGTTCATAGGGAAGCTAATTGTATAGCTCATTTCCTGGCCAAATTGGCTCTTAATTGTAATGAAGAGATTGTGTGGATTGAAGAGGACCCTCTACAGATTATGAATGCTGCGTTGAGGAAGAAGTATTGTAATGATTGATTACTGATAAATTAAATTCTTTGGATGTTTTCTTAAAAGAAAAAAATGTAATATGTCAAGTTTTAAAATTATTTTTATTATAAAGTAGATTTAACGAATTTCATGAAGCCTTTGTAGATTTACTTTGTATAATCACTTTGTTTCTATGGCAGTTGATGATGACTGCAATCTAACTCCAAAAGCTACCCATTTTACCTTAAGGAAAAACAGTAAAGAAAAGCAGCTCAAGCAAGTATAGTATTAACTATTAACAAGAAAGAAGTCCCGGTGGGGATGGCCATAGGCCCTTAAACAAACCAAAAGATCACTATCTCCACAAGATAGAAGATAAAGAGAGGTGATACTAGCTACTATGAAACAAACAAGCTCCTAAAATTATAATTACAATGCATCTCACACAACCACTTAATTAAGATTTCTGAAAATAGAGACTTTCAGCATAGCATCATCACTCTTAATTAGCTCAAAGGCACAAACATCTCCAACTTGCAGACTATTATCCTTAACAAAGATAGACCAACCACTAGTAAAGGTAACGGATGACGAACGTGGATAACTGAGAAACTTCACTGGCCAGGATTTATCCCCAACCAGTAGTATCACCATCTTCCTCATTTGTTTGATGTCGAGAAATCTACCAAGTACAGTCTACAAAAGAGAGATAGTCAACAGTAATGTCAGCAAAATCCCCTTATCAGTGATGAAGATTCTTTGGCATAGATCACAGCTCTGAGGAATGGTACAGCTGACTCAACTAGCTTTGTAGTTTTTCCTTATTGGTAATATTGAACTTTCAGGTGCATCATCAGGAAATATGGCTATGTGTTTCTGCTTATACATTTAGCCTTCTCACTTACCATGTTTCATACTTCCCAACAATGGAATCTACTATACAAAGAAACAATGTTCAACTCTATTCTCCATTTGATTCAATGCAGTAGAGTGCGGCAAAGGACCTATAGCAATTCTTTCCCACGTTTTCTGCTACAAAGCTAATCCAACCGCATATATTTCATAAGGTCTGGAAAGAGCTATCAATAATATAATTCCTATCAAACCTCTAAATTTAGAGGCTCCATTTTGCGATGCTTGAAAATCACATGCATTAATGCAGTAATCATATTAGAAAACATAAATCCAGAAGACTATCATGTATAAGGACATCTTTCATAAAAGTGCTTCAAATGTAGTAGAGATATTGTTCATATTCTTACAATAGCACCTTACTCCTCACAAGCTACTGCATAGAAACATTAAAGGGATTATCTTGGGATGAATTAGTTGGGAACTTCAACAACCATAGGTCCCCTATATGATTTAAGACCTTTGAGCAATATGCTCACAGGTACTCTATTCGTGAATCAACGGTTTGAATTCCTCTTTTTCAGATTAGATAATTACTATTTTTATGTGTATATCAGATTGATATTTAAGTTTTCACTTCTCTTGGACAATAATATTATGAAAGCTTACCATCTTAGATCCATAACGTATACATGATGGCTACAGGACAACCTTAAAACAAGGACTTTCAGGTTTAAAGCCACTTGACCTCTGAAGAGCTCTAGCTTTCTTATCCACCTTCAACATTCAAGTCATTCTTAGAGTCTTTGATTTTGGGCATCGCTTGGTAGTAGGAATGAGTTTAGCACATTTTGTTGACAATCATAAGAGAGTATTCAAAACTGTGACCCACAGAAACACATAACATAAAACAATAGCATTAGAGATTCCTAACCATCCAGCTCCTGTTTGGTTGGATACAAATATGTTTGCGCTTTTAACTTCTTCACCTTTGCATCTTTAGATTGATGGGGAGGAATTAACCTCGACAGATTGGAAGTACACACAGTTTTAGCACTTACATTGGTTCTCATCATCATGTGAGGATGAGGACTTGGTATTGGTTTGGTTCTCATCATCTTGTGAGGATGAGGACTTGGTAATGGTGACTTCTTCCTTATTACATTGGTTCTCATCATCTTATGAGGATGAGGACTTGGTAATGGTGATTTCTTCCTGGTTTTTAGGAGTGTTGGAAAGTCATCCAATATTTGAGCATGACTATCATTATCAGTTTGTTCCATCCGAGAAACTAACAATTTTCCATCAAGATTTTCCCCCTTGCCAAGGGAGCTACTTGAAGGATAATCTATCTCTGTTGCAATCTCATCAAATACAAGTACATAAAAGTGAGAGTTTCCTTCATATTGAAAAACCAGCAAGTGCCCCAGCTTAAGAGAATAATACTCCATAAATTCATGCCAAACCTTCTGTAACCAAACCTTTCCATCACATTTCGTCAATTCAAGTTTCCACTCTGCACCATTTGGAAGCTCAAGAAAAGCTAGATTTGTCAGGCCTTCTCCATTTTTCCTTATAAATCTTCTTGGAATCATCTGCAAAGAATCTAAATTTAGTTTACATAAAAACCATAGAACTCAGTAGATATTAGTAACACAAGCATACATACACGCTGTTATTATTGTGCAATAGAAACAATCAAAATATTATTTCTTAAGAGGTCTACAAAAACACAATCATCTCAAGAAAAGGACAGTATGATTAATATGCATTTGGTCCAAGGTATAGCTACTGACTTCCCTAGAAAAGTCCAAACCAAGCTGAAGCAATTTAAAGATTTTCTTTTTTGGTGTACAAACCAAGACATCAATCTGAGCTTTCAAATCTAAGTAAAGTCAATTGCTGCCATGAAAGTGTTTAAACATTTGCATGGTCTTGGCCTTAAAGAGACGGCACAATACACTGTACAGGACAACCCTATCTAATCCAGGAACAATAAATAAAGTAATTCGCATAGGAAGCCCTAGCCAATCCAAGATCACTATAAAGTACTTTGTTGCCAGCTAAAAAATCTGAAGCTTCTTTTCTTTTGCACCTTTTTAGTTTTTTTGCTATCAGTCTTTCACAATGCCAGTGTCATGCATTATAGATCAATTAGACCAAAAATTAGGAAAATACAAAACAAAGACAAAATTGACTAAAAGTTGACTATCATAGAGTATAATCCAAATAAACTGTTATGTATTTAATTGACTTTATAAATTAACAATGTCAAACAAATAGTAGTGTTATATTGTTAAACCAGAGAGAGATGGAAGAATATGCTCACAATTTTCCTGTCTTGAAGACATTGAGGGAGAATTATCTTGAAGAAATGTGGGGCTTCCAGTGTACTTGCTGTACTGTAACAGTCTCTCCGACCTTGAGAAGTCATAGGGCATGAACTTGAGTTCTTGTATTCCACAAATGTCCAATTTGTCAATGTAATTGTTTTTCAGTTTCTGTACCAGGTATATCAACCTTTAAAGAGCAATCAATCGTGTAGATTGGCTCAATATGAAATTACAAAAGTTAACATCTTTTGAATCCTAGGGCTTTGGTTCAGTTATTCCAAGACATGCATCTTAAGCAAATTTCAACTACAATTATAAATTATTATACACGCAAAAATGAATAAAAAAAGGGTAAACTTTATAGCCAAAGCAAATATCTGCTGCATATTCTGGCTAACCTTCCTAAGGAAAATCTTATGATAGGATTTTACAAAACAAAATATGAAATTCTGCGAAACCAATAAGAAAAAAAAATGGACTTTTTACCCTCGCATGCAAAGCAAACACAACAATCCTGAGTAAAAATCCCTCATACCTACCTGCCAACCATTCAAGAACAGAATGCAAATGAAAATGCTAGAGAGAGAGAGAGAGAGAGAAGCAGTACCATTTGGTGAGCGCTGGTAAAGGGGAAGAAGGCTATGAAGAACTCGGGTCTATCATCTCCATGTGAGAGATATCGCCATTATTCTTTTGGCTCTGAACGCAGAAACCCAATGAGTCGGAACCGAATCTACAAAAATATTTGGCCGTAATCGAGTAGAGTTAGCCCAGCAAGTGAACTTTCGAGTTCAGCTGCATTGCACATAAAACTTAAAAGCACGAACTCGAATCAGAGTCCACAACTTCTGGAGCGCGGCTAATCTCGTAAAACCAACATCGAATATTTTATACAAAAGTTGTCATTTGCATTGTTAGAGAGTATCTACATTCATCACATCCATCTTTATATAAATAGTAATATATTATTATTTATGTGAAAGTGAAAAATAAGTATGGATGCTCCCAATTAATTTTGTTTATATAAACCAAGCAACCCAATACATATCAGTCAGTACCATAAATTAGTTCATAGTTCCTACCACAACTCTCTATACTATAACTTCACTAGGGTTTTTTTATAATATATATATATATATATTTTGAGCAAATGATAAGTACCATTGCATAAAGCAAATATATAGTTCATAACAATATAGAAGAGTTAGGCAAAGAAAATAAACAAAAAGTTACAGCTAAAATTTATATATTAACGAGAGATCTTTCCTACTATGAAATTGCAATAGATTAGGGAGGATTTGGATCAGAGGAATACAACCAAGGGTTCGTGTAGAAGCCACCCATTGTACTACATTATGTACACATCGATTGAAGCATCGATGAATTTTTCTTACTTTTCAAGACATGAAGTTGCTTAGCATATGTTTGATATCTTGTATGACGGGATCCATAATCTAGTCTTGGGTAGCTGAGAAAGATAGAATTGCTTAAATGATCACCTCAGAATCACCTTCCAGAACAATGCAATCCAAAATTCTTATCTTTAGCCTCTTGAATTTTCATAAGGGCGATTTGGCTTCACCAATGTTAGGATGTGTGTTGTGCATGACGTTCTTCTTTATGAAGAGGAAAGATTCTTGGTGATCTCTGCAAATTGCTGAAATATAATTGCCTCTATCTCCGACTGCAACATTAAAAGAAATGATCTTCTCTTCTGAATGGACTTGAGTTGCAGAGACCTCATTAGTTAGGGGATGATACTTCTCAGACCAAGCTTGCATATGTTTGTGATACCTTTTCATGACATAGTCAACAAAGGAGATGAGAGTGGTTTTGGCCTAATTATGGATGGATTTGTTTCTAATAAATCAAATGGAGTCCTTGACTAGAACAATAAAGATTTGAAAATTTTGATGCTCAGAAACAGGAATCTTAAGAGTGAGACCAAGATTAAAGATATTGTTGACCCAGACTTTGATGGAGAGATTTTGATAATATTCATTTGAGGAATGCTACCTTTACGGATATAAAATTTACCAAGTTCTTCCCCTTATCTTTTGAACGCCAAAATGCATTGCTCCATAGGCAATTCTTGTGTTTCTTTATTATGAAAGCAGGCTTTAGTAATAGAATTTTCCATCATATGTCAGTAGAAATGTATGTGATCAGCGGTTACTGGTGTTGGTAGCCAGGCTCTGCTGTTGTCACTAACGATAAGATTACTCGATTCCAATTTGGGACAATAACTCCAAATATAATTCAAGTCATTAACAGATAATAGAAGTATTAGGGGGCGATGAGCCGACGATCACAACGAGATCAGCCCATCAAAGGGCAGAAGATGGGGTCTAGAAATTACCGCCACCACCATACAATCAAGTTCCTAGAATATAATTATGACAAAACTCTAGCAACCAATTAACCGAGACATCTAAAAATTGATACTTTCAGTATATCATTTTCACTCTTAATCAGCTCAAACACACAAACATCTCCTGCTTGCAGTTTATTGTCCCTTGCAAAAGTAGACCAACCACCAGATATCTTAACCCGAGAATTAGTAGTCAAAATAGTCACTGGCCATGATTCATCCCTGACCTGAAGCATCACTATCTGTCTCCTTTCTTTCATATATCTGCTCTTGAGAAAGCTACCTGGCACAGACTGCACAAAATAAAAATTCAATGCTAATCTTTGCATACGTCCCCAACCAATGAACAGTAATGGAGACACTTTTCAATGGGTTGCAATCTTGAGAAATAGATTCACTGAACAAACTTTTTTTCTTTATATGCAAATAATCCATATATTGAAGAAATATACATATCAGAAAAAGATATAATTGATGAGGGATTTGCGGTTATATGCATTTGTGTTTTCACTAACTATGTTTTAAACATTAACACATTGAAACCTGTCGGATAGTTTGCACTGATCTCGAACCGGTCTACAAAACTCTGTCAATTAACAAGTCCCCTCTTGCATTTGAATCAATGCATGTTCAACGTGGAATAGCTAAAAAATCATCTTTCTTAGAAGTGCTTAAAACACAGCAGATAGAATATGTTGATCGTACCCAAGAGCATCACTGACTCACCATACTCACCACAAGCATGCTACAGTATAAAAGAAGGGATTCTCTTGAGATGAATTTGCTGGCAGCTTCAACAACCCTAGGTGCCCTTTAAGATGAAGTTCTTTAAGCAACACGCTTACCTATACTCTCCTCACATATCAAAGTTATGAACTTGCCTTTGTTGGATTAACTAGATAATGAGTATTTACTGCTCAGAATTTCTGGCACAATAAGATAGGAGATCAATTTTGATCTTGAACTTAAAACTGCAATCTTCTAACACGTAGTGTCGATCTTGAGCTTAAAGCCACTAGGTTAGCCTCTATTGGTAGTCAGTGCATCTTTCTGCAAATTAGAGGTTTTGATGATCCAGCATACCTGGAATTCAAAGCTTACCAAGTTGCTATTATTACAAACATTCGACGGGCATATGGCAACCATGAGAAATGGATTTTCAGACTTGAAACAGCAAGCTCTCTCAAGAGCTTTAGCTTTGTCCCTGGCAGTCCATCGTTGCCTCTTGAAAATGTGATTTTGATGAAGCATCGGAGAACTAGGCATGTCTCTACTCTCTCCTTTAGCAGAAAACTTAAGCTCCACTGTCCCAGTTTGACAACCAAAAACATCTTAAATTAACTGTCATGAACTTGATAGTTTGAACAAACATGCAAAACATATAATTGAAATCTTTGACCCCAAGAGGCAAGAATGCAATTAGGTGAATTTATATTGAGTACCTTGAGGTTCATAAGAATTTGGTCTGTGAGCATTTTCTTTTGTTGGATTAGTCTGTCAGGTCTGTTAACTTCTCAAGCATTAGATTGATTTTCTTCAGGTTCAGTTTTAAAATATGCTATAGGAACTTGAAGTTCTTTGATTACCTCCATTGCCAAGAGCTTTAAAAGAAAAGCGAGAAAGTGAAGGATATATCATATATGAAGTTCTACAGAAAAAAAATAGGTCACTACTGAAAAGAATAGCAGCTTCCTCACCTGGAGATTGAGGGCAACGTTCTTGAGTGGCATGGAAAATCACAACTTGGAAAGAAGTTTCAATGCCCTTAATCAGTTCGAAAACACAAACGTCACCTACTTCCAGATTATTGTCTCTTGCAAACACTCTCCAACCACATCTAAACATGACTCTCGACTTTGTAGCACTCATTTGGAAAATATACTTGACAGACCAGTATCTCCCTTCTGAAACCCGAAGGATGATATCATCTACCTCTTTATTCAAATAGCTCTTTGCAAAGCTTAAAGGGATATTCTGGTTTATGCAAGACAGAAATGTGGATGTCAATTGCAGTGCTGTTCTGAAAAAGTATTTCTACAAAATTTGATTCTGTGTTCAATACTGAATCTGCAAATTGAACTTCAGAAGGCTTACCAGGTACTTTGTAGAACCCACATTCGATGGCTGCATGACAGCCACAAAATAAGGATTTTCAGGTTTAAAGCTACTTGCTTTTTCAAGAGCTCTTGCTTTTTCATCAACACTCATTGTTCGAGTCCTTAGAACATTATATTTTGGGCATTGCTTGGTTATAAAAATTCCTTCAGAACCTTTTGTTGACAACCAAAAATAACGAGACATTGTTAAAAATTTTGAACCAAAGAAATAGATAACATATGCGGTATATAAAAGACTCCAAACCTTCAAGCTCCTGCTTGGTAGAATTCAAATTTTGTTGAGCCAATCTTGGCATATTTGAAGTACTCATGGTTTTTTCACTAGGATTGGTTCTCATCATCTTGTGAGCACGAGGACATGGTAACCATGGTTTCTCTCTAGTTTTTGTTTCTTTAGGAAAGTCATCCAATATTTCAACAGAACCATCAGCCCGGATTTCTTCCCTTCGAGAAGCCAAGATTTCTGCATCAAGCTTGTCCTCTCCAAGGGAGCTATTGAAAGGATACTCAATTTCTGTTGCACTCTCATCAAATACAAGTACATGAAAGCAAGACTGTCCTTCATATTTAAAGACTAACAAGTGCCCCAACTTTATAGAATAATACTCCAAGAATTCTTGCCAACCCTTCTGAAACCAAACCCCACCATCACATCGTGTTAACTCTACTTTCCATTCTGCACCATTTGGAAGCTTAAGAAATGCTAAGTTTGACAAGTCTTCTCCATATTTCCTTATAAACTTATTCGGAAACTTCTGTAAAGACTCAATGGTTAAGTTAACATAAAAACCAGAAAATTCAGCAGAGTAAAAACAACATACACGCTCATATGCAGTTCTTATTGTGCAATAAAAACCCTTCAAAAGAGTATCGTTTCTTAAGAGGCCTACAAAAACACAATCAACTCCAGCAAGCAGCAAATCGATTAAAACTTGGATTTGCACTAGATTATAGCTACTGAAGTCCTCTAAAATTTCTAAGCCAAACTGAATCAAATTAAAGATTTTTTCGTTCCGGGAGTACAAAACCAAAGACATCCTATGTTGATACTGATATTGGTCATTGACAGTGTCGGTGTCATGCATTATAGCACCAAACAAGAGCTTTACAGAGTCTAAAATTAAAAAATAAAAACAAAAAACATTAGAAAGGTCCCTGATATATCAATGACTAAGAGATCACCATCATGCAATGGAATCAAACTGTAATCCAAATGAACTGTTTTTCTATCTGATTAGCTTTACAAATTCGTGATGTCAAGTAAAATAATACTGTTAAATTGTTAAATAAGACGGATGGTAATGCTTACAAGCTTCCTGTCTTGCAGAGAATGAGGGAGAATTATCTTGAAGAAATGTGGATCTTTCATTGTTACTGCACCGCGCAGTCTCTCTCGCCTCAAGAAGTAATGATTAAACTTGGCATATGATTGTTTAGTTTGATTCTTTAAGGGAATTGTGAAGAAAGAGAAATGCCGTTTAAGAGTTATCAATCCAATAGTACGGAACTAAACTTTCTTTTGACACATTATTAAGGTGGTGCTTGGACAGCCAAACAAGACTTATCAATCCAGTATCATGTACTATAGCATCAAACTAGACCAAGAATTTGGAAATTACAAAGAGCAAAGCAGCCCCACAAAATTTGGCTAACAGGTCACTATCATAAAGTATAATCCAGATAGACTGTTTTTCTATATAATTGGTTTTGGAAATTAACAATGTCAAACAAATAGTAGTGTTATATTGTCAAACCATAGAGAGATGGAAGAATATGCTCACAAGTTTCCTGTCTTGGAGACAACGAGGGAGAAGGATCTTGAAGAAATGTTGGGGTTTTAGGCTAATTGCTTGACTGTCATAGTCTCTCCGGCCTTGAGAAGTCATGGTTGAACTTCAAGTAATTACAGAGAGAAAAATGAAGCACAAGCTTTTAAACTAGGGCCTGAACTCGAGTGCTTGTACTCCACAAATGTACAATCTGTCAATATAATTGTTTTTCAGTTTCTCTACCAGGTATAACAGTCTTTAAAGAGCGATCAATCTTGCACACTGGCTCAATATGAAATTACCAAAGTTAACATCTTTTGAATCTTAGGGCCTTGTTTCAGTTATTCCATCGCATGCATCTTAAGCAAATTTCAACTACATTTATAAATTATTATACACGCAATAATAGGAAAAAAAAATGGGGGTAAACTTCGTAGCCAAAGCAAATATCTGCTGCATATTCTGGCTGACCTTCCAAAGGTAAATATTATGAAAAGATTTTACAAAACAAAATATGAAATTCTGCGTATGGGAAAGATTCGAGTCCCTGAAACCTAAAACTGGGCCTTCCGTTTCAATTTACTTCCTTTGCAACAAAACAGGGATGTTAACTACACCAAATAAATATAGAAGAATTTTATGAATCTGAGAACCCAATAAGAAAAAAAAAGGACTTGTTACCCTCGCATGCAAAACAAACACAATAATCCCGAGTAAAAACCCTTCATACCTACCAACCGTTGTCTATTAAAGAACAGAATGCTAGTGGAAATGCTAGAGAGAGAGAGAGAGAGAGGCAGTACTATTTGGTGAGTGCTGGCAAAGGGGAGGAAGGCTTTGAAGAACTCAGGGCTATCGTCTCCATCTGCGAGACATCGCCATTCCTGTTTCGGCTCTGAACGCGGAAACCCAATGAGTACGAACCGCGAGACATCGCCATTCCTGTTTCGGCTCTGAACGCGGAACCTAATGAGTACGAACCGAATCCGCATAAATATTAGGATGTAATCTAACTTTCGAGTTCAGCTACGAATCCGCCATTCCTGCATGTAAAGAGAAAATATTGGTGGCATTTAATACTCTTCGTACATACTCGCATAAATAATACATATTTACTATTTATATATACTGTTTATATGAATACGTGCAAGGAGTGTTAATTCTCCCTAACATTGCACGTAAAAGCACGAGCTCGAATCAAAGTCCACAACTTCTGGAGCTCGGCTAATCTCGCATCAACCAACATCTATTATTTTATACAAATATGTCATTTTATTATAAAAAAAATATTTGGAGCAGCCAGATTCAAAATATTTTGAGTATTAACTCTCATATGATTAGTAATATAAATAATAAATATTATTATTTATATAAAATTGAGTATTCTAAATATGACTGCTTCCTAACAATATTCTTTATTATATCAGAGCATTAGCATTCTCTTTGAATTTAATTTTTAACTAATTTAATTGTCACTAATTTAATTTGACAATTAAATTAGTTAAAAATTAAATCCAATAAAATTTTAAATTATAAGTCTTATTTTATCCCATATTAAATTAGTTTTAAGCTAAATATTTTAATTCAGATGAACATAAAATCAAATTTAAAACCAAATATAACTAATTTGTAGATTGACCAAAATTTTTATTTTAATATTTTTTTACTTCTCTCTTTTTTGCTTTCCTCTCTCCTCCTTTGTGGATTCATTTTCCGCGACTTGCTTCCCTCGAAATTGCCCCTGTTCTCCAACTGCTTGTTCGACGTTGAAGAAGAATAGAACTCGCATGAAGCTTTTCAGCGACAAGCTCCTCCCATTCGAAAATATTTATCTTCGTTGAAGAAGAAGAAAAACTCGTGCAGTAGTAGCGACGAGTGAAGGGTGTCCCATCGTCTCCTCTCACCTCGAAAAGCAATAGTTTTCCTCTTTCTCTCGCCGATCGTCTCCTCTCTCCTCACAAGTACTCTCTGTCTCCAAACCCTAATCATACTCTATTTCTTTATATGGGAAGGGATTATTCAAATGAATCAAACCCTTGAACTTCGAAAAAAATTCTTGTTGGATAGAATTTTTTATGCAAATCGAGCCCTTTAAATAGTTTGAAAGTTTTGATTTTTTTTTCATATTTTCGTCCCTTATTTTCATTGTGTAATTACCATTTGTGTGTATTTTCGCCCTTATTTTATTTAGTTGTGTGTATTGGAAAGATTTCTGTTTGTTTTGTTGTTAGGCATTTCGAAATAGCTGGATTGCAAATCGTATCAAGATTAGTTGTGTTTATTGCAAAAATTTCTATTTGTTCTGTTGTTAGGCATTTCGAAATAACTAGATTGCAAACTGTTTCCCTCATTTCTTTGTTTTTATTTCGTTGTTTTATTTTGGGGGTCCTATTGTAAGTGGTGAACCTGCATCACGATTATAAGACATCATCTATCGTTATATATCTCCTCAAGATTATTTATTTGTTCAATTCATCAGAGATATAGAACATAAAGGCAACGGTCTTTTACATTTGACATGAGTTGATAGAGTCAAGTGAGCTATATCTTTATTTGTTCTCAATTGGTAATGTATAGATAATATATATATATATATATATATATGCCTTTTATTTCTTGAAAGAAAGCACTAAGTTTTATTGTAGTATCTTTTTATCATTTAGACAGTTTTTAACCAATGATCTGGCTGGCTCGAGAGTGATGTAGAAAGGAAAATTTAGGAATAGCCCAAAAGGCTTCTTCTTACTGCAATTTTGGCCCCTATCAATTATAAAGAAAGCATTTAGCTTTGCCTGTAGTGTTTGCATCATGTGAAACATCAAAATTTTATTGGGTACTAAAGCATATAGCTTTGCCTACAGTATTTGATGTTTTTTTCCTCAAATTTGATTTGATATATCAGAAAAGCATGATTGCTTATATGTCCCAAGATCACTTCACTTTGCAATAATAATGAATTGAATCACTGAGCTTTAGAACGGTTTCCCATGGCTTGGAATATAAGTTCAGTTTGAAATGATTTTCCTTGTCCTTTTCCCCCCCCAAATTCCTGCATCACGTTTCAGCTAAAAAATATGTTAAATGAAACTACATGAGTGTAAAAAAGTAACTTCCCAATTTTTTTCTCTTGTGCTTAGCAAATCCCAAATGAATATCATAAATGCATTTAATAGAACAAATAGAACTATACTTGTGATAATTATTCAGAACATTAACAAATATCCTGCCCATAAAGGTACTACGATATTTAGAAGAACAAAAAGAAATACATTGAATTCTACTGAATCTTAGAAATGTATGATAGCATAATAATTAGACTGAAAGTACATAAATATGATTGAGGTTAATTATTGGTCATTGAATTTTTTTAAAAGAGATTAAAATGATATAGAAAATGGACTTGCAATAGGACCCACTTTAAGGATGCACTTTTACATTGTTCCTAATCAGCATTTTTATCAACAAGTATCGAACTATTGTTGTTTTCTTTTTTTTCTTTTTCTTTTTATCCTTTTTGGCTACAACTAGTTTGGAACAACCAACAATGGCAGAAACCAAATTATCTTGGTGTGAAAGCTGCTATGTATAGAGATCATGAAATTAGATCTCGTTGGTATGTATGCAATGCAATGTAAATATTTTCAAACACTTCAATGGGAACTTTATGAAGAAATGAGGACTAAATCTACATCCACATCTACATCTCCATCTACACCTTTTAGAAGAAAGTAACTTAGACTTTACATTTATCTTTTGAATTTTTTGATGAAAATAGTGGCTGCTTGATTTCAATGGCTACCTAGTCACATATATTGGAATTGCATGTGACTGGGCAGCCACTATGTGATTATTCAATGGATGTATTTTGTTAATCATACTTATGTTTTGGGGATATATTTTGTTAATCAACATATTGCTTTTTGGGGATGTATTTTGTGGATTTTAGTGACTACTTTGGTTCAGAATGTGAGTAGTAAAAGTTGCTGGTATGATCTATTTGTGGGCATGATTTTACTACAGTGTATTATTTTGGTTATTTGTTTTGGTTCAGAATAGATTTTTTTAGTTTGTTATTTGTTATATTTTGATTATTTCTTAATACTTTTGATTATTTCTATAGTAGTGTGTGGCTACTTTTGATTATTGCTTAATACATTTGAGTTTTGTTATATTTTCTTGGATATGTGATGCTCAGCATGGTCGTTGGCTTTCCTCTTTTTTTGCATTACCTTGTTGGATACTGACATATTAACTTGCTTCTCTTGTAGCATTTTGTGCACAGATATTCTGCATGTTTTTTTCAGATTTATTGTTTTTCTTGTTTAGATCGTGGCACTTTCTAGGCTTAGTTTCAGATTCGTGATACCATACTTATGCAAAGAAGTATGAGTTTACCACCTATTGTATGAATCATGCAGGAATTGTTTCTTAAATAACACAAGCAGCATGGCTTCCTTCATAGCAAAACATCCATGTTTAGTCATATCTTATTTTTTTCAGCCAACATTGAAAGATAATTTTTTGCTATGGAGGAAACCATCCATGTTTAGTAAAATGAAGTTGGTAAAAAAAAAAAAAATAGTTGGCTAAAGTAGTTTTGTTTTTTAATATATTGAATAGTAGTTTCTTTTAAATATAATATGATTACTAATTAATTTTTTAAATTCATAATTTAATTAAATATATGATTATTAATTAACATATAATAGATAGAATAATTAAATATGATAAAATTAATTAATTTAATAATTACAAATAATTAAAAAAGATTTAATTATTAATTACTCATTATTATGCTCTTCTTAAATGGACAATCCAATATAGAGATTTGATATGAATAGTCAAATTAAAAGTTAGTTATATTAATTTATTATTATATTTTGAGAAAATAACCATTCCAATGTGGGGATTATGTGAATGGAATGACCAAAAATTAAAATGATGGTTAGATTGGCTGGAAATGTATTTTAACTTTAGACAATCTAATGAGATTGCTCTAAACCAAGCAAACCGATACATGTTTATCTAGTACCATGGATTAGTTCATAGTTCATACCTCAACTCACGCTATACTATAACTTGACTAGGTATGTTTTCTTTATTATTCATTTGAGGAATGCTATGTCCGTAAAGATATAAAATTTACCAACTTCTTCCCTTTGTTCATAGGCAATGCATTTTGGTGCTCGCCACAATCTCTTCAACTCAAGCTTTTTCATATTGTCTCAATACCTATAACTTCTGGTTTGGTCAAAGTATCAATCATCATAAATCATCTATCCACTTCAGCAACAACACTCATCTTGGGTTTTTTTTTTTTTTTGTTAAGCAAGCATTCTACCATATTAAGAAATAATTATATAGCGCGTTGGGTTTATGAAGTACATGTCTGTGGGGATCTTTTCCACTATGAAAATTGAGAAGACTTGGAGGAATAAAAATGAGTGGAGTATTTCCTTGGGCCTGCGATAAAGCTACCTGTTGCGCAAGATTATGCGCACATCGATTTAAAGATCGATGAATTTTAACAACTTTCTATTCAGCAAAATGGGTAAGTTGTTCTCTAATATCCGTAATAACAAGTTGTATTGTCCATGCAAGATCAAGGTGGGGGTTTGTTATTCCTTGAGTGACTATGCTTGAATCTCCCGCCAATACTTTTTTTTTTAGGCCTTGTGACAAAGCTGTTTTGATCATCATATTTGCTACCAGAGCTTCTCCTAAGGTTGGATTTGAGGTAGTGACAGCTTCAGTTCTTGCCTAGATTGTAGTACCAGTGTCCGTTTGTGCAAAGACCTGCTATTGTGCTTCCTGTTTGTTTCATAGCTACATCAAACGTTAGGGTATGGTAATCTTTGAGATGCCAATGCCTTTTAGAATGGATTTGTTTTTTTCCCAATATCCAATAAGTGATGTGCTCTTGGTGATTTTTACTCAGATCAGTTAGGAATTTTGGAAAATAGGGAGTTTCCTAGTTGTGTAGGATTCTGTTCTAATTAACTCTAAATTTTCCATAGCAAGAGTAGCAAAAATTTGAAAAGAATGAATGTCTTCTTCTGGTATGTGGAGATTTGTCATAGGATCAATGAGATTTCAAATCTAGCTTTGAATATTGAGATTAGCTTGAGTAGGCATATGTAATGGGCATAGGGCGTTTCTCCATAATATTCTAGAATAAAAACAACCTAAAAATAAGTGTTCAACTGTTTCTTTATAGGCAACACAAAAAAGGCATTGCACTTGATCTTCATCCATAGGAATGAATCTTTTTAAACCAGTTCTTGTTGGGAGCATGTTATGCTCAACTTTCCAAAGAAAATGTTTTGAACGATCTTGCATTTGGAATTTCCATAATCGTTTCCAGTTTATGTCATTGTCTTAATGAGAGTGTTGATGTAAAATGAGTGCAGTGCAAGCTAATTTAACAGAGAAAACTCTTGAACTATGGTACATCCATTTAATCTTATCTTCAGAATTTTGAAAGTTGAAATTGGATAGTGGGATTTGTTAGATAGCTTCCAACTATTTTAGGGCTAAACATGGTTTGTAAAAGGGGTGAATTCCATTTTCTCCGTTCATTTATAATGAGATTAGACACAAGTGCATTTTGGTCAATGAAATCGTTGGTGGGGTTCGAGGTTGGTAAGCTATGGTATCCGTGGGTCTACCCAAATCCTTGTGCGTGTGCCATTATTAGTCTGTATACAGAAGTTTATTTTGAGAAAATCTCTTTGTTTGAGTAAACCTTTCCAAATCCAAGAATCAGAATTTTTTGGGATGATATCAAGGAATGAGGTTTCATGTAGGTATAAATTTTGTTAAAATTTGTTTTCAGAAGCTTTTTCTTTTTTCAAAAAGGAAGGTTCGAGCCATTTTAGAGACAAGTGCTTGATTGAAAAAATAGAGTTGTTTAATACCAATACCCCCCATAGATTTCGATGTACAGATAGAATCCCATGATTTTAGAGTGAATTTGTGTAGATTGTGAAATTATATTCCCCACCAGAACCGTTGAATTAAAGTGGTCAGTTCATTGGTTGCTACTTTTGGTATCACCATAGTGGTCATTACATAGGAAGAAATGGATGTGGCAATTGCTTTGATGAGAGTAATTTTTGTAGCTTGTGAAAGAAGTTTTGCTTTCCATTCTTGTAATTTATTTTGAATTTTTTCTTTGATTTCATTTGGGAAATTTTTCTTTTTTGCACCAATGATAAGAGGGAGACCTAAATATTTGAGGAATGAATGTGAATCCTTCAAATTGAGAAGTTTTTTGATTTCCTGCTTTTGATTGATCGGGGTATTACACTAAAATAAATGAAGGATTTCCCTTTATTGATTTTTTGCCCTGACCATGTTTTGTAGGTGTCCAGACACTTTTCAAAGGCTTGAGTGGTTCTAGTTGAGGTTGTTCCAAAAAGTATAAAATCATCTGCAAAGATTAAATGCATGAGAGAACGGCAATTTCTTGAGAATTTGGTATCTTTTATGTGATTGAAAGATTCAGCTTGCTGGATCAATCTGGAGAGGACCTCAGTTCCCATAATGAATAAAAATTGGGATAAAGGATCCCCTGTCGTAATCCTCTAGTGGGTTTAAAGTATCCTTATGGTGAACCATTAGGAACAATGGAATAAGAAACTGTTGTGGTGCATTCTTTGATCCAGTTAATCTAGATTGGGTTAAAGCCTAGATGTCAAAACTTGTTAAGAATAAAATCTCATTCCATATAATCAAAGGTTTTTTCCATATCGATCTTGATGGTCATTTCTATTTTTCCTTGCTTTCATTTGAGATGATAAAAGGTTTCTTGTGTAATTATTATGTTTTCTTATATGATTTTGCCCAAAACAAAAGCTGCTTGGTAAGGGGAGATGATATCGAGCAATAATTTTTTTAATGTATTTGCTAATATTTGCCATGATTTTGTAATAAACATTAGTTAAACTGATGGGTCGAAAATGATTTACTTCATTTGAATTTTCCTTTTTTGGTATCAGTGTGACGTTAGTATGATTCATTTCTTTCAAAAGATGCCCATTGATAAATAAAAAATAAAAATAAAAATTATGAATGGTTGCAAGAAGAACTTTTTTAGCCACATCCCAATATGTTTTGTAAAAGAGACCAATAAAGCCATCAAGGCTTGAAATTTTTGTTGGATGAAGCTGATTAATAGTTGTCCAAATTTCCTCATCTGTGGGGATATTGCAAAGAAACGCATTATCACTTAATGTGATTTTGGTTGGAAAAAGTTGTTTAGAATCAAGTGGGATAATGGGATTGGTACTTTGGAAGATGGCTTGAAAATGATCTTAAAAATTTTGATTGATTTGGTGTGGTTCTGTGATCCATTGATTGGGGCCAATTTTTAAGCGATCAATTCTGTTTCTTCTTCTTCTTACTGTGGTGGAGATGTGAAAATATTTAGTGTTCTGATCAGTAGTGGTTAGCCATATTCTGAATTTTTGCTACCAAAGGGATTCTTCTTTTTTCATGAGGTTATTTAACTATTTTTTAAAGTATTTTCCTTACTCAAATTGTTTGGTGTGGGAGTTTCAAATTATGCGATGGTCAGTCATGGTTTACTTTTTGAATTCCAAACTTTTAGTGCAGCTTTTGTTGCTTTTAGTTTTTTGCTTAAAATGTAAGCTGGAGTGCCTGCAATGATAACATTCCAATCTTTTTTGGCAATAGCTAAACAAATGGGATCAAAAGTCCAATATTCCTCAAATTTAAAGGATATTCGAGGGGATATTGGCTACTCCTCTATCAAGTTTTTCTCGAATGTGTTGGAAACCTTGTCGATTATTTGACCAGGTGTAGGTTGGTCCATTGAAACCAAGATCGATTACACCAAATTTGTCCAAATATTTTTGGAGTCCCATAGGTGTAGATGAGCTAGCCACTGTTTTTCCACCAAATTTTTCAGATTGTCTTATTACAGAATTAAAATCACTTATGGAGAGAATAGGTCCAGGATATGCATCTATGAGTTTTTCAAGCTTATCCCAAAAGAGTTGTTTTTTTAAATATGAAACTGGACAATATATCAAATTCAACAACCAAGGCTGATGCTGATGATCCGAGTAGACTAAGGTGGATATTATATTAAGACACATATTAATATAGTCTACATCCACTCCAAGACGGTAAAGTAACAAAAGACCACTCCATTTCCCAACAGGGGGAACATGTACAAAATGAACAAAACCAAGAGTACGTACAATACGAGAAGCTTCTACATTATTTAGTAGGGTTTCGAATAGAAACACTATGTCTAGGTTATGAACTCTGAATAAGGCCTTTAGAATTCTAATTGCTTAAGGCCAGCCTATTCCCCAGCAATTCCATGAGATGAGTTTTATGGTTTCTTTGGAGGCAATTTGGACCCTGCCTCATCAGTCTTTGGATTTTGCAAAAACAAGTTCATAATCAAAGGTTCTGAAAGGTTACCAACCGATTTGTCTTCAGGTTTGATGTAGGGCTTGAAACATAAAGCTCTGGTAACATGAGGTATTTTTCCTTGCCCTTTCTTCTCCTTCTTGATTTTAGGGTTGAAATCAGTTGTCCTTTGGAGTTGTCGGTCCGTCTAGTTCTACTGCTCACCATCATCTTTCTCTACATCTTCTTTAATTTTGATTATTGTGCTCAAGTAACATTTTTCTTAATTGGAGTAGGTGCTTCGAAACTATCTATTGATGGAATTTTCCTCTTTTTCTTAGTTGATTCAAGGGAGGTAGGGAGTTAGGTTGGAATTTGGGTGAACAACAAGTTTGGGGATTCAGGGGTGAGGTGCGCAAGAATACTTGTATTGAAAGAGGTGGGTAGATCACAGATTGCAAGATGGATTGGGGTAGGTTTGGGGTATAGGCTTAGGATGGAATATATGTGTTAACTGCCAAATAGGCTTTACCGAAAAGGCTGACCATAATTGAGAGATTGGGTTGTTGAAGATATGTTGGGCTTGTGGGGAAATCAAAATCCAATGAGGGGTGCAAGAAAAGGATAGGGCTTGAAGCGTTCGTGGCCTTGTTTTGTGGTGGTCCATCAGTGGTGAGGGACACGTGTGGGGATGGAAATGATTGCAGAAGCTGCTGGAAATGAGCTGGCTGACTTACGTGAGTCATCGACTATTGTGGGGTTGGCACATTTATGGGCATTAATGAGTCTTGCAGAGGCAGCAGATTAGCGCTACGTGGTTCGTTTGCAACCCTTGGATTTGGCTAGTATCGCCCCTGTAGCATTGCAAGCGGAAGATGATGAACAGTGCCTGATTCAACAAATCGACCTGTTTGGTAGGAATTTTCTCCTATTTTCTGCTTTCCTTTCTTTGTATCTCCAGTATCTGCTATCAATATTCATTTTCCCTTGTCTATTGGAACATCTTTGCGACGTTGCGTAAGAGTTGTTCGACTCTCCATTTTTGTCAGTTCTTGTATGCGCACTGGAGGTAGAATTGGTGGAGGTTCTTGCCGCAACAAAGCAAGCACATTAGAATGCCTCTATGAGTCCGATGTTGGCAGTGCTGTATTTTGGAGTGGCACTAGTGTTTCATCTGCTTGAGACATACGGCATGATTCTTGTTGCTTAACTCTCATCCATGGGCCATAAAGTGGTGCGATTGTGGGGCCATGGAATAATGGACAGTTTTGTTGAGTATGACTTAAAAAACCATGGCCATAAATAAAATTCTGAAAGTCTTTCATATTTGAAAGAAATTTAAGCAAGTGGTTTAGTTGATCTTGGGAGGATAAAGCCATCGTACAAGGGCTTGTCAGTGTTCATCTCCACCCTGATATGTAGATATTTTTTTGTAGTTTGTGGGTTCAAATAGCTACGATCTATCTGCAGAAGATTTCCTAGGACTTGACAGATTTTTTCAGCATTAGTACCTATCATCATCTCAAGTGGTAAGCCATGAATTTGCACCCAAAATGCCAAGTGGGTAAGATTGATATCTATGTAGCTTTGTCCCAACAGCCATTGCTTGAGAAGCGTGTGATATCCCTTGAAATTCCATGGGCGCTGTTGAAATACTTTGTCTTTAGCTTGTTCATTTGGGAATTTGAACATGAAAGTGTTAGTTTTCAGATCATCAATAATGAGACCATGGACAAAATTCCAAACTACCTTAATGAGAGTATGGATAGTGTATCTATTCAGAGGTTTGGCTGAGATGATTTTCCCTATCAAGATTAAGTTGGATACCTTTTCTGCCTCTTCAAAATCAGGCTTAAGAATAACATCTTTCTAAGTAAGTGCTTCGGTTTAAGAGATTAATTCTTAAATATCGTCGCCAAGATTGTCCATTGTTGACTAGTAGGTGATGTCAATAAAGGTAGGAGAAAGATAAGAGGGGGTTGGTGGAATGATGATATAAATCTGTGGGGGTGAGATGGTTATATGGATGGATATTAGATGCTAGAATTATGGGAAATAAAGGAAGGTTAAAGGAAAGCTATGGCTGAAAGGGTAGTTGAGAGTAGAGAGAAACTCATCTAAGAGAGAGAGTCAGTTTTTGGTCATGCATAAAGTTATGATCGGGAGTTTAATTGCATGCATTACACTCATCCTGGTATTAGATCTGACTTCAATTCGCACTTTAGAATCTCTCCTCCAGCCACAAAATACCTCGATTTTCCATTATCCAAATGTGGAGATACCAAGCTTTTCTTCAAAACCATCATCGAAAAAATTCAAGTCAAACTTTAAAATTGGAAAGCCAATATCCTTTTTCAAGTTGCTAGGGCTATTTTCATTAGAATAATAGTTAGTGTGATTCCAGGTTATGCCATAGCTACCATTTCCTTTTCTAAATCTATCACTCATCATCTAGACTCGATCTTCCGTAGATTCTGGGGGAATTTACTTCAAAGTCTTGGAAAGACATTTGTATCCCCAAATCGATGGATTGTCTTGGTCTTAAATAAATGCACATTTTTAACTCTGCTCTTCTTTCCAAATATACATGGTCTTTCATTAAATGAACCAATAGCCTTTGAAAAGAAATCGTGTCAAAAAAGTACCTCACCTCCGTTTCTTTTAACAATGCCATCCCAAAATCTTCGAATTCCTGATTCTGGAAATCTATTATTAAACAAAGAGATCTTATTAGCTTAAGTTACTGTTTCCAGATCAACAATGGAACGACAACAAATATTTGGAATGATCATTGAATTCCCACCCTTCCGACCCTCAAACCACAACCAAATCTTGATTCATCCATCATTGACAATACCTCCACAGTTTCAGAACTTATCTTTAAAGAGCCTAGTAGATAGAACACCTTACTCCTTAATACTCGCTTTTTCTCAAAGTTTTGCAAGGAAGATCCAAAAAATTCTTTTGGCCACCCAAAATCTCCACTCGATACTAGATAAGGTCAAATGATTTCACTACCCATCTGAAATTTTTCCAGTAAAATCTACCTATGCCGCTCTCGCTCAAGCTCAAAATCACCCAAATTCCTCTTCCAACCCCACAAAATGGAAAAGCCTTTAGAAATTAAAAATGCAAAACATTGAAATTTTTTCTTTGAAAAATTTCCAATAATATTCTTCCTACAAAATCTCATCTTCAAAATTTTTTTCCTCTGGAAAAAAATAAATTCAAATGCCCCCTCTATCTCACTGAACTTAAAAACCTTCAACATATTTTCCTTAACTGCATTTACTCAAAAATCATGTAGAAGAACTATAGTTGGCCAATTGACATTTCTCAGTTCGCCAATCAACCTATGACTGCTTGGGTCAACAATATTCTCAATCCTGGCACCTACTTAAAAATTTCGGAATCTAATCTAAACACCACAATTTTCAAATATTTGCAGTCTTAGTCATGGATTCCATTTAGTTTATTAGAAACAAACTCATCCATGACGAGGTCCAGACCACTCCCACCACTTTTTTTTCCTATCAAAAAAAGGTTTTGGGAACATATGTGTACTTGGTCAGCCAAACTGAATCCCCATTGTGGAAATGAAGCCCTGCAACAAGACCAGCTTGAGAATAAGATTCTTTTCTTTGATGTGGCAGTACAAGACAAAGACAGTAGCATTTTAGCCATATGAAAAGACAACCATGGAGAAATCATTTTTGCAAAGACTAATGATTACATCACAAGTATTCATACAAACATGGGTGAAGCTTCCACAGTCCTAATGGCTCTTCAAGAGGCACAACAAAAGAAACTAGAATACATCATTCTTGAAGGACATTCCAATGTGATCATTCAAGCCATTACAAATACTTCCTCCAAACAAGATTGGATCCTGGACCCAACATAAATGACATGAAACATTTGCTAAGAATTTTCAAGTCTTGGAAAGCGAGAAAAACTCATAGATAAAACAATCGCTACACGCAAAACTTAACGCAATGGGCAACAGCTACACAAGTCCTAAAAATTATTCCCATAACCTAAATTCCTCCTTGCCTTTTGTAATTTCATAGTGTTAAAAATTCACCTTGTAATTCATTTTAAGTCTGTACTCATGCACGTTGTATTTGGTTCTCAGTAATATAACTTCTTATTTGCTTTTAAAAAAATTATTGTGTTTCTTTATTATGAAATCAAGCATTAGTGATAGAAATTTCCATCACATTGTCAGTAGAAATGTATGCCTGCGATTACTGTTATTGGTAGCCTGCTGTTGTCACAAACCATAAGATTACTCGATTCCAATTTGTGACAATAACTCCAAATACAATTCAACTCATTAACAGATAATAGAAGTATTAATGGGGCGATGATCACAACGAGATCAGCCTCCATCAAAGAGCAGAAGATGAGGTCTGTAAATTACCACCACCATACAATTAAGTTCCTAAAATATAATTATAACACAACTCTAGCAACCACTTAACCGAGGCATCTAAAAATGGATACTTTCAGTATCTCATCGTCACTCTTAATCAGCTCAAACACACAAACATCTCCGGCTTGCAGTTTATTGTCCCTTGCAAAAGTAGACCAACCACCAGACATCTTAACCCGAGAATTAGTAGTCAAAATAGTCACTGGCCACGATTCATCCCCGACCCGAAGCATCACTATCTGTCTCCTTTCTTTCATATATCTGCTCTTGAGAAAGCTACCTGGCACAGACTGCACAAAATAGAAATTCAATGCTAATCTTTGCATAAGTCCCCAACCAATGATCAGTGATGGAGACACTTTTCAATGGGTTGAAATCTTGAGAACTAGATTCACTGAACAAACTTTTTTTTTCTCTCTATATGCAAATCATCCATATATTGAAGAAACATACATATCATACAAGATATCATTGGTGAGGAACATGCGAGTATATGCATTTGCTGTTCCACCCACTATGTTTTGAACATTAACACATTGGAACCTGACGGATAGTTTGCACAGAAATCGAACCAGTTTACAAAATCTGTCAACTAAAAAGTCTCCTCTTGCATTTGAATCAATGCATGTTCAACGTGGAAAAGCTAACAGATCAACTTTCTTAAAAGTGCTTAAACCACAGCAGATAGAATATGTTGATCATAACCCAAGAGCATCACTATACTCACCACAAGCATGCTACAGTATAAAAGAAGGGATTCTCTAGAGATGAATTTGCTGGCAGTTTCAACAACACTAGGTACCCTTTAAGATGAAGTTCTTTAAGCAACACGTATACCTACACTCTCGTCCATATCAAAGTTATGAACTTGCCTTTGTTAGATTAACTAGATAATGAGTATTTACTGTTCAGAATTTCTGGCACAATAAGATAGGAGATCAATTTTGATCTTGAACTTAAAACTGCTCATCTTTTAATACGTAGCCTTGATCTCAAGCTTAAAACCACTAGGTTAGCCTCTATCAGTAGTCCGTGCATCTTATCTGCACATTAGAGGTTTTGATGATCCAGTATACCTGGAATTCAAAGCTTACCAAGTAGCCATTATTACAAACGTGCGACAGGCACATGGCAACCATGAGAAATGGATTGTCAGACTTGAAAGAGCTAGCTCTCTCAAGAGCGTTAGCTTTGTCCCTGGCAGTCCTTGGCTGCCTCTTGAAAATGTGATTTTGACGGAATGTTGGAGAATTAGTCGTGTCTCTACTCTCTCCTTTAGCAGCAAACTTAAGCTCCCATGTCCCATTTTGACAACCAAAAACATCTTAAGTTAACTGACATGAATTTGATAGTTTGAACAAACATGCAAAACATATAATTGAGATCTTCAGCCCCAAGAATGCAATTAGAATTTATACTGAGTACCTTGAGATTCATAAGAATCTGGTCTGTGAATATTTTTTTTATTAGGCTGTTAACTTCTCAAGCATTAGGTTGATTTGCTTGAGGTTCATTATTAAAAAATGCTATAGGAACTTAAATTTCTTTGATTACCTCCATTGTCAAGACCTTTAAAAAAAAAGCAAGAGAGTGAAGGATATATGAATTTCTACAGACAAACTAGGTCACTACTGAAGAATAGCAACTTCCTCACCAGGAGATTGAGGGCAACGCTCTTGAGTGACATGGAAAATCACAACTTGGAAAGAAGTTTCGATGCCCTTGGCCTTAATCAGTTCAAAAACACAAACATCACCTACTTCCAGATTATTGTCTCTTGCAAACACTCTCCAACCACATCCAAATATGCCTCTCGACTTTGTAGCACTCATTTGGAAAATGTACTTGACAGACCAGTATCTCCCTTCTGAAACCCGAAGGATGATATCATCTACCTTCTTATTCAAATAGCTCTTTGCAAAGCTTAAAGGGATATTCTGGTTTATTCAAGACAGAAAAGAAGATGTCAATTACAGTGCTGTTCTAAAAGAAAGTATTTCTACAAAATTTGTTCTCTGTTCAATTCTGAATCTGCAATTTGAACTTCAGAAGGCTTACCAGGAAGTTTCTAGAACCCACATACGATGGCTGCATGACAGCCACGAAATAAGGATTTTCAGATTTAAAGTCACTTGCTTTTTCAAGAGCTCTTGTTTTTTCATCAACACTCATTGTTCGAGTCCTTGGGACATTACATTTTGGGCATTGCTCAGTTATAAGAATTCCTTCAGAACCTTTTGTTGACAATCAAAGATAACGAGACATTGTTAAAAAATTTGAACCAAAGAAATAAATAACATATACAGTATATAAAAGATTTCAAACCTTCAAGCTCCTGCTTGGTAGAATGCAAATCTTGTTGAGCCAATCTTGGCATATTTGAAGTACTCATGGTTTTTTCACTACAATTGGTTCTCATCATCTTGTGAGCACGAGGACATGGTAACCATGATTTCTCTCTAGTTTTTGTGTCTTTTGGAAAGTCATCCAATATTTCAATAGAACCATCAGCCCGGGTTTCTTCCCTTGGAGAAGCCAAGATTTCTGCATCAAGCTTGTCCTCTCCAAGTGAGCTATTGGAAGGATACTCGATTTCTGTTGCACTCTCATCAAATACAAGTACATGAAAGCGAGAATGTCCTTCATATTTAAAGACTAACAAGTGCCCCACCTTTATAGAATAATACACCAAGAATTCTTGCCAACCCTTCTGAAACCAAACCCCACCATCACATTGTGTTAACTCTACTTTCCATTCTGCACCATTTGGAAGCTTAAGAAGTGCTAAGTTTGACAAGCCTTCTCCATATTTCCTTATAAACTTCTTTGGAAACTTCTGTAAATACTCAAATGGTTAAGTTACCATAAAAACCAGAAAATTCAGCAGAGTAAAAACAACATACACGCTCATATGCAGTTCTTATTGTGCAGTCAAAACCCTCAAAAAAATGTATCATTTCTTAAGAGGCCTACAAAAACACAATCAACTCCAGCAAGCAGCAAATCGATTAAAACTTGGATTTGCACTAGATTATAGCTACTGAAGTCCTCTAAAATTTCTAAGCCAAACTGAATCAAATTAAAGTTTTTTCTTTCCGGGAGTACAAAACCAAAGACATTCAATGTTGGTATTGGTATTGGTCATGCACAATGTTATTTTCATGCATTATAGCACCAAACAAGAGATTTACAGTCTGAAGTTTAAAAAAATAAATAAATACTAAGAGATAACCATCATGCAGTGGAATCAAACTGTAATCCGAATGAACTGTTTTTTTTTCATCTGATTAGCTTTATAAATTCATGATGTCAAGTAAAATAATAATGATAAAATAGTTAAATAAGACAGATGATAACGCTTACAAGCTTCCTATCTTGCAGAGAATGAGGGAGAATTATCTTGAAAAAATGGGGATATTTCATTGTTCCTGCATTTCAGTCTCTCTGGCCTCAAGAAGTAAAGATTTTAAACTTGGCATATGATTGTTTGTTTAGTTTGATTCTTTAAGAAATGGAGGGAAGGCGAAACGCCGTTTATCAATCCAGAAAGCTAAACAGTCGCCTCGCGTAAAGCGCCGGGAAAACGGGGTTGATGTGGCAAAAGAGACTCACCGTTTAGTGGAAAAAATGAAAACGCACCGTTTGACCCCCAAACATATCTTCCCTCGGTTTCTTCTTCCCTCCCCCTCTGCATTTCTTCCCACTGAAGCCTCCCTCCCTCCCTACATCATAATACGTTAAAATAACAACCCCACAAGCAAAAGTTGAAAGATTTTGGAATTTTTGAAAGGATCATAAAGGGAGAAACTTTAGAACTTGCTGTTGTATCCATCCAATTTAAGCTTGTGTCTGTAGAACAATCCCATAGATAGATAGATACATAAAAAAGTTTCATGAATATCAATGTGGATCATACGAAAACAACCTTGCCAATGATTCTCCATTTCTTTGATTCCTGCATTCAAATGAATAGGGAGCTAGCTTGTGAACGGACCTGGTCGGACGAAGGAGATTTTGGGCAAGACGACGAAGAGACAGGTTTTGAAACAGAGGATTCATCTTGATCATTTACAGCTTCAGTCTTCTTCTTTTTGTGCAACCGGAACCAACGAGAAAACCGGGTCGAAATCCGATAACAAATCAAAGTATGCAATGGCGCTTCTTCTTAAATCTCTGACGATGGGGTTATGGCGGTTGATGGCTCTGCTGCCGAGTTTAATGGTGGAGGAAGCGGAGCGGGAGGATGCTTGCTCCATGTTCAGACATATAGCTGTTTAGGCTTGGGATGCGCAGAAAATATCTCCTTGCTCCATCTCAGACATATCAATTCTTCTACGTACAGACGGATAACCTTTGTATCCAAACATGTTAACATACTCTGATCCCAGTCGACCTTTTATTTAGCAACACTATTCACTGAAAAGACCATACAGTCGCTCTTTATAATTTGGACTATCCAAAAAAATTAAAGAAAAATAGTTTAAAAATCCATTTTCTTAAGAAAATGATGAAAACAAAAGGTTTTTTCAAATAGCAATTAAGATTAAAATAAATGTTGATAACATAATTGAAAAAAGCCCATTATGATTTCTGTGCTGAGTTGGATGGAGCATCTGCTGCATCATCACACAACACAGTGGTACATTTTTGTTATTTAATTTGAGGACAGTGCTACTTAATTTATTAAATTAGATTTTTTTGCAATTTAAACAATTAACAGATAAAGAAGCAGTTTTAATTTTAAAATAAAATTAATTTAAATATTCTTATTTACAAATTAAAAATTCTAAAAATTAAAAAAATTTATTTCATTTATACATGAAATAATAGTATTTTAATTAAATCTACAATACAATTCACAGATATTGATTATAAGAAGCCTTATCATTGATTCATTAAGCCCATCGATTACCGTACTTCTCATTCAGTGGCCCAAAATTACTCTGGTCGAATCAGGAGGCTGTGTTTGGTTAGATGGTTTCTTTGATGGCAAATTCAGTACACGTGGAAGATGGTTTATTTGATAGCATTTATGCGATATTGACTTCTCTTTGTTGCAATATTATCATCACCATTCTTGTGCATTACTTTAAAAAGCATTTTCTTCTCTGACTTATCAAGAAGTGAGGTAGGCATTCTCCGTAAAAACTCGATTGATTTGGAACATTCATTGAAATTAAACTCGATTTGAAAAAATAATAAACATTAATTTGAGAAAATAGCATTGCAAAATATTTGTAAAAAGGAAAAAATAAAATAAAATGAAAAAAGAGCGACAAACAAGGCCTTATTACCCAAACAAGGCCTTATTACCCAAAATATTTTGGGTAATATTCGAAAATATTTTGGGAATAAAATATTCGAAAATATCTCAAAATTCCTTATTACCCAAACAAGGCCTTATTTCATTTTCCATCTTTAAGAAAGTGGCCTTAAAGAATTACCTTGCAGCCAATACACACTAGTTAAGGTACATCAAAGTGAATAAGATATTTTCTTGACGAGTATTAATTATGAACATGATAGTAAAGTATCTAGTATGCATAATTTAAAATAACTGAAGATAAAAAAACAAACATGAAGATAAACTACAGATGAGAGGAATGGTGTAATGCTAAGAAAGGGACCAGGGCCTTCAAAAGTAACACGTAAGATGTCGAGTTCTTCATCAGCAAATGACTGACTGAATTTGCTTGGATGTTAATTTGCTAGGATGCAGAGTCCTGAGGGAAATACCAAATATGTACTAAATCATTTTTGGCCTCTAGGCAAAGATCAACCAAATAAACAATTAAGCAATTACGTATTCGGCAAGTTGAGCCTAATAGGACCTAGAAGGAAATATTCATCAGTGCGTCTATGGCATGAAAATTTCGTGTCATTAGAAGTATAAAATAAAATTGCATATACTCTCTGAAAAAGAGCATACCAAAATTTAGCCACCAATATGTATCATAGGCCTATTTGCTGTTCTTGCAATGTCAAACATTCCAGCATGTGAAGCCTTCTTTTTCTTCACCTGAAGCAAAAAGTATAATATATTAATAATCTGTACTGTACTGTATTCGCTACATATAGCATTTAGGAAGTTTGAGAGCAGATCTAATTGAACAACGAACAATGCATTATTCAGCTAAACTACTGTGGGCCCTTCACTTTGGCATTTTCTATAACTCTAGATAGAAAGATGATTCAAATTTAGTGGGATCTTATGAACAGAAAGATCTCAGTCAGTTTAATTATGATCAAGTATCATTGTTATTCAGCCAAAATAAGGAATCCTTAAGATTATGACCACTAACAACTTGAGGAGGAGAGGGTGTGTAGTGATGGATTGGTGTTACATGTGCATTGTGAGGTGACAAGGGTGTTGAGGAATGAGATCTTTCAAAGGGTGGATGTTTCTTGAGTAATGCCAGTGAGGTTGGTGGATTTGTTGGGTTGTTGGAAGAAACTACAAAGCTGTCCTCAAGTGGCGGTAGTGTGGAAGATGATCCCGTTATGCCTCATGTGGTGCATTTCGTCGGAAAGGAATGATAGTTACTTTGAAGACAAGGAACGCACAATGGCAAAGGCAGAGCTGCAGAAGTTTTTTGTTCATACTTTACTGCTTTGGTTTACAACTATTATACTTAATGGGAACCATGTTCATGGCTTGTCTTTTTTTACCGCCCATAGAATGTAATTAAGTGCTTTTTTGTATACTTCATGTGTACACAGGCTATGCTTTTTTACATTCATATCAATAAAATTTATCTCTTATATATATAAAAAAAAAAATGCATTTGTCTATGTTCAAGCATGTTTTTTTCCCATGCCAAAGAAAAACAGTAGACATAAACCCTACCTACTTAGGTAAATGAAAATTGACTGTCTTAATATATCTTCAGAAGAGTATCATACATCGGGTATGTCTCAAGTGTTCATAATGTTCAAGTTGCTCTACTTCAAGTCATAGCCATATGCCTATTATTTTACTTTTCTTTTTAACATACCTATTAGATCAAAAGCAGACAAATATCTTAGCACATCCACTATCACCGAGAACATGAGAAAAAGAACAGGTTACGACTTGAAGTTCAGGGTCACAAGATACGAAAAAATGCATACCGCTGCCCCAATTATTTCCTTGAGCTCCTGATCATCAGCACCACAGCGAAGAGGATCTCTCAAGCCAACCTAGTATAACAAGTAAACTGCATTCTAGATTTGTATTGTAAATAAAATGCAAAATAATTCAGCTAAAACTTCCATCATGGAAAAAGAAAAGGTTTGCCTAATTATTACGCACTAACACTGAGTAGCTCACTAAAACATGTAACTTCAGTAATCTATTAATTCCTTAGGTGCATATAGGAAAGAAGTCCAACGTACTCCTGTATATTTAATAGGGACAGAAAAAATCATAATTCACCTCTTACCTTAATCAGAAGTTTGCTCTCTGAAGAAAGTTATTCCACACAGTTTCATTTACAATCACAAACATATAAACCATTCACGATAGTTTAATCGTGACTATGATTATAATACCCGGATTGTGTATGGGAAAGTGGCAAATGGGATTGTGCATTGCTTAAAAGAGAAAGTTCAAGCCCTTGATAATGATCCCAAGGGATTTCATTTGTAATCTTGAAAAGTTCTTTTGGAACATAGGCTCATATCCAGCTTGGGCTTTTCATAGTTTGTTAAAATTAGAATCAGAGCCAATCCCAACTAAATATGTGGGATTTGAATTGTGCCACTAATGAGGGAATAACCCGATGAGGATGTCAAGAGTTTAAGGAAGAGATTGTATTGTATAGAACAATAGTGAATGTAATCCTACATTGTTTGAGAGGGAGAAGTTTTTAAGCCTTTAATAATGATTCTAGAGGACTTTCATTGTAACCTTGACTGGTCCTTTTGGAGTGTGGGCTCAGATACGGCTTAGTAAATCCTTGTAGTGTTACAATAGTAATGCTACATGTACCAACAATTGAACTTGCAAAAAACTTACAAAGACTCATTTCTTCAGTTTTCTTTTGAAATTCAAATTTTGAATTTCAAATTTTATAATTTTCAGCATGTCAATAGCTGACACATGGAGAAGAAAGTTTTTTGCAAGTTTTTCTTAAGTGCAATTAGCATTTTTCTTGTTACAATAATAGTTTTTCGGATAACAAACTTATCAGTTTTTGCATGAAGATGCCTCAACTTAACAAGGTATGAAACCTTCCTCATAATGAAGAGCTGTAAGTATTTAACTTCCAGCTAAAATTAAGAATTCAAGACATCACAAAGTTAGCTCTGACTTTAAATCCACTCAACAAAACTATCTCAACTACTATATATATATATATATATATATATATATAAACCTGCTTAACCCACCCACCCCCTTTTTATCGATAGATAGATGCTAAAGTACCGCGCACTCTCATGCATGCACAGCCATAGCAGTATTCACAGCATATCATGTCAGATATATTATAGCAAGAAAAGAATCAGCTTATATAAAAGCTACATGATTAATAAAAGACAACAAAAGCATATGACATGCGAACATGAATAAGTTCTCACAGCCGTTATAACTTTTTTATCCACCTGTGATTGAATCAAATACTTCACCTCCACTTTTTTTTAGTACAGAAAGATGCCCTTTGGTCCAAATAGCATTGGAGACAGGGTGCTCTAAGTTAGAAATAATAGCAGACAAATTAAATCCACGTAGCAAATATTGAAAGTCTAATATTCCAGGAGAAATGTCACCTCTGAAGGACCAAACAAGCAAACTTTGAAGTTCCCATCTGCCAAAAGTCGTAATCTATTGCATCCAGCACAAAAATGCTCAGTCATTGAGGTTATGAAGGAAACTGTACCACAATACCCCTCTATTCTGAAATTCTTTGCTGTATCTGTTGGGTGGTCCTGAAGTCTCTTTAAGTCTCTGTACTTTTTTACCTGTATAGTAATAATGAGGGATTAGGGGCATGTATAACTGAGAATTCAGACTTCTTCAAGTGGGTCACTTGTCAGAATTCTACCTTACCACTCTATCCAGCATTTCAGAGTAGGGTACCAGTTTCTTGACATTCCAAACATTCCCATCAAAAGGCATGAACTCAATGAATCTAATATTAATTGGCCTTTCACGTGTTAACTCTATGAAATCCAAAATCTCGTCATCATTAAATCCACGCATTACAACACAATTGACCTGAATAACAAAAGTTTACTGTAAGAAACCCGGAACAAGAACTAACAGCACTAAACAGAGAATTTTTTTTGTCACCGGTACTCAAGAATTTTATGGATGAAATCAGTAGGCATTAGCCCATACAAACGGAATGTATACAAGAGAAACACCTATGTAGGATCACAACCAATACAAAAAAAAATGGAAATTTTTCTTGATTAAAATAAAATTATAATCATAGGAAGTATCAAGAGAACCCCAGGTCAGGAGAGAGAGAGAGAGAGAGAGAACAACTATTGAAAAAATATCAAAAGCAACACGGGGTTGGGAGGGGGGGGGGGGGACTACATGAATTACTATCCATGTATAAATGGAATTGGGGACCCCTTCTCAGCTCTACAACAAAAGCTTCCCTATCTTTTTTTTTTTGGTCGGTAAAAAAGAAAAATGTCATCAGCAACCGAAACTTCCTTATCTTCCAAGGTTCATGCATTCCATTCTCTCCAAATACACCGATCTAACATAAATATCTTTCTCCATGCTCTCATTCACAAGAAAAGAAAAAAAGGAAACCACTCTTGATAGAGCCTTCACTCTCCAAGTGTTCTTCCAAGGAAATGGAGAATCCACAGGTGGTGTTAAAACCTCATTGTTTGACTTCACTTCAAACTTACATCTCTTGGATGGGATTCAGCTAATACTATCTACACCTCCTTGTCTTACTCTAAAATTGTACATCTTTTAGAAAAGAGAAGAAGCCAAATCCACCTCCCCAAAAAAAAAAAAGCAAAATGTTAAACATTTTAAGAACACAGCAATAAAATCGTTAAAAGAATGAATGTCCAAAAAAAAGGATTTCGGAAGTAAAGGCATACAAGCAGAAAGTTTCAAGGATGAAACGTACCTTCACAGGATTGTATCCAAGGACTATAGCAGTATTAATTGATTCTATAACCCTTTCATGCCCCTTGCGCCTAGTCATGAATTCAAACTTTGATGGGACTAATGTATCTAAACTGATATTTAAGGCAGAAAGCCCACAAGCTTTCAGTTTTGGAAGTTTTTTCGAGAGAGTAATTCCATTTGTAGTCATGGCCAACGTTTTCAGTCCTTTCAAGTTAGATAACTGCAGACAAATTTCTTCAATATCCTTCCTAATTGTTGGCTCCCCCCCTGTCAAACGAATTTTGTCCACTCCAGAACTTACAAACAGATTTGCCAGTCGAACAATCTCATTCTGTGAGAGTAGCCGAGAGCCAGGAGTGAGCTCCACACCCTCTGCTGGCATACAATACTGACATCGCAGATTGCAACGTTCTGTCAAGGAGATCCTCAAATAAGTGTGCAGCCTCCCAAATGAATCGACTAACATATTGGAAACGGGATTATCATTCAGAGCATCATGCGACAAGGTAGCACAAGATGTAGAATACGTCTTTGGCAAGAATCCACTTAGACAACGACTGATTAATTCTCGGCAATTGTTATATATGGGTTCAGAATATGATGCAATTTCACAATTGACCTGATCATAAAAGTGAGAACATGGATAGCAATTAGAAACACTCACCCCAAGCTTAAAATACAATTATTAAGAGGAAAAAATAGAAATAATCAACTTGGAATTCGCAGCCCATGTTTAGGAACAAATCCAACCTTGACTTAGAGACCAAGGAATAGATCCCTAACCAGGATGTTTAATCACATACTTTACCTGCTATAATCAAGAGTCTAATTCTTTGTGGCATATACAACAAGTCTAGAAATGTAATAACAAAGCAAGCGCTAGATTGATGCCAGGTTGAACACTTGGCTATGGAAAGGGTAAGGAGTCTTGACAAGCCCTTCAATCCAATGCACATCCCATTTACAATGCAGTGCAAAGAAATTCAAAACTAGGAACAAACACGAACCCAAGTTCTATCACGACTGGGTCACAGTTAGACTGATTTATACTGGAAAGAAGTATAATGTCACACCTGAAATTTCAGGGTTTATATTTTAGGAAACTAGATTTTCGTTTTAAATCTAGTGTTTCCACTTCTATAAAGTAAAGTTTGATATCGGTATCAATATGTTCCTTTTGAATTGTTTATTCATTTTAAACCTTTTCTGTTAGAAATCAAAAGAAAACATAGTATAAAAGGGGGGCCTGTACTGGGTTTCTTGAAGCTGTTAGGATTCTTTCAAGATAAGATTTGAGCTGTTCCAGATCTGGGGAAGTAGAAATGATGACTCCTAAATGGATCCAAGGAAGAGAAACATATTTTCCCTATAACCCGAATAAATTCTCTTTTCAAGTTCTATAAATGTTTCGTGGGTTTATAGGGTTGATTGCGGGCTTTGCAAGTTGATTAAGGTCAATGGCAAAACCCAAAATCAACCCGTATAACCTGAATAAATTCTCTTTTCAAGTCAAATGTGAGACTTGCACTGTGAAGGCAATCTACAAAATGGCCACCCTACTACACTACAACTTGCACAAAATATATACTAGCAAATTTAAAAACTACATAGTTTTTAAATTATAGTCTTATTTACAAATATAAATTTACAATTTGGGTCCAAAATGTGTTTTTGATCACTTTTGGATCCAAGAATAATTTCTGGGCCTAGTGGACTATAGTCCATTATTGAAGTGCGTGGGAGGCCGGGCGGACTCCCGCACCGGGGAAGGGAGATGAGAGGAAGAGAAGAGAGTAGAGGAGGGAGATGAGAAGAGGCGTGCGGTTAAAATGGGAGATTCTAGGGGTTTATTTTTTTAATTTATAGTAGATATGTGGGCAGGAGGGTGAAAAGCTTTCACCCGGGCCCCACTCACCCACTCCAAATTTTAGACTAAACCTGCCTACCCGACTCGGGAATGACGAGCGGGTGCCCACTCATTTCCCAAGGAGTAGGGCAGAATTTGCAAGTGGACCCCCGCTACCCAGCCCTAATTAAGTCTCCTAATTTTTCAAGCTCTCCTTCATTATTCTCTCCCTCACAATCACAACTTCCCTTCACTTGAGCCAAACCTCATCTTGTGTTATCACTTTGTGTCATTTCCAAAATATATTCCCCTCAATCCGATTTGAGGTTAAGGTCATCAAGAGTTCCCAAGCACAAAGGAGACAAGCTAAGTGGATTTGATTAACCTAGACTTAGCAATACACCCGGATAACTTTTGAGAAATGTTATTTGAAGCTTTAGGCCCTATTGTTAAGAATATGAATAATATATTTTTAACATTTAATTAGATTGGGTAATTATTCAAATTAAGACTAAATTTTTATTTCATTTGCATTATGATATGATGATTGAATGTCATGAAACAGAATTTAATTACTGCACAAAAAGTTAAAGATCAAGCTATTTCTATTGATTCAAAAATGTTCAAGAAATTCTTACATGTGACACTACAAATGCTTACAAGTCCAATGAATGCTTCAGTAATAACTATTATGATCTCATGAAACATTACACATGTTATATGCATGAGGCAGGATATCATGGATTTTAATGTTATGCTTGTGTCTAATAATAAAATGAATGATATAATAATTTGAACTTGTGTGGTTAAAGTTGATCCAAAAGGTTTGATTGAATTAAAAAAGATTCCAAAGGTGTGAGAAATTAAATATGATCCCAAAAGGTGTGTGATCGAGTATATATGATCCCCATACGTGTGATCAAGGATGATTCCCAGAGGTTTGATCATCCAATGTAACTCAATCTTGAAGGTGTGATTGTGTGAAATAGATCGCGAAGATTGGATTGCCCAATTTGAGCAATAGCAATGAGATTCCCAAATATCATGCTAAGAATAGCTTGGGTTTTCAGAAGAAGATGCACAATAAATGGTGAACCAAGCACTTGTGCAAAGGAAAAAGTGAATTAATCATAATGGAGATGGGGAGGAGAGGCAAAAAAGAGATTTTTGAGCACCAAGCAACAACGGCTGAAAAATAGTTGTGCGCTAGTTTATAGTGGAGGGGTATAATAGGCGTGCCCCTTTCCAGAACTTATATTTAATACAAAGAAAGCTTTTTAGAAGAGCTAAACAGTCGAGTTTCATTCAAATAAATCATTTTGGCTGACCCTTAAGTAAAAAAGCAGTAGGAACCAGAATTTTGTTATCATGGTATTCATTCGCTTTAAGTAAGGGTTTATCAATAAAACTTGGGCTTCATCCTCTTTCATTAACAAAAAAAACTAGATTGAATAGTGCAGTGGCAATAAAACTTGTGGATGGTCGCCTCAAGTCTCGGGAACCCGGCTTGATTTGCAAATTGGGTATGGAAAAAGCCTATGACCACATCAATTGGTGATTCTTGTTAGATCTTCTTTCAAGATGCGGCTTTGGGGACAAATGGCAGAAATGGATAGAATTCTGTATCTCTTCAGTTTGGTTCTCTATTTTGGCAAACGGCTCGCTGGTGGGTTTCTTCAATTCCTCCCGTAGTTTGAGATAGAGAAACCCTCTATCTCCTCTCCTTTTCTTATTTGTTATGGAAGCCCCTAGCAAGATGATCGAGAGATTGGTGGATGCGGGTTTACTTCATGGCTTTCCCGTAGGGAATGGGGTTCTTTCCATTTCCCACATTTTATTTGCTGACGACACACACTCATTTTTTGTGGCGCACAACTCAGACACATTCAAGCCTTGAGGGGACTTTTACTCTGCTTTGAAGCTGCATCAGGGTTGAGAGTCAATCTTTTGAAGTCTACTTTAATGTCAGTGGGGGTCGTTCAAGATGCAGAGTTTTTGGCTACTTTGTTGGGATGTTAGTTATCCTCTTTACCCATCACCTACCTAGGTCTACCATTGGGAGCCTCCTTTAAATCCGTAAGGATTTGGAATGGGGTGATCGAAAAGGTATAGCGTAGTTTGGCCACTTGGAAGAGGTTATATTTATCTAAAGGGGGGATGCTGACACTAATTAAAAACACCTTCTCAAATCTTCCCACCTACTATTTGCCTTTATTCCCGCTCCCTACAAAGGTAGCCAATCGCATTGAGAAGTTACAAAGAGACTTCTTGTAGAGTGGAATGGGGGAGGAGTTCAAATATCATTTGGTAAATTGGCCAACAGTGTGCATTCCAATATCAAGAGGAGGCTTGGGGATTCGCCACTTGGTGAAATTCAACCAAGCCCTCTTGAGTAAATGGTTGTGGAGATACCAAAATGAAGGGGAGGTGCTTTGGAAGTCGGCAATAGATTTAAAATATGGTGTCCTGGGGGAGTTGGCGTTCTAATGTGGTCCAAGGCACACATGGGGTGGGTTTATGTAAATTTATAAGGAAGCAATGGGAGTCTTTCAAGGATCAAGAATATCTTGTGGTAGGAGATGGTTCTCAGGTTACATTCTGGCATGACATTTGGTGGGGAGGCACATCCAGCCTCAAAGCCTCCTTCCCTATCATCTTTGATCTCGCTAGAGAAAAAGAAGCTTCGATCGCAGATCTTATGGTCCTTTCAAATGGCACCCCTCAATAGAATATTAAGTTTGTGAGGGATGCCCAAGATTGGGAGATAGAGATTATTTTGGAGTTTTTTGCATCATTGTACTCACGCAACATCCCTGGTGGTATGGGGGATAAGTTGCAATGGCGACACTCTAAGAAAGGCATTTTCTCAGTTAGATCTTACTACCATGTCCTTTCTTCTCCCGGATCCCCTAGATTCCCATGAAATAGTATTTGGCAGACGAAAGCGCCATCGAGAGCGGCTTTTTTTGTGTGGACAGCAACCTTAGACAAGATCCCTACCATAGACAACATGAGAAAACGCCATATAATTGTGATTGATTGATGTTGTATGTGCAAAAAACAGGGAGAATCAGTAGATCATTTACTTCTTCATTGCGAGGTGGTGAAGAAGTTGTGGGATGAGTTTTTCACAAGACTTGGCTTATCATGAGTCATGCCTCTCCACTTGGTGGATTTCCTAACTAGTTGGAGAAGTCTCCATGGCAACCCACAGGTGGCGACTATATGGAGTATGGTTCCTATATGTATGTGTTAGTGTATATGGAAAGAGAGAAATGCAAGTAACTTCGAAAATTATGAGAGATCTTTGGAGGAACTAAAACTTTTCTTCTATAGGACTTTGCTTTCTTGGGCGGGATCTATTGCTTATAACGGACTTAGTGTCCATAAACTTCTTTCTTCTTTGTAACACTTACTAAGTTTTCTCAAGTATACTTCCAGTATACTTGAGCTTAGCCTTTTTCTATTTATGAAATCATTTTGATTACCTATCAAAAAATAAATGCGAGAATATTTACGTTATCTTTTGCTCCTTTGCTAGGTTGGGGAAGGGCCACCAGTCTTACGGGATCACATATATTTCAAATGAATTCTTTTGCATATATTTTGCATGTTTATATAAAAATAAATATGGGTCATGGCACTAGTTTAATCAACTCAGCTAAAGTAGTTGTTTGAACTCAACACTCTAATTCTCGATTTTACATACAGCATCGAGGAAGAACAAGTTGAGTAGAAGTTCTTGTTCAAGCACAAACTCACCTGCTAGGGGTTAAAAGTCATCAGTGTTTCAATGGCGCAATTAAAAGCTTGTTGGGATGTTAGTTGTTGTTTTTAGGCCTTATTTATTTTTTGAGTTGAGTTGAGTTGAGTTAAGATAAAAGTTGAAAGTTGAATAAAATATTATTAGAATATATTTTTCTAATATTATTTATTGTTTTAAAATTTGAAAAAGTTGAATTGTTTACTTTATTTTGTGTAAGAATTTGATAAAGTTGTAGTGATTAGATGAGATTGGATGAGATGATTGAGTTGAGATGAACTCAAAAAACAAACTAGTTAGTGTTTTATTGATTGTAGTTGTAGTAGTATTTAGATGGTTCAGTATGTAGCGACTTTGGTAGTCTATTTTAGATGTATTAGATTCATACTCCGCACCATGTTTTATATATTCTATAGTTGCCACAAAAATTAAATGAAACCTATAAAAAAAGATTTATAATCAGCACCATGGTAATTCAATGAAAACAAATTATTTATTTTCATTGTTATTTAAGTGTAAAATGAGTAGCACGCAACTGGGATGTTACAATGAGCAAGCTTATGGTAGAAAAAGTTTCAAAAATAAGCTATCACTTCAAACTACCAGCAACTGTCAATCAATAATAAAGCACACGACATACTCCAAAAACCACTTTGATACCTTGACATGTAGATACATGTATAGTTAGAACATTTTTTGTAAGGCAGCGGAAGAAACATATGAAATATAAGTTGGTAAAAGAACAGCTAAAACAAGCAGAATGCTATCAAAATGCGCTCAGAAGTAATGCAAAGAGAAATCAACTGCTGTAATACTGTACGTGCAGATGTTGGTATACAACAACCAGAACATAATCACCTGGTTGCCAAAACACATCAACTAACGGCAATAACAGTCAATTCAGCCTCAAATCTATACAGTACGAAATATCAAGAAGCGCAAAAGATTCAAAATACAACTTGCAATACTTCTTAGCAGGAAAAGTGGAGAGAGAGAGAGAGAGAGAGAGAGAGATTACTAGATCAGAGGAGCTCTGCACAACGGAATTCTTGAGATAATGCTGCTTGCCCTGCATAATTCAAGTCATTTTTAACTTCCATTTCAATCAAATTCAAATAAGTGTTTCCACTATCCAAGAAATTTAATCAGAAATCTCCATCTCTCGTCACGGCAAATAAAACAAACGAAACTTACAACTCGAGAGTACAGTTTAGCAAGCAAAGGCACGCTTCTGAACATTGCTCTCTAACCTAATCTGTACCCAAAATGATTCAGAATATTTGCATGAAGACTCATATAAAAATATATCGCCGAAATAACCAAAAAATTCACGAATAAAAAGTTATATAGTTAAGGGAAGTGGCGAGAAATCAGAGACAGACGATTTGCTAAAAGAGAAAACCCATACAGAAAAATAGTCGAATATTTATGGGAAATAATACATTTGGGAATTAGAGAATAGGAACGTATTCCTATAGGTGATAGCCAAGAATAATAATTAAGAGTGTAAACAAATATTATATATGGAGCTTATCATCTCATTTTTTATCATTCTCTTATCATAGGATTCATCGTGGCATTAAATGATTGGAGATTATTTATTATAATTTACTTATTAGTCTATCATCTAATGCCACATCATCAATGACGAGAGGATGATGAAAAAAGAGATGATGTAAAATTTATTCAAAGAGTAATGGCCTGACACTCGATCACCCGCAGTCAGTATACCCGAACCGACCCCGAATGTGCGAGTCGGGTCGGAAACATGTTTTTCATGTTTAATGAGATATTCAGCGTTTGAAACATGTTTTTCATATGATTCTATGAATCTTCGCCAAGCAAAAAGGAAAAAACAGAACAGTTTTGAATCCAAAGTTCCATTATTTTTTATTAAATTGCTGGGACGAAACGGGATTGGGATTGGGACTGGGACGAAACAAAGTTCCTTCTTTTAGAGAAGTTCTTTCACCGGATAATACTCTGGTCCATCTGCGTTTTTTTTTCCTTTGGTTGTTTGGTTGAAAAATAAAAGAACCCAAAAATGTTAACAAGTTCAATAATTTCCGTATTGTTTTCGTTTTCAGTAACCAAATACATATCCACATACGATTTCAACAAACGCGTCAGAATTTTCATTTCGTTTTAAACCTACCACTTTCTCACCAACCAAACAGGCGGAAGAAAATAGAAAATCCAAACCAGAATATAAAAAAGAAATTGAGAAAATAAAAAAATAAAAATGAAGGAAAGTGCGCACTGATAATGAGCATGGCGTCAATTGGGAAGGGGACCAAAGACTGGGAGGAACAAACCGCCAACAATAACAGGGCCCAGAATCTCTAACAAGAGCTCACCCCCATTGGACAAATACGTCGCGGAGAGGAACTGAGGTAGGCTGGTAGCCATAGACGACGATAAGGAATAGGTTGCCGAGCACGGAAGGAATCCGCAGGAGAGAAGGGAGTATTCGGTTTCGCGGGTTCCGATGGTGCATCTTTAAACCCGCACACTTTTTCTATCCCCATGAATCCGGCTTTTATCGGGTTAGTTGGACTGGTGTTATCGGGTGGGTCGGATCAAGCCCTTTTTGCACACCCCTATTTAATAATTTAGTATGTAATGTTATATCTTTAAAATAGATAAATTTTATTAAAAAAATATATAAAGATATATATGAAATTTATCTATTAAAAATTTGATACAAATCATCTGTTTTTATATAAAGAGAAGGTCGTTTTCACCGCACAGCTTGCATGTGGTTGCTAACAAGTAAATTATTTTTATAAGAAAAGATTTTATTGAGACAAGTAACGAAGCAAAGTCAACGACGGAAAGTATAATTAGGCGGCGGTTTTAGATGATTTTTAAGTATATTATATTTTATTTTAAAAATAATAATGATAATAGTTAAGCATTAAATAATAAAATTTTATTTGAAGATTTTGAAATATATATAATATATTTTTTGAAATGTAAATATAATATATTTTCTTTATAATTTAAATACTTATTTTTATTTTAAATAATATATATTTCTTTTAATACTTAATTTGAAAATAAATAAGGTCATCAATATCAAAATATACATCATTTTGTTATTTTTATTCTAATTTTATTATTGTTTAAAAATCTTGTACATTTTAAATAAAAAAATTTATATAAAAATTGTATATATATATTTTTTTATCAAATTTTCCATCTTTCAGACAAAATGTGAGGGCCTATTTAAGGTGGGAGCTTTAAACGATGGCCTAGTTGGCTATTCCTTTAAACCAGCCTGAGTAGGACAAAATTGACCCTATTACATGTCAAGAACTTAAAAAAAGAAAATTATAGCCACTAATTATATTAAATATAATAGTTTTTTATATACTTGAGGGAAGAGAGTTTCGAACTTCAAACTTCAATTTTAAAATTTTAAAAGTGGAAAGAAATTGAAAATTATTTTAATCAGGTCACAAGTTTTTAGCTAAATACAATAGTTAAAGCACATTATAATAAGAAGTTTTTCACCCAAGCCATATCGCACCTATCGAACATTTCATTTCATAACAATGGTCATCTCATAATGTAATAATAGATAATTCAATGATTTACTAGATTTCTTGCATAAAAAACACTATTATAAAACAATTAATCCATCCTTCCCAAGACTATTCAACATCAAAATCTTCTCTAAAGAGGTAGGCTAGCCAAAGAATGCAAACTTCAAAGGTACTTAACTCTTACAAAACTCTTAGAAAGAAAAGATTGAATCTCATTTGACCAGCACAAAAAATCACAATTCTATTGATACCTCTATAATTGCTTTCCTAATAATGCTTTCATAAAGATACTCAACGTCTGAAAACCCAACCCACTACATAAAAAATGAGTACAAATCTTATCCTAATTAACCAAATGAAACTTAAGCTTCCTCCCCTATACCTCCTTACAAAAAGTCTCAAAATAACTTCTTCAACCGATTTGCCACAACAATTCAAATGAAATGTAAAGATAGAAAATATGTAGTAAGATTTGACAACCAACTTTGGATAAATAAAATCTCTTCCAACACATCCACCTTTTCTATACCTTTTCCAACACCTCATTCCAAACTCTATTGGCCTTGAATGTTGCCCCAAAAGAAAGCCATGCATCATCATCCAAAAGGAAGACAAATAAGTTAAGATCAGTTATGATAAGAAAAGTCATGCATGATTCTTTAGGTGGTTATATATGCTCTAAGAGGGGATTGGACAAAATCATCCAAAATATCCTCAAGGTCTTGTTCTATTATTCATGTGGAGGAGCTTCCCTCGAAGAGATTGATTATCATTTCCAGATTTATCATAATATCATTTTCCTTTCCATTGCTTGTTTGCATTCCATTTGAATTACTAGTTGTTACAAAATTAATAAGTTTGAGTTTGAGTTTGAGTTTGAGTTTGATTTAAATGTGCTCAGGTTAAATTTAATTGACCTTTAAGACACAATTAATAAACAAATTAATAACAAATCAACTTGCTTAATTCCAAATCATCCCATAACAACCCGTTTAAAATTTATTTCAAAACTATAATTTTATTATTGTTGAGTTATAATGTCGGTATTTCTTAATATGCTTATATTTTTATATTAAAATCATATCTCTAAATTTATGCTCAAATTTGTTATTGTGGTTATAATATTTATAGATTAAATTTTTAAAAATATTAGTATTTCTTGTTAGTAAGTAGTCTTATTGATTTTTTTAGATATTGTGATTACTAATAAACTAATAAATATATTTTAAATTTTATGTGAATTTATGGTAATTGGGTCAAATGAATTGAGCGTGTTAGTTCAACCCATTTGCATAAAATAGGTTGAAATAAAACGTGTCTGTATTGTCTATTTATAATAAATTATTAAATGGATGACACGATACAATTCATTATTTAAATGTTTCGGATTAAGGTTTGAAATGTTGACACATTTAGCTTAATAGGTCAGATTCGGATTGATCAATTTTATCGAAGGTCTATGACTTAACACGATATAAACACGATATGCAAACACGAATTGCCACGGTCCACCTCTATGTGTTACACATATTTATATATATATATATATATATTATGCATATACATAACAAATTCCCAAATAGAGTGCTATATATAAAATCCAAATTAATTAAGTATGAATATATAGTGACTAAGGGTGTTCATCCGGGCCAGGTACAACCCGGCCCGGTTTAAAATTTTATATATTTCTTAATATTTTTAATTTTTTTTTTAAATGTTTAAGGAAATTTCGAATCCGGGTTCCGGATTTGGAAATTCGGAACCCGGATGAACACCCCTAATAGTGACAGCACATTTTGCATCTTCAAAATGGTATACAATTTTTAAAAAAGAAATTCAATTTTCATCCAAAGTATCTATCACCTTTTATCAATTTGTGTAATTGATTATGATTTGATCGTAAAGATTATATCACATTTTATTTTTTATATAAATTAAGTATGAATTGCCAAGTTGTTGATAATTGCAGATATATATTTATAAAAATTCATAATTTAGAAGACACAAGATTTACTTTCCCATACACACACATATCTCCCCATATTCTCCTTTTTTTTCCTTTTCTCCTTATTTGTGCTCACCTAATAGTCACTAGACTCAATACAATAAACATGACATTTTATTCCAAAAAAAAACATCTTGCCACAATTAGGAGACTTTAGTTTATGAATCCAAGGATTTTCATTGCAATTGACCATTTAGGACAGGAGATTTGGCAGTGCAAACATGTGTATTGTAGTGAGCATAAGTTTTTTAGGTAATGATACCATTGTTTTAAATATCGTGCCGTACCGGCCGGTACGGCCGGAATTTGCCGTACCGGCCGGAATTTGCCGTACCGGCCGGTCGGCCGGTACAAAAAAAACAACTTTTCGTTTCGGCCGATTTTTCGGCCGTACCGGCCGGTACGGCCGAAATCGGCCGAAAAATGTCCGGTACGGCCGGTACCGGCCGTACCGGATTTCGGCCTTCCCAGTTTTTTTTTTTTTTTTTTAATTTTTTAATTTTTTTTTAATTTTTTACTATGTTTTAACCTCAATTTAGACTAAATTAATTACATATATATATTTATCTATATAATTTATTTATATATTAACTATTATTTTGAAATATAATTTATAATTGTATTTATATATATAATTTATTTATGTATAAATTATTCCGAAACGGTACACGAAACGGTACCGGTACCGAAATATTTCGTTTCAGTGACTTGACCGGTACCGGTACCGGTACGGTATTCAAAACATTGAATGATACACCTACAATTGTTTTACAACTCATTTTAAATTAATCAATATAATTGTGACACTTCATTAAAAGTAATTTCAACCTTATGTATTTACTCTTTATTTTAAGTAGATTGGTAAAATAATTGTAGATTAATTGTAAATATATCATTTTTCTATATTTTTTACAACGTTGGGAAAATTTTATTGTTCCACTCAACAACTTTAGATTGTTAAGAGCCCAAATGGTACGTTCAGCTTCTTGTGCGGGCCGGGTTTCAGCAAGGACTCCCACCGCAGGCTTATGGTACCGAACACGAGTTAAAATCTCCTGAAAGCCCATCAAACGTGGGCCCATCATAAGTTTAGTATTTCCAATTAACAGAATCTTTTTGACATTGTAGAGACTTTGTTGATACTTTCTTAGTTGAGGTTTGGATAATGAGTTGAGATAAGATGATATGAAAGTTAAAAATTGATTAAAATCTTGTTAATTTTTTTCTAATATTACTATAATTTTGGGATGTGAAAAAAATTAAATTGTTTGTTATATTATACATGGAATATAATAAATTGAGTTTGGATGAGTCGATGTCTTTTTGTATCAACAGCTTTATTTGATCAAATAATATAAGCACTACCCTCATGTATATGGGTATTTATTAAATAATTTTGTAGTACGAATATGTATTTATTAAATAATTTTATAGTACGAATATGACATTCTCATCTTATTAATCGATGTCAAGTCATTAAATTAGTATTTATGTTGTAATTTTAATGGCATAAAGAGAAATATTTTAGGCACAAAATGATTATAAAAAATTTGTAAAATTATCTTTATGTGAGCCATGTCCCAGTGTGGCTCCACCCCTCCTCCTAAAAAAAAAAAAGAATTAAAAAATATTTTTTTTAAAGAAAAAAATAGTATATATTGATTTTTTATAATTTTGTAGGATAATATTAATTTTATTTTGTGTTGGCCTCTCTCTACGAAATTTAATCTAATTTAAAATAAAATATATCTCATATAAAATAAAATGATATAATAACATAATGACATGTTTTTATTATAAATAAAAAAAAAAAAAAGTTAGATAATTTCTAACCTATTTTTAATATATTATATATTTTTTTAATACATAAGTTGTATTAAACGTATTTTATTTTTATTGTAGATATTACTATCAGATTGTTCTATACTGCATTAAAAATTGTATAAAAATAGAATAAAAAATATTTTATATATTTTGTTTTAGTTTTACTTGGCCCTCCTAAAATAAATTCATGGCTCCACCACTGCATATACATTATGTTATAGCCAACGACGAGGCCAAGGATAGGGGATGGGGTGGGGTGAGGAGCACTAGCTCATTGACAGGATAAACACTACAAATAAATATGGATATTTGTGACTAATTATTTGTAATGAAAATGACTATTTATGATAAAAATAAACTTATTTTAGTTAAAACTAAACATTTTATTAGAAATAATCGATCACAAATAAATAATTTTCTTATAATAAAAATTACCTCTCCGGCTGGCATCATGTTTGTCCCAACAAATGTACGTGCATGATATGCAAATACACTTACACGATAGTTAAGATGTTGAGGGACGTTATATAATATTAGCAGAGTCATACTAGATTTTGGTGGTTATGTTAGGTCACTCACCTTTTTCACTAAAAAGTAATGCTCAACTACTTCGACTAACCTCTTTCTAGCCTTTTTTTCCTCTCTTCTTTGTTATGTTCGAATCGATTTCTTTCTTTCTTACAACTCACTTTTCTAATATCTAACTTACAAGCTGCTGAAACTAGCATACCTTGTACGTAATAGATTAACCTGCCCTCCTACCTGATATGGTAATAAACACGTGCAATTAATAAATAATATTATTTTCGTCATAAATAATTCTGTTAGTTATAATTAATTAATTATAAATATTCATTTTTCTTGTAGTGTTTTCTCCATCTTAACCTCCTAATATCAAGAGAAGGCATTCATAATAAATAGCATCCGATGTCCAGTAGTATTGAGCACCAGAACATTAATGTTTGAAAGAGGAAAATCATATTTTGGACTTGCCGTGTATAGAGACGTCTTTCGACTCACAAAACTATTTCTCAAATTAAGAGAGAAACAATTCTTGAAGAAGTGTAGATAGCCATTCAGTTGAATCTCATTTTCCTCTCTTATGGTTTTTAATATGAAAATATATTGATTTCCAACGCCCAAATTACCACAATTTGAATAGAGAACCAACGTTTTTCTGGTCCAGTTTGGATATTGTTGAGATGGTTTATCTCATCTCAACATCTAAATACCCCTCAAATGTACATTTTTCAATTTCAAATTCTCAACATTTTAATATAATCGTTACAAATTTATCAAATTTTCAAATAAAATATAAAAAGTAATTATTTTTTTTTCAAATTCTAAAATAAAATTAATATTAAAGAATTATATTATAATAATATTTTAATTTTATAATTTTTTATTCAATTTTTTCTATCTCTTTTTTCAAAAATTTATAAAATTTATTAATTTAAATTAATTTATTATTATTTACAAACAGTTTTATTATTATTCACACACACACACACACACACACACACACATATATATATATATATATATATATATATATCTTATCTTGACATGGAGGCCTTATGTTTGCATAAGGGTGCTTTTTCTTCGAGTAGGGTTTTTTCTGTTAATGCAGATTTTGTTGACTTGGATTAGTGATAAAATATTTGAATTTGAATGGGATAAGATTTTATCTTATCATTAGAGTTTTGAATTTTGAATGAATGTAATTTAAACTATAAATTTTATCTATAGTAATTTGAGTCATTTTAAAAATCTTAAAAATTAGTTACGGTTGCTGGTATGTTGAATTTCAAAATTTGAAATTGGCAAATCAAAAGGTTATTTGAAATCAAAATCTTGCAGAAATTCTCGGAGAGTTGTTAGCAACTTGTCAGAAGAGTAATTCTAATAAAGTACGACCTATCAACAGATGCGTTTCAATAGGCCGGCTCTTTCAAGATTGTCTATTTAAATTAATTCAAACTGTAATCCTACCTAGGATTTTCGCCAAGGTTTTGAATTCCATTCTGTTTCGATCGAAATAGTAGGAAATTTTCATTTCGGTGTAGTATTCAGTGTATTATACCCTCTCGTTTCGTTTCGGTCTAAATTTCGACCCATTTCGATCGAATTCCGACCGTTTCAGTCCAAATTTCAACCATTTCGGCCCCTATTCTATTTTGGACTTTTTTTTTTTTATAATTTTCTTATATTTGAATGACATTTTTTAAAAATTTTATATTCAGATGCATTTAATTAATTCTAGAATATAAAATATATTTATATACTTTGTAATTTTAAATATATATATTTTTTAAATATCATTATTTTTTAATATTTTATCTATTCATTTATTTTATTTATTTTTGTGTCTCAACTCAAGTTTTTTTTTTCAACCTATATTCATTTTATAAATATTTAATTATTCTAATATGTACACATATACATGATACATACTTACATAATATGTATTTATTCTATTAGTTTTTAGTTTTTATATACATATAAATATTTGAGGATCATTTGAGAGGAAAATTAGTGGAAAATTTCTCTTGTAATTTTTATATACTTGCGAGTGTGATCTTATTCAAAATTTGAGAGAATCAGTGATTGATGATTGAATTTAAGCCATTGGAGGTTACAAGAGAAAATATAATAAATTTAAGATCGTCAGAGGTTCTAACTGCTATTACGATAGAATACAAACGAGTTATTTGTCTGGTCAATTAAAAGATTCAATTGACAAAGGTTATATAATTGAATAACTTGCTTGTAATTGATTTTAATCTAATAAAATCGACTTTTCTGAACTTGGCTATCATGTAAGATTTTATTTTTGAGGAGTTCTTTAAAAATTTTTATTTCGTAACTAATCGTTGTTATGCATGATAATTGATCTATTGTATATATTTAATTGTTTATATATTCACACAATTAAGATCTAACCAATTTGATCAAGAAAATTATTAGCTAATTTTTGTCATATAAGGGTACATAGAGAATTTCACTTTCAATTAACAAATCTAACTGTTAATTAGTGAAATATTTAAACATGATTAATTAGTGCCTAACATTAGCACATAGAAAACAAATAAACATGTACCCACCCACAAACTAATCAAACACATGTACAATATAATTTATTTTTATAATCTAAGTTGATTAGGGAGGGGCTGAACTGAATGCAACAAAATGGGATGCAATTTCAACGCATTGGAGAAAGTACAGCAAATGACAAACCAACCAATGTCGGGTGGGGAATCATGTCCGAGAAGAAAAGGCCAAAAAGAAAAAGGAGGAGAAGGGAAGAGAAGAGATTGAGTTGAGGATTCAAAATGTCTAAACAGTACAGAAGAAGGTGAGTGTCAGTACTGGATAGCTCACGGTGGTGTGTATATGTGTATGTGTACGTGTATTGTTTTGGTTTGGGGTTCAGAAGTTTTGAACTTTTGATTGCGACGTATGATTGCTTGCCGGGGACATGTGGGTGCCCCCATACCGCCCGCCCGCGCGTGCCACCCCCGACCCCGGGGCCCCACCCACCCACCCGCTAACTTCAACTTCATACTTCAAATTAATCGGAAACACCTCGATGTATATATATATATATATATATATATGTGACATCACCTTTTGATCATTATTAACTTATAAATTAAAATGAGAAAACTATACTCATGCGTCACGTGTGTGCTCTCATTTATCATCAAAATGTTATCTTTTATTTTAAAGGAAATTCCATCTACACAAGTAATTTTACACAAGTAAATGATGCCGACATAACTAAGCACCATCTATCAAAATATATAATTATTTTTTATTATAAAAAAATCCAATATATAATATTAATTCATACTAGTGTGTAATTCTTTTCTTTATATAAAACTTATGTCTCAACCTAATGCTTATCTTTTTTATGGTTAATTTTTTCATTCTCAGTCAGAACCGGTTATAGGATGTATTTTTAAATAACTTTGTATATATTAATTGATCGGCATAAATAAGAAATCGCTTAAACTATACCATATCAACATATCAACTACTTCAGAGAAAAAAAAAAAAAAAAAAACGTATCACCTAGCATCATCTAAACTTATATCCTTGACATTTTTTTATGCCAAAGTTGGAAAACAATCTTACCAAAAAGAGAGATATAAGAATTGAGAGTTTGATAAGAATGATTAATCTTATTCATTTAATTGGTTTCTCATAGTTATACCCTATCTCTCTAGGAGACTGTGTCTTCTCTCATTTTTATAATGATCACCTCTTATTCTGGATGGCATACCATCGCATTTAATATAGCCATTCTTGTTAAGAATAGGACCTTGACCTCTAGTGCAGATTATTTGATGTTGCATTTAAAGCAGTTGAGTCTATTGGGATTCGGGAATAGGATCTCGTCCAGCATTTCCTTCATGAATGCGGGGCATTTGAGAGTATGTTGCTCATTTCTCTCTTCTTGGATTGGCTCGGGTCTACTTCATTTCATTTTTTGACTTACGATTGCAAATATTATTTTTCTAATAATTTATTATTATTCGTAAGAGAGTTCCGGACAATCAGAAACTCACAGCCATATAATATTTTACATATTATATATTTAAGTTTAAATATATAATTTGGACAAAAAACTGATAATACTCTGTCAAATAATATCTTGCTTCTAATATACTAATAAGTTTTGACGACTATTCAATTAATTAAGAGAGGAATGGTCGATGACATTGTACTAGTCCGGTGTTTGCTTAACCTAAGTGAAAATAGATTATTTCAAGGGGTCATCAACATTAAACTACTTGTGACGCAATGATGATCTAGAGCAAGTTTATAAATAGGATGAACATGATATCCTGCATTAATCACTCTTTTGAGTTTTAGAAAACCTTTTCGCAGAAAATATGCAGAATGCTAAGGGTAGTCATCAAGAGTGGCAGCGTGCAATTTTTTTCGAGCTTTTTTTTTTTTTTTTGAAAAAGAAAATCACGAGTTTGTTAAAAAGATAACTTTTTAATTATTAAATAAAAAAATAATTGGTTACAAAATTAGTATGAATACTTTGTAAGAATAGTGTTTTTTCTAAAAACAACTTATTAAAATAATATTATTTTATCTCATTACTCTCAATTTAATAGGCTTGGGCTCCGACTCCGCCAGAGTCGAAAATGTGCCTTTTGACCTTAGACTCCAACAGGAGTTGGAATCTAAAATTACATCCGAGTTTGACTCCAAAAATGAATAAGAGTTCGACTCCGATCGGAGTTTGAAATTCGTCAAAATCTGACGTATTAAAATTAGAAATCTTAGAAATCAACTACGTAAACACAATTGGAATTCAACTATTATAGGCGCAAGTCCGATTCATCACAACAAAGACTAATTTTTACATGATCAAGAATTTAAGTCAATAATTACAGATTTCCAACAAAAGGACAAAGGCTTAACATCACGGAAAAAGGTCACGGATTTGAAAGAAATTGAAGCCACAGTCCCTAGGTAGTCCTTGACAATAATGAAGAAGGGAAGAAATGAGTGCAACATTAATGACGATATTTCTTCTGTTGGTGGCATTAGAGACCATTGGTGACACTGCGACAAAAATGGAGAATGGAGATGACTGGAGAGAATTGGGGGAAGAGAAAAGAGAAAAGAGAGAAAAGAGGCTGAAAGATTAGGATTTTTAATTTTGTGATGGAAAGAGATGAATATATATATATAAGGTTAAAATGATGTCGTTTAAGGTTTTTTTATTTTTTATTTTTAAAAATATTGCAAATGGAGAGAAACACATGACTGCGTGAGAATTCGAATCCAAATTTTGAGAAAGGATAACACAACTTCTAAACCATTAGACCATTTAGATTTATTATGTTTTATATACAATATATAATATATAAGATATAAAGAGTTGGAGTCACTCTGACTTCGACTCTTAATTTCTAATTCGAACAAAATAGAAATTGAAAGGAAAGTCAGTCGAAAGTTGGAAGTTAAAATTTTTGAACAATCATACAATATAACATAAAATAATCTTATTTTATATTCCTTGAAAATAGTGGTTGAGCGGTGAGGCATGTGGCCCTAGCGCCTAAATAATGGTTGAATGATCACCGTTGAGGAAGGGTTGATATCTACAGATGGGGGAAATCAAACGGCGGGGATGTTAAAGAGGTTGGCGTGTGGCTCATTTAAGTGTATAGGCAACATCGTACAAATTGTATAGCGATTAGGAAAGAAAAATTATTCATGAGGAAATGGGTACAGTGAAGCGTGAAATCCGGTAATAGATGGGAGAGTACGGAGGATGGAGGGAGGAGGAATCTGATGCGGACATGACGCGTCCGAAATCAGAGGCGGAGAGACCCAATAATTGCAGCTCCACGCTGCCCGACATTCATCATATTGTCGGTCTTGTCCCTACCAACCTTCCCATGACTCCCATCAATCTCTTTCAACTTCTCCCCCATCACTCCCCTATTCTTCTTCTTGATCTTCTTCTTTTTTCAATTCTTCCTTCCCATAGATACTATTCATGCACATAAGAGCAACTACATTAAGGGAATCAAATGTTATTAATTTCTAAATTATAAAATTTGATTTGAGATTTTATTAAAAAATCTACTCACATCCGAATTTTCATAATAGACGATGAGTTTAGAATGTGCTATAATAAATCCTTATATTTAAAAGTTACTGCTCATTTTTATATTAAATTTTAAATATATTTTATTAAAAACAGTTAAAAATATAAAAATAAAATAGTAGAAAAATTAATAAAAAAAGAAAAAAAATATTTTAATAGAATAAATAAATGATAAAAAATAAGATGTAAGAAGTTTTTAAAAAATGATTAAAATAAAAAAAAAAATTTATAAGAAGTGAAATTTTTAGTTAAAATTTTTTTAAAAAAAAAAATTTATAAGAAGTGAAATTTTTAATTAAAATTTTAAAAAAAATTTAAAAGAAGAGATGTGGATGCTCCAAGCCATGCCACACGATCCCAATTCATCGATGGATGGATAAACAACATATATATGTACTATTAAATTCTCTCTTTCTTGCAGAAAAAGGAGAACAAAAGAACAAATTGAGAACCAATGCAAGACCCAAAATAATATCCCCTTTCTATTGGGTGTGGTGTTTTCTCTTTTATTGCTATTATTTTTGCATGTTCTTTGGTAGATAAACTGAACAAACAGGTCAAACTTTGCCTATATATTTGCTAATTTTGTCAATATGTAAGGTGACAACACTTAGTGGCGATATCCTTGCAGTCAAAAGTAATCATTTCGATGTGGGATCATCCTCTTAAAATATCACCCACAGATTCTACTTATTTTAATTGGTTCGTCTGTTGAATAATTAGTCTCCTTATTTTAATATATATATTCATTACCATGCATTAATGGATACTTTGTATTCAGCTTAATTGGCATGCATGCATGGCATCATATGTAGGATAATGATGAGGCCTTAGTTGTTGAGCATGCACGTTACTATTTATGCACTTTATTTTCAATAATATTTCATATAATTATAAAATATATAAACGTCATACACTTATTTTTAAAACATTAAAATTTATTAGTATTAATATTCTTTTTATAAATTCTATATTGATTTAATTTTTTTTAAAAAAATTACATAATATTTATATATTTATGACCGTAAGTATTATTTTTCTTCTCATTTTGCAACTACATATGTGGCCATGAGCATTTATTCTCTGGTAATAATTTGTAGGAGGTGTTTGACAGTAATTACTGTACTGTTACATACCTACATACTGTCTTCATAAATATATTTTAATAATATTATTATTATTTTCTTCAAAATTTATTATTATTATTATTTAATCATTACATTTTTATAATTTTTTATACAAAATATAAATTTTCATACACTTTTTTTAAATCTTAATATATATTTTTTAAATTTTAAAATAATAATAATATTAAAAAATAAACTTAATTCATTTTAACTTATTTCATCTCTAAATTCCAGCGAGACCTAGTATGCAGCTGCATACCAAATACTAATTTTCATTTTTCTAATTTGTATCAGCCAGCAGATTTTCTTCATAGAATTAGTTAGATTTTCCTGGGCAGTGAAGAAAATTGTGCACAAGCCTAGTCCTACAAACTGGCGGATTATAGCCCGCTTGAATAGAAAATGTATAGTCTAGACTCCATCTGCCGAAAAAGTAAAAGACACGTGCAGTAGAAAAAACCACTGCTACTAATCATATATCTATTGCTGTTTGTTCCATTTTTTTTTTTTTATAAAATTCTTACTTTTTATATTTTAAATCTAAATTTCAAATAATAATTGTAAAATATGTACAGTTAGTGTCATATATTGGAATAAAATCCCATTCAATTATTATATAAACGCATTAAATTCATTAAGCATTTAATGATATTAAAAACTTTACATGAATAAATAATAATAATAATAATATATATTCTAAAATTAGAAAAAAAAAACCATGAGATATATTCTTTATTAAGTGCAGTACAGATACTGGTTATAAAATTATGAGATCTACTTGTTCAGGGGCTAAATATTTAAGGAAGAATCTATCCATGCCTCCTTTAATTCCAACCAGCAAAGAATGAATGAAAAAACAAAAACAAAAACAAATAGGGAATAATAATAGAGAATCATAAAGAAAATGGGCAAGAGCCGCTCTGCTATCTAGCTGTGGAGCCGACCAAAACAGTACCCCATTTCTGAAGCCGACTGAAATGTCGTGCTTAACAGAACACTGTAAAAGCTACTCCCCCTGCTCTCCTATTCGTCTCAATTATGTCCCCTGTTTGCAGTTCCTCCTCCTGCACCATCTCCTCCAACGTATTCTCTCTCTCTCTCTCTCTCTCTCTCTCTCTCTCATCCCTCTCTCCATAAAATCCCTCCCCTCCATCAAATTCGCAAGAACCAAAGCCAGACATCCTTCAGTTCTCTTCATCCTCATCCTCTTGAAAAAAGCAATCTTTCGTAGTATCCAGACACACTGATCACAACCCAAAAATGTCTTCCGATTCCGGCGAGTACCGTAGGCAAACCAAGGTAGCCCACAACCCAGAAGCCCCACCACCGGTACCGGAACAAGAACAACTTCCGTGCCCGCGCTGCGACTCCACCAACACCAAGTTCTGTTACTACAACAACTACAACTTCTCTCAGCCCCGCCACTTCTGCAAGTCCTGCCGCCGCTACTGGACTCACGGTGGCACCCTCCGCGACATACCCGTTGGCGGCGGCTCCCGCAAGAACGCCAAGCGTTCTCGCACCGCCACTGCCACAACCATCGCTTCTTCCACCGCTACTTCCCATGTCGATTCGTTGCCTGCCTCCCCTTTCCTGCTGCCCCTCACGCCGAACCAGAGTTCTTCCGTACAGTTTGGGGGTGACGGGAAGGGTAATGTGAGCGTTTGTGGGAGTTTCACTTCGCTGCTGAACACTCAGGGGCCTGCTTTTTTGGCGGTGGGTGGGTTCGGACTTGGTCTTTGTCCCGGGTTTGAGGAAATGGGATTCGGGCTCGGCAGAGGGGTCTGGCCTTTTAACGGAGTCGGAGATGGTGCCGGTGCAGGTGTTTTCGTCGGTTCTAATGGTGGTGCTACCGGAATGGGAAGCACGTGGCAGTTGGAGGACGGTGAGTCCGGGTTTGTTGGAGGAGATTGCTTTTCTTGGCCGGATTTGGCAATTTCGACCCCGGGAAATGGTCTGAAATGAACATCTCTTTCCATCTTCTGTTTATTTTTTAAATTTTTGGTTTTTGATGTTAATGGAAACTGTGGTTTAGGGTTTTACTTGTTAGAGTGTTTGAGATTTAGAAGAAGAAAGTAGGCTTTTTTTTCTTCCCCTCTTTTAACTATGTGACATGTATTTGTTTTTAATATCCATTTTGATTAGTGACTTTGCCTTGTAATTCTACTAGTTGCTCATGAGCCATAATAATTACCAGTTGCTTAATTAGTAGCACTTATGATCATAAAAAGTTCCATAAAAATCACAAAATTATGGATCGATTTTGATTTACATTTATTGCCAAAAAAGAAATCTTATTTATAATAAGCTATTTTTAATGAAATGATTTGTTTTTGTTTAAATTAATTTGTTTTTATTACAAATAATCTTTTTGTAGTGATTATTTGAGTCACAAATCTTAGGGTATTTGAGGCTAAGAATAGCATTATTCATATCCATTTAGTATTTTCAAATGATCCTTTACCTCTTTAGAATCAAGAAAGTGATTGGAGGCATGCATCTTTGCTTTCTTTAATGATTTCTAATCTTCCAAATATGAATTATCCATTTATCAAAGAAAAAAAAAAAGGAATTATCCTAATCCTATAACAAGAATATTTCGGCCTACAAATGATCTCTTATTTTGTTTTGTATTGCTTTATTGTTGAAGTTTGATCTGTTTTTTTATTGGTTGGCTGATTTTTCTATGAGAAAGGATAAGACATCGATTAGGGCATAAAGCAAAAAGTTATGGCGGCACAAAGACCTTCCAAAAGCTGAGGACTTGTCATTTATCTCTCATCGTGGTGCTTGTTGTGTGGTGAATATTTATGGTAGGCAAAGAAGCTCTTAGTAAAGACTGATCTGATTGATAAAATGTTAATATATATATATTTTTGAAATGAATATATATATATATCTTAGGCTTAGGGACGGTGCTTCATGCACGAGGATCCTAGTCAGTGTTGTATGCTTATTTTTTAAATTATTTGTGTATTTCTTAAAAAGAAAATATTAAAAAATAAACAGACAAATGTTTTTAAAAATGGAAAAGAATAATGATTAGTAAATTTTTTTGCTGGGTCCATTTTATCGGTGTACTACTACTAGGCCTTTTCCAACATACCTTAAGACGCTCCACGATACATCTGCATTCTAATATCTAACAGCTAGCTTTGGACTGTTCTCGCATTAGAAACCATAATGACATGATATCGCGCATTAAACATACAAAGACATACACCTTGACAGGAATTGAAGGAGGGTTGATGGTGTCATTCAAGCCAGTAAGGGTGCTATCCCCACCTTATGTGGGGAGGGGGCTACCCTTATGTGGGGAGGGGGTAGCCCCCTTCCCACCTCCCGCTTCTGCATGAGTGGGGGGTTGGGGTCTATTTAAAATAAGTGTTAAGATGTTTTAGTGTGATATTATTAGACAAGATATTATTAATTATAATTGTCAGAATTTGTACTAATTCTCATTTTTTATTGTAATTTTTCAAGTCTTTTCAATCGTCACACTCTTGTGATTAGAAATCTGACAAAACTTAATTTTCTTTTGTGTAATGTCTAATCACAATCAATAAAATGTATAATAAAATAGATAAAATTAAAATTTTGAATAGATATCCAAATATTAATGGTGAGGCGAACTATTCAACCAACCAATTAGCCTTTCAAGAACTCTTTTTCTGACATAATTTTTTCTTTATATCCTTTATTGACATTTGGTAAGAAGGAATATTAAACCCACATTCTAAGTATTTATGTTTGGAACTATTTTTCATCCCTAAATTGAAAAGGTAGGTTGTTCATGATAACCATACAAGCTAAGTGTCTCTTACACTTATCGGAATTATACTTAGTATACATCTTCAACATTGCAAACCCACTACTCCTATATGTCATTTTTTAAAGTCAAATCTCTAATTTAGATTGACTCTTCTCTTGTAAAGATTTTTATATTGGACTATTTTTTCATTGTTCTTCTAAATGTACCTTTAATTAGGATGTACCATATGTTCTATAATGACATCCATACACTTCACTATAATGATTACATATATTTAGCTTGAGGGTTATTGGAGTCACTATCCTCTAATTTGGTAAAGTGAATCCAAACTATTAAAATAAGTTTATTGCTTTGTGGGAGCAAGGGGCAAGGCAAGGGTCTTTAAGGGTAGGGGTAGGGGTAGAGTTCGTAGATTCGATAGGGTTAGGTGTTGGGGTAAGGGTAAAGAATCGATAGGATTAGGTGTTGGGATAGGGGTAAAGAGAGCTAGCACGAAAATCTAAGGGACTAGCCATTTCCTAAAACTGACAAAAATCTAAAATAAAACAAACATCGTGATAACAATTAAAACCATGCAACAATAACTCAAAATAGATTGAGATTTCATTTTGAAACTCTAAAATAGATTGAGATTTCATATTAAAACCCCACATTTAATTTAGGGGTTTTAAAATTCAAACCCCTAACATAATTCAAGGCTTTAGATTGAAGCTCTAAACTCATTTAGGGTTTTGATCCGAAATCCTAAAGAATTTCAAATTCACAAATTAAAATGAAAAACTACCAACATCAAAACACATGCACAATTTAATCCTTCACAATACATGGTTCACAATCCCATCCTCCAACTCCTCAATTTAATCCCATTCTCCATAACTCAAGAGCTACCCGCATCTGGCAGAAGGGGGTAGGGCAACAGTGTCCTAAGTTCCATGCAAACTATTGGGAAGTCTATAAATATCATCCTAACCCTAAAGCCTAAAGGGCTAATTAAGTGAATTCTCATCTTCTTTTCTATTTGCCTATGATTTAATATTATATCCAAGAACTGACTTATCAGAGAATGATTTATCGTTAGCCCCATCGACAGGTTAAACAGACCAAAAATAAGGAGTAAGTTTAATATCTTGGTAGGAATTGAAAACTGTGTCAAACGCATGATGTATTAGCCAACGACTAACGAGGCAATACAAAGACGTTGGTTCAAAGAATTGAATTTTTGACCAAAGTCCTTGTCTTTACGCTTTTTAGAGCCGCCATTGCAAGGATAATTCAATACAGGTAGGGGAGTAAATATTAATCACGATCCCAACCCTAATAAATGATCACGCGAATTGGGTCCAACTCATGTTTAATGCATTACATGCATGACTCCTCCGTGAATTTTCGTTATGCTGCAGCATGCATGAGTTGATGCGGATCAGTACCAATTTGCAGCCCATGCCTGCAGCTTGATTCATCCATACAAAAGCCATCTATCTAAGATTCTAAAGAGTAATCAATCGAGCGTCCCATGGCCTCCCTCATCATCATCACTTTTATCGGCCTCCATAAATGTAGACAGACCCAGGTGTTCATATTAATTAATGAGATCAGTACGCGAATAATGCGAGTCAGATTGTAGGAACTCACTCATATAAAAAAGCAGATTGAGTATATATAACACGACAGAATTCTAACTGTCGACTTCGTCTTGAAAAATGTCCGAAGTCCAAATATCTTGAAAAATAAACTTAATTTGATATTCTATCTTAGACTTATTTTATAGTAACGAATATTTTATAATTTAATTTATCATATTAAATTATGTGAATTTATAAATTTATTTTTATATATATATTTTTCTAAATTAAATATAATTTCTCTTTCACCGACTTAAAATTCTTCCAATAATATCAAATCAAGAATTACTTTCTACCATCCTCTACCGGAATGTCTCTCACTTCTTAGGTATTTTATTGAGCTTTTTTAGGCTTTAGTTAGAAAAAGGTGGAAGAGCTTTAAATTTCACTAGGACTTGTGACAGTTGGGTCTGATCTGTTCTGTTGCATACAGTACCATTCTATATGTCGTTCTAATATGGGTCGAGTCTACAATTATATACGTCATTCTAAAGCATATATGTCAACAATCCGTTTGAGATTAATCATTTGAATATCATATTAATGGATGTACTAATTAATATGATAAAATATTTTAATATTTATATTATTTCGTGTGTCGTTCAGAGATAATCTATATAAAAATAAATTACATATATACACATATAAATAATAAAAACATAAAATTACAAATGATTTTATGATTCAAACAAATAAAATATACCTTTTATATATATAAAAAAGTAAAAAATAATAAATTTATATAAAAAATTGCAAAAAAAAAAAAAAAAATTGTAAGCCGAAATCCAAAATCTGGTTCTGGCTGAAATTTGATATTTTGACCAATATCAACTGAAATTTACAACTAAACAAAACATTATGTTTTTTATACAAGTCAACCGGCCAATATGGTATATTTCAATTGTATCGGCCGATACGAAACGAAATTAAAAACAATGTTTGAGACTCCATTTTCAGACACGAGGATTTTGATAGCTACATGTAATCTAAAATTGTGTTTGATAGAAAAAAAAATGCTAATTTGTCCACCAAATTTGACACCCCATGTATTTAACTTGATTTTATTTGTTAATTTTTTAATGTAATGGTTAAATAAGTAGTTATTATTGTATTGCTATTTTTTTTTCAAAATTTTTAAAAATGTTTTAAAATGAAAAATAAGAAAAAAAAAACCCAATAAAAAAAAACCCAAATTTAAACTAGTGAGCATGAGTGGTGCTACTTAAGCTGCAGAGTAGCACCGCTGTGGAGAGAAAAGTACAGTACTTTTCAATGATGGGGGAATACTGCACTTACATCTATAGAACATCTTGTAGAATACAACCTCCCAAAAACACAGTGCTAAAATATCACATCTTGGACTCGATATCATCTGAAACATGATAGGCAAGAATATCTATGACATGTGTATTAAGATGGCTGGTTATAAAGCTTTTTATACCAGCTAAGGTACCTCCTGGTGGGATTAAACTTTTTATTTTTTGTTTGCTTGCTATGAGAAGTGGTGCTCCGGCTGAAGTGGAATCTGTGGAGATGGTAATCTTACTTAGTTGGCCAGATTCTGGAAACGGCCAGGCTACCAGAAGGAAAGTTCTAGCTTTCTTGTTTGGCTTTATCGATCTCATCCATAACACTTGCAATGATTTTTCACTGAATGTAATCCTTAAAAAAGCCATATTGTCATGGAAGATTTGCAAAACAAAGGATTATGACAAATTGGCTGGCGATTTAGTCCTACCTCATCAATGGCTGCTGATTATACCTGCTGCAGTAGCAGCAGTAGTAGTGCTTAGAGTACCTAAAGTGGATAGAATTAGTATCAATTTCCAAATCTTGATCAACAGCCATCTGTTTTGAGTGCAGACCGAAATCTAAAGGTCTGTTGTCACCAATGCTCAATAAAATTGTGAACTCGAATAAAATGAGATTTCAGTAATGCCAATAGAATTCGTTTTGGTCAATCGGCAAGTAAATTCCTTCGGAAGGGGGGATCTGCAAGAATCAGTTTCTATTCAACCTCCTCGAACTCCTCTCCTCTTAGGAATCCTAACTTGGCATGCAAGCTCAAGAAAGCGATTTACGTTACGGCCTCCGACAAGCTAAAGCGGGCACCCTTCTTGCAGGATTTTACTATTGGGTGGGTAAAATCTTTGGTCAGACATACCCTGAAACTTAAGGTCAAATCCATTTTTGGATCACTTTTTTCGGGGTTAATCCGACCCTCTCTCTTTGTTTCAGTATCTTTAACCTAGGTAGAATAGATTCTTGAATCAAAATCTTTAGTTTTCGACCTTATCATGTTCTGCTGTAGCCTGAGCAGTTCATCTTGGGCTTCTTCGACCTTGGGGTGTGCTCTGTCTCCAGAGGAAAATGCATGAATATCATTCTTGGCCTCAATCCAGCTTAGCCCAGGATCCTTTTCCAACACCAATCCTCGTATCTTTCGTCTCATTTCTGCGACACAATCCCATCTCCCTACTGCAGCATAGAGATTGGAAAGAAGGATATGGGTTGCACCGTCTTCTGCATCTAATCTTAGAACTTGTTCTGCTGCATGAACTCCTACTCTCATATTTCTTTTGATGACACATGAGCTTAGCAAAGTTCTCCACAGTTCCTTATCTTCTCTGTAAGGTGATTTGACTATCATAAACTCTGCCTCCTCCAATAGTCCAGCTCGACCCAGCAAACTTACCATGCAAGAGTAATGCTTAAGACCCGGTGATAAACAATTTTTTTTCATTAAATTCCACAGGAACTTTCCTTTATCCACCAACCCACTGTGGTTACAAGCTGAGAGAAGAGACAGAAATGTTATTTGATCCGGTCTTAAACCACGATTTAGAATCTCTTCGAAGAGCTGCAATGCCTTCATTGCCATTCCATGGTGACTATATCCTCCAAGCATCGAGTTCCAGCACTTCAAATCAGGGTTTGAAACTTGGGAAAATATTGATTTAGCAGAATGAAGGTCACCATTTTTGACATACATGTCTACCAAACTACCACATACAGACATTTCAGCATCACATCCCCTTTTGACTACCTGGGAGTGCATCATTTCCCCTTGTTTCAATATTGAAAGGCATGCACATGCACCCAATGCTCCACTGAGAGCAAAACTATCAATCTTATGGCCATCCCGACACATTTCATTGAAGAATTTAATTGCGGTCTCCCCATTAGCCATTCTAGAATGACCTGCAATCATTTCAGTCCAGAGAACAGCATCCTTCTCTAAAATCATATTAAAGACCTTTTCTGCGGATTGAATTTCAGCATTGTAGAAATACATGGATACTAGGGTACTTCCTATAAATAGACTCGTATCAAATCCTGTTTTTGTAACTTGGGCATGGAGAGGTTTCCCATTATTTGAGGCTAGGAATGCAGCAGTCGCTGATATGATGGCTGCATAAGTGTACTCATCTGGCTTAGGAAGAGACAATTCCTGCAACTTGACAAAAAGGGCCATGGCCTCTTCTCCTTCCTCATTCTCTGAGTACCCAGCAATCATTGAGTTCCATGAAACTAAATCTGGGTTTTCCATTCTAAGAAAGACACGGAATGCATTTTCAGTATCACCAACATTACAATACATGTCAATTAGGGCATTTTGCAAAGGCAAATCAACTAGTGCATTTGAAACGATAACTTGGGCATGAATAACTTGCCCACAACGATAATCTCCCAATCTGCTACATGCATTTAAAACCATTGAATACGTAAACTCGGTTGGAATAACACCCGTCCTCACCAAACCACCAAAGAGCTGAAGTCCATCCTTCACTTTATCATTCTTTAAGTACCCATATATTACAGAATTCCAAGCCACGACATCTTTTTCGTTTATAAACTTGAAAACTCTTTTCGCAGATTCCAAATCCCCACAATTCGAGTACATCCCAAGTAGGGAGGTTTGAACGCAAACATCATTCAAGAATCCAAACTTTACAACTTGGGAATGAAGCAAAGAGCCAGCCAAGCAATCCTCAAGCGAAGAAGATGCTTGTAGCAAGCTCGTGAAAGTAAAACCGTTTGGCCTCAGGCACTCAACTCCCATTCGCCCATAAAATTCTAAGGCTGAAACCGCATGGTCCGGGACTCGAGAGTAAGCCGCAATGAGTGCATTAAAGGAAACAAGGCTTCTGTGAGGCATTTTTTCGAACACCAACCGAGACTCCCTGAGTGAGCCACATCGCGCATACATGGAGAGGAGATTGTTGTTCAGATAGGGATTTTGGGCATCGAAAGTCGTGGAAGTAGTCAGGATAAGGGCGTGGAGTTGACGACACTTTCTCAATGAGGTAACAGTTGTGCATTTTTGTACGAGGACGGCCAAGGTGAGTGTCTCATACAATGGTGGCATAAAGATGAGATATAATTCGGTGAACTTCACCCAGCAGAACTGCAGAGATTGTATATATTTTTGCAATCTGATAGGGAAGAAAGAGAGGTTAAGCGGGCATGTGACACTGATCCTACTGAGTTTTATGGTTTCAGGGAAGGGACATGGTGATGGTGCGGTTTTTCCAAGCGCAATATATAAATACGACTTGTGCATTGTCGCCTTTACAAGTTCTAGTCAATTAAAACGAAGGCAAAAACGCCATCGTTTTGAAGACGGGGAAGATGCATCGAAACGCGTCGTCCGAAACCGACGGGTAGAGAAGCCGATCGGCAAAGCTTATTCCCCGACAAAACTTTGCAGTCTGAGAAAATGTCCGATGCTTCTCGTCTTTGCAGTCTGATCGACGAGTTTCTCCGTCCATACACGGTTGTTTTACGATTCTCATTCATTTTGGGGGTTTCGTTTTTTGTAAACTTCCCTTTTAATTTTTTTGTTTGTTTTGTTCTCTCTTTTCTTTATAAAAATTTTTCTTCGAGTTTTTCGGCCTTCGTTTCTTGAACTTTCTACGACGGTTTGCAGGAACCACAGGCGGCGGTGGTTTCATTAACCAAAGAGAATGAGAAAGCGATTCTGATAGCTCTTTCTAAGGTTCCGTCTCTTCTCGAAATATTACTCTTTGCTATACGTTCTCCATTCACCCTAATTTCTGTCATTCAGCGTAACCCAATTCCTTTTGTTTCAGGTCGTGAAAGAAATTCAGCTTTGGACTCGAAAAACTGATCGCTTTTCTGACGATGTCTCTCTCTCTCTCTCTCTCTCTCTCTCCTTAACACACATATAAATGGTGAGCTATATCCAACAATATCCTAAAATCGTTGTCTGGGCAGGGCAAGAGAGTGGAACCGGCCTATAGCAGTGCACACTTCGAGAACGACCACTGTTTGGCTAAGATCGTAGCTGACTTGGTATCATTTCTCTTTTATCTTGCTGAATTTGACCTTGTGCGGTGCGATCCTTCTAGTTACATTGATCATATTCTTTAGGTTTATTTTGTTATTTGAGTTTAACCTTACTTCAAAATCGTAGCACTAAAATTAAACATTTTCCCCTTTGATGGTTTTTTCCGCTCTCTTCTTGGCCGATGATATTGAGCCCAACATTTTCTTGTTTTCATCCATTTATGTAGTCTAAGGCATTGTTGAAAGGAGATCGATGAGGATGTTGTGTCAACACCCGTGTAACATGTTAATATTGATAGGAAAAGTTTGTATTGCCAACGATGTTACTCCGTTAACAATGACAGAAATCTTAAGCCTTCCAGGAATCCCCTTATATTTGTTATTTCTGAAAATCTTGTTGCTTTCTGTGTTCTTTATATTCAAAGTAGCCTAGTTGGAAATCCACCCTTGCTAGTGTTTGGATTACCGCATTTGACATCTTGATTTCACATTTTTCATGGCAGGTAGTGTTGCTAACTTTCAAGAGCCAGTATGTTCGACATCTGGCAGGAAATGCTATTAGTTTCGTTTCAAAGTTTTTAGCAGCATCTGTAAGTTACAATTTGCAGTTGTAAAAATTCAGTTCATGCACCTTGTGCCGTGCATTATCTTCATGGCTACGGCCTACGTCTGTTTTACAGGAAGATGAATGGGACAGATTCATCCATTTCCTATGCGTTTGCATGGAATTGGCCATCGCCAATGCACTATCTTATCCTTCTGTAACATCAACCACTGAAGCTGAAGGCTCAAATCATGATTCATTAAACTTATACGCTGCTGTAAAGCCTAGACTGAAAAAAGCTGACTTGTCTACAGTGACTGGCATTATTCAAGTTCTACGTAATATCTTGAAGTATTTGAAACAAAATGCTGATGATCACCTTCTTGAGGTGTTTTTAGATTCTGTAGATTCGTTTATTTCAAATGTGCGTTGGGATCTATTGGATGAGATTTCTGAGGGTAGGAATAGAGGCACTCTGAAGAGTTCTTCTGCGGATGATTCATATCTCAGAAACATCAATGGATTGGAGTCGCTTGTCATGTTTCTTGGAATGTTTCTTCAACTATTCTGTTCCTTGGTTGATCAAATTGATTTCATGGAAGCCGAAAGTGGTTCCATAGATAAGCATCCAATCCATCTTAAAATCGTGAACCTCGTGCCTAAATTTTTATACTGGTGCCTTGGTAAGCAAGGAGATTATGCCGATGCATGCATCACTCAGTACTTTAAACACAAGTTGTTGGTATGGCTTGACCTTGTTTTTTTGCTTGATATACTTAGAAATTCAATGAACTTCATAAATCTCCACGAGGATAGGAAAAATAGTCATTGTTACTAAAGTTTTTAGGAAAGATTGTTGTACTTATTACCTGTATATGGGCAAGGCCCAAAATTATATGTTGTCACTTTTTTAAGGCCAATCACTCTTCATAAGAAGTCCTGTCTAACTAAATAAATGAAAATGTTTTCTGCAGGTTTTAATGATAAGGCTTAGTTCTCAAATACATCTGGAATATTCCACTCTTGTTTCATGGTTGCAACTACTCTATACGTACTTTCAAGAGCTTTTGTGGCAGCCCATAACTCAACCTGAGTCTTGTCAGGATGAGTGTCTAGAAGGTTCTCCATTTTTATTGTGTGTTTCTGATGGAGAAATGCGTACCCTGCACTCACGCCATATACAGAGGCAGGCTATTTTTCTTTTCATAAAGTATTCCTTCAGTTTGATCAGCCTGAAAGCAGATACTGACAAGCAATGCGTATGCATAACTCCAAACTCAGGCTTAACCTTAACTTCTGACCTGAAGTGTTGCTGTAGAAAGGAGGGTTTATTAGCACTCTATAAGTGGTTTCAAGGGCATCTTTTAGCTGAAACATTTCTGGACCATGAATTGTATTTTGAAAGATGTATAACCTTTACCTCGTCTTTCCTCCAGTTATTCTTGCATGAGGTTTGTCTCTCTAAACAGAAATCCTGCATTTTCACATATTTTCCAACTTGAATTTTGTGCATGATGAAATTTTGTACTTCTTTCTCTAATATACTTTAAGCCTTTCCTGGTTTCTAGTCCTTAGCTTGTATTTAGGTATTTCCGCTAGTATACTTTTTGTGTACTTGGGCTAAGCTTATTTACTTGCATTAATAAAATCTCTTATTAATTTAAAAAATATATATACACACTTGTTGGTTTCGGATTTTCCATCATACCATTTATTTGGGTCAGTTTCTTGTGTATGCAGCAAAAAAATGTATAAGTAATTGCACACACGCAGGCGTGGTCGCGTGAGCACACACAAAATCTGGCATAATTTCCATCGTTGCATTTAGTAGTAGAAGGAAATTCTTGACCTCTGCTGAGGAAGGATTTCAGAGGCTTCAGTATTCTTGTATGTTTTGATCAGCTGCTTGGTTTGGCATTTATATGAGATGGGGAGTGCTAAGTTGCTAATTCCAATTCCCTTTAATGATATATTCAATTTGGTGTTAAGAGGTTTATGTTTTCAAGAAGCACAACAAATTATTGGGCTTTGAAATTTCCCAATAAAAAACCAGACGATCATTCAAAGTGGAGGCTTTCCATTTCTCTTTCCACACTTGTCTTTCTATGTATTTGTATGCGGTAAACAACTGGGTAGCTGTTATAATTTTGAACGGAAGAGGACATGTCCCAAATCAATTTTTAATATGATGTATATCTATTCTCTTCTTGAGGTTGGGAAAGAGGTAATCAGGGTCATCAGGCTCAAAATGACACTTGAATTCTAATCTTGGGGTACATTTGAGTTGATGCAGGGCCTTTAGTAGCATAGGCGTTTATAGGATAAAAAAATTCTGCTATGCAAGGAAGAAAATCTCCAACAGGTTAATTGAATCATGGTTGTTAAGTTGTTGCCGTAGCATATTGTTTATGAACTCTGAGGCCATGAAATTCTTTTTGGCTACACGAGAATGATCATTTTATGAATCTATAAAAGCATTAGCAAAACAGAAGTCATGTATGAAGGCCATTGGAATGTCTTTTATTGTTTTAGAATTGTACTTTTGGCTCACTGCAATATGCCACTCTTCCAAATTCTATGCATTCGTCTTAACACTTATATTCTCTGTTTTTTTTTAAAGACTATATCTAATTTCCTGTCTCTCTTAAACTGTAGGACGATATGTTGTTTAAAATGCTCTTGCAACTGCTTGGTGTACCTTTCTTCTCAGAGCAACAGTGAGCAATTAACATTCTGGTCATTTTACTTGTTGTGTGTTGGTAATTCAGTGGCTGGGAACTATTTTAACAAGTTCTTGGATTTTACTTATGCTTCGCAGAGGAAAAGGGAATTTTCAGGATGTAGAGGAGGATACTCTTTTTCATGTTTCAAACCTTTTTAATCCTATACACTTATTCCATCTATTTCTTTTAGAGGCAAGTTTTTCGTCTAGAAATTGGAACATCTAGACACCCCCTCCTCCTTTTATGCATATATATATTTTTTTAAATTGAACTAATGTTTGCATTAAATGGAGTTGTAATGTTCTTGTTATTACTTGTAGTTACACTATGATCACCAAGTCCTTCTTGATTACCTTATTTCAAAAGACACAGGAATCAGTTGTGCAGAATATCTTTTAAGGTATTCACACTGGTTGCTTTGGTTACTCACTTCGCAATCTCTCTCTCTCTCTCTCTCTCTCTCTGGATTCAGGCAAGCTTTGACATTTACTTGCTCTTGTTTTACATGTTCCTTCTAGGTGCTTACGTCTGGTATGTGACTCATGGTGCTTATTTGTGGAATTTTCATTGGATGGGAAAGGTATAAATCAATCATTGTACAAAAAAAGAAAAGTGACACTCGGCAGCTCCAAGGTTTTGGCAAAAGTGACACCAAGACTTGTGAAAAACAATGAAACTTGTACGTCAGTTGAGAAGGAATGTAAGCGAGACCATCAATATGGCCATAAAAAATATATAACACAGCCATTTGAAGAAGCCAAGGAATGTTTGCTTGCATTGAGAAATTCTGTTGAAAGTCTTCACGGGAAGAATCTGTTTCCATATAATCCGAAGGTGCTTCTGAAATGGTGGGTTTTATAACACATTATGTCATTTTGCTTCTGGTAAATCTTTCATCATTATTATTTTAGTTTATTTTAATTTTATTTTAGTTATTTGCACTTACATGAAAAAAGTAATTTGCAAATTAATATATATGGTAAGTTGCTTAAGTCAGGTACCTAATACTGGCCCATGCTCTCTCTAGTCTCTACAATAGCGACAAACTCTTTTCAATGTGAATACATGTTTGTGCTCTTTAGGAGTAATTATAGAATATAGGAGTGGTAATCTGTTTTCTACGAGTATTAATAACTACAATTTATACCCAACTTACACCCTTTATGCAATGACCTTAAAATCTAAAACTCTGTTTGTTAGATGAATAAATGGGTGCTGAATTTAAGTATATCACTTTGTCTCACCTACGTGGTGCTTCGTGTATGAATATATTGTTGTGCATTACTTCATGCAGAGGGGGTTTGAGGGAAACTTTTTGCTCTTTTTTCCCATGAAAAGGAAAGATTTAATGTATCCTTGGTTCTTGAACGTCTATGCTCTTCTGAACTAGTGGCCTATTGATAAAGAAGTTGCAGATCTCGATGAGACCAAGTTATCCTAACTGCTTACTCTTTTGTTGCAGTTTGACAAGATTTCAGGAGCTCTGCTTGAAGAAAGAGAGATTTTTTTGAGGAATTATTTAGGAGCTTCAACCCCAACAAAGAGTGCAGAGTGTCGTTTGCTTTTTTTGGAGTACAGGGTGACAATAAGACCATATGGTCATCTGGTGATGGAAACAGATCAAGGCAAAGTGGACAGACAATAGTTGCAAATGCTCTGGTGGCTCAAAAGCTTGTCTCGAGCCCTTTTACGGTATTGTTGGGCAGTTGAAGTATCATAAATTAAAATTATTTTGTTTGATCTGTTTAATTCGATATGCAGATTTGCTTTTGAAAAAATGTGTAAAGGGAAGAAACGTTAAATGTTGCACCATGGAGCAAAAAATGTCTGCATTTGCAAATTTAGACCTTGTTTCTCTCTCAACTACTGGTTATTTGAAACCGCTTTTTTATTTTTATTTTTTTTAATGTGCAGCATGCATGACAAGGGAGTTACAACTTTCATATTCTTCGAGGCTGCTTCTGTTCATGTGTTTTTAACGACACAATGTGAACTGAGTAGAGAGAGAGAGAGAGAGAGAGAGAGAGAGAGAGAGATCAATGATGATTCGTATTGTATTTAATCAACTATTCTTAATTAATTTTAAAAGTACGGCTAGCTCGAGATCAGCTTCATGATAAGATATGTTTAGTTAGAATGACAAGTAGTAAACTCATGAATCTAGTCGGCCTCGATCGATCACCCACCACCGAAAGGAAATAATGCACCAAAAAGCTAGCTAGCTAGGGATTCTCTCTACATGACGCTCCACTTACAGATCATCGACATGTCTAGCCATATTAATGGGATTTACGGACGTGTACGTAGTTATATTAATACCTCAAAGATCAAATATATGCAGATGAAATCACTTGTCATCGATCAACTAGATCTTCGTCTCTCTCTTCAGCTACTGTGTCTGAGATTTTATGGTACTGCTCATGTTTTCTGTGCTTTGGTTTGTTCGAACTAGGGTATGGTTTTGTTTGCCTCATGTAAGTGGATTGAACATGAGTTGCGTAACGCGGTCCTGATCTTGTGAAAACGAAGACGATAATATATATAGATACAAAACAGATCATGACATGATTTACTTGTACAAGAAAGAAAAACAAACACACATGCAGCTAGCTAGCTAGCAGATTACATAAGAGAACGATCGAGTTCCACAAAACAGAGAAACTATAAGAAACCACAGTAGTCTAATCAAACATATATCGAAGTAGGCACGAGGAATACTGCATGCAATTATTAGTACGTACGTACACACGCTTTGATCTAAACCATACAAACCAAATACTCACTATAAAAAAATTATTTATTTATGATAATTTAATTGCGATCAAAATAATCGTAATTAAATCATCACAAAAAACCTATTTTTCTGCAATGACTAGTACCATATCTAGTTGTGAATGGAATGACCGGCTCCTCGCCCACTAGAGCCAGCGCTCGTGGGTCGGAGAGTTTCAACGAATCCATTAATGGTAGTAGTTTTAGTACCGTGCTGGTGCAAGTACTGGCTTGGGCTTGCAACAAATTTTATAGGCAGTACTATTGATGCTGACATGCCTTTTGCGTCTGCAGGACGCGCGCACCCTGGGCACCTCATGTACTTCTTCCTTGGTTCCACATGATTCCTTGCTTCAATGCAAGAGAGAAGCTCATGACAGAAAATTATCATTAGAAAAAATAAGCAAGTGCGAGTAACAGTACTAGTACTTCTGGCAATATTGGCCATGATCGACATCTAGCTATATTAATGGGATTTACAGGCACGTACGTAGTTATATTAATACCTTAAAAGATCAAATATATGCAGATGAACTCAAGCTTAAAGAAGATGAATGTGTAAGGATATGTGTGATTAGGAGGTGGGTGTTAAAATTCTTACAAGGAAGCAATGGATGATTAATGCAGGTGAGAACCATGCCATCGCCTAGCATCGGTATTTAAGGAGGCCTGTAAAAAGCTACATGCAGCTAGCGCCGCCCAAACTCTTTAAAATATGAAAAAAATTTATATAACACATGTACACATTATCATTCCACTTTTATGATATTATATAAAATGTGATATATTCACTAAAAAAAAATAAGTATTAATGACTTGGGATCAAAATGCCTATTTTTGTTGAAAATAATTTTTTATAATGTTTTTTTCTACTTTTGCGATTAAATATGGGGTCGCAAAAAGCTTAGTTTTTATTAGATGATGATTAATACACGTCCACGTCTTATATAACGATATCATGTAAATAAGATAAAAGTATAGAGTATATATATATATATACGTACACATCAAAATAAAGACTGAACAGAAAAAAAGTGAATCCGGGATCCCCGGCCAAGGCTGGGGAAGATTCCTGATCAACTGTAGACTCTAGTGCGAGAATCTTTTTTTTTTTTTTTTCTTTTGGTTTTTTTAGTACTGTACGTGTGTGGTGCTTTCTAATTTGGCCGATAAGGCGAGTGACATTAATTAATATCAGATTAATTGAAAGGTGTATTTGCAAATTCTAACGTGGAGTAGTACTACTACATGATAAAGTTTAGTCAGTGGTCTAATGCAAAGCAATACTTATTGTCGACATTATTATATATGCATGCGTCGTTTAAAAGCGCTCAAAAGTCGCGCGTTGTAGTTATTTAGCGGCCAAAAAAATCCTATGGTTTTGGATTCTCTGCATGCCTATATATAATACGAATAAGGCTGCGAGCGCGAAACTCAACCTCCAAATTAGAATTAGCCATCGCACTTCATGACCCTCGTTTGAAATGATAATATATACATATATGATCCGTCTAATTGGCTGCGAGGTAGGTATAGTCATGTGCTAGCTAGGTGTTCAACATTTTCATGTCCCCCTCTCATTTATATGTTATATTATTCCTGTGAAAAATGCACGATTGACTTTTCAAAACAGATATTTATAATATTTTAATTATAATCAAAATAAATTATTTATGATAAAAATAAATTATTTTTATTACAAATAATCATTTTAATTATAATCAAAATATCACAAATTCCTATTAATTTTCTTATAATATCGGCCTCCTACTTAATTAGTTAGTTTTTTCTATTCATGTATAAAGTGTACGTACAGGCCGCCGCCCTAATGATCAGGCCAGCCGCCAGATTTTCCACTTAGTTGGGAGCTTACAATAATAGAAAAAAAAAATAGGAGGAGTTAATTTATTACCAATAGAGTCAATTATATTTTTTTAAAAATTAGTAATGTAGAAACCTGCTTTTAGTTCTTGTTTTTTTTTTTTTTTTTCTTCTCACGAAAACGTACAAAATAAAACTAGTTGGGGACTCAGCTTTTTAGCCGCTAACCATTGAGAATCAATGGTAGATGCGAGTATTATTCGGGTTCAATAGTACCCTATTCAAAGTAGTTATCATTATATATGTGGACGACAACTAGAATATCGTAATGTCCTCATACATAATTTTAATATAATTATTTTAAAAAAAAATCTTTCACTTTAATTCAACTGCATCGACCGTTAAAAAATATTGGAAAATTACTTTTATAATCATAATTATGTTAAAATTATTTAAAAGTTACAACGGATCTATTAGTTTTGTACAACATATATATATATATATATATTATAGAAACTAAGATGTATGTTGGAGGACATGTTGGGTACTGTTCAGTCCCCACCATCCTAGCTTTCTACAAAAAAAAATTGGGGTTCTTTATATTTTTATTTCTATATTGTTCTCCACTTCCCTTCGGGCGAACTTTAAGATTTGCAGTCATAAGACAATGCCAGATTTCCATCAACATATAAATAGTACATCCTCTGCTGGCCGTCCCATTACCTTTAGTTTGTAACTTGCAGCTTTTAAAATATTGTTATTTCTCCGAGTGTAGCGGTTGGAACTTGGAAGTACTACACTGATCATAAAAAGTTTTCAACAGCTAATTTTCATGTCTTTAGAGCCCGCACAAGGGTTAATTAATAAGATCAATAACTTCCTTACAAGAAGGGGAAGAGCTAGCTAGCTAGGCCACTCTTCATCCACTGATCGACCCGCCCTGCGCACGTATGATCAGGGGCGGCACCAGAATTTTATGTTTGGGGGGGCGATCGATAAAATGTACTGTGCATGTAAATTTTAGAAGGATGGTCATCAGTGATAGAAGTATTATGCTTTGTTGTTATCGAACTCTCTAAACATATATTAGTCTTCGAATTGTCTACATCTTTTAAAAAAAAACCAATTGTACTTAAGTACTTGCTTATATTTTTCTATGATTTAAGAAAAATTTATAGATCAAGAATAAATTTGAAAACTTTCTAATAAATAATAATGTAACGCTATTAAATTTTTAACAAACTATATCTCACAATCTTACAAGTTAGAGTAAATTAAATATATCAGTATAATCAATTAATTTTATAATCATATAAATTTATAATCAATTTTTTTTTTGCTAGAATTAGACTATTAGAATAATTATGAGATTACATGAGTTAAAATTTAAATTTAAATGAAAATAAAAGTTAAAATATAAATAGATGTATATGAAGATTTAGAGAAATAATTTTAGTAAAAAATTGATGGGGTAATTTTTTTTAAAAAAAAATTAAAGAGAATTTTAATTATATATATATATAAATTATATATATTTATATTAAAATTACTGATTTTGAAAAAGTTTGGGGGGCGGTAACCCCCAAGAATGAACATGGGTCCGCCCCTGCGTATGATCATCATGCACTGATCACATCACCCTATTAGGTTTTGGAAGAAATTCGTTGATGTAATCGCGTTTTCCATTTTCAGCATTTTAGGGAGTCGTGTTAATGCTCGGGTTTTCTTCTCATTTGACTACGTTTGTACTTCAAAACTATCTGTTATTGCATGTTCGATCATTAATTTGACGGTAGCTAGCTAGTGATCAATTGATAGGCAATCACATTAATCTTAGCAAAAGATTATATATATATATATATTGATATTAAACTTAAGATAGCCCAAATGTAATTTTTAATATGTGTAGATCAAAGGACAGTCCACCATTAATTGAGGAGAAAGGAGCAAGTGGAAGCATGCATGGCAGACACAAAAGGCTGAATCAATCTATAGTTTTAGGCCCAATTGATAGATGACGGTGAAGATAAATTTATTTTGTAGTACTTGAAGTATAAATTAAAGCCACTATACATTAGGGAAAGAGAAAAAGAATGTATAAAATTCAGCCGCATTACCCGAAGAAGATAGCTAGCTAGCTAAAACACTAAACCTGATCTTTCATGATGAGATCCTAGTTAATGAAATCTGAAAAAGGGATCCTTATAGGATCTCGCTTTTTCTCAAAACAATTTGGTTTGTATTAAGAAGTCAAAACTCCAAACAAATAAAGAAAAAGTAATACTTGAACCATACATACCCACTAACGAAAGTTATAATATAGTGGCTTGACCGCACCTCAAGTACTACTCCAACCTCATTATTAGAATTATAATCACACAAACTAAGCCCTCGTGGCTAGAAAGGAAAGGAAAAGTTGGCTTACACCCAACTCTTTGGAGATTCTTTTATTCTCTCCCTCTCCCTCTCTCTCTCTCTCTCTCTCTCTATATATATATATATATTATATATATCTTTTGTCCATTAATAATGGTCAGCTTTGAAGATTCTTCACTCTCTCAAACTTATGACTAAAAGACTGGCCGGTCACAGCTAGCCGACATATCCACATGCACAAAAGTTGTGATAATTGAGAGAAAAAATTTTCTGACAATTCTTAAATTATGTTAATGCTTTTTGATGGGATTTTTTTAGAGTATGTTTGAAATTATGGTAGAAAATATAATTTATAATTTTAAAAATTTATAGCTTATAATTTAATAATAAGTTTTATATTTTAAAAATTATTTATTGTTTGATAAATATGTATCTAAAGTGTTTTTAAAATTAGTTGTAATATATATTTTTTAAAATATATAATTATTTGCATAAATTTTTTGAGAAAATCTTAAATTTGATGCTTAAAAAAAACAAATTTTCAACGAATCCGATATTAATGGTAGTAGTTTTAGTACCGTGCAGGTTCAAGTACTGGCTTGGGCTTGCAACAAATTTTCTAGGTGGCTGTTTTGATGATGCTATGCCTTTTGTCTCTGCAGGACTCGAGCAACCTGCGCATCTCAAGTACTTCATCCTTGGTTCCACATGATTTCTTGCTTCAATGCAAGAGAGAAGCTCAAGACAGAAAATTATCATTAGAAAAAATAAGCAAGTGCGAGTAATAGTACTAGTACTACTGGCAATATTGGCCATGATCGACATCTAGCTATATTAATGGGATTTACAGGCACGAACGTAGTTATATTAATACCTTAAAAGATCAAATATATGCAGATGAACTCAAATATCTGACATCTATTTATTTATATAAAAGCTTAATCATTTAATCTGATTTGGCAATCAAACCGCAAAACTCGGTAATAGAGAACCATGGAAGCCTAATTACGGTTATCTTAAGTGGCATTCAAACCGTATTATTCGTGATAAAACTGCTAAATGGAAATGAACGGATGTCACTTTCCTAACGCTCTGCTTTTCAGTTCTCGCAAAAAATATCTTTTTACTCAAATAACAAAAAGATGCAGCATCGTTTTCTTTCCTTGCAACATTTCCCTGTTACAAAATGGAAATCAGTTTTTTGCATTTTGATTTTGAATAGCTTGCGGCAAAACCATCCAAAACCATGGTCGTAAACTTCGTTTTGGCTCTCATGCTTAAAGCCCGTAAATTTTTTTGAGGATGTGGAGCGCTGCATTGCATTTGCCATTTAGATACGGGTGTTCTGTGTATCTGTGAGGATGTGCATTTGCCATTTGCATTTCCGTAAATTCCCCCTTTTTGGTTTTTCTTTTGTTTTGTTCTGTGTATGCTAGTGAGTCCATTTGTTGCAGAAGAAGAACAAGAACGACAACAGCAACTAGAAGACGACCGAGAACATCAACGTTAACAAAGGGCTAAAGATCGACATGCATTGCGAGGGGCCGCGCTTTCGTGGCTTTGAAGGTATTTTATTTCTTCATTTAAGTTGAACAATAAACTTGGTGCCTCTTTCCAATCCATCTAAACCAGGGGCGGACCCATGTTCATTCTTGGGGGGCTACCGCCCCCCCAAACTTTTTCAAAATCAGTAATTTTAATATAAATATATATAATTTATATATATATATAATTAAAATTCTCTTTAATTTTTTTTAAAAAAAAAATTACCCCATCAATTTTTTACTAAAATTATTTTTCTAAATCTTCATATACATCTATTTATATTTTAACTTTTATTTTCATTTAAATTTAAATTTTAACTCATGTAATCTCATAATTATTCTAATAGTCTAATTCTAGCAAAAAAAAAATTGATTATAAATTTATATGATTATAAAATTAATTGATTATACTGATTTATTTAATTTACTCTAACTTGTAAGATTGTGATATATAGTTTGTTAAAAATTTAATAGCGTTACATTATTATTTATTAGAAAGTTTTCAAATTTATTCTTGATCTATAAATTTTTCTTAAATCATAGAAAAATATAAGCAAGTACTTAAGTACAATTGGTTTTTTTTTAAAAGATGTAGACAATTCGAAGACTAATATATGTTTAGAGAGTTCCATAACAACAAAGCATAATACTTCTATCACTGATGACCATCCTTCTAAAATTTACATGCATCGTACATTTTATCGATCGCCCCCCAAACATAAAATTCTGGTTCCGCCCCTGATCTAAACCATGGAGTGATTTCTATGGTTTTTCTATGCTTCGGCGGAATGCATCTGAGAATTTGAAGGAAATAAAATCCAAATACGTTGTTTCAAAAAACTATTTTTGTTTGAAACGTGCGCAGGAGTGCCATTTCACTTAGAAAACCAGTCTGGATTTTCAATGTCGCTCTCACTCCTTCTATACATAGAAGTAAATGGAATTTGATATTCCATTCCACCCATCTCCTTCACCATCATGGCCACGGATGGTGTAAACGACGCGTCGAAATCAGAGTTCAAGTGCAACCCATCACGCGAAATCGACGATTTAAAGGTATCAATCGCCTCAACTCTAGAGAATATATGAATTTGACAAGGAATTATGTGTCTATTACCAGCCACGTGAGTATTAGGCACGATGGCTTCGACAATAGTCATATGAAAGTATGCCGACCATGTAGGTTTCAGTAGGAACTTGGGGCTATGAATCTTGGGAGAGTAAAAGGTCGTCTACCGTCTGAGTCTAGCTGGGTTTCTTGCCAGTTATCATGGGTGCTCATTACAGGTTAGTGGATTCTCCATTAATCGCGATTTCCTCTTCAAGTGTCCATAGTTATTCATGTATGTTTGTCTTAGATTTTTCACATTAATTCTTCAGACACGTGGTTCTTTGGAATTTTTTTTTCATTTATGTGATTTTAGCAACTTTCATCGCAATTCCCATCAATTCCAGTCTTTGATCACCAATATTCGCTCGAAATCATGCCCTTTCTATGATTTGTGTGAAAGATTCAAGATTTTTTTCCTGGGTTTGATAGGAGGAATCGAGAAAAACTTGAAGGGGTGGTTTATGCTTTTTCCATGCTATCGATGCCAAATAACCGGCAAGTCCAAAAGAATGCTACTCTCAATTTGTTGGGATCGGCGAAAGCTCACAAATAATATGGAGATCAGAATATAACGTGGTTCGGCCAATTTAGCCTACGTCCACACACACAAAGAGGAGAAATTGTATTAAATAACAAATCAATTATTTACTATGGTTTCTCTCTTCTAATCTCTCAAACGGACCTCACCTCCGACTCTCTGCTTCTCATTACAATCTTATATGTATTTATAGGATAAAGAAATAGTGTGAACGTGTAAAAGACGGTGGAACTCCGGCGGCCGACTTTCTTGAAATTTCCGGCGGCGCCTACCTTCCAGCTACTACTGACGGTGCCGTCTTCCAGAAGCCTCCAGCTTCTTCAATTTGCGTGTGTTGATTTCTAACACAATTATGCTAATCTCATTGAATGTAGTACTGAATTCCGTGCATCCTTTGTAGAGTGTTAGAGATCTGATTATGTATTTTGTGTTATCTCTGATGTTTTGGCACTGATCGTGGTATTGTGGTTATTACAGTTATCATATATGCTTTGTATGTGAATTAAGTCGGATTTTTTTTGGTTCTCTGTTTCTAATTCGTATGTTTGTCATATAAGCTTTACATGTGAATAGTTTAAGTCAGATTTTTTTTTTGGTTCTCTATTTCTATTTCGTATGTTTGTCATATACGCTTTACATGTGAATAGTTTAAGTCAGATTTTTTTTTTTTTTTGGTTCTCTATTTCTAATTTGTATGTTTGGTGCTATTTGGGTGTTGTGATGAAGTAGATCCAATGTACATTGCATATCAAGGATTGGAAGACTCTCCCTTTTGTGGGTATTCAGTGATTAGGAAGGCCTGTTGAAGCCATCATTAGAGACAGAAAGTTGGGGTCTTTGATGGTAATATATTTGCAACAAAAGAAATGCCAGTTTTTTTTTTCCTGTTGTATTTATTCAAATTGTTTGATGCCATACAATGCAGACAACTCTCCTGAATCATATTCTTACATCTCATCATGGCAAGCGAATTGCTGTTATAGAGAACGAGATACAAAAAGTTTTCTTTATATTGTTATAATTTTGGGTTTGAATATTGAGGTTAAATATAATTCATTTTATATGATTGCTTTTTAGTTTTAGTAACTCTATTTTTATTGCAATAGGTTTGTTCCTAGGTGGTGTTAATTTGTTGTATCTTTATGTCATGTCTTCTTTAAGTCGCACTTTTGCTAATGTAATGTTTTTGTTCATATAGATTGCAATATTTTATTAGATGGTTAAATGAAAACCCACTCTCTCCAGCATAGGATATATTGAGTTAGACCCTGTTATTTATGTGTTGCAATGTTCAGGGGTTTCACCAAGTTCAGTATGACCGATTATTTGAGGTTCAAAAAGGAGAATTGGATTGTACTAGATGGCGTCAACACAAAGGTTTATCTTTGATAGTTTTTGTAGTTATGTATATCTGGGTTATGATTTTCTTTTTTGGCAGACAAAAATATTTTAATTTTTTAGTTTTAAAAACTTCTTGAGGTCACAGTTTTAGATATTATAAAAAAAAATCAATTATGTGAAAGATTTTGGGCTGAAATTTGGATTTTAGGATAAGTCTAAATATATGTATTTTTAATTTTATAAAAAAAATATTCCAGTAAATTTCTTCATAGTTATTTTCTGAACTTTTGAGGAACTAGAAAGAAATTTATATGAACTATACACTCTTAAATCACTACTGATCTTCACCTTGGAAAACACTGGTCTCCCTGTCTTCACCTTGAATTTTTTTTTCTATGATAGTTTTTTATAAGTAGAGGCGATGAATTGGTACATTCTCAATGCTTTTGGCATTGACAATTGCATGTATATATTTTGTGAAGATCCTCTCCTCCATGTACTTCGCGTCAATCCATTTAAAAGGAGAAAAGGACTCCTTATAGTGCAAATAACTCATGGAAGTACTGATATGGAATTTCATGTTTTTGTTGTTGTGTACATACATATTATGAAATATCTTTCATGAAACACATTATAACATCTGTTATTTAATTTTCTGGAAGCAATGTTGATGCTTTTTAGTTTTAGTATTCCAAGAAAGGTTACATTTAGTGGTGACTCTTGAACATCTGGCACATAACTAAATATTAAGCTTTGAGACTTAGTTTCCTAGATAGATATTCATTAAGGGAGGATTTCTGCAATATCCCCATGGCATGTGCACACAGGGTGATGAACTAGAGATATTGGGTGATTGAATTGAAGAATATGCAAAAGGTGATTGTATACAGTAATTATTTCACGTCTTTATTGCCTTAAAAGTGGTTTGTTCATGAATTGGCATAGTATAAATAGCCATATTAGTTTAGTCTAAGGTATTGCTAGATTTGGAAATGTAGTCGGATTATCATGCATCAAAGACTGTTGTTTCTTCACTGTCGTTCCCTCTGAAGTCATGTTCAGATGATAGATGCCACCTTCAGTCGAAGGCAATTGGAGTACTCAATACACTAGAAGAACAATTAACAATATGTAATAAAATTTTCAATTTTTTTTTTTAATTTAGATTAAAAATATGACAAAAGAGAGGGATTTTAGGTTTTTGTTTGTTTAATTCACTCCAAACCGAATTATCACAAATGCAAATAATGCATGACTTGGGTTCTTTGGTTTGTATCAGTTCTACATAAATTATATGATACGAAAGAAACAAAGGCAAGAAATACGCTAGCTACAAGTTATGTGCATAGAGACATTGAGTATTTTTAAGTTTTAAATCTTTAGCTCACCATGTGTTTGTGTTTTGGATTTTTTATTTGGACAGTGTCTATCTAAACATAAAACTCCCAATATTTATATTCACATCCCTAGTACATTGTTCATATATGAATCATCATGAATAATATTGTTTTAATTATCTCAATGGGTTCTTGGTTGGAAAGTCGGTGATTGTGAATTTAGTGGGGTTGTTGGTGCAGAGGTTATTTTACTATGTTTGCAAGAGCTATCGTCATAAGGGGATTGTTAAGACTGCTTTGCATGACCATCTGAATGTCTATCTCGGGGGAGTATGTGCCTCTGAAAAGCAGCATTTAGATGGAGAATTTGGATATTTGAGCAGAGATAGAAGAAATGAGGTGTACCTTTTTTCTTTTGTTTCTTTTCTTTATTGTTGTCCTTTAATTTTTGTTGTTACATGGAAAGTGTAAATATGGGAGAAAAAACCTATCGATATGGAGTAAATTTACTGTTAAATTGTACCTTTGCTTATTGTTTGGTTTTCAAACCTTAACATTACAGTATTCAAATATTGAAAAAGCTATTGTCAAGAGTAAATTTGTAAATGTCTATTAAATCTTACTGTGCTGCAATTGATGGAAAGTAGGGTTATCGAGAGGGGAGAAAACTAATAGATGATGGTCTATTCGGGGATATATTATACTACTTCCACTTTATTTTTCTCTAAGATGGCAAAAAAATGGGGTAAGGGGCATATATGACTTGGTGACCTAACTTTGGTATAATTTTTTTAATAATTTTGGTAGTGATTATATATAATGAACTATATAGAATTATAAAATTCAACATAAATAAAGGCCCGCACATTGTGCGGGTTATATACTCGTTTATTTAACTGCCGGGAAAAACAGTAATTTGCTGACATATTATTTATGCGTTGATAATTATCGACGCATATCCTTATGCGCCGGTAATTAACTGTACATTTGTCGACGTTTACATAAACGTCGGTAAAGTAGAGCTGATTTAGCGGCATATATATTACTGTCGGTTATATATATGTCAGAATCATAGTCTTTTATCGACGTTTTATTTAAATGCCAGTAATTAAATATTCATTTATCGGCATTTGCATAAATGTCGATAAAGCAAAGAGAATTTAGCAGCGTTTATATTAGTGTCACTTATTTATGTGTTGGTAAAAATGAATTATTTTTGGCGTTTAATATCTACATCGGTAAATAAAATATAATCCCGACGTTTATATTGTTACGCCAATAATGAAATATAATTTTGCCAGCGTTTATAAAAAATTGCCACAAATATATTATTTATGTGCCAGCAAATATTAAGTTTCCCAATATTTATATCGCCAATTTATCACTTCTCAACTTTAAACTTTAGTTTAATTTCATATATTTTTATTAGTTTTAGGTTTCATTGTCATTTAAATTTTTATTTTAGATTTAAAGAAATTATCCAATTATGTTAATTAATTATATTTTTATTAATGAAATGATCCAATTTTATTAATTAATTTGAATTAAGTATTTAAATAGTTGTAAAAAAATTGTATGTATATTATTATCCTCAACAATTACAGGTTCCTTCTAATATTATAGTTGTAAATTCTCTTGACTTATTTATCTCCTAAATTTAGACTCTTCATCTTATAAAAATTGTTGAGAACGTATTATTTGAAGATTACATATTTCCACAAGATTTCCTCAAAGTTCGTATGAAACAGAATGAATAATATTCAAATGTTGAGAGTGAAATAATTACAAAAAGAGGAAAAAAAAAGGGGATATATATTTTCAAATGTATATATTTTAATTAAACTCACTCAATATAACTCTTCCAATAAGATTAATACATTAATATTTTTAAAATCAAATTTCCTTATAAATCACGTATCCCACGCTACAGCCATTATCTTCCCCAATCCCCTGCATGAAGTTCGCTAGGGTTGCCGCACCAATCGCACCTCACATCGCCTCCCATTGCTATATACCACCACGTCTCCACGCCTCTGCTGCATTCACCACTAGTTTGCATAGAGCCGACCAGAAATACATTGAGCATCCTCTGTTTTGCTCCCATAAAACAGAGCACCTCTATAGCAGATCACCAAACCGAGAGCCACACGTCACACGCCTTGCAACAGTGAGGCCAAGCCGCCGCCGCTAGCTGCAGCAGAGGATGCCGGATAATTTTTCGTACACCACCATCAAACACTTCCGTAGGTTAGACTTCTCTTTTATGAGTAATCAAACATTTATATGTCGTTTGTGTGCGTGCGAAAAGGATCTAGCTTGCCGCACAATCCGCCTTATCGTCTTCGCAAATTTGAAGCCATGTAACTAATTTATATTTTACATTTATCTCATGTAATTTGTGTAATAACCTGCTCTATATATATTCAATATACGGTGGCCTCTAATTATTATTGAAGAGGCACTTTCACATAAACAACTGCTTCTTTAATTCTTCACCTTGCACCCATTTCGTCCATTTTGGTTTATTAGTCATGATCTTGTGAACTTTAGAACTGGGAAAGACGTATCAAAAGTATGGTCTGCTGTAAAACCTTGTTAAGTATCTTAAACTATAGGATTAAAAATCTACTCAAGTTTCAGCCATATATATTGAAGGTGACTATATACACGGTGACTATATACCACCACGTCCGCAAGCCCCTACTGCATTCACCATCAGTTTGCCTGCATCTCATGTAATTCACACTATCAGACTCATCTATAATTTAGCATCCTCTGTTTTGCCCTTATAAAACAGAGTACCTTCATAACAAATCACCAATAATGTCGCCTGTCGGGCTCATCTACACTTTCTTTGTTTTCCTGCAATATTTGTTGGGTGTCAACTTTCACGAGTCTTCTTGCATTTTTGATGGTTTGATTAATAGCAAGCCGGGTGGATTTTCTATGACACTCGAACTGTTGTTGCCTTCGTTTTTTTTTTTTCTTATAACACTCGAACTGTTGTTGTTTCATTGAACTGATATTAGTTTTGCAGTTTGTGTTGAGTACTGTTTGTTGTCAAATTAGTCGAATCTTAAAGAAAAAAGTCAGTAGTTACAAACCCAAGCAATTATCCCACACTATGCGTGCACTTACAATTTAAACTTGAGACATTGTATTTATCACACACTTGTCTTTCTTGTGTTTAAAAATGTTGTATTCATACTTAACAAAACAACGAAAGAATTATTTATTTATTTACTTTCACAGAGAACGTATAATATATTATATAATATTATATTATATATATACTATCATATCTAAGTTTGATTTAACTTATTGGCTGGGAGTAGTATAGTTTTTATTTTTCTTTAGTTTCTTTTAAATTATTTATGTTCAGATTTTAATGTTTATCTTCATGTTTTAACAAAAGTTTATGTTCATTTACATTCAAAATTTAGAGTATAATTTTTAAACATGTCTAGGCAAAAGCACAATTAAGGTTGATGATGTCAGTTTGTGAATTTCAAAACTTTAGTTAATTCTCTATTAATAATTTATTCATTGTTAGACTAATTTGCATCTTTTATTCTGATTAGTTTATTAGATTAATTATTTTTATTTTTATTCATTGATTGTTTAGTTCTTCTTTATTAGATTTCTTAACATAAACTTGTGGGACGTGATACATGTGTTGTGGGTGTTTGGGTTTTGCAATTTGTACTATTTGCATTGCAGTACCCAGACACTTTCCCTGAACATGGAATTACATAGACTTTAACGTTACATCTACCAATTCCTTGTTGATTTTTTATGCGCATACTTTTCTGAAATATATCATAGCTGCATTAGCATTAATTCCCTTTGATACAAATAGTATATATTATAGGTCTTTTAGCTAGATCAGTTGTAGTTAACATTTTTTTCCATCCCAATTCATATTCTTTTTTATTAATAATCCATCTAAATCCTTATATAACTTTATTTCTTAGCTTCCTAACTACACTATTATTGAACTCAACAGCAATATGGATAAGAGTTGGATGACAATGCATCGAAAAACGAAAGAATATGTTGATGGTGTTAATGAGTTTTTAAGGTTTGCAAGTGACAACATGGGTATTGATGGACTAATCTGTTGTCCGTGTAGAAAGTGCGGCTTATCTAAGTATTTCAAGGTCAGTTTGGTGCACGACCACTTGATTTACTATAGAATTTGTCAAGGTTACACAACTTGGCATGCTCATGGTGAGAAGATAAATTCTATACCTAATGTTGGTACTAATACCCCCATTAATGATGAGCAAAGCCAAGAATGCTCTAGTGAGATGCATACAATGTTGCGAGATGTTTTTCCTATGTTTGGATCTAGAGTGGTTGGAGGTGGACTTGAAATGGGTGTGGAAGCTGAAACGGTAGATGAAGATTCTCACGGACCCAATGAGGATGTTCAAAAGTTTTTTAACATGTTAAAAGATGCCGATAAGCCATTATATGAAGGGTGTACAAAATATAGTAGCTTTAGTGCTATTGTACGTTTGTGGAATATGAAATGTTTAGGCGGATGGAGTAACAATATCTTTGCAGAACTTCTTCAATTTCGGAACAAGTTACTTCCATCGGGAGCATCGTTACCTAAGAATACATATGAGCTAAAAAGTACATGAGTGACTTAGGACTTGAATGCGTAAAGATCCCAGTATGTCCCAACGGTTGTATGTTATTTTGGAAGAATAATGAAAATAGAGAAACATGCTTGTTTTGCCAAACTTCAAAATGGAAGCAAAATACTGATACAAATGGAAGAAATAAAAGAAGCTCAACAAAGGTTTTGCGTTGGTTTCCTTTGAAGTCAAGATTACAAAGACTTTTTATGTCATCGAAAACTTCTTCGCACATGAAGTGGCATGCTGAAGGTCGAACAGATGATGGTGTATTACGACATCCGACCGATGGGATAGCTTGGAAGATGTTTGACTCACAACACAATGATTTTGCATTTGACCCACGCAATGTCAAACTTGGATTAGCCGCAGATGGATTTAATCCATTTGGTAATATGAGCATTTCTCACAGTACTTGGCCAGTTATGCTCATACCTTATAATTTGCCTCCTTGGATGTGTATGAAACGATCGACTTTCATGTTATCATTGATAATCCCAGGCCCATCTTCACCCTCTATGAAAATAGACGTGTACCTTGAGCCTTTAATAGAAGAACTAAAGGAATTATGGGAGGTTGGATCACCAACCTATGAACGTCTGCTCTAAAAGAATGTTTACGATGCGTGCAGCTTTAATGTGGACAATCAATGACTTTCCTGCATACGGTGATTTGTTTGGATGGAGTACAAAAGGTTATTTTGCGTGTCCATGTTGTATGAATAATACATGGTCTAAGTGGTTAAAACATGGAAAAAAAATTTCATATATGGGACATAGAAGATTTTTACCGATATATCATAGGTGGAGAAAACAAGCTAGTGCATTTGATGGTACAAAAGAAACTAATCATCCACCTATTGTGCCAAGCGGAGATGAAATTATGAGACAATTAGAGAATGTTGAATATGTTGCTAACATGCAAAAAAGAAAAAGGACCGATGAACATGATGATCTTGACATGCAATCCAAATGAAAGAAGCACAGTATTTTCTTTGACCTACCATATTGGAAAGGAAATTTGTTACGACACAATCTTGATGTAATGCACATAGAGAAGAATGTTGTTGATAATATAGTTGGCACATTGTTGAACATGGATAATAAATCAAAGGATAATTTGCAGGCACGCATTGACTTGAAAGAGATGGGTTTGCGACTAGAACTTCACCTAGATTGCATTGCTTTGCGCACCAGAACAACAGAACAGCAGCTACTACCAATTGCATTGCGCAAGTCCATATCCAATAAGGTTGCAGAACCATTAATAGAGCCGTCTGCATTCTTTAGGGGAATTTGTTCTAAGACATTGCGAGTGGAAGATTTAGATCGATTAGAGTCTAGAATACCCTACATACCGTGCCAATTGGAGATGATCTTTCCACCTGGATTCTTCACAATTATGGTGCATTTGATTGTGCATTTAGTTGCTGAATGCAAGCTTGGTGGACTAGTTCATTATCGATGGATGTATCCCGTAGAGAGGTATGTTATAATTAGTATATCTAATATTAATGATTTATATACAATTGTGGCATAATATCATTGGAAATGACATAAGGTTTGTTATCATGTTAGGTATTTACATCGACTTAAATTCCATGTGCGTAACAAAGCTGCACCGGAAGGCTCTATGTCCAAAGGGTATTTATTAGAAGAATTATTGACGTTTTGTTCTCGTTATTTGGAATCCGCACAAACAGTATTTAATAGACCATCTAGAAATCCTGATGAGTCTAGGGGAGAGGTTGTTGATATTCATCTTGATATGAAGTCACTGACTCAAGCGCATCGATATATCCTCTTCAATGTTGAAGATTTTATTCCATTTCGCAAGTGAGTATTCCACTATTAAATTCTTAATGTTATTTTTAATTATGTTGGTGGAATTAAAAAAAATTATTTCTAATACCATGTAAGTATATAGGATTCATATGGAAATGCTAAGGAATATTTTCATCCAAAATGAATTATCGGAATACAATTTACAAAAGAAGCATCGAGATGAATTTTGTGAATGGCTTCGAGACTATGTAAGTTCTACATCACATCTACTAGTACATCACATATACATAAAAATCACATTACATTTAGCTCTTTATAGTCATTCTAATTGATTTTGTTGTAAATCATTTTTCAGGTTGTGAATATGGATAATACTCAAAGAAATGAGTTAGGTTGAAAAATTGAATTACATTCTAAAGGGCCTATACAAACAGCAAGAGAATTTAAGCGTATTGTTGTAAATGGCTTCAAGTTTCGCACAAAAAATTCTGAAAATGGAAGGACAACTCAAAATAATGGGTTAGTGTATGCACAGAAGATGGATCTACTTAGTACGGTGTGCTAACACGTTTAATTGAGATTCAGTATTATGATAGATCTTGGTATATAGTATTTAAATGTGATTGGGCAGATATTCCTGGAAGTAGAGGTTACAAGGAGGACAATTTTGGTTTTAGCCTTGTGAATTTCTCACGTTTAATACATACTGGAGAGCGGATTATTGATGATCCGTTCGTATTGTCCTCGCAAGTTTCTCAAGTATTTTTTGTTGCCAATGAAAGAGAACCAAACTGGGTTGTTGTTGTCAAAACAAAACCAAGAGATACATATGATACCGGTCAAGAAGAAATGATAGATGATGAAGACGAATACATACTCAATGAGCAAAATAACCCCAGAATTGATGATACTATTGATGTAGCCATTGATGATGTTGTGTGGGTTAGGAATGACATAGAAGGAATAATGATTGATCAATAAAAATGGAAATTCAAACTTGTACTTTTGATGCATTATTATTATTGTTGTTATTATTATTATTATTATTCTTTTGGGTAGGTAGAATGGCGCCAAAAAAGAAGACAAAGACTGTAAAATCACTATTAAGAAATTCATCATCTGCTTTACCCTCCCCATCGTTACAACTTCTTTGCCGTCCTCGAGGAGGAGAGTGGTCATCTACACCTGCTCAACCTGCATCACAACCACCAAGATCTACACTTGAAGTAAATGATTCTACATTTGTTGAGAGTGAGCAAAAATCGCATACCATTGATGAAGAGACCTCAGGACCACCTGGATTTGCACAAGGACAAACTCGACAAGCTACATTCACACAGAGTGCGGCCCATACATCAACTTCTATTGAGCACTCAACACAGCCATCTATACCCACACATGGAGGATGCCAGCCATCCACTTTCACACAGGAAGGGCTGCCACCTTCCTCATTTGTTCAAGAAGGGGGACATTCGCATACAGAGGATAGAAATGACTACTTAGACCTTGAAGATCGCCATGTCACCACCGTTGGTAAGGATAACTATGTCAATGCTATTCATAATTCAATTGTGTCAATCCTATTCATAAATTTAAAAGTACTTAAAATTATTATCTCTTAAACAAACTCATATGCAGATATTAATAATGGCAACAAAAAGCAAAGGATGTTAAACTCCGTTAATGATATATGGCACTTGCCGAATGATGAACTAATTGAGATGGATCTCAATGATATGTCACATCCCATGAATTTGAAATCTTCAAAAGTGAGGAGGTTTGCTGGAAAATTGGTGAGGGATCGCCAATTAGCATTGATTAATTACTCAGACTGGAAGTTGGTGCCTCAACATTTTAAGGATACAATGTGGAATATTATTAAGGTATTTGATTAAGATAATAACGCTCTTAATTATTATCTATGTAATGTTTAAGAACTATTTTACATGACACTAATATTTATTGAATGCAGTCTAAATTTATGGTTCCTAATGATAAGCTTGAGGGGTTCCACTCGTTTATAGAAAGGGATATGGGGAAGAAATGGAAAGATTATAAGCACGAGTTGAAGAAAAAGTTACTTAAAGCAAATGATACCTCTCCTGCACAAGCTGTGGCAAGGGCAGATCTCAATAAAGTAGACATGAACCAAATGACAGATTTAGCAACAATTTGGTTTGATGAAAAGTGGAAGGTAATATTTATATTTTCTTATAGGGTTTTGAAATATGTTACAAGTAATACTCACAAAAACGATGTCACAAATATTTTCTTAATATAGGCCAAATCTAAAAAAAATAAAGATTGTCGTGGAAAGCAAAAGGTAGTTCACAGTACGGGCTCCAAAAGCTATGCCCAATATGCTAGTGAGTGGGTATGTAATATTATGTCTTTAGTATTCAATAAGTTTTGTTTTCCCATGTATTTTTTTTTATCAACTTTCCTATATATATTTGAACTCTAGAAATAATTTGCAGGAAAAAAAGACCGAAGCCTTGGCAAGTCGAGCACAATTATTTGTGAATACCCATAAATGTAAGGACGGCACACATTTGAACAATGAAATAGAAAAATTAGTGGTATGGTTGATTTATGCATTTACTATTTCTTTATCATCTTAAGAAGCTCCTTAATAAAGATATTTGTGCATTCTCTTTATATTTTTTTGTAGACTGAAATGGAGGAGCTCCTTGCCCGTGACCCCACCTCTAGACTAGGGGCTATTGGAGGGACCATTACTTGGTCTAGTGATGATATTTATTCAAAGGTCATGGGCCCAGACCGTCATGGGCGAGTGCGTGGTTTAGGTTTTGGGCAAACCACAAAAAAGAGGCGCGGCATGCATTCAGTATCTACATCAGCATCCAATGACGTTAGCCAAATTGCCAAGATACAGAATGAGTTAACTGTGTTAAAAAACATATTTTGTGGCTACATTCAAGCACATGTTACTTCTCAATAAAGTTGTTTCATATGAACTAGCTTTGTTTTATTTATTATATGTAATTCTATACATTTATATTTGGTATCATCGTTGAATGTTGCATGCAGATTGAAGGAAGAAATCCTCGAGAAGAAATATCTCCAAATGAACTTCAGAAATTACTCACACCAAATCAATCAGATGATTTTTATGTTTCACAACATAATTGAGAGAAAACATTGCCTGTAATTGAGTTTTTAACTTTAATGTTGTTGATAATTTTGTAGGTATTATTCGTAATGAGAATGGAGAAAATAGTAATGATAATGCAGAGAATCACAATGAAGATGAAGAAGTGGAAGATGATGGTGATGATAAGGAGGGAGATGACATGGATGATGAGGATGGATATGATTGATATTTATTGATTTTTTAATGTCATTTATTGAAATTTTGCAATCAATTTCTTTACTGATTTAAACTATGTTATTGATTAGTATATAGATCTTCATTGCTACTCTCTCATTAAGACAATGCATTACCTATTAAGTTTTGTTTACGTATTTGTATTCAGATTTTTACTTAATTAATATGATTTGATTTTGAACTTATTTTGTACAAATAAGGTAAAGTCAGTCAAGACAAATGAGTCTTTTAAAAAAGAAGCAATCACTTTTTTAAATAAATTACATGACACCATGTGGTGATCTCATGTCTTTGTTGGCGTTTTATGTGAGTAACTCAAACGTGAAGATGAATAAATTTAAAAATTTGAAGAGCTACAAATTCTTAGAAATGTGAAGGGAACAAAAACAGAAATACAGATTTTGCTACATCAACGCACGAAAAAGATAAAACTGAACTTTAACAAAAATAAGAATAAATTAATAATCCCATAAAATGATCAATTTCTTTAAAACTTACATTTAAAGTAATATGATTACAAAGTAAATGTATAGAATTTAAAAATTTATTTTCCAATGCCAGCAAATTATGCTATAAAAATGGTTATGCGGTATAAAATTAAAATTTTCCTTATTGTTTAATCGGGTCGTGTTTGTGTCGTGTCAGAATATATACATTACGCCTAGAGGTATGTCAATATGAACACGGCTCGTTAAGGTTTTCATATAAAAAACTTCAACTCTAACACGACCATTTAAAATAATGGATTGACACGACACGACCTGTTCCAACCCGCAAACCCGTTAGTGACCCATTTGAGTTTAACCAAATTGATTTGACACAAATATTAAATTTTAAATAGCTTGAGTTTTTATTTATTATTTGTTTGAACTCGACTCGACAAACTAAACTTCAAGCTCGTGCCACAAACGAACTCGAGTCGAGTCGAGTCGAGCTCAAGCTTGAGCTCGATTTTTTTTTAAAATTTTTTGAAGAAAATTCAAAAATAAATAAATAACTAATGAGTCAAGCTAACGAGTCAACTCGAGCTTAAATGTGCGAGCGTTAACGAGTCTTAGCCGAGTCAGGTTGAGTTTTGTTGGGTATGTGTCATAAACTTGAATCGTGCGGGTAACTGCTTTCACGAGCAAATTTTTTTTTTTCACGAGTTGAGTTCGATTCGAGTTTAACTGAATGAGTACTGAGCGGGCTGTCGAGTAGCCTGATTCATTTACAACTCTATACATAGCTACAAGCCTACATATATGTCAGTGATAATATGATGGTTACTTACACTTTTTATATAAATGTACACGATCAAATGTATAGAAATATAATTATAAAAAAGAATATATATTATAATTTAGTATGCTATAAAATGTATGTATCCTTAATATATATAGTTTACATTAATAAAATATGTCAAATGTTCAGCTTTAAGATTAAAAACTTATATCAAATGCTATATTAAGATTTATAAGATTAATTTTATGTTATAATAAATGTTATATTAAGTTTATGTTATTAGATTATTATTATTATTATTCATGAATAAAAAGTCTATTCATGAATAGTACATTTAAAAGAAATTCATTATCCTATTTTATATGTTTTTTTCTAGTTTGGTTTGGTTCACCGTTTTATCGATTTTTTTTTTCACATCGACTCAATAAAAAGTTTAAAAGAAAGTAAAAATAAAAACTCATTATCCCATTTTATATATATTTTTCCAGTTATTTTTATTGATGTTGATCAAATATACTTTTTGTGGCCTATTAAATACAAAAAGATTATGCAAATTAAATAATTTTATAAACTAACGTGATTTTTGTAGTTTGTCAGATGTATTTATAATTTAACAAATCACATAAAGTCACGTCAAAATCTAAAATTATTCTTGTATAATTTCTTTATAATTAGAGTATTTCTCTTATTTATTAGAATAAAATATTATAATAATGCTATAACTTTTCATATTTTATAGAAAATGTTAGAAATATATATATCAAAAAGGACTAAATGCGGCATATTTTGTCTGGGAATGAAAGGCGCCATTTTTTTCAATTCCCAAATCTTCTTAAAGCGCGCATATCAGAAATTCTCCCATGCCCGCCCAAAGTGCAGCCCAAATCAGAAAGGGTCCTTTGTTTCTCCTCCAGCGCCCCCCCTCCCAAGCCGACTATTTCTCTTTCTTTTCTTTGCAAACAAACCAGGAGCCCCCCGCACCTCTCTCAGTTCGTCCGATCGTCGAAAATCACCACGCTGCTTCTCTCATTCCGGCGCCGGTATTGGTAGGTCTCTCTTGCTCTCTCTCTCTCTTCTCTATGCCTTTCTTTGTGAAAGCCCCCAAAACCCAGCCTCTCTATTTTGCACAATAGCCCCCACAGCCCCATGTGTTCTCTTTTCTTCTCTTTTCCACTCCTCCTTCTATTCTCTTTTCCTCTCTTCTCTCTTCTCTTCTATCCCTTCTATTTTCTAGGGTTTTCGCACATTCTTCCCTCTGTTTTGCACAATAGCCCCATGGTTTCTTTTATTCGGTGAACAGCTTCGATGGAGAAGAAGTGAACCTCCTCTAAATCTTTTAGATTTTTCGATCCACAATTTTTTTGGTTTGTGGAAAGCCTAATTTGATGTGTAAATGTCTTAGATCGTGTAGAATTTGGGAGAATGTTTTTTTTTTTTTTTATTAATTCAGGCTATACTCAAATTGTTGTTTTTTTTTTCTGTGATTAATGGGGTTTACAATGATGAGTTCTTTCTTAGTTGTCAATATGCATGAGCTTACCATTCGGCGTTTTAGGCTTTATTTTATTTTATTTTATTGTTGAGATTTTTTTTTATTGATTCAATTGCCTGTGGTATTTTGTTTGGAATTTGTGATTTTGTGATTGTTTGTATACTAGGGTTGTGTCCCCCTAAATCATATGGATAACGTACAGACAAGCCCATGAATGCTTTTTTAAATGGGCTCTTTTTTAAAGAGATGCTGATAATATAGATATGGTTGAGTTCATAATCTGGTAATATTGTTGGGAGTGAAATATGGATTTCAGGTATATGTTTTTTTCCTTGATATGTAGGAGCTTATTGTTATTGATGATCTCCTTTCTGCTATGGTTGCAATTGAAGGGCGATACATCTCAATTAAAAGAGTTCGTGGAAAGGAGAATAACGTTACCTTCGTGGTTGATCCATCTATGGATTTAGCACTCCAGGTACAAATTAGTGAGGTCTCTAATCTTGTGGCAACTATAAAGCTTTGTATTATACTTCTTTCTGATAATGATCTGGTTTAATTCTTTTTTCCTTTTAAACACGCAAGGATAGACTTGGGCATGCTGTGCTATTGTTTTTATTATGGTTATGACATGTAGCTTAATGATGTTGATTGTTGGATTAATGCAGTGTTTGTAAAACTGAATAAGTCAAACACAGATGAGTGGCTTTGTGAATTGCCTCAATTAACAAGGGTTTGTGCCTAAAAATGAACCTTCTTCTTGGGTACTCTGTTCCAGATATTGTCTTGATGAACTGCGTACTTGATGTAAATGGCTATAAATGTTATTCTTTGATTTGTGGTGTATGTAGTCCTTATTTGGGAGATGTTAGAATCATCCTCATATTTCACTGATGGCTTTATTATTATTTTTGTTTTTTCATATCTGTTAATTATGTATCCTGTTAACTCTGGTTAGTAAGCTCAAATGTGAACAATTCACAAATACTTAAGCTGAATACTTAAGCAATTCATAAATACTTAAGTAATTCATGAAATACTTAAGCAATTCATGAAATTTACAGGTCATGGTAGTTTTATTCTTTCCCAGAGTCATATTCCTGCTGAATTTGGGATTTCTGGTAGAACTTGAATAAATCAATTGATTATCTGGCACTTTAACATTCGTTTCATAACTTTTCGAATATTCTATATTGTAAGTTTCCATGTTCAAGGATGGGAAGAGCAAAGCGTATGGTTCCAATATTGAGTGTGAGGAACCTGCAAATGTTGCTGTTGAGAAGTCTGATGGTAATTTTCTTCCTTTATTTTTTGGGTTTTTAACTTTGAAATGGTGATGTTAATTATTGCTTAATTAGTTTGTTGGTTTTCTTTTGGTTCTCTTGCAAGATTACACTGTATAGGGTGTGATGGCATTGCTGGTGAGTTTTGTGTGCATGTGTAGCATTGAATGTAGCATTGCAGGCAAGGCTTTTGGAAGTGATACATATAAAGAGGAGGTGCAAGCTGGTTAGACTCAACGGCAAGATCTCCCCTTTTTGAAGATTGTGGAATTCTATTTGGGTTACTAGAGTATGGATCATTCTTTTGTATTAAATTTTGGAAATTAAATAGTTTCATTATATTTAGGAAATTTATAGTTTATGTATTATTTGGAGAATGATCCAGTTAGGCATTACTTTTTCCTAGTTTTTTTTCTTGATAGCAAAGGAAGAGGATGATAGTACTCTCTTTTAGTATAGAAAGAGCTTTTACTTGTATTAGCTCATAAAGAGTTGAAATTAATAAAATTGTTTTCGGTTTTGGGTGCCTATTCTTGTGCATTTTAAAATTTTGTGGATGATATATTGTAAATTTAAATCGTTGGTGGGTGCCTATTTTGGTGCTAACAAGATTAGTGACATTTGTAAGCGTCAATAACAATTTCCAAAATGTCAATATTAAAATAATTTATCGGTTAGTAAAATAAAAAATAATTACTGACATTTGTAAGTATCGAGAACATTGACATTTTTAAGCGTCGATAACAATCTTCAAAATGCCAATCTCAAAATAATTTATCGGCAAATATAGATGTCAGTAAAATAAAAAATAATTATTGACATTCATAAGTGTCGATAACACAATTTAAAAATGTTAGTAACCAAAATTGGGTTGATGGCGTTTAAAAAAAATGCCAGCAAAAAAAAAATGATTGTCGACACTTGTAAACGTTGGTAACAGTCCACAAAATGTTGTTGATGAACTGATGGATTGCTGGCATTTTAAAACGTCGGCAACATAATGCAAAAAACGATGGTAACGAAAATTGGGTTTGTGGCGTTTAAAAAATTGCCGGGGAAAAAAAAAATTACCGACACTTGTAAGTGCCGGTAACACAGCCTACAAAACGCTTGTTGGAGACGAACTGGTGGATTGTCGGCATTTTAAAATGTCGGCAAGATAATACAAAAAATGCCGGTAACGAAAAATGAGTTATCGGTGTTCACATGAAAGCCGGAAACCACTGCGATTGACATTTATTTAATGACACTTGCAATGTGTCGATAAATAAACGCCGGTAAGATCTCTACCGGCGTTTATTGGCAAATTGCCGGCGTTTATGCAATGCCGACAAATGTCTATTTTTTTATATAACACATGTACACATTATCATTCCACTTTTATCATATTATATAAAATGTGACGCATTTAATATTATTATTAGACAATTTTTTATTAGATGATGTTTAATACCCGGCCACGTCTTATATAACGAGATCATGTGAATAAGATAAAAATATAAAGAATACATATATATATATATATATATATACACACTTCAAAATAAAGACTCATAAACATAAAAAATGTGAATCCGGGATCCGCGGTCAAGGCTGGGGAAGATTCCTGATCAACTGTAGACTTTAGTGCGAGAATCCTTTTTTTTTTTTTTTCTTTTGGTTTTTTTAGTGAACGTGTGTGGTGGTTTCTAATTTGGCCGCCGAGGCGAGTGACATTAATTAATATCAGATTAATTGAAAGGTGTATTTGCAAATTCTAACGTGGAGTAGTACTACTACATATAGTTTAGTCAGTGGTCTAATGCAAAGCAATACTTATCGTCGACATTATTACATATGCATGCGTCGTTTAAAAGAGCTCAAAAGTCGTTTTAGTTATTTAGCAGCCAAAAAAATCCTATGGTTTTGGATCTTCTGCATGCCTCTATATAATACAAATAAGGCTGCGTGCGCGAAACTCAACCTCCAAATTAGAATTAGCCATCGCACTTCATGACCCTCGTTTGAAATGATAATATATATATATATATATATATATAATTAGGTTATATATTGAAATATTAATTTTCCTCACATTAGTTCAAACTTTAATACTAAATACATGATTGTGTCAGTTCATAATTAATTAGGAGTTTGAGTAATATTTAATATTTAATTTGTAATATGTGGCCACTCATATTATATATATATAGATCCTCCACATATTAAATTAAATATCCTGCCTGTTATGTTTGTAATGTAATCGATCCTGACCTCTGTGATCACCTCATCATGATCATCTAGTGGTAGAAGACAAAACGGAATCTCGAAATAAAGTTGCAGAGACCAAATCCAATGCCAACCAAGTGTATACTGCATGCAGCCTAATTATGAAATATTTTAAATTTATAATGAATAATAATAATTTATTGATGAATCAAGTTCTTGAATTGCAAATTTTAGATTCCGTTTGAATTCGAAGATAAGATGAGTTAAGATGAGTTTAGTTTATTTTTTAATATTATTATTATTTTAAAATTTGAAAAAAATGTATTGAAATTTAAAAAATGTGTATTGGAATTTGAAAAATGTGTATAAGAATTTGTGTTTTATATAAAAAATTATAAAAATATAATAATAAAATGAAGATGAGTTGAAATGAGTTGAGCTGAGTTACGAATACAAATGAAACCTTAGTTAATAAATTTTAAGATTTAAATGTTGAAATTTCTAAAATTTTGCAAGTTGAAATTATTTATTGCCAAACTTCCTCCAAATTAAAATTATGATAGAAAGAAACTTACGCATATAACATAATATTTCACTTTAATGCAAATTCAAAAATATTTACGAATTGAAGTGAAAACTCGATTATTCGAGGGAAGAAATAACGTTAAATGTTGCACCATGGAGCGAAAACGTCTGCATTTGCAAAGTTAGACCTTGTTTTTAACGATACGATGTACTGAACACACAGAGAGAGAGAGAGAGAGAGAGAGAGAGAGAGAGAGAGAGAGAGAGAGAGAGAGATGATAATTCGTGATTCTTGTGGCATTATGTGTCAGTGTTACCTCTTCATTCCCCACAACTCAAGCCTCCCATCTTTTTGCTTTCACGCCTCTGCAAACATGCTAGATAAAATATGGAAAAAAAAAGTTATATTTGTTAGCATTTTGATTATTAATGTGAATTTGAATAATTGACAGATTAATAATAAATAAATAAATAAATAAATAGTCCTCTACTAATAAATTTGTGTTTTATATTTAATGGACTATGAAATTCAATTTTCTTTTCACAATTTTACTCTTAAAAGAGTACAATACGTTGTTAAACTAAGAATTTCTGTAAATAGTAATAAAAAGAATTTGTGAATAGTATAAAATAATTTATAAATAATAACAAAATAGTTTGAAAATATACAATCATTGTGTTTCCAAACAGGCACTAAAAGAATATATATATCATGACTCTGCCGCCCTATATTGATGCTTGATGGATCTTTGGGAAGAGGGCATCAATAATAGCAATTAAGTATTATATTTATTTGGGAGGACTTTTGTTGCCACTAGGGGTGATCCCCATCCTATCGGGGCCAGGGTCACCCTACCACCGCCCCCTCATCCGCCCCCGCCTAGGCGGGGGTATTTTTCCTATCCTGCACCCCGCCCCGCAGTGGGGTGGCGGGGGCGCGGGTCAATCCGCCCACCCCCCGCCACCGTCCTATTGGGCCTTGGCCCAGTTCGCATTTTTAGGCCCTTTTCGGCCCAAATCAAAATTTTAGGCCAATTTTTGCCTATAAAACCATCAAACCTGATTTAATTTCACATGAAAATCAATCTATCAAATATGAAATAAAAATCATTATTAAAGTCTAAAGTCATTTAAAAAAATAAATCACTAAAAATCTAAAATAATAAAAGTTAAAAGTAAAGAGCCCTAGACTCCTATACTAGTTACTAAACAGTCTAAACTATTACAATTTACAAATTTAAAATAATACAAATTAATCCTGCAAAATACAAAATTACAATTTACAAAATTATAAAAAATAAGAATCAGAACATTGGTCCTTGGACACTTTAAAAAGTTGTAATACAAACTTGGGTGGAGACCATGGGGTCGTTGGGCCTTAAGCTTCACTTACAATAATAAGTTATAAACATGAAAAATAAATATATATATTAAAAATAAAAAGTTATGAACCAAGATTAAATTGGATCATTAGTTGGAAGATGGGGTTGACAATTGACATACAAAATGATACTGTCATACACAATGAAAAATGAGAATATAAAGATTAAAGGCTAGATATTAGGAAATTTTAAGACTCATAAACAAGACTTACAAAATAATTAGATGCTAACATTACAAATATTATAAAATTATAAATGCAAACAACAATTAAAAAAGAAATGGTCTAAAGTGAAAACTATGGTAATGGACTGGTAGGTAACGTAGAAGTTAGGACCATAGGTCATACTGTAGCAGAGGTAGCTGTTGACGCTGTCCTAGGTGTTGGCGTCACGGTCGCTACGAGTTATAACAATTAAATGCAAAATTAACAGTAATTAAATTTAATTAAATAAATACAAAATAATATAAATATTTATTCAAGTGACAATTTACCAGATCCAGACTGATCAGCAGTCTCTTTCTCGACTTCAATCGGATCATAATCAAGAACATCCAGAATATGAATTTCAGCACCCGTGATCCAATTTTGTGTGCAAATTAGAGACTCAACAGTGATAGGATCTAATGAGTTCCGGAAAGGATCCAATACATGCCCTCCAGTGCTAAAGGCCGACTCTGAAACTACAGTATTGATCGGGATGACCAATATACTGCGAGCAACCTTTGAAAGTACGAGATATTTGGGGACATTCATCTTCCACCATGCTAATATATCAAAATCTCGTATAAATAAATGAAAATCCAATGTCAAATATCTGTCTATCTCTGACTGGACATCTGTGGTGGAGCCCATAAAGGCCAATGGGGTCGACTCCATCTTCTCACTCCAGTTTATTTTGCATTTTTTTCCACACCCGACATCTGTAGTTGGTGGAGGGGTAGTTGTGGCTGTAAGTGCTGCAATACTACCACCTCACATGATAGTGAACTCATCAAATAATCTAACAAGTGTTTTTTGAGCTCGAGATGCAACAGCTGACGCACAATCCTTGCCAAGTGCATCAGTCAATCCAAATACCACGCCTTTCACCTTAAATTGTGGGTTAAGGACACATGCAACATATAACAAGATATTGGCTTTATCAAACTCTTCCCCCTAATACTTGTTAAATTTCTTCATCATCATCCTATACATCTCCTGCAATGTGGTGTTACTACCCGCTGCAATATCATCCAATTCTTCTTTCACCTTGGCTATTTGTTGACAAAATTGATGTGCTGTGGGGTACAAAGAACTAAATAAAACTTTGGTAACATCGTAAAAAACCCTCAGAAATTCTACAAAAATATATACAACCTTTTAATAATTAGACAGAGGGTGCCCTAATTTTTCATCAAAGTACTTGACATATTGTATGTCTTCATTACCCAATATATCAAATGCCAACTTATACTCCTGGGCTGCCTCCAATATAAAAAAAAGTTGAGTTCTATATTGTAGACAAATCAGTGCAAATGCCTTTTTTGCAAGAGATGCAGGCAGTAGTTGCAGCAACTTTGAACCTAGTCAATCTAGTAAGAGAAGATCTGACCCATCTCACCACAGTCCTAATCCGAGCAACCAAATCACCAAGTTTATCCAAGTCATCACGTACAATCAAATTAAGAATATGTGCTGCATATCGCACATGCAAATGATCCCCACCCAAAATTGTTCTACTTGCATTTTTCATGAGTGTAATAAAATGTCTCATTGCAACATCATTAGCTCCGGCATTATCAACCGTGCAAGTCAGAACCCGTGTCAACCCCCACTCTTTTACAGTAGTCTCTAAGGCATTTCTTATCGTTTCACCTTTATGATCAGTTACTTAAAAATTAGAGGATTTTCTTATGCAATGTCTAACCCCTATCAACCCAATGCACAGTTACATACATAAAATTTAAATGATTACCAGAAGTCCAACAATCAGTGGTGAGACAAACACTCTCCTCCGCCAATAAATCCCTCAATTTCTCTTTTCTGAGTAGTAAAGTTTTCTAACATCTTTTGCCACCGTGTAACAATAAGGAATATTGAATCTTGGTTCAAGTACCTAGAAAAGGCTTGGAACTCTTTCCCCTCAACCACTTGGAAAGACATTTTATCCATAATGACCATGCGAGCTAGGTGTGTCCTAGCCTCGTTAGGATTGTATTTTGTGTACCCCATTAATGCCAACTCTCCACTACTCCCCTCACCCATTTTTTTCATATAAACTTCAAGCCTAAATTGACTCTTCTCTACTAAAGATTTCAAAATTGGAGATTTCTTGCATTATTCTTCTAAGTGCAACTTTATTTGAGAAGTGCCGTGTCTTTTGTAGTGGCACCCATAAATCTTACCACAATAGTTGCATTTGGCTTTTGGGTCATTGGAGTCACCACTTTCTATCTTGGTGACATACTCTCAAATTATGGATGGAACTTTCTTGCTAGGCTGCTTGGGGGCAGGACAAGTGATAGGGGTAGGGGTTTTAACCGGAGTGATAGTGGTAGTGGTAGTGGTCGGAATAGGGTTAGGGTTAGGGTTATGGCCAAAGGTACCAAAGACCCCTTCCGGAGAGCTGGCACTAGAATCCTCAGTACTTTTTATTTACAACAAATCGAACATTGTAGACAAAATATAACACAAATATTCATACAAAATTTAAAATCAAGATAAGCATAGGATGATGAGACTCACTTTTTTTTATTAAAAAAAAAAGTGAAACTCATATCAAATTCACAACTCAATTCAAATTTTAAAAAAAATATGTGATCACATTGCAAACTTCAAAAATAAATTAATTTTACAGCTTGACCAACATAAACACAATCATTATGCCAAATAGTTAAATAAATTGTGGTTGACCATTTAGCTATTAAAACCCAGCCAACATTGAGTATCTATCCAACATTTAAAGATGTCTATTTCTGATATGACTAGATAATGAAGCCGTGCACGACAAAGCTTCAATGTCACGAACATATAGATAAATAATAATAATAATAATATATTTAGATTATAGTAATGTTAGGCATTTGGGTACATTTGTAAGTTGTAACAATCTCAATTATCATGTATGTTAATCTAAGAGATTAAAAACATATAAAAGTTAATTGCATTTGAGTTTGATTAATGTTCATCAATAACTTGATTGTTAACAATTAGCAAATACTTTAAACAAAATTGGTCAGAGAAATCATTTAAAAAATGTTATTAAATTGATCTTATTAACGGTTAAATGTTAATTTTTTTAGGATTTATCCAAAAAGCTATTATTTTTAGGCCAAGATCTAGTAAATCTATGCTATATCAATTATCAAGACTTAATATTGGACAACTGATTATATTCAATATTCCTTCACAGTTTCACTAATCATATTTTCAAGACTTAACAAATGATTTTCTTTAGTGTTATTTTTTTAATAAATCATTTAAAAAATACATATTAAATTATAAATTATACTTAAACATAAGGAATGTCGGCGTTAGGGACCGCCGATGTCACCAAACCCTAGAGGCTAGAACAACAACTCAATACAATGACAATCATATTATCAGGCAATCAAAGATTCAAGTTTGCAGCACAATCATGTATTTCCAAGAATCAAAACGAAAAAAATGGGAGATTTAAGACTTTAAGTGATTACCTTCATAGAGAAATATCGAAGAGGGAGAACCGGTGAGGCAAACGAGACGATGGAGAGCCGAGAGAAATTCTCAAAACTTGGCAGCGACGACGAATCTGAGGTGCGATTTGGGGGCTAGGGTTTGGGCAGCGTGAGAGTACTGAGAGGGAGATGAGAGACTGAGAGAGAGATAAGAGAGGAGAGCAGAGAGGCCTGTAGAGTTCGTAAAGAGGGGTTTGTTATAATTCAACTTAAAGTTACATAAAACAACACTGTTTGAAATAAAACGACGTTGTTTTATGTAAGTAAATAAAAAAAAAATCTGGATGACAAAACAACGTCGTTTTGAATCATCTGGATTTTTTTTAATATATAATAATAATATATATTATATTAAATATAATATATATGCGGAGGCGGGAGTGGGGTAATGCGGGGGCGGGAGTGGGGTAATGCAGGACGGAGCCCAACCTCGACCGCACCCCGCCCCCGCATTTTGAGTAAATGCGGGCGGGGTTAACCTCGTCCACAGTTGCCGGGCGGATTAACCCACCCCGTCCAGCAAGGGGCAAAATTCGGGCGAGGCAGTAGATGTCAATACCCGTTACCCACCCCTAGCTGCCACAACCTGGGTCCTAAACCACTGCTCCCTCATACAATCCTCTTTCCATCATTTTTCTCTCGGCAAGCACTACACTGTACACAACATCTGACACAATCTCCATGTTCCTGGTTGCTCAAACCGGTACCGTTTCAGCGCACACAGATGACGTAACTTATATGAGCAACAGAAAAAGATAGGCCAAAGAGATGCAAAGGAGACCGGCTGGTTTATACCAGAAAATTAATTTTACAAAGATAAATAAACTTTAAAATGTAAATTCTCCCAGGGCCCATCAGCTTCACTATCTCATATATACAAGTCTTGAGATATCATGAACATAAGAATCCATCTTACTTCTGGAATATAACGGGAATAAACAGTCGAGCTTATGCACTTTGATAATCAGCTGAGCATGGTTGGATGCCCGGTTTGGAGCATCCTCTTGATCATGTCCATTCCAAATGCAGAATCTGATGAACTGGCCAATTCAGGCAGAACATAAACTCAAAGTTCCAATCATGAACAGAAATTCCTATCAGAGATACTTCTAAGAAACAGCAACTTATTAATAAAGAAAGAGCAATGCATGAAAGGAAGTCAATGAATCTCCGACCTAAGCCCATAGATTTTCATTTTTTAAGGCTTTGATAAGTAACTCCAAGCACACAAGTTTAAGTGCCCCTTTACGAAAATGCAATTTTTAGTTCAGAAGAACAATAAATAGAAAAAAGAAGTTGAAGAAACAGAACTAACTCATTATCAACTAAAGAATAGCTTGCCAAGAGCTAATTTGTGGGTATTAAAGAATGGATGGAGTTTGTAGGTCGAGTAGACAGAGTGATGCAACAATGTCATCACACGAAATCTTTTTGGTCATTGGTTTGTACGACATGTATTTCAATTCCCAACTTCACTAAACTCAGTAAATGCATATAATATGGCCTTAGTTTACAAGGGGAACCGTGCTTGAGTTCTAAAGCGTCTCTCTATACTTTAAAAGAACAAAAACAGAACCTTACCATAATTTATTGTCAAATAAATAGCATAATCCAAGTACACAGAAAGTCTAAGAGAGAACACCTAAATACAAGCTAGGAACTAGGAAAGGCTAAAAGGCAAGCCTGAAAATGTTAAAATAAGTAGATTTCAGATAGAAACATTAAAAAACTAAATTAATAGGGACACCACTGAAATGAGATGAAACAAAAAGGCAACTCACCTTGGAATAGTGATTTCATAGGGAAAAGAGACAAAGCCATCACGATTTGGAATGGGGGGAACATGATCCTTCTTCTCATTTGCAAATTTTATGATTTGAAACATTACCTCACGGAGAGATGCTTCAAGTGCTGCTCTGCGAACACTTCTCTCCTCTACTGCACTCTCTACACTCAAGATAGAAAGAGGAAAAAAGGATAGCAGATACCTCAGAAAGTGCAAAGCACTAGAAAACCTATAATTCATTGAACAATAGGAATTGTACCTCCTGTATCAACCAAAAGTTTGGAATGATGAGACTTGCTAGAATGTGCTTTGGTGTGTTGAGCCACATTCAAATTGATATACCACTGTTCCCAATATAGGCGTTCAATTTTATTAGTGAACCAAGAAGGCTGTTTGTTTTTCACTTCATAGAAAGATAAGCATATCTGCATCATTGTTAAAAGTGGTAAAATTGGTGAGATTGTTGGGAAAATGTGAAAATGACAACATCTTGACAACATAAAATGTGACAAGCTCTGGCAACAAAATAAAATGAATGATGCAAAAGTGAAAAGTCCAACGTAAGTCACTTTAAGTTATAGAAATCTATTTGCAGATCACAAAATTGCTTTAATGTGCTAGCCTAAATGCCAAAATGCAAGATAGAAAAAAAAAATGACAACATGCAACATGAAATGAAGTGATAATAGAAGTTTCTGAAGCAAAAAATCCCAAATCCAACGAAAGAGACCAACTTTTGGATTTCCACTGAAATGAACATTAGATATGCATTATACACCTAAACCAGACTGTCTATGGGATAAAACATGATTGAACCATCACGAAAAAGAATGATATTTTAAGTGGCCAATAGAACTTTAAATATTGTCAGTCTAACCCTTCAAGAGCATTCTACAAATTTACAAAGAAGATCCATAGGATATTCATAAATTACCCACATATCATATTTATATGTAACACTTAGAGCCACTGGAAAACCACAGACCTGACTTTTCTTGTTTGGGTGTTTCTCTACCCAGCTAATGAACTGTTCAATCTTCTCATCTATTTTCTTTTCAAGCTCCACATCTCCGCATTGCACCTATACAATACGAAAGTTTAATTCTTCAACCAAGCAATGAACGAGCTATAGCAAAAGACTGAAATGCAAGGTATAATAGATCTAAAAAAAATGCTATATATTAGATGGAATGCCATAAGATAACTGCATAAAGGTCCAACTCAAAGAGGTAACCAGATGCCTAGCTCAATAATGACAAAGTAGAAATTTTATAGTTTCTTGTGTCAAAATATGTGGGAATATGCAGTGTAGATTGCAACATGATTTACATTGGCATCTAACAATGTCTTCAAGTATTGCATATTTCACTGCAAACTCGTTGCACAACATTATTCAGTCAAGAAAAGAAGAGGCCATTCAACAAAACATTATTTATACTAGTGAGCTATTATCACACATCTAATAAGAAGGGGAATGGATATTTTTTATCACATCACTGAGCCTTCACCACTCCAAAAACATGGCAAACGAAGATGCATACAACTAAAAACAACCAATAAATGGAATAAATTCTGAACCACTTACATATGTAATTTCAAAAAGTTCCAAATCAATGTCTTTGGGCCGCACTAGACCTAAAGCCCGATGAAACACAATCGTGTGTAGTATGCCTGCACCCATTATTACTGATATGTCACATAAGATAAAAACCAGTAGTGTGTTTCTTTTTGGGTAAGAAATTGAAGATCTTACTAAAGAACGCAAGAGACATGGCTAAAATGAACACTATCACGGTATAAATACCACCATGCAACTTTACAAAGACAAAGATAGATTTCTTGTAACAGGGAAAAAAACAATCGGACATGCTATGTTACCACATAACCATAATAATCTTGATTCCAAACATGAACATAGCCATGAGCATAATTAATCAATCATCATACACGTACAACATATAGAATACTCCAAGTAATCTTCTCACTTTTTCTATTGTTTCATCATTGAATGTCGTTCAGAAGAAAATAAATGTTACACAAAAATGCATCGTATTTTAATCTGCTTAGACAGAACATCCTTCACAATTCTATAACAAGTTTATATCAACATCATCCCCTGATCTTCAATAGTTCTGAAAGTATGACATATTGATAAATTTTGAAAACCCATTTCACATCCATTGAAGTTAAACAATAATGCTTCAACTCACCCTAAAAATTAATCCTTAACATAAAAACTTAAAAAAAATGCAAAAGGATCTGAGAAACTGATACACATGCCAAAAGCACATACCGAGTCCAAATGATGAGCATTAAGAAAAACAAAAACTTACCATGTTCAGCTCACTTCTGAGCTTAAATTACTTCATAATCTTAATACCTATTTCCTTTTCTGAACAATGACTGCTAATTTAGCATTACAAGAAACTATAAGTTATCCAATAACACAGTCTAGTAACTGGTAACATATTTTCAAATTAGCAATATACCCATAATTATTATACAAATAAAATTAAACTTGATGCTGGGATCCAGCTAAATTGCCCAAATTTTATAGATTGAACAACCAAAAGCATAATAAAGTCACCGAAAGAGGCTCAGCGGTAGTACACATACAAACAACTCTACAAGGCAGGCCAATTTTGAAACGGTATCTTACAGCGTAGAACTTCCCCTATATTGAAGTGCTCCACTTCCTATAAACAACAATTTATTAAAGATAGCAATTTCACCGATAAAAGAACAGACAAAAATTCTATAAGATATAGACAGATAAAATAAAGCTAATGATTTTCTTCGATTCTGTGTATGTGTGCTTGTGGGGGGAAAACTTACCAATTCTTTGAGTTGGCAAACTTCGCAGTTCATGGCGCCTGATAAAGAAAGTTTCTTTTTACGTTTTTTATAGAAGTTAAAAGACGCGAACCCTAGCTTTCTCGAACCAAGTCGACGGAGAGATTGATCACATTCCTGATCGGAGTGTTCGAAGTTTTGAGTATAAGCAAATCCGTTTGAGCTTTCTACAAATAAGCCACATACCACACCACATTTTTTTTTCTTTTTAATTTAAAACATTTTTAAGTTTATTTTTGTTAAATTAATTGAATTCTTTTTCATATATTAAATATTTTATAAAACAAAAATTATGTGTGATACAAAGAGTTCTGTATAGATTTTTTCAATTCGTTTTGGATCAGGAAGGTTCGGGTAGGTTTTATAAACGACACTGGACAATAGTAAAAGGAAAATGTTTTAGCTATTTGGATTATAATATGAGATTTATCTCTAGTTTATTTTTAGAGATAAAATAAGATAAGGTGAAAATTAAAAAAAATTATTATTATAATATATTTTATTAATATTAATTTTATTTTAGAATTTGAAAAGTAATTTAAAATTTTAAAAAAGTTTAATTTTTTATTATATTTTATATAAAGATTTTAAAAAATATATAATAATAAATTTAAAAAAAATTTAAATTTAAAATTTTTTTTCCTAAAACAAACCAAGCCTTAAGTTATTTGGACCATAGTAAAATGCAATTTAGCTATTTTGACCCCCAATTTTATGGGATTTAGCTATTTGGACCATAGTAAATGCTTTGAAAAATTGCTCCGCTTGGATTCGGAGATGAGATGAGTTGAGATGAATTTGGTTTATTTTTTAATATTATTATTATTTTGGGATTTGAAAAAGGTGTGTTGGAATTTGAAAAAGGTGTATTGGGAATTGAAAAAGGTGTATAGAAATTTGTGTTTTGTATAAAAAATTATAAAAATATAATGATGAAATGGAAGTGAGTTGAGATGAGCTCAACTCACTTCACAATACAAGCGGGTAAACTGATTTGTAGAACATATTTATTAAATTTCTTGTATTACATAATTTTAAAATTTTTTGTATTACATAATTTGATTTAGAATATAATTTTTAAATTTATATTTTATAAATAAATTTTTACAATTTAACTGATTTATATAATATGTTCTATATATTACAATAAAATAATTTTATATTTTATTACATCTCATCTTATTTTGACTGTTAAATATGATTGTCGTTAAGATTCAAAAAGCAAGTCAGAGGGTGATTTTTTTTTTAAGTAATAATTCCTCTACATTCCATTTATAAACTCCAGCATTACATTGACAATAATCCTTCTCCAAACTATTAGAAATGAAGTACGAAGCTTCCTCTATCCGCATTATGTTATTGTCTAAACATAGTGATCTAAACATAAAGGTACTTTTGCTAACTTGTGAGCTATTGTACTGTTTTCTCATTATACAAACTATACTTTCTATTCATCTCTATGGGATAGAACGTTCTTTATATCTTCAATTACGTGACGGCCATAAGTCATAACTTCATCTTCACTCTCTTACTGTCCTCTGCAAATAATATGAATAGATAGAGAGACAAAAAAAAGTGGGCAGCACCCCACATGGATAGATTCGAGCAATCCCCCCGTGTTGGGCATACATAATTATATTTATATATGTACATATTAAATATTTATATCAAATATTTCAATATAGAATTATATTCACAAAATTGTATTGTATTGACCTCCTATACCAATCTTTATATAGGAGGCTTAGACAATATAAGAGTCTTACTTAAACAATATTTTGTGAATTCAATTTTTGAAATTATGGTTATATCTAAAAAATTCTAATTTAAAATTTAAATTATGTGAATTTAAAAATAATTTTTTAGACCCAAAAATAATTTAGTCCCAATGGCCATGGTTATTGTTGTCCAGATGACTAATACAAGATGGAAAATAAATTGGGTTATTAAAAATTATAAATCAAATACATAATATAAAATATAAATAGAATATGAAGCAGCAGGAAATATAAAAAATAAAGGTGAGAAAAAACAAACTCAGTATTTTAACGAGGTTCAACCACGCTGGCTACGTCCTCGCCTCAAGCTACCCATTAACGATCTCAAACTCACTATTCAATCTCTTTCAGGTGGAGATAGAAACCTATTACACATTGGAGCAACACTACTATAAAGACTCCGTGTATAATACTCTCTACACTTGCAATCACCTCACACTTGGTGATTCAACTATTCTCTATGTAGAACACATTTTATACACACAAGAATTATATGCACCCTTTTACAAATACAAGAGCTGATAGTGGGTAGATTATCAGAGTACACTCCTTAATGAGTGAAATAAGAACAATACAGTAAAACCTATATCTCTTTCAAAATGAACAAAGATTAAGATACAAAACTTAGAGAAGAGAGAATGCGAGTTTTGAAAGAATGATGCAAAACTTAACAATTGATGTATAAGCTCTTATTATTATTTTTGCAAAACTCAAGTGAATTATTTATAGACAAATAAGTATTCATATTCAAATTTGAAAAAGGTTCACATGTCATATAAGAGTACTATTCAATTTTCAAAAAATTCAAATAAAAAAATCTCATTTTTACATTTGTCAAATACAACTCCATTCATCTTTCAAAGATATCAAACATAATCTTTTACTTTTCATTCATAACAAAATAAGTATGATTTATTTTTCAAACGAAATCATTTTCTTTTTGCATATGTCAAAAAAACACACAACCATCCTTCAAGATTTTCAAACAAAATCAACTATATTTTGCATTTGTCAAGAGAAGCAGAACAACCCTTTAAGATTTTTAAACAAAATATGCACATGTCAAAAATGACAATCAATTATCTTACAAATTTAAATTTTTATGCATATGTGGAAAAAAAAAATTTGAAATTAAACATTTTAATAATATTATGCAAATTAAAAAAATACAATTTGATGTTTTATGAGAAAAGATTAATTTTGACCTTAATCCAATTTCAAATTTTATTAAGGGATGTACAAAATTACTCTATGAGTTTCATTTGTAGACTTGTTATCTTTCTTGTTTATACTTGATGTGCACTTGGCTCCATTGCGTAGATAATTTGAGTTTGAGTCTTGAATTTATTTTTTATCATCAAAATATATACGTAGATACGAAATTTGAAACCTTGGGTTCAACAGTTATTATTGAAGGGGGCGGTAGGCAGGGAGGATGTGATTTTCACCCTTACCCCTGCCTCTAGAAGGCAGGGTGCGGGGAAAGGTTGACCCACTTTCGCATATGTGGATAGCATCTCTAAAGACAAGGAATCTCCCTGTCTAAGACTCCTAGTAAGAAACAATTTAACTTTAGGCTTTCCGTTGATGACAATTGAGTATAAGACTGAAGTTACACAACTCATTATAAATAAATGATGAAATCAAGGAATCTTATAGATGGTGCTGGTCTTTTAGATTAGATAGGTAGTTAGAAGTTATGTCAATGAGTCAGTTTTAATAATTTAATATGATACCAAATATCAAATAATTTGACTACTCAAAGTCTCTATTCCAATAAAAACTACTTTAACTAAGGAAGCTTGTTTAGTGAAATGGAATAAATGGAATAAAGGATGGTTTAAAATGAATATTGATGGGAGTTCTTTGGGGTATCCAGGTTGTATGAGGGTGGGTGGTATTATTCGGGATGATAAGGGATGTTTGAGGTTGACTTTTGCTAAGGAATTGTCTCATGGTTAGAATAATGAATCTGAATTTCTAGCCCTTTGCTATGGGTTGCAACATTGTAAAGAGTTGGATTTGAAAAGAGTTGAGATTGAACTTGATTCTTTACTAGTAGTTAAATGGTTGCAAAAGGTAGGTGTGGAATCTGATATCTTAAATATTATTAGGACAAAATCTATGATCACTCACTACAAGATTTTCGGGTTTTCTCCAGGAAGGATTCTGGTAGCTAAAAATATAGTTTTTGTGGGAAGTAGTTTTTTGCCACAAATTCTCTCCGTGGGACGTTCATAGCATAAAACTCACAGTAAAAAGTATTTTTCCCCACGAAAGTTCAAACTCGTAAGAAAAAGCAGTTTTTCCCACAAGACCATTTGTGGATAAAGCATAAATACTCATGGCAAAAAGTCCTACAATAAGTATAATTCTCGTGGTATTTAGTACTATTTGCCATGAATGCTATTTGAAAATACTTATTTAGGAAAAATTCTTGTCATGGGAAATAATCATTTCCTGCAAAAAAAAAAAAAAGAAATTGCCATGAGTTCCATTAATGGCAAATGCTAAAAGATTTTAGAAAAAAAAAATTAAACAAAAAAATGAAACTAAATCAAAGTTAGCATAATGTGGATGAAAATAAACCAAAGTTGTGACTTATAAAGATGGATTTCCACATAATGTGGTGGATCCTGGCCAGGAAAAGAGGAAAGAGCTTATGATTTCAAATGAAAATTGGAACATGTGAAAATTATGGCACGTGGAGATTGTACCAGCTCTGAGTGCAGGGCGCATATCCGATTCCCAATTTTGCAAGGCCCTACGATCCCCAATTGAATTGCTCCAACTTGGCCTGCAATCAAGTCCATCTAAGTTCTTCCGTATTCAGAAATGATTAAGGTAAGATGGCAAGTGACAAGTTCAAGCATGATTAAAGGTAAAATTCCGACACATATTGTAATATGGGATTGAATGCACATGACATTACCATTTACATTGCATACAAAAGCAAAGATGCTATATTAAAAATCTAACATCAAATAAATAAAATCTAATAAAGTTCTCACAAAAGTGGTTAATATTCTGACCTTAAAACCAATATGATAACAAGCATCCTGAGACAGAAGAAGGAACACAATGGGAAGTGGGGATGGGATTGGATGGGTAGTGATTTGTTTCAAGACAACCAAGAAAGTCTTGCCAGGAAGAGTAAATGAAAATGTAAAGATGGATTAGTGAATAAAATTTAACCAAAAAAGACCCATATATTAAGAATTAATTTGACTTTTATATATCATGATCGTATTCTTGATATAAAATCAAATTTTATAATAAAAAAGGAAAAATAATCTAGTACAAGTTTAAACAAGTATAATGAAAGAAAACCTTACAATGATGCATAAGTTGAATGGCAACACAACTATGAATAAGACAAGGTCAAAGTTATAATTATGTAAAATTTATATGGATTTTTTTGTCCAATGACAGTTTTTTTAAGTGTACTACCTTTCACAATATATTGGAAAAAATAGGTTTGAAGAAAATTTGATATTTTCCTAAAATGCACTTTTAACTTTTTATATTAAAAAGTATTTTAATATGTGTCAACCACGCAATCCAGTTTCTTACTATTAAATTTCTTTTAAGCTATTTAAACACACTTGAAGCCTTTTAGCACAACCTCAAGCATGCTAGGTATTAGCTCAAAGAACCAAAGAATATTTGGATTAGCCGTGTTTTGTAAGTACGTATTTTATACATGATGTTTGCATTCAAAGATTAAAAAAACTAATTAATGATATATGCAATTTTTTTTATCTATAAATTGATGAACTTGCCTATTCCATGTTGTACTGGCCCTTGATAAGTTATAAGTTTTAATTACATTGATTTTGCTATGCGAGTGATATTTGCCAAAAATATATATGCCAAATTACCAATATACTACAAGAAATCTGGGTTTAGGTAATTTTGGAAATTTAATAAGACCACAAAACTTTATAAGTTACAATTCATGGCTTCACAAAACCACAACCAACATTTCAAATTTTTTCTTGGAAGATTTCCTTCTAGGTAGCAAACAACATTCAGCAATATTCAAACCTCAATTCCTCTAATTTAACTACTTTTTTGCATCCAACTTGGCATTTGTTGGCAATGTAGGGAAAAAAAAAAAGCAAAGTTTACCTCAAGATGCTGAACAAAGATACAGAAAAAACCTACAACAAAATTATTAACCAAGTTATTCATAGACACAGAAAAAAGTTAGCATGAAACTATCAAAATGCTGCTTGAGAGATCCTAAGGACCTAAACAGAAATAAAACCGCTTAATGAAGTGCTGGAAATAATGAGTATATGTAAATTTTCAAGCTGAAAGTTAAACTAAGTATGGACGCATTTGATTAACAATGAAATAGAATAAAAAAATGCACCAGTGTCACAAAATGCAAGGGTTTATACTACTTCGTGGACCTCACACAAATTCATCAACAGAAAATTACATAGAGTATAAAGCAAAACACTTTTTCCCTAGATGAATAAATGAAGGAGAACCGCATTGCTCACAGTTAACACCAACCTTCCAAAATAAACTGAAACCAAAATATAACGAAGTAGTCAGCATTACCGTAGAAGAATTCGAAATCCTAGAGGAAAAAACTCCATTAATTTGTAGCAAAATGCACACAGTTAAAGCTAATATAACTAAACCCTAGAGGAAAAAAGAGATGTTGTAAACACAAAGGAACTCGAAAAGAAGAAATCAAAAGAAGGAGTTAGCATCACCGCAGAAGAAGTCGAAATCGCATCCCAAATACGAAATTGGAGTGCAGAGGAGTTGGGGACTTCGAGGGTCCTCGGGAACTCGAAAATAAAGTAGAGTGGTTGGGGACTCGGTTTCAGGAACCCGAAATCGCAGTGAACAAGGTTGGGGGCTTCGAGGGAAGAGGGGGATGATCGGATGAAGCTGATGATGGGCAATCAATGCCATTGACGACAAATGAAGCCCAGAGGGAAGGAGGCTTGTCTCGGGGAAGAAGGATAGGGAGAGAAGGGCATTGTGGGGGGCTGGGTTCGACGATGTGTTGGTGGTGGTCAACGGTGAGGTGCCGGTGGCACGACGGAAACAGCGACTGGGCTGTGGCTGTGATGGACGTTGCCTAGGGTTTAGAGGGAGACGAGAGTAGGTAAAATGTCGAAGCAGAGGGAACTTATTCGAATTTAGGTAGGGATTGGATATCTGCTTTTGTGATTTTATAGTAGAGCATTTGTGACGAAATTTAGTCGTGGCAATTAAGAAAACAACTCGTGGCAAAAAATAACAAACTACGAACAGAAGCTCATACGATTAATTACTATTTTTGTGGCAACTAAGACTCGTGGCAAAGAAAGTTAAACTCGTGGAAAAAAAATTTTGAATTGGGAACATTATAATTTTGGTATCTTTTGTATTTCACGAAATTAACTTTTGTGGCAATGGTTTATTTTTTCGTGGCAAATTATTTTTCTCACCGTTTTTTTTCTACAACAAAAAATTCGTGGTAATAAGTAGAATTTTATACCCACGAGCATTTTTGATGTCAAGAAGCCTTTTTTTGCCATGAACGTATATTGTGGAAAAAGAACTAGTGGCAAAAATCCAGATTTTTTGTAGTGTCCTCTCCAGTTTGCACGTCAAGATTAATTATGTTTACGGAGAAGGTAATGCATGAGCTGACTTTCTTGCTCATTTGGCCTCTAGTCACTATTCTGGTACGTGGTCTAATTTTAATGAAATTCCGTGGAAGTTGAAAGGTATTTTAAAGGTGGATAGACTAGGCTTACCATATTTTAGATCTTAATTTCTTGATGGTTTGTTTTGGTGCCTTGGTTTTTTCGATTTTGTTGCATACGACGTTAGGTAGCCTGTTTATCTGGATTCCAGATCTGGGATTTTGAAATTCGGATAATTAATTTTCTTGAATATCGTAATTTTTTTTTGGCCAAAAGTACTATTAAAAAAAAAAGAATCAGGTCAGGTATACTCGGATGAACAGGCCTAACGTTGAGTTTGGTATTTGCTTGAGCGTTTTTGGTCTTCGTTTATTTTTATTTATTTATTTTTGGATCCTTTATTGTACTTATTTGGATGTTTTATATATTGGTCTATTCTTTTCAATTAAATGTCTCCAGACAAGTCTTTTGTAATCATGGTATTTTTCTGCCAAAAGTGAGTGCTCATTAATAAATTTGGAACTATAGCACTATCGGACATGTAACTACCGGCTCTTCGGTAAAACAAAAAGAAGTCTTAAAATATCCAATACAACGTGCATACATGTGTGAAAATCTGAAAAAAATAAAGTTAGAGAGTGAAATATTGATTATGGAATCTTATAGAATGTGTGACCTAAAATCTAGTAGATCATGATTAGAAGTCGCACAGTATATCAATTTAAACATTTTAGGATCTAAAATACAAGATAATCAATAGTTTGAGTGCACAAAATGTATTTAATCTTAAGGGAAAAATTAATGTTATATATTCCGTCTTTTCCTTTTTTTGTTTTTTGGTTTTGTGATTATTATTTTTAAAAACAAAATTAGAAGTTGACTGTCAATATTACCTTCACAAGTGGAACAACTTAAGTGAATTTCTTGTTTCACCAAATTCAAATAATAAAATGTGAAAAGAAAACAAAGAGAATAATTACCTGCAACAGTTGTAGAGTGTTTGTTTAGAACTTGAATTGTGTCAAATAATGTCAAAAGACACAGGAAAAAAATGTTAAAAGTCTGTTAGACAACCGTGTGACCATCCTAAACCATTTTGCAATGGATGGAAGCGATCCTCAACTACTGCAGCAGTATTGCATGACACGATGACCAAGCTGTTGCTATTACTCACACTCTAGTCGCACGGTCGTGTCTCATCAACCAGACTTGGGGTCCTGTCTCCTTAGAACTCAAGGATACATATGTATGATCCTATAGAACAGATCTTGTTCAAGTAAAGTCACGGCAGCTTCAACTCTCGCAATCATGGCAACTCTCGTTGCTTCCAACGGTCGTGTCTCATAAAAAATGTGGGATTCTGTGTACACATGCTTTCGTGTTTACTTAGGCCAACTTTTTCTTTTTTTTGAAAGAAAGATTCATCATTCCAAACTATTGCAGCAAATTGCTAATACAAGGGAGGAAGGCTTCTATGAGGATGCATTCTTCTCCAAGATCCAAGGCATTTTTGATCAAAATGTGGGCCATTATATTGGAATGTCTTGCGGTGAAAATAATAGAGCATAGCCTGAAAGATTTAATGAGATTTCTAGCGTCTTGGATGATTAGGCTAGATGAGCTCGGGTTCTCTTCCTTGCTATTAAGGCCATCAACCACCACTTTTGTGTCTCTTTCCAATATCAGCTTGGCATGGAATCCCAGCTCATGACAGAAGGTAATAGCCTGCGTTGCCGCGATTGCTTCCCCTAAGAGGGGGTCTGGATGGAGGTCCCAAGTTGCTTGTAGTGTAGCCAACACATGTCCATCGGAGTCCCGAATAATTACGCCTATACCAAGCTTACAATTTGTCTTGTCAATCGCTGCGTCCTAGTTTGCTTTGACATAGTCCTCTGGGGGTTTCCTCCACTCTGGTGGTGCTACCAGTGCTAGCTTAACCAAGGTGTGCCTATTGCTTGTTAAGTAAATGGTCAGCTCAGCTAGACTGGATTGCGCTTGTTGGATAACTTGCAAAAGAGATAAAAAGAGAGATTCAAACACCCATTTATTCCTCCTTTTCCATAGGATTTTGAGTACATAGGCTGCTTCCGCAATGCTCTCCTCGGTTCCTGTGGAAAAAATAACATCAAGAATGTTAGTGAAATCATCATCATGGCATGAGAGTTTTTGAAGATTCTTAGAGCAGTTGCTCCATACATCTTGGGTGGCCACACAAGTCCACAAGACGTGAGAAGTAGTTTTGGGAAATTGGTGGCAAATGGGGCATTCCGAGGAGTCTATGATTTTCTTCTTCACCAAATTCACTTTGGTAGGCAGAATGTCTTTGCCAGCTCTTTATAAGAATGTTCGAACAGCGTGGGGCATCTTCAGATTCCAAATGTTGTTCCAAATCTGCGGATGGGGAAGGATTATAGATGATTGACTAGTTTTTCCTGCATGCTGGCTGCCTTGGAGATGATAGGCTGATTTTATTGAAAATTTTCCATTTGACGTGCTTCTCCAAGTTAGTTTATCTGGGCTGCCACAGGGACTTATTGGAGTTTGCAAAATGGCAGCTGCTTCTTCAGGGCTGAAAATATCTTATATGAGCTTGCTGTCCCACTCTTTGTGCTCGTCATTGATCAGTGTATCTACCTTGCTGCTCTGAGGTAATATCGAGATTTATATCTTATACGTTGAGTGAATAGGGATCCACTTATCCTCCCAAATGCCCACGGATTTACCATTGCCTATCTTCCAGATGAGACCCTCACAAAAGAGAGGTTTTGCAGCTATGATACTTTGCCAAACAAAAGAGTCTCCTGTTTTTAGAGTGGCCTTAAGAAAGTCATTTCCTTTATAATACTTTGCCCGAAGGGTTCGAGCCGCCAGGGATGTAGGGAGTTATACTAGCCGCCACCTTTGTTTGGTTAGAAGAGCTAGATTGAAGTCCTCAAAGTCTCTAAACCCGAGACCTCTTTGTTGTTTTGATACCCCCATTCTCTTCCAACTCAGCCAGTGTAACTTGGAACGATTCTCCTTCTGGCCCCACCAGAAATTTTGCATTAACTTGTTAATACTCTTGAGTATATCCTTCGAGATTTTAAAGATTCCTATACTGTACATGGGGATGACTTGAATTACTGCCTTGAGTAGGATCTCTTTTCCTGCCTGAGATAGGAAGTTGGTTTTCCAATTATCCATTTGTGATTTAATCCTATCCAGGATGGGGTTGAAAGGTTTTGCTTTGTGTCTTCCTATGAAGGGGGGAGCCCTAAGTACTTCTCAAAAGGACCCGTTGCCCTTATCCCTACAGTCGCCAAGATAGATCGCTGAATATTGACCTTTGTGTTCTTGCTAAACATGATGGATATTTTTTCCAAATTCATTCTTTGACTTGATGCCATTTCATAGTCTTGAAGGATACAAAGTAAACTGGTCCATTCATTAGGATGTGCCTTGCAAAAAATCAGACTGTCATCAGCGAAGAATAAGTGATTGATGGTAAAAGAGCCTTTGGTCACTAGGAAACCAGTGATTTGGCCTCTTTATTCAACTTTATTAAAAGATCGACTAAGACTTTCTATGCATTAAATAAAGAGATAGGGGGAAAGAGAGTCTCCTTGTCTGAGGCCTCGTGAAGGATAGATGGGAGGTTGTGGTATTCCATTGAAGAGGATTGAGTAGGTAACAGTCTCCACACATTACATTATAAGTTGTACCACAGTCTCGTCAAACCCCATTTTACTCAAGGCTGCTTTAAGGAAGCTTCATTCGATTCTGTCGTATGCCTTGCTCATGTCTAGTTGTAGGGCCATGTATCCTTCTTTTTTTTCTCTTGGTTCTGTTCTGCATCGAATGTAGAAGCTCATATGCTACCAAAATATTATTTGAAATGAACCTTCCGGGAACGAAGGCACTTTGCGTGGGAGAGATCAGCTGTGGTAGGATGGTCTTGAGCCTGTTTGTGACGACTTTTGCGACTATCTTGTAGAGCACATTGCAAAGACTAATGGGCCTATAGTCGGAGGCCATCCGGGGAGCATGCTTTTTAGGAATTAAAGAGATGAAGGTCTGATTGATGCCCCCAACTCCGATTTTTCCATGGAGGATATCTAGCACTATGTCGATGACTCTACTTCCAACAATAGGCCAGTGATCCTGGTAGCCCGTCCGGTCCTTGGGATCCAAGAGGGTTCATAGATTCGACCGCGTGAACCACTTCCTCTTTGTTATAGGCTGATCTGGTTAAGGAGAAATTCATAGCATCCGTCACACAATGTGTGATGTCAGCCAGGTAGGATTCAAGACCCTGAGGGGATGTTGTTATGAATGGTTGAGAATAGAAACTTTGAAATTGTTGTGCAATCTCTTCCGACACATGCCAAGTGATTCTGCTGTCATTACTAAGTCTTCTTATTGTATTCCGTTATTTTCTTTGGATGGCACACTTGTGGAAGTAGGAGGTGTTCCTATTTCCCTCTTGGAGCCATCTTTGTTTAGCCCTTTGTTTCCAGACAATCTCTTCCTCTTCTAAATCGCATCCGCCTCTTTTTGCACCACCTTAATCCTTTCGATATTTTGACCAGAGTTGTCTTCCTGTAGGTCCCAAAGTTTCCCTCTCTTGGAGAGAAGCCGCTGTTGTTTGAGTTTCCTTTCTGATCTGTACCACTCTTTGAGTTGGAATCCACACCTCTCAATCCCTCGTCTGGTAATCTCTACGTTTGTGCCTGTTTGTAAGGCTCATTGCCAGACATTTTTGATCACTTCAATGCACTTCGGGTGGTTGGACCACGCTGCTTCAAACTTGAAAAGATTACCTTTGCCTAGTGGCCTAGGATCAATATCAGTACTACCAATAAATAGGGGACAATGATCAGAGCACCGTACAGGTAAAACATGCACAAATTTGTTAGGGAAGAGGTAGGCCAACTTTTTCCAAACAAAATATATGTATAAGAAATTAAGTCCATTATTGTACTATATATCATTAATGTACTGGCCATCCACATGTTTTGAAGTCATATAGATATATAGATATATATATATATATATAGGAGTAATTATATATTTACTAATGGTATATCACTTGTTTATTATTTTTAGTGTATTTATTATTTTTATTATTTTCTTTTAAATATTTTTTTAACATTCTAATTAATCATTAAAAAAAAGTTTAAAAAAATTACAATTTTACTAATAATCACTTTCTTAATTATTAAGTAAAAAAATTTATAAAAAAATAAAAAAAGAGGTAGAAGAATGATAAATGGGTAGGAAATGTATCATTATTCTATATATAAACTGTACATGGCAACTTTGAATATCCCATCGGCCTACGATCCATTGAAATATTCTCTCCTTTCATTAATGTTTATTTATTTTTATATTCGATCGATCTCCATTATTATATAACTTCTCTAATAGTTTAAGCTGGATTTTCTTACGGTTTGATCATGTCACCATGCACGCGATATTCTTGTTTTGACGCCTTTAATTTGAATGATATATTAATGCATGAACGTCATGATCAGCACATTATATATGCAACAAGCTAGATATATATGATCTTTTTCACAAGTCACTACAAGAAAATAGGTGTATTTCAGCGTTTTTGACAATGTTGCAAAAGAAATCGCTGCAAAAATAGCTTATTTGCAGCACTTTCCTTATTGCCGCTGATTTTTAATACGAAATTGATGAGCGGGCCTAAATTGTGTTTTGTACGCATTTATAAAATATTTCGCGACAATTTACGACGTCGCATTTAGAAAAAAGAATGTAGCGACAGGGTGCCTACGTCGCAAGAACAAAACCTGGAGCGCAAAAACAATTGAAATTTTTTATTTTGCCCCCTTCTCCTAATTTTCTCCTTCACCATCCCAATCGACTCCCACACCCATTTTCCTCCTTCACCATCACCATCACGATCGACTATGTCGATTTCTCTTCATCGTCATTGTCGCCTACCTTCCAATCCACCCACCCTAGTCTGCCAAGTCACTCGGTCTACTCAATTTGGTTTCTCCTTCCGTAGTGTGAGCCGTCATTCCTCCCCATACAAAATCCAAAGTCTTTGCCGGAAAATTTTGAGTTTTCGAGTGACTGGCCATGTGCATTCCATCATCAGTGCTAATAATCGTCCATCAATTAGCTTGAGACTGTATTTCACGCACCACAGGTATTTCTCCTCCTTCATTCCCACTGGTTTCTTTTCAAAAATTGTGCATTAGGGCTGTCATGATTAAATTTTGCCAAACAATTTGTGAAAGCATGTCCTTCAAGGACATATGAATGTACGTACATTTGAGTTGTAAATCCACCCACCTAGTTTTCCAAGTCACTAGATCTACTCACATTGGTTTCTCCTTCTGCAAATCGTGTGAGTTGTCGCTCCCTCCCCATACAAAAGCTAAAGTCTTTGTCGAAAAATCTTGGGTTTTCGAGTGACTGGCTATGGGCATTCCATCATCGGCATTGATAATCGTCCATCAATTAGCTTGGAACTCTGTTTTAGCACCAGTGACCTACTTAGAAATAGCCAATGGAATTTGAAGGTTTTGACTTCTTTAATCCTTTCTTCTTCGATAACTTTTAATGGAGGTTCTTTTGCTCAATTTTAGCTCCAGATTAACAATTTTAGACTAATTATCATTGGTCAAGTGTTCAGAGGATATTATCTCTTCCTTTGTGTAAATGAAATTGCGAAACCCCAATATAATAACTTTATTTATGTCTGAAAGCCTAGCACAAACAAACATATCAGGTCATTGTGTAAATGACAGTGTGTTTCTAACTTCTGTTCAATCGTACTTTGATATCTTCTCCAGAAAAATAGATGAAGAGGTCTTGGTAAGCCTTGGTGACTGATGGTACTGTCTGTTTCGTCCAAGCTTCTACGTTGTTATTGTGTAAATTAAATATATTGTAAGAACTAGAGGAGGCTAAAATGGAATTGGACATCCTTCAAAAAGAATACTTATGACAAGAAGATTCCAAAGACGTGCCTCATGTGATAAATATATGCTAACTAGAAGGGCTGGGTAAATTAAATATATTATGTTGCCTCCATTTTTCTTGGTTAGAATCATTATTTACATCTAACAATTTTCTATTGGAAAGGATATTGTAAATTTTGCATCTTGCTTATCAGTTGGTACAATCATGGTGAAATCAACTATGGATTTTTCTGAACTAGAAGACTAGTGCTAACAGATCCATTCTATACAATGCAGTTCTTTGCTTTATTGGATTATTGCTCAAGGTTTATTTTAATATTTCTTTTGCTCCTTATTGGAAACGGGAAAGTTGTGTGGTAACAAAGGCTAAATTCTTTTAGTTACTTCCATGTGTGTTAACATCAGATTATGTTTTTTTTAATCCTATTTATACCTACATCCATATGATTTTTTTAGTTAAATGAAGTGCTCTTGATGAGCATGGAAGTGAAAATTTCGAATTGCTAGCCTTCGACTATCTTGCTACTTCCATATAATCGAAGGTTATTACCAAAGACATATTAGCCATTAATTTGTGTCACGTGGCTTCTTAATTTCTTTATTATTTCTATTCTACTTATTACAAACATATAAGAGCATTGTTACATAAGTTTTTCTGCACTTTACATAATGAGTCTGAGTTGTCTTTTACATCTTAAATATAGATAGTCACATTATCAAGATAGGTGCATTGCTCAAAATATAAGGTTGTAAATTGTAATGTCACCTTATATCTTTAGTTATTATTCTCCACTGTTATGGTTTCTCATCTATTGTTGGTGTCCTTTGTGTTTCTAATAATTCAAGTTGTCAATTAATTGTCACCTTATATCTTTCATTAATTGTCACTGCTGCATCTAATAAACCTTTATTCGTATAAAATCTTTTTTTTCACTTTCCAGAATAGGTGTCTCTATTATACACCCACTATGTACTTGTGTTGTGCCTTTCCTGTTATAAATAAAGATTTATTCTTAAAGAAAATCAAGAATTTTGCTTCATGCATATAACTTAAACTTGGTGTATATTATATACCTTGGATCCTTTTAGGCTTCATCTGGCCAGGGAAAATGCTGTATTATTATTTGCACATCACCTCTAAAAATTTGGTGCATATTAGTGTTATCTGTTATGGTTTTTCTCTCTATTTTCTTTTTGATTTTCATGTCAATTTGATTTTGTTGTGTTATGTTCATGGATGAATATATGCACCACAATATATATTCCTTCTACACTGATATATAATAGTTTCTCCAGCACCATTTTAGTGTCTCCAGTACTTTTGCATTGTGCTGGCTCAATAATCTTACATGAAGAATTAATTATGTCTATATTTAGATGGATAGTGTAATGATGTCAGTAATCTTAGTGTATATATTTATAATGTTTTGTAAGATATTTTTGTATATTTTAGGCTATATAGTCTAAAAAAATATCAGTGAAATTGAATGGCTATAAAAGCTATACAATTTCACTGGGTTTTTTTAATTTATAAAAGCTAAACCCTTGATTGCTGTCAATTTCATGGTAATGATAATCTTATCATATAAATTAGTCAAAAAACTAAGACAACAAATAAATTATTAGAATAAAATAAAATAACCAAATCATAAAACAAATAAATTTTTAAAACCACAAACTTTTCTGGTACTATCCTTAGGTAACTTGCGGATTTACCCAGAGCCGAACTGCTCTGATACCACCTATGACGCCCCCAAATTCCCTTTAAAATAACAAGGGAATCGAGGCGTCAGGATGATGACAACACGGGTTAGACATCCCAACGACAAGTGTCAAACGTGTATGCACACGTGACATACATAAAATATAGGTCGCTGCGGGTAATAAAATCAATAACTAGGTAACAGAATTTTTAGAAGTATTTTACAAACCAATTTAATATAAACTCTCCAACAGGAGATTTAATACAGTCATCCAAAATATAAATTAAACAAATACATATTTATAAAAATGGAAAAATAAATTTCCTGAGATATCAATTAATAATAATAACACCTCAATAGCAGAGCCGTCTCCTCAGGCTCAGCCTCTCCAAAGTCTGCATCCAAAAAAACTACGACGCCAAGATGACATCGCAGGTAAGTACAACCCAACCGAACTAAAAGACAGAAATACATTAATGCCACAACAACAACTATGAACAATTACCATATGCATGAGGCTTAAAATCATCTTCCTCAAAGTCGATGAAATAACCACACTCGTCAAAATCTCAATTTAATCCACACTAAAATCTCAATACAATCACCCATAATTTCCCATAAAATAATATCCTCAAAACCAATCATACCGGGCGTTACGTATCGCCGTCCCCGATATGATTTACACACACACCCGAAATCATAATGGGCGTTACGGATCACCGTCTCCATTACGATCCACACACACTCATTTCATACCGGGCGTTACGTATCGCCGTCCCCGATATGAAAGCACACCCAATGACCATAATGGGCGTTTCGTATCGCCGTCCCCATTATGTCATCCACACACACACACTGATCACAACGGGCGATACATATCACCGTCCCCGTTATGACTCAGTCCAAAACCATTAAAATCCATTAAACTTAATTTAAATCCCAGTTTTCATTTCCAACACATGAATATTCAAAATCTTGCAAAAATCCACTTTCTAAATATTTTCATGAGCATGCGCGTAAATACACAATGTAGACAACCATGCAGCAATTGTCCAACATTTAATTAATCCAATCAACCAACAAATACCAACATCAACTAACACATAGCAACAATAATCAAACACAATAACTATTGATGTTAAAAATATATTTAAATCTTAAAACTCGTTTGGAAAGTACTTACAGCAGTTAAAACGTAATTCCTTGAACAATGTCAATCTGCAGCGTTTGTAGCGGTCACATGTACGTTAGGTTAAAATGCTCGGTTTGACACCAAAATTTACGGAGGTACACTTTGAAGGGTGGGGAATCTCGTAGAGGTGGTGGTGTGGTGGCACAACCACCGGAAGGTGGCGGATCGGGGCCAAAAGGGGTGAAAACCCATTTTGGAGTTTGGGGTTGTACCGGGAAGGTGAGGCCATGTATGGGGAAACTGAGTTAGGGGGATGACCGGCTGGGCGGTGGTGAGGCCTACGGTGACCGGACGGCGGCGCGGCGAAAAACAACCCGTTTAAGACGCATTTCGGGTGGAGGGGGTAACCGACGGTGATGGGTGGCTACCGACGGTGAATTATGCTCGCCCGAGGGTGGGGAGTCTAGTGGTGGTGGTCGGAGGCCAAGGGGTGGCCGGAAAATGCAAGGGAAGGAAAAATACCCATTTTGGGTTTGTGGCCGTGGAGGGGCGGTGGGGTGGCCAGAGGGGACACCACCGGTGCTGTTGAACTCGCCGGCATGTGGGGGTGAAGTTGGGCTGGGCGGTGTCGTCGGTGGGTGGCCAGCAGCGGTCTTGGGGCTGAGGAGAAAGAACGGCGAGAGGGAGATGAGGCAGGGGTCGCTGGTTGGAGGAAGGAAAAGCAAAGGAAAAAAAGAAAAAAAGAATAGAAAAAAATGAGAAAAAGGAAAAAGAAGAAAAAATGGATCCAATTAGAAAAACACAATAAATTAAATAAAAGCTAGTCAAAATACTACAATCTAATATCAATAAAATAAAATATTTAAAACCCCAACAATATAAATAAATTAAACCCAACCACAATATTAAAAATAAAACAATAATTAATATAACAAAAGGAGATCAAATAAACTCACATAATAAAATAAAAGAATTTAATTCCACTCATTAAAATAATTAACTCATTAAAATAAATAAGAAAAGTAATTTAACTCAATATTAACTAATTAATAGCTCAAATAAATATTTTAAATAAATAAAACACGACTAATAATATTATTAAAATACATTAAAATAATTAACACCGAGAATAAAATAACGTGTAAAAATACACGTAAGTCCGGGATCTCACATTCAACATGTCAATTTAATGTAACTTATTTATTTATTTTTTGATAAGTAATAACCTTTATTGAATTTAATGTAGCTTATTATAGTTGTGCTTGATCTAGCTAGCTATTAGTATCATTTAAATTATCTGTTATGATTGCATAGTCATTCTAATCTATCATTGTTTGTAACATGAATTTGATCTGGACATGTGCATGGATAGTGGCAACCATGCCATCTATTACAAGGTCGTCTGCTTAATTTCCTAGTGCTGCCTTATGTAACCTAAGCCATGATCCTCATTTATTGAACACTTTGTTACTCATTACATTAGTGTTTTAAATGGAAAATGTTGTCATTTGATCCATATCTAGTTTATCTCCTATCTCTTGTCCATACTTTTCTCTCTCAAGTCACAGGGACCTACCTCCATGACCATGTGAAAGAGGTCCCTCAATGGCCATGGCCACGAAGTTTGAGAGAGGGAATAGAAGGTATTATTTTGAAATATGATTTATATATAAATAAGGGGGAGAGATGGAGACGGGATAGAAAGAGGAGAGAGAAATTGAGGTTATAATTATAGAGAAAAAAAGCTTTGTATAAAAATTAGTAGAGACAAGGACAATCTAGGTTTGTATAGGACCAAAGTTCATAGATGGACAAGTGGGTTTGCACCCTTGTTCAAGTTTCATCTGGGCTAGTATATGATAGAACATACCTGTTTTAAGTTATTCAAAGTGGTGGAGGCATGCCATTAGAAAAGAAGAATTGATTTCAGGATTTCATGGTAATGATAAAGGAAAGACAGAAAATAAATGGTTAATCAACAAATTATTGGAGTTTTATGATTCCCCTTGATTGCTGTCAACTTCATGTACATGGTCTATCTTCTTGTCAACTTGTGATATTTTTTATTAGCTCTAGCCAATATACTAGTTTGGTAACTTGTGGCAACTCCTCCACAATAACTTAGTTTTAGGCATGTTTATCAATTAGACATTCATAAAAGAATAAGGATTTTCCCATTTTGCACTTCCATTCACTTGTAAGCATACAATACATATTGATGGTAATAAAATTTCCTCTTCCAAAATTTCCCTGCTTTTTTTTAATCCTTCCAAATAGTTTTTTTTCCTAACTAAGTGTCTTCTATTGAGTCATGTATTTAGGCTTCCCCTAGATTGTTATTAATAAAATTTTTACTTATAAATATAATTGTTACAATATTAATTTTGTGTAATGTCCGGTCAATTATGCATGCCTTAATTAATAGAATGAAGCTTATTTATGTAATCTTTTTTATGAACTATTTTATGCTCATTGGGAGAACTCCTCTTGTATATCTTAACAAGAGTCACTGAATTGTGTGGAGCTTATATTGCTGTTAGGCAAGAAATGAATCAACCCACTACTAGCACCAAACATAGGATGCATATCCCCCCCTCCCCCCAGTTTTCTTTTGTTATCGTAATGTAATACGTATATTTACCATAGTTCCAATATAAAATAAGAATTGTAATTGCTTATTTTTGTCACCAAACCAACACTTGCCATGTTAGCATATGTAGAAAAGAAAAACTGTTGTTTGAGCAGGGAAGGTCACCAGACCATTACTTGCTAATACTTTTGTATGTGTAGCTGTGAAGTTACTGTTGGTCTTATTAATACTTTTTTTTTTCTAAATTTGTGTACTTTGAATTTGATGTTAATCTGTTTAGATTAGTTTCCAAAATGACTTTATAGTTGGTGACTTTGTATCCTTTTTCTACAGTGATATATGGGTTTAATTCTTTCAATTGATGGAGGTAAAGTTGCTTATAAGTAATATAAGTTATTGATGGAGGTAAAGTTGCTTATAAATAATATAAGTTGGGGTGGCACCAAATTGGAAAAAAGCCCTTATTAGTATAAAGAATTAAGAGGATTTTATTCATTTCTATGAAAAATCCTTTATTTTTATTCTAAAGTGTTGGTATTTTGAATTTGTCGAAATTCTCAAATGTACCCAACATATTTTAAGTATCACAATGCATAAAGTTATAAATACACATATGCTTACAAAAGAATTCACCTACTGGCGTATAAAATATTGGTTCCAATAAAAAAACTTGAGCATATCCATAATATATCTTAAGAAGGGCCACCCCATATAAGATGGAGTGTGTAAGTTTGGATTTACAGTTGATTATGCGACTACAGTTCTTTTGCTAGGTTTGTTTCTCTATTTTGGGTTAATGTATTCCACTGTTTGGCTTCAATGTTTCTCTATTTTTCTCTTTATTTCTTAATTGTGTTTATGTCTTAAGAAACTAGTGAGATTGTTGATAATCCATGTCGTAAATTACATGCTTCTTCTACACATGTAGAAGGAAGCAAGGCTCCAAAATTTAAGTGTTGGGGCTGCATTTATTGTAATTATGTTGTACTTAATTTTGCAAGATCATCAATGCTTGAAACTTGTGTTTAATGAATCATTCCATTCGAATGTAATATGCAGCCAATGATCCCAAAACTTCCGAGCTTGCATTTTCCAAGAAAGTGAATAAAAATTGAGCCACATATTTGACTCAGATACATGGCAGAAAGAGACTAAGCAAACAATTAAGTTAATTCAAAATAAGTGATTGTTTGGAGGTAAATCTTACAGAATTTTCTTTCAATTGATGTATGTTCATATGTTTATGATGCAAGGGGATTTAAAACAAATAATACTGAGTTGTCAGATTGCACGTTGATGGCGCTGAGATATCATAAATTGGCAGATCAGCGCAAGGGCAAAAAGTGATTGTGATATCTTTCTAATTGGGGCAGTTTTGAGTGTGTTTCAGTCTTTTGGTCATAACTTGAGCTACGGATGTCAGAATCACACTTAAGATCTCAATTGGAAAGCTCTTTTTGGTGCGCACGCTATTCACATTAAGCATGGCTCCATGTACCTTTTTTTTCAACCTCAAATTCCATTGTTTTCCCTTTCGAATAATTATTTTTAGATATTTTTTGCTATTTTTAGTAATATTTCGTTTGTCAGTTAGAAAGTGATTTTAAATCCAATTTGGGCCCCATTTTTTTTGAAATTTCTTATTTTATTTTGAATTTCAATTTGACGTGGTTTTTGAGATTTTGCCATTTTTTGGGTAAAGTTTGGATACAGAGATTTTTGGTTATATAGTCCGGCTTGTGGACTAACTTTTGAAATTACTTAATTTCTATAATATTTAGTTGAACTTGAGAGACGTATTCTCTGTGTTTTGGGTGATTTTCTTGTGTTTTTCTCTATAAATCATCTATTAAAACTAGTCTGCAGGATAATCACTATTCTGTGTGGCGTCAATTTATTTATATTCCTTTTTATTCTTAATATGGGTTAAGACAACAAATTCTCAATTCGCGAATTAGCAATACTTATACTATTAAATGTAATGGAATGATGAATCGGATTTGTAACTTGCTCTTTCTATACCATGCAGAAAGTTACCAACAATGTAAAGAATAGGGGGACAACTTTAGGTCCTAATTGCTCGCTGAACGATATTATACTTATTAACTTTGCATCATTTCTTTCACCACATGGTGATGCATCAAAGAAGTCAGGTGTGCGCTATTTAGTGATAATTTAATATTATTCTACATGGTATGCTTCTTATTAGTTCCTTCTTTTGTTTCAATTTTCAATTTTTATTTTTTAAGTTTTTGTTGAAAATAAAAGATTGCCATGAATGAATGTATTTTTGATGTATATATGATAATATAGTTGGTCTACATGCTCATGATTTTAAACAGTCAAGCAAGCATCTTAAGCTTTTTCCATTGAATTCACTTGTAGTTTTAAGTACTAGAGAGAGGGCATTTTGATAAGAGAATCTAGGCCTCTTGGTTACATTTGTTCTTTTAGTTGGTTTCTCCTTTATAACAAAGTATTATAGGTTCAATTGGAATGGAATATGAATGAAATTTTTGTTCATATGTGTAAATTAAAAATGCAGGCATATCAGAAGAAGAGAAGATGCTATTATTATACTGTGTTGTTATCGGGAGTGGCCCTACTAAGGACATACTTTTGGAGTGCTAACTAGTGAAGTTGGAGCAAGATTTGAACAATATGAAGATACTTTAACTGTATTATGTGTGGTATTTAATTTGTAGCTAAACTATTAATATGCATGGTATAGACTTATGTTAATAGCTTGTAAACAACTGAACTTATCATGTGTAGGGATAACTATGCTTGAAATTAAGAGCAGCCACATATGTTTCGTTTTTGGTTTTTTGTTCATTTTTTTTTGTATACAATGTATTTTCTGACATACTTAATAATTATAATAGGTGAGGTAGTATGATTAAAAGTTTTCATAATGAATTTATTTTGTAATTCTTTATATTAATATTTTGCTTCCAAAAGTGCGATAATGTAAAATCAATATGTATGTTTTGCATTTTTAAGAATGAGTCCAGCAATAGTCAATTTAAATGCAAAAACTGTGCAGAAATTGCACGTTAACTGCAAAATGATGTGGACAAGACAATTACATTTCTAGAGAACAGCTTCATCACAAACCAAAAAAGGTGAAAAATTGTTGTTGTAGCAAATAAATGTTATAGCAGAATATGATTGGAAACATTAAAGTATCAGCAAGGAATTGACTTGCAAGCATAGAATATTTACTAAAAATGGTCTGGCAGCAAGTTTATTTTACCGGTGGGTATGATTTGTAGAAATGTCATTTTGTTTACCAAGCATGAGAACATTATTTTTTCCAAATGGTCATTATTGGAATCAATTGTTGCCAATAGTATACAATTACCATAATATTTAGTGGTTGGAACTTAGAAATAGCTATGGAATAGATTGACAATAAAAATAAATTCCAACTATGTTATGATGCAACAATTTGTAATAATATTGTTCAATCCTGAATGAATATGTAAGCACATTTGTGACAAAAAAAAATATTATATTAACCAAGAAACCTATTGTCATAATAAGTGTGCATTTCCTTCCAATTGTTGAGTTGCCGCTATATGTGGTATAATTGTCAATTCTTTCTCCACAAAGATGCGACAAACATAAATGGCCATGATTGCATATTTTTGACCATTTTTCCAAGTTTTTGTGGCAAAACAAATTGTAGATATAGGACCAAAATGTTGTACTGAATCTCATCATGAACAACCTTCAAATTATATATTTATAGTATATACATATAATATGTATATAGTACAATGACATGATTTAAAAAAGAGTGATTAGCTAGCTGCCAAAGTTGCCTGCAACAACAAAAATCATGCAGTAACACTATAATAAAATGTGGTTTTTGCGGCCATTTATTTTTCTCGTGACATGAAATACAGCCACAAATATCATAATTTTGGATAACAGACACCGACGAAGTGACATCTCAGCATTTCGTAAGTAAAAATCAATTTTTGCAAAATTAATTGTTATCGAAAAAATCATAGAAAAGTACTACAACCATTAGATATGGGTAAGTGAGTAGATATCTTGTAAGATGCAATCCTAATCTTTTATTTTACTTTATGAAAGAAAGATGTCCTAATTACAAAAGTTTCATCTCTCATTCACTTGTAGTAGTCGGCCAAGAGTAAACCAAGAGACTTAAAAATCATTTCAAACTATTTTCACTCATCTCTCCCTTTCTCCTGTCGACTTCAAGAAGGACTAAGGTAAACCCTAACTTTCTTCCACTTCCATAGCCGGCCTTCTCTTTTCCTCTTCTCATTCTCTCCAAGAAATCAAGGTTTTTTCCCCATTTCTTCCAAACTATGTGAAAATCACAAGGAATGAGCCCATTCATCTCCCAAAGCGCGAGTTCAACCCCTTGCTTTACCCATTCGATTTTCTCTTCCAATCTTTGAGAGCAAGCTTAAATCTTGTTCCAAATGGGTTAAGTATGAAGGTAATGGAGTGTAAATTTCATTTCCTACCTCCTTGCTTATGGGTTTCGAATTTTAGCCATTTTCTCACCTAGATCTTTCGATATTGGCTCAAGTTGATCAGAGGAGCTATAGTGTGTCTTCTATTTCCAGCTATATCTTTCATTTTGTCATCTACCTCTATTTTTGGAAGCACTTGAAGTTTGAGGTAAAACCTTAGACTTTATCATTTTGATTTTTAGTTGGTTTGGAAGTTGAAAGTAGTTCTGTGGCTTGAGTTTGGGTGTGCTATGATTTTTATATGCCTTGGGTCCAAAAATCTTCTGTTTTTAACATCCTAAAAGCAAAAATTTGAGATATTTATGGCTAATCTAGGGAAGGTGCAGGCTTGTTTTGATGAGTGTGATAGACTGCATGAACGTGATTTCAAGTATGTAACCTTGGAAAAAAAAATCTGCCTATAACTATTCATTGCCTTTTCTTGACTACTCATGATTGCGAAATGAATCAACTTCATATTGTAAAATTATAAGTTTGCCTACTAGATTATATATATATATTCATTGTTTTAGTTCTAATTACTTGCACATTTTTTGTTATAACTTGTTTGGTAATCTTTTATGTATATTGGTTATCTTTAATGGATATGATATATTTATGTTTCAACATATTAGGCTCCACAACTTTCTGATCAGCGTGTTTTTGAGACAAAATGCTATTGGTTAAGATATACTTGTAAGGATAAACTTTAGTGAGCTGCTTTTATTTTTTTCACCTATTAAAAGTATTACATAAGAGCCAAAGGGTAGTACACAATAGGTGTTCCATCTCACAGTAGATCAAATCCTCCATCCCCATTGCCAAAAGGAAAAATAAAAAATTAGATTAAAGGATTTCATCTTTCCCCTATTCCGGCTATAATTGCAATTGTAGCATGCTTTAAAGTAGTGTCACCAATGAGGAAACTTTATTGCTATCAATTTTGGTTGTGACTCTTTTCCAATCCTTGAGCTCTTAATCTAATTTGTATATTGATGATTATTGTATCTGGCGTATGTATGTATATCAATATCTTGGAATATACTTGCAGGTAGAATTGGCTAGCAAATTAGACTCTACGAGCTGGATACTTCTTGTGGGCAATGTTTGCATATGGATTAGGTAAGAAATAATAAATAAGTTTCATTTCTCATGTTGCTTGTCAAAAAGTCTGCTTTTACTTGCTCTTTATTATTATTATTATTATTATTATTATTATTATTATTGTTTTGCAAAGCAATCCTTATCTGACAATAAGACTTCATACTTATCATGAAAGGATACTAGGGTAAATTAAACTATACACATCATTTTCTAGTATTTATCATCACACCTTTCTCAAGACCCTGCCCACATAAGTTCAACTTCATGTATTATGTTGTTGTGTTTTCTAAGGTATTGTTGATATCAGAGTTCTGTTATTGAGGAAGATTTTGTTAATGAGTTTGCTTAATGTAGAAGATTTTATTTATTTAAGGGTTGTGTTTGATTGAATTATCCTAGTTGTTCTTTTTTTTTTTTTCAATTCAAACCACTCTGATTTATTGAACATTACATTGTTTTTGTCATTGAGTGAGGCATACTCCTTTGACGTCTTCTACTAACCAAACTAAAACTTGCCAATCTGATTTATTGACCTGGCTCTTAAGCTAGAAATTAGATGAGTTTCTTTTTCTATTTTGGTATTATGCATTTTATATCCAAACTGGGAATTTGATGTCATGTTAAATTTGCAGGGTATTAGATGAAAGTTGATTAGAACTCCCATGGCTGAAAGTAAAATAAGAGATCTTAAACTACATTTGCTTTGAGTTAATTTACATGATGGTCAGAAAGAGATGCTATGCATTGCATGGTCTGCCATAAATAAATCAGCCAGTACTTTGAACTTATCTTTTTATTAAACTTGTACTAAACAAATTTAGGCAAATAATCAGAATTTCATGTATATTGCTTTCTTTTGGAAAGTTGTATCAAATTCATGTACGATGTATATTACCATGTATCAAATTTATATACAACGTAAATAAGAGATCTCAAATTGTACGATCATATATGACATAATTGATATGTATATTATTTTTGTTGCATTCTTTCTCAACTGGCAGTTTAAAAAACCTATATTTGTTATTTCTTATGAAATCTCAACTGGCAGTTTAAAAAACCTAAATTTATATTCATCGAACTTTTATTGTGCAGGATACACTTATTCTGGTAACAAATATCATCATTTCTTATGATGTGGTGATGCCAGAAATAGTAGTATTCTAGCAGTGGGCAGTGCAAGAAGTGGCCAATTAAAAAAGCCTGGCCAATTATTTCTTGGAATCTGCCTGTGACTTCAAAATGCCAAAAAAATATATTATTGGTAGTAAAATGGAGTATTTTGGACAAAATATATTACCGGTAGTAAAATGGAGTATTTTGGACAAAATATGTCTCGAGAAAAAGCCAATATTGTTGTAGGGTATAAACCGTCTTATGTAATTAAATCCAAGTCATGATCATGATCTAAAGTGTTAATTGGTAACACAAAATTAGGACTGGCAGATGGAGAGTACACCTATGGTGGGGACGTTCCTAATTGGCATATATGTCAGTGAGAAATTCCCTCTGCCAAAGCTCAGCATGATCATCATCGTTCACCCTTTTGGAACTTCCTGTCCTCTCCAATAAGAATAAACCCACATGCAAGCTGTTTCGTCGACCAAAATACATTATATATCTTATCATGTATAAGGTACGCGATACTGCTAAAAAATCTTTGTCCATATATCTTAGCTTTTGTCAGGAATATTAATCAACCCTAGCCTCCATAGGACTTCGTTCCCATTGGGAATGCATGGCCTATATATATATATATATATTTGGTGGTAATATTATTGTTTAAGATCGGAAGAAGAGGGGGCCGGCCGGGACCCTCACGAAGGTAATTATATATATTGTTAAAGTTTCTCTTATTCTCCTTTAAAGTACTCCCTCCGCTCCGGCCCGGCCCCTAATATCATTCTCTTGTGAATGGTTGTTGGAAAATTAATGCAAAATCATTGTTCTGTGATCGCTATAGTGCGCGCAGTAGTATATTGCATTCTTGCGTGTGCATGTGTTCCTCGATCTACCATTCTAATTAAGGGCATTTAGTTTTTTTTTAAACTTAATTTTCAGTTCTATTGCGTTTTGTTTAGGGAATGATCAGAAGTACTTCATATATATATATATATATATATATTAATTGTTGTTTGTTATCGGCTTAGTCCAACATTATTGTCAAAAACTAATAGACTTGACAAACTTACTATATACTTACTATGTCAATGATATTAATTACACCATGAGTTACCATTCAAACATAGCGCTTTATTTATATTTTAAAAATAAAAAGGTTATTGTATAAAAAGGAAATATGAAGTTACATAACTATCGCACGTGGGAGGAAAAGCTGAATTGCCGCAGAAGTGGAGACACGGGGAGGGGTCCATGCAGTATTATAAGGTGGGTGAGGTGAGGTGGTGGGATATCTCTAACATCACATCTCCATCGATCTGATCATCTCATGCATTAATGTTGTCCATTCAGTTATTCATTGTTTAAGCTATATACACTGCTAGGGTTTCAACTTTCCTCACCCCTCCCCAGGCCTCGCCTTTTTCATCAGCCTTCGTCCATCGGCCCCTACCTTAAAATAATTTATAACCCGTTTATATAAATTTATAATATATATATAGTAAAGTTAAATACATATTATAAATATATAAGTTTTAGACAAGTTTTTAAAAAAAATAAAAATCCCTTCAAGAAGGAAATAAGTTTTTCACAATTTTCATAATAGAATGATCTTATTTTAAAAGCCTTATAAGAGATTCGTAGGTTTAGAACTTGTATATATTATAATATATATATATATATATACACACACACACACACGTACAACTCCTTATAATTTTACAGGTGACCCATAAAAGATATGGTCCCTCATGCGTGATGATATGCTATATCCATGTTATAACCTTAGCATTCATGTGAGGATAACGACTAGTACTAGTACTACTCTACTGCATTGGAGGCCTCAGTACTGGTAGTACTCATGTTAACATTCTTATAAAAAGAAAAAAAAAGTTATGGAACTTGAATTTCTTTTTTGATAGTAATTTTGTTGACACCCTCTCCATATTATTAATTAACATATCATAAATCAATATTGACTGTATTTAAAATTCAAAACTCCACTCATTACCTAGATTCGATCGTGTTGCATGCTGAAGTAAACAGCAATATGGATATATATATATATATATGTGTGCGCGCGCGCGCGCACACGTGCATATCATTAACGGCTTTTTTTATGACAAACATAGATGATAGATCCACCCACAAATAAGGTCTCTTGATTCCTAATCTTAAGTCCTTGATCAGTGTGTATATTAATGTCATGCATCAATTAAATTATTTTTCCTATCAAAACGTCTTCCATAATTTATTAAGACTATGGCATTTTATTCATGGAAAAACTAATGTTGTTTTTATAAACGCACGATAATTTGTCTTGATAAAAAGATTAATGTAAGTTATGTTTTTAGTTTCCCCAACCTTTTAATATTTTAACCCCCTAAATCTCATGTTCGGACTGTAGGATCTAATGTTGGAGGGAAATAGACATAATAACTTTATGGTCTAACTTGCTTGAATGAATTTCTTGGCCACACTATAAAAATATTACTTATTCGTAGCCTGCTATTTATTTTCAAAATGATTAGTTCTTGTTAAAATTAGTCCGTTTTCACTGCAAATAGTTATCCTTGCTACAAATAATCCATCACGATTACTCGCTTTTCTTGTAGTGCCAATCTTCAATAAATATTATAACGCCTATGTTTTGTGTTTACTACTTTTAGTTTTTTAGTTTGTGTAAAGATTCAAGACATGTTGGAGTAGACCAATATATATTCAACTTTTGTTACATTGATATATGAATTAAAAAAAAAACTATCATATAATTACTTTCATCATCAATCTTTTAAGAAATTAAACTACTTGCAGGATTCTCACATGGCATATTATATTATACTGATGTCATGTGTCGGCCAACAGAAGATTGACACGGTGTGGCATCCGTATGATAAGTGACTATCCTCCTGTTAGTTTTTGAATGAAATTAGATTGATAGAAGAATATAATTGCAAGTTTTAAAGTTGAAAACTGTAGTCTCGATTTAAAAAATAAATGTGAAAACCCAAGTATAGCTAGTAATTTTGCATAATTTAACACTACCAGCTAATTTCTTCATATTGTTTTGGTTTTTACACCATTGTTTCTCAAAATCTGCAAAATGAGTTCTTACTTCTTTATGTTTCATTGTTTGGGTCCAATTTTATCTGGTCTTGACATTATAGTGGATGGAAAGGTACTGTTTGGAGATGAATTGAAGCTGACTAATTAGGTTAGAACCGTTGGATGCATGGTGTGTCCATTAGTTGCTGATGGTACTGGCATTGGAAAAATGGGTGCCCATGATTGCGCAAGTTAGAGAGCATGCATGCACAATACTATATTAAAAAAACTGCTTATTTGCGATTAGTTATTTCTTAATGACCCGTCCTTATTAAAGTAAGTCTATTTTAACCACAAATAGTCATCTTAATCACAAATTATCTGTTACGAATATATATTTTTTTGTAGTAATGTAAACATCTTATTCTTCTAAAACTTGGAGAAAAAATATTTTGGGAGGAAAACTATTCTTGAGATAGAGTTGTTTTTTCTCCCCCTCCAAATCGAAAACTATATTAAAGAATGAAGAAATCTAACAGTCGAGTACTCATGTTTGATCTTCAAAAAGATAGCAATTACGTACGTGTAGCCTTACTTTTCTTTTCTTTTAATTTTTAAGAAGCAATGGCCACCACTAGGGCTGCAAACGATCCGATCAAAGACGAGTTCGAGTCGAGTCGAGTCGAGCTGGACTAAAATAATTCGAGTTCGAGTTCGAGTCGAGCTGAGAGTTTGCCGAGTCGAGTCGAATTCGAGCCGATCAAAGACGAGTTCGAGTCGAATCGAGTTATTTATCGATCTTTGTTTTTATTCTCTAACGAACGAGCCGAACTTAGTCGAGTAATTACTCGAGTTTCTTACTCTTAAGAACTGAAGTAACAAAATATATTACTTATACAAAATATCAAAAATAATATATATAACACATAAAATATATATAATAAAAGAATATATGTAAGAATATATGCAAGATTATATATATGTATATAGAAATATTACGAGTATTGTTACGAGTTCAAAACGAATAGAATCGAGTTTATACGAATCTTGTTCACGAACACAAACCGAGTTTATACGAGTCGAGTCGAGATTATACGAGTTTAGCTCGTTTAATATTCGAACCAATATTAGTGCTCACGAACAACTCATTTATTAAACGAATCGAGTTCGAATCGAGTTTATACGAGTCAAGCTCAAATTGTTCACGAGCAGCTCTGTTCGTTTGCAGCCCTAGCCACCACTATTGCACCTCCAGAGTCCAGACTAAAAAGATGATTTCTTTAGGAAACTCAAATAATAAAGAAAGAAATAGAAAGCAGAAACCAGGCAGGTACTGAATTTTACGATCAATTTAAAAAAAAATAATAATATTTATAATTCTGAATTGCATTAATATTGTATAATTGTTTTTAAAAAATGAATAAAACAGATGATTAATATAAAAATAAATAAATTTTTAATAATAAATCTCAATCTTTTACAGATTAATTAGATAATATTTACGCAATCTATAAAATGTAACAATATTACTCGATCCTTAGAATTAAGGTGGATGCGTACCAAAACTTTTCAAAGTATGGAGGTGACGATTACTGAACATGTAAAGTGCAAACTAGGGGGGGAATTGAATTAATTCAGACAGACTCGGCGGGAATCGAATCTGGTGTAGTGTGGGGATCCTATTAAAAGAGAAGGCAGCTGATGGTGACTGAGCAAAGACAGCCCGAGGTTCGAGGAAAACTACTGACACCCTATATAACCTTTGACGGCGACTAGATTGTCTAACCGGTCTTCCCACCGCTGCCCGCCATCTGTGTCATTGGCTAACCTCCCATAATTTCTGCTGCCCGGCGCATAGATAGCAGAAAAAGACGGGCAGCAGATAAAGTTGTTGTCGGGTCCTCGCGCTCCGGACGGCACGCGCGGTCAGGTAACGTATGGCATGCAGCAATCAGTATACGTACGTACCCAATGACTCCGAGAAACAAAATCTCCCGTTCAAAGTGTTGTCAAACATTTTAAAGAGTCCATTTTTGCAGGCTCACGGAGTAAATTAACACGCTGTTTCTTTCTTCTCCTTCTTTCTTCTGATCTGTTGATTTCTTGTTTTCCCTTGCGCATTCATATATTTCAGTTTCTTTCTGGGTCTAAACGACAGAATGTGTCAGACCCCAAATGTTCCTCACGAGCATACAGTAGTACTGTAGATTGAAACGCAGTACGGCGCCTTCTGCAGATTTCAACGCGTTGTTTAATTTCAACATGACCGACTTCGGAGTTTGCTAGTTTCATGATGATCACAAAATCCATTCAACATCAATATCAATATCATGCATGATTCATGTGTTTTTATGCTCCTTAATTAATGTGAAATAGTTTAGCCCCCAATTAATTCTTAATTAGCGACGTTCCTTGTTCAGACACAAACTGATCACATGCATGCATGGTTAATGCCTAATGGTCCCACTTTGGTACAATGCGAACTTGCTTTCTTCGATCCTTTTTTAATTTGCCTATATTTATTGAATGATATTTTATTTAAGAGGATTGTTATAGTTGAAGAGATTGTACAAAATTAATTTTATAAATAGACATGATTTTTTATTAAATTTATTATATAATAAAAATAATTTAATAATTTAATAATTTAATAAACTAGATGGAGTCACATCAATTTTTTAGATTATTTTTATAACTTTATTTTTTAAAACTATCTCATATCATCTCAAACTTATCATTATATTTTTTTAAATTTTTATACAAAATAAAATAAATAATTCAATTTTTTTAAATTCTAAAACAATTTTTCAAATTTTAAAACAAAATTAATATTAAAAAAATATTTTATAATAATATTTTATTCTTTTTTAATTTTTATCTCATTTTATCTCATCTCATCTCTAAAAACAAACCATGCCTCTAAAATATTTATATTTTCTAAAACGAAATTATTGTGTGAGAATTTATCTTACTTTGGGATGTTAATTAATTTTAAGGTGGATGTTCAAAACAGCTTTAAGGTTCAATTAATATATGTATTATCGGAATCAATCAGATATCCTATACTATTATATTGTAGGCCCACAGGTCAATTAGCTCATTGATTAAATTATTCATGTAATCCAGCCAGCCAATGAGATTTGCAAGGCTTAAATCATTGTCTTAAGGTGGTGAGAACGCCAAGTTAACAATAATTATATTGGTAACTTAAGGAATAAGATTGAGATTTTAACCTTCATAATCAATACATAATCTCATAATCAAGATACTGATTGACAAACGGTCCCCCAAATCTGAGACATGTAGAGCCCTCTGGCCTCTCCCTATATATATATATATATATATATATATATATATCCTGCACCATCTTCTATTCTGCATGGGTCACTTCTAATAATCTAATTTGTGAAGTGATTCATTCTCATCGTATTAATTTATACATAATTAAAGGGGGAATTAAATTAGTTTCCGATAGAACTACAGTAGTATTACGTTCTTAATTAATTAATTAGAAAGTGCTTTGTGAACACAATCATGTAATTAATCAATAAATGCGGTTGTTGTATGCTGGCCGTTTAAGTCATGATCATTGGTCAAAATATATATGCTTAATGCTAGGTTTGTGCTGTGATTTTCAACCATAGAATTTATAAGAGTCACATCAACTTGATTTACGACTTATCTTATATAATATGGTCCTTTTTTAGGTAGAACAGTACTAATTATATTCCAGACGGAAGCAACCATGCAATCAATTAATAAGCACATCTTTCAGCCTTAACTCAAATCCATGCGTGATGACCGCAGCTACTATATTATAATATTTATAATGAATTATTTATAATAAAAAAATATATAGACTCATTTTAGCATATATACAAGCAAGTACACCGATTCCTGCCATGCTTGAAATTACGGTGGATTCAAATCTTGATCAGTACTCCAACTTTTCTGAAAAATTCGCTTAAATTAATTCCTACCCTTATTAGATAACAGTAACGATGTACGTACTGTGTGGATGCAAAATAAGTGAACTAAACTAGCTAATATTAATATAGATCATTCATTTGGATTAACAGTATATATTTGCGCTCCATCATTCTCCCCTAAAGTACGCCTGCATTTTCATCCAAAATTGCATCGCTGTGATCTTTACAGTACTGTATATATATCCGGTTTGGTGTTGGTCATCTTACCTCTAATTAATAGTATGTAATGATGATCAGATTGGCAGCAGCTCGGACAAATCCAGAATTTCTTAATTTCGGTGCTTGTACTGCATGGCCGCTAATTAAACCAACTTTTACAAAATTATTATAGAAAGATAAGGGTAATTGCTAGCTAGAATCACACACGTGTAAATTTTATAGCTAAGACAGGTATAATAGTGGTGCAGGCTGTTGTAATCAAACCCGATCATGTACGTGTACGGCTCACGATCGAAGGGAAGGCTAGCTATCATGATCAATATATATATATATATAATAGTTATGTGTGAGAAAACGAGAAAAGCAAAACTCAAGCAGTGTAGGGCTTTTGGAGCAGTGGCTTTAGTTGGTGTAGGGCCGTTAGCTTTTACACGTACTTCCAAGTGATTAGTCGTCTCCTTGTACTCGTAATGATGATGCAGCTTCATCTTTGAACAGCTAGCATCTAACACAGAGCTCCCACGACAAAGATTATTCTTTTAGAAAACTTGATTACAATTATCATTATATATCAACAGCTACCCTACTCCCCACTTCCACCAATATCATTCTATATATATATATATAGTGGAGAGTTCCAAGCAAAACATGATTCCTAATTGAAAACTCCAAGGGAAGAGCAATTCAATTTTTATTTTAATTATTTTAATTTTTATAACTTTGCTTTCGTTCTGATCATGACCAACTTATTCATAAAAAATTGCTTGAGGTAATATTAACGCAACTCTTGGATATTAGAAGGATGAATTCATAATACTGGGAAGTTTTTTTTAATTAATTATCTAATGTAGGCCGAGCTCCCATTTTTTCAATTAATTAATGGCATTATATATTGTGAATGTAATTAATGCATGCTTCTAATTATAACCACAAGTTCTGACGTTAATGTCTAGCAATTATGTAATATTAATTTTGGTTAAAGCAACATCATGTAGGAAACCACTTGCGATGGTAAAATCTAACTTTTGGATCATGGGATGAGTTTTGGATTAACTGACACCAGTTTGATGGTACTACAGTGACGGGCTCGCCTTTTTTGTAGTTATAGATCAAACTAGATATTATATAACGTATAAGCTCCTATAATCACGCTTAGGGAGAATAGTTACACTCCCACCTCCCTTTTTAATTAGGAAAAAAAAACATGCATGAAGAATATGGGTGGAAGAAAAGGTGCTCTTTAAGTCTTAACCACCGATTCGATCGTTACCATTTCATTAGAGTACTGTTATTGGAATCATTAGGATAATAATGCATGCACGGGGTCTTCTAAAATTAGTAGATTTCCATAGGAGATCGAATTGCAGTATATATGATTAGAAAGGTAGAGTGGGAAATGAACAAAACATCACTTCTCTCAACAAATCACTATAATCAAATTCCCAGCTCCAAAACCGCCACTTGTTTACTTAAAATAGTCTAAAGTAGTGCTTTCTTTCTTTCACATTGTATGCTTCCTCTCTCTCTCTCTCTCTCTCTCTCTCTCTCTCTCTCTCTCTCTCTCTCTCTCTCTCTCTATATATATATATATAATGCTTTCCCACCTCATTCCCCGGCCCTATTCCTTTTTCACCCACTAAAGACTGGCCAACAACAAAGCCATATAACTGAACCCACAAAGGCAAAGTCATGTAGTTCCATCTCTCTCTCTCTGATCTCTCTCTCCTCCATGGATCATACATGCACACTCATAGAGAACAAAACCTGCTTTCTTATTTAGCTTTTCCACTAACTCAAAAAAAAAAAGACTTACCCTTCTCTGCTTTTCTTGTTTTTGGATTGTTGTAGATCTACAAAGAAGAAAAAAGATGATCCAAGAACTGTTGGGAGGTGCAGGTCTTATAGCAGGAGAGAGGAAAATCTCTCCTAAAGGGGGAGTTTTACAAGGCATACCTTCTTCTTCATCTCCTCTACCATCTTCTTCTTCGTCCTCAACAACTACTATTACTACAACAACTTCATCAAATTCAGAAACCCAAAACAACTTGAGATGTCCACGATGCGATTCACCCAACACAAAGTTCTGTTACTACAACAACTACAACCTCACTCAGCCTCGCCACTTCTGCAAGACTTGTCGCCGGTATTGGACGAAAGGCGGTGCACTCCGAAACGTTCCGATTGGAGGTGGATGCCGAAAGAACAAGAGTCCTGCCATGTCAGCATCTATCGGAAAATCAAGCTCCGGCAAGATGAAGACCATATCATGTGAGATTGGAAGGTTAGGGCTTGGAGGTGGGCTTGATCCTGAGCTTCCGTCAGGTCCAATTCTGTGGGGTTCGCCACAGAACTCTCATCTGTTGGCCTTACTTCGATCTACTCAAAACCCTAACCCTAATCACCTGTCAAATTCTGCTAACGTGAAGGAGGAGGCCGGGAATTTGGGTGGATCCCACATGATCATGACTGAGCCAGCGTTTGCAAATGGTGGATTAAATGTTCGAACTTTGGGCTTGGATCATCCTCTTGGCCAGGTCCCTTCTCTTGGTCTATGCAGCTCTTTCTGGAGAAATAATCAGCCTCAAGTACAGCAACAAAATGGCTTTGTAATTGGCGAAGTTCAAAATGGTGGGATTCAAGAACTGTATCAGAGGTTCAGATCACCAAATAATAATTACTATGGTACTGATCGTCACTCACCACTAGTTCTGAATAACTTAGCTTCTTCATCTTCATCTTCCCCATCCATTTTGGAGTCGGCTTCACTGGCTGGGAGTGAATTGGGGATCAACTGTAATTCAGCATTTTCGTGGTCTGATCTCCATACAACTAACGGTGCATATCCTTGAAAATCTTAATTTCCTTTTCTCGACTCTTTTCATTTTAATTTGGTTGTTTCATATGCTAGGGTTGTTGTGTCTCAGTGGTGAGCCGGTAGTACTTGTCTGGGTAGGGGTATATGAAAGTGGGTAGATCAGCAATGTCAGTCCTAAATGCCTTGATTTTCTACCTTTTTTGTCTTTCTTTTAATCTTTCATTTGTGTGCTTTTAGGTGTGTTTAACTTATGAGGCTGTAACCAAGGATCCAGATGTGATAAAAATGGAAAATCTTGTACGGTGTAATTTCCAAATTCTTCTTGATGTTGGAAATGGCATGTATTTTCACATACAATATCGATGTATATTGATCGTGGCCGTTTTTCTTTAATGCGCACCTAATGCAAAGGGCCGGCGCCTAATGTAGAATTAATATATTGCAGTAAAGATTATGCAGATCATCTTGATTTGCTCAAAAGCTTTAAGGTTTTCTTTTGATATATTAAGAGCAGGGTGCTAGCTAGGTAGGAGGGTGGGTGGGTGGTAGTGTCGTGGCTGCCATATCATGAAGCGCCTGATCCGTTCATTGTTTTGTTACGAGAAAGTGAAGATCATGAATAAAGTATTACTGTTAAAGCAGCCATGCATTGGGAAGAGTTTTCTTAAATTTCATTTTCATTTTTAGAAGAGAGAGTTACTATTATTTTAGAATTTATTTATTATTATTTATATTTAATTTTTAATTTTACTTAATGATTAAAGAGCTAAATATTAATACAATTTTATTTTTTTTATTTTTTTCTTAATAGTTAAGAATGTTTAAAAAAATAGTATTTAAAAAAATGATAAAAAAAAACTTAAATACACTAATAAATTGTAGATAAATAATAAAATAGTATTACGTGTATTACTACTCATATATATATATATATACATATGCCGCCAGCCTAGCTAATTGCTGGCTATATTTATATTTATATTTATATCATTATCTTCTTTAATATAATTGGCTTAATTAAATTGCATCGCCTTCTAATATTACTCTTTCACAAGCACAAAGACATGATGATGCACGTACAGATGTATTATGTGTTGGTAATCACTGATATATATATTCAGTTTAAAAGTAGCGTTTGAGCATGCAAGCTGATGTATATACATTAATACTGTTGGCAGGCATTTCGTTTAAGTATTCACTTTCTTGATTATGATCGATTAGTACTGCATGATGAAGCACCGGAGCCAGAAAGGCCTTTTATGCTTGTTTTCCAGCAAATTGGACTAATATTTGCGACAAATTTTTACCTATTGCGTCGAGCGACGGTGAATGCAAACGGGCATTGGCATGGTTATGGATAAGGTCTGGGGATGACCATTTGCGGCAACGTCTGAAAATTGTGGCAAAAGAAAAAACTTTTGCAACCAACCTGGGAAATAGATGCTGAAACTCGGAAACAACTAATTAACTGCATCTAACATGCGACCATCAAAAGTCTACACTTAAAGTTTTTTGCATCGATTTTCCAATGCTTTTGCAACCAAAAGATGCATTGTAAAAACCGATATTCCTTATAGTGACCACATACTGGAATTATTAAATAGGGATGAAAGTTTAGAAAAGTTTATGAAAAAAACTTCTTGGAACGAAATTAATAATTAGATGTAGTAAAAAAAAGTTTGATCAAACATATTGGGACATATATTATAATTCGGCTATATATTCCCAAACCACAACATTCGGTCATTATTATTTGATATATATATATATATATGAAGAATATTAATTTGATCATATTAGAAAAATTGAGACCATGATCTATTATTTGGCCACCGTATGATTGAACATATATATTGGGAAATAAGTTAATTGGTCATTAATTTTTCAAAAGAAATGATCAAGTCAAGCCAACCGGCCTAGTGAAACAAAGCTATATATTGATCGACTGAAATCTTTAATGAAAAGTAATTCTTAACATTTGTATGTCTCGATCGGATCTTGAATTCGATCATCTAATGGATGTATTTGTCTAATCATATTTTAATATTAAAAGTGGAACATAAAACTTGGTTAGTGGTTCCAACCTCTAATGGATAAGTATCGTTACAATGCACCCGGATTTCACAGAGAGTAATTATCGAACATTTTGTAGACAAATACATGTATTTCGATTGGAACCACTAACCCCAGTATATTAGCTACTTAGAGTGAAAGGGAACGAACTTGCCGAGTAAAAGTATAAGACACACAGTGTGGTGAATTGATCAGACATAGAGACGACCAATGTAGATGTATGGAGTTATAGCTCAAGTGTCGTAAACAGGCAACGCTGCAACACGCAAATCACAAACAAAACTCAGAAGCTTAAAGTTAGAAACTTAGAACTGTAAATTTGTAATGTTAACTCGACAATTTGGGACTAAGATGAATGAAAGCGAGCTTAGAGTGATGGCTATTGGCTGGGGACTAAGATGGCTGGGTATGGCATGGCAACGGTACAAAGCCGAAAACATGCTTATGCTTTATACTGGTTCTAAACTTCCGTGTGATGGCTATTGGCAGGGTACTCTATGACTTTGAGTTTGCTGTAGAGTGTAGCATGTCTCATGTCATGGTGTCGCATCCTCATATGGACCATTGGTCTTGAACTTATAGACTATAAGTAAGAAGGCTGTTTTCTAAATATAAACATGGACATTGGTTTTAATCCTCTTGGACTTAATAGTATTAGTCTATAGATTTTTTTTTGGGGGGGGAGAGGGGGGGCCGTAGGATAAGATCTTCAATATTAGGGGAACTGTTCTATAATAATTTATATATTAAATTGATTTTTTGAAAAGTTTTTTTTTAGGGGGGTGGGTAGGGGGTATCCCCCCAATGCACAAGGTAGTTATGCCCATAGTGATGACCATGTTCTATCGTTTCAAATAGTGACATTAAATCTAATTTATGATATCATAACTAAGGTCAAATTAAGCCCATAATTAATTAACTAATTCATGAAATTTCTCAAAAATATAGAAATTGATTCAATCAAGTAAATAAAAAATATAAATGGAAAATGTTCTATTGTTATATATGAAAAAAGAGAAATGCTTAGAGCCAATCGAGTGTGTACCCCCCTTATACACCAGCCAATAAGTCCTCAGCAAATATGAGGCTAATTAATGTGAATTATTGCATGTGCTAGTAGTGTACTAAATTAGTTACTTTCTAACGCTTATCTCCCCTCTCCCCGCACACACTCTTCCCTCTCCTTTCTCCTCTTCCATCATTCCCTTTCCTTCACATGAAATAGGAATTGTTGCCATTTCGATAACTTTAGGGCCAATTTCACACGAGCAAAAAAAGTAGAAACATTGAAGAGCATATATAAAAATTTTATTGTTTTATTTGGAAATTAGACATCGACTAGTTCATAGAGTAACTTTTGGTCTAAACTTGACCGATTTTGACATTCCTGGAAAAATTCTTATACCAAAGAATTCTGAGTAGAGAAACACCTTCTTAAACTTGAAAGAGAAAGATTACTTTGTTCTTTGAAAACAATTAATGCTATAGTTTGGTATTGTACGAAGATCGTAAAAAAATCAGAGTAAAACTGATCAAAGAGATCAAACACTACTGGCAGAGGGGTTTGGTAAAGGCGTTTGTGTGGTATATGTCGTAAAGTAAAAGTAAAAAAAAAATGATAAAACTTGCTCTTTATAACCAAATAGAAAAATGAATGAAGAAAAGTTAAAACAAAAGATGAAAAAAATAGGAAAAACCTCTTATCTATTATTGACTATTGCTCAAAGGAGTTGGGTTGTTTGGAAGCGCTTGATGTTTGCGCATGAGAATTGAGGTTGAGGGGGTGAGAGAGAGAGAGAGAGAGAGAGAGAGAGAGAGAGAGAGAGAGAAGGGGGAGCAGGCAACGGGGGTGGGGGAGGGAGAGAGAGTGAAGGGGAAAAGATCATAAAAAAAATAAAGGGTAAAAGAGACACTAGGGTCAGACCAGCTGATAAATGTGAGAAAATAGCCCTCCAATAAAAGAGTGACATGTCAGCAATTATAGATTATTGGTAATAGGGAGAGCCACATTGAAAACCAAATCTTATTCATCAAACAAACCTTAAAAACACAGCCCCTCTATTGTTTAGCGATTTCCCCACCCCCGTTGGAGCAAATCCATCTATGCCCTAATCACCATTTTCGATGCTATCAGAAATCTGACCCCCCCCCACCCCACCCCACCCCACCCCACCCCAAAAATGGGATCCACGATTTTCAATATCGACATCAAACCAAAACCAAATCAAAATCAACCCACAATCAACCAAAATAAAACTAAAATCAAAAGAAAATCCATTAAAAATCACAGGAAACCCATCTCAAACCTCACCAACGGCACTCAGAGAATGAAATCAGAGAAACACACATACTGTCAACGTCGTTTGGTTGGGTCGGTATCGTCTGGGTGGGGTCAACGTTGTTTGGATGTCTGGCGTCGTTTGGGTGGGTCGCATGGGGGATGAGTGCATGTATTTTTCGCCAACGTCGGAGGTTTGATGCCTGAGTTCCTTTTTGTGGGCAATGGAAGTTCCTTCACAATTTCGTTCATTGTTATGCTTTGATTCTCCATTCGCTATTCCTTTCTCCGTTCATGGTTGGTGGTGTTTGGTTCAATACCCTTTCTTTATTTGGTGTGGTCTGGCTGAATGCCATTTTCCTAATCTCGCTGACATGTCATCATTTAATTGCTGGGCTGCTCTTAGTTAAAAAACAGTTCATCCAATCCCCAGGTAATCCCTAAAAGGGATAAAAGGATCAGCTAAGAGCTTCACTCATAAAAAAGAACTTAAAAACCGTTGTATCGCAAAAACTCGATGATTCGTATTTACATTTCATCTCAGGCCCACTTCTTCTTATTGGTACCCAACTTTTTCAACCTCCACATACTATACTTTTTTTAATTTTTTTTATCAAATATTTGATATATGAATAATGAATAAAATTTTTTAATTAGTTTAAGAAAAATAAGCTCAAGAAATAAATAAATAAATGTGGTGTGTAGAGATTGGAGAGGTTATATAACTTTTTTCTATATATAATTGGTTGCTTTTCTAACTCCAATCCTCTCTTTATTTTCTCTTACGAATAATGCTAAAGTCACCTACAGATTCTCCGATAGAGTTTATAGATTTTTTTGTTTAATGATTAAGTAGATATTTTTAAATGATATTGTGGATTCTTTTCTTTTTTTAAAAATGATTAAGGAGATTAAAAAAATAAATTAAAAAAGAGCAAAAAGAGAGAGAGAGAGAGACAAAGAAAGAAATTGCCTTATTGGTGGGCAGTGTCAAGACCCCCTCTCGATGGCCCTAACATTGATGTTCTCTTATAGAGATTTAATGGTTGTTCTCCATGAACAAGGGCAAAGGCAAGTGACATTACCATTTGTAGTAAAAGTTTATATTAATGGAAAAAAAATTGATTTTAATATTTATATTCATGTCTTTAATACTCCTTCTTACATAAGTCAAACTCAATTTTAATAAGTGAATATAATAAGTAAATTATATAATTAAATAAATAAGAATATATAAAATTGAGATTTGTAATGAACGAATGAAACGGCAGCCGCCCTCTATCCCACCACTAAAATTATGTGAATGACCCCACCACTATTATTTTAAATTCCGTATAGTGACTTGTATAGTGACTTGTATAGTAACTTGTATAGTAATTTCAAAGCCTATAAATAGGGGCTTCAGTTGTAATGAAATTCATAAGAACATATAGAGAGAGAAAGAAAGTTTCAGTTCTTAAGAGTTCTAGAGAGAATTTCTTATTTCTCTTTTGCAATAGTAGTTTCCTTTCTTTAAATTTCATAACACGTTATCAGCACGACTGTTTTACCAATTCTGAAACTAATGGCCTTATTCCTCTGTAAGTTTTTCAATATATTATTTGAAGTCTTTAATATATTTTATTGATGATTATCTGTGTGAATTTATAAATATGAGATACACATATTTATTTCATTATTTATATGTGTAGAAAATGGCAAATCTTACAAAATTAGAATTTGTTGCTCTTGATATATCTGAAAAAAAATTATTTATCCTGAATACTTGATGCTGAAATACATCTTGATGCAATGAACCTGGGAGAAACTATTAAAGAATGAAATCAAGCATCCCTGCAGGAACGTGCTAAAGAAATGATTTTCCTTCGCCACCATCTTCATGAAGAATTGAAAACTGAATATCTCATAGTAAAAGATCCCTATATTTTGTGGAACAATTTAAGGGAGAGGTATGAACACCAAAAGACTGTCATCATCCCAAGAGCTCGTTCTCAATGGTTGCACCTGAGGTTGCAAGATTATAAAAGTGTTAGTGAGTATAATTCGGCACTTTTTAAAATAAGCTCAGTATTAAAATTATGCGGTGAGAAAATCACCAATGATAATATGTTAGAGAAGATTTTTACTACATTTCATACCTCGAATGTGCTCCTGCAGCAGCAGTATCGAGAGAGAAAGTTCAAGAAATATTCTGAACTTATATCATGTCTTCTAGTAGCTGAGTAGAATAATGAGCTCTTATTAGAAAGCCACCAGTCACGCCCTACTGGCTCAATATCATTCCCAGAAGTGAATGGTGCATCCTTTAGAAGAAATCAGAGACGTGGACGTGGTAGGAGAAATTATAGAAATGTTAGTCCCAGGAATGACAACATTAAAAGGGATAATAATATACCATATCACCAAAAGTGGTACAATTCAGAAAGGGGTAAAAATCCTCATAATAATTTTTCAAAGAAAAGTGAAGAGGTGTGCCATAGATGTGGAATGACTAGACATTGGTCACGTACCTGTCGTACGGCCAGGCACTTAGCTGATTTATATCAAACTTCTATTAAAAGAAAGAATAAAGTGCATGAAACAAATTTAGTAAAACCATCAGATGATTTATTAGATTCAGTAGATGTAGATGTTACTCATCTTGATGTATCTGATTTCTTTAATCATCCTGAAGGTAGTATTGAACACTTAATTGGAGATGGAAGTGTTCCACTCAATTAATGTATTTTCTTTCTATCAGTAATAAAAGTTTTGTATATTTTGTAGAATCATGGATCACATTGATGAGCTTTTTATCTCTGAGTTGAATGATAAAAATATATGTCTGGCTGACAGTGCTACAACTCACACAATTCTCAAAGAAAAGAAATATTTTCAAAATCTAACACTAAGTAAAACCTATGTCCATACCATATCAGGTTCATCGGATTTAATTGAGGGCTTCGGAAGAACTTATATTGTGTTGTCTAATGGCACCAAATTTTGTATTGATGATACTCTATTCTCTTCACAATCCAGAAGAAATTTATTGAGTTTCAAATATATACGTTGTAATGATTACCATATTGAAACGACCAATGAAGGCAGTAAAGAGCATCTTCTTATTACTAAAACAATATCGGACTAGAAGCTCGTATTAGAAAAACTGCCTGCTCTATATTCTGGATTGTATTATACAAAAATGAGAACAATTGAATCATATGTAGTAATGCACCAGAAGTGCATTGACCCTAAAGTATTTATGACTTGGCATGATCGCTTTGGACATCCGGGTTCTATAATGATGAGACGAATTATTGAAAATTCGCATGGGCATCCCTTAAAGAATCAAAAGATATTTCTACCTAATGAATCTCCGTACTCTGCATGTTCTCAAGGTAAGTTAATTATTAGACTATCTCCCTCAAAAGTCATTGTTGAATCTCCATCCTTTTTACAAAGAATTCATGGAGATATATGTGAGCCTATTCATCCATCAAGTGGACCATTTAGATATTTTATGGCTCTAATTGATGCATCTAGTCGATGGTCACATGTTTGTCTTCTTTCCACTAGAAATGTTGCATTTGCTAGACTTCTTGCTCAGATAATTAAACTACGAGCACAATTTCTTGAGTATCCGATTAAGACCATTCGATTGGATAATGCAGGTGAATTTTCATTTCAAGTTTTTTATGATTATTGCATGTCAATAGGAATAGATGTTGAACATCTTGTTGTCCATACACACACACAAAACGGTTTAGCAGAATCTTTGATCAAAAGGCTTCAACTAATCGCTAGACCTTTACTTATGAAATCAAAACTACCTGTTTCTGCTTGGGGACATGCTATACTTCATGTAGCATCTCTAATTCGTATTAGACCATCTGCATATCATAAATATTCTCCATTACAGCTTGCATTTGGTCAACAACTAAATATTTCTCATCTTCGTACTTTTGGATGTGCTGTATATGTTCCAATTGCACCTCCACAACGTACAAAAATGGGCCCTCAACGTAGATTTGGGATATATGTTGGTTTTGATTCTCCATCCATTATTAGATACCTTGAACCCCTTATAGGGGATATGTTTAAAGAACGTTTTGAGGATTGTCATTTTGAAGAAATCAAATTTTCTGTTAATGGGTAAAGAAAAGTCGGTACCTGAAGCATGACAAGATATTACTTGGGATAATAAGACCCTGTCTCATTTTGATCCTCCTACAAATAAATGTAAACGGGAAGTTCAAAGGATTATTCATTTGTAAAATGTTGCAAATCAGTTACCGGATGTATTTACTGACACTAAAGGTGTAGTAAAATCTTATATTCCTGCTGTTAATACTCCAGCAAGGATTGAAGTCCCTGAAGGACAAATTGTCAAAGCAGCAATAGGTGAATCTAAAATACGCCTGAAGCGTGGAAGACCTATTGGTGCAAAAGATAAAATTTCCAGAAGGAAAAGAATACAAAATGAATTTGGTGTTCCTGAAGAACACGTACCCACAATACAGGCTACAAATATAATTGGTGCTCCTAAAGAGCTCAAATTTTCTATTCCAAAACCTCCTGAAGAGGAAACTCTTGAAGAGTATAAATCTCCTAAAAAGAGACCTCCTGAAGAGGTGTGTCAAGAAATGTTTTCCCCTGAAGAGGAACAGGTACCTGAAAATAATGAGATCTTAATACATTTCATGAAAACTGGAGAAATTCTGGATAGAAATAAAATTGTTGTCGACAACATATTTTCATATAAAATGGCCCTTGACATTACCAGAAGTAATGAAGAAAGTGAGTCAAAAAGCGTCAAAGAATGTCGACGTAGAAATGATTGGCCAAAATGGAAAACAGCTATTGAAGCTGAATTAAATTCGCTAGCAAAACGAGAAGTATTTGGACCTGTTGTCCAAACACCAAAGGGTGTGATGCCTGTTGGATATAAGTGGATATTTGTACAAAAACGTAATGAGAAAAATGAAATTGTGCAATACAAAGCACGGCTTGTTGCACAAAGTTTCCTGCAGAAACCCAGGATTGATTATGAAGAAACATACTCTCCCGTTATGGATGCAATCACATTTAGATTTTTTATTAGTCTGATTGTTACATAAGGATTGGAAATGCGGTTGATGAATGTGGTCACTGCATATTTATATGAATCCTTAGACCATGACATATATATGAAAATCCCTGAAAGATATAAGATGCCTGAAGCATCTACAAGTACATCTAGAAATATGTACTCAATCAGATTACAAAGATCTTTATATGGGTTGAAGCAATCCGGACGCATGTGGTATAATCGCTTAAGCGAATATCTATTGAAAGAAGGATTTGAGAATAATCTTATATGCCCATGTGTTTTTATTAAGAAATCAAAATCCGGATTTGTCATTATTGCGGTTTATGTTGATGATTTAAATATTGTAGAAACTCCTGAAGAGATCTAAAAAACCGCTATATATTTAAAGAATGAATTTGAAATGAAAGATCTTAGCAAAACAAAACTTTGTCTCGGCCTGCAGCTCGAGCACTTGCCAAATGGAATTTTTATTCATCAGTCTATGTATACTGAGAAAGTCCTAAAACATTTTTATATGGACAAATCTCATCCCCTGAGTAGTCCAATGATTGTTCGAACACTTGATGTGAAGAATAATCCATTCCGTCCTTGTGATGAAGATGAAGAAATTCTTGGTCCTGAAGTACCATATCTCAGTGCAATTGGAGCTTTGATGTATCTTGCAAATTGCACTCGACCAGATATTACATTCTCAGTTAATCTGCTTGCAAGATATAGTTCTGCACCAACTCGAAGGAATTGGAATGACATTAAACATGTCCTTCGTTACCTGCATGGTACGGTTGATATGAGATTATTTTATCAACGTGGTTCAAGTCCAGAATTGATTGGGTATGCAGATGCAGGTTATCTTTCAGACCCATACAGAGGTAGATCTCAAACTGGATATTTATTTACTTATGGAGATACTGCTATATCATGGAGATCTGTTAAGCAGACACTATCTGCTACTTCTTCAAATCACTCAGAGATCATTGCTATTCATGAAACAAGTCGAAAGTGTATTTGGCTGAGATCAGTCATTCAACATATCCAGAAAAAGTGTGGACTTCCTATGATCAATAATAGCCCAACAATCTTATATGAAGATAATACTGCTTGTATCACTCAAATCAGAGGAGGATATATCAAAGGTGATAGAACCAAATATATTTCACCTAAATTCTTTTATACTCATGAACTTCAAGAGAAATGTGAAATTAATGTCAAGCAGATACGATTTAGTGATAATCTGGCAGATTTATTCACAAAGGCGTTACCAACTTCTACATTCAAGAAGATTGTGCATAACATTGGAATGCGAAAACTCAAAAATCTTTTGTCATGCACTTTTCAGAAGGAGTAAATGTGCTGATTATACTCTTTTTCCTTCGCTGAACTTTTGTCCTACTGGGTTTTCCTCTGCAAGGTTTTAATGAGGCAATCTTAAAACACTTGTGGATACATAAGAAGACTGTACTCTTTTTCCTTCGCCATTGGTTTTTCTTCCCACTGGGTTTTTACTAGGCAATGTTTTAACGAGGCAGATTCTTTATTGGCGATCATTCAAGGGGAGTGTAATAAACGAACGAAACGGCAGCCGCCTCCTGTCCCACCACTAAAATTATGTGAATGACCCCACCACTATTATTTTAAATTCTGCATAGTGACTTACATAGTGACTTGTATAGTAACTTGCATAGTAATTTCAAAACCTATAAATAGGGGCTTCAGTTGTAATGAAATTCATAAGAAAATATAGAGAAAGAAAGAAAGTTTCAGTTTTTAAGAGTTCTTAAGAAAATTTTTTATTTCTTTTTTGCAATAGTAGTTTTTTTTTTTTAAATTTCATAACAAGATTCGAATTGAGAAGTTATGTTATAATACCATTGTAAAATCACCCTCATAAATCTTCTAACAAAGGAGATCCAAAACACTGACCTTGGCCCATCGTATTCTCGCACGCAGGCCCTGCACAAATCAAGGAGGGCCTTAGCAGCCTTACACAAAATCAGGCTGAAGCTTCGATTGATGCTTTAAGAGTTGTTGGGATTTGGGAAGCGGCTGTTGATGGGATTTACAGTAAATGAAATATGATCATTCTTACTCTGTTTTTGTGTTGTAATTTCTTTTTTTCAATTATAGTCTATATATACTTTTAGGAGGAAAAATAGCTTTAAAAATATGCATTTTTACAAGTGCCATGGAAAAGAATCACAAGCAAGAATAATTACAAGAGATGTAACTATTAGATATTCTCCAAGTATTATTATTATAAAACTTTGTAATGGGATAAGATCAATATTACATCATTCATACTTTCAGAATTTCTCAATAAAGAGAAAAGAAAAGATGAAATTAATAAATTAACAGAATAATAAAAAGATCACATGGGTACATACTACATATGCATATATAGGAAGTAATCTAACAAATTAAGTGAGCTGAAATTTTCTCCTTGCCCTCATTTCTAAACCTTTATATTATATTCCCCTGTTTTTGTTTTTTTCCTTTTTTCTGACAATCACACCCTCGTAACTGAAATTTAAAACATAAAAAAAAAATTATATTAAAAAATAATAATAATTTGACACTAGCCAAAGGATTTTAAGTGCTTGGCCTTGCCACAACGCAATGCATTGAGAGGGATGTCATTCTCAGTGAAAAGGCTGTGTTCGTCGTTCCAAACTCTGACATACAATTGTTGTCCTAAGTATCTCCTCGACCAAATCGCAGACCTTAAATTCCACATGCCCTTGTTGTCCAAAGACACCAATACTGCACTCCATGAGTTTGGATATACCTGCATTAGTCATTTCCATACGAGTTTGCATGAGTCGACTCATACATCAATGTGAATGAATGAAGGTCCAAATTATTTATTTAGTTCTGTTATATAATGTCATTTTTTGTATTTTCTTTTTGTGCATTTTACTGATGTGATTAGTCAAAATAATTATTTTATATTAAAAAACGGTGATGCAACCAATCATAATAGTATAATAGTGGAGTGCACATAGAGTTTTTGATAACTTTGCATTCTCGAATGAAGATTTGCTTTGATAATTTACCTGAACAGTGTGTCTAGGTATGCCATCAACCAAATTGTAGCGTTTCCTCATGTCAGGTGTCCATGAACCAGAACCATATCTGAAATTTTTTGGGACAGATGGAGGGTAATTAATGGTTTGTTTTTTGACACCCCAAAGACATTTCCGTCATGAAAACTTGCCCAATTAGGATAAAAAGAACCATACCCGACTATATAGAAACTGTATCCATCAAAATGCCAAGATTGGATAGTGTTTTCATTGTTTTGGAAGACGATTTCAACGAAGTCATGAAGGGTGGTTCCAATGACAGAGGCGCCAAAGGATGGAGAGCCATTACTTGGGTTGTCCTTGATTGTGTTGAAGCCAAAAACACCAGGGATATTAAACCAGTCGGCGAGCTTCAAAGGGGTGGTTGGATCGACATGTGAGATCCCGTTTACAGCATATCGTAGCGTCTTATTTATCTTTGTTTCTGAATTGGCTAGAACAATTGTCCTCACAACCTTTATGGTCCCATAATGGAATGACCCTTGAGGGTTTGGCCTGGCTGCATTTGCTGTCAAATTCAGCCTTTCTCGCACAAAGAATGGAACTCAGTGAGCCCAACGACCAGCCTAGCATAACATGTGATAAGAAATAATCTCTTCTAACTTTTAACTCGAACTTCAAAATGGAGAGAGAAAGACTTATAAAATGGACCCTGCAGTTTATAGGCTTACTTCAAATCTCACTCTCTTCCACTTAAGGCTACGTTTGTATCTTAAGCTGACTTGAGATTAAATTAAGTTTTTTATAAATAGTACTTAGTTGAAATTATAAAATGAGTTTTGTAAAACCCATCAAAGAAGAGTTTAGATGTATGTTATGGAAAGTTGTAAAAAGTTACAAGTTTCATGTGTAAAGAGTTGAAAAAAGTTGTAGTCTTGTGTGTAAAGAGGTGTTAAATTGAAAAAGATTATAGATTCACATATAAAAAAATTTTGAGTTGAGATGAATCTAGGGATTTAAGAGTTAGGTATTTAGATGTTAGACTTATTTAAAATTAGACTGAACTGAATTGATCTCGAATCAATTAAAGTTTCAAACGGAACACATTCAAACTCGGATAAGATCTTGAGAAAATTGTGATTTGTACCGATACCCAAATCAAAACTCTTGAGAATGCATACCTAATGGTCCTTGCTTGCTTCATAGACCAGTGGATGTGATAAGTTGGGGCAATAGGCAATGTGCCAGAGGCTTGTGTGTTGGAACCAACATAGCGAAGAAATGCAGTGGTAGTGAGAATAGGCTTGGTGAAACGGGTAGAAGCAACAATGAAATAGTCCTTAATTGGTCCATTTAAGGTAACCAAAACAGCTACAGATTGACCCACATGAATGTCAAGCGATTCGTATGTGTCCTGTATTGTGTGAGCTCCCTCTACTTCAACCAGCTTCATTACATGCCCTTGAATCCTGAAGTTGATTGAAGTTTCTATGCCCACATTTGATACCCTGAATTTATAGGTTTTCCCTGAAAGAACACCCAACCAAATCTCAGCTACAGTAATGAAAGCTAGTAGACTTGGTGATGATTATAATTATTAATTAATTACCTTGTTCACCCATGAAGGAAGAACCATTAGAAATTCCATTTATGAGGAGACCGTCAGGTAAAGGAAGAGCAATGCCCAAGTCCAATTTCTGCCTCAGTACCTACAATTACCTGGTGTATTAGAGTAATTTTGTCTGATACATTCCAAATCTGTCCTTAATTTTGTAATTTTGTAAGCATTCTCCCGATTTTAAAGAAGACAAAAAGAAGTTAAAGAACTTGAATGAAAAATGATATTTGCGGTTGTGAAATGTGTAAGTGCCGTGTAATCGTTTTGAAAAGAGTAAATAAAACATAGGACTCGGTGGAAGAAAATTAATTTTTTGATAGTAGATCTTACTTATTTTCAAAGCGATTACATGATATTTAACACTCTACGATTATATATAGCATGAATTATCTTTAAAACCTTGTGGTCACTCTTGTACCAATCACCAGCAAGAAGTGTAAATTCTCCATCAGGTACAGGATATGGGATTGATATGACAGATCTCTGCGCAATATTGAAACCCCCAAAACCCCCACCAGCTCTATGCAGTTTAGTTGAAGGGAAGTAGGAGAAGGTTCCAATTTGATCCTTGGCTTGAAACTTGTACGTCCAGTTCGACTTTGGTGGAATGGGGCAATTGGTTCCAAGCACACCATCTTGCCATGATGTTTTCCTCTGTTTGATTCCATTCCTGGGAACATTTCCCAACAAAATGATCAAAGAAAACAAAGAACGTATTTAGTACCTTACATAAGTGAAAACAAAGAACAGATCAAAACAATCCTGATCGTGAGAGACAAAAAAAAATTGGTACAAACCATGTAATTAGGAAAGGTTCATCCAGATTATTAATGACATTAACAATAATGTTGTCATTAGTCACGCATTCGATATTAGGGCCAGGAAACTGTCCATTGATAAGAATGCCCTGCAAAATCATAGGAAATAAATAATCAGATTTAAGATATATATGTGGCTATGATCAAACCAAGCATATGTTATATATAAACGGCACCATGTGTGCAGCTGGGAGCTAGAAATTAACCAACCTTGTAATAAGGAACACCAAGGGGATAAATTGTTCCATATGTAACCGTCCATGTATAATATCTATAGGGATCTTCTGCTTTCACCCATAAACCACTTAAGCAAGCCCATGCTCCAAGAAAAAAAGGCAGGAAAATGGCCTGCCTCATGGTAATGGATATATGTATATTGATGCTGTACTTTCAAATGTCTGCCAAAAACAAACAAGCAATCAAAACCATATGCTATGGATGCTTCACTCATTTGAATAGTGTATCCATCAGATTATTTAAAATTTTGTACTGGTTCTTAATATCATACTGCAAGAAAAATAAAGATTAGTGATGGATTATTTGCGACGAATAGAACTACTAATTACGATAAAAATATACTCATTTTAACAAGAAATAATCATTTCTGTTAAATTAACTCGTTGCAAATAAGCAGTTTTCTTGTAGGATCACGCCCCCTCAGTGTTAAACAAATGCATACACGCATATATATAATAGGATTGAAGTTCGTACGTAGAACTCATGTATACAGATAAAAATCTAATATGGTTCTGGAAAATAAGAATAATTAACAAACAAAATAACCCGAAACATCGTAGGAATCACTGAAAACTATGGGTATTGTTAATATATATATATATACATATATATATAAACCTATACCAATTGCGGTGACTTTATCATTGGAGTTCGAAAATCAAGTTCCAAAAACAAGACTGAATGAAAAACAGGGCATTTATATAAAATACTTGAGCGAATACAAAAGAAGTTGGAAGTGACAACAAAGTAGAAGCTTACGGCCTGAGAACTTGAAATTCCTCAAAAGAGGAGGCCGGAACAGATCGAAGGAGGTGGCCGACTTGCAGTGCAACAAGGTAATAACATGAAGCCCTTATATAATATAAAAAGAAGCTATGAACATGAAGAATTGAAGATCGATCCTGGCGATGCCAGCATGGACACGGACAACGAGGAACTATATATATATATATATATTATACATCTTATTTTGCGCTCAAACTACTCAGTACACAAATAGTACATACTTCACAACTCATAGCAAGGCGGCCAGTTGCCTATTTGACCAGATAATTTATTTTGGTTGCATTGTGTATATAAATATATAGCAAAGAGTTTTTGTTTACTCGGTTTCTTTAGTACTCGTGAAGATGTGAAGCTGGCATATGGATTTAGAAACTTGGACGTGGATTCGTCGGTGGGAGAGAGAGGGAGAGAGAGAGAGAGATCTAAGAAAGCGGGAGTGGCGCAGCCAAGGGCGGATCACGATTAATTGCAACAAATTATTGAATATATTTGAGCAAATTTGAGGCTGAGAGAGAGTGAGTTTTTGCAGTATTAATGTTTTCTAGTTTATCTCTTTCGTTGGCGTTGCAATTGTTTGCATGCATCATGCAGTTGAAAGTGACGGTAAAAATTGATGATTATGAGAATGATGGAAGCCATGCATGTCATGCACGATAGACAATACTACTGGCCAATGTGATCTCATGCCTTCGATTTTTATGGATTCCAATGCGGATTTTCGTACTACTCCTTAGCTAATTCTTTGTTTTGTGCTCGATCTGCCCAAAAACATAAAAAAATAACTGATAATCTGCGTCGTACCTTCCTTCTGCTATTAATTACTCCTTTCATGCCCTCATGTGGACCACATGCATCCAAGTTATAATTTGTAAGGTCAAATCGGTACTTGAAATATTGATAAAACAAAATAAGTAATTAAATAAATTAGTTTCCATTTTAAAGATCATGAGCTGGTTATGTACGTTCAATGCAGCATGCTTCCAAATTGCGGTTCACCTTCAAATTTAGCAAACATTGTGATATAATCCCCTAATCTTATATTGTTTCATTCTTTTTCATTTTAGACGTAAACTTAATTCTGGCAGAAATTAAGCTGTGTCATGATCTAGATCATCTAAAAATTGGAACAGGCGCAAATGTCAATGTTGTAGTACTATTATTTATCGTGGGTTAATCGAAGAAATTACGGTGTTTTTGCTAACAAGAGGTCAACTAGGGGGGGGAAATTAAAAGCTATAAACCCTTTTACATGATTTTTTTTTTTTTTTTACCTTTTTCAAAATCGTGTAGTCAACTAGAAGCTTAATTGATGGGCAAGTCAACTAGCTAGTGGCTACATGGTGCAATGCAATATCCCAAGAACAGATCTCATGGGGAACACAAGATGTGGTGAATGCTACAAAACCGCTAGACCAACTTAATTCCAAACACGTGAAATTAGATTCTAGTCATGTGCCCCTAAGTATGTTGCAACTAATTTACATGATATTAAGCTGAAAATCTTGTAGAGATCAAACAATCTTTCCAATGATGCTTAATAAAGTACTTCATGATGTAAATAATACTTCTTAGGATCCCCTAAAGTTTCTATCCAAACTCTAGGATTAATTAAAGTGGGAGAGACACATTAAGTATTGAGAGACACATCTCCATGATCTTACATTAAAGCATGATTCTTTCCAGCAGGTTCACCATCGGTGTAGTAATCATAAAATATAATTATTCAGGAATTTCAAATCAAAATTCTGATCAACTTTTGACATTCTGTCTTGCTTCATAAATCAATCTGTTCCATGATTTAACCAATTAGTTAGTCTAAACAGAATGCCAGGCTCAAGCGAGACATTCAGACTTTTCTTTATCTTTTTTGCTTCTTTTTTTCTAAGCATGTAATTTTTAATATGAATTTTGAAACTATTTTTGGTGAACAAAATGCATAATGCAAATTAATGTTCTCATTTTCTCTCCACTTTTGGGAAAGCAAATTTGATTTCCAGCAACAAAGAAATAGCATGCTAGCTAGGTTCTCATGTTTTGTCACTTTCAACATTTTGGTTTGATGTCCATGTAAGTTTTTATGATGGACCTATAAACTTTAAAGCAAAAACTTGTATTCTGAAATACATACTAGAGATACACAAACTCCCACGATGAACCAGAACCATAAATGTACAATTGACACACAATCATCAAAGCAAAAAGAAGATGACGATGAGAGATACACACAAAGTTCCCGAAAACAACTAAATATCACTCTTTTCTGACCTGTAATATTTTTTACTTGCAGCCAAACCCTCATGAATGGACCAAAAATAAAAAAAATAGAAGGGGACTTCAAGAAAAAAAAAAAAAGGAAAAAATTTATATAGCCAGTCCTATTAAGGGTGCAGTCCTATGGCTTTGCCACAAAGTATAACATTAGAAGGAAGGTCATATTCATTAGCAAGGTTGTGGACCGCATTCCATACCCTGAGATAGAATTGTTGCCCAAGGTACTGCCTTTCCCATATTGCAGACCTCATGTTCCACATACCTTGGTTGTCCAAGGAGACCAATATGGTGGTCCACGAATTTGGATACACCTGCAAGAATATGCAAATGGATGTTATGAAAAGGATACTGCAATTAAATAGAATAATCAACAAAAGAAAGGACATGACATATTGATATTTTCTCTTTTAACATCTCTAATTAAGTTTTAAGTTGAATTGGATAGCACAAGGGAGATACTTATGTCCCAAGCTGACTCATTTTCAATTTTTTTTTTAATACACAATGAAAATAATGATGATACTGGAGAGGCATGGGCTTTGATATAACAACTTTTAAAAGTGGAAACTTACGAGTTATTCTTATTTAAGATTCACAATTCTTATTTAAGATCCAAAGTACACAGCAGAAAATGAGTAAACAGAGGTGGGCGCATTGGTACTCAAAATAAAGGAAACCTTCTGATGATCTTTATTCGACTGGTGTATGCATCTAAAATGTTTAGTCAAGAACATCTTGTTCATCCGAAGATGTTGGCAGATATGTGCTTATCGTGCAAAGCAGTATTTAAAGCTTCCAAAATGTCCAATTTATGTAATGGCGTCTGTTGAGTCATTTTGTATTTGTTAAGTGGGAGTGGGTCTAGTAATCATGGCAAACGGTCTGAGCCCTTGCATCAATTATCTTTAGCATTATCAATGCAGATGCATCGGTGTGTCAACACCAATATTCTCCTCTCATTTTTCCTGAATTTAGGACTAGATCCCCTCTCAAAACGATTCTCTGCTATGAAGTCTTACCAGCACTTAATGGGAGCAAAAAAGACACTTAACATTGACCATTTTTATAACTCCTACAGCAGCAGCAAATCATAGCCTCATATGATGCAGAAAACATCAAGTGAAAGCACATCAAGATTGTTCTAATTACCTGAGCAGTATGTCTAGTCAGAGCATCAGCTCGATTATAGCTTCTTCTCTTGGCTGTTGTCCACTGTCCGAAACCATAACTGCATGAAATAAATAGTTATTAGAACCTACGAAGCTCATTTGAATTAAGGCAAATGAAGTAAACCGCCTTACCCAACAACCCAGAAATCATAGCCATCAAGATGCCAAGACTGAATTGTCTTTTCATTATTTTGGAAAACGACTTCAACAAAATCATGAAGGGATGCTGGCATTACAGAGGTAGCTATGAATGTAGGACCATCTGAGGGAAGAGTTTGGATGGCATCTACACTGAAGACTCCAGGGATGCTGAAATGATCAGCAAGTTTCAGAGGGGTGTCAGAATTGATGTAGGAGACTCTGTTAATTGAATAACGCTGCTTTCCATTTATTAATGATGCTGAATTGGCCAACAAAATTGTCTTTGTTGGTGTTATCCTCCCATAATGGTATGAGCCTTGAGGATTGGGCCTTGCTGCACTTGCAGTCAAATTCCACCTTGAAGAAGACCAAAGTTTAGAAGGATCAAAATCACAAGCATTTGAATATAATCTTACATCTCCAATCACTCCAAGACTTATTTTTACTGAGGATTCTTATTTTATACCTGAAGGTTCTAGCTTGCTTCATAGACCAGTGTATTTGGTAAGTAGGACCAATGGGCAAGGGTCCAGAGACGGGGGTGTGAGAGTTTGTGTAGTGTAAAACTGCAGTTGCTGTAAGAACACGTTTAGTGAATCGAGTGGAAGTAACAATGTAGTAGTCCTTTGGTGGCTGATCCAAGGTTACTAAGACAGCTACAGATTGGCCAACATGTACATCAAGAGAGTCATAAATGTTTTGAAGGGTATGAGATCCTTCAACCTCAACTAACTTCAATTTGTGGCCCTGAATCCTGAAATTCAATGAGGTTGCCATACCCACATTTGAGATCCTGAACATATAGACTTTTCCTGAAAGATCCACAAGCAGATAGATGTGAGTAAGAGCTAAGTAATTATTCAGTGAATCAAGAATATTTTCAATTAATTATTGAGGATGACCTTGGTCACCGCTGAAGGTATTCTGAGCCTGGCCATTTATAAGGACGCCATCAGGAAATGGTAGGGATTTTCCCGAGTCCAGAGATTGCTGCAATGTCTGCAAACATCATGAGAACTAGTGAGGAAACTTCTAACAAGATGGGTACTGGTTTGAGTTTGCAAAGATGTAAACAGTTACACAATCAACTAGATTGAGGTAGCATGTAGCCCAAAATTTATCAGTTGGAATGTAATATTGAGGTGATTATAGTTGAATCTAGACCTCTAAAATTTCAGAATTTGCAAGTTAGAGAAAGGATGGCACAGCGACTCAAGAGAGAAGCTTCATGTTTCCAAAATTAATAAATTAGTAAAGTAAAAGTTATTTTTAGTAGTAAGAAATTGGGATCACGTAATCATCTACCAAAAATTGCACTTAAAGAGATTAATGATATATGTGATTGTGACCAAAGAATAAAAACATTGCATCTTGCTGACCTTATGGTTGAATTTGTACCAATCACCAACAAGTAAGGTGAAGTCTCCATCAGGATTCGGAAAAGGGATCGGTATGCGAGGTCTCTCATATACATTGATTCCTCCAAATCCTCCAGCAGCTTTGTGAAGCAGAGTTGAGGGGAAATATGTGTAGGACCCAATCTGATCTTTGGTTTGAAACTTGTAAGTGTAGTTCGAGTTTGGTTGGATAGCACAGTTGGTACCCAATACTCCATCTTGCCATGAGTTCTTCCTTTGTTTAATACCATTCCTTTTTGTCATAAAACAGGTTCTCAGTAAACCACCCTACTGGTTTTGATGTGGTAATCAAATACTCAAATGTGAAAGCAAAGAAACTGCAAATGTGAACTTTGAGATCATCCTACTACAAAACCTACAATGTTAAACATATGCTGTAGGGAATTTCACAAAGCTGAGCATCAAGGAGGCAGAGACCGAGTAGGGAAAGAAAAGGGGAAAAGTTTTTTAAATGCTGCAAATTTCTTTAACATCGATCATGGGTAGCATTAAAACAGGTGATACACACAGGAAAAGCTCACCAAGTCAGCAGAAATGGCTGGTCTAACTTGTTAATGAGGTTGAGGAGGATGTTGTCGTTAGTCACCACCTCAAGTCTAGGTCCGGGAAACTGATCATTGATAAGGATTACCTTCAAAAATCAAAGAAAATGTCTTTAGAAACCAAAATTTCCCTATCTTAATTCTTAGGAACTGGTGCGAGACTATATGTAAGAGCACAATAAAAGTAAAGTTACCCACCTGCTGGGGGACACCCAAAGGAGAGCGAGTTCCATAAGTGACAGTCCAGGAATAATACCTATATGGGTCGTCTGCTTTAACCAGAGAAACAACCAAAACAGCTAAAATTCCACAAATCACATGAGGCCAGACTGCTTTTCCCATTGAATCTGCAAAAAAGTTCACTGAAGAAAGCCATCATGTATAGCGCATTGCCAAATCGAGATGGTTCCCATAACAAAATGAAACTTCAGTATAACACTTTTAAGAAACAAGTGGGATTATTACCAGCTTTCGGGAGTCTGTTCTTTTGGATCACAATGGAAGACAATCTGTCAGCAACGCCTTAAATAAGAACAACGCGGGAATCAAAAACATTACCTGGGTGGAGTAACATTCTACTCATTATTGTTTGAGCATATAATCACTTTTTTATATTGTTTGCGCATTCTATTGGTTAAAATAGTTATTTTATATTAAAAATAATAATATAACCAATCACAATAATAAAATGTACGAAGAATACATACAAGGTGACTGTATATAAAAAAATTTTAATTTTTTTAAAATTTTTCTTATCAAATATGTGTATTTTAATAACAAGTAAAAAACTTAACTAATTTTAAAAAATTAAGAAGAAAATATTAAAATTCTAAAAATAAAAATAAAAATAATGAGTGACAAAACTAATTAATTTTACGTGCTCCAATTCCAAGTGGCAACGTAAAAAACTTAATAATTTTCTTTTATGACAACTTGTGCTTTGAAAAAAAGGTGAAAAAGGAAAATGATAGTATGACTCAAATATGTTCATCAAATATTTTTACTCATATATTTTAATTTTTTTTTAATGATTATGAATGTAAATATTAATAAATGTGTATTTTTTTTACGATTAAGGATGTTTATTAATACTTAAAACAAAAAACAAAAAACAAAAATCATTTGCATTGGTAAGCACGTTTAGAGTGCATATTTGTTGTGACCAAAAAAAAAAAAAAAAACATAGAACTAGAAATAAGGTGGCATTGAGGCCGGATTGGGCGGAAGATCAGACGCGTTTTGGGCGTGATTTTAGTTATGCATGCTTGAAACAAAAGCAACAGAGATAATAGATTCATGTGGAATCCTCATCATGATTTAGCTCCTTTAGAACAATTGACCTCAATTTGTTTGGCTTGCATGCTCATGGAATCATTGGAATGGGTGCTACCCCTATTACTTTTTAGTGCAGGCCATATGAGGAGCAAACCAACACCTTTAGGCTTTAAGAAAAGGTGTTTGATCCCATGCCCCTATGCCCCTAACTTAATTAATTCAAACTAGTTAAAAGAACATTCACCTAAAGAATAAAAAGTAGTTGAAACCGATCATTTTTTGTGTCTTCATTACGATATTTGGTCGTGATTAATGCAAAATTTATAGATTGACAATAATTATGAAAACATCAATCATTCCATAAAAAAATATTCTTCCATAACCAAGGGATCCCAAGATCTTGATCTTCCTCTTTGAAGTCCCGAGTCCTTCCCCATCTTACTAATGAGAAAATTTTAAGGGAGATGATGGAGACCGATTCGGCTGTCCCCAGCGTCTAAAGCAGCCCAACGTGGGCTGCTTTGAAATGAAAAACACATTAAAATAAAATAAAAAATATAATTAAATAAAAAAATAAAGATTAAAAATATAATAAAATAAATAAAATATAATAAAAAACACAATAAAAAACACAATAAAAACATAATAAAAAATACAATAAAAAAAATAAAATGAAGATGAATTTAAGGGAATTCGGCCATGGAGAAAATGGAGCCGCTGCCGGTGGCGGGTACGGGTCCGAAACGGGTTTAAGGCTGCCAGGGGCACACCAGAGCTTGCCGTCGTAGGGGTGAGTTCGCCTGAGTCGTCCGGTCCCAATGGCGTGGACGGTGTCGCCCACCACCACCAGGGGCGGCGAGGGCTGCTCCGTTCGAGGGGGGCAGACGGTCTGCCCCCTAGGTAATTTCAAATTTTAATACAATTGTGGCGTAATCATTTTTAAAAAAAGTAAATAAAACATGAGACTTCATATAGAAAAAAATAAATTTTTTAATATTGAAATTCACTTTTTTTCAATGTTATTACGCGGTGTTTATGCACCTCATAATTACGTAACGTTTACACACCTCATAGTTGTATGTAGAATTATTTTTTCATTATCAATAAATTTATTCTAAAAGTTTTATAAGCACAGATATGGCTCAAAGGTTGAGTATCTTGCTTCAATCATGTAACACCCCGTTATTCATATTTAAGAAAAAAAAAAATCACTTCTAAAAATTTTCGAATCTAGTCCAATACCTCTACTTTTATAAATATTCTGACACGTAGTGGTTTAAAAACTTAAAACAAACTAAACTAAATCGAAGACTTAGTAAGAAGTTTTTCATAAGATAAACATATTTAATACAATGTTTTTCATAAAATATTTTGTGATGAGAATTCAAAACCATAATTGTTCGTATGTATGATATGGTATGCATGACTTATCTTGACTTATATTATTTATCATACTGGCCAACACATTTAATATTATGTGCAACGTTGTATACTAGCACCACATCCTATAACCTCAAGGGAAGTTGTTAATAGTATTCTACCATATTATAGTAGAACATTCTTAACTTCTTAGTTTACACATCTACACATAAATCGCATTGGTATTATGCTTTTAAAAAATCATCTGATTAATTATTATGAGCTTATCTTACACTTATCTTATAAAAGTTTACGTATCTTATGTAACTTGATATGTATAATAAATATAAAATTATAATATGCAAAATGAGATATGATGAATGGCATACTTGCAAATATTATGACATGTGTGGTACATAAATGCTATTAGCTTCCAAAGATCCAGTTTTAATAGTAATATATATATATATATATATATATTTATATATATAACTAGAAAGCATATGTTAATCATATTTTTTGATCAAGTTACTTTTCTCGCAGTGTTAATCCATTATTTCAAGCATGAATTCAATCACATGAACTAAAAGGAAAGAGAAGACAAGAGAGATGTTGTGAGAGGAATGAAGCAATAGGCTATTGGCGTCGTGAACGTGGGACACACATTGTGCTGGATTTGGTATCTTGGATTTAGCCGCTACACTTATAAAGGTTGATGGTTTTTTCTAAATAACACATGGAATGAGTTTGAGTTGGACTTTGTTAATACATATAGTAACACTAATCTGTTGAACAATCAGTCGTGATCATCTAAGAAGAGAATTTAGATTTAAAAACATGATCTAACAATTCATTTAATGTAGGATTGGTAGTGACTGAGACTGAGTAAAGAACTTCAATTAGTAATAATTTTAAATTACAATAAATTTTTAATGGTGGATCTTTAAATTTTAAAAGGAATCTAACTCATTCTATAATAAATTAGATTTAATCTAATTATTGAATCTAATTAAAACTTGTAATCAACTTCAATAGTTTATGGCTCAAGAGCTTATTAAATATAATTTAGGCTAAATAAAAATATCAATATTCTAACTTTAGAATGATTAGATCGGGTGGCTATAGATCAGGTTCAAAGATAATCAATAATACCCCTACTTCAAGCAAGGGAGGGCTGACCACACAAATTACAAAAAAGTAAGGCGGGGGGTGAGAGACAAATAAATATTCTAGCTATAAAAATAATATTATGTAAAAATAATATTATAAATTTATATATTTTGATATGATATATCATATTATAAAATTATTTTTTATTATAAAGTAATGAATCTAACGAATCAAAGCAAAATTATATTATTTTATAAGATTATTTTTATATCATTTATTCAACCAGTTATATTAGTTTATAGGTAGGGTGAGATCTGCTTTATTTCTCTCTCTCTCACTACAATTTCAACAAAGCGACTATATTTGAGCTTACTACCTTTCTACTAATTTTTTATTACTTTGTAATGTATTACAAGTTTTTATTTTTATTTTTAAAAAAAATTAAACATTATTACTTATTAAGAAAAAAAATACGTAGATTTAGTCCCAATGAATTAGTCAGGTTACAGCTAGCTGAACTTTCTAAAACCGTGTAAACGTGATCTAATTCAGTGAAAATTGGACGTGTTATAACTTACTTCCTAAACTTGAATTCTAGGAAAAAACAAAGAAGCTGCTTATTAGAAAGAAACCAAAACCAAATCGTTTCTCTATAAACTGGGAGTTCATGATCAGGATTGCAAAATTGCACTAGATTAAGGCAAGCAATCATGGAAGTTCTTCTCGTTCCTTTACTAGAGGTAACTCTGGGGGCAGTAGCAACTGATCTTTTGAATACTGTTATAGAGGCCAAAAATAAAGCCCTTCACTTCAAAGCCATACTCGCAGACCTCGAAAACATTGTCATAAACTTAGTTCCAAAGGTCAGTAGGATCGAGCAGTTAAGCAAAGAGTTGGGAGATTTGCCTAAAGATGATATCCAAAACTTGAAACTGGAGTTGTGGAGAGCGACGCAGCTTGTCTCCAAGTGCAAGCAGATAGCTCGGTGGAATTGCTGCAACAAGTATAAGTACTCAAACAAGCTCCTTCAACTTCGTGCTACGCTTCGTCGGCTGATTGAAATGGAACTTCCGGTTGGGCACACGGAGGATCATAAGCAGATCTTGATCGAATTGAGAAATATTCAGGTAATGAATGCTACTTGTTTTCTGTTATTCATGATGTGGAGACGGAATCCGGGTTTGAAGCATAAGGATTTGGTAGAAGAAAGAGATGGCAAAGTTGTCCGAGTGGCTTCTTTTGGCAGGTTCAAGAGGATTGTCCTGTCAGCATCAAGTTGGATTATTTCGTTTCTTAATCTGCATCGGAGGTTTTGTGGATACAGAATTCTGTACACACACATTTGATAGATTACTTGGTCGTATTGTTGTTAACATGTGTAAAATGTTACATGTCCTAGATATTGATTATAATTGTGAAATAATTGGATGAAGAATTATGATTGTAATTAGCAGAAGTCAAGTAAATGACCATTTCCATTTTTCAATAAAATTGAAGCTTTTCCCAGTACATTCATTTGAATGTTAGAATCAACCAAAATCAAGTTACCAAATGGTTGCAAAAAGTAGTAAACTGAGACCCGAAACCATTATTTTCAAATTCTAGATTGAGGAGATAAAGGGAAAAAAAAGGTCGTTGCAAATGGTTTCCTCCATCTAAAAAATTAAAACATACAACAGATAGTTCCCTCAATCTATTGACATAAAAATGAAGATATCCCAGAATCCAGCTTATGAATCAAATGCATCACAACAACCACCCAAAAATGAATCCAGAATAATATGTGAAAAAAATGTACAGCTTACAGAAACATTATTCCACTTTATTTATAAATTACCAATAGTCTCCACATGAACAGCTCCCATTCTCAAACGAATGGAACCGATTTGAATCCCTTACTATTATTCTTCTTTGAATAATCTTTGAAATAAATTTAATGGCAGTGTGGCAATCCACACACGTTCTTAAATTCTTGAAAACCTTGATTGTTGTTCCCGGTGGAGTTGAAATGATTCCAAATGCAACTGCAAGCTTCTCACTGTGGTAGGAAAGATTTTGCTCCTTCTGCTCCTCCTCGATATCATGTAGAACAAAATTCGTGTCGGGGACATATCCTTCTTCCCTAATCCTCTTTGACAGCTTTCCCAAGAAGTTATGTATTTCATATGATTTTGGGTGGGATTTATCTCCCACTAAGAATGTATGAACCTTTCTCTTGATCTCAATCCAACTCAAACCTGGTTTCTTTACTACTCTTTTGTCATCCATTGCCTTCCTAACCTTTGCCACCTCAGTCCACATACCAGCAGTAGCATAAATGTTGGCTAGAGTAACGTAGGTAGCAGGATTCTCAGGCTCTATCTCAAATAATGCTTCTGCAGCTCGCTTTGCCAACTCAAGGTTTCCATGGATTCTACAACCACCAAGTAAAGAAGCCCACAAGAACTTGTCGGGTTTCATGGGCATTTTATTAATAATATCCTCGGCTTCTACAAATCGGCCAGCTCTGGCCAGTAAATCAATGATACAAGCATAATGATCTGCTGTATGAGTCAACCCATGTTGTTCCTTGATTGAGTGGAAATATTCAATTCCTTTATCAACTAATCCAGCATGGGTACAAGCAGAAAGAACCCCAACAAAAGTAATGCGGTCAGGCGGAGTACCTGATTTGAGAAGCAACTCAAAGAACTTGAGTGCCTCGTTTGGTTGACCATTCTGAGCATATCCAACAATTAGGGAAGTCCATGAAACTAAATCTGGTTGAGGCATCCCATTAAAAACCCTTTTTGCATTCTCAATATTCCCACACTTTGAATACATATGAACAAGAGCACTAGCAGCAAATGAGATGGGGTCAAAACCTATACGCGTCATGTACCCATGTACCTGCTTGCCTAGGTCCTCGGCAGCATGATCGGCACAAGCATTTAAAACCCCAGCAAACGTGAACTCATTAGGTCTAATCCCTGACCTCATCAACTCAGAGAAAAATGCAAATCCCTCTTCCCTCCTTCCATCCTCAAAGTATCTATGAATCATTGCCGTCCATGAAACAACGTCTCTATCCACCATCTTGTCAAAAATGCACCTCGCCTCCTCTATACTCCCACATTTCCCATACATGTCTGATAAAGCACTCCAAACCACTTCATCTGAATCCAAGCCAATTCGCATTATATGTCCATGGATCTCCTTCCCCGTCCTTAAAGTTGGAATTGCTGCCGAAGCGGCTAGAGCACTAGATATTGTGAACTTATTTGATTTTGAATTCTCGAGTCTTAACATCCTTCTGTACAACTCCAAGGCCTCTTTGGGCTGGTCATGCCGAACATACCCCGATATCATCGCCGTCCAAGAAAAATTATCTCTTTCTGGCATTTCATTGAACAAATTTCTAGCCTGTTCGAGCTTCCCCACTTTCGCATACCCAGAAATCATTGTATTCCAAGAACACAAATCCTTTTCAGCCATTTCATCGAACATTTTCTGGGCATGCCAAAGACTCCCACATTTCACGTACATATCCAAAAAACGATTACAAATGAAGACCCCGGGCACGAACCCGGAGGCTTTGGTATGAGCATGTACCTTCTTGCCCTCTTCAAGAGCACGATCCTGGAGACAAAGCTGAATGAGGTTTGAGTATACCGAAACAGAGGGTCGGTCAATCTGGTCAAGCAACTGCACCGCTTCCCTTAAGCGCTTTTGTTCGCAGAGAATGTCAATGGCTTCTTTAAAATTCTTGTTTTCGCATAAGCGAGATATGAGAGAATCATTGTTATTGGACTTAAAGAAAGTCTTCTGAGAAATAGTTTGTTGATTCAGCTGGGTTTTCAGAGAAGAAGAAGAAACGGTTCTCCCGAAGGATAATCGAGACAAAGAATACGAAACTTTGAGATTCAGAAAAAATCTCATATTTGAGATCAGAAGGTAGCCGTAGCCCCTAGCCAGCCACAGCCAAAGTAGGGTCACATATGATCAGGAAGCAGGAAAGCTTTTGCGAGCGTAAATTCGATCTCCGCTTCTTGTTTCGAATAAATAGATTAATGATCAGTACCACCTCCACGCCGTGAGTTCATTGAGTCATGTCTATTTAAGCTAATTAGGTGAAAAAATCTCTATGTTTCCGGACATCTTCAAGCTATAATCCGATATTTAAAAAAAAAAAAATCCTTCTTAGATTTGATTTATAAAAATAAATTATTTAAAGTAATGTTACAAATTAAATATTCTAAGTATATCAACTATGTATAGGCTTACAAACACGATTTTTCTTGTATTTTTAGATTTTATAATTGAATAATTTTACTTATCATTCTCCCACACTACAATACTTGTAATTGTCCATACCGGTACTTTGGAGTTTGGATCCCAGATTCTTTGAAGTCCCGGAAGTGAACAAAGACATATTTTTATGTTGAGATTGATATCCCAATAATCCAATTTCATTGTCATTTTTAGTGTGATATTTTATTTAAATAAAATACTAGTTGTTTTAAAAATTAAATAAATATTCAGCATTGTATTAAATTGTCCATAGAGATGATCGAAAGTCATAGATTGATGTTACATGAACCCAACCCATGAAATTGCCACCCCTGAATTCACAGTTTTTTAGTGGTCTAATATTTCAAGTTTAGCTAATAATAGAATACTTCTGAAAATCAACCCGACCAACAGTAGGGTCCAAACCCCAAAAACAGTTAGGGAGAGAAGGAGGAATATGAAAACACCAAAAAGAAGATCATTGCAAGGCCCATGGTGTGCCTTCTTCACTCCTCGGGAGAAATGTGATACAAGAAGAAAACTACACTGCTAAATTTAATGAAAATTGCACAAGAACTGTTGAAGTATACATCCATGTATTTAAGCCACAACACAAAGAACAGAATGCAAAAACAACAAACCAACAAGGGTTCAACCGGGAGTGAGAAGGGGTGGCTTACAACAACTCCGGTCCGATTTCAATCATCCACCACCACCACCCCCCTTTATAAAGCTGTAAAAATCAAACTCCAGATACAGAAAGGTGAAAAGCTTCATGTTATGAACACCACTTCAAGGAGCACTGCTGACACTAACATTACAGACTACTCTAAGGTCTTACCTACTCTAATATACCAGAGACACTACTACCACACTCTCTTAGTCAGATCTTCACACAGCCCTGGCCCAAAGAACTCACTATCATGCAGACGTGGTGTCACAGTGCGTAGACTATCTCCCCACTGCTGTCGATATCAAGCTCCGAGTCAGTATCCAAGTCGTCCATGTCATCATCCATATCCAGGTTGTCTATCGAATACTGTCTGAGGCTATTAGTCCCAACTGCTGGAATGGTGGCCTCAGCAATTATCTGCATGATCACATCAATGCTCTGCATTGGTTGGTCTGGCTCTTCAAACTGGTTGCTCATCATCCTTTCATCCATCAAGTCCGCTGGAAGATTCTTCAAAAACCACTCATGGTTCTTGATTTCAGGAATGGTGATCCTCTGTGCATTTAAGTTGCCATAAGCATTAGCCTTAAAGAACGATTGATCTAGAAGAAATGCACATTAAACCCTTGATTTGTACTGAAACCACCACCCAAATGAACAATTAACATTCAACTTCCTAGGACATGGTCCCCAAATGTAAATATTTACAAATTTAAACAAGTAGAGTTGTTTACAGGATTTCCACGAACCGATAACTTATCATTCCTAAATTTTAGTGTACTGAACATTAGGAACTTGACACTTAACACAACCCAAACTCCTCATCAATGCTTAGGGTCCAACACAAGGAGCTTCCAACAAAACTGCCTGCATTGATACCATGTAGGCATGTATAAAACTATACATGTCATTCTGTTTGTTACTAATTAAAAAGATAAACCATTTATCCAAAAAACTTTGCGGGAATAGGAGATTTGATTAAAAAAAACAAGAAGCTCAAATCAAAATGCCAACAAAACCCCACATTGCTAACTGGCATGGTTTGTTTTCACAAATATTCTCATCTCATCTTATCACATCTCATCATTACAACTTTCCCAAATTTCCATATAAAATAAAACAAACAATTCAACATTTTCAAATCCCAAAACAACTTTTTTAAATCTCAAAACAAAACTAATATTAACAAAATATATTACAACAATATTTTATTCAATTCTGTTTTGTTACTAATTAAAAAGATAAACCATTTATCCAAAAAACTTTGCGAGAATAGGAGATTTGATTAAAAACAAAAAACAAAAAAACTCAAATCATAATGCTAACAAAACCCCACATTGCTAACTGGCATGGTTTGTTTTTACAAATATTCTCATCTCATCTCATCTCATCTCATCATTACTACTTTCTCAAATTCCTATACAAGATAAAACAAACCATTCAACTTTTTCAAATCCCAAAACAAAAATAATATTAAAAAAAATATTACAACAATATTTTATTCAATTTTTAACTTTTATCTTATCTTATCTTTGAAAACAAACCAGGCTGATTTTTCCTGCTATCTTGGTTTTGGTACTAATATTTTTGCAGAGTTATCAGCTTTATGGACAAGGTTTACTTTATACTACCAGCTTGGTATTCGGGAACTTATTGTAGAAATAGATTCTCTTGTTGTGAATTGGTTTAATAATAATTCTCAACCCCCTTGGGTTTATGTTGACATTTGGAATGATAATCCTTCATTTTAAAAATGTTTTCCCTCTAACTATTAATCATATCTATAGAGAAGGAAATGTTTTAGCAGATGGTCTTGCTACCTATGGAGCTCAGGGCTGCACGGTAAATTTTTCCTAGATTTTTTAGCTCCGCAAACATATGGTTGGCCTTTCTGCTTCAAGCCGTGCAGGTATTCCTAGCTTCCAATATCAATTTGTAATGTTTTAAGCTTTAAGCAGTACCATATTGTATTTTCTGGCTGGTGTTTTCCAATAATATTTTTCAGAAGAACATGATTTTGGGTTTCTTTTGTAACCCCCATGCAATCTTTGTATAAGGTATTCCTCCACCACAAGGAACAGTTTATCGATAAAATTGGGTACCATCCTCTTTAAAAAAAAAAAATACTGAAGGCACCACCTGCTCAGAAACACCAAGTAAACAAATACAAAGAAACAAAAGATTCCCTTGAGAAATTGGAAGTCCATTAATGATTATAAAGTCAAATTGACAGTTGCTGCACAACACTATAAAGAATGTAGACAATTAAGCATTTCTTGGTAAGAGGAAGTCAGTAAATCAGAAGAAAGAGAAGAAAAATGGTCATTATTCCTAATTATCGAACACCCCCACTGATGGGGAGGCATGTACATATAAAAAGAACATAAAAATGTGAACAAGAACTTGGCCACAAGTGTGCAAGTTCCTTTGAAAACAAAGCACATAAATTTTGAAATTTCTGATGAGCAATGGTAGATACAGTCCTAGGTTGTGCAAACCTCATTAAGTCCCTTTGAAAAAAAGTGGGTATGGTCCCAAGTGTGCCCCACTTTTCTCAAAAAGACTCATAGGACTTATGTTGCGTTTGAATGTTAGACTGAACTAAATTCTTTATGAATAGTAGTAAGTTGAAATAGTCGAATAAGTTTTGTGTACCCACTTAGATGAGTTTAAAATTTGTTTGGATGGTTTTTTTATAAGTATATTTGGATGGTTAAATGAGTTTAAATAAATTTATAGAAAGTTGTGTAAATATTGTGGAACCCAGTATTATTTTATATATTTTAATCCCAATGTGGTTTTCAATACAAGAAATTTGTGAAAAGAGCGGTGCTACTCTACTGCCAGAGTAGCACTGCTCAGTATTACACCTAATTCAAATATTGATGTTTATTTTTTCCTTAAAAAATATGAAAAAAAATCAATACATTAATAATCACTTCCTTAATCATTAAGTAAAAAAAAATTAAAAAATAAAATAAAATACATGAGCTGTCAAAAAGAGGTGTCAAATTTGGTGGGCATACTAGAATTTTTCTTCTGAAAAAAAAAAAAGGGTTGGCCCCCACTTCTGACACATGCGCAGGCAAAGAAGGGTGGGGAAGGGGACAGCATGCATTAACTTATGGAAAATGCCATTTGCACCGTTTGGTGCACACCGTTGTTCCCTTTTTTATTTTATTTCTTTCAATTTTTTTTAACTTTATTATTAAGAAAATATTATTTAATAATATTATATTTCTTTTTATTTTTTAAAAAATGTTTAAAAAGTATCAAAAAAATGACGTAAAAAAAATGAAAAAACGAAATAATTAATTTACACTAACGGGACACTGGGCGGTGCATTTACAGCAGTGGCTGTAGCACCGCCCTTAACTTATTGTTGTCATTAATTGGCGCTGGGTGCAGTTGACAGCCTGCATATCATGTGGGGCCAAGTTGAGTTTGGCTGAAAGTAATTTGAATCCGTGTGTTTGGATGCCAAAGTAATTTTATTGAGATGAACTAGGTTGAGTTTGGCATCCAAACAGGGCCTTACACAGCCTAGAACTGTACAAATCATTTTACATTTCTGACATTTATAGACACCTAAGTTGCAATGTATGGGACATGTGGCCTTGACTTTGCCAAAAAAGAAAGTTGCAGTGTATAGAGAAATACATAACCACCTTTCTCGATCTATTTTATTCAACAGGAAATAACTGTATATTTGCAGATAAAGCTAAATAAGGATTTTTGGTAAAGGAGAAATCACTAACCGTTGCAGGATCAAAAACAAAAATTCTTGCGATCAGGTCACGACACTCGGGAGATATTTGAATGCCGTTGGGAATGGTATACAGGACACTGAGAATTCTCTGCATGAAACCAATAAAAAGATGATGAATATAGCAATTCACCTCAAATCGTAGACATGACGTAATACAAGGCTTCACAATATACTTGTATAGTTTTGCGGAAATCCTTTGGTTCGTCAGGATCCTCAAAAGGATATGCTCCCACCAGCATCACGTATAAGGTCACCCCACAAGACCACACATCTGCAATCTGATATTTTTATGCAAAACAACATCAAAACAGCAACTCATTAATTTTCAAATCAGAGTTTAATATCACAACAAATTAAAAGAAAGTAGCTACATGCTTTGCTACTTAAGTATAATACAAAGAGCTTATACTGAGAGAAAAACAACAACAGATAGATATTCGAGGGGGATTCAAAAATAGACATGACACATATATCCAGTTCAAGCCCCGATATCAGACTTGGGGTAACAATAATACAATTAGCTATTCCATCCAAGGAAAACAACAATTCATTTAAACGGAAAAAATTTACCTTGCCATCATACTCTTGCCTTAGCAGTACTTCTGGAGCAATGTAGGCAGGAGTTCCCACGGTTGACTTTGGTTGTGAATGAAGAACCGAAGACTGATAAAAGGACCCATAATCAGATACATAGAGGTCATAACAGAAGTGAAAAGAATAAATCGTTAAAAAATTTCAAAGGTCTCAAAACTTTGGAGAGCTTCTAAAAGTTTTGCGTTAGAATCCATACTTGCATGCTTCAGAATTCCTAGTCAAACATTTTACTTGTAAATCAGTTGGATAACCTTTTTGAAGTCAACATCATCTGAATCTGATATTGCTATTTTTTTTTTTTTTTGGATAGGTTAAAATGTAATTATTAATCAAGAATGGGCTTAAATGCCAATTACAACACACTTATGCCCTATCAGTTAGGTGCATTAGAAACATGGAAATCATGAAGGTCCATGCCATTATTGCTATTTTATCATGGGAAATAAAAGCAGATCCACTCCCCCACCCCCTTCCCTCCTCTCAACTCCACTCAAATCATACATCCTAATTCTAGTCAAGGAAAAAAAAAAGAACACTGAAAGCACAAAAAAAAGATACAAAACTGATACCTTGGAATACCCAAAATCACATATCTTCAACCGAGGAGCTGGGCTTCCATCCAACAATGTGTTTTCCAGCTTCAAGTCCCGGTGACATACTTGCTGCACCAAGAAAACAAAATAGCAAGGAGCTGATTAAATTAACAAGTTCCCGTAGAAAGGCTCCGAAAGAAAAACTTAAGAATAAAAATATAAAGAAATGAAATAGCTCCAATACCATGTAATGGCAGTAGCTGACTCCAGATATAAGTTGTTGAAAGAAAAATCGCGCCTGCAGCACAAAATAGAAAAATAAAATGATAAAACATTGCATTTATCCAAAGGAATGGAATTCGAGAATATAGTATCAAGCACCTCATCCTCACTAAAGCGCCCGGCACTGCATATTCGCTCAAAAAGCTCTCCTCCAGATGCATATTCCATAACAATCGCAAGATGGGTGGGGGTTAAAATCACCTATCGATTTGCATGTACAAATGCGATTAAACAAACTCATATATAGCCAATCAAGCACAAAAGTTTGAGAATAAGCTAACCTCTTTAAACCTAACAATGTTGGGATGCCTCAGAGACCTGTGATTAATGATTTCTCTTTGTACATTTTCATCTATCTGCAACAAACAATACTGCAATGAGAAAGTGGAGTACATAAAATTTTATTATCTTACTATTAAATATGAGTTATTGCATTTTTTAAATAAAAAAATATTTCTCATAAATTAGAACAAACATATTAAAGAAAACATCCAAACTTCAACTTGAACCTTTCTTCACTAAAGCGGGAAAAAAATACCAAAGGGCAAGGAGAGGATAAGTGAAGGAGATGGAGGAAAACAAAGCCGAGGAGAGAGATTCTTCGATCAGAGCTTTGTAGCTAATCAGAGAGGCCTCCACTTATTTTGTTATAAGATTAAAATAACAGAAAAAAATAAGATACTAAGTGATTGAGAATAGATTTTATAAAGAATGAGCAGTTGATCAGACATCGTTCAAGTTTTAAATTTTAATAATGTCACAGATTCTTGAACTCCAACAAATTCTTCTCAGCTTACCCCAAACATAAAATATATCCATCCACACAAGAGGAGGAGTACACCCCATATCCCTTTTTCTCCCCTCTTCCTACAGTCAAAATACTCTGAGGGTCAGTAGCAAGACGAAAGCCAATTCAACTGGAAACAAACATCCTCCATAGGTCTCTTCTCTTTCTCTCTCACCCTTCACCACATACAGAGTGGGCTACCCTTGACCCTTTGATTATTGCAAAGTGGAGATCTAGACTACAGACTTATCTATAGAGAAGCCGGCCCACCCCATTCTATCAATCCCCTTACCCGTCTAGCGGCTTCTTTGAGTGGTGCCAATTTTCATCATATTTCGTCATCAGAAATATTTATAAGCAAGTGCAAGATACTTAATTACAAGACAAAAACCTTAACACATTCAAGTTAACTAAAGAGCTATCTATTTGGCAGCGAAGAAAGCTGAAGAAGCAATTAAGATATTAACTTCAAGAGGCATGCTGATAATGATTCTATGCAGCATGGTATTATAAAAAAAAAATAGAAAGAAAAACCAACCGACTAACTGGATATTAATCATTCTTGCTCCGGCTCTCAGCAACCAAATGGACCAAGATAGAACCATTTCCACTAAATATTCGATCTTTATGCCTAACTAAGTAATTTACTTCTGTAAAAATAAACAATAACAAGTTTTTTAACAAGAAAAATTCTATTCGGAGCCCCGTGTGCAAATCCTCCCCGTCATTGACATGAAAAAACTAATTTGTAAGAGATTCATGTCAATGAAATGGAGGATACCGCTTTACAAGTAGAACAACTCAAAAATAAAAATAAAAAGGAAATCCAGAATAGCCAAAATACGAACATTAACTACTAAACCCACCATAATAGCTTAAAAGTACATGGTAAAAACTGGAACAGAAAATGAAGAAAACATACCAATTATGGTAATCAAAAGAGTTATATAATTACAATCAGCGGGCCAACGAACTGATTTCCATGAACAGAAGCCCAAATAGAAACTGAAGCGGATAAAATTCATGAATTTAAAAACCGACCTTATCTCCCCGCTCGATGTACTTGACGGCGACAAGCTCCTTGGTGTCCTTGTCTCTCATAAGCCTGGCGACCCCGAAATTACCCGACCCGATATCTCGGACAAAGTCGTACCGGTCGCTGTCGTGCATGATCGGCATATCCATACCGAGCCCAACGGCTATCGTGGCCCGATCCATTCTGAGTCTCCGGCTTTGACCTAACCAAACCCGATCACATTAGAGAGCGGTTCATTGAATCGTAATCGGCACAGTCCAGTCGGCTCGAATAATCGGACGTCAGAACCCAGCGGAATCACCGTTCAGAACTCGGGGTGATTCAGCGGTAGAGAAGATGAAAAGCTCCTTCAAGTGAGTTTCGGTCCGGTTCTGGGAAAAGCGTTGCAAGTTATCGCTTTTGGTGATCGGCGACGGAGAAAATTATCTGAGGAAAATGGTGGGGGAGGGTGGAGACTTTCGGATGATGGGAAATGATGTAGCCAAGGAGAGAACTGCTCGGTAAAAGCTGAGGCTGCTGAGCAAGACAAGAAATGACGTCGTTTTCATGTGGGTTTGGTATTGAGACGGTGCCGTTTAGAGCTACTTGCCTGAAGAAACCGCTGTTCCTTTGCTCCGTCGCTCGTCTCTCCATTTTTGTCATTTAAAACTCTGACCCTGCGGAGTTCTAAATGACCATCATATCCCTATATTCGAGTATGGATAAGGATTTCTAAGTCCCAGAACGGATGTAAATTTAAGAATTGGTCCTAATTAAATCGGACTAGACTGAAAATATCGGTTTTAAATTATTCTATACGGTACTCATTTTTTAAATTAAAAAATCGAATAATATCGGTTGGATTCGAATTTTAATTCTATTTATTTTAAAATTGGATTGGATTGAATCGGACTGATTTTATTTATTTATTCTATTTATTTATTTTTTTAATATTATTATATAATATTAATTTTGTTAAAACATATTTTTGTATAGAACAGTTTTTATTTTATAGTAGTTTTTTTATGTAAATTTTTTATATAACAGATTTTTTTTTATTAAAACATATTTTTATAATAGATTACAATCTTTTTAATAAAACAAAATTTTTAAACCATTTAAAAAAAAAATATTAATTTTTATAAATTGACATTTTATTAAAATCGAAAAACTAGACCGAACCGGTAAAACCAGTATCACCGATTTTGGAAGACAATCGAGATGTAATCAGTTTTAATAAATGTAAAACTAGTTGTATCGCTTCAGTTTTTAATTTTGTTCAAAATCGGATCGAACTAGACCAGTTACACTCCTAAATCCCAGATATACATAGAAGTTTTACGTAAACTTTTTGTAGAAAAAAATAAATTGACAAAAAAATGATCTTTTTACATTTTTATGATGAGATTTAATTTTTAACAAAAGATCTATAAAAAATTTATATATTTAAAATTTGTATATGTCATTATTTTAAAATTAAATAAAAATGATATACTCAGAAGAAATTTTGTGTAGAAATTGAATAGAAAATAGGTTATAATTCACGTTTGATTATATTTTGCATTTGAGCTTTCTTAATTTTTCAATTTCATTTGTATTAAACAAATAATTATTTCTTTTTTTTTTTTAATTTCTCTAATTTTAGTTGATGTGAAATTTTAAGTTTGTTCTTATGCAATTCTTGCATAAAAATTTTTGTATGTAGCAAATTAAATGTTAGAATCATGTTTAGAAGATTCTACCTCTTTTTTAAGGTTAATAATTCAGTGTAATTACACATTATGAGACCATCTTAAAATTCAATATCTTAAAATCATCTTTAAATTAACTAAAATTAATCTGAATAATGTATAAAAAAAATCATAAGCCTTGTTGTTCAATCATAATCTTGCTACTACTAGAAATTGAGAATTCATGTTGTTATATCGACTTAAATTGTATACAAGTCAAAACTAACTTAAACTACCTAATTAAATGGCTCAAATTCCAATATTTGGTGTAATTTGGTAACATCATGTTGAATTTATAAATTTTGAAGATACATATAAGAGTAATGATTATATTCATAAGGATTTAATCAACACACATAGAATTAAAAATAGGAATTTTTTCATTTTTTTATTTAAAAAATAAGTTTTTTCCATTGTAGAGTTAAAGATAAATTAACAATAATTATAAATATAAAGATATTTGAGGTGATATGAACTTATATATATATATATATATGTGTGTGTGTTTAGGAAAGACTAGTTTAATAAATGAGTAGGGCCATATTCCAATTTAATTAAGTCAAATTTGAACAACTTGTAAAATAGCTTTATTTAATTACCATCATATATATTAATTTGTTAGATGGTGTACATGAACTAGCATGCAAGTGGAAGAATATTGTTGGTTAGGTTAGGGATGTTTCGGTCAATTTGGATAAGAGATAAAGGGTTGGGAGTAAAGGAAAGGAAAGGAAAGGAAAGGAAAGTGTCTGACTTTGAAGCAGTCTAACATTTTGCCCAAAAAAGAAATCGAAGATCTCATCCATTAAAAAACGTCCTTTGTCGGTTCACGTAGGAGATCCTGACCGTAGAAATAAAAAACAGAAAAGAAAAATCAACTCAGGACCACCAAGCAACGTGATAAGATTCCTTCACGGCAGAAGGAATTTTTATTTGGAATATTCCACCGACCTGATTTTACTTTCGCAAGCAAGGCAAGGCGGCTTATTTAGGTCCCGTTTGGATTCGGAGATGAGATGAGTTGAGATGAGTTTGGTTTATTTTGTAATATTATTATTATTTTGGGATTTGAAAAAAGTGTGTTGGAATTTGAAAAATGTGTATTGGGATTTGAAAAATGTGTATTGAGATTTGAAAAATGTGTATAGAAATTTGTGTTTTGTATAAAAAATTATAAAAATATAATGATGAAATGGAAGTGAGTTGAGATGAGCTCAACTCACTTTACAATCCAAGCAGCCCCTTAAACCATCCACGTCGGTGTACTTTACGAATTTAATCATCTATGACAATTTACTTATCCTGCCTGAATTTAATTGTTTTTTTTTTTTTGTTTTATGTTTCATAATTATTGCTGAGAGTTATAAATATAAAATAAGAAACCATTATAGTTTTAAATAAAATGTGCTATACAATAAAGGTATACAAAAATCACTAAAACAACACTACAAAAAAAATTATTCTATGATGATATTTTTATATCAGTCAGATAGATTATTTGAGATATAAAAATATTATAATTACTTACTTAATTGTTATAAAAATGTCACAACAGTCCATCTTTTTATAATACAAATCAGAATCGATAAGAACTAATTGTCGTAGTATGGAGTCGGTTAAAATCGACAGAAAACAAATCTAATGACAATATATTTAGACTAAAACCGCGACCAGCCAATTCGGTTCCGATTTAAACGAGGTTCAAATCAAAACTAAATCAACTGATTATATATACCGATGTGGTTTACAAACGCAATAATTGGGTGAAAGGTATCTTTTCTTCTTCAGATTCAATGTTGTCTATCTTTCCCTTTCGTAAGTCTTTTTGGTTTACAAACGTTTTTTTCAGCTGACTATTTGAGACCAACCCAAAAAGCAGAGAAAAGTTCAAATCAATGCATTACACGCGTGCATGCATGCACAAGCGACGTCGGGTAAAGGTTGTGGAGGATTATTAATGAAATTAAATGAATAAGACGTGGAATTTATGTCTTTTTACTAAAAGGTTTTTGTCCGTACCTGCTTTTTTTCTCAAAAAGCTGCGAGCATGCATATGTTGGTTTGTGAATCATCCTAGCCGGTTGCTTATCCTTTGAATATTATTATTAAATATCACATCTGCGTATTGATGAAGGTATTAAAATAAAATATTTTAATATTAATATTAGTTTATATATTATTTTAAAATAATTTATATATAAATAAATTATATATAAATACATAGATAAATTATATTTTAAAATAATAATCAATATATAAAAATGAGATGATATTTGGGACAAATTGAAATTAATATGAACACAATGTATTTTTCTAGAATAAAATTGAGGAGATTTTATTGAAACATCTCCAAAATTGGGCCAATGTTATATCCACAACGGGCTTACATTTTGGTGGGCTTAGCCCAAGTTCAATCCATTTAAGTGGATTTGTAATGATGAACTGAAGTAATGATAGGAAGACGCTGAGAATCCGTCAGACTGCCTCCACTAAAAGCAATTTCTTATTAAAACATAATAAACTAATTTTAAAAATACAAAAAAAAAATATAATGAAACAAAAAATATAATAAAATTTTAATTAAAATAATAAAATAATAACAAATATAATAACAAATACAATAAATAAAATAAAATATAAATGAATTTAAAAGAAGATTCAATCTTAACCTAGATCCTATTTTTGTAACGGCGACTTTCGGCAATTTTCGGTATGTTCCATGTAATTTTAACCCCGTTTCGGATTTGTATAGACCCGTTTCGAACTCATATGAGTCTGAAATGAATCTAAGATTGTACGGATTCGAAATAGATTTAAGACTGCTTGAGGCACCATTGGAGGTGACTGAAAAATGCCGTTGCAAGAATACGATTATCGGATGCCGGCATTCAAGATAGAGTAGATGGTATCATTCACCGCCGACAAAAATGCTGACCACGATAGAGTAGACGGTATCTTCAATCTCTTTATATTACGAACTCGAATTCAGTCTGTGCACGAAAGTCAATGCTTGCTCATCGGCATGGGAAACTCTTTGATCCATCGTTCTAGACTTCTCGTCTTTTGTCGGCCTCCTTCATTCCTTTCTGCAAAATGGCCTTCTTTTTCCCTTCTCCTATTTATGATTGCTTTTGTTTAGGTTTCTGCTCTGTTTCCTCATCAGTCATCACAGCGCTAGGAAAATAAGGAGATTGAAGAATGGTTTCAATGCGTCTTTCTTTTCGGAGGTTTCAGATTTATTTTCCTTCTTCATCTATTGGTTTCAAATTTTTGGCTACTTGAGTATTGCTCTGATAATGATTTATCTTGTGTTCCAAGATATTGGGTTTATTTTCTTTTCCGTATTGGAGATTTGGGTTAGCTAGCTAAGCAAAGTTATGGCTGGAATCGGAGAGGCTTCTCTGGGAGCAGCATTTGGAGAGATATTTGCGGTGTTCTATCAAACAGTAAAGAACGTGACAACCGATACTCTAACGATCGATTCCATTCTTGAAGACCTCAAATCCACGCAAGCTGGGTTAGAACCAGTTGTCGAAGAAATACAACAGTCAAACAGAGAACTGGGACGCTCAGAAGAGGAGGTGAAGGGCTTAATTGAAAAAATTAAGAAGGGGGAGAAGCTCATTAGGGCGTACTCAAAACTCCCGTGGTTGAAAATTGCATGAGATTCCATTATGCGAAAAAACTCCGCAAGTTGGATGAGGCCCTTCTCAAGTTTTTTCATGTTCATGTGACAGCATGGACTGCGAGGAATGTGTTGCAGACTTTGCAAGGAGTGAATGATATTCGTGTGCATATGAATTTAGTGGGAATGAGTGGTGTTGGGTTGTCGTGTGCAGTTCCTCGGCCCCCAGATTTTATTGTTGGATTGGATGTGCCTTTGAAGGAGGTGAAGAGGCAGCTGTTGGAGGAGGTGTCTGTGCTTTTATTGACTGCTCCAGGAGGATGTGGGAAGACCACATTGGTGAAAATGCTTTGTCAGGATGAGGAAATCAAAGGTTTGTTTATCACCTTCACTTCACATATGCCAAATGCTTTCAAAACGAGAAATATTCTAGCCATAAATGATTATACAAAAAAAAAAAAAAAAAATTACAAATTGACGTAGCTTTGATGTGATTTGTTAGATTGTAAAATTATTTTTATTATAAAGTAGATCTGAGAAAGCCACCTCAGTTTGTCTGATTGTTATTGTGTAATTCTTTTGTGAAAATCTCCATCTAAATGGTTGAAAAATTGGTAAGAAATGCTCTTTTAACAGTCCCAATAGCATTTTTGCAACATTATCCTACTTGGAAATTACTACTTCAGAAAAGTAGCAGATAAAAGAGAGGAAAAATTCCTCATATCTTCATAATTAGCCACATTGCTCAGAAGATGGCTTTTGCTCATTTCTTTCTTTGCTGGGATTGGTTTTGGGACTCAGTTTATTCTGCAACATTACACGTTTCTCTTTATAAGTGATACAGGACTTGAAATTTGCAATCAGTTGTATTGTATTTTTATACTCTATTGTTTCAAATAGGTATATTTGAGGACAATATTTTTTTTGTCCCCGTTTCGAAAACTCCAAACTTGAAGGTCATTGTACATAGGGTATTTCGTCATAAAATTGATCGGGTACCTGAGTTTCAAAATGATGAAGATGCCATCAACCAGCTGCAGCAACTGCTGACTCAAATCAAAACTCCTATATTGTTGATGCTGGATGACGTCTGGTCTGGATCAGAATCCCTTCTGGAGAATTTCAAGTTTCAAATATCAAATTACAAGATTCTAGTGACTTCAAGAACTGCATTTCCAAGGGTTAGCTCTAAATATACGTTAAAACCATTAAATGATACAGATTCAATGACTCTTTTTCGACATTCAGCAATCTTGCTAGATGGGAGTTCTTATATTCCTGATGAAGATATTATTCAAAAGGTACTTTCTTAACCTGTGTCATGCACACGCACATATAATGTTTATGGCTGAAGCAATAAATGATACCAATTTCTGCCTTGATAAGTAGCTATACCAGCTTTCCCCAAATCCTAAAGTACATAATCTAAAGTACAGATACATACTATGTTTTTTTTTTTTAATTTTTTAAATTTCCAGTCATTTTAATCTTGTTGAGATGGCCAAAAACTTTATTGATATTACCCACAGAATATCCAAACAATCACTCGAGTTCATCTGGTGGCCTTGATATGCAGATAGTGAAATGCTGTGGGGGTTTCCCACTAGCCCTTGATGTGGTTGGCAGATCACTCTGTGGGATGTCGGCAGCGACCTGGCGCAAGAGAGTGAAGGACTGGTCTAGTGGTCATTCTATTCTTGATTCGGATAGCTCTTTGCTTGGGTGTCTAAAAAGGAGCCTAGAATTCTCTGATGATGAAATCATCCGGAAGCAAGAGATTATATTGAAGGAGTGTTTTCTGGACCTAGGTTCTTTTCCAGAGGACAAAAGGATCTCCCTTATTCCTCTCATTGATATGTGGGCAGAATTATATGAGCTAGATGAAGATGACAGCATTGCTAACCTACTTGAACTCATTGCCCGAAATCTTGCCAGTCTTGAGGACTTCCCATGGTATGCTGGTTTTTTATTTGTATCATGAGATTTTCCAGCAGGCTGTTTTTTTTTGGTGTATTCAATTCTTGGTGCTAGTTATAATATATTTTGACAGTACCAACCCTAATAGTACTTGGTTATAACCCATCAAAATAAACACCCTCTACAATAATTTGCAAATAATATTACTTATGAAAAGAAGTTATAATATGTTTTGACCAGTATATTTGCTAATATAATATGTCTTTCAGATGATGCACTTTAGGTTTTAATTGATAATGCATAATAGTTTGCCCGAGATGTTGATTGCTGAATAACTATTTTTCAGTAGAAGCATATGTATCTCCCTGGTGAAAGACAATTAATTGAGACTTAGGAAAGATAAAGTCATACCAACTAAAAATAAGGGAGGACTTCAACCACAATCTTTACCTTTTGTGTTTGTGTCATATAGATTCTTCAATTTGATTTTCTGAACAACAAATTATTACTGTTAACTTCTCTTACCAATCTTATTCACACTGTTTTTAGTTTGTTGGACGGTCATGGAATTTATATTTTTAAATGTAGGGACTCAAGAACTTGGATATCTTCTAAGCATCTATTTTAGCTCATTTAACAGGAAACATGCAAGTGATTTTGCGAGCTGTTACAGTGAAGACTTCATCTCCCAACATGATCTTCTGAGAGAGCTAGCTATTCACCAGAGCAACTTGGAGCCAATAGAACAAAGGAAACGACTAATTCTGGACATAAGTAGAAACAACCTTCCCAAGTGGTGGATAGAAGATAATCTAAAACCAATCGACGCCCGCCTTTTGTCAATCTCAACTGGTTGGTTAATCTCTCTCTCTCTCCCCCTCTCTCTCTCACACACACACACACAAGCAAAAGTTGTAACCTATTGCATATTAGGTGCCATGTCATAACATAGAGGATGTTGTTTGCAGATGAAATGTTCTCATCAACTTGGTTCAACATTCAACCACTTGAAGTGGAGGTTCTAGTTCTTCATTTTCAAACGAAGAGCTTCACCTTCCCTGATTTTGTGAAGAAAATGGATAAACTAAAGGTGCTTATAGTCACAAATTGTGGTTTCTCTCATGCCGACTTAGGTAATTTTCACTTACCTGGGTTGGTACCTTGTCTAAAGAGAATTGTATTAGAGAACGTTTTAGTTCCTTCCCTTTGCAACAGCCTAGAACAATTGAGGAGTTTGGAGAAGATATCCTTGTTGAGGTGTAATATTGGTCAGGCTTTTAAGAGCATCCAGGTTTCAAATGCATTACCAAATCTTGTGGAGATAAACATTGATCTTTGTGAAGATATTACAGAATTGCTGGTCGACCTGTGTGATATTATTTGCCTTAAGAAGCTCAGTATCACCAATTGTTATAAGTTCTCTGCACTGCCTCAAGGGATTGGAAAGTTGGTGAATTTGGAAGTGCTAAGGCTCAGGGCATGTATTAATTTGCTCAACTTGCCAGAATCAATTATAAGCCTCCATAATATAACTATTTTTGATACATCCTACTGCCTAAAAATGATGTGGTTTCCAGAACACATTGGTGAGTTTTGTAAGTTGGAAGAGCTCTCCACATGGAAGCGTGCTTGCTATTGAGTAACAAGCTTTATCGGCAGCAATGGTCGAATCAGTTGCCACCATTGTTTCAGAATCTCAAGCAACTGAAGCTTGTGACATGTGATGAAGAGATGTCCAACTTATGGGAGCCTATCAAGGAGTTGAACACAAATGTGAAGGTAAAGGTGATTAGAAGTTCAGGGCTGATAATCCGACGGGTTGGTCTTATATTTGCAGCTGCAACAGAGTCAACATCTTTATACGGTCACAATTCACTATATTGAAAGAGAAAAAAGAAAATAGTTTTCTGTGATTTTATTTTCCCCTCGAAATTTTAAAAGAAATTGCACATTAATTGTTAGTACAAAGTCAACTGTAAGATAGGAAGGGTGGTTCTAGACTTTAGTTTCACAACGAATACGAATATATATGTTTAAGTTTGTGTATAGATCACACCATTCACATTATTTAAATAGTAATATTTTATGTATAAGATTTAAATTCTAGAATTTATCTTCCAAATCAATTTATGTCATATAAATACTTTACTGAATACGTTCTACACGGTGGTGCTACTGACGTGTGGGCTCATAAATGAAGCCTTGTGCAGAAGTGGTCGAGTTGTGAGAAGGACATGCAGGACATGGACAGAATGAACAACAAATTTAGCTCAAGAGGATTTTGAGTTAGTGGCAGTAGTGATGAGGAAGATCTGATTAAGGATTAAATGGTTTGGTTTTTTATGATAAGTTTGAAGGTCTTAATGAGGTTTGGTTTTTTATGGTTTGGTTCTAGTTTCACCAAAAAAAAAAAAAAGATCTTTTTACATTTTTATGATGGAATTTCTGTTTTTAACATTTTTTTTAAATAAAATTTATATATTTGAAACTTGTACATATCATTATTTTAAAATTAAATATTGAAATTATGTTTACAAGATTCTACCTCTTTTTTAAAGGTTAATATTTCAGTGTAATTAGACATTATAAAACCATCTTGAAAAATTCAGTGTTAATTATCTTAAAATCAACTTCAAATTAACTACAATTATTTTGAATAAATGTATAAATTTGATCCCAAATAATCATATGCCTTGTTGTTCAATCATAATCTTATTACAACTAAAGTTTGAGAATTCATGTTGTTATAATTATTCTACGAGTTATATTATTTAGTAATTGATAAAAATTTAAAATTTTTAGGAAAAGACTAATTTAATAAAATGAGTTGGGCCATATAAAATAAATATAATGCATTATATAAAATCATATTACTCCGCATATTTAATTCTGTGAAACTTTTTTGTACCTGTAACACTTGTCCTAAAGTAATATCCACATAAATAATAAAAACTCTTATCTTCTATATCCGCAGTCAAAACCGATGAAAATGATATGTACTGTTTAAATGAAATATATTTAGTTGTGATTAAGTGATTTGGAGACAATGAATTTATTTATGAGAGATGATAGATGCAGTGTTGAAATTGCAAATGGCGTAGAGTCGTTTTAGAAAAAAGTGAGTTTCTACTGTTAAAAAAGTTAAAGCTACTGCACGCCATTTATAATTTGTAATTTCATAACTGTATGTAGTATTACTTTTTATTTATTTATAGTTAAAAATGAGGTAATGTTTGGAGTTGGGACAAATTAAAATGGGCAGGTTTGGAAATAAAATATTTTTAAAAATTTTTAAATACTTATTATTATAATTTATTATTTTTTTATCTATTATTATTATAATTTATTATAATTTATTTATTTTTATTTTTTTATTATTTATAAATATTATTAAATACTCTCATCTCAATGAGCTTACACTTGTGGGCTTAGCCTAAGTTCAATCTATTTAACAAGAAATTGTCGCGTTGCCACAATTAAGTGAATTTGTAAAGTAAAGATGAACACAGCTTAATAATAATTCCTCTTGCAAATGACGCGTTGCCACGTTTCACACTTCAAAGTTGTCCAGAACGCCAAAGTCAATGCTTGCTCTTGATCGATCGTTCTAGCGATATCAGCTCACTGGCCACGTTTCACACTTCAAAGATGAACAGACTGCATGTTTCCCGATCTGTTTCTTCGTCAGAGCGCTAGGAAAATAAGAAGAAAATTGAAGAATGGTTTTGTTGAACTCAAGGTTTTAAAGTTCTTATAAATCTATACATGAATTTTGATAATAACAAATGAATTCAAAGAATAAAGGAGTTTCAAGTTCAAGTTGTCTACACAATACAATCAAGCACATAAAAAAACCAAACATGAGTAATAAAGGAACAAGTTCACATTAAAATCATAGAGTAATTTTGTAAATCTCTTAAAAATTTGAAATTAGGATTAAGGCTCAAAATAATTATTTTATCATATAACATTAAAATATATTTTCTACATGTGCATGAATATTTTAAAAATTAAATTTGAAAATTTTGAAAGATGATTGATTGTCATATTTCACATGTGCATGACATGATTAAAGGTTTGAATTTTGAAAATATTAAGATGATTGATTGTCATCTTTCACATGTGCTTGATATGATTAAAGGTTTGAACTTTAAAAATATTAAGATGATTGATTGTCATCTTTCACATGTGCATGTTTTATTTGAATATTTTCAAAAGTGATGGATGCTTTTCTTGACTTATGCAAAAGGTAGATGTCTTTGTTTGAAAATTTTGAAAAGTAAAGTGTGCTCCTTTTGTCATATGCAAAAAGTAAAAGATTAGGTTTGAAATTTTTTAAAAATAAAGTGTGCTCATTTTGTCACATGCAAAAAGTAAAAAGATTTGATTTGAAATTTTTGAAAAGTGAATGATGATGTCTTTGACATGTGAATCTTTTTAAATTTGAATATGAAGTCTCATATGCCTATAAATAGATCATTTGAGAGCTTCACATTTACAACACCAAGAGCATACAACATTCATTCAAAGTTTTCATTCTCTCTTCTCCAAGCATTGAGCCTTAACCCTTATTTATTTTGAGAGATATAGTTTGTGCTGAATTGTTTTTATTTCATTCATTGATGAGTGTTTTCTGATAGTCTACTCACTATCAATTCTTGTATCAGTAAAAGGGTGTGTATAACCCTTATGTGTGTAGAAGGTGTTCTACACGAGAAATAGTTAAATTATCAAGTGTGAGGTGATTAGAAGTGTAGAAAGTGTTCTACACGGGAAATAGTTAAATTACCAAGTGTGAGGTGATTGGAAGTGTAGAGGGTGTTCTACACGGATTCTTTGGAGCGGTGCTGCTCAAAGGTGTAATAGATTTCTATCTCCACTTAAAGGAGATTGAATAGTGGATTTTGAGATCCTCAAGGGATAGCTTGAGGCAATGACGTAGGCAGTGGGGTCAAACCTCATTAATATACTGAATTTGCTTTTCTATTACCTTTACTCTTTATATTTATTACTGTATTATATTTTATATTTTATTTTATATACTTGATTTATAATTATTAATTTTTTAATACAACTTAATTCACCCCCCTCTTATGTTAGTCATCTGGACAACATGTTTCAATGCGTCTTTCTTTTCGGAGGTATCAGATTATTTTTGCTTCTTCCTCTATTTTTAACAGTGATAAATTTTCTGCTCTTTTTTCTTATCAGCTCCAAGGCAATGAGAAAAAAAGCAGAAGAGTTTGAAACTGATATTGGTTTCAAATTTTAGGCTACTTGAGTATTGCTCTGACAATGATTTATCTTGTGTTCCAAAATATTGGGTCTATTTTCTTTTCCGTATTGGAGATTTGGGTTAGAAAGTTATGGCTGGAATCGGAGAGGCTGCTCTGGGAGCAACATTTGGAGAGATATTTGCGGTGTTCTATAAAACAGTAAAGAACGTGACAAACGATACTCTAAAGTTCGATTCCATTCTTGAAGACCTCAAATCCACGCTAGCTGGGTTAGAGCCAGTTGTCGAAGAAATACAACAGTCAAACAGAGAACTGGGACGCACAGAAGAGGAGGTGAAGGGCTTAATTGAAAAAATTAAGAAGGGGGAGAAGCTCATTAGGGCGTACTCGAAACCCCCGTGGTTGAAATACTGCATGAGATTCCATTATGCGAAAAACTACGCAAGTTGGAGGAGTCCCTTCTTAAGTTTTTTCATGTTCACGTGACAGCATGGAGTGCGAGGAATGTGTTGCAGACTTTGCAAGGAGTGAATGATGTTCGTGTGCAATTGAACTTCCAGGGAATGAATGACGTTGGGTTGTCGTGTGCAGTTCCTCAACCCCCAGATTTTATTGTTGGATTGGATGTGGCTTTGAAGGAGGTGAAGATGCAGCTGTTGGAGGAGGTGTCGGTGCTTCTATTGACTGCTCCAGGAGGATGTGGGAAGACCACATTGGTGAAAATGCTTTGTCAGGATGAGGAAATCAAAGGTTAGTTTATCAACTTCACTTCACATATGCCAAATGCTTTGGGAAATATTGTTTGCATGTCCAGCACACTAGAATGCGAATCCTTCAAAGCATAAATGAACTATAGTAAGACATCAATCTTCATCTAACTAGTTTAAAAATTGGTAGGCAATGCTCTACTACTTCAGAATAGTAGCAGATAAAAGAGAGGAAAAATTCCTCATATCTTCATAATTGGCCACATTGCTCAGAATATAGCTTTTGCTCATTTCTCACTTTGCTGGGAGTGGTTTTGGTACTCAGTTCATTCTGCAACATTACACGTTTCTGTTTATAAGTGATACAGGACTTGAAATTTGCCATCAGTTGTATCTTTTAACTCTATTGTGTTCAAATAGGCATATTTGGGGACAATATTTTTTTGTCACCGTTTCAAAAACTCCAAACTTGAAGGTCATTGTACAGAGAGTATTTCGTCATAAGATTGGCCGGGTACCTGAGTTTCAAAGTGATGAAGATGCTATCAACCAGCTGCAGCAACTGCTGACTCAAATCAAAACTCCTATGTTGTTGATCCTCGATGACGTCTGGTCCGGATCAGAATCCCTTCTGGAGAATTTTAAGTTTCAAATATCAAATTACAAGATTCTAGTGACTTCAAGAACTGTATTTCCAAGGGTTAGCTCTAAATATACGTTAAAACCATTAAATGATACAGATTCAATGACTCTTTTTCGACATTCAGCAATCTTGCTAGAAGGGAGTTCTTACGTTCCAGATGAAGATATGATTCATAAGGTACTTTCTTAACCTCTGTCACGCACACCCATATAATGTTTTTGAGTGAAGCAATTAATGATACCAATTTCTGTCTTGATCAGTAGCTATACCAGCTTTCCCCAAATCCTAAAGTATATAATCAAAAGTAGAGATACAAACTATGTTTTTTATTTTTTTTTTAATCTTGTTGAGATGGCCAAAAAATTGATTAATATTACCTACAGAATATCCAAACAATCACTCAAGTTCATTTGGTGGCCTTGAGATGCAGATAGTGAAATGCTGTGGGGGTTTCCCACTAGCCCTTGTTGTGATTGGCAGATCACTCTGTGGGATGTCAGCAGTGACCTGGCGCAAGAGAGTGAAGGACTTGTCTAGTGGTCATTCTATTCTTGATTCTGATAGCTCTTTGCTTGGGTGTCTAAAAAGGAGTCTAGAATTCTCTGATGATGAAATCATCCGGAAGCAAGAGATTATATTGAAGGAGTGTTTTTTGGACCTAGGTTCTTTTCCAGAGGACAAAATTATCTCCATTTTTCCTCTCATTGATATGTGGGCAGAATTATATGAACTAGATGAAGATGACAGCAGTGCTAACCTGCTTGAACTCATTGCCCGGAATCTTGCGAGTCTTAAGGACGTCCCATGGTATGCTGGTTTTTTATTTGTTTCATGAGAATTTCCGGCAGGCTGCTTTTTTAATGAATTCTAGGTGCTAGTTATAATATATTTTGACGGTACTTGGTTATAACCCATCAAAGTAAACACCCTCTACAATACTTTGCAAATAATATTACTTATAAAAAAAAGTTAAAATATATTTTGACTGTATCTATGCTAATATAATGTCTTACAGATGATGCACTTGAGATTTTAATTGACAATGCATAATATTTTACCTGACATGTCGATTGTCGAAGAACTTTTTTTCGCTGGTAGCATATAGATCTCCCTGGGGAAAGACAATAACTTGAGACTTGGGAAAGATAAAAGTCATACCAACTAAAAATAAGGGAGGACTTCAACCACAATCTTTACCTTATTGTAGTTTGTGTCATATAGATTCTTCAACCACAATCTTTACATTTTGTAGTTTGTATCATATAGATTCTTCACTTTGATATTCTTAACAACGAATTATTACTATTAACTTCTCTTACCAATCTTATTCACCCTGTTTTTAGTTTGTTGGACAGTCATGGGTCATATTTTCAAGTGTAAGTACTGAGGAACTTGGATATCTTCTAAGCATCTATTTTGGCTCATTTACCAGGAAAGATGCAAAAGAGTTTGGTAGCTGCTACAGTGAAGACTTCATCTTCCAACATGATCTTCTTAGAGAGCTAGCTATGCATCAGAGCAACTGGGAGCCAGTAGAACAAAGGAAACGACTAATTGTGGACTTAAGTAGAAACAACCTGCCCAAGTGGTGGATAGACCCTAATCTAAAACCTATCAATGCCCGCCTTTTGTCAATCTCAACTGGTTTGTTAATCTCTCTATCTCTCTCTCTCTCTCTCTCTCACACACACACACACACACATACACACACACAAGCAAAAGTTGTAACCTATTGCATATTAGGTGCCCCGTCATAGCATAGAGGATATTGTTTGCAGATGAAATGTTCTCATCAACTTGGTTCGACATTCAACCACTTGACGTGGAGGTTCTAGTTCTAAATTTTCAAACGAAGAATTACACCTTCTGTTGGATTTCTTTGCTCCTTGAATCCCACATGGGAAAGGAGTGGGAGAGGGGGCAAGACCCATGGCCTATAAAAAGAGGCCTAGCCTCCTTAGTTAAACACACCAGTCAGAAACTTATCTAGTAACTTTTGACTTTAGTAAAATTCCTCTATTGTCCTTTTTGTATGTAAAAAGAAGAGAGGTGAAAGTTAGAGTTTTACTAGTGGGAGAAATTTTTGTGGGTGTCGTTGAGGTGAGGAGAAAAATTGTGTGATTGTAACAATTTTTCACATAGTATATTTTCTTCTCTGGGTCTGGTGGTTTTTCTCCTGTTTTGGAGTTTTCCACGTAAATTCTTGTGTTGTGTTTATTTCTCTATTTTTCTTATTATTCTGTTAAAAGTAGATCCTGGTGGGGGGAATTTGGAAGCCCAGATTCCCAACACCTTCCCTGATTTTGTGAAGAAAATGGATAAACTAAAGGTGCTTATAGTCACACATTGTGGTTCCTCTATTCATGCTGAATTAGGTAATTTTCACTTACCTGGGCCGGTACCTAGTCTAAAGAGAATTGTATTGGAGAAGATTTTAGTTCCTTCCCTTTGCAAGAGCATAGAGCAATTGAGGAGTTTGGAGAAGATATCCTTGTTGGGGTGTAATATTGGTCAGGCTTTTAAGAGTAACAAGGTTTCAAATGCATTACCAAATCTTGTGGAGATAAACATTGATCTTTGTGAAGATATTGCAGAATTGCTGGTCGACCTGTGTGATATTATTGGCCTTAAGAAGCTCAGTATCACCTACTGCTATAAGTTCTCTGCACTGCCTCAAGGGATTGGAAAGTTGGTGAATTTGGAAGTGCTAAGGCTCAGGGGATGTAGTAATTTGCTCAACTTGCCACAGTCAATCAGAAGCCTCCATAATTTAACTATTTTTGATACATCCTACTGCCTAATAATGATGTGGTTTCCAGAAAACATTGGTGAGTTTTGTAAGTTGGAGGAGCTCCACATGGAAGCGTGCTTACTATTGTGTAATCGGCTTTATCGGCAGCAATGGTCGAATCAGTTGCCACCATTGTTTCAGAATCTCAAGCAACTGAAGCTTGTGACATGTGATGAAGAGATGTCCAACTTATGGGAGCCTATTAAAGAGTACAACTCTAGTGTGAAGGTAAAGGTAATCAGAGGTTCAGGGTCGCTAGTCCTACGGGCTGTTTGTAAATTTGCCCGAGGCCCCGGGCCGGAGGTCGCTAGGGTTGTGCATATTACCCGATAAAGCTTGCACCCGATTAAAATAACCCGAACTGACTTCGGATTGTTACCTTAATGGTTCTCCAACCGACTAGTAGCGAGTTTGTGTTTTGTGTGTCAACCCGTCTGTCACACCCATTGGGCCATTAATGGGCCAGGGACTCGTGGGCTCAATAACAGAAGAGAGGATTTGAGCTGTTACAGGCTTGGGCTTGGGGGCCGAACGAGATATTGCTTAGAACGTTCTGATTGATTGATTAAAAGTCAAATTTAATGTAATTTTAGCCAATATAAATGCCAAATATGGCCGGTTTGAAGATTGACTAAATCATTATTTTATTATTATTATTATTTTTATTTCTCTCTCTTAATTTTATCTTTCTGGATTCCCATTTCCCTCAAAATCTCTCTTCAATCAACCGTAGCAAGCAACTTAAATGACAGTCCATCATGGTGCAAGAATGTGCGCATAAGCTATATACAATCAAGTGAAAATTTGTTCGACACTGAAGATTCGAGTTAAATAAGACCAGTCCATACTAGTTTTAATAATACAAACAAATATTAGTAGACTTAGGTGCAACGTCATAACCATTCAGAATATCTGCAATTAATTAAAAAAGATGCATTCAATCAATTAGTAATTTAATTTAAATATAATAGGATTATTAAATATTTTTTTAAACTCATAATTTAATTAAAATATGATGATTAATTAAAATATCATAGATAAAATAGTCAAATATGTTAAAATTAATTAATTTAATAATTATAATTAACTAAAAAAGATTTAATTATTAATTACTCATTATTATGTATTTTCATAAATAGACAATCTAATGTAAAATTTTAATATGAATAGCTAAAGTTAAAATTTAGTTATAACATTTTATTGTAATATTTTAAAAAAATAATTATTTTAATATGAAGATTTATGTAAAAAGGATGATCAAAAATTAAAATAAGAGTTAAATTAACTAAAAATATTTTTTAATTTTGAACTAAAAATTAAAAAGAGATAGCCTGCGAACTGGTCTCGCAGGCTAATGGTCTGAAGAATATTATTAAATACACTTCTAGAATTTCCCGTCCTCTTTCTCATTTTGGAGGTTCTCCCGTATAAAAATATTCACAATAGATTCAAAAAATTTATTATATAGTTAAATAATAATTATGAAATATTAAAATAAGGCTGTAACAGCTTTAATAAATGGCTAATCAAAATAATTTTCTCATTCGATAAATATAATTAGCGAGTGAGCACTAATTAAATTGTTTTATAAGATTAAAATATTCATTATTTCCGCTTGTTTCCTTTCTTGCACTAGAATAAATGCTTTTTATTTTTGTTTTTGTTTTACCATTTGGTTGTATTTTCACAAAACATCATTTTAATTCAATATCGTTCTTGTTATATAATCATTAAAAAAATATGATTGAAATAATTTAAACGTTAAAAAATTAATGTGTATTTTATAATAATAAATTAATATTCAAGTTACAATTTGAATTAAAATAAATGAAAAGTTAAAAATTAATATTTTAATAAAATAATTATTAATTTATTGAGTCTACTATTTAATGTACTAAAAAGAGTGATTAGTCAAAATTTAGTTAAACAATAGCTAGATTATTATAATTTGTGCATGCTCTAACGGAATATTATCAGAAAAATAGCCAGAATTTGGTGTACGGACATTCTTATTAGATTAGACATTTATATTTGTAAAATTTGTCTAATCTTATATCATTTTGCAATTGGCTATTGGTTATTCTATTCAAAATTTATTTCCACATTAGATTATCTATTTATTAATCAAATTAATAATAAAATATTATCAATTTATAATATTTATTCAATTTTTTCTATTAAATTTTTTCCAAAATGAAAAGCTACATGAAAAATATTATCAATTTAAAAATTTTTGTTCAATTTTATTAATATTTTTTTCCAAAATGAAAAAACTACATGAATATATTATTTTAATTTAATAGCTTATAACTTTGCATTGGAGAGAGAAATGATTTTTGGTAAATTTACAAATAATTTTTTATTACTTTATAAATGTTATAATAATTAGTAAATTTAGAAATGAGAGTTAATTTTACTATAGCTCATAATAATTTTATTTTGTTATAAAGTCAGAAAAGGTGATGTGAATGGCCCCCACCGATAGCCGTCCAATGCATGAGAACTTTGACTTCGGCCATGTACAAAGCCAATTTTGTTTTCGCGATCAAGCCAATCTTCCATCTCTATATATATGGACCTTAAGCATTTGTGTTGTATAGATGTAGAGAGAAAAATTCATTCAGTGGTTGAGCAATAAGCTACCGTCACAACAGCAGTTCACAGTCCCAATCAAGCTTTTCTAACAGCACAGAGGCTGAATCACTAATAGTAGTACATATTTGGCACTCCACACTTGTGGGCTTAGCCTAAGTTCAATCTATTTAAGCAGATTTGTAACGATGAACACAACTAATAATTAGTGTCGCGTCGTCACGTTTCCCAGTTCGAAGTCGTCCAGAATCCAGAACGCCAGAGTCAATGCCAGAGTCAATGATTGCTCATTGGCATAAGAAACTCCTGTTCATTTGTCGGCCTCCTTGATTCTTTTCTGCGAAGTGGCCTTTTTTTTTTTTTTGTGTCTTTTCCCTTCCCTTATCTGTGATTGCTTTTGCTAGGAAAATAAGAAGAAATTGAAGAATTGCTTCTACGCGTCTTTCGTTTCGGTCCTGCTCTGTTTACTCATCAGAGCACTAAGAAAATAAGAAGAAATTGAAGAATGATTTCATGCGCCTTTCTTTTCGGAGGTTTCGGGTTTATTTTCCTTTTTCATCTATTTTTAACACTGATAAATTAAAGTATTGTTTCTGATTTTTCTTGGGTTCCAAAATATTGGGTTTATTTTCTTTCCCCATATTGGAGGTTTGAATTAGCTAGCTAAGCAAAGTTATGGCTGGAGTATTAATGGGACAGGCTGCTCTGGGAGCAGCATTTGGAGAGATATTTGCGGTGTTCTATAAAACAGTAAAGAACGTGACAAACGATACTCTAATGTTCGATTCCATTATTGAACACCTCAAATCCACGCTAGCTGTGTTACAGCCATTTGTCGAAGAAATACAACAGTCAAACATAGAACTAGGACGCCCAGAGAAGGAGATAAATAGCTTAATTGAAAAAATGAAGAAGGGCGAGAAGCTTATTAGGACGTACTCGAAACTCCCGAGATTGAAATACTGTATGAGATTCCATTATGCGAAAAAACTCCGCAAGTTGGATGAGGCCCTTCTCAAGTTTTTTCATGTTCATGTGACAGTATGGGGTGCTAGGACTGTGTTGCAGACTTTGCAAGGAGTGAATGATATTCGTGTGCAATTGAATTCAAATGGCGTTGGCTTGTCGTGTGCAGTTCCTCGGCCCCCAGATTTTATTGTTGGATTGGATGTGCCTTTGAAGGAGGTGAAGAGGCAGCTGTTGGAGGAGGTGTCAGTGCTTTTATTGACTGCTCCTGGAGGGTGTGGGAAGACCACATTGGTGAAAATGCTTTGTCAGGATCAGGAAATCAAAGGTTAGTTTATCAACTTTACTTCACATATGCCAAATGCTTTGGGAAATATTGTTTGCATGTCCTTCAAAGAATAAATGAACTATAGTTAGACATAAATCTTTATCTAACTAATTTAAAAATTGGTAGGCAATGCTCTTTTAACAATCCCAGTAGCATTTTTGCAACATTATCCTACTTGAGAATTACTACTATAGAAGAGTTTCAGATAGAGGGAAAATTCCTCATATCTTCATAATTGGCCACATTGCTCAGAATATGGCTTTTGCTCATGTCTCACTTTGCTGGGATCTCAGTTCATTCTGCAACATTACACGTTTCTGTTTATAAGTGATACAGGAATTGAAATTTGCCATCAGTTGTATCTTTTAACTCTGTTGTTTCAATAGGTATATTTGAGGACAATATTTTTTTTGTCCCTGTTTCGAAAACTCCAAACTTGAAGGTCATTGTACATAGAGTATTTCGTCATAAGGTCAATCAGGTACCTGAGTTTCAAAGTGATGAAGATGCTATCAACCAGCTGCAGCAACTGCTGACTCAAATCAAAACTCCTATATTGTTGATCCTGGATGATGTCTGGTCTGGATCAGAATCACTTCTGGAGAGTTTCAAGTTTCAAATACCAAATTATAAGATTCTAGTGACTTCAAGAACTGCATTTCCAAGGGTTAGCTCTAAATATACGTTAAAACCATTAAATGATACAGATTCAACGACTCTTTTTCGACATTCAGCAATCTTGCCAGATGGTAGTTCTTACGTTCCAGATGAAGATATGAGTCATAAGGTACTTTCTTAACCCGTGTCACAAACACATAATGTTTTTGAGTGAAGCAATTAATGATACCAATTTCTGTCTTGATAAGTAGCTATACCAGCTTTCCGCAAATCCTAAAGTACATAATTTAAATTACAAACACAAACTATGATTTTTTTTTTTTTAAAAACAATTCTAGACATTTTAATCTTGTTGAGATGCCAAAAAATTTTTTGATATTACCCACAGAATATCCAAACAATCACTCAAGTTAATTTGGTGGCCTTGAGATGCAGATAGTGAAATGCTGTGGGGGTTTCCCACTAGCCTTAGATGTGATTGGCAGATCACTCTGTGGGATGTCTGCAGCAACCTGGCGCAAGAGAGTGAAGGACTGGTCTAGTGGTCATTCTATTCTTGATTCGGATAGCTCTTTGCTTAGGTGTCTAAAAAGGAGCCTAGAATTTTCTGATGATGAAACCATCCGGAAGCAAGATATTATATTGAAGGAGTGTTTTCTGGACCTAGGTTCTTTTCCAGAGGACAAAAGGATCTCCCTTATTCCTCTCATTGATATGTGGGCAGAATTATATGAGCTAGATGAAGATGATAGCATTGCTAACCTACTTGAACTCATTGCCCGGAATCTTGCCAGTCTTGAGGACTTCCCATGGTATGCTGGTTTTTTATTTGTATCATGAGATTTTCCAGCAGGCTGATTTTTTTAATGTATTCAATTCTTGGTGCTAGTTATAATATATTTTGACAGTACCAACCCTAATAATACTTGGTTATAACCCATCAAAATAAACACCCTTTACAATAATTTGCAAATAATATTACTTGTAAAAAGAAGTTATAATATGTTTTGACAGTATATTTGCTAATACAATATGTCTTACAGATGATGCACTTTAGATTTTAATTGACAATGCATAATAGTTTACCCGACATGTCGATTGCCGAAGAATTGTTTTTCAGTGGTAGCATATGTATCTCCCTGGTGAAAGACAATTACTCGAGACTTAGGAAAGATAAAGTCATACCAACTAAAAATAAGGGAGGACTTCAACCACAATCTTTACCTTTTTGTAGTTTGTGTCATATAGATTCTTCAAATTAACAGAGGACCTCAACCACAAACTTTACTTTTTGTGTTTGTATCATATAGATTCTTCAATTCGATCTTCTTAACAACAAATTATTCCTGTTAACTTCTCTTACCAATCTTATTCACACTGTTTTTGGTTTGTTGGACAGTCATGGAATTTATATTTTCGAGTGTAAGGACTCGAGAACTTGAATCTCTTCTAATCATCTATGTTAGTTCATTTACCAGGAAAAATGCAAGTGATTTTGCTAGCTGCTACAGTGAAGACTTCATCTCCCAACATGATCTTCTGAGAGAGCTAGCAATTCACCATAGCAACTTGGAGCCAGTAGAACAAAGGAAACGACTCATTGTGGACATAAGTAGAAACAACCTTCCCAAGTGGTGGATAGAAGATAATCTAAAACCTATCAACGCCCGTGTTTTGTCTATCTCAACTGGTTGGTTAATCTCTTTCTCTCCCTCTCTCCCTCTCCCTCTCCCTCTCCCTCTCCTTCTCTCTCTCTCTCTCACACACACACAAGCAAAAGTTGTAACCTATTGCATATTAGGCGCCCTGTCATAACATAGAAGATAGTGTTTGCAGATGAAATGTTCTCATCAACTTGGTTCAACATCCAACCACTTGAAGTGGAGGTTCTAGTTCTTCATTTTCAAACGAAGAACTATGCCTTCCCTGATTTTGTGAAGAAAATGGATAAACTAAAGGTGCTTATCGTCACAAATTGTGGTTTTTCTCATGCTGAATTAGGTAATTTTCACTTGCCTGGGTTAGTCCCTTGTCTAAAGAGAATTGTATTAGAGAACGTTTCAGTTCCTTCCCTTTGCAACAGCCTAGAGCAATTGAGGAGTTTGGAGAAGATATCCTTGTTGAGGTGTAATATTGGTCAGGCTTTTAAGAGTATCCAGGTTTCAAATGCATTACCAAATCTTGTGGAGATAAACGTTGATCTTTGTGAAGATATTGCAGAATTGCTCGTCGACCTGTGTGATGTTATTTGCCTTAAGAAGCTCAGTATCACCAAATGTTTTAAGTTCTTTGCACTGCCTCAAGGGATAGGAAAGTTGGTGAATTTGGAAGTGCTAAGGCTCAGGGCATGTATTAATTTGCTCAACTTGCCAGAATCAATCAAAAGCCTCCATAATTTAACTATTTTTGATACATCCTACTGCCTAAAAATGACGTGGTTTCCAGAACACATTGGTGAGTTTTGTAAGTTGGAAGAGCTCCACATGGAAGCGTGCTTGCTATTGAGTAACGAGCTTTATCGGCAGCAATGGTCGAATCAGTTGCCATCATTGTTTCAGAATCTCAAGCAATTGAAGCTTGTGACATGTGATGAAGAGATGTCCAACTTATGGGACCCTATCAAGGAGTTGAACACAAATGTGAAGGTAAAGGTGATTAGAAGTTCAGGGCTGATAATCCGACGGGTTGGTCTTATATTTGCAGCTGCAACAGAGTCAACATCTTTATACGGTCACAATTCGCTATATTGAAAGAGAAAAAAGAAAATAGTTTTCTGTGATTTTATTTTCCCCTCGAAATTTCAAAAGAAATTGTACATTAATTTTCTGTGATTTTATTTTCCCCTCTTAATTTCAAAAGAAATTGTACATTAATTGTTAATACAAAGTCAATGGTAAGAGTTATTCTTTTTAGTTTCTCTGCTAGGTTTGAAACTAAAAACTTCCAAATCGTCTCAAACCTTTTTCATTATTATTCACTACTTTATTATTAGTTTTTACTTACTTTTATTACTATTTATTACTATTTAATATTTATTATTATTTTTTACCCACTTTTTATTACTATTTATAAATACTCTTAAACATTCTTAACGTCCAAACATAATCAAGTTTGTGGGTAGAGGATACAATTCACATCGTTTAAATACAGATGTAGAACACATGGGGTTCATCGGCTTTCCTGATAATGATGGGCTTTTCAGATGGTTTTCGCTGGAGTTGGGTCGGATTGCCAGGACAGACTTTTCTGATGGGCTCACTAAAAGCGACACTGAGTGGCTCTTTAAAACAGTTGGGCTCTGCAGGTTTTCAAATTGGGCCAGAATTTGCTGAAAAAGGCTTTTCTCCATACCCAAGGATCTGTTGTATTACGCCGAGGCCTCACTTGATGTGAATTGAAGAATCTTGGCTGCCGATTAAAGGGGCGCAAGGATGGCCATCAGATCATTTTTGTTGTCGTCAATAGTCAAGATTTCATCTATATCTGATATTTTTGGCTCAAAAGATGACGGTAGGAATGGACTAGTTGTACTTTCTTTGATTACCATTCTTGTCTCCCTAGCTGTATTGCTGCCAAGTGCACCTGAAGTCACTCGCCGAGCCTCATGCATTCCAAGCTACCATGGACATCTTGAAGGTTATTATTTATCTCCAAAAAAACTGTAGTGCCTTAGATTATTTTTATTAGATTAGTACAAAATTAAATCTAATAAAAATTTAGACGATAAATTTTATTTTTAATCTATATTAAATTGGCTAAAATAAACAATAAAACCAAAAAAAAAAACCAAATATAATTAATTAAATACAATGACTACATTTTTATTTTTTACTTTACTCTCTCTTCTTGAAGTTTTTGGGTAGAGAATATTTAGTTAGTAAAAAAATATAGTTGGATGAGAAATAAGTAAAAATAATTATTTTAAAAATCGATTAGTAATTTAATTTAAATATAATATGATTATTAATAATTTTTTAAAATTCAAATTTAATTAAAATATGATTATTAATTAACACATAATAGATAGAATAATTAAATATAATAAAATTAATTAATTTAATAATTAAAAATAATTAAAAAATAATAATTATTAATTACTTATTATTATGTATATTTATAAACGGATACTTTAATGTAGAAATTTGATATAAATAATCAAAATAAAAAATTAGTTATATTATTTTATTGTTATATTTTAAAAAAATAATTATTTTAATATAAGGACTTATATGAATTCTTCTTTCTGTTACACCGTTTCCATTCCTTTACTCGAAACCATCAGATAGAAACTTCTTATTTTATTTGATGAGGAGATTTCCTCCTGGTGTTGAAGCTCAATCTGCTTGGGATCCAAAATGGATGATTGAATGTCAGTTTTGCTGGACCTTATGATTTTTTGGTTTTCTACACGCATCCATGGCCCATAGTTGGATACCTCTGTTTGTGCCTTGTAGAGATGGACACACCTCTTAAATAAGACGAAGGCAACTACAGCAATAATGAAACTCTAATAAACACTCGTACTTTAAACTAATCCATGTAGTTGGTCTACGTTTTCGGATCAAAGGAAAACCTTTTAGGCAATGGCTTCTCGACATTGATTTCAATCTGTATGTGCATGTATCGACGAAGTAATAAACCTGGACTTACAACTTTTTCAAGTTGGATGAAATTTCCTAGTTTGGCAGCTATCTTCTCAGCATTGAGATTAGTCATAAACTCAAGGGGGAGCCCATGTATCTACATGACCCAAAGCACATGCATATTTAGGTCAATTTCTTGTAGGCTTAAACCTGGTGACCAGCTGTAGATGACCATGTGGAACCCTTTGATGTTCCATGGTCGTTGGTCTAAAACCCTTTGTTTTCTTGCTCCGTGGGGAACGTAAAGAGAAACATATCAACATCCAAATCCTCTATGTTGAGGCCAGTCAAGAAGCTCCATGCCGATTTGATTGTTGCATGAAGTGCAGTTTACTTAGAGGTCGGGAGGATATGACCCTCCCAATGAGGACCTGTGCTGAGAGCTGAGATGCAACATCTGTTTCCGATTCAAGGTTAATCATTCCAATTCCTGTGAGTGTTGGCATTTGAGACTTCAGCCAAGCTTTTCATGAAAAAGAGAGTGTTTTATGGTTTTCTGGATGAAAAGAGATGGTGGAAATTGCAAATTTACAAGGGTCAAAACTATGGGTAGGATTTGGATGGATTAGATATTGAGTGTTTAAGGGTGTGAGTTAATGCTAAATAGTTGGTTTGGAGTTGTTAGAATTTCTGGGTTCTCGTTCATAATCAAGAGCAGAAATGCTCAACCACACGATTAGTCGAACAGATAAAGAAAATACAAGTAATTAAACCAATGAATAGAATCAAAAGAAAAATAGCAGACACAAGGAATTAACTGGGTTCGATCTTGAAGATCTATATCCACAGTGGGAACTGGTTTAGAGGTTTTTCATTGATCTTCAATCTCAGATTACAGAGTACAGAGTACAAGATTCAAGCCTTTGCTCAGACTTCAACTTCTCTTTCTCTCGAAATTTCTCTCTTCTCACTCTCTATGCCCTAGCTTTCGAATGATACAAATCGATCGGAGATGATTGTTACGATAATTCAACCATTTATATTACATGCCCAAAAGATAGAGTAACAACAGAAGCCCCTAAAGAATTAAGATTACTACACGTGGTCCACACATGACCACATGATCTTCTATTATATAAAGCTAAGAGTGTACATTATTTAAATAGTTGACACACTTATTTTAACAGGAGTTAATGCGGGCAAGACCAAGTTGGATTGGGAGGGTTTCTAGTTAGTAAAAAACATAAAAGAATCCAATCGAAAATAATTTAACTCACTAGGGAGGTGGAGAGAACTCATTGTGCAGCTGGATAGGGCATCCATCTACTGTCGAGAGTAAAGTGATCGAGAGGCTAGCTTGGGATCCCTTTAAATAATATAGTTGATTTGTAAGATTTAAAATTAAAATTTAAAATTTGTCTTCTAAATTAAAATATGTCATGTGAATACTCTATTATATATTCTCCACACATCAACTTGGAAATAATTTTTTTTGAATTATTGTGATAGAATGAAATTAACATATCATCCATGTTATGAAAATACTGAATAATTTTTCTGAGCTCAAAGTAAAATTATTGGTTTGTGTAGAAACTATAACCAGATTGAGAGTAAGGTGTTTAAATCCACAAAGTAAATAAATCAAGAATACTTAAGGGTGATTTCAATTGAAAGATGAGATGAGATGAGTTTTAAAAGTTGAATAAAATATTATTAGAATATTATTTTTTTAATATTATTATTGTGTTGAAATTTGAAAAAATTAAATTAGAATTTGAAAAAGTTGATTTGTTTATTATATTTTATATAGGAATTTTAAAAAATGTAATGATGAATTTGAAATGAGATGAGCTCACTCTCAAATCCAAATCAGGAGAGGATTCAACTTTGTAGCCTTCAACTTTTGCTACATGAATGGTGATATTTTTTCTATAACAAACCCTAGGCATCAAGAGAGGACCATATTGGTTTTGTTTGGATTCAAAGATGAGATGAGTTTTGAAAGTTGAATAAAATATTATTAAATAAAATTTCTTTTATATTATTATTATTTTAAATTTTAAAAATAAACGAATTGGGATTTGAAAAAATTAAATTATTTATTATTTTTGTATGGAGATTTGAAAAAATTATAATTATGAAATTGAGTGAGTTGAGCTCATATTTGAATCCAAACCGACTCAAGCAACATTTTAAAGGTTTTACTGATAAACTTTTAACTTTTGAAATTTTTACAACAACAACAAAAATATATATATATCTTTAGACTACTTGATTTTTATATATTCTTACAACTATTTTACTGTCCAAAATTGCAGATAAAAAGTTGTGAAAAATATCACTATTTTTAACAAAAATAATGATAATTTAACAACAACAAAAAATTCCATTAAACTTGAAACATAATATATGAGGAAGGGGTGGGGTTTCCTAACAATCATCCCAAAATTAATAAATAACAGGGCAATTGAAATGGAAAATAGAAAAAAAAAATTGGGACCAATTTCTTGGTCTCTACCCAAGTAATACTAGATGACACATCTTATAAAAAAATGAAAATAAAAAATTTGCTGAAAAACGAAAAATGGATCCACCACTGGAGGCGATAGAACTTTCGCTAAGTAACGAAGGTGACAGGTGCACTATTGCTTATTGTCTAGAGAAAACTATTGGAGAGATTCACAATCCCCCTTTCAAGATCACAGGTTAGGAAAAATAATAAAATAGGAAAAACAACAGTTAGAATCGATTCATTGGTAATGGGGCCATGATGGTGGTGATGGTGCGTGTGGCACATGTGCCGCCTGAGACGATGAAGCTTGGTCAAATCCAGTAAATCTGATGCCTTTGACGCCAATGGAGCCGAGCACGTTAATATCCCCTCCAGTTTGCAATTACACGTTGCCAATGCACACGGCATGAGCTACACGTGTGGCCTACGCGTTGGGCCAAATGGTGGTTCCCCTCTGCGAGCGTGAAGATCAGTGGCTAGAGGAGTTGTTGAGGTCGCACGTGGTGGTCGAAGGTAGCTGGAAGGCAGTAGATCGGAGATTGCCGAAGTTAAGGTGAAAAAACTTAGAAAACACACGAAAAATCTACCGGGGAAAATATATATATATATATAACCAACCAAAAATGAAACAGAAAGGAAGGGGATGAGATGGGTGGAGCCAAAGCTCCAACCCACCTCTGCAAAAGGAAATTATTGCGAAGGTTGGTCGAGAATCAATGGGTTGAGAGAGAAATGTATGCAATACAGAGAATTACTCACTCTCAATTCAATTAGTCCATCTCTTTGATAATTTTTTTAGCCAAATAAGAAGCTAATATTAATAATAATAATGTCGAATACAAAGTGACCATACCAAATTTATAATGTGTTAGAAGATGGGTCTTTTCCACTATGAAAATCCAGTAAACATAGAGGAATTGAGATTAAGTGAATATTGCCAATAGCTTGGGTTGTCGCTGTTCAATGCGCATATCGATTAAGGGATCAATAAATTTTCCTTGCTTGCCAAAACTTGAAGTCCTTAAGATGTTGTTTGATATCGCTGATGATGGGATCCAAGATCCAATCTTGAACAGGAGAGGACATAATGATAGTTTGAATAACCACTTTGGAATTACCTTCCAGGATTATGTGCTCGAAGTTCAACTGCAAAGCCGCTTTGATTGCCATTAAAGTTGCTGAGGCTTCTCCTAAATTAGGGCTTGAACTTTGGATACAATTTGTTCTGACAGTGAAAACTTCTCCATGGATCTTTCTCCTTAATGAAGCAATGACATTGAACTAATTTCTTATTACTACATCAAAGGAAATAATCTTGATTTTGATTATCATTCTCGATTGACTGACAGCATTGACTGTATTTTGGTTCTGGTTAGCAGACCAAGCACTCATATGATATTTGAAACGATTGTTGACAGTAATGACAAAAAGGAATAGAGACGTTTGAATTTGGTCATAAATTAGCCTATTTCTGGTGAACCAAATAGAATTCATGATAATAACAACAAGTATTTGAAAGATGTGGTAATCATCCTCAAGAATTTGGAGTCGGTATTGAGAATGTTATTAACCCATTCAGAAATAAGTTGTCTAGCAAACAAAGAAGTGTCAATAGGCCAATTGGAGTTTTACCACAGGACTTTAGAGTACAAACAATTGAGAATAAGGTGGGGAAGGTCTTCAAGTCTAATAAGGTAGAGAGGGCATCTAATTTGGTCATCTTCCAAATTAATGATTTAATGAAATTTAGTTCTCATTGAAAGGATATCATTGGAGATTTTCCAAAGGAAGAGTTTTAATCTATCCTACATTTTTAGTTTCAAAAGTTTTTTTTCCAATTGATGGTATTGATTGGAGTAGTGGGGTTAGCCTGGGCTTTGACTAAAGTAGCATAAGCTGATTTAACAGAAAATATCCCAGAAGAATGGTGAAGTCATTTGACCTTGTCAGGAATAGATTGGAATTGTTGAGTCGCCAGTGGAATTTTTAAATTTCTCTTACAATAGTGTCAGAGAAAAGAGCATTAAGGAGAATGGTGTTCTATCTTTTAGATTCTTCCAAAGTAAGCTAAAAAACAATCGAGGAATGGTCAATAAAAGAATAGTTAGGATTAGGCTGGGGTTTAAAGGATGGCATCGAAGAAATCTAGGGATCACTCCATATTTTGGTCGTAGAGCCGTTGTTGATCTGGTAACAATAACTAGAAATGATGAAATCTCGATTACGATGAATAAATTTCTAGAATTAGGAATCAGAAGATTTTGGAGTGACACTGCTGAAGAAGTTGCTTAAAAGATACTTTTTCGATAAGACCTTAATCCAAAATCAGCCCTCATGAGAGGGTCCTTTTCTTAATGGTGAAGGTGTATGTCCTTTCTTTTTTGAAGGGTAAGGAGGTGCGTTAGGTTATGCCAGTTACAATCTAAGACCAACAATAATCGAAAGTGTTGAATCCAAAATTTCAAGTTTCATGTAATTATAAATCTAAACATGGATTTTGATGATAACAAATGAATTTAGAGAATAAAGGAGTCTCAAATTCAAGTTGTCTACACAATAGAATCAAGTACATCAAGGAACCAAGCATGAGCAAGAAGGGAACAAGTTCACATTAAAATCATAAAGTAATGTTGTAAATCTCTTAAAAATTCGAAATTAGAATTAAGGTTCAAAATTAATATTTTATCATAAAGTATTAAAATACATATTCTACATGTGCATGAATATTTTGAAAATTAAATTTGAACATTTTGAAAGATGATTGATTGTCATCTTTCACATGTGCATGACATGATTAAAGGTTTGAATTTTGAAAATATTAAGATGATTGATTATCAACTTTTACATGTGTATGTTTTATTTGAATATTTTCAAAAGTGATAGATGATTTTCTTGACTTATGCAAAAGGTAAATGTCTTTGTTTGAAAATTTTGAAAAGTAAAGTGCGCTCTTTTTGTCATATGTAAAAAGTAAAAGATTAGGTTTGAAATTTTTGAAAAGTAAAGTGTGCTCCTTTTCTCACATGCAAAAAGTAAAAAAATTAGGATTGAAATTTTTAAAAAGTGAATGATGATATATTTGACATTAGAATTTTTTTAAATTTAAATATGAAGTCTCATATGCCTATAAATAGATCATTTGAGAACTTCACATTTACAACCAAGAGTATATAACATTCATTCAAAGTTTTCATTCTCTCTTCTCTAAGTATTAAGTTTTAACCCTTATTCATTTTGAGAGATATAGTTTCCATTGTATTGTTCTTATTTCATTCATTGATGAGTGTTTTTTGATAACCTACCCACTATCAATTTTTGTATCAATAAAAGGGTGTGTATAATCCTTGTATGTATAGAAAGTTTTCTACACAGGGAATAGTTGAACCACCACGTGTAAGGTGATTGCAAGTGTAGAGGATGTTCTACACGGATCCTTTATAGCGGTATTGTTCAAAGGTGTAATAGGTTTCTATCTACACCTGAAGGAAATTGAATAGTAAATTCAGGGATCCTCAAGGGGTAGCTTGAGGCGAAGATGTAGGCAGTGGGGCCAAACCTCATTAACATACTGAGTTTGTTTTTCTCTTACCCTTACTTTTTATATTTATTATTTTTTCATATTTTGTTTATATTTTATATTATATATTTGATTTATAATTGTTATTTTTTTAAATACAACTCAATTCACCCCCCTCTCTTGTGTTAGTCATTTGGGTAACAGAAGGAAAAAAAACATGGCTGAGGAATTAACTAAATTATGGGAAAGTTTCACTTTAACAAAAATTGAGAAAGATGTACTAAATAAAGAAGCTTTCAAAGCAATTCTGACAAAAATATGGAACCCAGAAGGTACTGTATCTTTTAATAAAGTAGGCTTTCATCATTTTTTAGTGGAATTTCATAAACAGGAAGATAAGGAAAGAGTAGAAAAATGAAGACCTTGGTTTTTTGATAAATATTTGATTTGCATCAAAGATTTTGACTGTAAAATTCCTCCCAATGAATGACCTTTTCTCATGAACCTTTTTAGGTTCAATTGCATAGCTTGTCCCCAACTGCCATGATAGAATAGGGAGGGGAGAAAATGGGCACCTCTATTGATGAAGTTTTGAATATAGAAGTGGAAGATAATGGTATAGGATGGAGGAAGTATCTCAGAATTAGGGTGCTTATGGATATAACAAAAGTTCTTCCTTGAGGGAAATTAATCAAAATTGAGGGAGAACAATGATGGATAGAATTTAAATATAAGAGATTGCCTATCTTCTATTTTCACTATGGGGCAATATACCGTGATTCCAAGGGTTGTACAAATGAAAGACCTAGGGAAATTTATAAGAGGGCGGCATAGTCTTGATATGGCCAATGGCTAAGAGCAATTGGGTTCAACTCTACTGGAAATGAAAGGAAAAAACCAGCTGACAAAGACAATAGTTCATTTCCTATTTCTCAAAATTCAGATGGAGGCTCAAGCAGCAAAATCAATCCCAATCAATATGAAATTCAAGCAAATCAAGAAGAAAACCACTATATTACTTACCACACTCAACAACAACAGATATTTCAGTTAGCTGAAATTCTGACAAGGAAAGATAAACAACAAATGTATTCAATAATGGATAACAAAGGGAGACATGGGGTAGACCAACCTGAAAACATACCAGAAGAGGTACAATTAGTCATTACTAATCAAGAACATTTGATATTCACCTCCAGCCACAACTTAGTAGACAATATGGCACAATATTATTTACCAAATAACAAGGACAATCCCATGACCAATTTTACAGTTCCTAAGATGGTATATTCAAAACTAGTAGGCTGGAAAAGAAGAGCTAGAGCTTCTAAAGTACCTATAGTAGTGGAAATGAATAATATTATGAATAACAAAGGGTGATCAAGTGGCAGAAAGAGAGAAGCAGATTAGTTTGATTAAGAATTACAAGGAAGTATAACAAAAAAAAAAAAACAGAAAGACAAGCTCCGGCCTGAAAGGAACCAAACTCAGGATCAAAATGTGGAGGTTGTTCTGCAACTCCACCCAACTCAATGATTTGCTTGTTTTGGAACTGTTGAGGGCTTGAAAACCCTCAATCAAATAGGGAGATTCATTTTCTAGTGAAACAAAAAAGCCCAAATCTGCTCTTCCTCATTGAAACAAAAAAGCATGATGGAGATGATGCTAAAAATCAGAAACATGATAGGTTATGATAGAAGTTTTATTGTAAATAGTAGAGAAAGTTGTGGAGGGTTGGCTAGGATGTGGAAGTTAGAAACTGAAATAGAGATAGAGACATACACAAACCATCATATTTTAGTCAAAAGGAGATAACCATAGGGAAAGAGTGGACTATATCTGATTTTTATGGGAGTCTTATAACAGCAAAAAGGGAGGGGAGTTGGCAGTTATTAATATTATTAAAACCCATAAATCAGAGGCCTTGGTTGCATATGAGATATTTTAATAAAATTCTCTATAATTATGAGAAACATAGGGGACCTCAGCCACCATATATGCAAATAAAGAGGTTGAAATAAACCTTACAAGACATTGATTTAAGTGACATGGGTTATTATGGATCCAAGTATACTTGGTCAATTAAAAGAGAAGGCACATATTACACCAAAGAGAGGTTAGACAGTGGGTTTGCAAATTCTGAATGTAACTACCTGTTTCCAATAATTTATGTCTATAATTTGGCAGCTTGTTCTTCAGACCATAATCCTATTCTGGTTTGTTTGAGTAACCAGACACAACAACAAGTTAAAAGAGCTAGAATATTCAAGTATGAAAATAGCTGGGATAAACAATGCTAATGCTAATAAATCAGTGAAAGGGATCCCCAACAGATTAATTTGTTGCAAAAACAACTTTCTAAGTTGGAAAAAAACAAACAAATGAGAGACACAAAATGGGGGATTGAATTCCAACTCTAGAAATTATAGCCAATGATTGATAAAAACAATGGCATTGATCAAATAGCAATCAATCAGATCCATAGTCAAGTTCATATGATTTTAGAATAATAGGAGATTAACTAGAAACAAAGATCAAAGCAAAAATGGTTCAAGGAATGAGATAGAAACATGAAATTTTTCCACACTCGTGCTTCTCAAAAACACAAGCAGGATACCAAAAACAACATTAGAGATGATATAGGAAAGTTGTGCACAGGCCCATGGGATATTAATTAGTGCATTCAGAACTATTTTATCAAGTTGTTTGCAACTTCCAATCCAGAGGGACAAGATCAGAGAGATCAGAGTGTTGAACAAATATAAAAAATAGTTACTAATGAGATGAATATATCCTTGGGAAAAGAAGTAGAAAATTCACAAGCACAAGAGGCAGTACACAGTATGCATCCTCTAAGTTCTTTGGGACCAGATGGTTTTTCAACTAGTTTCTTTCAACAAAATTGGAGTATTGTAGGTAAGGATCTATGTAAGGCAGTCACAAAAGCACTAAACACAAATACTTGAGATTGTTCCATCGATGAGACTTTTATAGTCTTAATTCCTAAAGTTAAAAATCTCATCTCAGTTTTTGTTTTCAGGCCAATAAGTTTATGCAATGTGCTCTATAAAGTCATGGCTAAAGTTTTAGTCAATAGATTAAAAGAGATTCTGCCTACAATAATATCCCAAAATCATAGTGCATTTCTTCAAGGGAGACAAATTTCTAATAATGTTATTGTTGCATTTAAAGCTCTTCACTCAATAAAATGCAAAATGAAAGGCTCTAAGGGATATATGACACTCAAGATGGACATGAGTAAAACTTATGATAGATTAGAGTAGAGTTTTATTGAAAAAGTCATAGAGAGAATGAGATTCGACAGAAGGTGGATTGAAAGCATTCTGAAATGTGTAATAACAATTTCTTACTCTATGTTGATCAATGGCCAGCCTCAACAATCTTTTTCACATTCAAGAGGGATTAGACAAGGTGATCCTCTATCACCCTATCTATTTATTTTTTGCTTAGAAGCTCTTACTCAAATGCATATCAGTAGACCTCCACTGAATAAAGGCAAAATGCATATCAGTCATCTATTTTTTATAAATGAATGCATGTTTTTTTGCCAAACTTCTAACCTGTAATGAAATAATATGACTCCCATTATGAAAGGGCATCATGCCAAAGATTGAACAAAGATAAATTTGCCTTATTCTTCAGCAGCAATTCTTAGCTTGACACTCAAGAAAGACTAACCATAATTGCTAGCATCAGGACAACAAATTTTTATGAAAAGTATCACAAGCTTCCTTTAACAATAAGGAGATCAAGAAACAAAGAATTCAAAAGAATTCTAGATAAAGTCAATACCAAGAAGATTAGCTGGAAGGTTAAACATCTATCACAAGCAGGAAGAGAAACACTTTTGAAATCTGCAATTCAGGCCATACCTACTTATTCACTAGGTCTATTCAAAATGCCAAGAGGTTTGATTTCACAATTGAACAAAATTATGAGAGTGTATTGGTGGGGGCAGAATACTCGAGAAAGGAAGATCAATTGGCTGAGTTTGTCTCAAATGGGGCAATCCAAAAGCAAATGAGGGTTCATATTTAGAGAATTTGAGAATTTCAACACTGCTATGGATGAATGTTAGTTTCTAATCCTAATTATTTGGCGGCAACTGTTTTAAATCTCAAGTATTTTTTGAAGACAGATTTCCTGAATGCAAAACTAGGAAGTAGTCCTTCATGTTTATGGAGGAGCATGTTGACAGCAAGAACTCTGCTCAAAGGACTCATATAGATTATAGGCAATAGAAAATCAGTGAAATTTTGAAAAGACCACTCATGGCTACCCCAACTAGTATTATTTAAACCTCAAACTAGGAGTAGAATTTTGGGGGAAGATGTAAAAGTAGAAAGATGACTCAAAAAAATGAAATCTTGCTCTAATACAATCTGTCTTTATGAAAGAAGAAGCATATTTAATTTCTCAAGTCTTAATCAGTCAATGCAAACAACAAGATAGGCTAACTTAGAGAGGACGTGCTAATGGCAGGTTCACAATCAAAAGTGCCTACCACATTCAAGGAGATTTGATGGAAATGAAAAAGGGACAACAATCCCATGATCCTAATCAAAGTCATGACTAGACTAGAGTATGAAAGATTGACATTCCTCCAGCAGCAACAAATTTCATGTGGAAGGCTTGTACAAATATATTACCTACCAGGTTCAACCTCTACAAAAGGAAAGTTATAGAAGATCCTACTTGCTCTATGTGCTTGAAAGAACTAGAAAGTAAATAACATATCCTTTGGGAATGTGTTTTTACAAATGATGTCATTAGTTTATGCTCTAGGAAAGTGCAGAAAAGTTAGAGTTCAACTTAGAATTTCAAAGAACTAATGCAACAAATGTTCAAGAAATTAAGTAAGGATGAAATGCTGAAACTAACTCTAATATTATGGACAATATGGTGGAGAAGAAATCAGTTAGTCTTCAAGAATATCTTCATTAATCTAGGATCAATAATCAAAAGGATCAGACACCTTCAGGAAGAGATAAAATCAATTCAGATCAGTAAGGTTACTTAAGTTCCACCTTTTAACTCAAGAGAAATAGTATGGGAATTTCCAACTCAAGCTTTTTGTAAGATCAATCGGAATGTGGCTGTAGATATAAAGACCTATAAAATAGGTATTAGAGCTGCTATTAAAGATGAAGATGACAGATTTTTGACTACCTTGAGAGAAAAACAATACTCATTTCCAAATCTATTATTAGCATAGGCAATAGCAACCCGTAAAGAAGCAAATTTTGGTTTGAAATTGGGGATGCATAGAATAAATTTTTGAAGGAGATTTTCAAGTTGTTGTCAAAGAGGATATTTCAGAGGAAACAACTAAATAACTATTTTGGAATGGTTACCTCAAATATGAGACAAACACTAGATAACCATGTTGAATGGCAAATTAGGCAGGTAAAGAGGGAGCAACTCAGTTGGACATGAGTTAGGGAAAGTAGCATTACATTTTTTTTTTTTTTTAAAGCAGCATTACTTGTATTTGATTACATAAATTGACATGTAGGAAACTCAAAATTGTCTTCAATCCATGTGACCGATATTTCTTTTAATAAAAGGGAGATTTCTTAACCAAAAAAAAAAATAAAAGGACAGCACGAGAACTGTCGAGTAGGCCCCCGCCCCACTTACTTCTCATGGTAACGAGAAACGAGAAAATTATGAAACAATTTCGGAAAGAGACAGGGAGACAGAATCTTTTCGGTTAATTCCACGTTTGTCCTTCCATCCTCCACTCCCCCAAATCCCCCATTTTGTTCCCCTTTTCGGAATCTCTTCCCAGCGGCAATCTCATAGAGGCTGACCGAGACCGAGACCGAGACGCAAAGCAGGCCCGAAACACAGGAAAATGGTATCGGACTCGGAGCTTATTGTGCGGCTCCGGGAGTTTCTACAGAGCTCCGACCTGAACACGACAACCACCGCCACCGTGCGCCGGAGGCTCGAGGCAGATTTTGGAGTAGATTTGACGGACAAGAAGGCGTTTATAAGGGAACAGGTGGACATGTTCTTGCAGAGCCTGCATGAGAAAAACGGGGAGGCTGAAGAAGACGCTGAAGCTGAAGATGACGAAGGAGGAACAGACGATCGGACCGAGAATGCTAAATCGGAAGAAACCAACGGTTCTGGTTCGAAGGATGAGGACGATGAAGAAGAAGTTCAACAAACGAATAATGGGAAGGCCAAAAGACGGTCAGTTTTTTCTTGCAGTTTTTTCACATATATAAAATTTACGGTTACGTTTGATTCTGCATTTGCAATCGCAGCTAGTCTTTTTTCGGAATTAATCTTTTATTTTCTTTCTATATTGAAGATTCCTGGACTGAGAACGCCGATTGTGCATTAAACTAGCTTCTTACGAAAGAAATGTAAATTTGTATACACACGAAGTTATGTCCCCGTTCTTTTACCTTATGATCTCAAGAAATTATTTCTCAGAACACATTCGATTGAAATAAAGGTCTTTTTTTTTTTTTTACCTTTCTCGGCGTTTGGGTTATTCAATATTTATGGTTGCAAGTTACTGCAACAGTGGTTCCTAAGCTTTATAAAAGAAAATTTCTCGCGATGCTTTAGTCCAAAATGGCGAATTCATCTATTGATGCGAAGTACAAGCCGAAACAGCTCCCTTCTTTCATTTTTACACTCTTTAATTGTCTAGGGAAAAAACATGCAATTTATTGGAAGAAAATCCATTGCCTTCTATATTTACCAGTTGCATGTGGTTAAAGTTCTTTTGGCTTCGGTGTCCAAAATATACGCCATACAGTGAAAGCACCCATCATGTTTTCCGTATGCTTGATTTTTTAAGATTCCTCTTGAAAGTCACTGGGAACTGAATCTTCATTTGGAAGTAAGATGACCAGGGTAAGTTTTGGAAGCCTCTGAATAAATCCCTTCATAAAAGAGGCCATTTCCCTGCGTTGACCCTCCAAAGTGGAGTAGTTTTGACGGTAAAAAAATATGTTACATTTTCTTAGAGGTTATGAATGAAGTCGATTGCACTATGGGAACTGGGAAGACTGTATGTAGTCTTTACCAAGAAGAGAAAAAAGGAGAAAAAAAGACACTTTTATGAAATCTTGTTCACAAACTAAAATCCTACATTGTTGGGTTAAACTTGTGGCTGTATCTGCAAAAACAAATTGTTGATTTATTATTTTGAGCATTGTTCCTATTATTGTATTTTTTAAATAAAATGTCCCCTTATTTACCTTGAATTTATTTATACTACAATGTCATGTATGATTTAAGCGTTGATAGAGTTGTTTAACTGACATTTCACCTTATTTGTAAAACTGATGTTGGCTTTTCTTAAAAATTCAGGTCAAACAAGCATAAAAATGAGGTAAAGAAGAGAGGGGGTGGTTTTAGCAAATTATGTAGCCTTTCACCTCAACTCCAGGAATTCGTTGGGGAGTCTGAAATGGCTAGGACTGAGGTATATTCATAAATATGTGGAGAAGATATCTTCAATTTTTCATGAGTTAATCTGGTGGGAATTTTCATTATTGTAAAACATCTCTTTATTATCTTGGTTCTAGGTCGTCAAGAAACTGTGGGCCTATATTAGAGAGAACAATTTGCAAGATCCTAACAATCGGCAGAATATCAATTGTGACGAACCACTGCGTGCCCTTTTTAGTGTTAAATCCATCAACATGTTCCAAATGAATAAGGTCTTATCAAAGCATATCTGGCCATTGGACTCAGATGATGGTATACTATAACCCTGTTATTATTCTTAATTTTTTTTAATATAATTGGCGTTATTTGAGACTTTGGATCTGTACATGTTCAGTGTTGAATAGAATATATCCTGTTCAATTGTCACTATGTTCCTTAGTTGAGAAGGAGTATGAAATTAACAGCTGCGGTGATCCCATGATGTCGAATTGAATAAGAGAGAATGTTTATTGACTTCATGACCATTGCGCTGCTTTGTTTTATCTAGTGCAGACTCAAACTATCCTATCCTTTCTATGGGGAGGTGTGTTTTATTACAACTTGGGCTTGATGTCTTTTGGGTAGTTTTTCACAGGCTTTTTGGGTCATTAGGAGCTCTCTAGTATGGACTAGGTGTTATCTTGTATACATCCAGTGTACTTGATTACTCATATTAATATATATAATACGTTTACTTAAAAAAAAATAAAAAAATCCTCTCCCTTCTAGTCTCAGCCTCTTACAAAACTCTTCAAACAAAATTAAAGACTAACTTGTTTACTTATGAACAAAAACAAAACAAAAAAAAAACTCTTCAAACATTACTTATGCTTCCTTTCTTGATATAGTTGTGCCAGTCAAGTCAATGCAGAAGGACAGGCAGCCGAAGCAAGAAAGAGAAGAAGGTGGGATAAATTAATTCAGTGTTCTTGATGATATTATGATGTGTTCTTGTTAATGTTGTTTTGCATTGATACTTGGTGTGCCAGTGGCCTTCTCCTTGCCAAGGGCATGCTGATTGTAGCTAATGGCAACATATCTTTGGCTCAGCTCAACTTCATACTTTCACCTGTATTTCACCTTTATGTTGCAACACATATAAATATGTATTAGACTAATATCTTTTGGTGCTGCAGAAGTCTATTTGGTACAAGCTTTGCTTTCACTGAGAATATTTGCACTAAAGGTGAAAGAATAGTCCAGTTTCCGCTTGGTGCACAGCTCCACTGGACTTTGTAGCACTTGTGAATTTTACTAGTTTCATTTCCAACAGTGTATTGGGATTATCAAATTATTTTTATCTGAACAACATATGCTAGCCAGTTACTTGTCTCATTAAGACGTTCTTTTTGTGGACCTTATCTAGATCTCCATTTCAGATCCAGATGAGCCAAAAAGGAAAGAAAAAAAGCTGAAGGGAGGTAAATCAGGTTTTCTTGCGCCGCTTCAACTTTCGGATGCCTTGGTGAAGTTCCTTGGTACTGGGGAAAGTGCATTATCACGGGGTGATGTCATAAAGAGAATATGGGAGTACATAAAACAAAACAACCTCCAGGTATGTTGTTTCTTGCCTTAATGGAACATTATGATTACTTTGTCTTTCAAGATCTGTATCTCATATATTTGCTACCCTGGAATACTGAACTATTACTTTACCGCGTAAAATTCTTGATTAGGGTTTTGCAGCCTCCTTTTTTCATTATAAATTGCTGCATGAGAAACTGCAAAATCATGTCAGTTTTTGCTTTTGTGTCAGATCTTGCTTATTATTGCCTCTTTGCAAATTTGTGATTAAAGAGTCACTGAGTCGGTGTCCTTTACTTGTTCATGAAGGACCCAACTGACAAGAGGAGAATAATATGTGATGAGAAGCTGAAAGAACTGTTTGACGTTGACTCCTTTATTGGCTTCACAGTTTCAAAACACCTAGCTTCTCACTTCATGAAGATAGAACAGTGAGTCTCACGATTACCGTTCTTGTGAAGCCTAAGGGAACGAAAGTTTTGCTTAAAGGTTTAGTTTAGCTTTCAGTGTTTTGTTTGTTGGATCTTTTTGCACGGCCCACAAACAGGGCATATTGAAAATACAAGAAAGGAAAAGAAAATCTCTCTCTCTCTCTCTCTCTCTCTCTCTCTCTATATATATATATATATATATATATGTATATATACAGATAGATCTTTTTGTCTGGTATTTTGTTTGAATTTGCATCTCTTTCTTAGCTTGTGAGTGAATGACTCTAGTTTTAGCAATTTTTCATCACTCTGGATATTGTATTGTCAAGAATGTGAAGGCTTCGGTTCTCCACAGCGTTCATTCAATAGAAGGATAATTTATGAGGTTGCTTTGCACCTTTAAGTTGTTTTGGGAGACTCTTCATTGCATCCCTCCCATGGTGTGTAAATTGTAAAATATAAAAAAGGGTACAACAAAAAGACATCATTCCGTTGCCGGGAACGAACCCGGGTCTCCTGGGTGAACGCCAGATATCCTAACCGCTGGACGACAACGGATTACTATATGATTATTTGATTACGAATGTACGTACGTACACATCTCACCTTATTCGGATGGATATATCGTTAGGGTCAAATATATATATTTTTTTGTTTTTGTTATTATTTTGGCATCTTACTCTGCTATTTAAAAAATATTATTTGCAAATTAGAGTAGAGGGTGTTTATTTTGATGGATTATAATTAACCATATTCTTCTCAGCAGTGTCTGAGTAGAATAACTCAATTATCTATAGCAATGTATAGCTCTCCATCTTGTGCTACATTTCTCTCGACAAAGAGTAATGTTATATTTAGTTTATTTTAGAAATTGCAATTCAAACCTAAGTTATAAAAAGTTTTGAAGTTATAATAATATCCTTTTTGAAATAATATTTTTTCTTATTTTTTTTTTCTCATTTATCAATAGGACTTCAATACAATCCCAACTGCAAATTAAATTTTTTCTCAAGCAAAACTTTGAACGAGGTTGAAATAGATACAACACACTCAAATAGGATAGAGCAGTGATACGAGTACAACCTTTTTCCTACTCATTTACAATTTTTAGTGTATTTAAATTTTTTTTTTCTTTTTTCATTAATTTTTTAAGTATTTTTTTAATATTCTTAATCATTAAGAAAAAATAAAAATATATATAACTTTATTAATCTTCACATTTTTAATCACTAAGTAAAATTAAAAATTTTAAAAAATTTAAATATAAAAAAAACTATAAAATAGTTGTAAAATAGTTATAAGTCTATCATTTTTGAATATATAGGATAAGATAAACACGCTCTTTTGTACATCAATTCTGCCTTATAATGTACATTCATAACCAACCTTATTAGCAATCTTTATATATTGAGTAGTGTTATTTGAAGGCCTTTACACTATACACAATTCACGTGATATAATTTGACATGTAAAATTTAAACTAGATCACAGAAATGGTATGTGGTGTAAAGGCCTTCAAACAAAATTACTTATTTTTGGTGTACATCCTCTTAAAATCAAACTAGCTACCATTCAACATTTTGCTTTTACGTCTAGTCATAAGATGGCACTACCACATGGAAGTTTGGAATTCCAGTTTTAGTGCCTTTGCATGAAAGCCGCAACAAAACCCCATTTTTTGTGAATTATTGACTAAAAGTAGGGAAGTACTGTAACACTGACTATCAAAATAGATCGATTGAATTTTGCTATATACAAGTCAACATAGTAGCACACCATTTAATTAAGGTGTGGCCCATTATAATTGGAAAAGAAGTCAAACACCACTTATTTTGACATATCAAATACAGTATTAGTGACGTAGAAGCCAGCTGGTTTATTAGTTAGTGCTGTGTATAAAACAAAGTAAGGTCAGCCTGTTGGGAGCCCATCCCCATTAATAAAAGGAAGAGATGAAATGAAGAAAAAATGAAGCCAAAAGACATTGATGATAATATAAAAAGGTGAAAGAAATGTAAAGCAGGTGACAATGACATATTATTATCCAGTCTTACTATTATTTACGTATCAATTAAATATATATTGATTGTGAAGCCCGGTTTATTAGTTAATGCTAGGTGTAAAATGAACTGGGGCCCGCCTGTTGGACCCATAGCCATGAATAATGGGAAGAAGTGAGTAAGATAATGAACAAATAAAGTCAAAACATGTTCATTGATATACAAAAAAGTCAAAGGGACATAAAGCAAGTAAAAATTAGCAACTCTAAATAAGTATAGAGGGAACGATTACAAACTTGGGAAATTAGATATGAGTAATGTTATATATAGTCCATTTTTATGGACTCATTTGCAGTCTAAACAATGAACAGATAGAAAATTTTGAAAATTTGAAAAATTTTAAAAATTATTTTCACTTATCTATTAAACAAAAGCGATTTCAAATAGGAATACATAGATATGAACTGCAAGAAGAATTATTCATTAAATATATATCTCTTAAAATAACCTCTACACCCTCATGGGACTCTCACATACCTTTTGTTAAACCTCTTCCTAACTTGTTTTCTCCATGATATAATTAAGAGGTAAACAAGTCATGAAAAAACTGTAAAATTACTAAGCATATATGATGGATTTTTTTTCTCAATTGACCTATGGACATATGTTTTTATGCAAAATCATAAAAATCTTTGTATCTGTTTATTTGTTTATATTTGATGTGGTTTATAATTTCTTACTTTCCTGAATAAGTATTCAATTAGTATCAATGTATCATATCACCTTTTTTTTGTTTTTTAAGTATTCAAGTACTATCGGATCATCAACACCAAACCATTATCAAATTAGGTCATTCGACCAATTTGTAATTTAGTTAGCCTTCAATCCCGCCGAAAAATTATATCAACAACGGCCATTTTGAGATTTTTATGTTAATATTATATTGGAAATATTGATGTTAATGTTATAATATATTTATAAATAAGATACTAAGTTTAAGTAGTAGCCTATTGGTATCATTAATTATTGACTTTGTCATCATCATTAAATATACATTTTACATATACTGATCATCCGGATCATCAGGGCATGATCTATCTATCTATATATATATATATATATATATATATCGTTAGAAAACAGTACATGACGCTCGTGACGATGAATGCATGCTATTTGTTGCAATCAAATGAGCTGGACGACCAAGACCATAATTATTAGGTATCAAAATTCCCTAAATATAAATTAATATAAATAAATTATTAAATGAGTCCAATATTATACAGCCAAATTAATATCAGTCAACACGCATGCATGCATGGACGTCATCGAATGGGACGGTAGATATGATATTGGTCAAAAGTCGGAAAAAGGAAAAAGATTGTATTAAAATGATATATCATATGGAATTTGTGACTTGTAATTAGTACAAATATCTAATTTGTGACTATACATATTTTTATCTAATTAATGAATATTAATTTATTATTATTTTTATCATTCTATTTAAATACACATATTTATAAAACATTAAGATAGAATGATAAAAATGATAAATCAGTAAAAGTATATAGTTTTTAAGAGCATTCCCAATAAATTCTTCATTCTATCATGTAAAATGTATCATCAAAATTCACTTTTTCTATTTTGCATACTAATTTTTACAATATGTTATTCATAGACTTATTTATTTTTTCTCTATGTCATTTAATTATTTTGTTTAAATATTTCCTTTCTACCAATAATTTTACAATATCCATATATTTTCTTATATTTGCAATTTGTTTTTATATACAATATAAAATAACTCAGTCTTATATATACACGTTAAACAAAAATATATAAGCCAAATAAAAATTAAAAATAAAATCACAATATGAAAAAAAAATTAAAAATATTTTCAAGGTATTTTCTAGAAGAAAATGAAATATATATGTTTTAAATGAGGAATAATAAAAAGAATTTGTATTAAAATGTAAAAATAAATAGAAATAAAAGAGTAAATGAAGTGTAAATAATAATTAATAAATTATTTTGAAAAATAAATAGTAACTAATTACATGTAGAGAGTTACTATAGCAATTTATATTTTACATATTTCTGTACATCATTGGTGGATGGAGCTGATCACTTTATAAATAATTTATATTTTTTGTACTATACATAAGCCATTGAGAGTGTGTACGGTTTGCATGTATGTAAAACTTCTCAACACGTGTACTTTTGAGATTAGCGCTCTTTTCCGACTTTTGAAGTTTAATCCAAGTGGTGACAACCAATGGTTATCTGGCGGCCTTTTGTGGGCTCCTTACCTTCGGTGACCGTGTGCTTCAAAATAGCAATGTGCTGCAACATTTACAATTAAGCTACGTACGGACCCTGTGGGAAATGTCGAGGATTCATTTGAATTTGATCCTTTATCATTTATATCTATTAATTAAAATATTTCAAATAATCTTTTCAAGTGGTGACACTACTAAAATATACATATTTATGATATTTTAATTATAATTAAAAAATACATAAATTTAAGTTATAGTATATATAAACACCAAACAGGTTTGATTGGATATAAGAGCACTACCAATATTGGTGTAGGCACACACCAATTCAAATCAATATTTAGCTAACAACTCCATTAAACCTAATACATGAAGAGGTAAATACAAGTTTTTTGACAATTTACTTTTGTTCTTGATTTCCTTAAACTGTGATTTTGCAAAAGGGTTTACTGTTTTCTCTAAGAACCGTCTCTAAATAACATGTTACAGTACATCCGCTAACTTTCCACTTCGATCGATAAAAGTACCTAATTTCGCGATGATACTTTCTTTATTTGCTTTTATACGAATTATTTATTTTCGTCTTTAAATAAGATGGCGTCCTCCTATTATTCCATTACCTATAAGACTAGGATAAGAATTAATTATTGATCTTAAATAAATTTATTTATTTTTTCTCTTTTTTACTTACTTAACACTGTAGTTTACTATTTTAGAGTATTTATTAAGAAACTCCACCCTACCTCATGTATCACTTTTTCTAATTTAATAAGTTACGCTTGCCAAGAAATTTTAAAAAAAAAATCAGTATTGCATTATAATTATTATTTGCAACGAATAGTAGAAGCTGAACATGAGGTTCCCAAATTCCGATTTACATAAAAGATAAACAATCGTCGTCACTACTGCTCATCCGGAAAAAATAAATATATAACCAAAAATAAAAGACTGTACTCGAAGATCAATGCAGATGATGATCTGAAGTTTATAAAATGTATATCTCTCCTGAAAGTCTTCTTCGAAACCCCCAGAAAAATATTGACTTCGGAACCTCTCTCTAGATCTCTCACTTGTAGGCAGATACGTCCTGCACAGAAAATGAGAAAAATAGTGCATAAAATAATCAGCACTTGGATATATATATATAATCAATAATTCTGCCAATATGCAAACTCTCTCCAAATTAGATGACAACAACAACAACAATAAAAATATTATGATAATAATTAATTTATATCTCCATTGTGGCCTCGTCTAATACGGTTTTGAAAACAGCACACAGGATGGCTGATAAATTAATCAATTGTTATACATTCAGCTGATAAGTAAAGAAATATATTCTATTAATGTTTCGGAAACACTAATAAATAAATAAATAAATGAAACTCAAAACAGTACTACACTTTAAAACCACAAGTCTAGTTCACTGTTTGAGTGTTTGATCAAACACGAAATAATGCAAGTAACTAAAGTCATGCATGCACCAAATGCCCTAAATCAACTCACGATCGAGTTTATATTTCTACCAACTAATAAAAGTTATCCAAGTTTTTTCTTCAACAAAAGGCAACCTAACTTTAACGTGATATGCAGACTTAATTAGATATTGTTAGGTAGAGCAGAAAATATAATGAGGGCAACTTTTTTCTTTAGGACACGTGGGAGTCGGGGACATCAAATCCAAGCATCTTTAGTCAAATATCACGAATATATTTTTCATTCAGGTTGTTTTTTTTTTTTTTTATACAAGTGATGTTTCATCCAATTAGTACCCATCAAAACCCCATGGCTACCTTATTTTTAATACAAAAGATTCCTTTAAGATCATAATTTGAGACACGCAAATAATCCGCATAGTTGACCCAAAGAAACATCCCATCGCACGGCATCCATTTCTCTCTTCTTTGTTTTTTCACCCTCTTGACAAAGACATCCATTTCTCTGTTAGCAAAACAATGTGGAAATATTTTTTAAGCAGATTTCAGACATTTGAAAGGGTTTTAGGGTGAGCAAGTAAAATCCGAGGCTGCTACTAATTATTGATTGGGGTTGAAGGGGACATCCCTCCTTGTGAAAAGACGATTGCTCCTTTAACCCACTCCTTCTGCTCTATGTAATAAAGTGTAGTTTTTCCCACTTCTACCAGAGGAGATTGCCCCATCTATGAAAGGACAGGCAGAAAAATCCAAACATAATCATCTACCACGCAATGATGTGCAATAAAATGGACAAAATAAGCAAACCCTCGTCATGTGCACAGATATATATAAACCACAAAGAAAGAAAGAAAGGGTACATACCTAGGATATTGAAACTCAGTTAAATGAAAAAGCGGGAAGGTTATAGAGCTTCTGAAAAGAAAATATCAACAAGATGGACCGACACTTCTACCCTCCTCGCTTTCTGGCTTGGACTGCGGCTGGGTCTGCTGGCCCTGCTGGTGTGCATGTGATTGTTGTGGCTGGAGCAACAGCTGCGCCTGGAGCGGATGGTGATGAGGATGGCCGTGATGTTCCCCTTGCTGTGGGTGAATCTCGTACGGATTTTCAAATGTGCCCAGAGCCAAAGAAGGCGACATAGCAGCGGCAGCAGCATTCACCTGATTGAACCCAGTAGCAGTGACCGAACCTCCCGCTGCGGCCGCCGGGTCGAACCCACTGTTGAACCTTACGAGTTCTGGTTGGTGCTGGTGCTGGTGCGGCTGCGCGTGCTGCTGTAGTTGTTGCTGCTGCTCATAACTCCGTAAAATCTCCTGTTGCTCTCTCGCAGCCACAGCCGCAGCCGCAGCCAATTGCTGTGCCTCAAATAACTGGTGCTGGTGATGCTGTGGCTGGGGCTCGCGAATCACCAATGCCCCACCACGCGTAGGAGCCCCAGTGGGAATACCAAGCATTGGCGACATGTTGTAGGGCAAAACAGCCGAGGACGAAGGATTGCCAGGGTGCTGCTGTTGGGTCATATATCCCGGGGGTTGAAGAATGGTGAGCATAGCCTGAGGGCCAATATAGGAAGCAAGCTCCTTCTTCGCATTAAATAGATCAGTCTGGACCTGTTTCAACCTGTTTTGAAGAAGGGAGATGAAGCCCACGCAGCCATACACTGGGTCCCGAAGACGAGCCTCGGCCTCGTACGCCAGCGAGTTCACGGCATCTTCACGCTGCGCCGCGTTGAGCTCGTTGAGAAGCTTGGTGACGTTGCTGGCGCCGAAGACCTTGTGCACATTGGCGAACTTTTGGGGTTGGTCCGGTGGGAAATAGGGTGCGAACACGCACTCTTGCGTGCACTTCCGCCTCAGAAACTTGCACGCTGCGCAGGGAGAGTTCGATGACGACATTTTTGTCCTTCAAAATCTGAAAAAAAAAAAAATACAAACAAGCCCAAAATCACAAAAAGAAGAAATATTTAGTACCGAGATATATATAATTGTTACATAAAACGACAAATGGCCTAGAGAGAGAAAGTATTGATAGAGAGAGTGTGTTTTTGTTGATCACTGATAATAATGAGGAAGCCAGCCATCGAAATGAGGCATGATGAAGGAGATAAACGGAGGGAGGAAACGGGTGGATGGATAAGAGAAGCTTCATTTAAAGAATAAATGGATCATTAAAATTTTCTGGGGCATTAAAATCGTCTCGTATCGAAGCTATTAAGAAACCAACACGATGAGTCAAAGATAACCAAAACTGTCTTACACAGCAAGCAAAATGGAGGAAAAGGAAGACGAAGCGATCCATGGTACTGGAAAATGAAAAATAAAGAAAAAACAGGGGGAACGAAACCTATTAAAGCTTGATCGGCGGGACGATTGCCGATATTTCTCAAACTTCCACTACACTGTGATAGAGAAAGCGACAGTGGAACAGAAAACAATGAAACGAGACCTACTCGCTGTGAAATTACTAGAAATGTGAAAAGCAAATAAGAATGGCGTCGTAAAGAAGCTCTCGCCGCTTTCTGTTTCTGGCTCTTAAGAACGAGAACTCTCTCTCTCTCTCTCTCTCCAGAAATTACACCTTCTCAAAAATGAAAAAAAAAAAAATTCATCGTATGGATCCTTCTAGATCCGTTTTGACGAAACAACAAAGTTCTAAACCAAATCATCCGACGCAACGAGTCCCCAAGCGATCTCCATATCCAGCCGGCTAGCTTCTCTCCGATTCCAAAAAAATAAAAATCAAGAAATATCAGAATCTCACCTCGGGGAGCCGGTTTACGTTTAAGATATTCTAAACTCCGTCGTCGGATCACAGTATCGGTCCCTTCTCTCTTTCTCTCTTCCTCTCGTTGAATCCCAAGGCCATGTGAAACCTGCGACAAAACATAGAATCTAAGAACCGGAACTTCGTCGTTTGAGCGGAAGCCTGAAGCAACTCTTCAAAAAATGGAGACCGAAAACCTCAATACTCGCAGTGATGGGAGGAGGAGGGGGGGAGGGGAAGGGATGGCTCTACAGTCTAGGGTTTGAGAGCGCGAGAGGGGGTGATCCGATCTTCGAGTTTCACGATGATCCCATTGGGAACAAAAAATAAATAAATAAATAAATATAAAAGAAAAATCGAAATCAAAATCGAAAAGAAAAAAAAAAAGGAAAGGAAGAAAGAAAGAAATAGTCAAAACAAACTTTTAACAGAGAGAAAAGAAGAGATGATTCCATGGTCTCTACGTCAAAATTTGCTTCTATTGCCTGCCGTTGAGATTTTGGCATGTGGTTAATAGTTATGGCCGTCGGATCAATAAACTCTTGTTTTTATTTTTCTCGGTACACTTTCTTATTTGTTTTGTGTGTGAGACGAATTTTGCAATCAGTTATTGAAAGGACCTTTCTCTTATTTCTGAGCAACAACTTCAATGCGCCTCTGAGTTACCTCTTTGTCCCTGCGGTACTACTACTGTCTCATTCTAATGCCGAAACTACCCTTTAGGTCGTCCAATTACCAATCTGCCCTGTGCTTTCTCTCTCCTTTCTATTTTTTAGAAAATATTATTAGTATTTATAGTTTTTATTTATATCACAATAGATACTGATATGTCAATTAGTGATAGGTTAAAATTTTAAATTCTTGATTAAAATAATAATAAAATAAATCCCATACATAAAATTATAAATACATATAACTAAGAGTGTATATGGTTCGGTTCGAAAAAAATATGAATTAGTTCTATTCAATCTAGGAATTTTTTTATCTTAGACTAGATCGAACTCTTATTCAGTCCATACCAGTCCGGTCCAATTCGGTTTAGAAGTACTTGATATGATTTAATAGGCTAAATTTGATCCAAAATCCTGTAATAATCAAAAATAATTTTTAACTCAAATTTAATTATTTTCAGCTCAATTTACTTATTTATCATAGATTTAAACCAACGAATATTAAAAAAAATTACTCTTAAAACAATTGACAAAATAAAAATAATATAAATAAAAAAGTAAAGAAAAAAATTAGTCCTTAAAAACTCAAATAAAATAAAAAAGAAATTAAATAATTAGTTAATAGTGATTTAGTGATACATCATAGATCGCTAAATTATAACTAATAACACTGTTATATTAATATATTATAAATTTATATGTTAGTGAGTAGTGATAAATTAGTAATAATATGTTGAATAATAATAATACACTTATTATTTATAATTTATTACTAATATTCTATATAAATATACTATAATTTATATTTTTATACTACAACTATTATAAATTATAATATATTAATATTATAAGAGTCTATATTATATATTAATATGTTATACTACCACTCTTAATCTATATTAATATTAATATTATAATTTATATATTATTACTTATAAATACATATATATATTTTTAAAAAAAGTGTGCATTAGGTTCGGTCCATTGTTGAATATAAATTAGACCCGACCAGACCAAATTTCATCTGGTCTAATTTAGTCCTGTCCACCAGTTCGATTCGGTCTTCTTACACCCCTATATATAAAAGTGACACTACTCTTTATTTTATTTATTTTTAAATTGTATATACTCTATTGTTGGATATAAAACAATAGGCTCTATTTGAATTCGAATATAAGTTTAACTCATCTCAATCTCATCATTACAATTTTTTAAAAATTTTATACAGGAATAATAAATAATTCAACTTTTTCAAACTATAAAATAATAATTATTATTATTATAATAAATAATATTTTAATAATATATTATTCAACTTTTATAATTCTTTTCATCTTATCTCTAAATCCAATATCATCATTTTTAACTAGTATGATACATACAAATGATACACGAGATTATGAGACAAAATACTTATCCAAATCATTTCTATCAGTACGTTTGGATTATGACAAAACAAAATTAGTAAATCTCAACCTGTATAAAATGAATGATTAAAAAAAAAAGTCCATAATTTTTATTTCCATCGGATTATGCGATTATGAAATTGAAGATCCCATTATAGAATGCTGAATACAGAATTATAACTTTGGAGTGGATTTATCCATATTCAAATATTCACCATTTCTAAGTTTGAATGGAAATTACTATTAATTTAGTATGAAATATGAGATAATTTGGTTATTTCCTTCTAAAACTTATCCATATCCATTTAGTAATAAAATGAGAAGATCTTGTCCATATATTAAAATATGGCCTGTTTTCATTTGATTGTTTGAAATCTAAAGTATCAATTTAATATAAAACATGAAATATTGATAAGTCATACATTTACAAGTATTTTACAACTTGGTTCTAAATATTTTTCAGATATAGGTCTACTTTCTTTTAACCAGAAATTTTGAAGTTTACAATGTGACCCATATGAATTAAGAGAACTTAGTTTACAAATCAACTAGCAAATGTTGATCGCACAAATTTCTAATTCTCAAACAAAAGTTGAGAGACTGAGAAGTACTTCCAAATGAGACATTTACTAAAATTTATCTTCTAAAGGAAGAGAAAACTATAACTTTACAGGCTAAAAAAGTCGATAGACTATTTTTCAAATATAAAATTTTCTCAATATAAACAATATATACATAAACAATTAAACAACAAAATACAAAAACAACCCCAACAAACTTTAGTTGTGATGGCACGTGGATCATGTGTGTCACGCTAGGAGTGAAAATTCATAGGTTTGAGAAATGCAGAGGCGTTAGATCCACAAATAGCCGCTCATGGTGAAAGAGATCTCACCAGAAAAACGAGGTGCATCAAAGCAACCTTGTGCGTTTGGAGCATACGCTGCTCTATTCAACAAAATCTTCAGTCGACTGGACGATCAGTGGACTAGGAGAACGGATCAGGCGGAGCATATGATGGCCTCTAACCGCTGAAACTTTTTCAACCTGCATCACGCCGAAATAAAACACAACTCCCGAAAACTATCATTAAAAAAACACAAGTCAATAATTGAGAAACTAAAAAATAGAAAAGAAATAGGAAATGGAGAGAAGGGCGAAGCCAAAACTCCGCCCTCCCCCTAGAGCAGTGGACAACAGTGGGTTTTGAATTAATGGAAGGTACATAGAAGTTTAAATTCAATTAAACATAGTTAATAATTTAATGAGGTGACAAGACATTGATTGGTTGAAAAATAAATGCTTGATATTTACTTATTTGAAATGAAATAAATATATAAATAACTCTTATCATGTATGACATTATTAAGATTACCTATAAGTTGGAACTTTATTATTTAAACAATATAATTTTACTTCGAGTAAAATTAAAGAATAGTATTACATGTATTTATAATTTTACTTACAACTTTGTATATAAGATCTATTCGATCATTTTTTTTCTTCTAATTTTTAATTTCATAATTTTTAACATATCAATAACTGCGCCCAAGACAATTAAAGAAAAAAAAATCTCTAAGTCCCTCCTTCCTCTTCTCTCTCTCATAAAAAATCAAGGATTTCATATTTAATTTTTGCCCTCCTCATCTTGCTCTCTCTTATTCACTCCTTCCATTTACTCACCTTGTCTATCAATATTTCTTTTGTTTAGTTTTATTTTGCTTTCTTCAAAACAAAATTATATATACAACTTTTAAGTAACTTTCGAAAGACACATGTGATACAAGCATATTTCCAGGTCGAAAGTATTTTGGAGAAAAGCGGTAGTTTTGCAAAACTCACCTTTCATAGTCCTGACATGCCATTTCTTTCACCAACTCTTCTTGACACATGCACCAGATTACCAGACTTAATACTACTAGATCTTTCAGATATGATCTTTGTTACTGAAAAGATACAAGTGTGTTGCTTTTGTCAAATATGATCTTTGTTGCTAAACATTTGTCTATAGAGAGTATTAGCAATAAATTATTAAAAAAATGAGTAGTATAATGGCGGAGGTTGCGGAGCTTCAAACGTATTATTTTAGTTTATGATGTCATGTCTGATATAGGAACATTCTAAAGTGCATCTAATAATGGATGTAAATTTCTCTAATGAATGAACGATGATATTTTTTCCTTAAAAAAATAGTTGTAGCAAGTATTGTTATGTAAGTAGAAATTGTAAGTACAAAGATTAAATTCCAAAATTAAAAATATAAGATCTCAATGTGAACAATGGAAAGTATAGGGACCAAGTGAAGGCATTAATTTGTTATTCTTGGCGTGCAAGTTTCAATAAATAATCAATAATGAACCGCATTGAGATGATCGATAGATAGTATGTTATGACCAAATTATATATATAATCTGTTGATGAAGACAGCAGTAGGAATTTAATGGCTCAAGCATGTGACACGTCCAATATTAATTAAATATCAAGAATGGTTTGGTCATTAAAGGTTTTAATTAAAAACAAGTTATTCAATGATCTTTTCATTGTTTATACCAACATAATTAGCATCCTTTATTGACATAGGATTATGAAGAGATCAGATCCACTCTTAAGATTGCAATTGATCATGTTGATCAATGTATTTTATAAAAAAATATATATTATTTTTCATTCTTTAAATTATAACTTCCTGACATAATATTAATAGGGATGGCGCACAATACGTAATACAACTCGTTAATTTAATACAAACATGGTACAAAAATAACGGTTTGGATTTGATGTTAATGAGTTGATCACCTGCTATCTTGAATCATCAACGGGTCATTTTGCTTAATTTCTTAGTAACTTGTTTTGATCCGTTTAATATTTATTTCAAAGTTAAAATTATATTACTGTTAGGTTGTAATATTAATCTTTCTAAATATCTTAATATTTTTATTGTTTGTATTATTGAAGTTGTAATTTTAGATTTATGCTCATATTTGTTATTGTATTATTTGTAATATTAGTACTTTTATTATATGTCAAAATTTTAAAATAATGATATATATTTTTTAAGATTTTGTTGTTATTAATAAATAAATATTTATACTTTTATGTGAAATTATATTAATCAGGCCAAATTAATTATGAGTTTTAGTTCAACCCATTTACATGAAACAAAAATATATAAATAAGTTGTGTCATATGAACATATTTCTAATTAATTATTAACTTAGTAAAAGCGGGTGACACTATCCAATCCGTTATGTAATTAAGTTGGGTTAGAGTTTGGAAGTTTGATACGTTTATCTTAATGGATTGGATTATGAATAACCTACTTATATAATCGAATATTCATAACTCGGAATGACACGAACACGATGCAAAAAACACAGTTTGCCCCCCTTACTATCAAATGACTAAAATTTATTTATTATATTTTAGTTAAAAATTAATTATTTGATACGACGTACAATAATAATAAGGAGAATATAATATAGTTAAAAGACATTTGCAATATTCATCCGTTGTCATACAAAAAATTATGATGATTTTATTTTTTATGTACATTTTTATTATATAAATATTTATATTAAAATTATTGTTTTACATTCATTTTAACTGTTTTGTATTTTTCTATTAAACATATAATATAAGTTTATATAATGTTGGCAAGAAAAATATTAATAATTGCAAATAGTAATTCTCATTTTCAAATTAAAATTTTACTTTAAGATATAATTTGATTTTAATAAAAAGTTTTGTTAACTAAAATAATATGTTTAGTGCAGCCTTGGCTCGGGTGAAGTTAATTAAAACGTGTGTGAACTGTTACCGCACTGGCATTCTCATGGTCTCTCACCAGTCACCAACTCGACAGTTGTTCTCTCTAAGACGAACAGGGGCGTGTTAGTAAATTGACGTAGTCATCGCATGATTTTAAAAAGTAAAAACGAGATAAGGGAGAGATGGTGACAGAGTGACCTGCTATTCCCGGTCAGAATCCGTACGATTTTCATCGTCCCTTTTTGTGTTTTGTTTTTTCGGAAAAAAACACAGCACCTGCAAAACAGTCGTTTCGATTGACCGGTTAACGAGAGGCTATTTAGTATTTACATCTCGCCCAATTTCGAAGTGACAAATCCTTAAGCTTCCCCCAATTGTCCGATTGGGTGCCAACTGCCAACTCTTTTAGCCCGTCAGGTCTGCCACAGTCGACTCACTTTTCATTTGTTTCCGAGATGAGTACTGTTACATACGAACAGTTTTGCACAAGTATTGTCTTAACAATTGCTTAGATGGAGTCTTGTTTTATCAGATACCAATTTTATTTTAAAAAATAAAACAGAAAAATCCTGCTCTCTTGCACTCTCCCATGTCTCCCTCCAACGGTATGTCTTGTTCTTTTTTAAAAATTCCAAATTTTTCTTTCCTTTAGGAGAGAGATTTGCTTGATACAGATCGAAAAAATCATCGAATCAATTACTTTAAACTAAATTGGATCAGATCAAAATTGAATTTGGTCGATCTCGACTCAAATATTATAAGATTAAAAGATATTTAGTCTGTTCTAAGAATTTTTTAGACGAGACCGAATAAATTAATAATACAATATATTTTCTATTATTTATATAATTATAGTTGCATATAATTAATTATATAATATATATTATTTATATATCTTATTTAATATCAAAGTATTATTAGATTCTCTTAAAAATATAAATATTTACTATAATATATAATATTAATATATATTAATATATTAAAAGGACCGATTTGATCTAATTCTATGGAATATTCCATCCGGTTCAAATTGAAAAAATATGAACCATATAAATTCGGTCTGATCCATAAGACCGATCGGACGTACCAAACTCTCCCTAATTCCATTTCTCTCTCGTTGGTTTTCCATTCCATGTGCGCCTTTTGACAAATGATTTTAGTTTTCAACGAACTGGGGTGTTGGTATATCGGATTTATTTTGCTACAGAAACTGAGCAGAAATTTGTATAAAAAAAAAAGAATATTGGAAATGGGTTTATTACGATTTATAAATTGAGAAGCAGAATAATGAAAAAGGTAATTTCAAAGGTTTGGTCCTTCTCGAGCCCAGCCTGCACTAAAAATATTTTCATTAGATTAGTTAAAAATTAAATTTAATAAAAATTTAAATAATAAAATTTATTTTAAATCCACGTTGAATTATTTAAAAGTTCAATAATTTAGTTGAAATAAATAGTAAAACTAAAACATTTGTCAAAGATAACCAATTCAGTAGAAAGATCAAATTCTTATTTTATACATTTTTCTCCACTCCCTTTCCTACTTTATTTTATCTTTCCTTTCTTAATTTAATTTTTTAAACTGATAATTTAATTTAATTATGATTATTAATTAATATATAATAGATATAATAGTCAAATATAATAAATTTAATTAATTTAATACTTATAAATAATTAAATATTTTTTAATTATTAATTATTTATCATTATACATTTTCATAAATGAATAATTCAATGTAGAGATTTAATATAAATAGCTAAAACTAAATGTTAGTTATATTATATTATTATTATATTTAAAAAATAATAATTATTTTAATATGGAGACTTATATAAATAGAATGACCAAAATTTAAAATCTAGATTATATTGACTAAAATTATATTTTAACAATGACCAATTTAATAAAAGTGTTCTAACTAGTCAACTATGGCTTCTAATTTCAATTTTCAATTTTCAAAATTACTTTTGTTACCAAAGATGCTTTTTATTGCAAATTATTTATGTTTCAAATGGGGCAGAGGAACATTAGAAGATAAGATAGATATTGGTTTTTACAAGTTGATTTTGGTTGTACCTAATGGGCAGAATGTACCCGCATGAATGAATGATTTTCAAACCTTTCTTTATTTAAATAAAAATTAATTTATAAAAATAGATTATTTATAAAATATTAATATTAATCTCATCAAAATAAATTATTAAAATTTGATAAAAAAAAATACAAATTTAATAAAAAGTCAATACTAAAAGCATCTCATTTGAACTCATAAAAATATTTTCGTTATATTTGATCAACAATGAGAGAAAGAAAGAAAAAAGAATAAATCAAAAGTACTTTTAATTTGACTCTAAAGATTTAAGTTAAATCAAAAATATTTTTAATTTATTCTCTCAATTTTTTCTCTCATTTTTAATTAAATATGACGAAAATATTTTTTTATGAGATTAATATAAGATTATTTTGATGATAATTTCTTGTTAATTTTATATTTTTTTATTAAATTTTAATAATTTATTTTAATAACATGGTGACAAAAAAAAAAAAAAACATCTGCGAACATACTGATACCCATAAATGACTGATCGACTGACACAATATTGAAAGGAGAAGGCAGAGGAGGCAAAAAGGATAAATTGGGGGGCTAGCCGCGTATACACTCCTTATGTGTTACTGCCCAACTGCGTGCAGAGTCACTCATTCCATTAATGTAAGTACCTCCTCCCCGGCCTCCCTGCCTGCCTTTAAAATTTACTTTTATTTTATTTTTTAGAAAACCATTACGTACGTACGTCAGAGTACTGATATTAACATATCAATATCCTTTGTCCAAGTACTATCCCTATTGATTAATACCTCCCATTATTCCTTCACAAATTCAAACTCCAATATTGTGTTTGGAGTCTTTGGACTAGCCAATTACTAGGTAGGCCATGGAAAATTAATTAATAATCCTTGAATTTATGAGTATAAAAAGCCCGACTTTGAAAAATAAAAACAAATGGAATTTCTAGATAATACTGCATAATTATCATATTTTAATAGCCCATCTGATCCTCTCCTGATTTTTCCGTACGTACTCCTTTTTTTAATTTTATTTTTGGGGAACTGGGAAGGGGTAATTTGACTTTTAAGGGCTGGTTGTGGGAAGTCTATGGATGCATGCATTCATCAGCATCATATCCGGAAACTACCTTCTTCCCTAGCACATCCCATTCCTAACCGATCGACCTTTTCATACCCTTTTCTCTCTCTTTTTTTTTTTTTTTGTTGTCCTTAAAAAAAAAATAAGTTTACACAAATATTTAAAAATAAATATTATATTTAATCAAATATAACAATAAAATATATAATAAATAATTTAATAATTTTTTTATAAATAATAAAATTAAAACAATTACCAAAAAATTAAAATAATTATCAAATTTGACAATTATTTTAACTTTTTGAATAAAATTTTAATTTTATTATTTATAAAAAAATACTTTTTAAATATTTTCTTATATATTTTATTGTCATATTCGATCAAATATAATACTTATTTTTTTATATTTGTATAAAAATAGACTTTTTAAAAGATGATTTTTAATCAATTTAATAAAAATGCTTAATGATAAGACTAACCTTGAAATAGTGAAAAGTGTTAAAAAATATTATAAAAAATGATAAAATTAAAAAATAATAAGAAATAGCAATAAAAATTAAGTACAAATAATAATAAAATAAGAAATAATAAGTATTTTGTCCAAGCATCCTTATAATTCTTTTGTCCAAGCAGCTCATTTTTTTTTAAAAAATAGAAAAAGACTTCATTTCTTTCTTAAAAAGCAAAATTACAATGTAACTAATAAATATAAAAAAAAAAATTTATTATGAAACTTAAAGAAATGAAACTACTATTGCAAAAGAGAAATAAGAAATTCTTTCTAGAACTCTTAAGAACTGAAACTTTCTTTCTCTCTTTATATTTTCTTATGAATTTCATTACAACTGAACCCCCTATTTATAAGCTTTGAAATTACTATGCAAGTTACTATGCAAGTCACTATGTAAGTTACTATGCAGAATTTAAAATAATAGTGGTGGAGTCATTCACATAATTTAAGTGGTGGGACAGGGGGCAGTTGTATTTCGTTCGTTCATTACACTCCCCCTTGAATGACCGCCAATAAGGAATCTGCCTCGTTAAAACCTTGCCAAGTAAAAACCCAGTGGGAAGAAAAACCAATGGCGAAAGAAAAAGAGTACAGTCTTCTTATGTATCCACAAGTGTTTTAAGATTGCCTCATTAAAACCTTGCAGAGGAAAACCCAGTGGGACAAAACCTCAACGAAGGAAAAAGAGTACAATCAGCACATTTACTCCCCCTGAAAAGTGCATGACAAAAGATTTTTGAGTTTTCGCATTCCAATGTTATGCACAATCTTCTTGAATGTGGAAGTTGGTAACGCCTTTGTGAATAAATCTGCCAGATTATCACTAGATCGTATCTGCTTGACATCAATTTCACCTTTCTCTTGAAGTTCATGAGTATAAAAGAATTTCAGTGAAATATGTTTGGTTCTGTCACCTTTGATATATCCTCCTCTGATTTGAGTGATACAAGCAGTATTATCTTCATATAAGATTGTTGGGCTATTATCGATCATGGGAAGTCCACACTTTTCCTGGATATATTGAATAACTGATTTCAACCAAATACACTCTCGACTTGCTTCATGAATAGCAATGATTTCTGAGTGATTTGAAGAAGTAGCAGATAGTGTCTGCTTAACAGATCTCCATGATATGACAGTATCTCCATAAGTAAATAAATATCCAGTTTGAGATCTACCTCTGTATGGGTCTGAAAGATAACCTACATCTGCATACCCAATCAATTCTGGACTTGAACCACGTTGATAAAATAATCCCATATCAACCGTACCATGAAGATAACGAATGACATGTTTAATGCCATTCCAATGCCTTCGAGTTGGTGCAGAACTATATCTTGCAAGCAGATTAACTGAGAATGTAATATCTGGTCGAGTGCAATTTGTAAGATACATCAAAACTCCAATTGCATTGAGATATTGTACTTTAGGACCAAGAATTTCTTCATCGTCATCACAAGGACGGAATGGATCTTTCTTCACATCAAGTGTTCGAACAATCATTGGAGTACTCAGGGGATGAGATTTGTCCATATAAAAATGCTTTAGGACTTTCTCAGTATACATGGACTGATGAATAAAAATTCCATTTGGCAAGTGCTCAAACTGCAGGCAGAGACAAAGTTTTGTTTTGCCAAGATCTTTCATTTCAAATTCATTCTTTAAATATATAGCGGTTTTTGAGATCTCTTCAGGAGTTCCCACAATATTTAAATCATCAACATAAACCGCAATAATGACAAATCCGGATTATGATTTCTTAATAAAACACATGGGCATATAAGATTATTCTCAAATCCTTCTTTCAATAGATATTCGCTTAAGCGATTATACCACATGCATCCGGATTGCTTCAACCCATATAAAGATCTTTGTAGTCTGATTGAGTACATATTTCTAGATGTACTTGTAGATACTTCAGGCATTTTATATCCTTCAGGAATTTTCATATATATGTCATGGTCTAAGGATCCATATAAATATGCAGTGACCACATCCATCAACCGCATTTCTAATCCTTTTGTAACAACCAGACTAATAAAAAATCTAAATGTGATTGCATCCATAATGGGAGAGTATGTTTCTTCATAATCAATCCCGGGTTTCTGCAGGAAACCTTGTGCGACAAGCCGTGCTTTGTATCGCACAATTTCATTTTTCTCATTACGTTTTCGTACAAATACCCACTTATATCCAACAGGCATTACACCCTTTGGTGTTTGGACAATAGGTCCAAATACTTCTCGTTTTGCTAGCGAATTTAATTCAGTTTCAATAGCTGTTTTCCATTTTGGCCAATCATTTCTACATCGACATTCTTCGACGCTTTTTGGCTCACTTTCTTCATTACTTCTGGTAATATCAAGGGCCATTTTATATGAAAACATGTTGTCGACAACAGTTTTATTTCTATCCAGAATTTCTCCAGTTTTCATGAAATGTATTGAGATCTCATTATTTTCAGGTATCTGTTCCTCTTCAAGGGAAAACATTTCATGACACACCTCTTCAGGAGGTGCCTTTTTAGGAGATTTATACTTTTCAAGAGTTTCCTCTTCAGGAGGTTTTGGAATAGAAGATTTAAACTCTTTAGGAGCATCAATTATATTTGTAGCCTGTATTGTGGGTATGTGTTCTTCAGGAACACCAAATTCATTTTGTATTCTTTTCCTTCTGGGAATTTTATCTTTTGCACCAATAGGTCTTCCACGCTTCAGGCATATTTTAGATTCACCTATTGCTGCTTTGACAATTTGTCCTTCAGGGACTTCAATCCTTGCTGGAGTATTAACAGTAGGAATATAAGATTTTACTACACCTTTAGTATCAGTAAATACATCCGATAACTGATTTGCAACATTTTACAAATGAATAATCTTTTGAACTTCCCGTTTACATTCATTTGTAGGAGGATCAAAATGAGACAGGGTCTTATTATCCCAAGTAATATCTTGTCATGCTTCAGGCACCGACTTTTCTTTACCTATTAACGGAAAATTTGATTCGTCAAAATGACAATCCTCAAAACGTGCTTTAAACATATCCCCTGTAAGGGGTTCAAGGTATCTAATAATGGATGGAGAATCAAAACTAACATATATCCCAAGTCTACGTTGAGGGCCCATTTTTGTACGTTGTGGAGGTGCAATTGGAACATATACAGCACATCCAAAAGTACGAAGATGAGAAATATTTGGTTGTTGATCAAATGCAAGCTGTAATGGAGAATATTTATGATATGCAGATGGTCTAATGCGAATTAGAGATGCTGCATGAAGTATAGCATGTCCCCAAACAGAAATAGGTAGTCTTGATTTCATAAGTAAAGGTCTAGCGATTAGTTGAAACCTTTTTATCAAAAACTCAGCTAAACCGTTTTGTGTGTGTGTATGGGCAACAGGATGTTCAACATCTATTCCTATTGACATGCAATAATCATCAAAAATTTGAGATGAAAATTCACCTGCATTATCCAATCGAATGGTCTTAATCGGATACTCAGAAAATTGTGCTCGTAGTTTAATTATCTGAGCAAGAAGTCTAGCAAATGCAACATTTCTAGTGGAAAGAAGACAAACATGTGACCATCGACTAGATGCATCAATTAGAACCATAAAATATCTAAATGGTCTACTTGATGGATGATTAGGCCCACATATATCTCCGTGAATCCTTTGTAAAAAGGACGGAGATTCAACAATGACTTTTGAGAGAGATGATCTAATAATTAACTTACCTTGAGAACATGCAGAGCACGGAGATTCATTGGGTAGAAATATCTTTTGATTCTTTAAAGGATGCCCATGCGAATTTTCAATAATTCGTCTCATCATTATAGAACCCGAATGTCCAAGGCGATCATGCCAAGTCATAAATACTTTAGGGTCAATGCACTTCTGGTGCATTACCACATATGATTCAATTGTTCTCATTTTTGTATAATACAATCCAGAACATAGAGCAGACAGTTTTTCTAATACGAGCTTCTGGCCCGATATTGTTTTAGTAATAAGAAGATGCTCTTTACTGCCTTCATTGGTCGTTTCAATATGGTAATCATTACGACGTATATCTTTGAAACTCAATAAATTTCTTCTGGATTGTGAAGAGAATAGAGCATCATCAATACAAAATTTGATGCCATTAGGCAACACAATATAAGTTCTTCCGGAGCCCTCAATTAAATCCGATGAACCTGATATGGTATGGACATAGGCTTTACTTAGTGTTAGATTTTGAAAATATTTCTTTTCTTTGAGAATTGTGTGAGTTGTAGCACTGTCAGCCAGACATATATCTTTATCATTCAACTCAGAGATAAAAAGCTCATCAATGTGATCCATGATTCTACAAAATATACAAAACTTTTATTACTGATAGAAAGAAAATACATTAATTGAGTGGAACACTTCCATCTCCAATTAAGTGTTCAATACTACCTTCAGGATGATTAAAGAAATCAGATACATCAAGATGAGTAACGTCTACATCTACTGAATCTAATAAATCATCTGATGGTTCTACTAAATTTGTTTCATGCACTTTATTCTTTCCTTTAATGGAAGCTTGATATAAATCAGCTAAGTGTCTGGCCGTACGACAGGTACGTGACCAATGTCCAGTCATTCCACATCTATGGCATACCTCTTCACTTTTATTTGAAGAATTATTTTGAGAATTTTTACCCCTCTTTGAATTGTACCACTTCTGGTGATATGGTATATTATAATCCCTTTTAATGTTGTCATTCCTGGGACCAACATTTCTATAATTTCTCCTACCATGTCCACGCCTCCGAATTCTTCTAAATGATGCACCATTCACTTCTGGGAATGATACAAACCTATTACCATTCACTTCAGGGAATGATATTGAGCCAGTAGGGCGTGACTGGTGGCTTTCTAATAAGAGCTCATTATTCTGCTCAGCTACTAGAAGACATGATATAAGTTCAGAATATTTCTTGAACTTTCTCTCTCGATACTGCTGCTGCAGGAGCACATTCGATGCATGAAATGTAGTAAAAGTCTTCTCTAACATATCTTCATCGGTGATTTTCTCACCGCATAATTTTAATACTAAGCTTATTTTAAAAAGTGCGGAATTATACTCACTAACACTTTTAAAATCTTGCAACCTCAGGTGCATCCATTGAGAACAAGCTCTTGGGAGGATGACAGTCTTCTGGTGTTCATACCTCTCCCTTAAATTGTTCCACAAAATATAGGGATCTTTTACTGTGAGATATTCAGTTTTCAATTCTTTATGAAGATGGTGGCGAAGGAAAATCATTGCTTTAGCGCGTTCCTGCAGGGATGCTTGATTTCCTTCTTTAATAGTTTCTCCCAGGTTCATTGCATCAAGATGTATTTTAGCATCAACTATCCAGGATAAATAATTTTTCCCAGATATATCAAGAGCAACAAATTCCAATTTTGTAAGATTTACCATTTTCTACACATATAAATAATAAATATGTGTATCTCAGAAAATATATTTATAAGTTCACATAGATAATCATCAATAAAATATATCAAAGATTTCAAATAATATATTGAAAAACTTACAGAGGAATAAGGCCACTAGCTTCAAAATTGGTAGAACCGTCGTGCTGATAACGTGTTATGAAACTTAAAAAAATGAAACTACTATTGCAAAAGAGAAATAAGAAATTCTCTCTAGAACTCTTAAGAACTGAAACTTTCTTTCTCTCTCTATATTTTCTTATGAATTTCATTACAATTGAAGCCCATATTTATAGGCTTTGAAATTACTATACAAGTTACTATGCAAGTCACTATGTAAAATTTAAAATAATAGTAATGAGATCATTCACATAATTTAAGTAGTGAGACATGGGACGGCTGTATTTCGTTCGTTCATTACAAAATTCAAATTATAAGTCAAATTAGTTGTATATTTGAAACACTTTCATTCACAAATTTTTAGGAAGCAGACAACACGGTGTCTCCTTATAGCTACAAAATGCCAATTAAAGTAATTTTTAATGCATTTCGATTGAATTTTATAAGATCAAAAAGAAATTATTAAGTTAGAGTAGACGATTTGACTTTGGCTGCAAAGATTCTGCATTTTTTAGTTAATCTATTTAGATCTATCTATCTATCTATATATGTACAAGTTACTAGACTAGGCAAATTAATGTTAGACCACTAAAGGAGAAAAAACGATACTTTTTTAATTTTTTTATATATCTTGATATCGACATCCTGCATGGATGAACATATGTGACAAATTTAGGACTTATTTTTAACAATTAAATCATTCCAGCATTCCCACATAAGACGGGACAAAATATAATAGCCATAGGCTTCCTGCTCAGGTGGGTGCAGAGCTGGCCGCAATGGCTGACTGCCTGCCCGAAATAGGAGTTTAAATTTCACTGAAATACATCATTGGTTTACATCTTGTTTATTCATTTTTCAGCAGCCGTTTGTTCATAGTACAGAAGATATAAGCCAAACTTCATCCTTAATATACAATTAGCTTAGAAAAGATGTACACACCAAAAAAAAAAAAAATATTTTTGTAATTAATTATTTACGATGAAAAAACTATTTACTACTCATTTTGACTGTAAATAATCATTTGATAAAATTAACTAACTACAAATTAAATAAACAATTTTCTTATATTGCGGTTATGATGAGAACTTAGCCACATTGAATTTTTTGATTACTTAGCTTGTTAATTAAAGCTTGTCCATTGATCGATCATACTCTTAGGTTTGATTTGTTTTTCAAACTATTTTATTTTATTTTATTTTATATCAAATTTTATATTATATTTTTTCAAATTTTCATACAAAATAAAATAAATAATTCAATTTTTTCAAATTTCAACACAATTTTTTCAAATCATAAAACAAAATTAATATTAAAAAAATATTTTAATATAATATTTTATTTTTTTAATTTTTATCTCATCTTTTATTATTTTATTTTATTTTATTTATAAAAATAAACCAGACTTTAATATATTGCTCTTTCAATAAATTGACAAGTCGTTTTTCAATAAAACAATGGCCAAGAATTTTTGAACTCCTAAGTCGGGATCAATGTATAAATCCGATAGGACAAATGTTAGAACTTAGAAGGCCGCCCAGTTCTTATTGTTGGGCTGACCTCTAGTTCACTTTTTTTTTAAACATTTTTTTTTTGACATTTTAAAAAATACATAATTTCAGTAGCTACTGATAACTTATTTAAAAATTATAAAAAATTATAAAAAATAAACTTAACAGTCAAATCGAGAGAACAAATCTAGGAGTAATTAAGTAGCTATCATTAATTTTTCTATCCGATATTTTATATAAATATATGGCTATGGTAAATAAAGGACTTTATGCTTTTGTTAATAAGTTTGGGAATAATAATAATAATAATAATAATAATAATAATAATAATAATTTGTTATTCCATATATATTTTTTTGATCGTGCAATAACCAAAAAGACTTTGAAACCAATCTCGTCAAAAGGTGTCAAGACCCATATTTTTCATGTATGTATGGACGTGACAAAAGCATGAAGTGTGTCTGTATATATATATATATATATATATATATATATGAATCTATGATCATTTTAATCGGGTGAGGATAGAAGGGATCTCTGTACGTTGTTTGATGTCCCAAGTAGTACTTGAGTTTGCATGGAACATAAAACGATGATCACTACGTTCGTTGCAAAATGCTTCGATTGATTCAAAGTCGGTAACATTCATGGATTCGATTCTCGTTTATTACTTACATAGATCCTTTAATAATATATATTTCTTATATAGCAATAAAGATCACCATACACTACAAGAATTTAGTCTTATTGCGTCGATTTCCTTGTGGCTGCAACAGAAAACGTTGCAAAAAAGCACCTATTGCAGCGTATTTTTTATCGCCGCTAATATTTTACAGCAAATTGTCAATAGATGTTCCCCGGTGGACCCCTTCTCTAATGCAGCGACTTTTTAACCTTTTTGCAGCAACATTTTCGGTGACAATCTTTCGTTATTTTTTGCAACGATAAGGAAAAGACGGTAAGTTGATTATAACACCAACTCACCCCAATTAAGCGCGAGGAAGACACCAGATATTTTTGGCCGTCTGTTTCAGGTCGAAAGGAAACCACAGCCCCCTTCTTATTCTCCCTCGAAGGTGAACTCACAGAACACCAAACCCCCGAAATCAAACCAGCCCCGCTCACGAAAAATGTCCCCCTTCTCATTATTCCCTTCTCCACAAAAATATTTTCAATCGATCTTCACCGAGAAAATCGTTCACTTCGCGTGCCATCAAATTCACCTTCTGCGCCTACCGAATGCCCTCGATTGAACCTTCCATCAATCCCTCTGCGATTGTGAGAATTCTGTTTCCTGCGACGGTGGATGGTGGTGAGCCTGAAGTGGTACCTGTATTTCTTGAATTTATTTACTCGGCGTATCGACTTTCTTAAACCCTACAGGTAACTCATCCCCATTTCGTTTGATTTCTGCTCTCATTCACCGTGTCTTGTTCTCCATAATTGTTGTGCATTGCCATGCGACTTGGGTACTGGATAATGATAAGGATTTACGGAGAATCCTACGAAATCTCCCCTGTATCCATTTTGTCACTTTGCATGTGCTGCGTCTATTTTTAGGAGTGCTTATAATTTTAAAAAGTTACATGTCCATACCTAATTTTGCCCACAGAATGATACAGATTTTGATTTCTGGTGTGTATGTTATTTTTGCCTTCTATATGCTGCGAACCTGAGTACAATTGTGTGGTTCGATGGTTGAATGAAACTCTCATGCTACTAGCTGATGGGCATGACAGTTTTGTTTGGGATTTTGGAAATGGACGTGTTATTGCAAAAAATGTGTTTTTAAGGTGCAGGATTTTAATTGTGTATTTTTCTAATTTTATTAATGCTAAAAAAACATACAGGGTGCTGTTCATATTCTCTTTATTGCATTTGATTTGAACGACTAACTCCTTTTGAGAGGTGAGAAGCTAGTAATTATGAACTCTGGACATAAATACAAGCTGTGAAAGCTGACAGATTTGTTAGTATATCGTTCCATTTATGATAACCCAATTACCCAGTATTAATCACAGCTACTATGTTAGTGATTTTAGATGGAGAAAAACCCACTGGATTACACTGCACATAAGACTTATGTTGCTGGTTCTTTCATATACAAGTTCTTTTCTTTTCTTTTTCTTATGTCAACAATATTTTTTCTCCTCACACTCGTCTCTTAAATTCACTATGTGCATTGCATCTTTCCATAGGATTGGCTGTTATTAGCATTAATACACCACCCCATGGAAAACACTTTGTTTACCTGTATTAATGCATGCCTGTGACCACTTTGACCTGGCAAGCTTCCAATTATTATGTCACACAATACTAAGGGCTATGCATTAGTATGTGCCCAACATTTTCTGACACTTGTATGGACACAAAAAATTCTGAACTGAGGAGTGTATTAATTGTAGAGATGGTTTCATTAGCAACGTTAATTTTATTATGAACTTCAGCATTAAATGTTACAAGAGACATGTCATAAAATGATACTAGAGAATTACCATGTGAACTCAAAGATTGTTACAGCATAGTTTGCATGCGCATTTTGTTATGGGTGCTACCATTTGAAGATATTAAGTTAACTTGGTTTTTTTCATCGTTCGCAATAATTTTATGGTTATCGTTGGCAATATTTTTATGGTTATACAGCTTTATGAGTATTTCATGGGATGGGTTTGCATGTGAATCTAGTTAGTTTCTTTGCATGGGATCAAATCAGTTCTATGTAAAGACCTTGGCCAAAACTAATTAAGATGGAAAATAAATTCCCAACTCCTATGTGAGCTGTTCCCAGAGCTTGAGTAGTTACTCATGTTACAAATTAATTATGGCAGTGAGATACCCACCACAATACCTCTGAAATTTTAACTGTTATTTTTATTGAATATGAATTTACTCTCTTGAAGATATTGAAAAGAGTTGTTTTTCCAAGCACTTGTCATTTTCCAGCAGGCTAACAAGTTCCATTTATCTGTTTTTTATCCACCTTAAAAACAATAGGTACACTTCGTAAAAAAAGCCACATTCAAGTATGTATATGACATACTTGTGGGAAGAGTAGCTCTCTAATGCTTTTTCCTTTACCTATTGTTAATGACCAAAATGCTTCATACATTGCTGCCTATCTCTCCATGTTAATTTAGCTATAACTTTTTAGTCAAAATCCCAACTGCATCCCTGGAACAGGTTCAGCCTTCCTTCAAACATATTTTTCCATAGCAATGATATATTGATTCTAATAATTTTATATAGATGTCATGTCTACTGCTAAAGCTCGCCATGTAGTTTTAAATTGATTTTGCAACAGTTTATGAATTCTATAAACTTAATACGTTGACTACAAACCTTACTTCTCCATTTTCCTGAATAGGCTAGGTAGCAAAAAACAAATTTGTGAATGCATGCCTACATATAATATTCCATTTATTTTTTGGAGAGAAATTCCTGCACTTGTGCTAGCACTTTATGGTACCCAGATTCACCTCGTGTCGATAGTTTTTTGAGTGTTAACTAATTACCTTGTATCATTCTTCATTAGATGGATAAAACTTGGATGAATGAGGGCCTCAGACTCCGATCACCAGCTTATGTTGAGGGCGTTGCCAAGTTTCTTGAAATGGCTAGCAACCACGCTAGGGGAAGTGATTCAATTCGGTGTCCATGCATAATATGTAGTAATAATCTCTTCCTGCCTATACTTACAGTAGAGAGTCACTTGTTCTTGAATGGGATCACTCCGACTTACACGCAGTGGATTTTCCATGGTGAGGAGGAAACCCATGATTGGGACGTGGGCGATGAAGATGGGTGTCTTGGTGATGATGACAATTTCATTGATAATATGGAAGATATGTTAGATGACATCTGGGCTGGGACAAATATTGATGTCCCTGAAATCAGTACCGGATTCCCAAACCCGAATTCAGTCTCGACATCAGTGCCAATGTCATCATTTCACCAATTATTAGAGGATGCCAGAAGTCCATTATTCCAGGGTTGTACAAATTACTCGAAACTGTCGTTCATTGTGAAGTTGTTACACATAAAAACTGTTGGAGGTTGGTCAATCAAGTCATTCGATATGCTACTGACTTTGCTGAAGGCTGCTTTTCCGAATGTCGAACTGCCATCCTCATATGAAGAGGCTCGTTCCTTGGAGCGAGGTTTGGGCTTCAAGTACAACAAAATTCATGCATGTCCCAATGATTGCATCTTATTCTGGAAGGAAAATTCTTCACTGGACTCATGCCCTATATGTAAGGCATCCAGATGGATGCCAACTACAAATAGTGGAAGGGTGATCCCTCAAAAAGTGTTGCGGCATTTTCCGTTAAAGCCACGATTGCAACGACTTTTCCTGTCTACTAAGATAGCATCTGAAATGAGATGGCATAAAGATGCACGAGTTCAAGATGAAAATAAATTACGTCATCCTGCCGACTCTGCGTGTTGGAAGTCATTTGATGAATCCCATGATTGGTTTGCTAATGATGCTCGCAATGTTAGGCTTGGTTTGTCAAGTGACGGCTTCAATCCCTTCAACAACATGACTAAGCCTTACAGCATCTGGCCAGTGATCTTAGTCCCATATAATTTGCCCCCGTGGCTATGCATGAAAGAACGATTCTTTATGACATCCTTAATTATTCCTGGCCCTAAATCACCAGGGAATGACATTGATGTTTACTTGCAGCCTTTGCTCGATGAATTGCTTGAACTCTGGGAACATGGGGTCACCACTTACGATGCAGCCACGAAGGAAATGTTCAAGCTGCATGCTGCTTTAATGTGGACAATCAATGACTTTCCGGCCTACGGAAATCTTTCTGGGTGGTCAACAAAAGGAAAACTAGCATGTCCATGCTGCAATGCCAACAATGATTGTAATTGGTTGAAGTATGGCCGAAAACATTGTTACATGGGGCATCGACGTTTCCTCCCCCAAGACCACATTTGGAGGAAGAAAAAATTCCTCTTTAATGGTAAAGAAGACCATCGCATGCCACCAAATGTGTTTGAAGGCACTGAGCTATTACGTCAGCTACAAATGCTTGGGGATGTATCCTTCGGAAAATCCAATAGGAAAAGAAAACGAACCGTTGAAGAGTTGAACTGGACAAAACACAGTATACTATTTAGGTTACCTTATTGGTCATCACTGAGTCTCCGGCATAATTTAGATGTGATGCATATTGAGAAGAATATATTTGATAACATCTTCAGCACTTTAATGAACATTCCTGGTAAAACAAAGGATAATACAAAATCTAGACGTGATCTGGAGTTATTGGGGTTTAGAAAGGAATTGCATTTGAAGCGTGAAGGTGTAAAAATAATGATGCCTCATGCACAGTACACGTTACATGACGATGAAAGAAAGGGACTTTGTTCTTGGCTTGCCAATGTGAAATTTCCTGATGGTTTCGCATCCAATATCTCCCGTTGTATTTCTTTACATGATTGCAAGGTCACGGGGCTGAAAAGCCATGATTGCCATGTCCTCTTACAACGCTTGCTACCTATTGCCGTAGGCGGATACTTAAGAAGTGATATTGCATTGGCGTTAACAGAACTAAGCATTTTCTTCAAAGAGTTATGTTCAAGAACACTTGATGTCCCTCGCCTACGGCAGGTTGAAAGTGACATAGTAACAATTCTATGCAAGTTGGAGATGATCTTTCCTCCCTCGTTTTTCGATGTGATGGTGCACCTGGCGCTCCACTTACCTCGTGAGGCAATTCTTGGTGGGCCAGTACAGTACAGGTGGATGTACCCCTTCGAGAGGTATTTGGGCAGATTCAAGCGGTATGTCAAAAATAAAGCAAGGCCAGAGGGTTCAATAGCGGAAGCCTACATTCACATTGAATGTCTGACATTTTGCTCAATGTATCTCAATGATATTGAAATGAGGTTTAATCGACCGGACCGCAATGTTGATGTACAGGAAGAGCCTACTACAGATGGATTTTCGATTTTTAACCAAAAACTCCGTCCGTTGGGTGCAGCACGTAATCAACGATTAGAAGATAAACTCATTGCCATTGCCCGTTGGTATGTGCTTAACAACTGTTTTGAGATTCAACCCTACTTGGCGTAAGTATCCTTAATACCACATGGAAACATAGATTCAACCTGTGTTTCTCTATGCTTTGTGTTGTTACCATGATTGGTGGAGATGCCCCGTTTGAGGTATACTAATTTTTGGTTATCTTGCTAATGTGTGTCGTGTCCAGGGAGCACTATGAGAGATGTCAAGTGAACAACCATGCAACTGTTGAGAGAATGCATCAACTAGAGTTTCCCGCGTGGTTCAAGGAACGTGTAAGTTACCATGATGTTCCGCTTTTTATTGATAGATAGCTATGCAATTTGTTGTACGGGTTAAATTGACAATTACATTCCACCCTCACTACATATTCAACTTGTCATATAGGTTCAAGAGCAGCGAGCCACCAACCCATTTGATGTCTCCGCCGATTTATATGCGTTAGCGTGCGGTCCTGACTGTTGGGTTGCATCTTATGTTGCTTGTGTTATAAATGGGAGGAGGTTCCATACAAAGCAACTAGAAGTTCGACGCCGGACGCAGAACTCGGGCGTTTTGGTAATCGGCGACCAACAGACTAATAGTATTGACTTCTATGGTATTCTCAATGATGTGATTGAGTTACATTACATGGGAGGGCGTCGAGTATACTTGTTTAGTTGTGCTTGGTTTGATGTTGGTGATAAGAAACGAGGGATACGAATAGACGACTATATGACTAGTATCAACATGGACAGGACTTGGTATAAGGACGAACCATTTGTCTTGGCGTGCCAGGCTTCACAGTGTTTTTACATCCGAGATCTAAGAATGAAGGGAAATTGGCACGTTGTGCAGAAGTTTACAAATAGGAATGTTTATGATGTTCCGCCAAGCAGGAGGGGATTGGAAAACCTTGATGGTAATGACAATGAGGATGATGTATATCAAGAAAATGAACCATCATCAGATTACTTACCTATGCAATGTGATGATGTCCCTGTCCCAACTCTATTGAATAGGATTGGTATAGAGCCCACTGTTATTGATGCATGCGAACTGGGTATGACAGGTGAAGCAGGAATGGACGATTGCATTGCAATGTCTGGTTCAGCGGATGCATATGGAGATGGGGAATATTCCGAAGAGGAATACTTGTCCACAGATGAGGAGTCAGTATCGGAATAGGTTGTTCACCATGGCTATGTTAGGGCCTTGCTAACATGGTATGCTTTATTATATGATATCGTTTATTAATTAATAATAGGTAGAGCTCAGTCATGCTGTATATATGATGAAAATGCAATCTCATATTTTTCAACAAGTGTATGCGCCAAGTGAAGTAATGTACTTTTTCGACATGAGATGCATTGTTTGTACCCATATGCTGCCGAGTCTATAAATCATGTCTGCCTTTTTTCAACACACTTTTTCCACTGTTCATTTTTATGGACCACATACACTTCACTAACAAGCTGATTCTTTCTGGGTGATTTTTTGCTGCAGCACATATTTTTCCATAGCAAGATCATTTGACGAACTTGCTGTTGCCGTGGAATGCAGAGGAAGCAATGCTTGAGCTTCTCATTGCCATTAAACTGCTTACATTAATTTTCAGCTAGTCCATATGGGAATGTGGACTAAAAACTCACAACAATCCAGGAAATAGTCACAGTAAATGCTAGTTCTAATAATAATTCAAGCATCCCAATTAATTATACAGGACACACTTCACACAACTTCACGTTAATTTATTAACATCCCAGCTTTATAAGATAACTTATTAAAAATTGCAATTAAACTATTTTTATTTGTCACACTTGGAGGCTAATTGCATATATTTCAATTATAAATGAGAGTAAGTTTAACAATGATTATATATTTTTTAATGGTGATTTATAGGTTGTTTAAAAGGTGGCTGGGTTAGAAAGTTGGCTGGGTTTAATTACGTTTGATGAAAAAAAAAATACAAAAAGCTGGCTGGGGTAGAAAATGCATTAAATTGGTGCTTGTGACAGCATAAAATCATTTCAAAGATTAATAAATGGTTATGCTATTCAGCATTTGTCATCACTAAGCTGAAGCATGGGAGATGTTTTTAATGCAAAGGCAAAATTGAAATTGATAACTAATTCACAATGCAGTTGAGCATCATATGACAACCAGCAATTTCAGTTTTCCTAATTAAAACTGGTGCTTGTTGCATAAATGTATATCCAGACAAGCAGGTTGCTAAACAGTAGAAAGTGTGCCTTTGAATAAAGGGGTTTTTCCAAAGACAGCAAAGTATGCCAATTCTAAAATGGGGATTTTCGACATGAGCTGAAAAATAGACTGAGTGGAAAATAGGAAATATATAGTCATTAATTTTTCATTAATTAAACATTAAGACGCCTTCTAAATTGACAATTCTCCAATATATATTTCCCTTGCATTACGTTGAATTACTCTATATCTTTATAATAGATGTAGTGACCCGTACTAATGTAGCCATACTAAGTTATAAAATAATCAAATGTTTGGAGCCCCAGGTTAATCATATTCCCTTAGGTTGTGTCACATGTACGGGTCTTTTCATATTCCCTTGCATGCATAATTTTCAATATAATATTTAAAATATTCAATGTTAATCTGGATTCCTTTAACTAATAACATTTTAGTTAAATCTTACTGATGAAGCGTTTATCTACAATGCACAGGAACTGTTTCCAGATTAACCATCATTTGGTCTCAGACAAATATCTCCCAAAATTGGCGCCTTGTGATTTTGCTATTTTGCACCTTGGGCGGGAGATTACAAAATCCTACACTCAGCTTGATGGGAGATATTTACAAGACCGCCAAACATTTCGGGCATGAGAGGCTATCACCGAGAAGTTTCATACTGTGCACAGTTCCACATAAGTACTCCGCTTCAGTTTCAGCATGGCAGAGAGGAGATATCTGTAGAAGGATTTGTCATAATACAACTGGACCAAAAAATCCCTTCAAAGTGTTAGCTTCCCTCCAGCAAACTGTGAAAGCAGTGTTTATAACCACAGCTGGACATACCTGGTTCTCTACTTCTATCTTTGCTCTATATAACAGCACCCTCCATTCTCCAATCCTTCTAAGAAGAATTTCTACTTTGCTGTGTGGTAGGCATCTCAGAGTAGACAGGTATGTTTTTTCTAAACTTTTTTTTTAATCACATAGCCACCAGAGTGGAGGCCTTCTCTGCACCCTTTTTTCCCCCTTATCACCAGCTAGGGGTGCATGCTGTCAACGACATATATTTTTGGTTCAGTTGACAGTGAGGCTGGCATATTTTATTTAAAATTTATTGTGGGTTATGCATGTGATTTTTTTCAGTTGTTTTCATTTCTTGTGTTCCTGACATGAAGAGCCTAAAATCTAAGCCTAATGTGCGTTGCAGTTTATTTGCCAACCATGCATCCAACATACATGCAACATACATCCAACCATGCATATTCAACCTGCACGTCAAACATACATGCATCATTCAAAAAACCCAACCATGCAATAAACTTTAGGAATACAAATCTGCATGTTCAGATTTAAAATACATAATATAAAAAAAATTCACCCAATATTGTGTATAAAATACTGGGAATGTGTATAAAATACCTGGTTAATGATGCATCTATATTGGTTAAATGGGGTTTACATATAAGCCTACATTTCAAGTTACTTAAACTGTTCTATTTATGATGACTTGATATAAAAGGTTAAAGCTGGCTATTGTGTTGATGTTGCAAATACCACATGTTAATTGTTATGCATTTTAGTTAAAAATTGGTTGTGAGTATCAAGCTGCCAGACAGTGCATCAATAATAAAATAGAACTGCACACATCTTTTCTCTACAATTCTGACATGCTTCTCCTACTACTGGCAACAAGCATGGTGATCCCATTCCTTGGTTTTTAACAAGTGTAATTAAGTCTGGCAGCAAGCATAGGCATTCTGCATGTAAGTTTATCTTGTTCAGCCAATAATTAATTAATTTCATCCCCATGCAAATCTGAAGGAATAAAAATCTGCATGTTCAGATTTAAAATATTATAAGAAAAAAATCACCCAATATTGTGTATAAAATACTGGGAATGTGTATAAAATACCTGGTTAATGATGCATCTATATTGGTTAAATGGGGTTTACACATAAGCCTACATTTCAAGTTACTTAAACTGTTCTATTTATGATGACTTGATATAAAAGGTTAAAGCTGGCTATTGTGTTGATGTTGCAAATACCACATGTTAATTGTTAAAAATTGGTTGTGAGTATCAAGCTGCCAGACAGTGCATCAATAATAAAATAGAACTGCACACATCTTTTCTCTACAATTCTAACATGCTTCCCCTACTACTGGCAGCAAGCATAGGCATTCTGCATGTAAGTTTATCTTGTTCAACCAATAATTAATTAATTTCATCCCCATGCGCATGCTTTTGGAGTGTTCTGTGGTTGGATTAGAATATACTCTTCTATTACTCAAAAATATTTTTTAGCACCCATGAATGATGGTAGTTCATGCAAATGGATTTATTTAATGAGTCAAATGGATATATTTAAAAACACTCACAGCTACCATCATAAGTGTTTATACACGTCAATCATGGTGTAGTTGGACATAATGACAGCCACAGGAAACCCATTAAGCTCCAACATCTTGCATGTATAATTGATAACTTTAATCGTTGTATCAGTTATTAACTTAAACTAGAATGAGAGTGCATAATTAACCTTGAAAAAGCATTAGATATAATAGTTTTATTGGTATTGTTGTCTGTTCAATTTGCAAATATAATCACATAGCCACTTAGATATTTTATGCACTCAACTCATGAGTGGGAAGTTGTTGTTGTAGTTAACACATGATTGTGGCAACCCAATGACTTGATATTTGCAGGCGACGTGATGGAAAGAAGAGGACGTGGAAGAGGGAGGAGATCTGTGTTCAACGCCAAAGTGGATCATTCATTTTTATCTGGGCACCGCCGACCACGCGGGTGTCGCATCAACACATATAATAGCTCCACAGTTGAATCAGAGCCCAGCTCGGATGACTCAACACAGCCTCCCAGTCAAGTTTGGGAGACTTTGCCCGTGTTTCCAATCCGACGACAGCAAACTGCACCTGTGAATCCCCCACAACATGGGGTCACCAATCCACCTGGATTTCCCCCGTATATAGAGCACACTTCCTCTGTGAATCCCGCACCACAACCCTCGCCTACAAGAGATGAAATTAGTAAAGATAGTTATTGCTTAAGAATATATTTTCTTTCTTTAAACAATAGAGTGACTTTTTATATTGTGAACTATGTTACGTATTCATTTCCTGTCTCCAATATAGATATGGATGCGACTACGGGTCTAGCTGTCAACCAGGTTCTTACAAAACATGGACGTGGCTCACAACATGGGGTCACCAATCCACCTGGGTTTCCCCCGTATCCAGAGCACACTCCCTTTGTGAATCCCGCACCACAACCCTCGCCTATAAGAGATGAAATTAGTAAAGATAGTTATTGCTTAAGAATTTAATTAGATTCTTTAAACAATAATTTTATCTGGGCTATTGTGAAAATTGGTTATGTATTCATTTCATGTCTCTAATACAGATATGGATGCAACTACAGGCCTAGCTGTCAACCAGGTTCTTACTAAACGTGGACGTGGCCCTGCCAAAAGCACCGAGTTTGACAAATTGCGGAAGCATGGGAGAATCCCCTTGAAGATTAATGATGGGGAAACAGCGCCTTGTTGCGAAAATGCGTCAATGTACACAACACGCGTCACATGGTTAGTAAAACATCATTTAGACATGAGCTATGCTAGATGGAGTGATGTACCCAAGTCAACGAAGAATGAGCTGATTGAACGAGTCCTAGTAAGAATTCCTCGTGTTTTTCCATGAAGCATAATAGTGGGTCACCTTGGAAGCTTAACTAGTTTAATATATTACGTTTTGGTATATGTAGGGTGACTTTGAATTAGACTGGGAAAAAGAAAATCATCGACTAGCAATAACGAAACAGCTGAGGAAGAGATTCAATGCCTTCCACCACGAGTTGCACAAGAAGTACCAAGCTTATGATACCCATGAAGCAGCGTTGGCGTCTGGGCCCACATTGGTCGATAGGCTCGTATGGGTAAAGCTATGTGGTCGATGGGGATCTGAAGCTTTCAAAGTATGTCCACTTCAGTTTTTTAATTCATAGCTGAAAAATGTACTGATTTACTATTTAACCCATGTTTTTGTTTGTGTCGTCTGCACTGGGGCATAACAATGGATATTTTTATGGTAGAAACTATCAAGGCAAAATCAGGAAAACCGGAAGAGGCTCAATACTAATCACACAGCAGGGCGTAGATCGTTCGTCCGGATGCTAGAGGAACATGTAATATTCTATACAACGAATTAATTGAATGAGTTATATAGGGTGCTTTGCTTAATTTTCAGCTATAACTTCATTGTGAATAAAAAAACAATTAGTACCAGCAGATGCATATGAAGATTCATGGTTAGTTAGATGCTAATTAATTTATTTTCTTGATAAGCATATGCTAGGTAATTATTATTCAAAGTCCTTGCCATATTTACCACTTGTCATGGGTTTAAAAGGCAAAACAGAATCAAATGTTTATGCTTTATCGTTTGCAGGTACATGAGTTGTATAAGCAAGTCTTTTTCGCAATATCTCAATTAATTCTGGCTTAGAAATTATAAAATTTTGAAGCATCATGAGACATGATCCTAAAGTAATTCAGGGTATAAGGAATCAATAAGTTTGAAACATTAATAGTCACACATGAATCTGACTTGAGGAGTTGAGCAAAAATCCTTGTGTACACATTCAAAGACTGTGCCTACTTTCTCTAATTGTTAAATCGCCATAGTAACATACACACTATTAGCAAAATTAGCAAAATTAAAGCAGTCATTCTAAATTAGCAATCAAGTGCATCAGTCTAGATAAGGTAGTCCTTAGTTAGCAAAATTAAACAAAAGAATGCAACAGCCCTTCACCTTTTGATGATTAAAACCATGCATTAATGCAGGAAATCTGGGCAATAATGATGTTATTGGCAGTATGTCGTTTTTGGTCTAGCTGTTTTTTCTAGCATTAAGCTTGACAAACTTGGTTATTTCATTGTTAATGTCAAATGGACTTTCTAATGAAAACTATGTGTAGAGGAATGGACCAGGGAACATGGTGGACTACTACAAAGCAACTCGTTGGTCGAAGAAGATGGAAAAATTTGTGACGCCTGTCACAGAAGAAAAGCATGTCAGTCTTCGTGCAATACATCCAAGCCTATACATGTTTACTGTATAGGTTAATTTTATTATGAAATTTTGTATCAGCAAATGTATTTCTAATGAAGTGTTCATTTGATGGCAATATTATAACTAATGAGTTGCACGTGCAGAAATCCATGGTTGGGAAGATGGATCAGTTAGAACCATCCCAACGAACTGAAGAGGCAGCAGCAAAAATATTTAGGGAGGTACTTGGAAGTCGGCCAGGCTATGCACGGGGCTTAGGTGAGATGGTGATACCAGAACCTACTAGAGTGCGCGACCGTGAGCGGGAGCAGCGGTACAATGATTTAGTAGCAAAAAATAAGACGGATGCGGAGATACATAGAGCTGAAATTGACAAGATGCAGGAGAAGTGGGAAGGACTTTTGGAGAGACAATTGGCGACGGAGAAAATGCTAGCGTCCTGGGTTGCCGAGCTCCCAGCTTTTGCTGAGGTCCGAAGGGAGACTCAGTGAAGTGGTTAAAACCATGATCTCCAATGGGCGAGTTTTTTGAGTAATGGGTGCATTTTGGGTGTAAGCTAGTAGTGGGCCTATCTATATGAATGGGATGGAGAATATCCATCAGTTTTTTCTTTTTGTGATAGCTGATTGCATTGGGAAGGGGTAACTAGTATCTACCCAAAACTCCTTGTTATTGCAAGCTTTTGTTGATATTTTAGTATAGTAGTTAAAAAGACCCCACCAAGTTGGTTTTCCTATAACTTAATTTTTTGGATGGTGGGGTTGGGTGCAACAGGTTGTGGTGTAATGGATCCGAGGTAAATACGTAATATAAATCCAACAGTTCTTGCATATTTCCCTGCACTTAGCAGAAATGTATATTTGTGTTACTTGACAAGTTCTAACAGCACCTTGTCATTACTGTTATGCATTGCAGATTAGTAGGGGCAGACTTGTAGAGACTGTTGGTGATTTAAATAGTCTTGGCTGTAGAGATCACCTGGATTCTATCATGCTTATTGCGAGTGGTATACCGGGTTTTGAAATAGGTAAGTGTTTATAATTCATGCGGAAATAAATAGAGCTCTCCCTGGGTGTTATGGGTATACATTTTCTGCCGTACAATACACAATTGCCACGAACGTATTAGACACAAACTAGTGGAATTGTACTACTCTTGTTTGGATCATGTAATATATATATATATATATATGAGTAGCTATAAAATATGAAGCACACAACACAGGAAAATAGGCCGCTCAATCCCTTTTGACCTTGGTTGTTTATGTGCCTAGGATTATATATAGCAGGTTGTCTATGGTAGTTGGTTTTTTTTGGCTGTTTTACAATTTTTGAGTAAAAGCTCAATGATTGAGGTATGGCTGTTATGCAAATTGGTTTATGGTATGGCAATTGCTTCCACTTTTTTGGAGACTAATAGTTGAAAAAAATGAGTTGAGGTTAAAATTTTATGTTGCTGGTTTAGACATTCTGTTTAACATCATAGTCACAGTAAATTTGGAAGATTGTTTATAGGGTGTTAAAACTAACATCCTCATATAATTTTGTGGGGTTGAGATGATAATGATACTTGAATATTAGATTTTCCAAATGTTCTGTTTACCTGCACGTCACTAGCATGTTGTCTATGCTAGTTCTACTATTCTAATTTACAATGCTTGAGTAGACACCTAGTTATGGAGGTTAGAATGTACTTTTTTGGTTTATGGCATTGGACATCATTAATTGCTTGAAATTAGGCTGTTATGGACGGGTACTTGGTTTAGACATCCTATTTTACATTCAAGCTTGAGTAGAAATTTGGAACATTGTTTATAGGTTAATTTAAAATAACAAGCATTGTAATGAATTTTGGGCATGAGATGATGATGATGGCATGCTTTAGATTGTTTGGAGCTGTTTTGTTTACCTGCACTAATTTTGCATGTTGTCAAAACTAAATTAGTACAAATTATTCTGTTCTACAATGCTTGAGTAGATGCCTAGTTGTTGAGGTTAGGCTGTTATATTTATTGGTTTATTATCTTGGACATTCTATTTTATGCAGTTTATGGCAGAAAAATAAGTATTACTTGAGGTTAGGCTGTTATGCTTTATGGGTTAGACATTCTGTTTGACCAGGATATAAATGGGAAGAAAACATTAATTGTTTATAGGGTGTTAGCGCATGGGATTTCATGGTTGGCTAGCATGTGAATTAGTTACTCACATGCTATATTCTTACAGGTTGCAAGCAAGGTTTAACCACATGGAAACCTTGTCATTTTGACGTTAAGTTGCTTCTACCTCATAGCTTGTTAATGGTAGATGGACAGTAACAAGCTGGTAGATGGACAGTAGATTACGAAGCTGGAAAATCTCCACATTAATGCCAGGGAGAAATAGCAGAAATGAGATGTGTTCCTGGGAAGTTCAATGCACCTGACAGCTACAAAGTCACCTCTATGGACCCAACTTGCAATAGGGTATCATCCTACTCGGCCAAGTCCCACATATTTTGTACATGCCTCTGACCAAAATGCACCATGTACATATTAGATTAGGAAGGGAAAAAGCAACTCTAAATTGTAGTGACTGACTATGGGGGGCTCCCTCATGATATTTCTTAACTGGGATATATGCAGTTTATTAGATAGTTTGCAAAAACTGGATTGCAGTTGCTCATATATTTTTAATCTAGATTGCATGCGCACAAAGTTATTCAAGTTGAAGATTCAAGTTCACAACGGTAGGTTCCCATGGAATGCATGCTTGATTCAGTGGCGGATTAATTATAAAAATAAAATATTATGCCATTATATTGTCATGTTTATAATTTTACTATATTTACTTACAAATTTATTAGGCAAGTTTTGCTAACAGAAATTCATGTGTGAATCTAGCTCAATCTTTTTATATTATTTGATGAATTTAATTGTGAATCGATCTTATAATTGGAATCAATTAATGTTAATAAAAAGGATAATTATATTAAAAAGCAAATCCCTAAATTGCTACTATGAAAGGGTGAAATCTGGTATAGTTGGACAGAGGTATTAATCTAGCATTGAATTGCATATTTGCAAAAAAAAGTACTCAGGAAGACCAATATAATCAGTTTGAGTTATGGGCGTCAGCGGCATATAAAGCTGGGTTTGACTTATTGCGGCGACATTAATACTGTCGCAAAAATTAACTAGTCTAACGAAAAACTATCGCAGCGCAATAAGAAACGTTGGGAGAGATATATTGCGGCGACTTTCCGCTGTTGCAAAAAATACTAGAAGCGGCACCCGCAACAAACGCCGCTGAGAAGGCTGAAGTTGTTGCAGCGGGCAAACGACTTATTGCGACGGTAAGTTTGGCCGCAAAAAACAATTTCTAACTACGACTAGGTACTCTTTTGGGGCAAAGACTATGGTATTTGCGGCGACCAAAAAACGCAGCAAATACTAAATCAATTGCAACGATTTTTTTTTTTTGACGAAAAAGCGCAAAAAAATGCATACTGTGCCAACCGACATGCAGCCATCTTAATTTGACGGGAAAGATCTATTGCAGCATTTTTTTGGGCTTTTGCGACGATAAATGACGTCGCAAAAGGGTGAATCTCTTGTAGTGATAGGTCCATATATAAATTATACATATATATATACATACTTCTCGTAGTAATTAATTAAAGATGACGTAGTATTTTCCTTATATTACAAGATGATATACAATTTTAAAGTATTTCACTACAAAAAAAATAATATTTACAACGAAAAAAATTATTTGCAACTCATTTTGGTTTTATGACCTGTTGCCCAGATGACTAACATAAAAAGGGGGTGAATTGAGTTATATTATAAAAATTAACACTTATAAATCAAATACACAATATAAAATATAAACAGAATATAAAACAGCAAGAAACATAAAGAGTAAGGTAAGAAGAAGCAAACTCAGTATTTTTACGAGGTTCAGCCCCACTGCCTACATCCTCGTCTCAAGCTACCCCTTAAAAATCTCAAATTCACTATTTAATCTCTTTTAGGTGGAGATAGAAATTTATTACACCTTTGAGCAGCACTGCTCCAAAGAATCCGTGTAGAACACCCTCTACACTTCCAATCACCTCACATTTGATGATTCAACTATTCCATGTGTAGAATACTTTCTACACACACAAGAGTTATACCCACCCTCTTACTGATACAAGAGTTGATAGTAGGTAGATTATCAAAGTACACTCCTCAATGAGTGAGATAGAAACAATACAGCGCAACTTATATCTCTCTAAAAAAGAATAAGAATTAAGGTTCAGAACTTTAGAAAAGAGAGAATGAGAGTTTTGAAACAATGATACAAAATTTAGCAATAAATGTGTAAGCTCTTGTTGTGATTTTTACAAAACTCAAGTGAGCTATTTGTAGACAAATGAGTCTTCAATTTTAAATTAGAAAAGATTCACATGTCAAATAAGAATACTATTCACTTTTCAAAAAATTCAAATAAAAACATTTCCTTTTTGCATTTGTCAAAGACAACTCCATTTATTTTTTAAAGAAGTCAAACCTAATCTTTTACTTTTCATAAATGACAAAATGAGCATGATTTATTTTTCAAAACAAATCATCTTTTTTTTTTGCATATGTCAAAAAAACACACAACCACCCTTTAAGATTCTCAAACAAAATTATCTACCTTTTGCATTTGTCAAAAAAACATACTATCTCCCTTCAAGACTTTCAAACAAAATATGCACATGTTAAAGATGACAATCAATCATCTTACAAATTCAAATCTTTATGTATATGTGAAAAAAAAATTTCGAAATTAATATTTTAATAAAGTTTTGCAAATGTAAAAAATGCAATTTGATGTTTTATGAGAAAAAAGAGTAATTTGGAACCTTAATCTAATTTCAAATTTTTTAAGAAATGTACAAAAATAATCTATAAATTTCATTTGTAGACTTGATCTCTTTCTTGCTCATGCTTGATTTCTTGATGTGTTTAGCTCCCTTCATGCGTAGACAACTTGAATTTGAGTTCTAAATATTATTTGTTATCATCAAAATTTATATGTAGATACGAGACTTGAAACTTTGGGTTCAACAATCTCCCCCTTTTTGATGATGACAAATATTTAGTAGAAATCTGCGATCTGTAGTAATACTTAAACTCCCCATGAAAATATGCGTTAGTATTTCAAGAAAAATATAAACATAATTCTAGCATATATAACAGAGTTAAAAATCTAAATATTTTTACGTCTAAAACTTATCCCCTTTTTGGCATCATTAAAAAGAAACTGCAATTAGTTTCAGCAAGATTCTTTTTTTCGCAATAAGCAATAATAAAATAAAATGGTGTGTTCGTAGAGACTGTAAAGAATTCAGTACGGAGCTACGCGTGTCCGACAAAACCTGTAAAGGTTGGAGGTCTAGTTCTGGCAATTTGGTGCGGAGCCATGCGTGTTCGACAAAACTTGTAAATGTTGGAGGTCTACCTCTGGCAATTCAGTGCAGAGATTTGAAGTCTGCTTGATGTTGCTGACAAATGAGATATTATCAGGATTTGTAAACTTGTCTTGTTCTTATTTCCGTTTCTATAAGAGCAATCCTTAACTTAATCTATTTCGCATCAAATCTTCTCATTTTTACAATTTGCTTGTATTTTCATTCTACAAATTTTTAATGACTCGTCGATTTCCCTTCAATACTTCTCTTGATCAAGATTTGAGGTATTCTTCACCTCAGTCTCAATCTATTTTTGCATTTATCGTGGGTGCCATGGAGCAACAAGAGACTGATTTGGCTAATAAATTAGATCATCATGGCATTTACGAGCTTGTAAGTCTCGGAACTCGATACTCATCGTCCATTATCGCTTTTTCTGCTCGGTTGCAGTCCAAAACCCGCGAGATAGAGAAACTTAATAAGAAGATCGATGTTCTTCAATGATTTGTTCAAGAGTCTAACAGAAAAATAGTAGACTTAAAACAACAGAATAAGGATTTAAAATCATTGCTTGCCTCTTCATTTCGATTGCCTAATCTTTTAGATGAGGATGGCATGATGATCTATAAGGAACAAATGCATTTGAATGATGAGACTAAATGTCTCAAGTTTCTATAGGTCATTTGAGATAATAGAATAAAAATATTTAGCAGATATTCATGGTATGCATCATTCCTATTTCTCTTCTAATCATGCATAGTCTATCTTCTGATAGGGGTTTTGTGAAAATGTCTACCAATTGATCATATGTACTTGTAAATTCTAGTACAATATCACATTTCTGCACATGATATCTAAGAAAATGATATCTAATTTCAATATGTTTGGTCCTAAAATGTTGTATTGGATTTTTTGAGAATTTTATAGCACTAGTATTATCACATTTAATAGGAATATAATTATACATAAGTTTAAAATCCTCAAGTTTTTACTTCATATAAAGAACTTGAGCACAACAACTAACTGCAACAATATACTCTGCCTCAGCAGTAGATAATACAATAGAATTTTGTTTTTTACTAAACCATGAAACAAGTACATGACCTAAAAAATGACATGTTCTACTAGTACTTTTTCGATAAATTTTACAACCAGCATAATCCGCATCTGAATAACTGATAAGATCGACAGAAGTGTGCTTAAGATACCATAACCCTATGTCAATGGTACCGGCAAGATATCTAAAAATACGCTTGACTGCAATCAAATGAGATTGTTTTGGAGATGATTGAAAATGTGCACATAAATATACATTGAACATAATATCAGGTCTACTAGCTGTCAAATATAATAAACTACCGATCATACCTCGATATACCTTTGAGTCAACTGGCTTACCGCTTTCATCTTTATCAAGTTGGGTGGTTGGACTCATTGGTATTCCAATTTTCTTCGCACCTTCCATCTCAAAATTTTTGAGTAACTCTTTGATATATTTTGACTAATTAATAAATGTTCTACTTTTTGCTTGCTTGATTTGGAGTTCAAGAAAGAAATTAATTTCTCCCATCATGCTCATTTCAAATTCTTCCTGCATGCTCTTAGCAAAATCTTGGCACATATTTTTATTAGTAACACCAAATATTATATCATCAATATAAATTTGAACTAGAAGAATATCATCTTGTTCATATTTGATGAAAAGAATTGTATCAATTTTTCCTCTTGAAAATCCTTTTTCAATTAAGAAACCACTAAACCTCTCATACCAAACTCTGGGAGCTTGTTTGAGTCCATATAATACTTTTGTGAGCTTAAAAAGATGATTAGGAAAAATATGATTTTTAAAACCTGGAAGTTGCTCAACATATACCTCTTCATTTATAAAACTATTTAAGAAAGTACTTTTAACATCCATTTGAAAATGTTTGAAATTTTTATAACATGCATATGCAATTAACATTCGAATAGTTTCTAATCTTGCGATAGGTGCATACGTTTCATCATAATCGATTCCTTCCTCTTGATTGAAACCTTGGGCTACAAGTCGAGCCTTGTTTCTAGTGATGATTCCAGACTCATCCCTTTTATTTCTAAAAACCCATTTTGTTTCAATAACAACATGATTTTTGAGTCAAGGAACAAGTGTCCATACATTATGTCTTTCAAATTTGTTGAACCCAAGATTTCAAGTTTCATGTAAATCTACAAATGGATTTTGATGATAACAAATGAATCCAAAGAATAAAGGAGTCTCAAGCTCAAGTTGTCCACACAATATAATCAAGCACATCAAGGAAGCAAGCATGAGCAAGAAGGGAACAAGTTCACATTAAAATCATAGAGTAATGTTGTAAATCTCTTAAAAATTCAAAATTAGGATTAAGGCTCAAAATTAATATTTTATCATAAAGCATTAAAATACATTTTCCACATGTGCATGATATTTTGAAAATTAAATTTGAAAATTTTGAAAGATGATTGATTGTCATCTTTCACATGTGCATGACATGATTAAAGGTTTGAACTTTGAAAATTTTGAAAGATGATTGATTGTCATCTTTCACATGTGCATGACATGATTGAAGGTTTGAATTTTGAAAATATTAAGATGATTGATTGTCATCTTTCACATGTGCATGACATGATTAAATGTTTGAATTTTGAAAATATTAAGATGATTGATTGTCATCTTTCACATGTGCATGTTTTATTTGAATATTTTCAAAAGTGGTGGATGCTTTTCTTGACTTATGCAAAAGGTAGATGTCTTTATTTGAAAATTTTGAAAAGTAAAGTGTGCTCCTTTTGTCATATGCAAAAAGTAAAAGATTATATTTGAAATTTTTGAAAAGTAAAGTGTGCTCCTTTTGTCACATGCAAAAAGTAAAAATATTAGATTTGAAATTTTTGAAAAGTAAATGATGATGTTTTTGATATGGGAATCTTTTCAAATTTAAAATTGAAAAATCATTTGCCTATAAATAGCTCACTTGAGTTTTACAAAATTCACAACAAGAGCTTACACATCTATTGCTAAGTTTTGCATCATTTCTTCAAAACTCTCATTCTCTCTTTTCTAAAATTTTGAGCCTTAATTCTTGTTCTTGTTGAGAGAGATATAGGTTGCGCTGTATTGTTTCTATCTCACTCATTGAGGAGTGTACTTTGATAGTCTACCTACTATCAATTCTTGTATCAGTAAAAGGGTGTGTATAACCCTTGTGTGTGTAGAAGGTGTTCTACACGGGGAATAGTTAAATCACCAAGTGTAAGGTGATTGGAAGTGTAGAAGGTGTTCTACACGTGGAATAGTTAAATCACCAAGTGTGAGGTGATTGGAAGTGTAGAGGGTGTTCTACACGGATTCTTTGGAGTGGTGCTGCTCAAAGGTGTAATAGGTTTCTATCTCCACCTAAAGGAGATTGAATAGTGGATTTGGGGATCCTCAAGAGGTAGCTTGAGGCGAGGACGTAGGCAGTGGGGCCGAACCTCGTTAACATACTGAGTTTACTTCTCTCTTACCCTTCCTCTTTATATTTATTATTGTTTCATATTTTATTTATATTTCATATTATATATTTGATTTATAATTGTTATTTTTTAAATACAACTCAATTCACCCCCCTCTTGTGTTAGTCATCTGGGCAACAAAATTGATTTAACTCTTCTTGCATAGCTAGAACCCATGATTCATCAATAAGTATTTCATCAATATTTTTGGGTTCAATTTGAGATAGAAAAACAGTGTGATTATAAATATTTCTAAGAGATGATCGAGCACTTACATCTCGTGAATGTTCTCCTAGAATTTATTCCACTGGATGATCTTTCACATATTTCCACTATTTGGTTGCATCTTGTATTAAGTCTTGATAATCTTTCCTGATGTTTCCATGTTGGATTTCTTCTATTGTATTCTCTTTGTTGAGATTGAGACTATTTTTGTTATTTGTACCTTCTGATTCTTCATCAATAGATTTCTTGGAAAGTAGAGGGTTAGATTCATCAAATACTACATGCATAGATTCTTGTATCGTCAAAATCTTTTTATTGAATACTCTATAAGTATAAAACATTCCTAAATTATCTCTGTCATTGAGTATAAAACATTTGCACCCAAATACATGAAAGTAACCAATGTTGGACTTTTTCTCATTCCAAAGCTCATAAGGGGTTTTATTTAATTTAGACCTTAATATAACTTTATTTATAACATAACATGCAGTACTTACTGCTTTGGTTTAAAAATAACTAGGTAAATTATTTTCATTAAACATTGTTCTTGCCATTTCTTGAAGCGATCTATTCTTCCTCTCTACTATCCCATTTTGTTGAGGAGTTCGATGAGTAGAGAAATTATGCAGAAAACCATTTTCATCACAAAAAAACTCAATATCTTTATTGACAAACTCTTTCCCCCTGTCACTTCGGATATTTGAAATAGTATAATCTTTTTCATTTTGAATTCTCTTGCATAACTTGGTAAATGCATTATGTACCTCATTTTTATGAGCGAGAAAGATGACCCAAGTATATCTAGAGAAATCATCAATAATAACAAATGCATAACAATTTCCTCCCAGACTCGCAACTCTGTTTGGTCCAAAAAGATCCATGTGTATTAGTTGTAAAAGTCTAGTAGTAGAAATATGTTTCTTGATTTTGAAAAAAGTTTTTGTTTGTTTATCAAACTGGCATGCATTACAGATTTTATCTTTAAAAAAATTTGTTTTTGGCAAACCTCTCACAAAATCATTTTTTGAAAATTTGGAAATAAGTTCCATGTTTGCATGACCTAACCTTCTATGGCATAACCAACTATTTTCTTGTTGAGCTGATAAACAAATAGTATCTTATGAGGCAATTTCTTCAAATTCAATTGTATAAACATTATTGTTTCTAAGATAAATAAAATAAACATTGCAATGATGATTATTTAAAATAATGCACTTATCATTTTTGAAGGTAATTGTAAATCCTTTATCACATAATTGACTTATACTTAAAATATTATATTTTAGACTTTCAACAAGTAGAACATTTTCAATTATGAAAGAAAAGTTATTACCAACTTTATCTATTTCATAATCTTCTCTTTTGAATTGTCTCCAAATGTCACGTGTTCTTCTTCTTTAGGAGTGAGATCAATGAACTTAGTTTTATCTCCTGTCATGTGTCTTGAGTATCCGCTATCTAAAAACCATATTGTTTTACTTACGGAAGATTTCATGCATACTTACAAAAATAATTAAAATAATTTTTCTTGGTACCCATGTTCTTTGGGTCCTTTATTTATTAGTATTAGAAGAAATAAGATTTTTTTGGTACCCATATGACCCTAATAGTCATTGTATGTTTTATTCTAATAGGACAAATATGATAGTTATAACCATTTCTATTGCAAAAATTACAAATAATATGTAATATACTTGAAGAACTTGAGTGATTGTAATAATGCATTTCTTTGACAAATCTATTTTTAGAAAAAGAATTTTGAAAATTTGGTTTTGATTTAATGGGTTTATCAAAGAAATTTTTATAGGGTTGAAGTTTTTTCTTTTGACATGTATCCTAAGCCCACCTTATCAAAAACACATATTTAATTACCAAGAAATTTTTCGAGATTTCTTTTTCCATTTGTGAAATTTTCAACAATTTTTTCTAAATCAGCTACTTTATTTTTCAATTCATCATTGTCATCTTTTGAAACTATATTTTCTTTTCTTAAAATATCAATTTCATTTATTAAAGAAAATTTTTCTTTTTCAAAGCGGTATATTTAATACCCAATTTTTCAAATTTCTCATACCTCTTCCAAAGCATTTTTCAATTCTTCATAAGAGGGATTTTCAAGATTTGTTACCTCAAGATCATCTTTAGCCATAAGACAAAAATTTGCAGATTTTTCATTACTTGTGTCGCTATCTAAACTACTTGAATCATTATCCCATGTAACTTTCATTGCTTTCTTGCCTTTGTATCGATCTTTTTTTAGCAGGGGATAATCTACCTTGATATGTCTTAACTTTTTACATTTATAACAAATTAATGAATCATTTTTACCTGTATCTTTGTTGGAAGATTTTTTGAAAAGTTTCCTTGGAGAAGCTTTATTTTTCAAGAATATTTTAAATCTTCTTGTGATCATTACAATTTTTTCGTCATCGCTTTCTTTATCTTCATCGCTTTCACTTTTATGAGGAACGGCTTTGAGTGCCAAGCTCTTCTTTTGCTTTCCTTCTTCTTATCCTCTTTTCAATATGTACTCATGGGTAATAAGTGACCCGATGAATTCATTTACTTCGAGTTTTTTAAGATCCTTAGTTTCAAGAATCTCCGTTACTTTTGATTCCCAACGTTTTGGCAAGCAGTTGAGAATTTTTCTTACTATCTCTAAACTGGAATAAATTTTACCAAGAGATTTTAAACTATTTATAATATTAGTAAAACGAATTTACATAGAGAGATAGATTCATCATCATTCATTTTGAACATTTCATATTCATGCGTAAGAATATAATTTTTGATTCTTTGACTTGTGAAGTTCTTTCATAGGTTACTTCCAAGTTGTCCCAAATTTCCTTTGCTGTCATGCAAGTCATTATTCTGTTAAATTTATTATTATTGAGAGCATTATATAGAAAATTCATAGCCATTACATTCACAGTATAAAGTTTATCGTTTTCGCGATCAAACTCTTCATCTTCCTTTTTGACTTTTACTCCATCAACAGTTTTTGTTGGAATATAAGACCCATTTACAATACATTTTCAGATTTCTCGATCTTGATACTGAAGAAATATTCTCATTTTAGTTTTACAGAAAGTATAATTATCTCCACAAATAGCAGAGGTCGACTACTGGATTGACCTTCAGCGAAAGTAGCTGCAATGTTAGCCATATGATCTTAACTCAACAGATAGTTAATCTTATAATAGAGTTATTGCTCTGATACCAATTGTTGCCCATATGACTAACACAAGAGGGGGGTGAATTTGGTTATATTATAAAAATTAACACTTATAAATCAAATACACAATATAAAATATAAACAGCATATAAAGCAGCAAGAAATGTAAAGAGTAGGGTAAAAAGAAGCAAACTCAATATTTTTACGAGATTCAGCCCCGCTGCCTATGTTCTCGCCTCAAACTACCCATTGAGGATCCCAAATTCACTATTCAATCTCTTTTAGGTGGAGATAGAAACCTATTACACCTTTGAGCAGCACCACTCCAAAGAATCCATGTAGAACACCCTCTACACTTCCAATCACCTCACACTTGGTGATTCAATTATTTCCTGTGTAGAACACCTTTTACACACACAAGGGTTATACCCACCCTCTTACTGATACAAGAGTTGATAGTGGGTAGACTATCAAAGTATACTCCTCAATGAGTGAGATAAAAACAATACAGCGCAACCTATATCTCTTTAAAAAAAAAAAAAAATTAAGGCTCAAAACTTTAGAAAAGAAAGAATGAGAGTTTTGAAAGAATGATACAAAATTTAGCAATAAATGTGTAAGCTCTTGTTGTGATTTTTGCAAAACTCAAGTGAGCTATTTATAAGTAAATGAGTCTTCAATTTTAAATTTGAAAAGATTCACATGTCAAATAAGAGCACTATTAACTTTTCAAAAAATTCAAATAAAAACATTTCCTTTTTGCATTTGTCAAAGACAACTCCATTCATTTTTTAAAGAAATCAAACTTAATTTTTTACTTTTCATAAATGACAAAATGAGCATGATTTATTTTTCAAACCAAATCATCTTTTTTTTTGCATATGTCAAAAAAATATACAATCACCCTTTAAGATTCTCAAACAAAATCATCTACCTTTTGCATTTGTCCAAAAAACATATCACCTCCCTTCAAAACTTTCAAATAAAATATGCACATGTTAAAGATGACAATCAATTATCTTACAAATTCAAATCTTTATGCATATGTGAAAAAAATAATAATTTTCGAATTTAATATTTTAATAAAGTTTTACAAATGTAAAAAATGCAATTTGATGTTTTATAAGGGAAAAAGAGTAATTTGGAGCCTTAATCCAATTTCGAATTTTTTAAGAGATGTACAAAAATAATCTATGAGTTTTATTTGTAGACTTGATATCTTTCTTACTCATGCTTGATTTCTTGATGTGTTTAGCTCCCTTCATACGTGGACAACTTGAGCTTGAGTTTTAAATATTATTTGTTATCATCAAAATTTATACGTAGATATGAGACTTGAAACCTTGGGTTCAACATGACCAATTTTAGTTATTTGCAGCTTATTTTGGTTAAAAATAGACTTTTATGACCAATTTTTTACTATTATATATAAATAGTTATTTCGCTAGAATTAACTTATTACAAATAAGCAATTCTTTTTGTAATATTTATCATGTTAATTTTGAATGACATGAAATTCTATGCTAAAATGCACTATGTATTTTCAAGAAAATAAATTCGTACATATTTAGAACGTGCAAGTCTCGAAATTTAAGTTGAAAGTAATTAAACTAAGAAAATTGTTTTTCTTCATTACCTTTTAAAGTTGGAACTATTTTCATAAAGAGACTGCATGAGACTAACATACGTATCCTAGACTTGTATATAGCCCTAATCATAGTTCTAATAACATAACATTTGTTAAAATACAAAAGAAATAACATAACATTTTGTGATAGGATAAGAGTACTCTATATTTGAGTCATGCTAAATAGAGTTATCAATTATGCAGCGCTATGCACTCCTTTTTTTTTTTTTTAAAGCAATATCCTTTACTGAGAAAGGCTTTAAACCAAAACTTGGATACAACGAGGTACAAAATCAAAAGAAGTGGTATAACCACTAATGCCAAGATCAGTATCCTTACTTAATGCTTACTTAAGGCATGAGCAATAGAGTTATTTGCTCTTACAGTGTGCCTTACTGACCATGCAGCAAATAAATTAAGAGTTGCTTTTGTATTTGCAATCAGTTGACTTGCATAAGTATGGAGATTTGATGTTGCATTGAGTCCACTAACAACCTGCAGAGCATCTTTCCCTATTATGATATTTTGGTATCCAATAGACTTGCAGAATATGGAAGTCTATAGTGCAGCAAAGGCATCTGCTTGATGGGGATTTGGAAACAGATCATGTTGCATCCTTAGAGTGGCAAGCACCTTTCTCTTACAGTCCCTGATAACTGCACCCATTCCTACCATATAGTTAGTCTTGTCAACAGACACATCTTAATTCAGTTTTAATCTTTCTTAAAGGGGAGATTCCCAAGCAGTGTCCTGCTGTCTATTGATTGCAGGTCTTCTATTTAGCTGTTGAATTTGGTGTAATTCCTCCACAAGTTGTTTAGTTTGTTGGACAATAACAGTTGGTTGTACAAACAGATCCTTAACCAAGAGGTGATTGCAAAAGAAAACATATTCTCGTGTTCCATGTCTCAAGAAGGCTTCAACAAATTCTTTGAAGTTGAGGTAATTAGGACTTACCTTTTGCTACTTTCTTGAACTTTAATCCCATACATCCTTAACATATGGACGTTCCCATGGTACGTGCTCAATTGATTATGATTGTTACTTGCAAATTGGACACAAAGGGTCCTCAATGATCTTCATTTTCACAAGGTTGGCTCTAGTAGGTAGAGTATTGAGGCATGCTCTCCAAAAGAAGGTTTTAGCTACATTAGGGATCTTTAAATGCTAGATATAAGTTTAGGAATCCTTGTGACTGCTTGGATTAGAAGATTGACGCAACTTTTGGATATCCAATTCATTGAGCAAATGGTAAGCACTCCTTTTGAAAAAAGAGTGGGGTATATTGTTATTTATTTTATTTTTTTGTGAATGTTATATTTGTTCATTTTTTAAAAAGAGTGTAGGATGCTATAATTGCAAATATCATTTATTTTTTTATTATTATAATAAAATTTTTATGTAGAATTATTTTTACGTATTTTTTTAATATATTTTAATAATGTGACTAATTATATCATTTTTTAATATAAAATAATCATATTAATCAATCATATAAATGAATTACATAAATAAAACACAAAAATGACGATTGACTCCTATCATAATTTACTCACTTAGATTCCGTTTATATTCGTGAGGAAGTTCATCTCATTTCAATTCATCTCAAACTCATCATTACATTTTTTTATATTTTTATATAATGTATAAATTCTAATATAACTTTTTAAAATCTCAATACAAATTTTTAAAATTTTAAAATAAAATTTTAAATTTTAAAATAATAATATTATTAAAAAATAAATTCATAATATCAAATCATCTAAATTTATTTTATCTTATCTGCAAATTTAAACGGCCCAGCTGAATGCTAGAATTCACGTAACATTACCACATAATTTACACATGACTTTATGTGCCACGCCTGGCACGCCATACATCAAATCATCTAAATTCATTTTATCTTATCTTCAAATTTAAACGGCCGAATTTGCCGAATGCTAGAATTCACATGAGATTACCACATAATTTACGCATGACTTTATGCCACGCCTGGCACGCCATACATCTGACATCAAGCGTATGGGATACAACACAAAGTACGTACCTTCCATCCAAAATAGAAGAAATAACGGAATTTTAATTAGAATACACGCAAAATACAAGACATCGTGTCTCTCAAAAGGCTTGACTTGGTTAGAGGGAGGAGAGGCATATTGACCTCTCAAAATGGAGACCCCTCTTTCCCGTTTGGAGTGGAACTACGTTGCTGGAGAGAGACAACTGAAAGCAATCCAGAACCTCCAACACCGTCCCCGTCCATATGTCCCTCGAAGAAGAAGATCCACGGTTCTTTCCATGGACCTTCTCCTCCTCCTTCTGCCTAACGACCTTGCCACCAACATACTTCATTTGAAAGTCAGTACTGATTAATATACACGCATATATGTTGGTGTAAGTAGCATGATTGGGTGCAACAATCGTTCTCATCCTCCTCCGGCTCTCAAAACTCGTCGTCGTCGCTCAAATCCCGGGGCGGTGAATCGCCTAGCGGGAGGATTGATGACGTCTCCACCGACTGGAGTTCCGGTCCGGTTAGGAAGCTCACGCGACAGCGGAAGCTCCGTCATTTAAATGAACACGACATCTCTGGCCTGCCCGAGCCTCTGGCGCAGCATGTGCTATCTCTGAGCAACGATGCCGATTTCTCCACCCCGCGGTTCTCTTCCGCGTCAGCGTCCGCATACTCGGCCAAGCCGCAGCCGCTTCCGCTGCCGGAATTAGAGATCTTTGGCCCCAAGGATAGGTTGAGTTCCAGCTACGTGGATTTCCAGCTCCCGTCACCGACGACTAGGCCGAGCCGAGGCGTAGAGGAGCGAGATAGAGGGGGAGCGTTCTCCAACTCTCCAATTAAGAGGTAAATATTCCACCTTGATTCGATTTCTATATTAGATATTATAAACTTTGTTTAATATATTATATATTTTCTGGTTTTTTGGGTGTCAGCCTATTTTAATTGGCTAATTGTTTACTTATTTGATTCACAATAATTCACTTGGTTGGGCATGAAATCAACGAATGATTTTTAATTATTTTTGGTGGAGTTCTTTGCTCCCGTTTCGTCTGGGTTTGCAAACATCTTACTTTCTTATGGGTGTTGTGTGAATTGGAGGTTAATCTTTATTTCAATTTTCTTTTGATGAAGAAGTGCATTCATTAATAACAAGGATTATAATTAGATTTGAAATATATATTATAAGTCGATAGACAACAATTTATAACTTTTCAATATACTAAAAAATGATTGATATGGTCTAACTTTGATCGCAGAATCTCTCCAAATTATCTTTTGAAAAACATGTCAATTTTGTTCAATATTGAATAACAACCAACAAATAACTAACCAATTCTACACCCGATGAATTATGGGACATATTCTATGGACTGAAAGTCTTAAAGATGAAGTGTGCTTTTTTATTTTGTTTTTATTATACCAAAACAAACAACAGAAAATAAAATAATGGAAAAAAAAATGAATCATATCTGTATGAGCGGCTGTAGATCCACTTTTTTAGTTTTGGAGAAATTTAATACAACACCTAGTGAGTGGCTGTTGCGGTACGTGTTCCTCACATGCCGTTCTTAGAGGATGGTGGACAATTGGGTTCCCATGGGTGCCGGAGTACGGTCGCTCACCATAACCAACCATGACCAAAAACCAACCACTACTCGCAAATGAATTTTAGTGGAAACAAAAAGCAAATGATTGAGACGTCGAAGAACACCACCCTGCGACCCCTCACGCAAACACTAGGATGCCGGATCGGAGAAACAACTCCTACAAACTCCACAACGCCGGACCACACCTCCACAGACTCTTGCAATAGACTCTTGTAGCAACCTCGAGGCCGCGCCTCTGCAACCCAGCGGCTCGTGATGACCGGCCACCACAACCTGCAGCATTCCACTCACTTCTCCACCTTGAGCTGCTGCAAGCCACCCTCAATGCAACCCCAGTATGTCGGGACCCCACAGTAGCCGCTACCAAGAGCTGTCCGACACCCTAGTCTGTCGCCTCTCACAAGGCTCCCAACTCCCCATCTTCCGATCTAGTTTCTTAGAAGGGGTGGCGCTCAGGGGCGAAACTAGAATTTTGTGTTTGGGGGGCGATCGATAAAATGTGCAATAAATATAAATTTCATAAGGATGATCATCAGTGATAAAAGTGTCATGTGTTGTTATTACTGAACTCTCTAAATGTATATTAATTTTCGAATTGTTCACATATTTATAAAAAAAAAAAAAATTAAGTACTTGCTCATAATTTTCTATGATTTAAGAAAAATTTATAGATTAAAAATAAAATTGAGAATTTTCTAATAAGTAATGATGTAATGATGTTAAATTTTTAACAAACTATATCTCATAATCATACAAGTTAAACTGAAACTAAATAAGTGAGTATAATTAATGAATTTTATAATCATATAAATTTATAATCAATTTTTTTATTAGAGTTAGACTGTTAGTTGAGTAACTCTGAGATTATGTGAGTTGAAATTTGAGTTTAAGTGAAATTAAAAATTAGAATATAAATAGATATATATTAAGATTTAGATAAATAATTTTAGTTAAAAAAAATTGGGGAGCAATTTTTCTTTATTTTTAATTTGAGAAAAAATTTTAATTATATATATATAAAATTATATATATTTATATATAAATTAATTTTTAAAAAACTCTTTTTGGGGGGGGGGGGGGGGCGTAGCCCCCAACCTGTAAGCTGGATCCGCCCCTGGTGGCGCTATTTGAGAGAAAAGGGGAGGGGAGCGAACTAAGGTTTTCCTGCTTTATTTCAGTTTTTTGAGTAAGCTATTCACGCCACACATTTTACATTTTTTTTTAAATTTTATTTTTGATAAACTAATTGAATTATCTAGTCATCATCTATATACTACATATATATTATAAAAGAAAGAAAAAAAAAAGTAAAAGAGGTGTTGTGTGTATGGTACTAAGTAGAATAATTCTTGTGAATTTAGAACTTGTATATATTATTTTTCTCTTGAATAAAGCAAGCTTGAATTTTATTGCCTCGTCCAACTTTGTTGATTGGCAAACTTCAAAATTAAAGGCTCATCCTCGTGATTCCTTGTTGCTATTGTATACTGTATGCTCTTTGCATCTTAGCAGTTGCTCTATAGGGGGAAAAGTTCTTAGTTTGATCAACGTCTGGAATTTGATTCATCACGCATAGACTGATGCCTCGTTGACTTGTATTACCTTGTTTGTGCTGACCTTTTACCTCTATTAAGTATTAACTATGTTCTATTATCAGCGTGTTTGCCAGCCAAGATGCGAGAGACACAAAAAAGACTACGGATCATGCTGAAAAGAAGCAATCTAGGAGGGAGTCTCAAGACTTCAATGGTTTGAAAAGCTCAAGAAATGGCTTCAGGATCGATGTTCCCATCAGGAGTGCTCCAACTAGTCCTTTCTCAAGTCCTGCACTCGGCCCACAAAGGCGGAGTGCAGCTGATGCATTTCCATGTTACTATTACATGATTCCTATGGGGAATCGAGCCTGGTCTGCTCCGGAGATGCCCACCTCGGAAATGATACCAGGGTTCCCTCCCCCTGCATTCTTTGATTACTCTGCATTTAGTAATACATCTCCCCTTCACAGTCCGGCAAGAAGTTACCTACAAAACCTGAAAAGCCCAAGTGGACCTGCATCGCCATTGCATTCAAAATTATCCCACGACATTTCAATAGCACGCTTTGAAAGTGGCTGTCCTGTAAATGTCCACCCATTACCACTTCCTCCTGGTGCGGGGATGCCTTCACCCTCAGCTCCCATTCCCCAGGCTATAGCTAAATCAGAGTTTGTGCCAATGAAAAGTCAATGGAAAAAAGGAAAGCTTATTGGGCGTGGTACATTTGGAAGTGTTTATGTTGCCACCAATCGGTATGTATACTCCACATACTTCTTATGTTGGTTTCTTTTTCTGCAGTATAGTCTGACCACAGTAATTCTCTTCTTGCAGGCTAACTGGAGCTTTATGTGCAATGAAGGAGGTTGAATTACTTCCTGATGACCCAAAAGCTGCAGAGTGTATCAAGCAATTGCAGCAGGTTATCCTTCAAAATTTATTGCACTACTAGTTCACATGATATCATCCCTCTCAGGCTATACCTGATGTAATATTTCCAGAAATTGGTTTAGCTTGCATTTTTTGTTTCTTTTTTTGGGAACCTCTAGCTCACCCATGTCCTCCTGCACAGGGCTAACAAGTTTATGCCATGACAGTCATGCCCATTGCCCGCAATGAATGGTTGAATATGTGAACATGATCATAGGTTACATAAAGTTGAGCAAGTATGCTTGGGATAATTATTGCATGGACACAATTTGAGACCACAATGGGTTTCCAATCGTGTTAGAAGTGCATGATTTGACTGCGAATGGTATGTGCATGTGTGTCTGTTTGTTCTACAGGCCTTGAGAAGTTTCCCTATGATTGAAGTCATAGGGTATTTGATTTTCACTAGGATTTATTTTTTCTTTTCTAGACTTTCTCAATTGTTACATATTTTCTTAAACATGTTTATGTTTCTCTAGGAAGGTTTTATGGTGCATGGATACCTTAGTTTTGTGTTATATCAATTTTTTAATCAAGTCAGGATGCCGCCTTCTTTGTGTATGTTTGCTTGGTGAACTTTTGTACTCTAGGCATTGAGGAATTTTCACCTGTTGTCTGAAAACAATGTTCTTCATTTTTGCCACTAAGAATTTTGTAGCCCTTATGTACATTAATCAAGTGTATTATCAATTATCCTTTTCTTTTTGGTACATGTCATGGTTGTTCCTTCTTTGTAGAAGAAAAAGTTGTTCCTAGTTGGAGTTTGACACCCTAGTGATGGTTTTTTTTTTTTGGGTTGGGGGGGGGGGGGGGTGTTGTTCTTTCTACTGACTAAAATGACCTCTTACTTATGAAGTGTGCATAGGACAAACCGTTTTTGCTTTGAATTATGAAGGTTCTGTACTAGTTCTATATTATAGAGGAGCATGTATTATAAAATAGGTTCCCTGCCCCTTGCCAAGGATTTCTATCAATCATGAATCTTTCCTTTGTCTGTGGTTCACATACAATGATTAGTTTGGTCCTGCAATGCTTCCACTGAGGACTACTCTCTCTCTTTCTCTCTCTCCCTTTTTTTGGGGGAGGGCTGTATTAACTTTTAGTTGTGCATGAGAGCTTATTGTAGGTTTTATGCTACATAAAGGATACATAAGTGTACTATTTTTTATTTGCGTTGTTGGATTTGTCTGCCAAAATGTTTTGCATAAAAGAGTACCATATACACTCTGAGGAGTCAGGAGTAGCAGTATATGGTATAGAGTCACAGACACCTTTCATTTCTTGGATTTTGTGATTAGTCGGCATAATTCTAACTTATTTTATTCATTATAGATATGCGAATGTGGTTGATATTGTGCTGTGAGATTTTTTATGTGGTTGCTATTTTGTTGTGATCCATATCCTGCTGCGGTAGAGATGTTTCAGGAGTATGTATGGCAGTCTTCTTAGATGTTAAGCTTTAAAATTCTCAAAAAATAAATTATCATGGGTTGCAGTTGTCTATTATTGTCTACTATTGAGTTGAGGTTGTTCTACCGTTGTTAGAGTGGTCTCATGTGCTTGGAACCACTTCTATGTTTTTTTTTTTTTTTCCTTTGTGGATTTTATCATTTCTCTTTCTATAGATATTGTTATTCCATGTGAGAGCTTTGTGCACTGTCGGTGTACCTGCGGTTTCCTCTTGTTATAATTAAATTCTTATTACATGTAGTAGAAATTATTTTTTGTTTATTTACTTTGCTCTCTTGCTTTTGCTACTGGCTTATGTCTTTTATTGCTTTTACTATTGATTTCAGGAAATCAAAGTTCTCAGCCAACTGAAGCATCTAAATATTGTGCAGTATTATGGCAGTGAAATAGTGAGTATTTTCCCAGTTGCATGATTAGACATCCATCTCAACATTGTCAACTGAAGTACCCTTGAATCAATGTACAGAATTAATGATATGCATATGCAGGTTGAAGACCGGTTTTTTTATATATCTGGAGTATGTTCATCCTGGTTCCATCAACAAATATGTTCGTGAACATTGTGGAGCCATGACAGAATCTGTTGTTCGCAATTTTACTCGCCATATTCTCAATGGTTTGGCTTACTTGCATAGCACAAAAACAATTCATAGGTACAATCACGTTTAATTAACTTTTTGAGACAGTCGCAGCTTGCGCCTGGTGTTGCAAAATCTGAAAATGGTGCTTAAGCATGCAAGATTTCTATGCATTTATTCCGCATGGGACAAGTAGTCATGGATAATTTTCATAAAGTGCCATTGTAATATTCTTTTCCTTGTGCCAATAGGGACATCAAAGGGGCTAATTTGCTTGTTGATTCCTTTGGAGTTGTCAAGCTTGCTGATTTTGGTATGGCTAAACATGTGAGTTATTTATTCCCCTTTTCTATATTTTTAAAAATTTGCGTTTTAATATTTCTTTTGTGCATTGGTTTCTTTTTATTCATATCCAGTTTCCCTTTTCCACATAGTAGATAATAGTGCCTTATCTCCTTGACCTTTGTAGAGAAACTGTTTTTCAGGCTACCATTACTTGTTTCTTTTTCCCACACAGAACTTTTAGTAATTGGTGAAGAAAAATATTTGTTTACCCAACCTCTATTTAAGATTGTTCACATAGGAGTTTGTGCAACATAGACTATTATTGTGAAAGTTTTTTTTTTTGCTCATGCAAATGTGCCCCAATACACTCCTGTTATTTGAAAGCAGATCCTAGTTGTATGATCCTTAGTCTGAATATTGTTCTTCTAAATATTTTAGTTTGGAAGATATGTCGTTCCATTCTTCAATCATTTGGGTGGATCTTGAGGTGCTTGCTTTTAAACATGTGGTTCCTTTATTAGTTGATATCGCTCACAGCTAATTAGTTGATATGGTTGATATTGCCAGTAGGTAATTAACCTTCCACAGTAATGAGCTGTGGTTTAGAAAATTAAACATGTACATAACTTGGGACACTGTCTACGCAGCTCACTGGACAAGTAGCTGATCTTTCTCTAAAGGGAAGTCCATACTGGATGGCTCCAGAGGTATCTTCTTACCGATGCATTAATTTTCCATTGACCGTATTCCTCCAATACTGACACCATTGTCTTTCTACAGCTCATGGAAGGTGTGATGCAGAGAGATCTCAGCTCCGATCTGGCTCTTGCTGTAGATATTTGGAGTTTGGGTTGTACGATTATCGAAATGTTCACTGGAAAACCTCCTTGGAGTGAATTTGAAGGGGTAGGCCCCTACCTAATGTTCCTTTATTTGCTTTACTTATCATGAAACTTCAACTCAGTGTTGCAATAGAAGTTGCTGTTTCTCTTTCATATTGCCATTGTATTGTAAGTTTCAAGCAAAAGAAAAAAGACCTTTGGTTGTTTCTTTGCATTACCGTTATGAATAAAGACTATCCCAGAGAACTTACTGACAACTGAGCATGGTTATAATCAATCAACGTTGTTAAATCAGCTTATTTATGCAGAATGTCTATCCTTTCCCACTGATTGGATTGCAGTGTTATAAATTGTTGGTCTCAGGTTCCTGTTTGGACTGTCGTTTGATGCATGTAGATATAAATAAAATACATCCTTCAGTTTTCCTTCTGTTGTGCTTGGCAACTGCCTCACAAACTGGTTGCGTATGAGAAATGAGTTTTGTATTTATCGTCTTGTCTAGAACCTCTATCATACACCTGAGAAAACGTTGTATTTAAAATGAGCTGATGGTAAAGGTGTTTCTTACAAGACCAAGGAGGTTTCGGTGGAGTTTTTGCTCCAGATTTTTTCCTGCATTTTTTTATTGGCAGAAAAGAGTTTATTTGCAAGCTTCTATCTTTATATCAATCAGTTCAGGAGTTGACTTTCTCATGTGGATTCCATGATTTAGGTGGAGAATTATGTGTAGCTTAGGTTATGCTGTTTCTGTTGGCATTGAAGTCTAGTTGTCTGCTTGTAGATTTGCGAAATTAAAGTGGGGGGTAACGAGACAACATACCAGTAGTTCTATATTGCATGCTACTACCTACACCTGTAGAGTTGGGTGACATTGCCATTCAACTGTAGATTTTGTCTTCTGCCCTGAATTTAGTGTAGTGGATTGTATATTTTTATTAGAGTTTCTTTAATTGTACACTTGCATTTCAGATCTTCCCATTCTTGTTATGTTGTATTTTTCATGGTTCCAGGTTGCAGCCCTGTTCCAGATTTTGAGGGATACCCCTACCATACCAGAAACATTGTCATCTGAGGGCAAGGATTTTCTTCGGTGCTGCTTTCAAAGAAATCCTGCAGAGAGACCGTCTGCTGCCATGTTACTGGAACATCGGTTCATGAAGAACTCACAGCAGCTGGATGTCTCATATTGCAACACGGCATTTAATGGGAAGAACTTTACGGTAGATAAATGCCACTCCGTTTATCTTTCCTAATTTTTTTTTATCCGTATAATATCTGTCTTACAATGACAGGATAAACTCCATAGTCCGAGAGAGTGATGTGAAGATATATTCAGTCAGTTGCCAAGGTTCCCCAGCACACAAATTAAGAAAGACAAATTGGCTTCCTAGATGTAAAGAGTTTCTGCAGCTCCTTGCAAACTGAGACCCCAAATATTCAAAAAACGCAAAAATAAATGTAAGGACCGTGAACTTCAATCCATTCTTTTGCATTATTGCCACTCAAGCTTTATGTACTTTTCTTTTCCTCGAGTGATACTGGCAAACAATCTCATCATTGAACTTCCAACTTACCAGTAGCATCCCATTATTCTCTTCACTCTAATCTTGAGGCTCCACCACAGACATCATCCAAGTTTTGCAAAATACTCCCAGCAGTGTTAAATATGTTACCAAAAGGGTAGTAAATTCAGTTATGCTGCAGAAAGATAAGAATTTAATGCTGCCTTTTCCTGTCACGATCTCTACCATTGCAGGGGCTCCAGAATTGTACCATAGAATTCATGAATACTCTGGTATGTGACTCGTAGCCATAGTGTTGAGATAATAGGTTATTTGATCTGAATTCCCTTGAGGTTATAAAATCTTCTTCCTCTTGGAAGTTTATCTTGCACCTGAATTTAGAAGCAGTTTTTTGTGTATACTAATATCTGGTTTGGAGCTTCAGCAATATGGAAGTCGTTTATCATTACCCTCTGAAGGTAAGTAACATAAACTCCTCCAAGTCCATGTACAATTGAAGTCATAAGAGGCATAATGGTGCAGATATTAGAAGTGGAAATTACCGAACAGGGAATTTGATGTCAGCTGTTTTATATTGATTAGCTTTCAGTTTGTTGATATGATTTATTGGGTCCTGGTCAATATTGTGTACGATATGTGTAAATATTTATTTGACCAATTGGTCCATTTTTGGTTCATATAATTTGGAATGCACACCTTCATGCAAAAATACCTACCAAAAATATTTAACAACTTAATCTGTGAGGTGCATGTGTCAAGCTTCAGTGATGATGATGTTATGCGACTTGATCCTACGGCTTGTATTGGTTTACTTGTTCTGTCTGTAATTATTTTAATCAGCTGAGGACATTTATGTAATTGGACTGGGTGATATATATACTGCTCGAATGCTCTAGACCTAAGTGAGATCTTTTCTGTCGCTTTGCAATCGAGATACAGAGAGAGAGAGAGAGAGAGAGCTGAGGGTCTGGAAGCTTAGCTAGGGTTAGGGTTTTGCTAACCCGTGCTGTGTGGCTGTGCTCAGAGATGAAACGTCTGAGCTGATGGCTTGATTTCTCCTAGTCTGTAAGATTGTAATCTCTTTTTCAGTGAATAAAACATCTCCTAGGGTTCCTGCAGTGGATGTAGGCCATTAGGGCCGAACCACGTTAAATCTTGTGTTTTTGCTTTCTGTTTTCTTTCTTTTCTTGAATTTTGCATTTCTGGTGTTTATCTTCCTTACCGAATCATTTCTGGAAAAAGTAACCATAAACCTGTTTTCTAAAATACAAGAAACTTGTTCTTGTGTACTCTAAAGAAACTAACAAGTGGTATCAGAGCTTGAGTTTCGATGGGGACCGCCAGATTTGATATAGAGAAGTTTACTGGCCAAAATGATTTTGGCCTTTGGAGGATTAAGATGCGAGCTCTGTTAGTGCAACAGGGACTTCAGGAAGCCCTTCTTGGGGAAAAGAAGATGGTCTCTTCCTTGTCGGAAGAGAAACCATCTTCATCTTCCTCAGAGAGAGTCAAACCTGAAGTCCTACAAAAGGCACACAATGCCATTATCTTATCTCTCGGTGATAAAGTACTGAGAGAGGTTGCTAATGAGGACTCGGCTGCAGGGGTGTGGCTAAAATTAGAAAATTTGTATATGACCAAATCCCTAGCAAATAGGCTCCATAAAAAGATAAAACTCTACACTTTTAAGATGTCACTGAGGACTTCTATTGATGATCATCTTGATCAATTCAATAAAATATTGTTGGATCTTGCTAATATAGAAATTACTATAGAAGATGAAGATCAAGCTCTTCTGTTATTGAATTCTTTAGACTCTTCCTATGCTAGTATCAAAGAAACTATGATGTATGGTAGGGAGAGTCTCACCCTAGAAGAAGTGCAGTCAGTTCTTCATACAAGAGAATTCAACAATAAATCTGAGTTAAAATCAGAGTCTGGTGAGGGCTTAACTGTGAGAGGTAGACCTGAAAAGAAGGGTCAGAAAGGCAAACACAATAAATCCAGATCAAAGTCAAAAGGCAAACATCTAAAATGTTTTGCCTGTTACAAAGAGGGACATTTCAAGAAGGATTGCCCTAATAGAAAGAATAAGGAAAACACTGAAAAAGGGGAACAGGGAAAGGCAGCAGTAGTCTTAGAAGATGGATATGATAGTGCTGAAGTGTTAAATGTCTCAGAAGTGGATTCTGGAAGGGAATGGATTCTAGATTCAGGTTGTTCATTTCACATGTGTCCTATAAGAAACTGGTTTGAAAACTTCACTGCACTAGAGGATGGTTATGTTATTTTAGGTAACAACAAAACTTGTAAAATCTAGGGCATAGGAAATGTGAGATTAATGATGTATGATGGGTCTGAAAAACTATTAAGGGAGGTCAGATACATTCCAGAACTGAAGAGAAACCTAATTTCTCTGGGTATATTAGACAAGTCAGGATACTCTTTTAAATCTGACAATGGGACCTTAAAAGTCAGTAAGGGGTCTCTGACTACAATGAAAGGGGTCTTAAAGAATGGGTTATACACTCTTATGGGGAAAATAGTGATAGGTGAGGCATCACCTGTCACTCACAGAACTGAAAACCAAGTTCTCCTATGGCATAAAAGACTAGGGCATGTCAGTGAGCAGGGCCTTAGGGAACTGGAAAAACAGGACCTGTTAGGAGACAAAAAACTTGGAGAGTTACCCTTCTGTGAACAGTGTGTACTAGGAAAATCCACAAGAGTAAGCTTTAAGAAAGCAATTCACCAGACAAGACAAACCCTAGATTACATACACTCTGACTTATGGGGTTCTGCAAAAGTTAACTCACATGGTGGGGCTAGGTATTTCATTTCTTTAATTGATGATTATTCTAGGAAAGTGTGGGTGTATGTACTTAAACAAAAGAGTAACACTTTTGAAAAAAATTTAAAGAATGGAAAACACTAGTTGAAAATCAAGTGGGCAGAAAGATTAAAACTTTGAGAACTGACAATGGCCTTGAATACCTATCTACTGAGTTTAATGACTTCTGTAAAGCTGAGGGGATAATAAGGCATAAGACTGTTAAGGAAACTCCTCAACAGAATAGCCTAGCTGAAAGGATGAATAGAACTATCCTAGAGAGGGTTAGGTGTATGCTGGCAACCTCAGGGTTGCCTAAAACATTCTGGGCAGAGGCAGTAGCCACTACTGTTCATCTTATTAATAAGAGTCCATCCTCTGCTTTGGGTTATAGAACCCCCCAAGAACTATGGTCTGGAAAACCTGCAAATTATCAAACCTTAAGAGCTTTTGGCTGTGTAGCCTATGCACATTATAAAACTGATAAGCTAGAACTAAGAGCTCTTAAGTGTATATTTGTAGGTTATCCAGAAGGTGTCAAAGGTTATAAGTTGTGGGTTATGGAACCTGGTAGACAGAAATGCATAATCAGTAGGGATGTTATTTTTAATGAAAACTAAATGGCAGGGAAGCCAGATAATACTCCTGACCCTGAAAGGGCTGACCCTAAAACTGATATACAGTTTGAGGTGGAGCAGCCCTCCAACTCTACTGATAAACTGAATGAGGAAGCTGACCAAACAGAAACTGACAGGTTAGATACTGGAGATCTGGAGAGACAAAATACCTATCTCCTTGCAAGGGATAGGGAGAGGAGGGTTATAAGACCTCCACAAAGGTTTGGGCAAGCAGACTTAACAGCTTTTGCCCTATCTGTTGCTGAAATTGAGGTAGAACAGGAACCTAGAAACTTTAAGGAAGCCATGAATTCTAAAGAGACTGATAAATGGATTCTTGCTATGCAAGAAGAAATGGAGTCTTTGATAAAGAATAAAACATGGGATATGGTTCCTAAACCTAAGAAACAGAAATTGGTTGGATCCAAATTGATCTTTAAAAGGAAAGAAGGGATCCCTGGTGTAGAACTTCCTAGGTATAAGGTTAGGTTGGTTGCAAAAGGGTTCACTCAGAGGGAGGAAATAGACTATAATGAGATATTCTCTCCTGTGGTAAGACATAGTTCAATAAGACTTTTACTCTCTATTGTAGCTTGTAATGATTTACACTTAGAACAACTTGATGTAAAAACAGCTTTTCTGCATGGTAACCTTCCTGAAACAATCTACATGCAGCCCCCTGAAGGGTTTTACGCTGATCTCAGTGAGGATCATGTATGTTTGTTAAATAAATCTTTGTATGGTTTAAAACAGTCCCCAAGACAATGGTATAAAAGATTTGATGCCTACATGATTGAAAATGACTTCTGTAGGAGCAATTTTGATGGTTGTGTTTACCATAAAAGTTGTGATGGAAATATCATTTACTTACTATTGTATGTTGATGATATGTTATTAGCTTGTAAGGACATAATTCATCTTAATCAAGTTAAGTGTATGTTAAAGGCTGAATTTGAGATGAAGGACCTAGGTCAAGCTAAGAGAATTCTGGGTATGGATATAAATAGGGACAGAAATAAAAGAATTCTCTATTTATCTCAGAAATTATATATTTCCAAAGTGTTAACAAGATTTGGAATGGACAACACTAAAACTGTTTCTACCCCTGTTGGTCACCATGTTAAACTGTCAGTCACACAAGCACCTAAAACTGATGATGAAATTGAGTTTATGAATAAAGTCCCATACACTAGCATGGTAGGGAGCTTGATGTATGCCATGGTATGCACTAGGCCAGATTTGACCTATGCTGTGAGTTTAGTAAGCAGGTTTATGAGTGAACCTGGAAAACCACATTGGCATGCATTAAAGTGTATATTTCAATATCTTACAAAAACCAAATGTTTGTGGTTAAAATTTGGGGATTGTGATTTAACTGATAGGAGTTTGTATGGTTTTGTGGACTCAGATTATGCTGGAAATATAGACACCAGGAAGTCTCTTTCCGGCATGATATTCATGTTTTTGGGTGGAGCTATAAGCTGGAAAGCAAATCTACAATCAGTGGTGGCTTTATCCACCACTGAAGCAGAATATATTGCTATGATTGAAGCCTTCAAGGAGGCTTTATGGTTAAAGGGTTTGACTCTAGAATTATGAATGTTGACTGGCAGTGTCACTATGTGTTGTGACAATCAAAGTGCCATTCACTTAGCTAGAAATCAAGTATTTCATGAGAGGTCAAAACATATAGATGTAAGGCTACATTTTGTTAAAGATGTTATCTCATCAGGAGACATAGGAATTGAGAAAATACCTACTAAGGATAACCCCTTAGACATAATGACTAAATCTGTACCTTCCATCAAGTTTAAACATTGTTTGGATTCAATTAACTTAGAAAATTGCTAGTACCCATTAGGGGGAATTGCAGGAACTGTAGAAGGAGATGGAGCTGTAAAGGAGAAGGGATTCAAGCTTGCCAAGGTGGAGATTTGTGAGGTGCACGTGTCAAGCTTCAGTGATGATGATGTTATGCGACTTGATCCTACGACTTGTATTGGTTTACTTGTTCTGTCTGTAATTATTTTAATCAGCTGAGGACATTTATGTAATTGGACTGGGTGATATATATACTGCTCGAATGCTCTAGACCTAAGTGAGATCTTTTCTGTCGCTTTGCAATCGAGATACAGAGAGAGAGAGAGAGAGAGAGAGAGAGAGAGAGAGAGAGAGAGAGAGCTGAGGGTCTGGAAGCTTAGCTAGGGTTAGGGTTTTGCTAACCCGTACTGTGTGGCTGTGCTCAGAGATGAAACGTCTAAGTTGATGGCTTGATTTCTCCTGGTCTGTAAAATTGTAATCTCTTTTTCAGTGAATAAAACATCTCCTAGGGTTCCTGCAGTGGATGTAGGCCATTAGGGCCGAACCACGTTAAATCTTGTGTTTTTGCTTTCTGTTTTCTTTCTTTTCTTGAATCTTGCATTTCTGGTGTTTATCTTCCTTACCGAATCATTTCTGGACAAAGTAATCATAAACCTGTTTTCTAAAATATAAGAAACTTGTTCTTGTGTACTCTAAAGAAACTAACATAATCAATAGCTTTAAATGCAGGAGAAAAATCTTTCTTGGGTGGGTGTTGGGACAACTTATTGGGCCAAAAAAGAAAAAGAAAATAACAATCTTGGATGATTATTGAATGGTTCTCTTTGAAGTTCAACCACAACATTATATATATAAATTTGAGATTAAAGTTTCATTGGTTTTGCCTGAGTTTCTTCTCCTCCACAAGCAGCTTGGCGAAGTAGGCAAGTGCTTCTTCATTGGTATCCTCGTCCTTGATTTCCTCAAACCTTCCAGTATCCAAATTCACTCTTGACATTGGCTTCCTCAATAGCTCCTTCCCAATCTCCACGAGCCTCTGCATATTCTCTGAGGTTGCAAGATCAAGGGATGCTGCATCTCCGGTCAAGTTGTCATCCTATAATCATGCATATATATAAATGTCCAAACATGTCACAATAATATTGATTGAAAACATGAAATTCATCATAAGTTTATATAATTTTGGACCTCACTCATTGAAAATTACTTCCGAGTCTCCAAATTAACACCCTACTGATGTAAAAACGGTATGAAGGCGAATGTATCCGAACTCATAAATAAAGAGGCTGCTTGGATTGAAAAACACTCTCAACCCATTTCAACTTATCATTACAACTTTCACAAGTTCTTATAAAAAATATAATAGATAATTCAACTTTTTTAAATATCAAAATGTTAATAATAATATTAAAAAATAATATTCTAACAATATTTTAATCTAACATATGCACGTCCGTCCGTACCTGAATACGAAGGTAGTTATTCTTACTCTGAAGAGCTTGGAAGAGGGTGGAAACATGGAAGTCAACCATATCAGAAGTTGCATCAAAAAATATATCAAGTAATGGAGTGGCGCCATTGTCAAACATCCAACTAATCAAACCCCATTTGGAGGCTTTGGCTGCATTATACTTCTCTTCGTGCTTGGTTGCACCCGTGCCCAACGATAGAACTAGCATGCCCTTGCACTCCTCCATTGGTTTTATCTCAGTTTTTTGCATCAACATTTCTTTTCGAATCTGACTTATGGCCATCATAGTCTACGGATCATTTAGTTTACATTAATGTATAAGAGAGCTTCTGATCAACTTAATTGGTCTAGAAACAATAAAATCAGCAACTTACAGGATTATTTGCAGCAACCCCACCATCAATGAGATTGAAACTGCGAGTCTTTCCCTCCGTATTCTTCGTCTCAAAGTAGTGTGCTGGGAGAAAAGTGGGTGCTGCAGAAGTGCTGATGCATATATCTGAAAGCTTAGCGTTCTTCAAATCATCCAGTTTTGCCTGATAAAACAACAATTTATTATAACAATTAGAGACTTCAATTCTGTGGCCCAAAAAATTCAAATAATTTGAGTAACGCTTTAAACTCTCTCTCTCTCTCTCTCTCTATATATATATATAGAGTTAATCTCCATACAATTTTCATTTGGAGACTGTTCATACAAATTCATACAGTTATCTTTAATTTTTTTTTCTAAATTACAATAATATCTTTTTAAAAATGATACTTTTTTTTTGGTCCCCGTACATTAATAGTTTTACATATATAATCTTCCACTCCAGCCTGCAAATAAAATTTCTCATATATACTTATTGAAATTAATCAGTACTGATCATCTTACATCGTTGGTTGAAAAGATGACCGGCTGAAGTAACTTAATATCGAAGGACGGTATGATGACGCTGGTTAGGGTCTGTTTCAGAGTAAGGTTGCCAAGTAGCTCGGCAGTCACTGATCGGAGATACTTACCATCGTACTTCGGTCCCATCACCGAACCGAACAAGCTCGTCACTGAACTCACAAAGCTTTTGTGTCTGTTTCCACAAAAACAACTTTAGGTTTGACGTATGTGGAGCACCAAATTGTAGTTTACAAATATTTTAGTCTAAAATAGATTTTCTAAGATTACTTTTATACAATTGACGTATTTTTATAAGATTTGTTAGATTATAAAATTATTTTTATTATAAAATAAATTTAATAGTTCATATAAATTATGTCCATTTATAAATTATTTTTATATAATTTTTTTTATGACTATACATTCTTCTTATGCTCGTAATCTATAATTTTGTGGTTGATTTAGAATTTACCTGCTCTGAGGAAAAATCTTGGGACAGTGTTCTAAGTAGAAGTTGGTAATGTCCTTAGCAGCATACAAGGGACGATTGTCCTTGTTGGGAGCTGTAAGCATGGTAGTGATCAATCCACCCGTGCTTGTTCCTGCGATTATATCGAAATAGTCTGCAATTCTTGCATTGCTTCCATCCAATTCCTAAACATACAATAAATAGTGATTAAGAAAAGGAAAAGATCGAAGAAGAAGAAGATGAAGAAGAACAGCCGGCTATGGCGGATGAAGTAGGTACCTGAAGCTTAGACTCAAGAAAGGCGAGGAGAATTCCTGGAATTATCCCTCTGATGCCACCACCATCAATGCTCAACACAGTCACCATCTTCCCCTTTCCGACAAAATTCGCCATTTTGATAATTCCGAAGAGCTTCTTGATATTGAAATATTTCTCCCCAGATTCACCCAATTACTTAGTCTCAGATTTCTGTCATTTTATTAATAAATCCTCATTGACGTTGAAAAACTATTACATCAGCCAACTCTATCAAAATACAACATGCCTAAAAACAAGTATCCGGCCCTACATGTGTGTGGGCATATATGACGTTATAAACTTCATCCTCGATCGGATGTTTATGACCACAACTCCAAACTCACGGGCCCTGCATGCCATGAATCATGAATGCATTAATTATTTCATTTTTGTCGGCTAATGGAACTTGGAGGCACACCTTCTTTGATTTCGTCAATGGACTTTGACATCACTTTCTGTTTCCTCCCCTTGGCAAAATTTCTAATTTGACATGTTAATTCAAAACGATGCGTTTCAATAACAACTATATGACTATAAAAATTTGTGGGTTCGGGACTATTAACACATTAACTTGTGAACTTTTTTTAAATGAAATCTATTTTCTGAATTTGTAAAATAAGGATATATAATTAATATCTTTTCTTATTATTAAATATATATTGAATAATAATTTCTTACCCGTGGATTTTGAGAAAATATAGCCCAAATCTAATAGTGCTAGCGAAATATTATCATAAAAGAAATTAAAAAAAAAAACTTAAACTGATGATTTTGAGGAAAAAATAATTTATTTCGGGATTCAAACAGAAATCACCAACGCATAATATAGTGACCACAATGTGAATTAGAATCAAATGCACGATTTCTTTAATTATTTACATTCTAAAACTATATCTAATATTATTCTCTTTCTTTAATTATTTACAAAATATAAAATATTCTAAGTTATCTTTCAGCTTCCAACCTGTGATGCTATTGATGCATACTTTGACGGTGAGATGGCCAATTCCAGCAAAAGATCAGAGAAGTTGACAATAGAGATATTTCCCTACTACAATTTAACACTAATATTAACACTATTCTTTTATTTTGTCTCAAAATAGTTTTGGAGTAGACATTTCAACCACTTCATGAAGGGATATTTGGCGACTAGTGGTTGAAGAAATGCCCAAGTATTGATGTGATCATCATCATGGTTATTGAAGATGCACTGACAAATTAAAGGATGTTTTTTAAACGAAACATAATTCAAGGGAGCCTCTTTGTTTTTCATTCAGATGAATGCGTCGGCAAATTGTCCGAATACAGTCTCAAAAGCATTCGTTCACCGTACCCACATGGTTAGTCTAAAAACTACTACTTTATGCAATTATAAGTAAAAAAAAAAAAAAAACAAGACGTGACGTTCCCCACATATGAATTCGGGCATGGATTAAATTTGCCAGCATTGCTATGAATATTGGTTGCTTCTTTCGTGATTGAGTGCTTAATTTTTTTGTAAACATTATCAATCTTTGCGTTCTATTTATTCAAAAATAAAGAGAAAAAATAGGCTTATAAACTTTTGGGAACTCATGTACCTTTGGTAGACGTTAACAAATCAAACTCATATTCTTTTTAGAATCCTAGGGAGTTGTCCATTTCAAAGATACCCAAACCAAAGGGAGTTTGGAGCGCTGGCATCTCCCTCCCTCCTCCTTCATCTTTCCAGTTGTTTTTTTTTGGCAAATTTTTTTGTTTGTTTTTGTTTTCTGTTCAGAATAGGGCGAATGTTGATCTTTTATTCTTCAGAACTCTGTGTACACCACGTGTTCCACCACAAAATTTTCAAGGTATCGATCCTTCAGACAAGCTAATATCTCGTTGAATGGAGTGGAGCGTGAGCTACATGCAATATCCAAAGTGTGCGCTTGTTATCTATGCACCACCTCAAGTGGAGATCCATCACCGCCGCATGCAACTTTTTTTAGACCAAGGCCATCAGTTTTATTGGACTTGACTGCTAGTCCTACTTCTAGGGTAGCGCGTGTGGCCCTCACACATCACCATAATCTTTATTTTTGTTGTTTTTTATTTCCTCCAAAGTTAAAAATGCATATCTATAGCTTTTCAAGTTGTATTTCGCATTTCCCATATATCGTTTATGTTTTATTTTATTTCCTTTTGTTTAAGTTAAAATAAGAAAGAAATAGTCTTTTGAATTTTTTGTCCATGGGGTGAAATTCCTCTCATCCTCTAAAGGGTGAGGTTTGAAATACCTCTTTTAGGTATAATGTGTTCTCTTAGATGGTTTGTTTGTCTGTGGAGAGTTATAGAGGTTAAGACTGTACTAGTTACAAAGAAATTTGTGTACTGGTGGAATCCCAATCATGAATAGTTGGTTGGTAATATGAATTTTTTCTTGTATGTATTAATCAAAGCTGTAGCTTCGCTTTCATGAATGAATGAAGTCTATTTTTCATAAAATAAATAAATAAATAAATCATATTCCTTTAATATCTTCAAATCTTTCTAGTTTGATTACAATGGCTTATTCGTTTTAAGTTTTGGGAGCAATCAATTGAGTTAATACCTCATATGTTTTGAATGAGAATGGTTTTATATATAAATCATTTTATTAACTCTACCAACTTCTCCTCCTCCTCTTCAGCCTTTGTTGACTTGAGATTTGTTAAGAAACACAAATACTCTCATATATTTTCAGGTTATTTTATTGTTATTCACTATTTTGTTATTGTTTGGGAAGCAATCTCGGATAAGGTGGGATAACACGAATGGATATTTTTGGGATGCTCATCCATCACTTGAGATGGAAATAAGGTGCAAGACAAACATAAATAAAGGGACATCGAGACATGTCTTTTTATGGAGACAAGATCTATTGTAAGTGGTGAGTATACAAGCTCTATTAGAACGGTAAAAATGGAAGAAGAGAGAGGCCGAAGATGATGGAGATGATCGCTAATTGCCTTGGTTGCTGAAGTCTCCTTCCCCTTTTATTTGTATTAGAAAGTCAACTCATTTTAATTTATTTCATCTCATTTAATTAATTATTACAAATTTTTAATCAATCTTTAAACAAAAATGATCAATAATTCAATTTTTTTAAATTTTAAAATAAAAATAATATTTTAATAATATTTTAATTATGTTTTAACTTTCACATTAACTTCCTGTCCAAACCTCTCTCTTCTTTTCCCCCATTTATGTTCTGTCTTTGCTAGTTTTTAAGTCAATTCTTGCATTGAGTGCTGTGTTGTCAGCTAGTTTTATGCCTTCTAACAAGTTATAATTCCTAGACTCTCAATGGATAGTTAATAATATTCTCGTTGGATTGGTTAAAAATTAAAAAAATTAGTTAATAGTATTCTCGTTGGATTGGCTAAAAATTAAAAAAATCAATTATTACATGATGGAAGATGGATAGAGAGAGATGTTAAAGCCAAGAACTTCAGAGCCAATGTTTTGGATGTGGTAGCTAGGCATCCACGAGGAGAGCATATTTTTCTTAAATTCTTAGGCCAATCCGTTCTTTTTTTATTGTTTTCATGTTAAGGTCCCATCTCATTAATTTAAAGTCTGGAATGTGGAATAAGTGGGTACCGCTTAGACTGAAACATACCATCAATGTCAAAATGTAATTTTTAGTATTGTTCCTTGAATTAGAGCTATTTTTACTTGATCCGTTTTTTTTTTTTCATTTTTAATCCAATTTGCATTGTCCCCATTCTGATTTCATGAATCCTCTCACCACTTTACTTTCGGTGGCCTATGTGATCACTTGCACCCATCACTAGTTTGTCCTGAATAGCTAAACAGAGGGACAAGAAATTGCATTCAGTATAAAGACAACAATGTTTGCAATATTTCTAGTGCGCAGATAGAAACAAATGCAACCTTGGATACTAGCTACAAGCCATACAATTTTTAACTAATGATCTGGCTGGCTCATGAGAGTGATGTAGAAAGAAAAATTTAGGAATAGCCCAAAAGGTTCCTTCTGACTGCAATTTTGGCCCCTATCAATTATAAAGAAGGCATTTAGCTTTGCCTGTAGTGTTTGCATCACGTGTAACATCAAAACTTTATTGGGTACTAAAGCATATAGCTTTGCCTGTAGTGTTTGATATTTTTTTTCCCCAAATTTGATTTGATATATCAGAAAAGCATTATTGCTTATATGTCCCAAGATCACTTCACTTTGCAATGATAATGAATTGAATCACTGCGCTTTAGAACTGTTTCCCATAGTTTGAAATGATTTTCCTTGTCCTTTCCCCCCCCCACCCCCCAAATTCTTGAATCACGTTTCAGCCAAAAAAAAAATGTGAAAACGAAACTACATGGGTGTAAAAAAGTAACTTCCCAATTTTTTTCTCTTGTGCTTAGCAAATCCCAAATGAATATCATAAATGCATTTAATATAACAAATAGTACTATACTTGTGATAATTATTCAGAACATTAAGAAATATTCTGACCAGAAAGGTACTATAATATTCAGAAGAACAATAAGAAATACCTTGAATTCTACTGAATATTAGAAATATATGATAGCATAATAATTAGACTGAAAGTAGTTCACTTAAATATGATTGAGGCTAATTATTGGTCATTGAATTTTTTTAAAGGAGATAAAAAAGATATAGAAAATGGACTTGCAATAGAACCCACTTTAAAAATGCACTTTTACCTTATTTCTAATTATGTTATGAATTATTAAGGGCGGTTTCCGCTCCATTAATTATTTTGTAAATGACTCCACCATCATTATTTTAAGTCTTGCATAGTAACTTGTATAGTAATTTCAACGCCTATAAATATGGGTTTCAGTTGTTATGAAATTCATAAGAAAATATAGAGAGAAAAAAAAAAGTTTCAGAGAGTTTCTTTTATATTTCTCTTGCAATAGTATTAGTTTTCTTTTTAGGATTATAACACGTTATCAGTACGAGGTTCTACCGATACTGAAACTAGTGGTCTTCTACTTCAAGTAAGTTTTTCAATATATTATTTGTAGTCCTCGAAATAAATATTAAAGGTAATATTGCTGAATATTACTTGATAAAATTTTATTTTTATTCTCATGATAATGTGAATATATTTCTTAAATTCACAGATTTATTTTTGTAATATAATGTCAAATATTGAGATTTATTGCTATTGACATTTCTGAAAAATGTTATTTATCTAGGATCCTTGATGAGATTTATTTGGATATTGTTGAACCCAAGATTCCAAGTTTCATGTAAATCTACAAATGGATTTTGATGATAACAAATGAATCCAAAGAATAAAGGAGTCTCAAGCTCAAGTTGTCCACACAATATAATCAAGCACATCAAGGAAGCAAGCATGAGCAAGAAGGGAACAAGTTCACATTAAAATCATAGAGTAATGTTGTAAATCTCTTAAAAATTCAAAATTAGGATTAAGGCTCAAAATTAATATTTTATCATAAAGCATTAAAATACATTTTCCACATGTGCATGATATTTTGAAAATTAAATTTGAAAATTTTGAAAGATGATTGATTGTCATCTTTCACATGTGCATGACATGATTAAAGGTTTAAATTTTGAAAATTTTGAAAGATGATTGATTGTCATCTTTCACATGTGCATGACATGATTAAAGATTTGAACTTTGAAAATATTAAGATGATTGATTGTCATCTTTCACATGTGCATGTTTTATTTGAATATTTTCAAAAGTGGTGGATACTTTTCTTGACTTATGCAAAAGGTAGATGTCTTTATTTGAAAATTTTGAAAAGTAAAGTGTGCTCCTTTTGTCATAGGCAAAAAGTAAAAGATTATGTTTGAAATTTTTGAAAAGTAAAGTGTACTCCTTTTGTCACATGCAAAAAGTAAAAATATTAGATTTGAAATTTTTGAAAAGTAAATGATGATGTTTTTGATATGGGAATCTTTTCAAATTTGAAATTGAAAAATCATTTGCCTATAAATAGCTCACTTGAGTTTTACAAAATTCACAACAGGAGCTTACACATCTATTGCTAAGTTTTGCATCATTTCTTCAAAGCTCTCATTCTCTCTTTTCTAAAGTTTTGAGCCTTAATTCTTGTTCTTGTTGAGAGAGATATAGGTTGCGCTGTATTGTTTCTATCTCACTCATTGAGGAGTATACTTTGATAGTCTACCTACTATCAATTCTTGTATCAGTAAAAAGGTGTGTATAACCCTTGTGTGTGTAGAAGGTGTTCTACACGGGGAATAGTTAAATCACCAAGTGTAAGGTGATTGGAAGTGTAGAAGGTGTTCTACACGTGGAATAGTTAAATCACCAAGTGTGAGGTGATTGGAAGTGTAGAGGGTGTTCTACACGGATTCTTTGGAGCGGTGCTGCTCAAAGGTGTAATAGGTTTCTATCTCCACCAAAGGAGATTGAATAGTGGATTTGGGGATCCTCAAGAGGTAGCTTGAGGCGAGGACGTAGGCAGTGGGGCCGAACCTCGTTAACATACTGAGTTTGCTTCTCTCTTACCCTTACTCTTTATATTTATTATTGTCTCATATTTTATTTATATTTTATATTATATATTTGATTTATAATTATTATTTTTTTAAATACAACTCAATTCCCCCCCTCTTGTGTTAGTCATCTGGGCAACAAGTGGTATCAGAGCTAGAGTTCTATTATAAGATTAACTATCTTTTGAGTTAAGATCTTATGGCTAACATTGCAGCTTCATTTGGTGAAGGTCAATCTAGCAGTCGGCCTCCACTCTTTTGTGGAGACAATTACTCATTCTGGAAAGTTAGAATGAGAATATTCCTTCAGGCTCAAGGTCGAGAAATCTGGAAATGTATTGTAAATGGACCTTATATTCCAACAAAAGTAGTTGATGGAGTAAAGGTCAAAAAGGAAGAAGAAGAGTTTAATCGTGAAGACAATAGACTTTATACTTTGAATTTAAGTGCTATGAATTTATTATATAATGCTCTCAATGGTAATGAATTTAATAGAGTAATGACTTGTGCTACAGCAAAGGAAATTTGGGATAACTTGGAAGTTACTTATGAAGGAACTTCTCAAGTCAAGGAATCAAAAATTTATATTCTTACTCATGAATATGAAATGTTTAAGATGAATGATGATGAATCTATTTCTAGTATGTACACTCGTTTTACTAACATCATAAATAGCTTGACAGCTCTTGGCAAAATTTATTCCAAAGTGGAGATAGTAAGAAAAATTCTCAACTCTCTACCAAAACGTTGGGAATCAAAAGTGACAGCGATTCTTGAAGCTAGAGACCTCAAGAAGCTCGAAGTGAATGAACTCATCGGGTCACTTATCACCCATGAGTACACATTGAAAAGAGGAGAAGAAGAAGGAAAGTCAAAGAAGAGTTTGGCACTTAAAGCTGTTCCACATGAAAGTGAAAGTGATGAAAATGAGGAAAATGACGACAAAGATGAAGAAGTTGCGATGATAACAAGAAGAATTCAGAGGTTCTTAAAGAAAAATAAAACTCCTCCAAGGAAATCCTTCAATAAGTTTTCCAAGAAAGATTCAGGTAAAAATGACACTTTAATTTGTTATAAATGCAATAAACCCGGTCATATCAAGCCAGATTGTCCTCTGCTAAAGAAAGATCGAAACAAAGGCAAAAAAGCAATGAAAGCTACGTGGAATGGTGATTCAAGTAGCTCAGATAGTGAAGCAAGCAATGGAGAATCAGGAAATCTTTGTCTTATGGCTAAAGATGACATTGAGGTAACAAATTTTGATAATATTGAAGATCCTTCATATGAAGAATTGCAAAATGTTTTAGAAGAAGTATATGAGGAATTTGAAAAATTGGGTATCAAGTATACTGTTTTGAAAAAGAAAAATTTTTCTTTAACAAACGAAATTGATATTTTAAGAAAAGAAAATATTGTTTTGAAAGATGAAAATTTTGAGTTGAAGAAAAAGAAAACTGATTTAGAAAATATTATTGAAAACTTTACGAATGGAAAAAGAAATTTTGAAAAACTTCTTGGTAGTCAAAGATGTGTTTTTGATAAGGCAGGCTTGGGATATATGCCAAAACAAAAATACAAACCTTATAAAAACTTCTTTGATAATCCTTCTACATCAAAGTCCAATATTCAAAATTCTTTTCATAAAAATAATTTTGTTAAAAAAGAATACTATTATAATCACTCAAGTTCTTCATATATGTCACATGCTATTTGCAATTTTTGTAATAGAAATGGTCATAATTATCTTGCTTGTCCTATTAGAAGAAAACATACAATGACTATTAGGGCCATATGGGTACCTAAATATCTTGTTTCTTCTAATACTAATAAATAAAGGACCCAAAGAACTTGGGTACCGGGAATTGTTTTTAATTGTTTTTGTAGGTATGCATGAAGTATTCTACAGGTAAAAATAAATGATTTTTAGACAACGGATGCTCAAGATACGTGACAGAAGACAAAACTAAATTCATTGACTTCACTTCTAAAGAAAAAGGATGTGTGATATTTGAAGACAATTCAAAAGAGAAGATCATGGAAATAGAAGGAAAGATCATCAAGACTTAGTACAAGATGCAACCAAATAGTGGAAACATGTGAAAGATCATCCAGCAGAATAAATTCTAGGAGAACCTTCACGAGGTGTAAGTACTCGATCATCTCTTAGAAATATTTGTAATCACACACTTTTTCTATCTCAAATTGAATCCAAAATATTGATGAAACTCTTATTGATAAATCATGGATTCTATTTGTGCAAGAAGAGCTTAATCAATTTGAAAGAAATGATGTTTGGACACTAGTTCCTAGACCAAAAAATCATACTATTATTGGAACAAAATGGGTTTTTAGAAACAAGAAAGATGAGTCCGGAGTCATTACTAGAAATAAGGCTCGACTTGTAGCCCAAGGTTTCAATCAAGAAGAAGGAATCGATTATGACGAGACATATGCACCAGTCGCAAGATTAGAAGCTATTCGAATGCTACTTGCATATGCTTGTTATAAAGATTTCAAACTTTTTCAAATGGATGTTAAAAGTGCTTTCTTAAACAGTTTTATAAATGAAGAGGTATATGTTGAGCAACCTCCAGGTTTTGAAAATCATATTTCTCCAAATCATGTTTTCAAACTCACAAAAGTACTATATGGACTCAAACAAGCTCCTAGAGCGTGGTACGAGAGACTTAGTGGTTTCTTGATTAAAAAAGGCTTTTCAAGAGGAAAATTGATACAACTCTTTTCATTAAATACGAAAATGATGATATTCTTTTGATTCAGATTTATGTTGATGATATAATATTCGGTGCTACTAATGAAAATATGTGCCAAGTTTTTGCTAAGACTATGCAGGAAGAATTTGAAATGAGCATGATGGGAGAGCTTATATTCTTTCTCGGATTGCAAATTAAGCAAGCAAAAAGTGGGACATTCATCAATCAATCGAAATATATTAAGGAATTGCTGAAGAAATTTGGGATGGAATGTGCTAAGGAAACTGGAATACCAATGAGTCCATCCACTAAACTTGATAAAGATGAAACCGGTAAACTAGTTGACTCAAAGGTATATCGAGGTATGATTGGTAGCTTATTATATTTGACAGCCAGTAGACCAGATATTATGTTTAGTGTGTGCTTATGTGCACGCTTTCAATCATCTCCAAAAGAATCACATTTAATTGCAGTTAAGCGCATTCTTAGATATCTTAGTGGTACAATTAACTTAGGGTTATGGTACCCTAAGCACACATCTTTCGATCTAATCAGTTACACAGATGCAGATTATACTGGCTGTAAAATAGATCGAAAAAGCACTAGTGGAGCATGTCACTTCTTAGGTCGTGCACTAGTTTCTTGGTTTAGTAAAAAACAAAATTCTGTTGCACTATCTACTGCTGAGGCAGAATATGTTGCTGCGGGTAGTTGTTGTGCTCAAGTTCTTTACATGAAGCAACAACTTGAGGATTTTAAACTTATGTACAATCACATTCCAATCAAATGTGATAATACAAGTGCTATAAATCTTTCAAAAAATCCAATACAACATTCTCGGACCAAACATATTGAAATTAGATATCATTTTCTTAGAGATCATGTGCAAAAGGGCGATATTGTATTAGAATTCACTAGTACACATGATCAATTGGCAGACATTTTCACAAAACCCCTACCAGAAGATAGACTATGCATGATTAGAAGAGAAATAGGAATGATGCATGCCATGGATATCTGCTAGATACTTTTATTTCATTATCTTAAATGACCTACAGAAACTTGAGACGTTTAGCCTCATCATTCAAATGCATTTGCTCCTCATAAATCATCATGCCATCCTTGTCTAAAGGATTAGGCAATCGAAATGAAGAGGTAAGCAAGGATTTCAAATCCTTATTCTGTTGCTTTAATTCTACTATTTTTTTGTTTGACTCATAAACAAGTCGTTGAAGTACAGATACAGTCTCGTTAAGCTTCTCAATTTGACGAGTTTTGGACTGCAACCGAGCAGAAAACGCAACGATAGATGATGAGTATCGAGTTCCGAGACCCACAAGCTCGTAAATGGCGTCATGATCTGATTTATTAGCTAAATCAGTCTCTTGTTGTTTCATGGCACCCACGACAGATGCAGAAATAGATTGAGACTGAGGTGAAGGATACCTCAAATCTTGATCAAGAGAAGCACTGAAGGGAATTCTACGAGCCATTGAAAAATTGTAGAATGAGAATGCAAGCAAATTGCAAAGATGAGAAGAAAGCTTGATGCGAAATAGATAAAGCTAAGGATTGCTCTTATAGAAACGGAAATAAGAACAAGACAAACTTACAAATCATGATAATATCTCATTTTTCAGCAACATCAAGCGGATCAAATCTCTGCACTGAATTGCCAGAGCTACGCCTCCAGCCTTTGCAGGTTTTGTCGGGCACGGGTGGTTTCAATTATTCAGCTCTTTACAAAATCTCCTTCCGCACCGAATTATCGGAACTAGGCCTCCAGCCTTTGCAAGTTTTGTCGAACACGTGTGGCTACGCACCGAATTCTCTACAGTCTCTACTAACGCAGCGTTTTCTTTATCTATTGGTTATTGCAGGAATATATCTTATTGATCTAATTATGATTCCTTTTTAATGATGCCAAAAGGGGGAGAAGTTTTAGATTAGAACATTAACATTATTTAAATTGCTAAACTTGTTATATATGCTTGGAATTATATTTATATTTTTGCTTAAAAAACTAACGCACATTCTCAGGGAGAGCTTAAGTATTAATACAGGATTCAGGTTCTATCAAGCATTTGTCATCATCAAAAAGGGGGAGATTGTTGAACCCAAGGTTCCAAGTTTCATGTAAATCTACAAATGGATTTTGATGATAACAAATGAATCCAAAGAATAAAGGAGTCTCAAGTTCAAGTTGTCCACACAATATAATCAAGCACATCAAGGAAGCAAGCATGAGCAAGAAGGGAACAAGTTCACATTAAAATCATAGAGTAATGTTGTAAATCTCTTAAAAATTCAAAATTAGGATTAAGGCTCAAAATTAATATTTTATCATAAAGCATTAAAATACATTTTCCACATGTGCATGATATTTTGAAAATTAAATTTGAAAATTTTGAAAGATGATTGATTGTCATCTTTCACATGTGCATGACATGATTAAAGGTTTAAATTTTGAAAATTTTGAAAGATGATTGATTGTCATCTTTCACATGTGCATGACATGATTAAAGATTTGAACTTTGAAAATATTAAGATGATTGATTGTCATCTTTCACATGTGCATATTTTATTTGAATATTTTCAAAAGTGGTGGATACTTTTCTTGACTTATGCAAAAGGTAGATGTCTTTATTTGAAAATTTTGAAAAGTAAAGTGTGCTCCTTTTGTCATAGGCAAAAAGTAAAAGATTATGTTTGAAATTTTTGAAAAGTAAAGTGTACTCCTTTTGTCACATGCAAAAAGTAAAAATATTAGATTTGAAATTTTTGAAAAGTAAATGATGATGTTTTTGACATGGGAATCTTTTCAAATTTGAAATTGAAAACTCATTTGCCTATAAATAGCTCACTTGAGTTTTGCAAAATTCACAACAAGAGCTTACACATCTATTGCTAAGTTTTGCATCATTTCTTCAAAACTCTCATTCTCTCTTTTCTAAAGTTTTGAGCCTTAATTCTTGTTCTTGTTGAGAGAGATATAGGTTGCGCTGTATTGTTTCTATCTCACTCATTGAGGAGTGTACTTTGATAGTCTACCTACTATCAATTCTTGTATCAGTAAAAGGGTGTGTATAACCCTTGTGTGTGTAGAAGGTGTTCTACACGGGGAATAGTTAAATCACCAAGTGTAAGGTGATTGGAAGTGTAGAAGGTGTTCTACACGTGGAATAGTTAAATCACCAAGTGTGAGGTGATTGGAAGTGTAGAGGGTGTTCTACACGGATTCTTTAGAGCGGTGCTGCTCAAAGGTGTAATAGGTTTCTATCTCCACCTAAAGGAGATTGAATAGTGGATTTGGGGATCCTCAAGAGGTAGCTTGAGGCGAGGACGTAGGCAGTGGGGCTGAACCTCGTTAACATACTGAGTTTGCTTCTCTCTTACCCTTACTCTTTATATTTATTATTGTCTCATATTTTATTTATATTTTATATTATATATTTGATTTATAATTATTATTTTTTTAAATACAACTCAATTCACCCCCCCTCTTGTGTTAGTCATCTGGGCAACAGATATGATGATGAACTTGAAAGATACAATCATAGAAGAAAATCATGTATCTCTGAAGGACTGTGCTGTGTATCTCATGATGAAAAATAATCTTACTGTGTGAAATGAATTAAGAAAGTGATATAAGCACCAGAATGTGTAATCCTCTCAAAAGATCATTATGACTTATTGCACCTGAAGTTGCAAGATTTTAAGAGTGGTATTGAATATTTTGCACTCTTTAAAATTAGCTCAATATTAAAATTATGCAGTGAAAATGCCACTGATGATGATATATAAAAGAAGACATATATTATTTTTCATATTTCGAATGTGGTCCTGCAGTAGCAATATCGAGAGTGAAAGTTCAACAAATATTCTGAACTTTTATTTTGTCTTCTAGTAATTGAGCTAAATAATGAGTTTTTGTTACACCAGTTACGTCCTATTAATGATATCGAATTTACATTATTCCCAGAAGTGAACAGAACATCATTTCAAAGGAATTAAGGGCGTAGATGTGATAGAAAAACTATAGAAGTGTTGGTCCCAAAAGCGACAACACTAAAGATGATAAAAATATATCGTATCACCAGAAGTGATCCAACTCAGAGAAGGATAAAGGCCCTCAGAATAATTCTTCATAAAAAGATGAAGATGTTTGTCATAGATGTGGTATGACTAAACAGTAGTCACGTACTTGTTGTACGGCTAAACACTTGATTTACTTATACTAAGTTTTTATATATAAGCTTATTAATATTTCATCATGTTTTGAAATAATGAAATATCGGTGCCCAAAGCACGACAAGAAATTACTTGGGATAATAAAACCCTCTTTAAATTTGATCCTCTTACAAATAAATGTGAACCAGAAGTTCAGAAGATTATCTATCTGCAAAGTGTTGCAAATCAATTACAGGATATATTTACTGACACTAAATGTGTTGTAAAATCATATATTACTGCTGTTAATGCTTAAGCAAGAATTGAAGTCCCTGAAGGACGAGTTGTTAAAACAGCAATAAACGAGTCTAAGATACACCTGAAGCGTTGAAGACCTATTGGTGCACAAGAAAAATAAAAATCGGTGCTCATGAAGAGACTGTATTTTCTGTATAAAATATAATCCTCCTGAAGAGGAAACCTCCTGAAGAGTGTAACTCCTGAAGAGTATAACTCCTGAAGAGAAAACTCTTGAAGAGTATAAACCTCCTATAGAGGTGTTTCATGAAATGTTTTCTCCTGGAGAGGAACAATGAGATCTCAATACATTTCATGAGTACTGGAAAATTTATGGATAGAAATAAAACTGTTGTCGACAACATATATGATAACACTTGATATTACCAGAAGTAATGAAGAAAGTGAGCCAAAAATCGTCGAAGAATGTCGACATAGAAATGATTGGCCAAAATGGAAAGCAGTTATTAAAACTGAATTAAACTCGCTAGTGAAGCGAGATGTATTTGGACCTGTTGTCCAAACACCAAAGGATGTAATATTTGTCAGATATAAATGAGTATTTATACGAAAGCGTAATGCGAAATAAAATTGTGCGGTATAATTTGTCACACAAGGTTTCCTGCAAAAACCCGAAAGTAGTTATGAGGAAACGTATTTCCTTGTTAAGAATGCAATCACATTCATATTTTTAATCGATTTGGTTATTACAAAAGGATTAGATATGCAGTTAATGAATGTGGTCACTGCATATTTATAAGGATCATTAGATTATTACATATATAAAGATTTACAATACTTGAAGCATCTAATCCAAGTACATTTAGGAGTATGTACTTTATAAATCTTCAAAGATCTTTATATGGGTTAAAGTAATCCGGACGCATGTGGTATAATTGAATCAACGAGTATCTATTGAAAGAATGATTTAAGAATAATCCTAGATGCCCATGTGTTTTATCAAAATCCGGATTTGCCATTATTGCAGTTTACGTTGATGATTTACTTTGTTAGAACTCTTGAAAAGATTACAAAGGTTGCTATAAATTCAAGAAATGCATTTGAAAAGGAAAGATCTTATTATTCAATTCATAGATGAGTTACAAGAATTTGAGACTTCTAGCCTCATCTCTCAAATGCATTTGCTTTTCATAAAGCAACATACCATCCTTATCTAAAGGATTAGGCAATCGAAATGAAGAGGCAAGTAAGGAATTTAAATCCTTATTTTCTTGCTTTAAGTCTGCAATTTTTCTGTCAGACTTTTGAACGAGTTGTTGAAGTACGGAAACCTTTTCGTTAAGCTCCTCAATCTCACGATTTTTGGATTGTAATCGGTTGGAAAATCTAACAATAGAGGAGGAGTATCGGGTGCCGAGAGTCACCAGCTCATAAACGGCTTCACGATCTGACTTATTAGCTAGATCATTTGCTTGCTGCAACATGGCACCTGCGGAAGATGCAGGATCAACTTGTAATTGAGGTGAATGATACCTCATATGTTGATCGTGAGAAATAGTAAAAGGAAATTGATGAGCCATTGAAATTTGTAGAATAAGAATACAAATACAGATGAATTATGATATGAGAAGAAGATTTGATGCGTACTAAATGAAGCTAAAGACGGTTCTTATAGAAATGAAAATAAGAACAAGACAAACCATCATCTCTTCAAATCTCACTTTACAAGATATGCTGGATGCATAATTTCAAAAGCCAGCGAGATTAATTACAGCTATCCATATTTTCTTGTAAACGCTGAACCTCTGCCATTAGCTGCTGTTGTTGACTTTGTATCTGAGCTCTTTCTCGTTCTAGCTCTTCTACTCGTGTTTTCAGGTCACGAGAATATCAGTCTACAAGTTTCTTCAGCTCCTTGTTTTCTTGTTTTAAATCTTTATTTTTTCTATTTTTAGTTGCAAGCGTTTGATGCAACTCAGATATTTGATTTTTAAGATGATCAACCTCACTCGTTCTCGCCAGTAGCCTCTGAGACATGGTTGTAAGAGATGCAGCATATTGAGCACTGAGGGTTCTTGATGTTGCAAAAATTTCAGAATCAGATTTACTAGAAAGATATATCTCTGCTCCTATCATGGTGTTTACAGCCTCAGGAGAAAATATAAGTGGTTGAGGTATAAAAGGTTCGTGGTTTAAATCTGAGACATTAGAATTTCTATCAGACATAATATCGTTCTGGATGAACAACAACTGAATCTATGAGGAATGCGAGATCTTTTTGCTGGAGTAAACCAATGGTAAAATTGGTTATATTTAAACAACAATCCGAAACCTTCAAATCTCTTCAAGATCTCTTTTATCCACAATGTCAAGCGGATTTGATTTTTCGCCGAACCGATAATATTAGATCTCAAAACTTTTACAACTTTTATCATACATGAATGGTTTCCAATGTTATTTCCGCCGTATATAAACAAGTTCTCCCTAATAACGCCGAATGAGGGGGAGAAAATTTTAGATGAAAATATTATCATGTTCTCTCTAATGCATTATTTAGATGGAAATCATGTTTGAATTCGTAATCTGTTATATATACTGAAATAATGTTTGCTTATTACTTGGAATACTAATGCATATTATCAGGGGGAGTTTAAGTATTACTGCAGGTATCAGATTTCTATTAAGTCTATCAACTAGATATTATTTTTCATCTTCAAATCACTCAGAGATTATTGCAATTCATGAAACAAGTCGAGAGTATATTTGGCTGAGATCAATAACTCAACATATCCAATAAAAGTATGGTATTTCATAATCAATAATAGCTCAACAATTTTATACGAAGATAATGTTACTTATATTATTCAAATCAAAGGAGGACATGTCAAAGATACGATCAAGAGATAATCTAGCAGATTTATTCACGAAGGCACCACCAACTGCGACATTCAAGAAAATTGTGCAGAATATTAAAATATGAAAACTCAAAAATCTATCGTCATGCACTTTCCAGGGGGAGTAAAAGTCCTGAAGACTTGTGCTGATTGTACTCTTTTTCCTTCGCTAAGGTTTTGTCCCACTGGGTTTTCCTTTGCAAGGTTTTAATGAGGCAATCTTAAAGCACTTGTGGATACATAAGAAGACTATACTCTTTTTCCTTCGCCATTGGTTTTTCTTCCCACTGGGTTTTTCCTTGGCAAGGTTTTAACGAGGCAGATTTTTTATGGGTGGTCATTCAAGGGGGAATGTTATGAATTATTAAGGGCGGTCCCGCCCCCTTAATTATTTTGTAAATGATCCCACCATCATTATTTTAAGTCTTGCATAGTAATTTCAACGCCTATAAATATGGGTTTCAGTTGTTATGAAATTCATAAGAAAATATAGAGAGAGAAAGAAAGTTTCAGAGATTTTCTTTTATATTTCTCTTGCAATAGTAGTAGTTTTCTTTTTAATTTTATAACAAATTAGCATTTGTATCAATAAGTATTAAACTATTGTTGTTGTTTTTTTTTTGGGCTACAACTTGTTTGGAACAACTAACAATGGCAGAAACCAAATTATCTTGGTGTGAAAGCTGCTATATATAGAAATCATGAAATTAGATCTTGTTGGTATGAATCTGATGCAACGCGAGTATTTTCAAACACTTCAATGGGAACTTTATAAAGAAATGAAGACTAAGTCTACATCAACATCTACATCTTCATTCACACCTTTTGAATTTGTTATTTGTTATATTTTGATTATTTCTATAGCAGAGTGTGACTGCTTTTGATTATTTCTTAATACTTTTGAGTTTTGTTATTTGTTATATTTTATTGGATATGTCTTGCTCAACATAGTCATTGGCTTCCCTCTTTTTTTGCATTACCTTGTTGGATGCAGTTATATTAGCTTGCTTTTCTCGTAGCAATTTGTAGTATTTTGTGCACAGACATTCTGTACTTTTTTTTTTTTTTTTAGATTTATTGTTATTTCTGATTTAGATTGTAGCACTTTCTAGGCTTAGTTTCAGATTTGTGATGCTATAATTATGCAAAGAAGTATGGGTTTAGTACCTGTATTATGAATCATGCAGGGATTGTTTTTTAGATAACACAAGCAGCATGACTTCTTTCATAGCAAAATATACATGTTTAGTCATATCTTTTTTTTTTTTTTAGCCAACATTGAAAGATAATTTTTTACTATGGAGGAAACCATCCATGTTTAAAGGACATTTTTAAAGGCTAAAGTTTATTTTTAGTTGATGTGAGAGGAATTTAACTTTAGCTATATAAGAGTATTGACATTGGATCTAGCAAAATTTTCTTTGAAATTTAATGGAAAGTACAAATTTGATAGAAAATCAACACTTTCGCATCCATAACTCCACATTTAACACATTATTTGATTCATTAAAATAATAATATAGCAATATTTTTTTTAATAAAGTGGGCTGGCAAGAAAACTGAGGGAAAGAAAGTGAAAATAATAAAATATATTAAATAATTAGTTTAAAGTATGAATAGTGATCCTTCAAAGATAAATAATGAATCTAAATTATTGTAACTCAAAATTTGAGATGATGGAGTTTGATGGGTTCAATGTGAGATTATTTTAGATAATATCATCAAATTTAGTAAATTTGATGGATCTTTTGATAGAATTAATGACAATGCTCTAAGCCATCTTCACATTAGAATAACTATTTGTTAATATATAATAATAAAATAATATGAGATAAATTTGACTTTGACTATTATATTCACATCACATCCCCATATTAGATTATTTATTTATTCATTATTAGTAATAAAATAATATTAATTTAAAAAAAATTAAATTTTGAAATTATTAATCTATTTAATTTTATCATATTTACCATTCTACTTATTATATATATATGTTAATTAGTAATCATATTCTTTTTTAATTATGGGTTAAAAATTATATTTTTTTCCAATTATCATTTATTGCTAATAACCTTAAACGCTAATTAAACCCATTTAAAATTCTATATAAATGTGACTCTCACATAAAATAGACATATTCAAGATTAAATCATTTAAATACCATATAAAAGGCTGATGGTACTGCTTTTGGCATCTATGCATTCTTGTAAACATGCTTATTAAAGCAGGGAAAAGCACAATAATAAAGTTTCGCCCAGACACAATGCATGCTGCAAGAGGACCATCAGAAATCAAGTTAATGTAAAAAAGAAAAAAGAAATAATAATAAAATATATATTTAATCTGTTTATAGTAAATTTCAGTTTGAAAAATGAAAAAGTCTACGTGCAAGTAGGCCTTTACGCACATCACTCACATGAATAATATTTTACTATTTAAATGAATAATAAAAATATTGTATATGTGAGTGGGAGTGCCTGCAGGCCTACTTGCATCCAGTATTACTCTTGAAAAATATTTAAGAAGTAATTATAACTAAAGTCCAATTATTTAAATTTTAGCTAATTCATTGTGATTATATTTTGTTCTCTAATAACTAAAGTTCAATTTAATTTTTAATTAATCTATTGAAGATGCTCTAAAAAGTTAGACGAATTGTCTTTGAAAGATGCTCTAGCCAGTCGGGGGGGCAAATTTGTAGTGAAGTATGTGTTTAAGTGCAGCTTATTTTCTTTTATCATTTCCAATTGTTATGCACTGACTTTTATTTGCAAGTGGTTCTCTTGTTTCTAAGGTTTGAGTTATTGTTGTTTTTCTATATTCTTTGGATTTTTGTATTTTAATTGAATGTTTTAGGGTTTTTGATGCCTTAGTTTGGGTCGACTTTTACATATGATAATTTTTAACTCCCGAGTGTCTATATGTAACTACGATTTTCCTCCATAACAACTAAAGGTTATCAACAAATTTGGGGTATTACTATTATCCTCTTCTTAAAAAAAAAAAAAGAATAAATACTATCAGAATATAATTTTTATTTTAAAATTAAAAAAATTAATTAATTTTTTTTATATTTTATTTGAGAGTTAAAAGTTATAATGATTAAATGAGATTAGTTGGTTGCCTACTTGTTACATTTTATAAAATTAGATTATTATTATTATTTTTTTTTCAGTCACTCTTTTATAGTCTAGTTTTTATTGGAAGCGGGGGAATCTTATTTATCTAAATATAACTAAAATATAAATATTTTTTTGATTTTAAATCTTTAATTTCTTCATCTAATTATTATAATTTTTTCAAATTTTGAAATAAAATATAAAAAATAATTTAATTTTTTTTAAAAATATCGAATTAAAATATAATTTTTTAATTCTTTAATATTTTATTCAATTTCTTATTCTCATCTTTTAAAACCTCATAAAACATCTCATCTCAAATTATTTCACTATTATTTAAGTATCTCCATACACTAATCTCCTTCAAAAGTGAACATCCTTTCTTCGAATGGTTGTTTTTATTGTTACTTCAAAGTTTCATTTGCCTTACTTTCCTGTCATATTCTCATCATCATTATTATGAAACATTTTTTTAAGATACAAAAGTAAAAATAAATAAATAAATAAATAAATGTCTTATTTCAACAAAATTGTAAGAACTATGGCCTAAAAACACAGCAAAAGCCACACGCAAGTTACCACCATTATCACGAATCACACCATCAGCTCCTATCAATATTGAGTTTTATCCAATTTTACTGTAACCTCTTTTATAATATTTTATTTAATTTTTATTTTTCATCTCAATTTATTTATTTAAACAAAGCAGTTGAAAGATTCTTTTAGATGATTATTCCGAAAAGAAAAATATAAAGAATGTAGCTTTAGCTTGATCTTTATATCAAAACCTCACTACAGATTGTAAACATGTCAGGTCCTTATCGTATCTTGTTTTGGGCAATGATGGGCACAGAATCTGGTTCTCTGGCCCAATAGAAGAACAGGGAATCTGGTTCTAATGAGGAACGACTGATGCTATGAATTCAAAGTCATAAATGTAGAATAATTCCAGCACTCCGCTCCTGTCTTGCACTCTTATCCTAACCGTGCTTCAGCTTCACGGCCAATCAATCCTCATTCCACCTCGAAGCTTCACATTTACTCCTCGTCATGTCCGACGTCGATTCTAGGTCTGTTCCGACCCCCATTTCTCATTCCTCTATTAAACGATTCCTCTCTCTCTAGCTTTAACGTTATTTATTTATATCTTTTTTTTGCAGCATGCTTAATCCGACTTATGCTGAGATTGTCGTGGTGCGTCACGGGGAAACGGAGTGGAACGCTGATGGAAGGATTCAGGTCCGTTTCGTTTTTTTTAGGATGTCAAACTGGCTTGCTCGAGTTTGTAAAATCTATTGTTTCGTTGATTTTCTGCTAGTAAATCGAAATTCATCGTTATATGAACACTTGGATATACCTAGTTAGATTTGGGGCCATTCTAAAGCATATGAGATGTGGCACTTTTAATTGATTTATTTTTTTGTTAAAATTGAATTTATGATTGGAGTGTGCTTATAATAGTGGAGTTCTTTTATATTTCCAGAATAGTGATTCTAATTTGTTTACGACAATTAACAAATTCAAACAGCATTTATATGGGACATGGAACATAATCCTACAAATCCCAATTCAGCTCCCTATTTATTCATATCGATTTCTTATCTGTCCTCCTATATGTATTTGTATAATCTAGACTGTGAACGCCTATCGGGGAGTGAAATATGAATTTTTGCACCTTTTGACTCGTGCTCACTTGTAGCAGACCGTGTTCGAATTCTTTTTTCTGGTTCTGATTTTTGCCAATCTTTCTACTTTTGCATTAAACATATTTAAACAGGGACATCTGGATGTTGAACTAAATGAGTGTGGGAGACAACAAGCATCTGCGGTAAGTTATCATCTATATATTGCTTGCCTTAGTTTTGCATCAAAACCCAACATGATTGGTTATAAACCTTTGAAAGGTAATCTCGATTGCCTCAACCTGACTATTTAATTGCCTTTTACTTAAAGGTTGCTAATAGACTATCCAGGGAGGGTAAAATCTCTGCCGTATACTCTTCAGACTTGAAAAGGGCTCTTGAAACTGCACAGATAATTGCAACCTGCTGTGGTGGGCTAGAGGTTTGCATTGAGAAGCTACTTTCTTGAAGTTCCATTTTGTTGTATTTACTTGAACGTATATGAGGAGATGAAGATGCTAATTTCAATTCTGATTCTGGATTTCAATTCTGATTCTGGTTTTCAATTTGGATTATAGTTATGTATAGACTATAGAATAGTCACATTGAAGTCATTTTCTTAGGCATAATCAATTTTTATTTGCAAGTATTTATTCTATAACATGTACATAAAAAAATAGTTCATAACCAAACAAAAAATAAAAATGGTAAACATACATGTATAGAGAAAGCAACATGAATAATGGTGCTTGGTAATAAACAGAACTAGTAACATATTCTTGGAGGCATCGTTTTATGTAATCAACCCAACTAAACATCTGCCAGAAACTACTTGAGGGTTGCCTCATTTTTGCTCCTGTAACACAATGTAAGGCCCTATCATTTGCTGAATTACAAGTGAAGTGATGATTTTCTTTATTGACATTGACCGACCCCGTTCTCAGGCCTCCGGCCTTGAGCACCTTTCACTTGAACCACAAAATCAACTTGGGTATTCTAGGGTTACTGTTTCATGTAAATGAATATCTCTTTTATCATCTCATCTTCTTTTCCTTACTTGGTTCAACTACTCATGGACAAGCGCAATAGGATTTTAGTACCATCAATGTGAAAGAAATCCTAATTTGTTATTTTTGTTATCTATCTTTTAATTTGACTGAATAAAATATCTAATCAGTTTCTACTTAAAAAAAGGAGAGTGGGGGGGATTTTTCATAATAAGGTATGTAGTTGAATTAGTTTGGAAATATTTTTATGGTATTGTATTCTCTCTCTCTCTCTCTCTCTCACACACACACACACACACACACACACACACACACAAACACACACACACAATTTCTTTCTTTATTTTTATATGTAACCGTCATAATAATTATTACTTTTACATGGAAAAGTTGGTTAATTACATTACATGATATCTTAATGCTCTGTATTTAGAGAAAGTCAATGATCTAGTATCTGTTGAATTTTAATTTCAGGTTATTAAAGAGCCTGATCTACGGGAAAGACACTTGGGAGATCTTCAAGGGCTTTTACACCGTGAAGCAGCCAAACTTAGTCCTGAGGCTCACCGGGCCTTTTCAAATCACAAGACAGATAAGGAAATTCCAGTAAGTACTCTGTTTGTACTTTTAGAATTATATTACACCATTGGGGAACCTTATGGCTTGTGAGAAGGGCTGCAAAATGGGTCAGGCTGGTCCTATCTCCATTTCAGCTGAAAACTTGGGCTTGAATTTTGGTCTAACAAATCCGGTGTAGATGAAAATATCTCCATACCAACTTCTTCAGTTTTTAATTTTAATGTTGCTCGTGGTAGGGGAATTTAGGCTGTTGGTGATATTACTAATATTATGATAAGAATGTGGATAGTCTGGACTGTCAAGCTTGATCAGTCCAGTGATGGTTTCAAATGGAAGCAAGTGGTGAAGAATATATCTGAAATTGGTGGCTAATTCTTGAATGGTCTGCTATATCTATGCTGGCTCAGGTCAGCAGCGTCAGCTTGAAGTTTTTTCCTCAAATTTGAGGCCAAGTAATACTAGCTCAGTTAAGGTTTTTAGACCTTGAACTGTAATTTGTGTTTCAAGCTGACCTAGGCTCAGCATGACTTCTATTTCATGTGCATCACTTTTTAAGTGATTTTATTTTTGCTGAAATAACTGAACATGAGAATCTTCCAATGCAAGAAACGGGACCTGGGACTCGCATAATCTTCCTCTCTCTTGGGCTGTTAAACTTGTATAATTACCATGACCATCGTCTATCTTGAATAGGACTAGAAATAATCTGTGTCTTATCATGTCAACATATTGTCTATGAGTAATTAATTTCATATGCACTAAGATAGGAGAGAGTAAGATACCTGAAGAAATATGACTAATAGTAAGTAATTTAAATATTGTATGTGCATGAAATTTTTTGTTTTGGTTTAAACAGAAAAGTTGTAGGAATCTATCCCCTTACGTTACACTACATTTTCAGGGTGGTGGAGAAAGTCTTCACCAACTTTATGAACGTTGCACATCTTCATTGGAGAAAATTGGCAGAAAGCATAAAGGTATGTGTAGGTCATTCAAAACTTTTCTGGTGAAAATTTTCAGAAACTTGGAAGGTTGTATTGTTATTTATTCTTCAGTAACTACCTATAAAAAAAAAAAAATTATTCTTCAGTAACTGTATATTTCTTGCCCTTACTCATTGTTGGTTTGGGTACATGCTTTTGCATACTGCAGTGCAGATAAACTCTACTTTATAGTTATGAATTAATTAACCATAGCGCGAATTGATTTGAACTCCCAACTACCGACCCAAGTTTGATTGGGGGACACAATTAGAGTTCCAAAAGAGTTGTTGCTATACATATTGAACTACTATAAGACATTCTAAGTGGAGAATGACCAGTTATAAGCTGCTTTAATCGGTTGCAGGGGAACGAGTGGTTGTGGTCACTCATGGGGGAGTCGTCAGATCACTGTACAAGCGAGCTTGCCCAAATCGAAGGTCTAGAGGGAAGGTACTGAATACATCTATCAACATCCTTCACTTATCGGATGGGGATAAGTGGACCGTAAAATCGTGGGGTGATGTTAGTCATCTCAACCAAACTGGATTTCTGGAGTCTGGGTTTGGTGGGGACAAAACTTCTGGTTAGTTTGGTTGTCTTTAGCATTCTTCAGTCACATGGCTACAACCAAGATTGAAAACAACTATATTCAAGAAAGGACCTAGGACCCTACTTGGCATCACTAAGGCTCAAACCAACCATGATCATTTTGCCCAATATACCCAGGAATTAGTTCTCTTTCTCATTAACGTTGTTTACATGTACCTATACTGCTAAATGATCTGTTATTCTGTTATAATGGTCAATCTATCTGCCATGGAAGTTTTTCAATTAAATGTTATATCACCATATTAAAAGTAACTGCTTTACGCAGTTAGAATTTTTAATATTTATATGGTGCCTAAAGTTAACATGGTAATATCAATTTGTAATATTTATATGGCCTGGTTTGAAAGTTTGAAAGGGTTGTAATAATTAGATAAGATAATATGAGATGAATTAAAGATGGTTTTACTACAAACCAATCTGATAAGTAAGGATCTGTTTGATCATGTATACTTTCTTTGGGTTGAAGTCGCGCGGCATTGACTGAGCACTGACAGAACACAGTCTCTTTGTTGGGAAGAGTCCCATTTCCAAGACTCAAAGCCTTAGGATGTCAGGCTTCACAAAGTAGCAATCCAAGCATTGGATTGGAATTCTCAAGCTGTTAATTAAATTAGAAGCTTGGTTCAAAGTTCAATTTTCATGCTCTTTAAGGGAAGGCTGGGTGGCTGTCCGCATGATTTGCCGTCTAGCTTGGTCTCTTTCGTTGCTTAATTAGTGGAAGGAAAGTGCTATTTTGACACTTCATGTATTTTAGTTTTTTTTTCTTCTTTAATTAATAGTTAGGAAGCAAATATTAATGCATTGAATATTTTTTATAATTTTAAAAATATTTAAAAATTAAAAAAAAATTAGAAAAAAGTAAGAAGATAAATTTGTATTAAGCAGTCAATGAATAGCTAGAACGTTTCATTGGAAGGTTTAAATCACATGACTTATACTCTAAAAAGACTAGTGACTGATACAATTAGAGTCCTATTGAAATTTTATAAAAAGCGAGAATTTTTCTTTCTCAATTAATGTGGGACTCCATAAACAATTTACTATTTTTCTTCTTATATGAGGTATCACAATCTACTCTGCTTACATACCCGACGTCATCTTCGGGCTTGTCTATTGTAAGTGGCACAACTCAAGTCCTTACATTTCTAATTGTGATAGGTTCGGATACCATTTGTAACCAATATTTTGAATACCGTACTAGTGGGCGTACTAGTTAAGGCACTGGAATGAAATATTTTAATATTGTACCGTTTTGTGCATTGTTTCGGAGTACTCTATACATAAATAAATTATATATTTATAAATATATCATTTATATTTCAAAATAATAGTCAATATATAAATAAATTATATATATGTAATTAATATAGTATAAATTAAGATTAAAAAAAAAATTGTATTTGTAACATCCCAATAGAAGGTTCAAACCACATGATCTATATTTCAAAAGGATTGGTCAATAATACAATAGGAACTTCATTGAAATCTTATAAAATGCAAGAATTTCTCATTTTCAAACAATGTAAAATCTCTTACACCACATATTATTTCCTTCTCATATGGGATATCACACTAGCACTACTCTTGATGGAAATGTGGAGTTGATGTGCGGTGTCTCACGGGCATATCATGGCAAGTAATCCTTGGTGTTTCCATTCTGCAAAGATTTTTGGAGCACTTTCACAACTCACTATATCAGGCCTCATGTTGTTCTCCACATTTGGGATTTTGATAATTTGGGTGGAACTTTATCCTGGCAATCGAGCACCGAAAATTATCAAAATGTTTTTACTTATAAGTCAGGGTAAAAGATATATTTTTCACGCTTTTGACTTGAAACTAACCATTTATGAGAGAGATACTAAAAAAAAAAAATCTTACACTATGCACTTTCACTTGATTAATATATGATTTATTATTTTTCTCATTTCATATAAATATACACATATTGAAATATTAAGATAAAAATAATAAAAAATATTTATAAATCATATATTAATTAGGTGCATTCGATTTTGATGAAGGTGCGAGGCAAGCATGCGCATGATGTGTGGGGGCTAGCTTGTATGGGATGCACGGGCAGTTAAAAGAAGACAATGACGGACAACTTTCTCATTTTGTGGGTGTGAATGATGAAATTCCACCGGTTGGTTTTCTTTTTACTTTCCCTCTCACGAGTTCCTTTTGACTTTGGGAAAAGATGGAATTATGGGAACGATTTATTATGTCTTTCGTGATCATTTTTAGTTAGTCAAACTTGATGTTCTTTGATGAATATGTCGTTGAAAAATATATTAATTAATTAATTAATTAATTAAGTCAATATACAAATTATGAGTTCATGTTCAGTGGACCAAAGATGTTGAACACAAAATTGATTTTAATATCGCATTTTATACTATTGTTTATATTCTTAAGATCCATTTTCTATTATTTGACTATTACCTTATCTTTTTGTTTAATGGATCTGCTGCATGTTTTTAATCAAACTGATATTATTCCACGACATCCAAATATGATACGTCTAGATTGAGGCCCCGCTTGTATTGGGAAGTGAGTTGAGTTCATTTCAACTCACTTCTATTTTATCATTATATTTTTATAATTTTTTATACAAAACACAAATTTCTATATACCTTTTTCAAATCTCAATACACCTTTTTCAAATTCCAACACACCTTTTTCAAATCTCAAAATAATAATAATATTAAAAAATAAATCAAACTCATTTCATCTCCGAATCCAAGCGGGGCCAGTTATTGATATATTTCTTTATAAAAAATAAGGAAAAAGACATTAGACGTCCGAAAAATACTCTAATGCCAAAGCTAGAGAAGTGGTATGTGTGCTTATTCGTTGCTGCTGTGGTCTCTTAATAAGAGGAAGATATAACTTGTTTTGTTTGATAGGCGTTATCCGCTTAGGATGATCATCTCAATTCGTAGGCTTTATCTCCAACTTTTTGATGAGTTCTCTGTCACGTGATCGTGCCCGTAGTAGACCCTTCTAGCCCCAAGCACTAGCTGGGTCAGTCTCTTGATCATGGGCTTGATTATTGTGAGAGTCCAAATATTCCCTTCTATTATTATTATTAATTAAGTGATATAGATAGTGTGTCTTATATATGACTTGAAATAAGAATAATTTTAAAAAATAAAATAAAAGGATATGTGAGTTTAAAAGTTTTTTTTTTTACTTATTTTCACTCATCTCAACTTATTTTATTTCATCTTATTTTATTATTCAAAATTTAAAATTAATGAGTCTCTTCATACCCATTACCCCCACAAAGTATTTAATAAGAATGCTAATAAAACTATTTATTGCCCTATTATTCTTCTGGATAAGTGACTTTTTTCTTTTTCTTTTTTTATAAAAAAATACATTTGAATAAATTAATTTTTTTGTAAGTAATAATATTACGTATAGTTGTAGAATGTATAAATACTATACAAATATTTTAAAAATAAGTTAAATTTATTATAAAAACGTTTAAGTCTTTTTCATATAAAGTTTACATTTATTTTTTATTTTTTAAAATAATTATACAATATTTACATATTTGATTATTGTAAAAAAAGTATTTTTTATATGAAAAGCATTTTCATAAAAGAAGGATAAACAGAAGACAAAAGTGCTGGGTTAACTTTTTCGTTGTTTTGATTTGGCGCCAAATGAACAGAAAACTGGCACTTCATCAGCTCATGATTATCAACATCATTGTGGTACAAAAGTCAGAACTATAGCTCAAGTGCTGCAGAGCTAACTGTTTGCATAAATTATTAAAAAAACGACAGCAATACCATATTACTGTCCAAATCAACCGTCCCCCCCATTTTCCTTTGAACAAAGAATTCAAAGAAAAGCATGTTGTCCTAATTGTGGACGGAAGCTGGGGCCCATGTGCCCCTGCCATTTTTCTTTTTCTTTCTAATTTATTTATTTTTATTTTTGTGTTATTCATAATAATTTAATATACATTCTCTCACCTTCAAAATTCATAATTTTAAAAATAAACTTATAAATTAATTTAATCTTATAATAAAAATAAATTTATAATTTAATATATTAAATCACGATATGTCAATTTATACATCTATTTTTATCAAATCTATTCATAAATAAAATATTTATTTAATATTAAAAATACGTGTATAACTTTTTTACAATTTTTATACAACTATATCTTATACTTAAAGTGTATATGTAAATGATGTTATTTTTTATAAGTTGTGCTATAATATTGCAAAAACTTATGCATAATTAATATGTAATTAGTTGATATTTATTTATAATAATATATTAAATGCCTATATAAATTATTAATGCATATAAATAATATGATAATATAAATCTATTTCATATATTATTTTTACATATTATTATATGAAATTACTAAATCTTATTAATGAACTATTGTATAAATTATAAAATATATTTACGAAACATATTCAATTTATAAGCATAAATGACTAGATATAAGTAATTAGATTAGATATCATATATTTAACTATAAAAGTACTATACTTATATAATTAACTCATATATATATAAATATAAATATACGTATATATTTATTAATATATGAACAAGTTTTATTCGAATCAAATGAATTAGTTGACTTGAGCATAAATAAGTGAGCCTAAACAAAGCTTAATTGGATCGAGTCAAATTTAATGTTATACAAAATATAAGAGTATTCTCATTAAATTGTCCAAAATTTTTCTTTAAAAAGTATTAGTTTGCACACATATCAAAAAGTCTGTTATATTTGATAAAAAATAAGAAAAATAAAGAAATAAAAGTACTTTTATCTTTAAAAATAAATAGCAACTCTTTAAATTTGTTCAAATTTTTTTTATATATGTCCAAACTTGTATTTTTTTAAAGAAAAATTTTGGCCAATCTAAGAAGAGTATTTTAATAACCAAATCATTTTTTTTAATTTTAAAACAATAATAATATTAAAAAAATAATATTCTAATAAAAAATTTTTATTTAATTTTTAAATTTCATCTCAATACATCTTATTTCAACTCATTATCCAAACAAAATCTAAAATAATAAGAAAGACAAAATAGAAGCAACCTTGTTCCTCTTCTTCTTTGCTGGTTTATTTTAGGTGTATTATTATACATAATGCTTTTATCTTCTTTTTATTCTATTATGTAATGTGACATATTAATTATTATTAAATAATAGAAAATTATGAAATAGAAAATTATGAAATAAAAAATTATTTAATAATAATAAACATGCTATAATTTATACAATATAATAAAAATGAGATGTATATAATTTTTCTTATTTTATGTCCAAAAAATTAGTACGTGGAACTTGCCACCAAGGTAGCTGGTGCAGGAAGAAAGCCAGAACTACTGCCGACTGCGGCGTGGTCTTGACTTTTGGACGCGGCTGCTGCTGCTCTCCTACTCTGCTTGCTCCGAACGTTACATGAATGAAAATGTCCAATGTTTTCCTCAAAAACAGGAAAAAATTGGGAGATTTTCGTACTATTTAGGCCTCGTTTGTATTTGAAGGCGGGACAGATTCATCTCAATTTATTTCAAATTTATTATTATATATTTTTATATTTTCATATAAAATACAAATTCCAATACAGTTTTTTCAAATTTTAATATAATTTTTTTAATTCTCAAATTAATTTTTTTTAATTTCAAAACAATAATAATATTAAAAAATAAACTTAATTTAACTCATCTTATCTCGTCTCCAAATTCAAACTGAATAATTATTAGATATATTTTAATAAAAAATGATACTCAACCTATTATAAAAACGCTGTATTATTAAGATTTATGATTGTTTAAATAACCTTAAAAACATAATACTAATACTACACTAGCATGAGCACAACATTCCAACTATTAATTAAAAGTGTTTTAATTAAGTATTCTGGAAAAGACTAAAAAGCCTATAGTTTTTATAATAGAAATGATAGACTTACTATCATTTAAAAAAAAATTTATATTTATTTATTTTTAATTTTAATTTTACTTAATGATTAAGAATATAAATATTAATAACATTATTATTTTTTAATGATCAAAAATATTAAAAAAATACTTAAAAAAGTGATAAAAAAATAAAATATAATAAAATAATAAAATAATAAAAATATATATATCATTGCTCTTCTAATAAACTACAGATCATAATTTTTTTTGAAATTTTAATTATAGGCTAATTATTTTAATAGCTGTATTCTCATTTTGGCTCACTCAAAATATACAAGTTACAACTACCAGCCAATTATTATCGAGATGACAAGTTACGTTAATTGAGGAAGATCGGGCCCCAATGCACGCCACGTGGACTGAAATAGTCTTTTTATATGCCACCAATTATATCTGTCCACGTGCCATAGCTCGGTCAATTAAAAATATTAATTACACGACCAAAAAATAAAAAAAGTTATATAAATATGGAAAAGTAAGAAACCCAAATAATAGTTTAAACGAATTTAGCTGTGGAATTAAGAAAAAGCGTCGTTTCCTTTTTATCAGCTTCTATGGATCCCACGCCCTTCGCTTTCTCCATCCCAACATTGTTAACGCTTCCAATCACTCGGAGACAAGCCTGAGTTTTTGTTATTTTTCAATTCCCGAAGAATTTCAAATCCATTATCCATAAGAATTACGATGCACTGACTTGGATTTGGAAGTGAAATCCCTACACTCCGCATTTGGGAGGATATTCAGATGGGTCTCTGCATCTCCAAACCCTCCGCAACCAGCCTTTCTTCTCCGAAATTCGATCCTGAATCTGCCGGGAACAATTTTACACCGGTTCAGAATAAATCCGTCCAGGCCAAGGATAGCACCAAAACAACTCCCAGCTCTGCCAATGGCAATGGCGATAGCCAGAAACCTACCGCCGAGCAGAACGGAAAGAAATCACCATTATTTTCACCATTATTTCCGTTTTACAGTCCCAGCCCGGCGCACTACCTCTTCTCGAAGAAGTCTCCGGCGAGATCTCCGGCAAATGCGAACTCGAACTCGACGCCGAAGCGGTTCTTCAAGCGGCCGTTCCCGCCACCGTCTCCGGCGAAGCATATACGGTCGGTGCTGGCCCGGCGACACGGATTAGTGAAGCCGAACGAGGCGGCGATACCGGAGGGGAGCGAGGCGGAGCAGGTGACCGGGCTGGACAAGAGCTTTGGGTTCTCCAAGCATTTCGGGAACAAGTACGAGCTGGGAGACGAGGTTGGGAGAGGACATTTCGGGTACACTTGCGCCGCCAAGTTCAAGAAGGGCGAGCTCAAAGGCCAACAGGTTGCCGTAAAAGTCATACCCAAAGCCAAGGTTCACCTTAATTTTATGTCTAATTTGTTTAATTTTTGCTGTAGTTAGTATGAATGCGTTTCTCACTGTAGGTATACCTTATTAGTTAGTGAATTATTGGTTCGGCAAATCAGAGATTACAGAGGCACCGTAGAGATTGGATCCGTAGGCGGGTTATTATATTACTCGTAATTCTGTGTGGGAAACGCAAAAAAGGAATTTGATTCTTATCGATTTTGCTCTCAGTAATTTCATGCGATTGCTTATGTGTTTAGCGGATAATATGAAGAGGCCTTTGGTCGCTGTTAGAGGTCTAAGATGGTAGCGGAGGTCTGGTAATGATTGGAGTTGAGATTTTCTTTAAATAATCTGGCGCTAGTGGTCCGACTATGACGTGTTAGATTTGATTAAGGTTATTATTACTTGTGTTGCTACGTAGAAATATTTGGTCAACAAGTTGGCCTCGAATTATTAGGCTTTAGAAGGAACCAATGAGACTATAGGGTCGAGTCCTGCAATCGATTTTTTTCACCTTTGTTTTTTCATGATTATTGGTATCCAAGTAAAGTTTGGTTAGAAGATTTTTTTTAACTCTTTTCACCTTCAGTTATGGAGAAGATAAAGAGTTAATTTTGCCATGGACGTCATGCATGAATGGGAAAATTTTTATGCATTATTGGGAAAAGTACACTTCACACATTCAAACTACTAAAAACTAACACATTGCATCCTCGTGGATTTCTAACCATTAAGACGAATAAAAAAACAACAGTTTGCATCCTCGTTTAGGTTGGGACTTTGTTTCCAGACGTCCAATGCCAATAGAAATAAAAATAAAAATAAGAGAGGATGCACATTCTTGACATTTTAACAGAAGATGCAAAATGTCAAGTTTTTATAATTTTTGTTAATCAATATTTTTATAATTCAAGAGGCAATGCCTTACTTTTGATAGTTTGTGGTGCAAACTACAAAGTGCAAAACCCATGGTAATTTGAGAGTGAAAAGTGTATTCATCCCCCTATTATTTACGCATATATGTATGTGTATAATATTCCCAATAAATAGTGAAGTTTGGGAAAATCTTTACTTCTTTGTGTAAATATCACACAATTTTCAGATTTCTAAAAAGAATCCATTTTTATTGGGAGAGATATGTGAATAAAATTCTCTGTGGTGTTAATTTAAAGAACCTGGCAGAATGTTCTGGAAAGGAGATGAAAATTTAATAACTTATGCTACAAGGTTCTGCTCGTACAGGTCATCCATGTGGGGGATTAGCCTATATACTTGGTCCACACCTAATAAGAATTAATAAAATTCATGATTACTTATAAAAAGCAAAATAGATGTGGGAGATTAAAGTGTTTGTCATCTTGATGTTATATAGTCAAGATATCCATTCTACTCGCTTTATAACTCATAGTTTCCATTCGACTCGCTCAGAGTAAACCATTTCTAGTCATTGTTTTACCATATTGGTTTATCTGTGTTTTGTTTATACTTCATCCAAAGTTTCTATTTTTATCTTTGATGGAAGTGTTTATGTTAGTTTATACCATGGTGCGCTGTCTTTTTGAGTTCGTTACTGTGTCTTATTTGCTTTTTTCTTTTTAATTTTTTTTGTTAGATGAACACTGCCATTGCCATTGAAGATGTGAGAAGAGAGGTGAAAATATTGAGAGCATTGACTGGGCATAACAATCTCGTACAGTTCTATGATGCTTATGAAGACCATGACAATGTGTATATTGTAATGGAGTAAGCTCTGACTGCAAGTTTTTCATTAAATTTGATGCTGCTGTTAATGTTTTTGTTACGTTTTGGAAAACTCTCCTGAGCTTTTGCTCTCTATTGGGAGGCCTCATCAACAACTGCTTATATGAAGTCTTATTTTAATGAGCCCTGATGAATTGTCTTTTACCTCTCAGGTTATGTGAAGGAGGGGAGCTCTTAGACAGAATTCTCTCAAGGTATATATCTCTTTGCTAGCAAAATCCCAAAAGGTGCTCTTTGAGCCTACTAAAGTTGATGAATGAGGAGAAGAAAAAGGAAGTTATGAAAGACAAAGCTGATAGGTAGCTAATAAAGCAGTTACATGCATCTTAGCTGTTACTTGCTTGCCCTTTTCTTTTGCAGGGGTGGGAAATACACGGAAGATGATGCAAAGGCTGTCATGATACAGATATTAAATGTTGTTGCCTTTTGCCATCTCCAGGGTGTGGTGCACCGTGATCTTAAACCTGAGGTGGAGTATATTCTATTTATTTCACTATCTGTATAAAACTCAATTGATTTCTGCTGGAGTACACCCTTAGATAGAGATAACTACTTTGCTGTAATTGTCCCCTGTAAATTCTTCATGATGGCTCTAATATATAGTCAGTCCCTCTATCTCTCAAAGTGGTCAGGGGTTAAAAAGAGGAAGTAGTTTGTAAATGCTGACAGCCTGCAATTTGCCAGGATGCAAAAGTTGTGGAAGCTCAGTCAGCAAAGACTTGATACCTGATGTACTTGTTTTTGTGAACCAGTTCGGCAATGTTTATAACAGCAGTTTTGAAGTTTCTTGCTGCATGTGCTTGTTGTACTCTATTTTTTTTTCATTGATTTACCCTCTCACCAAGTATATTTAATTATTGCTGCATCAGAATTTCCTTTTTGCATCGAAGGATGAGAACTCACAACTGAAGGCCATAGATTTTGGCTTGTCAGATTTCGTGAAACTAGGTTTGTCCTCATTTGTAATAAGCTGTACTGTGTAATAGCTCTTTGAACGTGTCGATGGTTAAAATGCTTCAATTGGTTTGCAGATGAAAGGCTGAATGATATTGTTGGTAGTGCATATTATGTAGCCCCTGAAGTTCTGCATAGATCATACAGTACAGAGGCTGATGTCTGGAGTATTGGTGTAATTGCTTATATTCTATTGTGTGGTAGCCGTCCGTTTTGGGCCAGAACTGAGTCTGGGATCTTTCGGGCTGTATTAAAAGCTGATCCAAGTTTTGATGAGCCTCCTTGGCCATCTTTGTCTGCTGAGGCCAGAGATTTTGTTAAGCGACTTTTGAATAAGGACCCACGAAAACGAATGACAGCTGCTCAAGCTCTAAGTATAGTGCCTCATCTACTTCACAAAGTGTTTGGTTCTTGTTCGCATGTAATTATAGTGTTGCTCAAACAGTTTTCTTGCAGGTCATCCTTGGATTAAAAGTTATAATGATGTAAAAGTGCCTCTGGATATACTTGTATTCAAACTCATGAAGGCTTATATGCGATCATCATCTCTACGAAAAGCTGCTTTGAGGGTGTGTATTTGATTCCATCTATAAGTGGAGATAATTTACTAATCTGTTCTTCCCTAGTTTTTAACTTTTTATGCAATCTTAATTGTTAGATTTTTTGGAAGCGATTGAAATCTCTCTTCATAGCCTAATCATTCAGTTCTAGGTCTGCTAAGTTAATTATATCTGCATATGGTAAACCCGATTTCAGTGTCTAATAGTTTGTTACATTCTGCTTTTCATTGTTGTCTCAGGCTTTGTCTAAAACATTGGCTGTAGATGAACTATTTTATTTGAAGGAGCAGTTTGCACTTTTGGAACCAAACAAAAACGGCACTATAAGCTTAGAAAATATCAAAGTGGTTAGTTTCTATCAATATATCTTGCATTTAAACTGGATGTTGAAAACTATGTCCTCAGTCTGTTGCTGTTTCTAGGCCTTGATGAAAAATGCAACACATGCTATGAAGGAGTCGCGGGTCCCTGATTTTTTAGTGTCGGTAGGTTGCTTGACAACTTTGATGGATGTGGTGATTATTTTTCATTAATGTTCTAGAATCTCGACTTCAACAGCAAGTTGTTTTGCCTCTCTTTGGTTCCAGCTTAATGCATTGCAATACAGAAGGATGGACTTTGAGGAGTTCTGTGCAGCTGCACTAAGCGTGCATCAACTTGAGGCTCTTGATCGGTGGGAGCAACATGCTCGTTGTGCCTATGAACTTTTCGAGAAGGATGGAAACAGAGCTATTGTTATTGAGGAGTTGGCTTCGGTATGTTTGGCTAAAAGATAAAATAACTGCTTGCATGCTGGCCTGTGTAGGAAATGACTTTTATCAACAATCTGCTAATTTCCGCGTGACTTCTTAAAAATAAAAGGCTCTTTGTTGAGGATGTAGATTGGAGAACCAAATTTTATTAGAAATTAGATAGATAGTGATTTTTCAACTGTTTCATTTCTCATTTCTTTTGGCTGCAATGGGGAATATTGTGCAATTGAAAAGTTGGTAATGATGTAAGCACCTAACTGAACCAATGTTCTGCAAAAAACTGTGTTAACTATGTACCGGGATAGTTCATCTTTTTCTGAATTTTGATATTTCTAAGACTTTACTATCGTTCTCTTCTTCCTTCCTGTCCCCCCAGCACTTCAAGCTGTTGCATGGTCAACTTTCTCAGTGTGCTAATGCAAACTTTGTTTTGGGTCACGGCTTGAAAGGGTAAACATTAAATTTGTTCCAAATAGGATGGACGATATGTTGCATCCAGTGATCCCTCAGTATTACTATAAAAAAGTTCTTTTGAATTAATGATATCTGATTGCCCAATTTAACATTCCCTAGTCGGGTTGAAATACAAACCCATGACTATTCTGCTGGTTTAATCTTGTTTTGGATAACTACTGCTATTTTATTTCAACATTGGAAGACGAAAACATCCTCTTCCATTTTTTGCTTTTATTCAGTTTGGTTGCTGGACTTTGCCAGAGAAACACTGATGCTTGAATTCATCTTGTCAACTAGCAAGATACAGATTGACACCTTAGAATTTTTGTACACTTTCAGGAACTTGGCCTTGGTCCTTCAGTCCCTCTTCATGCTGTTCTTCACGATTGGGTTAGGCATACTGATGGAAAGCTGAGTTTCCTTGGATTTGTGAAATTGTTGCACGGTGTGTCTAGCCGGACCCTTGCAAAAGCTCAATGACAGGTTCAAAGCCCATGCTGGAGAACCAAGAAAGCATTAGTTGTACCATGCTGTATCCTGACCTGTGCAAAATAGCTGGTCATATGTGATTAATGCACTTTCTAGGCCTTCAATATTCACGCATAGTTTCCATCCAATTGTGGTCAGCAGCATGGTCATATATGGGCTTTTCACCTCGACAAGCCATGCCTACGTTCCCCCATACTCTCGGGATTGGAGTTTACCCTTGTGCTCTCCTTCAAGCAATGAAGCCTGTGAGTTGTGTTTCTTCTGTAAAGCTTTATCAGGTCTGTTTAGTTGCAGGTGATCGGTTTTGTCAAATGGTTGTTACTTGTTAGACAATTATATTAAATCTCCTGACATATTGGAATTGTCTGACAAGTCCTAAGTTGGGTTAGATTGTACTTGCTGCTGAATGCTCCCTAATCAAAAGTTTGTGACCATCTTCACTCCGTAATCTCAAGAGGCTCAATGAGTTTACGCACCCTCATATGATCATATCATATTATTGACTTTGATCTATTTTAGGTTTTGTTTTAATTAGTTTCTTTGGCTTGAACAGAAGGATTCCCTGGAGAAGTGATTTCCTGAGTTAGTTTGATGAAGGATCTGAGATTCTGGGTATTCTTTTTTATAGGTATAATTTTCTTAGACTCTACTATAACAGATAAAACTGGTTATATCCTCTCGTCATTGGTGGAGAGTCTCTGGTCTTTGAGTTCTATACAACAAATTTCCTCCATACTGAACTTTCAAAGACAAAAGTGAAATGAAGCACTCCGAATGATGAAAGATGGGGTGAAATCTCTCAAGCATGCTGGGAAATGATTAATACCTGATAACCTTAATTAAGAAAGGGCAATGCTACTCTGCCGCGTGCCCGACAGATTAAATGTCATTTAAAAAATTTTTTTCCTATTTTTTTTCTACATTTTTTAAACATTTTTATTTAATAAATAAAAATAAAAATAAAAATACATCAATACACTAATATTCACATTCTTTGTTTTATACATGATTGATATTGTTGCTAGATCTCCACCCTAATGGAAGTTTTTGAACAAGTTGTGCCTATAATTTCTAAGTTTACACGAAATTCTGTATCTTTATCATTTCCTATGAGACAATTAATGCCGCTTTTCTAATAATTTCCCTCTCTTTTCTTGCTGTGGTATGATATTGAGAGATCTTTTTCATCATGTTGTGCAACGTTATCTTTTACTCCCTTCCAACTTTTGGGTGGTTGTTACTAATAGTGGAGAGATGTCCCCTGCTTTTTCCATTATGATTGCCAAACTTGAGGAGGGAAAGGAGAAGATCATGTAAATAGTGGGGGAGGAGATCGCATAAATATATTGAATACAGTAATACTAGGTACGGTTTAAGGAGGAGCAAACTCCGCACACTCCCTTTGAATAGGGATAAATCTGAAATACGCATAAAAAAAATTACGATTATTGAAGTATATATAGACCATATTTCTTTTCAAAACGAATGCTTAAAACTGTATTTAGCCTTGCTTATCTAATATGTTATGGAAAAATAGAACTATTATCGGATTTAGACCAAGTTGTTCACAGCAAGAGTCGTTAAGAAGAGTCAAATCCAAAGGCAGAATAAGAAATTCGACAGGTAGGATGTGCAGTCTCCATACATCTACACCCTTTCCTTCATAAGTCTTCCTCTCTCCTTCCATTTGCAGTCCCCTTTCTCTACAAAGTCCCAACTTTTTCTTCTTTCCTTCAATAGAAATATAATTGGAATTGCGTGATAGAAGGCAAAAAATGGGAAAGAGCTTCGCTCTGATTCAAACTATTGACAAATCATATCCCACAAATTAAGCAAAGATTCTCTCCAAATTTTCAGCAACATGACTTCAGGAAATTAGCATCAATTTAGTAAATGTAAATTCGAACCATACTAGAATTAGTTATCTTAAATAGATTCATCTCTTGTATCTATATATTTGACATATTTCTCATTGTAAATTCAAGCTATAGAAATACAAAGAATTATTTTCTTGACATGGTATCAAGCCAGACCTGATCCCTCCTCTAATATTTCCATGCCTTCTTCTCATATCCAAAGGCCAACTTTGTGGATAATGTCTCCTCCTCACCTTTCTTTAACAACTGTTGTGATTGGGTGGTGGATAGTGGCGCCACTGGCCACCTCTACTATGACCGAACCTTGTTTTTATCATTGATTGTTCCATCTCATGACTAAATGACCACTTTACCAAATGACCATTTAATTCGAATAGAGGGTGTTGACACATGTACAATAGCTGAATACCTCACCTTGTACAATGTCCTCTTTGTTCCTTAATTTCTTTTTAATCTCTTTTGTCTCTAAACTCACTATTTCTAATTCTTAATTTTTTTTCTACGGTTTCTTTTAAGGACCCGCACTCGACAAAGTTGATTAGAGTATGTCAACTTTGTAATGAACTTTATATGTACTAGTTACCACCCATCATGGCTCTTTCTACTCAGATCACTGCCAATAAAATTCTGTGGCACCAACGCCTAGGTTATTTATCCTGCTTAGTTATTCCCAATTTTTAAATAATCCTTGTGTTATCTTTGATTGTGATGTTTGTGTTCATTCTAAACACACTACACTTCCTTTTTCTTTTCATGCTAATAAAAGTATTGTGGCTTTCAATCGAATTTTTTGTGATATATGGGGTGGTTACCTTACTTCTTTTATTTGTGGTGCTCATTATTTTTTTACTATTATCAATGATTTTTATTGCACTACTTGGCTCTAACTCATGCGCTATAAATTTGAAGCATACACTTATTTCAAGCATTTTTTTTTTTTGCATTTATCTAAAATTAATTCAACACTACGGTTAAAATTATTAGAATTTATAATGGTTAAGACTTCCTCTCCCACAAGTTTTAAAATTACTTTTACAATCATTGTATTATTTATGAACGTACTTATATTGAAACCCCACAACAAAATGATGTTTCAGAGCATAAACATTAACACCTCCTAAATATTACTCGAAGTACATATTAATTGGATATGTACATATTCTTAGTCAGTTCATGTACGCTCCTCATGCCCCTTACATGCAAGTTTCCAATTGAGTCATCCGCTACATCAAAGTTAGTCTTGAACACTGCATCTTCTTCTCTTCCTTCAACACTCTCTATGTCACTGCCTACATAGATTCTGATTAGGCAAGCCGTCCCACTACTTATCGATCCACCACAAGTTACTTCATTCAATTTGGCACTAGTCCCATTTTATGGCATACCAAGAAATAGACCACAGCGGCCCCGTTCATTTGCCCAAGTCGAATATTGTGTCATGATTGTTACCACTTGTGAACTCACTTAGTTGAAACAACTTCTTACTAATCTCAATATCTCTCACTCCAAGCTTATGAGCTTATATTGTGACAATCAGACTATACTTCACATTACTCACAATTTTATATTTTATGAATGAACTAAACATATTGAGATTAACTGCCATATTGTTTGTGATAAAATTCGTTCTGAACTTCTCACTGTTGTTCACACTTCCTCTCATGAGTAGATCGTCGACATCTTCACCAAAACCTTAGGCAAAGATCTCTTCCATCATCTTTTTTTGCAAGTTGGGCATTACGGATCTTTATGTACCAACTTGAGGGGGTGTATTGACAAATCATACCCTACAAATTAAGCAAAGTTTCTCTCCAAATTTTCAGCAATATGATTTTAGGAAATTAACATCAATTTTGTAATTGTAAATTCATATCATACTAAAATTAGTTATCTTAGATAAATTCATCTCTTGCATATATATATTTGACAAATTTCTTATTGTAAATTCAAGCTTTAGAAATCAAAAAATTGTTTTCTTGACACAAACACTCACTACCACCAAAGCCTTCTCTGCCGTTTCCTTCTGGTAAATCAAAACTTCCCCACCTTCCTTCTCACCCTCCATCACTTTTGGCCGAGAGTCACAAAGTCACACGGTTTCACAATCATTTGCAGTCCATTGCACAGGCTTGTACGTGCTTCACTCAAACCAAACTATCAACAACCAATGGCTTTCATAATGTTCCAAAAACGACATCACACTCAATTGTTTGTTAACAACCATAGGGACAGAAGCAACACATACAAGAGTGGGAATGTTTTGTCTTGTCACTTGTGAGGTTTAAATTTCATAAAAAAAAAAAATACTTGTTTTCTTTGCATTCTTATGCACGCATGCAAAAAAATCATGGGTTTTATAAGGACTTCATTATGTTTTCTCAGGCACTGTGGTTGATTCTAAATTATGAAAACGAGAGAGAGAGAGAGAGAGAGAGAGAGAGGGAGAGAGAGGGTTGGAGGAGCAGTGAGGGGACCATGTGTAAAAATAAACTTCCCACCCAATCGGCTCCAAGTGCGAGTACTATTTGTTTTTCCATCTTTTTTCATGAAAGTGAAAGGGGGTCATTTTCCTCTTAAAGTAATTCCAGCCTATTCTCATTCTATTTTTATTGATTGAGTATTATATTTATTTATAAATTAGTACTAATTATAGTGTTTATATGGTTGTAAAAAAAGTTAAAATACAAATTATAGTGAGAGAGTGACGTATGAAGTAAGCCCATCAACATTTATTATTGTCCAAAATATTCACTTGAACAACAATAAATTTAGAGAGCTTCTACATATAAGTCCACACACTACACTTTCTTATTTTTATTTTTAATTTTTTAATTTTTTTTGGATTTATTCTTCTTAAATAATTAAAATTTTCTACTCATTATCCATACACTAAATATTTTATAAAAGAAAAAATTAAAAAAAAATATATATAATGTGCAATACGTGAACTTGTATATATTTAGAATTTCTCATAAATTTATGCGGTAAAGTCCCCTTCATGATATGTCACCCTCTCTCTCACTCGGGGCCCTCTAGTTTGAATAAGAATTTAAGAGACCATGATCCCATAAATTAGTAGGACATATATAATTTTATTGTTAATTTTAATGCTGCTTGAAATATTTATATAGACATTGATAAATATTATAAGAGTAGACTTGATATCTTTGCCACATTAAAATTCTAGAACTTGAGAGCAAATAAACCACGTTTATTTTATATATCATCCAAGTTATATATCTTACGAATATATTTTTTCTTATCCATCCGAGGCACAGTACTCGACTTTTCCCGATCTGGGTCTTTTTGCTGTTCTTTCTATTAACCAACCAGAAATATAACGAGAAAACCTATATATTCTTGTTGGAATAGTCAAGTCAACACCAAATTGTGCAACGTGATAAGAAGCTGGAGACTTCTAGAATGGTAGGCACCGAACGGAAGGAGCTGGATTGAGGCGCCGGAATCTCTACCGTCATTTACACGTTCACACTATTTCTTTCTCCTATAAATACATGTAAGATTGTAATGAGGAAGTAGAGTCGGAGGTGAGGTCCGTTGAAGAGATTAGAAGCTGTGAGAGTTGAGAGAAACCATTGTAAATAATTAGTTTGTTGTTTAATACAAATTATCTTCTTTGTGTGTGTGGACGTAGGCTAAATTGGCCGAATCACGTTAAATTCTGGTCTCCATATTATTTGTGAGCTTCCGCCGATCCCAACAAGTGATATCAGAGCCAGTAGGAGGCCGGATTTGTGAATTTTCGTGAGAGGCCCATTTTTAAACTTGATCGAAATCAAGTTTGGAGGATACCATCAGATTCCTCAGGTCAAGACAAAAATTCTGGTGAAAATTTCGTCTCAAACGGACACCGGACGAAGCTACACGCTCCGCACGCGCCGACTCAGCGCCGGCCACGTGCCCCACGCGCCACATGCGCACGCCAGGAGGAAGAAGACCTCCGACCCGAACCGGTTTGACCCGGTTCGTGACCCGCTCCAGCAACCCATCGGATAAGGAATATTCCGTCAGTATTGTGACGCCCCCAAATTCCCCCTTAAAAAATAACACGGGAATCGAGGCGTCAGGATGATGACAACCTGGGTCACACATCCCAACCACAAGTGCCAAACGTGTGTGCACACGTAACATACATAAATAAAAATCGTAGCGGAATAATTAAAGTCAATATCTAAGTACCAGAATTTTTTGAAATAAAATACAAACCAAGCCAAAGTAAATTCCCCAACCGGAGATTTAATACAGTCATCCAGGGTCCAAATAAAAATAATACACAACCATCTGAATTAACTGAATGTCATCCAAGAAACTAACTACACTAATTCATTCCAGCGGTGGAGCCGCCTCTTCAGGCTCAACCTCCTCGTTCTCTGCATCAAAATCTACGATACCAAAATGGTACCGCAGGTAAGTAAAATCCCAAACAAATCCAAGATAATAAATACATTTATGCACAACCACAAAAAGACATGAACAAAATACCGTATGCATGTGACTTAAAATCATTCTTCTCAAAATCGATGAAATAATCACACTCGACAAAACCTCATTTTAATCCACAATAAAATCCCAATAAAATCACCCATCATTTCTCATAAAATAAAATCCTCAAAACCAATCATACCGGGCGTTACGTATCACCGTCCCCGATATAATTTACACACACACCCGAAACCATAATGGGCGTTACGTATCGCCGTCCCCATTACGATCCACACACACTCATTTCATACCGGGCGTTACGTATCGCCGTCCCCGATATGAAATGCACACCCGATGACCATAATGGGCGTTACGTATCGCCGTCCCCATTATGTCATCCACACACTCAAACGCTGATCACAACGGGCGTTACGTATCGCCGTCCCCGTTATGACTCAGCCCAAAACCAATAAAATCCATTAAACTCACTTTAAATCCCAGATTTCCATTCTCAACACATAAATATCCGAAATCATGCAAAAACCCACTTTCCAAATATTTTCATGAGCATGCGCATAAATCCACAATGCAGGCAACCATGCAGCAATTATCCAACGATTAAATAATCCAATCAACCAACAAATACCAACATCAACCATCACATATCAGCAATAATCAAATACAACAACTGTTGATGCCAAAAATATATTTAAATCTTAAAGCTCGTTTGGAAAGTACTTACAGTTCGTTCGCTAGTAATTTCCGAAGTTACCGAAAATGCCCAACAACGTTTCAAAGCTTCCAACTGAGTACTTGCAGCTATAGCCACGCCCAAAGCGTCTAACGTATATAAATCATTACAAATAAATAAATATCAATATCAGGAATAACTAAAATAATTCAAAACCAACTTAATTAAAACCCCAATGAATTATAGTAACATCCATAAAACCAATAAATAAACCTAACAATTTAATTAAACCAATAAAATAAATAAAACAATATTCATATATATCCAACCAGCTCAAATAATTATTCTGAATATTACACCTAATTAAATTAGTCATCTCAATGCAAATAGACAAATAAAAACAATTATCATCCAACTAAATTAAACACTTAATCATAAATAATATCATACCACAAAAATATATTAAAATTAACACAAAACAATTTAATCAATTAAATTAGAGGAAAAGCTTACCAATTTTCGGATTTAAATGGGTTTTGAAGAGGATAAACTCTAGTTTAACTCAAGAGGAAGAAATGATAAAAAGGAATGTGAAGCTCACGGTTTCAGACCAAAACAAGGCACGGCATTGAGAGGTTTTCAGCATGGGTTTTTCACATGATAGATAGGTATTTTATAGGCTGAAAAATGTGGATTTTTGGGTGGGAAAAATCACGTAAAATATTACCAATATCAAGCCAAGAAAACCAAGTTAAAAAGGAGAAGAAATGCTAAATTTTTCGAGTGAAAATGAGGGTAAAAACAGAGTTACACACTCACGGTTTCAAGCCGTTTCCGGGCACGTACAGCATCAATCGGAACCAAAATCAAAGGGGAAATATTCAACTAGGTATTGGGTATTTAATAGAGCAATTCGTGGATGAAAAGGAGTAGAAGAAAGCTGGAAAAATCAGAGCTTGGATCACGGTCTGGAACGACGCAACAGGGGAGAGAAAGTAAAGAAAAGAAATGAGAAGAAATAAAGGAAGAAGAAGAAATGAAGCAGGTCGCATGCAAGCAGAAGGCTTGGGACTTCATTTAAATCCCTAACCAAACGGCAACGTTTGGATTAAATAAAAGGGGCTGGTTTAAATAGTAAAGGGGCTGGGCTTCTTAAAAGCAAACACATACATATATATATATATATACCCAAAACTGGTCACGCAAACCCAATTAATTTAAAACTCAAACACTACATATAAATTCCTGCATTTATCTAAAAGCCTACCAAGAATATATATATATAAATATATAAATACTCCCACCAAAAATCACTTAAAATAAAATAAAATAAATAGAACACATCAAATTAAAATAAAATAAAATAAATTACAACATTTTAATTTTAATACTAACATAATAAAATAATGAGATTAAATTCCAACATTAAATTAAATGCATAACAATAAATTTCATAAGAGAAAATATATTAGCTTACAATTATTCATGAAAATAATATCTTCAAATGAAAATGAAATATATTTAAATATTTAAACACAAGCACAATAAAACGATATTAATATTCACTAACTCAAAACACATAATATCCATATTAACAACAATACGTATTTAATATTAAAATAATATATTACAAAGATAGCAAAATTACGGGTTCTCACAAGTATATTCCGTCGCCGGCAGAATATTCCATCACCGGAAAGAATATTCCGTCACCGGCAAGAATATTCTGGTGAAGGAATATTCCGGTGATTGGGAGAATATTCCGGTTACCGGAGAGAATATTCCGATAACTTGAGGGAATATTCCGGTAACATTAGAAGATTATTCCGGTGATGTCAGAGAATATTCCGTTTCAGAAGGAATATTCCGTTTGTCTTATTTTTCAGGTTTTCGGCATAATTTTGATCGGTTTGGAACGAGACAAGAGTCGTTTCCAAGGTTTTCCACCATTCCGGACGCAACGGTGAGCTCCATTTATTGAGATTCAACTCTAAATATTGAGAAAATGTCACTCAAATCAAAGATTAAAGCTGAACTGATGGAGGATTCAGGTGCAGGTGCGATGATCAAGCTAACATCTACAAATTATGCATTATGGAGACCTCGAATGGAAGATCTCCTGAATTGTAAAGATCTCTTCGATCCAATTGAAGAGAACAGCGTAAAGCCAGATGATGTAGCGGAAAAAGACTGGCATAAGTTGAATAAGAAAACTATTGGTCAGATCCGGCAGTGGATTGACCATAGTGTTTTTTATCATGTTGCACAAGAAACGGATGCCTATCAGTTGTGGAAAAAGCTGGAAAACATATACCAGGCAAAAACTGCTCGGAACAAGGCATTACTAATGAGACGCCTTGTCAACTTGAAACTCAAAAGCGGCATCTTAGTGACCGCACACACCAACGAGTTTCAGAATCTTGTAAATCAACTTGCATCCGTAGATTTTAAACTCGGAGATGAAGAGCAGTCTCTACTACTTCTCAGTTCCCTACCAGATAGTTGGGAAACGCTAGTGGTCTCACTTAGTAATTCAGCTCCAGATGGAAAGCTCGCCATGTCAATGGTGATAGACGCCTTGTTTAATGAAGAGGCTAGACGAAAGGAGATTGGAGGAGACAAGACAGATGCCTTTGTAACAGAAAGAAGGCATAAGAGAAATAGTAGAGGTAGAAGTCGAGAAAGGAACAGAAGTCAAAACAAAGAGAGATCCCAAAGTCGCGGTAAACAGCGAAAGAAGGAAAAATACTTTTATTGTGGTATTGAAGGCCACTTTAAAAGAGAATGCCGAAAGCTGCAGAAGGAGCAAAATCAGCCAAGCAATCAGTCAAAGCACGAAGAAGGCGAAGCTGCAGTGACGCTTTCTGGAGATTGTGTACTCCTTTCCGCTGATGAAAAATCTTGCTTGCACGTTTCAAGCAAGGAAACCAAGTGGGTAATAGATACAACAGTATCCTATCATGCCACTCCTTGTAAGGATTTTTTCAGTACTTACAAGGCAGGAGACTTTGGTATAGTCAAGATGGGAAATTCGAGTTTCTCAAAGATCGTGGGCATTGGAGATGTCAGAATAAAAACCAGTGTTGGTTGTACTATGGTGCTAAATGACGTTCGGCACGTACCCAATCTTCGACTCAACCTAATTTCTATAAGAACCCTTGATCAACAGGGTTACGAGAGCATCTTCAGCAACAATGCTTGGAAATTGAAGAAAGGAGCAATGGTCATTGCACGAGGACATGTCTGTGGCACTTTGTACAAATCAAGTACTAAGATATGTGCAAACAGTCTCAATGTAGCTGAAGATGATACATCACCAAACTTGTGGCATCGGAGACTTGGCCACATGGGAGAAAAAAGGGTGTTTATGCTTGCAAAGAAAGCATTGATTACAGTAAACAAATGTATTGCTCTCAATTCTTGTGAATACTGTTTATTTGGTAAACAACATAGAGTTTCATTCCAGACATCTGCTGGAAAAAGATCAAAGTTATTGAGTTTGGTACACTCTGATGTTTGTGGTCCTTTTGAAGTTGAATCACTTAGAGATAACAAATATTTTGTTACTTTTATTGATGATGCTTCACGAAAAGTGTGGGTGTACTTCCTAAAAAGGAAAGATCAAGTTTTTGAGCAATTCAAAAACTTCCATGCCATAGTAGAAAGAGAAACAGGAAAGAAGCTGAAATGCCTTTGGATAGAAAATGGAGGTCAATACACTTCTTGAGAGTTCAAAGAATACTGCTCCAGACATGGCATCAGATACGAGAAGAGTGTCCCCTACACCCTATAACACAATGGTGTAGCAGAACGGATGAACCGGACTGTTGCCCAGATGACTAACACAAGAGGGGGGGTGAATTGAGTTGTATTTAAAAAATAACAATTATATATCAAATATATAATATAAAATATAAACAAAATATGAAACAACAATAAATATAAATAGTAAGAGTAAGAGAGAAGCAAACTCAGTATGTTAACGAGCTTCGGCCCCACTGCCTACGTCCTCGCCTCAAGCTACCTCTTGAGGATTCCCAAATCCACTATTCAATCTCCTTTAGGTAGAGATAGAAACCTATTACACCTTTGAGCAGCACCGCTTCAAAGAATCCGTGTAGAACACCCTCTACACTTCCAATCACCTTACACTTGGTGATTTAACTATTTCCCGTGTAGAACACCTTCTACACTTCCAATCACCTCACACTTGGTGATTTAACTATTCCCCGTGTAGAACACCTTCTACACACACAAGGGTTATACACACCCTTTTACAAATACAAGAGTTGATAGTAGGTAGACTATCAAAGTACACTCCTCAATGAGTGAGATAGAAACAATACAGCACAACCTATATCTCTCTCAACAAGAACAAGAATTAAGACTCAAAACTTTAGAAAAGAGAGAATGAGAGTTTTGAAGAAATGATGCAAAACTTAGCAATAGATGTGTAAGCTCTTGTTGTGAATTTTGCAAAACTCAAATGAGCTATTTATAGGCAAATGAGTTTTCAATTTCAAATTTGAAAAAATTCCCATATCAAAAACATCATCATTCATTTTTCAAAAATTTTAAATCTAATATTTTTACTTTTTACATGTGACAAAAGGAGCACACTTTACTTTTCAAAAATTTCAAACATAATCTTTTACTTTTTGCATATGACAAAAGGAGCACACTTTTCTTTTCAAAATTTTCAAATAAAGACATCTACCTTTTGCATAAATCAAGAAAATTATCCACCACTTTTGAAAATATTCAAATAAAACATGCACATGTGAAAGATGACAATCAATTATCTTAATATTTTCAAAGTTCAAACTTTTAATCGTGTCATGCACATGTGAAAGATGACAATCAATCATCTTTCAAAATTTTCAAATTTAATTTTCAAAATATTCATGCATATGTGGAAAATGTATTTTAATACTTTATGATAAAATATTAATTTTGAGCCTTAATTCTAATTTCAAATTTTTTAAGAGATTTACAAAATTACTCTATGATTTTAATATGAACTTGTTCCCTTCTTGCTCATGCTTGCTTCCTTGATGTGCTTGATTATATTGTGTGGACAACTTGAGTTTGAGACTCCTTTATTCTTTGGATTCATTTGTTATCATCAAAATCCATTTGTAGATTTACATGAAACTTGAAACCTTGAGTTCAACAATCTCCCCCTTTTTGATGATGACAAATACTTGATAGAACCTGAAGCCTGTATTAATACTTAAACTCCCCCTGAGAATATGCGTTAGTTTTTCAAGTAAAAATATAAATATAATTCCAAGCATATATAACAAGTTTAGCAATTTAAACAATATTAAAGTTCTAGTCTAAAACTTCTCCCCCTTTTGGCATCATTAAAAAGGAATCATAATTAACTCAATAAGATATATTCCTACAATAACCAATAGACAAATAAAACGCTGCGTTAGTAGAGACTGTAGAAATTAGAACCACCCGTGTCCGACAAAACTTGCAAACGTTGAAGCCGAATTTTATCATCTCGGTGCGGAAGAAGATTTAAATCCGCTTGATGTTATTGACGAATTAGATGTTTCAGAGATTTGAAGATGAAAAATTATTCGTGTCCGACAAAGACAGCAAAAGCTGCAGGCCTAGCTTTGGCAATACGGTGCGGAGCCATGCATGTCCGACAAAACCTGCAAATGTTGGAAGTCTAACTCTGGCAATTCGGTGCGGAGCCACGCGTATCTGACAAAACCTGTAAAGGTTGGAGGCCTAGCTCTAGCAGTCGGTGCGAAAGCAGATCAATCGCCTGATGTTGTTGACAAACGGGTTTGAAGGCTTTGAGTTTCTATAAAAAAAAATCATTTTCACCAATCGGATACAAAAAAAAAACATTGCTTCTTGACCTAAGTTCTGTTTCTCCATAACGATAGAATAGCCGAACAATTCTCTTCCACTAATGTTCCAGACTTGAATCAGGAACTCTTGACGCATCAACCATCAATTTTCTGTCCTAAGGCCGTCAATGCCATGATAGGAGTAGAGAACCGTTTTTCTAGTAAGAAAACTTTTGACAATGTGTGTCCAGCATATCTTATATTTCTTTTGACTAATAAGATTTGAAGAGACAATATTTTGTCTTGTTTTTTATGTTATCTCTATAAAATCAGTTTTAAAGTTCATCCGATTTGCATCAAATCTTATTCTCATCTCTATAACTCATCTGCATTCCTTCAATATTCTCGCTTTAAGTTTTCAATTCTTTTCTCAATGGCTCATTCTTCTAACATTCCTCTAGATGCATCCATGAGGTATTCTACATCTCAATCTCATATCCTTTCTGCAGCTACCATTGGCGCCATGTTGCAGCAAGAGAACAACAGTTTGGCTAATAAGCCAGACTCCGATGCTATCTACGACTTGGTGAGTCTCGGGACTCGCTACTCATCCTCTATTGTCGCTTTTTCCCGGTGGTTACGAGTCAAAAATCATGAGGTTGAAAAGCTTAAAGAAAAAATTGTTGTACTTCAACGAATTGTTCAAGAGTCTCACACAAGGGAAGGAATCCTTCGGCAGAAGAATAAAAAGTTGAAATCTCTATTGGATTCTTCATTCCGCTTGCCAGTTCCCATGGATAGGGATGACATGATATTGTATGAAGAGAATGAGCGTCTCAAACATGAGGCTAAGAACCTCAAGTTTATGTAAAAGTATTTAAAAAAATATCTCTCTATATTTATGAACTCTGATCTATCTTTCAAGAGATATTCATAACATGCATCATACCTATTTCTCTTCTAATCATAAATAATCTATCTTCTGGTAAGGGTTTTGTGAATATATTTGCTAACTGATCGTGTGTGTTTGTGAACTCCAGTACTATATCGCCTTTCTGCACATGATCTAAAAAAAATGATATCTTATTTCAATATGCTTAATTCTAGAATGTTGTATTGGGTTTTTTTTTTAAAGATTTATAGCACTTGTATTATCACATTTGATTGGAATGTGATTATACATAAGTTTAAAATCCTCAAGTTGTTGCTTCATGTAAAGAACTTGATCACAACAACTACCCGCAGCAACATATTCTGCCTCAGCAATAGATAGTGCAATAGAATTTTGTTTTTTGTTTTTACTAAACCAGGGAACTAGTGCACGACCTAAGAAATGACATGTTCTACTAAAACTTTTTCGATCATCTTTGCAACCAGTATAATCGGTACCTAAATAACTAATAAGATCGAAAGAAGTGTGTTTAGGATACCATAACTCTAAGTCAATGGTATTGGCAAAATATCTAAAAATCCACTTGACTGCAATCAAATGAGATTATTTTGGAAATGATTGAAAACGTGCACATAAACATACACTAAACATAATATCTGGTCTACTGGCTGTCAAATATAATAAGCTACCAATCATATCTCGATATACCTTCGAATCAACTAGTTTACCGGATTCATCTTTATCAAGTTTAGTGGATGGGCTCATTGGTGTTCCAGTTTCCTTAGCACCTTCCATCCCAAACTTTTTCAGCAATTTTTTAATATATTTTGATTGATTGATGAATATCTCACTTTTTGCTTGCTTAATTTGCAATCCGAGAAAGAATATAAGTTCTCCCATCATGCTCATTTCAAATTCTTCCTGCATAGTCTTAGCAAAAACTTGGCACATATTTTCATTAGTAGCACCGAATATTATATCATCAACATAAATTTGAATCAAAAGAATATCATCATTTTTGTATATAATGAAAAGAGTTGTATCAATTTTTCCTCTTAAAAAGCCTTTTTCAATCAAGAAACTACTGAATCTCTCGTACCGCGCTCTAGGAGCTTGTTTGAGTCCAAATAGTACTTTTGTGAGTTTGAAAACATGATTTAGAGAAATATGATTTTCAAAACCTGGAGGTTGCTCAGCATATACTTCTTCATTTATAAAACCGTTTAAGAAAGCACTTTTAACATCCATTTGAAAAAGTTTGAAATCTTTATAACAAGCATATGTAAGTAGCATTCGAATAGTTTCTAATCTTGCGACTGGTGCATATGTCTCATCATAATTGATTCATTCTTCTTTATTGAAACCTTGGACCACTAGTCAAGCCTTATTTCTAGTAATGACTCCGGACTCATGTTTCTTGTTTCTAAAAACCCATTTTGTTCCAATAATAGTATGATTTTTGGGTTTAGGAACAAGTGTTCAAACATCATTTCTTTCAAATTGATTAAGCTCTTCTTATATAGCTAGAATCTAAGATTCATCAAGAAGTGCTTCATCAATATTTTTAGGTTCAATCTGAGATAGAAAAGCAGTATGATTGCAAATATTTCTAAGAGATGATCGAGTACTTACACCTCGTGAAGGTTCTCCTAGAATTTATTCCGCTGGATGATCTTTCACATGTTTCCACTATTTGGTTGCATCTTGTACTAAGTCTTGATGATCTTTCCTTCTATTTCCATGATCTTCCCTTTTGAATTGTCTCAAAATATCACATATCCTTTTTCTTTAGAAGTGAAGTCAATGAATTTAGTTTTGTCTTCTGTCACGTATCTTGAGCATCCATTATCTAAAAATCATTTATTTTTACCTGTAGAATACTTCATGCATACCTACAAAAGCAATTAAAAACAATTCCTAGTACCCAAGTTCTTTGGGTCCTTTATTTATTAGTATTAGAAGAAATAAGATTTTTAGGTACCCATATGGCCCTAATAGTCATTGTATGTTTTCTTCTAATAGGACAGGCAAAATAATTATGACCATTTCTATTACAAAAATTACAAATAGCATGTGACATATATGAAGAACTTGAGTGATTATAATAGTATCATTTTTTAACAAAATTATTTTTATGAAAAAAATTTTGAATATTGGATTTTGATGTAGAAGGATTATCAAAGAAGTTTTTATAAGATTTGTATTTTTGTTTTGGCTTATATCCCAAGCCTGCCTTATCAAAAACACATCTTTGACTATCAAGAAGTTTTTCAAAATTTCTTTTTCCATTCGTAAAGTTTTCAATAATATTTTCTAAATCAGTTTTCTTTTTCTTCAACTCAAGATTTTCATCTTTCAAAACAATACTTTCTTTTCTTAAAATATCAATTTCGTTTGTTAAAGAAGAATTTTTCTTTTTCAAAACAGTATACTTGATACCCAATTTTTCAAATTCCTCATATACCTCTTCTAAAATATTTTGCAATTCTTCATATGAAAGATCTTCAATATTATCAAGATTTGTTACCTCAATGTCATCTTTAGCCATAAGACAAAGATTTGCTGATTCTCTATTGCTTGCTTCACTATCTGAGCTACTTGAATTATCATCCCACGTAATTTTTATTGCTTTTTTGCCTTTGTTTCGATCTTTCTTTAGCAGAGGACAATCTGGTTTGATATGACCAGGTTTATTACATTTATAACAAATTAAAGTGTCATTTTTACCTGAATTTTTCTTGGAAAACTTATTGAAAGATTTCCTCGGAGGAGTTTTATTTTTCTTTAAGAACCTCTGAATTCTTCTTACTATCATGGCAATTTCTTCATCTTTGTCATCATTTTCCTCATCTTCATCACTTTCACTTTCATGTGGAACAGCTTTAAGTGCCAAGTTTTTCTTTGACTTTCCTTTTTCTTCTCCTCTTTTCAATGTGTACTCATGGGTGATAAGTGACCCGATGAGTTCATTCACTTCGAGTTTCTTGAGGTCTCTAACTTCAAGAATCGCTGTCACTTTTGATTCCCAACGTTTTGGTAGAGAGTTGAGAAATTTTCTTACTATCTCCACTTTGGAATAAATTATGCCAAGAGCTGTCAAACTGTTTATGATGTTAGTAAAACGAGTGTACATACTAGAAATAGATTCATCATCATTCATCTTAAACATTTCATATTCATGAGTAAGAATATAAATTTTTGATTCCTTGACTTGAGAAGTTCCTTCATAAGTAATTTCCAAATTATCCCAAATTTCCTTTGCTGTAACACAAATCATTACTCTATTAAATTCATTACCATTGAGAGCATTATATAATAAATTCATAACAGTTAAATTCAAAGTATAAAGTCTATCGTCTTCACGATTAAACTCTTCTTCTTCTTTTTTGACCTTTACTCCATCAACCACTTTTGTTGGAATATAAGGTCCATTTACAATGCATTTCCAGATTTCTCGACCTTGAGCCTGAAGGAATATTCTCATTCTAACTTTCCAGAATGAGTAATTGTCTCCGCAAAAGAGTGGAGGCCGACTGCTAGATTGACTTTCACCAAATGAAGCTGCAATGTTAGCCATAAAATCTTAACTCAAAAGATAGTTAATCTTATAATAGAGCTCTAGCTCTGATACCAATTGTTACTGACCATAGGCCGCACCTATGTCACCTAACAACTGTACCTACCAGACTAGACGGCCACCGTCTCTACCTGTATACCGTCACCCATGATCGGAGAGTCTTGCTTCGGTGACACAGTCACAAGCGAGAGTTCCCATGAGTGATCTGCCTGTATGAACAGTACAGGTCAACTAGCTCTAATACCAATTGTTGCCCAGATGACTAACACAAAGAGGGGGGTGAATTGAGTTGTATTTAAAAAAAAAACAATTATATATCAAATATATAATATAAAATATAAACAAAATATGAAACAACAATAAATATAAATAGTAAGAGTAAGAGAGAAGCAAACTCAGTATGTTAACGAGGTTCGGCCTCACTGCCTACGTCCTCGCCTCAAGCTACCTCTTGAGGATTCCCAAATCTACTATTCAATCTCCTTTAGGTGGAGATAGAAACCTATTACACCTTTGAGCAGCACCGCTCCAAAGAATCCGTGTAGAACACCCTCTACAATTCCAATCACTTTACACTTGGTGATTTAACTATTCCATGTGTAGAACACCTTCTACACACACAAGGGTTATACACATCCTTTTACAAATATAAGAGTTGATAGTAGATAGACTATCAAAGTACACTCCTCAATGAGTGAGATAGAAACAATACAGCGCAACCTATATCTCTCTCAACAAGAACAAGAATTAAGACTCAAAACTTTAGAAAAGAGAGAATGAGAGTTTTGAAGAAATGATGCAAAACTTAGCAATAGATGTGTAAGCTCTTGTTGTGAATTTTGTAAAACTCAAATGAGCTATTTATAGGCAAATGAGTTTTCAATTTCAAATTTGAAAAGATTCCCATATCAAAAATATCATCATTCACTTTTCAAAAATTTCAAATCTAATATTTTTACTTTTTACATGTGACAAAAGGAGCACACTTTACTTTTCAAAAATTTCAAACATAATTTTTTATTTTTTGCATATGACAAAAGGAGCACACTTTTCTTTTCAAAATTTTCAAATAAAGACATCTACCTTTTGCATAAGTCAAGAAAATCATCCACCACTTTTGAAAATATTCAAATAAAACATGTACATGTGAAAGATGACAATCAATTATCTTAATATTTTCAAAATTCAAACTTTTAATCATGTCATGCACATGTGAAAGATGACAATCAATCATCTTTCAAAATTTTCAAATTTAATTTTCAAAATATTCATGCATATGTGGAAAATGTATTTTAATACTTTATGATAAAATATTAATTTTGAGCCTTAATCCTAATTTCAAATTTTTTAAGAGATTTACAAAATTATTCTATGATTTTAATATGAACTTGTTCCCTTCTTGCTCATGCTTGCTTCCTTGATGTGCTTGATTATATTGTGTGGACAACTTGAGCTTGAGATTTCTTTATTCTTTGGATTCATTTGTTATCATCAAAATCCATTTGTAGATTTACATGAAACTTGAAATCTTGGGTTCAACACGGACCATTGTGGAACGAACCAGATGCATGTTGAGTATGGCAAAGTTGCCTAAGCCATTCTGGGGTGAAGTAGTAAAAGCAGCCTATTACCTGATCAATAGAACACCATCAGTTCCACTGCAGTTTGAAGTCCGAGAGATGGTGTGGTTAGGCCGCAAGATTTCATACTCTCATCTAAGAGTATTTGGGTGCAAAGCATTTGCACATGTATCCAAGGAGAAAAGACAGAAACTTGATGAAAAGTCTACTCCATGTTTTTTCATCGGCTATGGAGATGAAGAGTTTGGATACAGATTATGGGATCCAAAAGCGAAGAAGGTCATTAGAAGCAGGGACGTAGTGTTCCATGAAGACCAGATGTTTGGATCAGAACAAATAACTCTAAGTGCTCCAGAACCAGCTCCGAGTTCACTACCACTTCAGTCTGTTTCAAACACTGAAGATAGACAGGAAGGTTCCCCAGAAGAAGAAGAGGATACTGACAACAGAGAAACCACTACTGAGCAGGGGGAGCAGTTGCCTTCTCCATCAGAAACTGCAGAGTTTCCATAGTTGTCAGGTGATCAACCTCAGCAGGAAAGATCCTCTAGAGGGCGATTGTTGATTCCGTCACGAAAATATCCGGAATCAGATTATATTCTTCTTACAGATGAGGGGGAGCCAGAAAACTTCCAGGAGGCAATATCTCATCCAGATAGCAACAAATGGATGCAGGCTATGCAAGATGAGATGAACTCGTTACAGAAGAATCAGACTTATGAGCTGCTGGAACTTCCAAAAAATAAGAGAGCACTGAGAAACAAATGGGTGTTCAAGCTGAAAAATGATGGCAAGCAGGTGAAGCACAAAGCTCGCTTGGTCATCAAAGGATTCCAGCAGAAGAAATGAATCGACTTTAATGAGGTATTTTCACCTGTTGTGAAGATGACTTCAATTCGAGTGGTACTCGGATTGGTGGCAAGTCTTGACTTGAAGCTTGAACAGATGGATGTGAAGACAGCATTTCTTCAAGGCAACCTTGATGAGGAGATTTACATAGAGTAGCCAGAAGGCTTCCAAGTTCCTGGAAAGGAACATTTGGTCTGCAAGTTGGAAAAGAGCATTTACGGTTTGAAGCAGGCTCCCAGACAGTGGTATAAGAAGTTTGACTTATTCATGATGAGTCATGACTACAAGAAAACTGCTGCAGATCAGTGCGTTTACATCCGGAGATTTTCAGAAGGTGACTTCGTGATGTTACTGCTCTATGTTGACGACATGCTGATTATTGGAAAAGATCCATCCATTATCAGGAAGCTAAAGAAAGATCTCTCCAAAGTCTTTGAGATGAAAGACTTAGGACCTACCCAGCAGATTTTGGGCATGAGGATCACTCGTGACAGGAAGAAAAAGAAGCTATGGCTATCACAGGAAAAGTATGTTGAACAAATATTAAGAAGGTTCAACATGGAGAAAGCAAAGCCAATCAGTACTCCACTGGCTAATCACTTCAAATTGAGTAAAAGCTCATGTCTCTCATCACCAGAAAAGGTTCAAGAAATGGCCACAGTACAATACTCCTTAGTAGTAGGAAGTTTAATGTACGCTATGGTTTGTACCAGACTTGACATCGCTCACGCTGTTGGAATTGTGAGCCGTTTTCTTTCAAATCCAGGGAAAGAACACTGGAAAGCAGTACAGTGAATTCTCAGGTACCTTAAAGGTATATCAAAGTTGTGCTTGTGCTATGAGGGAGCTAATCCAGTCTTGGATGGCTATACAGATGCTGATATGGCAGGTGATTTTGATGGGAGAAAATCTACATTAGGATATATATACACATTTGCAGGTGGAGCTGTATCATGGCAGTCCAAACTGCAGAAATGTGTAGCTTTATCTACAACAGAATCAGAGTACATTGTTATAGCAGAAGCAGGAAAGGAAATGTTGTGGCTAAAACGGTTCCTCCAAGAAATGAGAGTCAGTCAAAAAGAGTACAGAATCTATTGTGATAGTCAAAGTGCTCTTGATTTGAGTAAAAATTCGATGTACCACTCTCGGACAAAGCACATCGATATTCGGTATCACTGGATACGTGAAGTAATGGAGCAACAACTGTTGAAGCTTGTAAAGATCCATACAAAAGAGAATCCAGCGGACATGCTAACGAAGGTAGTCACATACGAAAAATTTGAGTTATGTAGAAACATAACTAGGTTAAATACCTTGAACTAAAAGATGTCAGAACATCCTCCGTTTGGTGTTGAGGGGAAAATTGTTGGAATAGTCAAGTCAACACCAAATTGTGCAACGTGATAAGAAGCTGGAGGCTTCTAGAATAGTAGGCGCTGAACGGAAGGAGCTGGATTGAGGCGTCGGAATTTCCACCGTCATTTACACGTTCACACTATTTATTTCTCCTATAAATACATGTAAGATTGTAATGAGGAAGTAGAGTCGGAGGTGAGGTCCGTTGGAGAGATTAGAAGCTGTGAGAGTTGAGAGAAACCATTGTAAATAATTGGTTTGTTGTTTAATACAAATTCTCCTCTTTGTGTATGTGGACGTAGGCTAAATTGGCCGAACCACGTTAAATTTTGGTCTCCATATTATTTGTGAGTTTCTGCCGATCCCAACAATTCTCACAGACGGGATGATCGGGAATGTCGACAGTGGGATTTTGATTTTTTTAAGGAAGACGTTCGGAATCGGCCATCCGATTTCCACTAAAAACAGTTCATTAATAAAATATAATAAAAATATATAATAAAAATATAATAAAAAAAATAAAATAAGATGATTTAGATGGGTATTTGGCCTCAATCCAAACAGTGTCGGCACTGCCGATGATGGGCGACACTGCCCATCCCATCATGATGGATCGAACTCCGGTATTTTCTTTTTTCTTTTTAACATCTAAAAGTATTATAAAATATATAATTGTTTTAAAAAGAAAAAATTCTAAACGGGATCCCAATCCATTTGGGAGTGTAGATCGAATCACTCAAATATAATTCAATCATTGTTGTAGCAACATACATTTGATCCCATGCAGCCACGCTGTATATATAGTACACGCCCAAAGTCACGTACTACAAGAAAAATAGGTAATAATAATCTAATATTTATAATGAAAATAATTATTAATAATTAAAATAAATGATTTATGAGTAATAAATAATAATAAATAAATAATTTTTTTTATACTATCAGTTAAAGTAGCAAATTAAACGATGCATCTAATTATATGTCTTAATATTTGAAAAAAATAATACAAAAAGAGATAATCAATCATGCGACTAATCAATCATATGATCGATCTAGCTGGTGGCTAGAAAGTATGCAACACAGTTAAACTTATTCCCGCGGGCTGGCCACTTGGAAGAGTACTTGACATTGCATGTAGGGTCGGAGGCTTGGGAATCACAGGTACATGAGAAAGTGGCAACTTTTTGAAGATAGTAGCAGCAGCGCCTAGAAGCATCTGGGAGATTAAAAGGAGGATCGTAGATCGAGCTCTTGGGTCCAAGCGGCCCGGTCCTGAACGTGCAGGTGCCAATAGTTCAGAGCCAGCGCGTCTGGGTCCATTGATGCTTCCCCTACTCCGTTCGCTTGTTCCCCAACCACCGCCCTCATCTGCGATGATGCTGAGGCCCGCCTCACTCTGCAAATTTAAAAAAGTAATCCATATAATTAATTTAAAAAAAGTAAAATTTATTATTAAAAATATAAATCTCATAATTATTCAATTTTTTTTAAAATAATTATATAATATTTAGACATTTTTTTTATAACAGTATTTGATTATAATTTTCTCTATTATAATTTTCTCTTCTATCTTTTTAATAATTACTTAGCTTCGACAAGTAAGAACTTATAATATCTAATTATTATTTATTATTTTATTATTATTTATGGTGTATTATTTATGTATTATTAATCATTATTATTATTATTATTATTTATTATTTTATTAAGATTTTTTTTTATCATTATTGAGGATTCTTTTCAATACTTTTTAACAATTCTTACTGTTCAAACGTAACCTAATTTTCAGTCAAAAGCAACTTTTGGTTGATGGCAACGCTTGACAGAAAAAGTGAAAGAGAAAAAGAAAAAAAAAAAAAAAAAAAAGGAAAAGTACTCGTGTCTATCTTGTCTATGTAAGAAAGTAAACAGTGAAAGAAAGAGAAGAATCAAGAAAGAACCTTGGTGGGCCAACTACACCGTCGATGACAACATGGGCGACGTGCACACCCAAAGGTTGGAACTCCTTTGCCAGGCATTGCGATAGTGCTCTCAACGCGAATTTTCCACAACCTGTCTCATTCCATAAAAGGTACCAAAAAAAAAGAAAAAAAAAGAGGGAAATATATATCTGCAGATATTTACAATTTCTGAAGTGAATCTTTTCATATATACTACCTAGCCAAACATTCAAAAAGGGTAATCTTTTAATCGATCGTTTAATGATATTGTAATCTGATTCTTGTAAGTGATTGGACGAGAAAACGAAGAGAAAAAAAGAAAAGAAAACCAGAGATTACGTACATAGCTCAGAGAAACCAGCAATGCCGTTGAGAGAAGCTGAACAGCCCGTGAATAGAATTGTCCCTCTTCCTTTTTCCACCATGACTGGAAGAACCTTCCCAATTTTATGAAACCAAAAAAGTTTTAAACTGATAAATGAAATTAAACCCAGAAAATTAAAAAAAGAGCTTCACATAAAATATTGCTTGGTTCCCGAGAAAATTAAGGAAACGTCGATGCCATTGATGAACAACCTGCAGCCAGCAGAGGGCAAGCAAAGCTAAAGGGCTCGTGGGGATTGAAGAGTTAGGATGTATATAAATAATATAATACCTGTTGCGCGCAGTGGAAGGCACCAACGGAAGAGACCGCGAGGGATTTCTCAAAGGAGTCGATGCGGATGCTGGCGAAGTTGGTTGGGTGTGAAGACACATGAGGCTGGTACGCATTGTACACCAAAACTTCGACAAATCCCAGAGAGAGAACCCCTTCGAATGCCTCCGTCACACTCTTTGAGTCCGAGCAGTCGATTCGTATCGCAAACACTTGTGCTTTCTCCTCCCTCGCTATCTCCTCCGCAAACCTCGACAATCTCCCTAAAAAAAGTATATTTATATAATTCTCCACTGCCAATTATTAGTGACAAGAGAGGAAATGGAAGACCCAGAAACAAAGCGTACATGAACTGTTTGATATGAGAAATTTGGACCCATCTCTTCGATACTATCTGAATTACATGGAAAGACGTAACAGAAAAAGGAATAGGACATATATTAGAGGTACCTAAATCGCGAGATAGGATGGCGACGGTGTAGCCCTCGTGAGCGAACTTGCGAGCGATAGAGCGGCCGAGTTTCGGTCCCACGCCGACAATGGCCGCGATGCCTCGGGCGGAGCTGGAACTGGCCATGCTGCGCATCTTGGCTTGAAATTAATGAGAGGTAGGAAAAGAGGAAACTAGATAGCTATAGCAAGAGTAATTAAACATCGGGGAGATCATCGATGGATGGATGGATGGATGGATGTACGAATCGTATTCCTTGTGCTGTTTGAATTAATTGGTGCACAGAGACTACAGTGATCTGCTCCGTCATTGTTGGAGTAGTTGTTCCATCAGCAAGAAGTACTTTTTGGCCTCTGCTTTGCCTCCTTTCGTAATCATTATATTCATTTATGATACTGGTACCACACACTGTTGAATTCTAAACTCTCTCTCTCTCTCTCATCAATGGGGTAGAATAAAAGCGCCATATATAAGTCCAAGAGTTCGAGTGAATTCTATTCTATTACTGTCATTAATAGATGCATGATTAGGGATCAACAGCCGAAATGTCTGTAAAGCAATGTGGATCATACCCAGGAAGCTCTTGATGGGACATAAATGATTGAAGTAGTAATTACAAACCTGGCCGCTCAGATGATCAGCATATCGTTGAAGGCTCGATCGGTGCTTTATGGTAGGGTCTGAAATGAAATATTCGCACGCTATTAACAAAATTTAGGGCATGGAAGGTCATCGAAATCAATAAATGAGTGTATGCTATGTTGAGAAAAAATTTAAGATATTTAATTCTAAATTTTATATTTTTAAGAAGAAATTCATTCAAAATTAAAAACACAATAAAAGATAAAGAAATTTCTTCACTTTCACAAACACTCAACACTCTAAGCTATATATAAGACTTGTAGTCTTATTTGCTTCTTCACTTCTTGATAATTTATAAGACTTGAAGACTTGGGTATTTATAGCAAGTTATATGAGATACACACTACACATTTATTTAAACTAATTATTTCCCTACCACACAAATAATAAAAACCACTTAATTTGTGTCCACACCTTACACAAGGTGCTTTGCACCAAACTTGCTACTTAATTTGTGTCTATATAAGGTGCTACCAAACTTGTCACTTAATTTGTGTCCACGCAATGTGCTTTGCACCAAACTTGCCACTTAATTTGTGTCCATACAAGGTGCTACCAAACTTGTCACTTAATTTGTGTCAACACAATATGCTTTGCACCAAACTTGCCACTTAATTTGTGTCCATACAAGGTGCTACCAAACTTGCCACTTAATTTGTGTCCACACAATGTGCTTTGCACCAAACTTGCCACTTAATTTGTGTCCATACAAGGTGCTACCAAACTTGTCACTTAATTTGTATCCACACAATATGCTTTGCACCAAACTTGCCATTTAATTTGTATCCATACAAGGTGCTACCAAACTTGCCACTTAATTTGTGTCCACACAATGTGCTTTGCACCAAACTTGCCACTTAATTTGTGTCCACACAAGATGCTTGACATTGATTCTTAACACTCCCCCTCAATGTCTGCTCTCATTCTCTGTACTATATCTAGCTGTCGACGAATCATTTCAAGCTTTCCTGTACTTAGACTTTTTGTGAACAAATCCGCAACTTGATCATCTGTCTTGATCTGTCTCATCTCAATTTCTTCTTGCAGAACTTTTTCTCTGATAAAATGATAGTGCACTTCAACATGCTTAGTTCTTGCATGAAAGACAGGATTCTCCGCCAAACGAATTGCCGACTGATTATCACAGTATAACGGAACTACATAATCTACTGGTTGATGTAAAATATTCATTAGCTGTATCAACCATGTACTCTCTTGAGCTGCCATTGCCGCTGCTCGATACTCTGCTTCAGTTGTTGATAATGATACCGTCGGCTGTCTCTTACTACACCAAGAAATTGTTCCGGAACCAAGTTTAAACACATATCCAGTTGTTGATCTCCTGGTGCCATGATCTCCTGCATAGTCAGCATCGCAGTATCCAACTATCTTGCAGTCTTCACCTGTCTTGTACACAAGACCATAGTCAATTGTATTCTTTACATACCTTAGTATTTGTCGAACTGCTTCCAAATGAGGCTTCTTTGGATTTTGCATGTATCGACTCATCACACTAACTGCATAGGAAATATCAGGTCGAGTCAAGGTTAAGTAAATCAGGCTGCCTACCAATTGTCGATACATCGTTGCATCTTCCAAATCTTTTCCTTCATGTGTACACATTTTGGCATTTGGTTCCATCGGTTTCGAAATCGGCTTGCATTCAAGTATTCCGAACCTCTTCAACAAATCTTTGGAATATTTTTGTTGACAAAGAAATATTCCTTCTTGTGTGCGATCAACCTCTAAACTAAGGAAGTGCTTGAGTTGTCCAAGTTCCTTCATCTGGAAACGGACTGATAAATTCTCCTTCGTCCGAATAACTTCCTCCTCATCATCACCGGTTATGATTAAATCATCCACATATACTAGCACAATAGCTAGTTTTCCTTCATTGGCTTTGACAAACAAGCTGGTATCTGCAGGTGTTACTGAATAACCACTTTGTGTTAGAAATTCAGCAATTTTACCATACCACGCCCTAGGTGCTTGTTTTAA